>OZ020502.1:10612748-11992122 GCA_963971365.1 Lasioglossum villosulum | reverse complement strand
ACAACTTTTTACGGCAAAGAGAACTTGGCTCCTGTTTACAGGATGTTTTTGTTGTGATTTCATCAATTTTTATTTAAATTTCAATTATCAAGTAGGTATTATTCTTATCCCTGATTCATCAAATCCTAAACATTTTTTATCTTTAAGGTGGACATTAAGTAAATAATAAATAAATGCATTTTTTTTTTAAATTTGTTTCCTTGAAAAATTCAAAAGACTACATACGTCATGTGGTTGGGCATACCCTACATGCTTTGCGTTAAGCCTTTTGAAAATTTCATTATTTTTGCGGTAGGAAGAACCCTTACCGAGATACAGTCATTTTTTACGACTAGCTGAGCTAACCATCCCCACCACTTAGGTTACGCTCTTTTTAAGGTGTAAAATTTGAAAGTTCATTATTTCAAACTTTGTTTTTACAAGTTCTAATTCATACAAGAGTCCATGGTTGAATTCAATTTAAAAAGAAAAAACAGTAACTTCCCTATGAATCGGGAAGTTAAAAATTTTTTTAAATAAAAAAAAGTTAAATTTCAAACTTTAATAATTATTCCTTTGGATGTTTGTTATGGTAGACCTATGTACCAAATTTCAAGTTTGTAGTTCAATGGGAAGTACCCAAAAGGTTTTGATGATCTGTCAGTCAGTCAGTCAGTCAGTCAGTGACAAATTTACCGATTTTTGTGGTCCTATATCTCGGAACCTACTAATGTTGGAAGATTAATGTTTTGCCAATACGGAGACATGATAGCACTTAACAAATGTACGAAATTACATCTCTCCATCTGCCTCCAGTTCCGAGTTACAAGTCTCTAAAAAACGGCCAAGTTGTTACGTGTAAAAGGAGGTAGTGCGAGAACTTGGCTGGTGCATTACCGTGCACCTAGATAAGACAACATTAGCTTTAAGAGCGTCCAGATCTGAGTACTCTGTATCCTGACCATTTGCGACATACAATAGATGGTTTGCAGGCGAGCGGCAATGGCCAAACCGTGTCCCAAACCTTCGTAGTAAAAACTGTTATATACATAGCTTTGATATAGTTAATTTAGTTTAGCTTACAAGGGAACATATTCAGTTGATACAAGCCGATTTTGATAAAACTTATGTGAGATATAGTTCTTTGACAAATTTTTAACATGTGTTTTTTTATCGGCAACCATTCACTTTGAAGTGATGAAAACAGCCTTCAAAGTTAGGGGTCAGAACCATATTTCTTGAGATATCTTAGAAACCAGAGGTCGAAAAAAATTTCATTTTTTTAAAAAGTTTTTTGTTTAAACAATATATTAAAAGTTTGTGGATTTTTTGCAGTCTCTATTATTTATTGTTAACTCATTTTAATGCACCATAAACTCGTAAAGGCGTGTAATCATTCATCCAAAATAGGATACGGGTTTTAGGATTTTTCTGGACCGACAACTTTCGTAGAGAAGGATTTATTTTTTGATTTATGGCTGTGTCTAGCGTCTACCGCATCGACTGCGTCGAAACTTCAATAAAGAGACGAACATACAGAAAAACAGAATTAAATACAGTTCGGGTGGCCGAAGCGTTTCATTCTGTCCGCATCTCTTTCTTTCCCATACGCTGTCCTTCCTTGCGACCGAAACTTTCTTCGTCGATTACACCACTAAATTACAATTGAAACTATATCGCGTTTGGTCTTGTTTTAATCAGAAAAATGTCACAAATACCTTTTTAAAAGACATATAAAAAAGAATGAAAATTAAGAAGTTTGAACATTCGATTCATGGTGTCAATGTAGTGGTGTTCACATATACCCGAGCTGACATCAAACATCGCGGCCTTACGACGCGGCACGGCGTTGACAGGCAGTGGAGTGAGCTGGCGCCAGTCTTGCCAGACGGGGCGCTTTTTTCGCGCATGCGCGAGTTTCGGCAGGAACGTATCTACGTCCGAAGTTTGTGGGGAACTATTGGGGGGAAAGTAGTGGGAGACTATTATTAGCGGGAACGTCTAGCGGAGTCCGTTACGACCGTTACGATACGATGCACGGAAGAACAGCGGGCTGCGAGAATTTCAGATAAGTTATTGTTAATATTTAATCAAATATTAGCGGGGAGACTAAAGTACCCCATTTTCGTACTTGACTGAGACCGTATGACGTCAAAATCGTCATGCATGCGCGAAAAAAGCGCCCCGTCTGGCAAGACTGGCTGGCGCTTGACAATTTTAAGGATACGCGCATAGTGGATCCGTTTTCGATCGATTCGACGGACGTCCGACGCATCTGTCTCTTTTTTCAAGCGTGCGGAAAAGAGACACAACGTCGGAAGTCGGCCGAATCGGACGAAAACGGATCCACTGTGCGCGTACCCTTACGTAGACGACCTCCGACAATTTTCAAGGGATTACTATATTCAAGTTCATTCAGACTAATTAAATTATTAATTTAATTCTCTTTTGTTTCCAGATTGTTAAATCCTTCAAAGAACATAGTGAACTTCGTATGTATACTACAGCGCAAGAAAAATTATAAAAAATGAAGATCTTATTGACGAGTTAGGATTTATTGAAGTTAATTTTTCCACTTTGCTAATTACAATAACGAAATTAGAATCGAGTACGTTAACATTAAAAGATTTAATCAAATCAGTTACAGATTTTGCTCAATGTATTTTCTGATTATTTTATTGTATTTTAATCAAAACAATAAAAATCCAAAAACAAAGAAACATCTAAAACTAAGTGAAAAAGGAAAATTGCAATACAAGAGGGATTTCTTTTTTTCCGTAATACATGTATGTTCGTATATCTTTGAAGTGAACTGTCTAGAAGTATCTATCTTATCTCACTAGTAACCCACTGTCTCTAGGGTCTAAAACCCGTTCTCGCTGGGTTAGTATGACTTACAGAAACCTCGGTTGGTTAACCGGGTTTAGGTTAAGGTGAGTCCGCTATTAGTCAAGAACAGGTGTGGGAAAAGGTGTGCATGGGCGACCCTGTGTAATGCGGACAGCGGGCCCTCTGAAGCTAAAATGCGCAAATAAAGAAAAAAAGGAAAAAGGGGGGCATTTATAACATCTAATGCCCCCGGCCCTGGGAGTTTTCTACCTCCCAGGTCCAAAAAAATGGTTAGGGTGAGTCCGCGGTACGCATCCTTGATGTTGACTGTCTCCTTCAAATCGTGTACCAATATGAAACGAGGTTCACGGAATTCAGCGTAGTTACATACAAGCTGAGTCACAGGTTCATACGATTCCAGGATATTGGAGAGGGCTCCTTTGTTGGAAAATCGAGTAGGAGAGACAGTGTCACGTCAGCTAGCCTCGAGACAACAACGAACGGTTTGTACCGTAACAACTATATTAACCTTCCACGTATAATTTTATTCTACTATTGTATACAAAATGATGAAAAATTGTTGAAGATAAATTCAAATATATTTTGAATGTATAGCAATACACTCTGTAGCGGCTGATAGTCGATAAGATAGGAACCGTTTGTATAGAACATTATATATGAATGAGGTGTAACAGAAGAGTAGGTAATTAGGTGATGCACGGCAGGAATGCGAAAGAGAGAGTGCATGCGAGGTGCGAATAAGAAGAGAGTCGGTACCGGGTAACCATGTTTTGACGGTTCGAAAGCAAAACGCAATAAGAGTGTAAAATGTGGAACGCAATAAATAATTTCTGATAATCAAATTTAGATTCTGTCACCATTGTACATAAAATGTGGCATAAAATTGCTCACGCTGGATTTGAGCTTGAGACGTCCATTCAGCGGCCATTTATAATAGCCAAAGTGAGCGAAGGAATACTCGGTGTCGATTTCCTTAATCAATTTTAATTAGTAGTCTACATTCACAAAAAACAATTAATCGATGGTAATCGCTTGGCCGCAAGAGGCGGAATAATATCGATAAGCAATGACCACGGAATTAATACAGTAAATCAAATATCAAAATTTTCAGATCTGCTCCGTTCCCATCCAGGCATCGCTAAACCAGAAATAGTAACAAAAGCAGTTAAACATCAAGCACTATATAGCCACAATGAGACAACCAGTATACTCGAGGGCACGGTCATTAGATCCAAAGAGATTGGGAATAGTGAAGCAAGATTTCAAGTATTTGCTAAACAACGGTATCATAAGGCCATCAAAATCGCAATGGGCCAGCCCGTTGCATCTTGTCAACAAAAAGGATGACACGGTAAGACCTTGTGGCGAGTATAGACTCCTAAATGCACGAACAGTTCCGGATTGCTATCCGATTCCGAGAATCGAAGATTTTCAGTCCATCTTGCAAAATAAAATCATATTTTCAAAAATTGACCTAATCAAAGCGTATTATCAAATACCGATCGCGGAAGAAGACAAATATGAAACAGCAATCATTACACCATTCAGACTATACGAATTTAATGTCATGAGTTTCGGACTCCATAATGCCCCTTCCACATTCCAGAGATTTATTAATGAAGTATTTCAAGTTATCGAGTTTACATTTCCCTACATAGACAATATACTTATAGCCTCAACATCGCAAGAAGAGCATAAAGAGCATTTAAAAGTAATCTTCAACCGATTGAACAAATATGGCCTTCGTACAAATACATCGAAGTCGATATTTGGAGTACACCAGATAGAATTTCTGGGACACCTCGTCACGGCTGATAGATCAAAGCCATTTCCACAAAACGTTCAGGCAATTTTAAATTATAAAATACTCGAAACTATCAGTGACTTACGCACATTCTTAGGTATGATAAACTTTTATCGGAGATACCTAAAGGACGTGGCGCCGATTCAGGCACCGCTCCACGAAATGCTGCAGAGCGCTAAAAAACGAGACCGGAGGAACTAATAGCGTTCTACTCAAATAAATTGAACGAAACACAAAGGGCATATAGCACCTACGATCGCGAGTTACTGAGCATGTACCTATCAATAAAACAATTCAAATACCTGTTAGAGGGAAAAGAATTTGCAATATTCACAGACCATAAACCGTTTACATTTGCATTCAGGCAAAGGAACGAAAAGGCCTCTCCGAGACAACGACAACTTCAATTAATCTCATAATTTACAACGGAAGTCGAGCATGTAAGCAAGAAGGACAATATTGTGGCAGACGAACTATCGAGAATCGAAGAAATCTCGGAAGATTCTGTGGTGTAACATATCGCAGAACAACTTCAGATCATACATTCCTAAAAGATTTGGAAAACCGTTGTGACAGTTACCCGGATCGGTGGAAGGTATTTGCCGTGTCAGTCGGCAAGTCTAGGGTCGCGGTATCTCGAATGATCGCGGAAGGTTCGGTGTGGCGGTCGCTCGGCGGCGGATGCCCGGTGTGAGCGACGAGCGCTCGACGGATCGGTTGCTCGGTATTTAGCGGAGGCGCGGTGTAGACGGCGCAGTCGTCGCTCGGTGAGCGGCGGACTGGTCGCTCGGTATCGGTGGAGGCGCTGACGAGGGGAATCCCGCTCGGCTTCCACCGCTGGGGATCAGGACGGTGCCTGCTCGGCCTTTCACCACTGAGACGGAGGGATTCCCGTGGGTATTTCACCGCTCGGGCCTAGTTACCATATCTGCTCGGCCTTTCGCCGCTGAGACGGAAGGATTCCCGTGGGTATTTCACCGCTCGAGCCTGGTATCGGGAAAAGTCGATCAGACGAACGGAGGTATTGGTGGAGGTACGATGAACGGTGAGGATAAGGGTCACACACTCTCGCATTCAGCCTTCAAAAAGTCGAGCACTCGGTGTCGGTCGGTGTTCGTCGCAAGGATTACTTATCGGTAGACGGTGGTGCGCTCAACTTGCCTTACCGATGTTCGCCCGGGGTACTTATCCCTGCGTGCGCGTGTTTCTTCTCGCGGGCTCGCGGCTGACTCGTGAGCGCGGCAGGCGCGGGCCTCCGGCGGTGTTCATTTTAATTTGGGGACGATTTTGCGCCTGGAGGAATGTAGCCGTTACACGGTGTTCAAACAACCATGAAGCAAATAACAGGAAAATTCTTATGGCCAGGAATGAAAAAGAAAATTCGAGATTAGGCGAAAACACGTATAAATTGCCAAAACGTTAAAGTAACTAGACATACAAAATCAAGGGTTGCAGAATTCCAAGAAACAGATGCCCGATTCAGAATGGTACACAGATATCATCTAACCATTACCACCTTCGGACGGCAAAATATAATGTCTCATCTGCATAGATCGATTTACGGGGTGGACGAAAGTAATACCACTGAGAGAAATCTTAGCGAAAACGGTAAAAAATTCTACGAACATTGGGCAAGTAGATTCGGTGTACCAGACAAAATAGTAACGGATCAAGACAAACAATTTGAGTCTCGCCTATTTAGAAATTTAGCAGCCATCTGCGGAGCTAAAATGCAGTACACGACTCCATATCGCCCACAGGCTATCGGGAAAATAGAACGTTGCTCCAGGACACTAAAAACCGCCTTAAAAGCACATGATAACAACAAATGATCAGAAACTTTACCTACAGTGCTGTTGGGACTAAGGGTGGCGGTAAGGGAAGATTCAAATCACTCCGCAGCGCAAATGATCTACGGGACAAACATTAAACTTCCTGGAGAGTTCTTCGAACAACCGAGTATCGAAGTGGAGCCGGAAACGTTCGTGAACAAATTACAGTAACACATGGAACGGCTGAAACCTGTCCGAACGCACTGAGCTTCAAGTCAGAAGGTATTTGTTCAAAAAGACTTTAATTCTTACTCTCATATTTTTATAAGGATACACAGAATCAGAAAGGCGTTCGAACCAGCCTATGAAGGGCCATTCCTGGTAGTTCGAAGATTCGAGAAATATTTCACAGCATTAATTAAAAGAAAAGAAAAAACGATCTCGACAGACAGGCCGAAAACCAACCTATATACTAACACCAAATTAACCGTCCAACAAAAGAATAGCCGACAGCCCAGGTAATAGAGAAGAACGACCGCAAAATAGTAGTAAGAAAAGAAAAGTCAAGCCACCGGTAAGATTCCAAGCCGGGAGTTAGAATATGATTGGCGTAAAATCAAATGTAACTATCACAATTGTGTAGAACTGCGTATATATATTTTTTTATAAGAGTTACCTCATTGTACATTGCTACTCAAATATTCTAAATGTACTTGAGGAGACGTAAGAAAATTGTTAATATTCCCGATATCATTTCATCAACGAAATTCTTACCGAAGATTAATTGACATTGCACAGTTACTTAAGAAGATCAAATACGGACATAGATTATAAAATTTAACGATAGACGTTGATTAAAAGTATATTTTGAATGTTCAACATTCGGTTTATGATACAATTTATAATAAAATATTACACTGCTATACTGTTATATGTTAGAAATAAGAGAGAAACTCTAAAGAATATAAGTACAAAGATTGACTTAGAATACAACCTTACTTGCTCAAATTACTGAATAATTCAATGTTGTTTCAACATACAAATGCATTTCGAGAAAAGATAAGTTTGTTCAAAGAAAATAAATATTTGTGATTACTGTTTGCGCGTAGTTGGTAAACATATATAGATTTGACAATTACATTTTATTTACATAGCAGATCATTCGATTGCGCAGAGGGGTCACACTTATTTAAAAAATGGATTTAACATTTTGTGTTTTTTTAACTATGCAATACAAATTTTGTTTCTAGCCATTTGTAAATTTGTGCTAGAAAGAATTAAAATTTACCTTCTATTTCGCATAAAAAAGATAAAATCAGGAATATACTTAAAAATTCGAATAGAGATAAAGACTGAGCGAACCAGGCATAAGCATAAAGAGTACAAACGAATATACATTGTTACGCGATTAAGCCCCTACCAGGAGTCTAACATCGTGAGTTAGTCACTGGAGGGGGAGTAATGTAGCGACTGATAGTTGATAAGTAAGGAATCGTTTGTATAGATAATTATGTATGAATGAGGTGTAACTGAAAAGTAGGTAATTAGATGGCGCGCGACAGGAATGCGAGAGAGAGTACGTGAGAGGTGCAAATAAGAAGAGAGTCGGTACCGCATAACCATGTATTGAAGGTTCGAAAGCAAAACGCAATAAGAGTGGAAAACGTGGAATGCAATAAATCATTTTTGGTAATCAAATATAAAGCCTGTAGACATTGTACGGTCCCTAACGACCAAGGAAAAAAACGAGACGACTAGGAGAAGCATCCGGAATAACTCCATGTATGTACAGTAGGGTGGTCCTTATTCTTCAACTTCCTAATTTTGTGAGCCTTATCTCCCTACAGGGTGTCCCGAAATTCCCTCAGCATCTGGTAATGGGAGCTTCCTGTAATGGTAATGGGCCATGTCAAGCACCATTTTCCTTTACGAAAATATCATCCGAAGCTTCGTTAAGGAGTTATTAATGAAAAACACGGACCAATCAGAGCGCGATCTAGACGCGTATTGCCACGTTTAGCGCTGCGAGCCAGCATTACAACATTAAGGGCGTCGTCTGGTCAGCAGACGACACTCGCGCGTTGACGTGTGTGAGTGCACACATCGCTATATCACATATACGTACACGAAAATTGTAAGGATCCGGGAGTAGACTTCTGAGATCTTAATAATGCAATGACTGGATTTCTTAGTAGTCAAAATCGCTAGATGAAAGATCAGTCTAGGGTGCTAATTGGCTGAAAAGTCGTACTTCTACGTTCACGAGCTATGATTTGCAATATTCGACAGCACGCCCGTCAATGAGGACGTCATAGATGAAACAGAAATCAACGCTCGTAGCGGAAAATGTCAGAACTATATTTGAATGTCAACCTCACTGTGGCTTGGATTTTTGTAGAATTAAACGTACAGAATTTTTAATTGAAGTACGACTTTTCAACCAATTAGCACCCTAGACTGATCTTTCATCTAGCGATTTTGACTACTAAGAAATCCAGTCATTGCATTATTAAGATCTCAGAAGTCTACTCCCGGATCCTTACAATTTTCGTGTACGTATATGTGATATAGCGATGTGTGCACTCACACACGTCAACGCGCGAGTGTCGTCTGCTGACCAGACGACGCCCTTAACTCGAAACGATAGCAAACGAAACTACATACTCCGATGCGGACGCGGAAAAATCAATATTATCATATGATTCTCGAAAAATCAATATATTCTTGGCAACGATTTCATTTGTTTCAAACAATCTGCCTTCATCGACAACATTGTACACTGGGAGAGGACAGTTTCGCGCTCGAACTCTTTCCGCGTCCGCGGCGGAGTATGTAATTTCGTTTGCTATTGTTTCGAATTCGAAAAGTGTGCTACGTGTAGAGTTCAGCAATTGTGTGAAAATGTGGTGTTTCGTGTTTCACTGGCGTAACATGCAAATGGGTTAACGATTGAATAAGTTAGTTTTTAATTTAATCAGTTTAAGCTTCTTCTCTAGTTCGGGTAAATTTATCGATGATCTGAGTCCTTACCGATTTCGATCACCTTGAGATACAATATGTTAAAAATTTCACGATTTAAATATCTTTTTAACATAGATTTTGTACATCGATCGATTTTGAATCACAAGTTGTACAGTTTTCTCGTAAACGAAAGCCGGCAAACAAAAACTGTAAAGGAACATGTTATTCAGTATCGTGGTCTTGACAAGGTATCCAAAACTCATCAAAATCGTACAGGATATTGGTACATCGATCGATTTTCAATTAAAAGATGTTAGAATATTTCGTAAACTGAAGCCGGCAGAGAAAAACTGTAAATGAAAATGTTCAGAATCGTGGACTTCACAAGGTGTCCAAAGCTCATCGAAATCGGAGAGCGGTGTGCTACCAACGCTCAGCTGCTGGTTCGCCGCGCTGAACGTGACAATACGCGTCTAGGTCGCGTTCTGATTGATCCGTGTTTTTCATTAATGAATCCTTCACGAAGCCTCGGATGACATTTTCGTAAAGGAAAATGGTGCTTGAAATGACCCAAGAAACCTCCCATTTCCATATGCTGAAGGAATTTCGGGACACCCTGTATATCAGAGGTCGGCAAGAAGCAGTTTGGCCGGATCAGTGATGCCAGAATCGTGGGACGTGGTATTTCTCCCCTTCGCTCGCTCAGCCGACTCGGATCCCCACTCCGACGTACCATCGGCTTCTTGCGTTGCTTCGACTGCGCACGCGTTACACACAAACGTATCTCTAATCTGTCCGTGTGAGCTGCCTATCGACGGAGGGATGAAATACCACGTCCCACGATTCTGGCATTACTGGGCCGGATCGATAAAATCGAGGGGAATACAGGTACCCCCTCTCTGATGACCAGAGTAATATGAGACACGTTGCGCGTGCGCGACGGGGATTGAGTAGGACCCTGGAGTCATAGATATATACAGGGTGTTTGACTACAGGTGGGAGAAAATTTAAGGGGTGGTTCTTAACGATAATATAAGACGAAAATGAAGAATAAAAAAATTGCGATTTCGGCTTCGTTATGTGGCTATTAAGAATTCAAAATCAACAACGCGTCTAACAAAGTGTACATTGTGTACGTCAGAGTTCAACGATTTGTTAAACATTTTCACCTCGCTGGGCCCCAAATGAAAACCAAGGTATGCATGCATCTGTCACTTGATACGTGACTGTCGCGCGCCCCTTTGTTAGACGTGTTGCCGCATTTTTGCGGATGTTTAATTGTTAATAGCTAAATAACGAAGCCGAAATCGCAATTTTTTAATTCTTCATTTTCGTCTTATATCATCGTTAAGAACGAAGCCTTAAATTTTCTCCCACCTGTAGTCAAACACACTGTAGAGATAAACTGCGCGGCCGGTACTATACAATGCAATGGCGGCATGAGGATCTCTATCTCACTCACACATCGATAGTTGGTAGAGGCTCAGGCAAAAAGAGCATTGAGGGGAACTGAGAACTCTGTGCTACATATAAGCAAGTAAGGGAAGGAAATCTCTTCCCATCAACTCGTCAGTCAGAAAGAGAGAGCGATCCTTTTTCTATTGCTTTTCCTCTCGCTCTTTACACCCTACGCCGCCAATGTAAGCTTCAACTCACCCGTAAGACGGTTCAGTCTATCTTTATAAGTCTATGGCTGCAGTGATGCCAGAATCGAGGATCCGAGGAACTTACTCCTCCGGCGGCACGGCCGGCTAGGCCCCCCACTCTTACTTCTACTCACACGTGAGACTCGCTCTGGCAGTGTAGAGGTACATTCATGTGTAGCGCGTGCGCAGTAGAAGTAAGAGTGGAGGTCCAGCCGGCCAAACCGCCGGAGAGGCAAGTTCCTCGGATCTTCGATTCTGGCATCACTGTATGGCTGGAGTGTTCTCATGGTAGTGGAATGGGATAATGAAAGCGGAAAAGGAGGAGAAGAAATTATACCAGTTTTGGCATCATCTTGCCATACTGGCTACAAGTGCTCATTTCGGCTGATTTTCGAGGACACATCTTCTTTTCGAACCACATTAGGACGACACCCGTATTAATGCGAATAGTGATGTCTAGTAGTGTAAATTAAACATCTCATAATAGTTTTGAAAAATTCATAGATACGAGATTTTTATTCTAAATAGATTACTATCCTAGATAATAATAAAACATTTTAGATTATAAAATAAATACATAAACGCCCTAAATTATTTACTATGCACATATATATCTTATATGGCTTAATCAGTGCCATTGAAAAAGGAGCCCCGTGCACGGGCAACCAAAATTGGTATTGAAGGCAACCGGTCAATCGACCCGGAGGCGCTAAAGGGACAGGAACACCCGTCGATCACCTCATCATTTCGCGGTCACGACGCCGCCCCATCCTGCAATAAAAATGGTTCCAGCGAGGTTAATGCTGACGAAAACCAAACGAGACAGAAGCCTCTCTCGGATCTCAAGGAGACCGACAATATTTCGTGTTAGGGTCCAGGGCCAAAAACCTTCGACAAGACGGTTAAGGAGGTCGGGTGGTGGGAACAAGAATAGATGCGACGCGCAAACGAGAACTAATGATCACTGTCGCACTAGCCCCCTTAGAGCATTCGCGATAACGTTACGAAGGATTCACACGTCGCTAACAAAGTTCGCACGAGCCCGGCACCAGCCATGCGTTCCGTCGACTTACAACCATGAACAAGTTTAAGAATTTATTCCTCCGGACTCCTGGTCTCGCGATGTTAACAAATTCATCGTGCCCGCTCTAGTGGTTCCCGTTGAGCCCAGACACTCCGGCCAAGAAACCAACGTTGCAGGGACTAGTCGAGACCCAGGGGGCACGAGAACGGAAAAAGGCGAAAGTGGTAAGTCGTACAGTGATCTTTTCAGAATATTTCGATAGCGAGTTGGCTCAAGGTTGATCGCGCGAGGACGAACGTCCGTCGTTTCGTCCTTGATCTTTCGTGTGGGCCGAGACGCTGAACGTCTCGCGCCGTCGGCTCGTGCCTTTCCGAGGGCACTTTGAGCGTTATGTCGCAGAGAGAGTTTCCCTAAGTCGCGCAATCGAAAGTTTCCTTAGAGGAAACGCGTCTCACGAGAATAGCCTGATCGGCTTTTCGAATACGGCTCAAATCCTGTGTCGCGCTGCGTGACGGAACGCGATCAGAATACTTCGCCGTGCGTATCGTCCACCGTGCGCCCTGCGTGCGAGAGCTATCGCGACAGTCTTGTATCGCGCCGTCCACCCGCTCTTCGCGCGATCCCATCCGTCGGGAATTCGATAGAATCAGTACCGGTTATCCGTACCATGCCGCGCAATTTTTGACACGACAACCGTGCTGCGACTGACCATCTGTTTGGCAAAATTGTATGAAGATCGTGAGCTCTCGGGTTGCGGTCACGTGACAGCACATTTGTAAAAATCTGACCAGGAATAATCATCCCCTCGAGACAAATTCCGTCGTATTCAATCTCCCTGTGAGACCTGTACAATACAAAAAAAGATTTGTTACACGTTGTTTGTAGATAAAAGATAATAAGAACATAGGAGAACATATACAGGGCCTGACCATGTACGAACAATTTGGTGAATGTTGTAATATTCTACATAATTCTAGCACGCAATCAAATTTTAGAGAAGCTACGAAGTCTAAGGTGTTGCTGAAAATAAAGTGAATTTCAAAGATTTTCATCTCAATTGACAATAGACGGAAAGGCGGGTCGTGTGTTGTTCCAAAATAAGGTTTTCCTTTCACGCACGAAAAAAGCTATTATCGCTTCAATATGTTCGACTTAAGCGTTTGATCGTTCACGCTTCACGCCCGAATACATTATGTGGTTCTGGATTACAATTTGTAGTGATTAGTGATGGATGGACTTGAATTCATCACAGCCAAGAGTTTCGTGAATCATTGATAGCTACAATAGGTTAAGTCCTTATAGTAAAAGTGACTTTTACTATAGCAATAACACTGTCCAACACCAACAATGTTTTCATATAACTGTTGGGTGGATCTTATAGAGATTTTGCCCTGATTCTGAATCTGCCCTTAATTTTTCTCCTACGCGCAAAAGAAACGTGTTTTTCAAATTTAAACAAATATTGTGATGTTATTATAAAAGATATTGTTGCTTGAGCTCGGTGGTGCCGATAAAACAGAGGACGATAAGTTAGGATTCATAAGCAACCGTGACGTCAGTATACGGCGTGAGGTTTCATCTCGCCCGTTGTTCGTCGGCGAGTACGTGTGCCTCGGTAGCTCGCAGGGGTTCGGAAGATTCCAAACTACTTCGCTATGACGCGCATTTCGATGCTCTGCGTGGTCGCAATCGCTAGATGAAACATCAATTTATGAGGGACGTATGCCAAAAATGTCCGCAATTTTGCGTTTCCGAGGCTAAATTTGCAGTATTGTCGGTCCACGCTGAGCAGGCTTGACTGGCCGTGCCACGGCACGCTCTCATACAAACGCGTTCGTGTCAAGCCGGCTTGCAGAGCCTCTCGCTCAGCGTGCAATGCTAGTACTGTAAATTTAGCCTCGAAAACGCAAAATGCGGACATTTTTGGCATACGCCTCAGTTGTAGAACTCGAACGTACCGAACGGATCCGTGTTCGCAGTTCGCAGCCCCGTGTAACACGGATCCGTGTACACGGATCCGCATTCACGGATTCGTATTCACGGATCCTTAAATTCGTACTCTAGTATATATGGAGGTGAATATCACATCTTAATCCATTTTATATTAAGTACAAGGTTGCCCGTGATATAACCTCGAACAATTTACCTTGAATGTATTGCTGTCTCACGTACGTTTCACTTGTAACATAAACAGTTGAAAAAAGAATTCTTTACAATCGAAAGATCAATAACATAAACTCATGAGTCGACGGACTGGAATATGCCGAACGAGTCAGTCTACACGGATCCTTCTTCACGGATCCATAATTCCATACAGTAAAGTCGCGATCTCGCTCCCATCACCTGTTCCGAGCAGGGACAGAGATCATGTAGGGAAACTATTTTTTATGACTGCGTCGACCACGTCGATCGCACAGAAAGTACAAACTACAAGCATAAACGAGAGATTGTTGAAAACGTCCAGCCTTATGGGAGTTCGTGTCACCCGAATATTTCGGTATTCGCTTACGCCCTCTTGGATGTATTGTGGCTCCAACCAGTAAAACAGAAGACCACCGATGGCATTTCGTCGGTGCAGAAGGCCACTGAGAAGATTCTCGTCACTACGCATCGGTGAGAAGGCGAATCATCACGAAAAGATATACATTATTATTAAATGTTACATTCTCCACCATATCTTAGACGAAGTTTTGGCACTATTTTGATACTATTCTCGTTGTTCGTGCAGCTTTTAGCGATGTGGTATTTCAGATCAATTTAAATTCCACGTTATCCCCGTGCCCACTCGCGCTCACTTACTGGTATCGCTGAATAGCAAAAGGGCTGGCAGTCTTTAATAGTATCTCGTCGGTGCTACAAGCACAGGAATTTGATGTCCACAAGAATCTGTAGTACCGACACCTTAAAATGCCAGCGATAGCAATAAGTTTCTTTAGATTACATCTATAATTTACTATTGGACCGGCTATAAATATTGTGCCCCTAGAAATAATAATAATACATCTTTTTATTTCTATAGAGGTGTTTACACTGAACGGCAATTGTATGTAATGTAGGCACTTTGGGGCGTTAGCGCACCAATACCTACGAAAACCAATATACAATGGGTGTCATGGCTATTCCTGTATCTCATATGTGCTAAAAGCACGCACTTATGTCGATAACGTAGATGTCCAAGCGCACTTACCGATCTAACTACTAACACCAACCAACTTGAACCATACCTTCTCTTCGTTTTTATATTTGATTCTGTATATTTTAACGACTGTTCGATAACATCTTGTCCCAGAACAAACTGTACATCTCAAAGATAGCCTCGAGATGCCCTCGTTATATTTCAGACCAATCAAAGCGCGACTACAGCGGATGGATTTCGGCTTGGCCTATGCCAACGCTACGGTCAGTGTTTTTCTTTCAAAACTCCTTAATGAAATTGCGGAGAACATTCTCGCACAGCAAAAAGTTACTTCAAATGACATCAAGAATCACCTTCTCCAAGGATATACAATATTTTTTGGATACTCTGTATAATATAAAATAAACTCGCAGAATTATATGAAGAGATCTAAGTAAACTGACTGTGGCGTCGAAACAAGATTAACTGGCAACTTCTTCTGTATATTATATTAAGTTGGGACGTCCCTTAAGATCGAGTTGAGATGTGTTAATGCCTTCGCATGTTTTTTTATAGACTCGAGAAAATAAAAATAGAACGTAATACGACGAGTTGCGTTTAAAGAGAAATTATTGATCAAGTAGAGACTTAATCTCCTGATAAGAATCATTAATTAGGGCTATAAGAAACACTGCACTATATATTATAATGGTGTAATTTCATTTGTTTCTCAATCATTTAACTATGCTCCACCAGAGAGGAAATGAGAGTGCTCCCGCTCGAGGTTTTGGTCTCTACTTTTCCCTGCATAATTTAGTATGGAACTGAACCTGCATCAACTTTTAGTCTAGAACAGAACCTACATCATTCTTAACATGAGTTACAATCCATTTCATTTTTATTTAGCCTGTAGCATGAATCTTGCATTGGTTCCAGGTAGTTTTAACACAAACGAGATATAGGAATAGAATCCGTCGGTATTGGTGCGCTAACGCCCCAGGTACCATTCAGTGTCCGCGTCGTGTCCTAAGAAGCGAGATTGGAGGCGACCTCTCGTTGTCGGCCGTGGTCGACCACATGACTGGCGACGAGAGGTCGCACAAGGCCGTGACCTCCTACTGCGAGGAGGTGATGCAGCGGAAGGAGGTGGCTGAAAGGGAGAGGGAGGCCGACCCCCTCTCCGAGAGAAGGATTGCTCTGGCGAGGCGTCCGTCCTTGCCGAGCGGGGCCCTCCCCACGCTACGGGGCAGGCGACGGACCGGGGGAGGCGGGACTCGTTAAGTCCTTCCCGCCTCCCCCGAAGAGGCATCCCAGACGGGTTGCTCTTTTATGGGGGGACTATTCCCGCCCCCTTTCCTCTGTCCCCCCGGGGGGACATAAAGAACTTTGGGTCGGGGGGAGGGAGTGGGGGACGCGGGCTGGGTGCCCACCTTCGTCCCTCCTTGTCGCGCGCGGAGACTCCGTCCCTCGGCTGGGAGCCCTTTTAAGGGCTCCTCGAGCGAGGAATGGGGTCTTCGGGGGTCGTTGGGCGGAGCGAGCTGGAGACTCGCGAAGCCCACCGAACGGCCCAGGGAAGGGGGGTGTAAGTGGGCAACCTACTTACACCCTGATAGCTTAGGTATTGCTGGGGGGAGCTTCTCTCCCCCCGGGACGAGGTCCCATACAGGGCCAAGGGGTGGCTGATTGTGTTCCATTGGAGATCCCAGCCGCCCCCGAATAGCTTAGGGAAGGTTGTCGTGAGGTTTTCAGTGGGTATTGTGAGCCCTTCTGGACACGTAGCCCCACAGAACCTCGTATCTCTCCCAGGGGGTACGGGGTATGCGTAAAAGCATTTCCCTCACGCTAAAAAAAAAGGTACCATTCAGTGTGAACACCCATCGTTACCTACAATTTTTTAGCATTAATTAGCACTAAGAAAAAATTTAGATACTCCATTCGTTATTAAGTACTACAGATTCCTATGAACACCAAGTCTCATAAGGTGTCAGGTCTATTCCTATATCTCGTCTGTTGTTTTAATTCATGCCACAGGCTAAATAAAAATGAAGGGGATTCTGATTCGTGCTAAAATTGATGTAGCTTCAGTTCCAGGCCAAAATACGATGCAGGTTCTGTTTCAGGCTAAAAAAAGTGGGGACACCAAAACCCCGGACGCGTTGGCAGTCTCATTCATTGTTTCGATTGAACCAACAATTGTTCGCGCATGCGCGGCAATTTCAGCCTCAGTAACGTAACCTTTTCGATGAAATCAGGTAGCTTGAGCACCCTGCAAACTTTAAAAAAGTTATTAGTGTATACAGGGTGTCCCAAAATTCCTACGACACCCGAATATGGGAGGTTCCTTGGGTCATTTAAAGCGACATTTTCCTTTACAAAAATGGCGTCCGCGGCTTTCTTTAACAGTTATTAACGAAAAACACGGACCAATCAGAGCGCGATCTAGACATGCGATGACACGTTCGGCCAATTAACAGTAGGCGCGTCGGGCCGACTGTGCTAACTCGCGTCTAGGTCGCGCTCTGATTGGTCCGTGTTTTTCGTTAATAATTCCTAAACAAAGCCGCGGACGCCATTTTCATAAAGGAAAATGTCGCTTCAAATGACCCAAGGAACCTCCCATTTTCGGGTGTCGGAGGAATTTTAGGACACCCTGTATACATGTCAAATATTGAAATGATAAATCGAACAAAATATTGCTCTAAAATCATGAGAACAATAATACTGGTACACACCCGCCAATATAACTGCCTTAGGGCGTCAGGGACCTAGCCACTCTGCTGCGTCATTGTAGATATGCTACTGTTATGGCCGCGCATGCGCGAAAAATTGTTGGCTGAATCGGAACACTGCTCTCATTTCCACTCTGGTTCCACCAACCCGATCATCTTTAAAATTCCAGATACATTAGATAGGTAACATAACATCGTTGTCGAATATTTTGGTAAGTGTCACTCAGAGAGTTGCTTGTGTGAGGTCGGTGTTACCACTCCGCTTGCGTTGCGCAGTGGGGACTACCGCACCTGCGCACAATCGCTCTGAAACGTTCGTGTCAACCAGCGGGTCGCCGATTCTTCTTCCTCTTTGTGCACTCGAACGGTTCGGTGAATATTCGATGGCTTTTTTGATCCACCGATGCCCATAGTATTTTGTCAAGACAACTACTGGTCCAAGTAGTTCACCAACGTACACATTCTGTACATATATTCTGTTGTTAATAAACTTCTACAGTGTTAATCGGTAGTGCGATAATGTATTGCCTGCGACCAATGCACGTATCACTCAACCCCCACCCCTAAAAAGATTTTTCTCTACCTTTCATAATTTGTGTGCTCATAATTGTGAACAAATATATGAAATGCAAGAGGTAAGTTCGAGTTTTTTTGGTTTTTTTTTCTACTGAATATCTTACTTAACTAAAAAGAAACAACATGACAAGATTTAGGGAGTTTACTCTCATATTACCTTTAAATGAGGGGCAAGCGACTTAAAATTTTGAGAGATTATCATTCAATCTAAAAGAATTTTTTTCCACACGATATCAATAATTGTCATGTATATTAATAATAAAAATTGTCGCGGGGGCCACTGGACTATGCTTTAGCTGCTAGACCCTTTTTTTGTCAATTTTGGCACATTCTTTAACAATAAGTATTATCATGTATACTATTAACGTTGTATGACACATATAAAAAAAATGCAAAATTGAAACTTTAAAGACACTGTACATTTCTAACTTACGTACTGGTTTTTTGTCGACTCATGCGTATAAGGCAATACAGTAGTTTAGTATCGCGTCATTAGTACGGAATATATACACTAATGCTTTGACATAGGATATCGGTTAAATTACGTTGTTTTATGAGCCTTTCGAATTTGTTTTCATGACTTTTTTTCTGGTAAATACATAAATCCTATACTATAGAGCTCAATTAATGCATACTTAAACTCAGATTTTTTGAAAACGTGACATGCGGCGTTTTCCTTGCTATCACAGAAATATTCTTCAATGCATTTGAATAGAAGCGTTTACACTTATTGCACCGACCCGGACAGGACTTCCGGCGCTGGTCCGATCGTCCGATATTTTCGCAAAGAATACTTTGCCATATACGGAACAAGTCCATAACGGGTCCGATAGGTATCGGTGCGGATAGTATGTATATCTTTCCACTCGGTTTAGACTAGAGATCGGTATATTTACCTATATTTATCGATAATAATTTCGGTTTTTTCAATGTATAAGGTATGTCCGGATACGATATATAAAAAATATATTCCGCGACTTATATGTATGTCTTATTAATAATTAATGCTGGTACTGTAGCGGCTAACTTTCTCAACTCTCTCACATCTTAGCCGCCAAATTGGTGACACCAACGTAGAACACAAACGCAACACGGAGGACGACCGGAGGAAACGACGACTACAAACCAGGAGTCCAACAACATACTGCAAAACCGTCGAGAATACATAATCCCTCTTCTAGTACGGTCACCCGTCGATCTGTCGCAAACTACCACTAGTTATCCATAAGGCTCGAGATCCACCCGCGAACCTATGACCGACGTCAACAGATAACGGCGGATTTATGGAGGATTAGCGTACCGAATCCACGTCCTATTCGAACGACCACGCTAGGACAGCAACATCTTTGGCTCGATAAGCACGAGCGCGACTAATAGCCAAGAACAGGCGTGGAAGGAGGAGCCGAAGAAGAGTTGCGCAGAATGCTTATAGCGGACCAGCAACTCATAACCTTCAGCTAGAGAGAGGGAGAAAAAGGGTCCCACATGGGCTCCTCGGCGATGAGGTTTTAGTGCGTATTCCCTAGTCTCGTTTTTTCACAGGCAGGGTGAATCCCATACTACCCCCCCTAACCGTCATTAGACCAGGAAGGGGGGTGTGTATAAATGCATTTCCTCATCGCCCTTAAAAAAAGGCATGAGCGCGACTCACTAGCTTGCCACGATGTGTGTTTACAGTTTGAGCTAAAACATGCTTCTCAAAAACTCGATACACATCGATCGAGTGGCAACGACCTGCAAGCATCTCATATTCTTCCCTGGACTCTGACATGGATCAGCATATAAAAAGGGAACTCGTCAAGATTATCGTTGTTCACTGGCAAGGGGGTAATGTGGCGGCTAACTTCCTTCCCTCGCCACAATTCGGACAGATAGTTAAAGACCGCTCTCGCTACAGGGTGTTTCTTACTTTTCCGGTAAGAATGTAGGAGCATGATCTACAAGTGAAGATACGAAAAAAATTTAATATGAAGTTTGTTTATAAACTCTTTATTATAATATCATAGGCAAATATTGAATGTAGCCTGAATAGGTGCAGAACAGCAAATTTAAATCTAAACTAGACGGAAGATCGATTGTGTTTACTTTGCCTGTACTTACGAGATATTTCTTGTTTTCTGACTATTCATTGTAGCCACAGTAGTTGGCTTTAGTAAAGTAAACACAATCGACCTTCCGTGTTATTAAGCTTTAAATCTGCTGAACCGCGCCTATTCAGACTACATTCAATATTTGCCAATAATATTGTAATAAAACGTTTATAAATAAACTTCATATATCATTTTTTTCGTATTTTCACTTGTAGATCATGCTCCTACAATCTTGCCGGAAAAGTAGGATATACCCCGTATATACAGTTTTCAACCGCCTTCCGATATCCTAGCGTCTAAGGATGGCCCACTAGAAAGCCTTACCGATAAGTCCTCTAGCGGGTCTAGAACGATAAGTTTCCTTTCCTTTTCCTTCTTTCCCTCATACATTTCAGCCGCCAAATTACACATTCCAGTAAATTTTATTAATAATAATAAAATATATTTGTCAAATATAATTATTAAATATGTTTTTTCATGAATTTAAAAAAATTTTAGTTAAGAAAGTTTAGTTTTAGTAATTTATTCGGTTCCATATTTCATTAATATGAAATATTCTGTTTAAGAAGAAAGATGGTTTAGATTAGATATATTTTGTAAGCAGTTGTATGAATGTTTTAAGTCTGCGTGTTACATGACTGTGTGTGAGTATGCGTGCCATGATATATATTTAAGTGTTTTATATGTTTTTATCGATTAATGTGTTATATATGTTTTTATTGATTTATATGTCACGTTAATGTTTTGTTAACAAATGTATGTTTCACGTTGTCATTTTGTTAAAATAAAAACAGTCAGTTCTCTGCGAGCGATTGACAGAGCATCACGACGTGTCTCTATTCCGTGCCTCCTAATAATTTTCAGAAGTGGGATAAAGATTCACAATTTCAATTACAAGTTGATTTTACGTGAAGTTACGTGTGAAATTTTATACCGTGTCGTTTTAAAATGAGTTGTTCTCTTACGGTATCGGAACTGAAAGAAAAGCTGAAAGCCAGAAATTTACAATCGACTGGTACGAAGGCTGAACTGATAAAACGTTTATTGGGAGCTGGTGTCACAGTGGAAGAGTTGGCTATGACAGATGATGGGAGCACGGAAGAACAGGTTGCAGGGACGAGCGACGAGACTCGCCACCGACCTGAAACGACGGAGCTGGTGGACGAGATAACTTTACGCGAATTAGACATTCTTAAGAGAGAACGGGATGTTGTTGCACGGGAGAACGAATTGTTAAGGAGAGAACTGGCGTTGTTACGGGAGACGCCAAGGTCAGAAGCAAACGTATCTGGACGGAGGAGAGTGAAGAAGTGGCAAGAGTTGAAAGATATAGTGGGTGAATTTGGTGGTGACAGTAAGGACTTTGACCGGTGGGAGAAACAGGTAAGAGGACTCCTATCGACGTATGAGTTGGACAATCACCAAGCGAAAGCTCTAGTGTGTAGTAGATTGACGGGTCGTGCATTGAAGTGGTATCATTCAAGAATGGACTGTGTAGATTTAGACTCCAATGAGCTTTTGAAAGAGTTGAAGAGGCTGTACGGACAAAGACTAGATCCTTTATGTTTGAGACGCGAGCTTGAGATGAGGAGATGGGCCGTGGAAGAATCTTTTGCCGATTATGTGTATGATAAGACAATCCTTGCAAACCGAGTGCCTGTTTCAGAAACAGAATTACTTAGCTATGTTGTCGACGGTATACCGAATAGAGAACTGCAAATACAAGCTAAGGTGCAGTGTTATGAGTCTGTGGATGAAATACTGACGGCTTTCACAAACGTCAAGTTGCCGGCGGGAAGACCGCGACTATCTGAAGGAGTTTTGCTGTCGGGAAAAGTCGCACCGTTAGATGGATCTGGTAGACCACCCTTACGACACCAAACAACAGGCCCTTCAGCTGTTGGATCGGGAAAGCCATCGCCGAGGGAAGGACGAGGAGTTCAGAGATGTTTCAATTGCAATGAGCCGGGTCACTTTTCGGCTAATTGTTCGAAGCCTGCGAGGAAAAGGGGTTCCTGTTACACATGTGGAGAGATGGGTCATCGAGCGGATCGATGCAGCAAACAGGCAGCGAGAAGTGAAGTCAACAACGTCAACAACATTACCCGTGGGTGGAAAGAAGATGATGACTTTCGGCGTCCGGTAGAATTACAGTTAAGTAACGAGAGCAGTAGTTTAAATTCAAAAGTAGTCGCACTAATCGATTCTGGAAGCCCGATTAGTTTCATTAAAGAGAGTTACGTTCCGAGAATATTTTTTCTGTCCGGTCGCGATTCAGTTAGCTTTCATGGAATCAACGGTAGTGATTTAAACGTTTTAGGGAAGATGCGAGCTGTAATCATTTATGAAGCAGAAAAATATTATGTGCCGTTGAGAATTGTACCGGATGAAACCATGAAAAACTCTTTAGTTTTAGGACGCGATTTTATGAAAATTGCCAAGTTGTCGTTGAGTAAGGAAGAAATGTTAGAATGTAACGTTATAGCTGACATTATGAACATTGAGGTAGATCAGGTTAACGCGTGCATCGGTGCCGACGACATGCGTTTCGACGAGAGTCTTTCGGATGAGATTAAGACACGGGCACGTGAATTGTTTATTAGGACGTACATTAACGCACAGAGACCTGTAGAACCAAACGTAGAAAACACGATGAAATTAACGCTTACGAACGACAAACCTTTTTCATTTTCACCTCGAAGATTATCGTATGATGAGAAAAATAAATTGCGTTGTATCCTTGACGGATTATTGGAAAGAGGAATAATTAGGGAAAGCACATCCGAGTACGCATCTCCTATCGTTCTGACGAAGAAAAAGAACGGAGAAATTAGAATGTGTGTAGATTTTCGCACATTGAATAAAATCACGGTTCGTGATAACTTTCCTTTGCCATTGATTGAAGATCAATTAGATCTTTTGGAGGGGAAAAAATATTTCACTACGCTCGATTTAAAAGATGGATTTTTCCATATTAAGATGGACGAAGCGTCGGTTAAATTTACATCTTTCGTAACGCCTTTCGGGCAATACGAATACACGAGGATGCCATTCGGATTAAAAGGTGCGCCTCTTAAATTCCAACGTTACGTTACAGAAATCTTTAAAGAACTAATAAATGAGGGCGAAATATCTGTTTATTTGGATGATTTTCTTATCGCGACAGAGACGATAGAACATCATATGAAAATCCTCGAAAAGGTATTTAAACTACTTACAGCGAATCTTTTAAATTTACGGCTAGATAAATGCAGGTTTCTCCAAACAAAACTCGATTATTTGGGTTATACTGTAACGAACGAAGGAATTAGGCCGACGGAACGAGGACTCGAAGCGGTAAAGAAATTCCCTCTTCCGCGAAATGTTCGAGAAGTGCAGGGATTTTTAGGCCTTTGTTCATATTTTCGGAAATTTATTGAGGGCTTTTCCATCATCGCGAAGCCTTTGTACGATTTGACGAGAAAGGATGTAAAGTTTCAATTAGGCGAACAAGAAAAACAAGCGTTTGAGATGCTTAAGAATCGATTGATAAATGCGCCGATATTAAGTATTTATTCTCCACGAGACGAGACTGAGTTGCATTGTGATGCGAGTGCGTCGGGGTTTGGCGCTATCTTGTTGCAAAGGAAAGCTGACAAGAAGCTGCATCCAGTATTTTACTTTTCTAAACGAACAACCGAGATTGAATCGCGCTATCATAGTTTCGAGTTAGAAACACTAGCAATCGTTTCTGCCCTCCGCCGTTTCCGAATATATTTATTAGGAATAAAATTTAAGATATTTACGGACTGTCAAGCTCTTAGTTTAACACTAAATAAAAAAGAGACTAATCCTCGAATTGCACGTTGGATGCTTGAAATGCAAAATTACGACTATGTGCTAGAGCATAGGGCTGGTTCGCGTATGCTCCATGTAGACTCGTTAAGTCGTCAGGTTCTCGTGATCGAAGATAATTCGTTCGATAGAAATTTAGCGCTATGCCAACATGATGATAAAGATATCGAGAAAATCCGTACAGAGTTAGAAACCACAGAAAGCAAATTCTACGAAATGAGGAACGGTCTGGTATATCGGAAATATCAGGGTAAAATTTTGTTTTATGTGCCGAGCAATTTGGAATCGAGCATCATGTATAAGTACCACAACGAGATGGGACATGTCGGGGTTGAGAAAACCGCGCGGAACATTGCAGATACTTATTGGTTTCCGGATATGAGGTCCAAGATCGAGAAACACATTCGCGGCTGTTTAAAATGTATCGCGTACACGCCAAACCACGGAAAATTGGAAGGTACCTTGCACTGTATACCGAAAGGGGATACACCTTTTGATACGCTACATATTGATCATTTGGCCCCTGTTTCTAGATCACACAAATTGCGTTATAATTATATATTTGTTGTAGTCGACGCGTTCACTAAGTATATTAAAATGTATCCAACTAAAACAACGAACACCGCTGATCTTATAAAGTGTTTAAAATCGTATTTCGAGCATTATAGTCGGCCACTGCGTATTGTTTCGGACCGAGGAAGTTGTTTTGCGTCTCGTGAATTCGATGAGTTTATACAAGAGTATAATATACAGCATGTTATGATAGCGACCGCTTCCCCTCAGGCGAACGGGCAGGTAGAAAGATATAACCGTACAATTTTGCCGATGATCGCTAAATTGATGAGTGAGCGTGGTGTGGTATGGTACAATGTACTACGAGAGGTTGAATTTGCGTGCAATAATACTTTTTGTAAATCTACCAACAAGAGTCCGAGTATGTTATTGTTTGGCATGCAACAGCGTGGTGAGGTTGTAGATGGGTTGCGTGATATGTTGGAAATTGGTAGAAAGATTAGTGTTTCCCGTGATTTGAACAGCCTTCGAAAAGAAGCTAGTGAACAGATTCGGAAGAATCAGGAGTCACAAAAACGCATCTTCGATAAAAGACATAAGGTTCCGAATAAATATAGGGTTGGAGATAAGGTGTTTATCAAAAATTACGATTGCACACCAGGAGTGTCAACAAAAATGATTCCGCGATTCAAAGGACCATACGAGATCGATCGTGTATTGCGTAATGATCGATACGTAATCAAAGATGTGGAAGGGTTCCAGTTGTCGCAAACACCTTACCGTGGAACATGGGAAGCCGCCAATATGCGTCCGTGGCGACCGTCACCGTAGATTTTGGACGCAGGATTTCGGTAAATCGAGACGATTTATCGTCAGGACGGCCGAGTTATATAGTTGTTGTAAGGGTTGTTTACGGCTGTCAATCGACAGTCTGCGTTATATATTGTTATATATTGGTTGTAAGAGTTGTAAACGTTTATGTTATATATTTGTCGTTTATATTTCGGTAAATCGGGACGATTTGTTGTCAGGACGGCCGAATTGTAAGCAGTTGTATGAATGTTTTAAGTCTGCGTGTTACATGACTGTGTGTGAGTATGCGTGCCATGATATATATTTAAGTGTTTTATATGTTTTTATCGATTAATGTGTTATATATGTTTTTATTGATTTATATGTCACGTTAATGTTTTGTTAACAAATGTATGTTTCACGTTGTCATTTTGTTAAAATAAAAACAGTCAGTTCTCTGCGAGCGATTGACAGAGCATCACGACGTGTCTCTATTCCGTGCCTCCTAATAATTTACGATATATATGTATAATCGTCGAAGTGGAGTCAAACAGACGAGTTGCAGACTGTTTACTGACTAATCGGATGCGAATCGTTCGGCGAACGGATAGTACTACATACTGTCTGTGTCGAGATGGTGTCGATAGTATAATTCGACCTTAACACGGATGAAACCTCAACACATCCTGAATGTTGAAAAGGGTATAGCCGGATAAGATAGTCAAAAATGCCCTTGAATCGAATTTTATCGACGATGTGCCATTCGATAGAGCACCAAGAAAAAACATACTGTGCAGGCGTTCGACTGCACATCGTCGATAGAATTCGGTTCAAGGGCATTTTTGACTATCTCTTATCCGGCTATACCCTTTGTATTTTCTTCGAAATTGATTTTCTTGAAAACAATGCATTAGTATTAGAAAATGTGCAGATTCGTATCAAACTCACAAATACCTGTTAGAAACATTTACCTAGACCTCTTTATTACACGTTAACAAACAATATCTAAGGATGCAAAGAATGTGTGTGCTCTCGCTTCAACGACTCGAGAAATTCTGTCCTCGTTCTTTTTGTTAATAACAACCCAGTTGGCCGGATACCACAATATCGATCCGACGGCCAATTTCTCTCGATCTCCGCGATATCTTCGGAATAACGCGGGAAAAAGCAACTTCATTTAGAGCTGTCTTAACAATACAATGACTTTCGCGTGACCTTGGGTATGAAAAACACTACACATTTACTGCATGAATCGAATTTTAAAACTTCTTAATTTTCATTATTCTTTAATGGGACTTTCACTGGCTTATTTCTGGCATTTTTCTGATTAAAACAAGACCAAACACGATGTAATTTCAATTGTATTTAGTGGTGTAATCGACGATGATAATTTCATTCTCAAGAAAGGATAATATCATACGACAAAAAGAGAAACGTCGACAATCGCGGGTATTTCAATTGTGCCGGTGTAACCATGCGATAAATATAAAACATCCGAAACTTAATCGATACTTCGACCAATATCTGAAACAATAGCGAAACCGATATCCTCACGATATGCCGATCAGAGAACAATTCAATAAGATAATTCACCTGAGACCTAATCGATACAATCGTACCTCCCACGACGCACCGATAGTATATGTATACCTGATGAGACACTGTAAGAACGCTAATTAAAAGTTAACCTTAACCACGAGCACATCTCATTTCGCATCACCTCACCTTATTAATTATAGAATATATCTCTTCGCGAGTTATTCTTTCTTTATTTTATTCGCGGCAAAGTACGAGTGTCAGTTGTTCGATAACTATATATTAGTTTTCTCCTTTCCTCGATTGTGCCGCGTAACATTTTGGCGATCCTGCCAGGATACTGTTCATTCGATCGTTCGAAAACTTGAAGCACCTCAGACTACGAGAGCTGTGTGACTTCGAGGGACTACGAGCGCCTGAGAACGAGAAATCAACAGTAATCGGAATATAAAAGGTGAGCGAAGTGGCTTTTTCTCAATATAGAAATCCTACTCCCGTCCTAGACTCAGACGAGGAAATAATTATTGTCAGCCCAAAAATGGCAAACTCTCTTGAATCAACATTGAAAATGCTTATGGACAAGTTCTCCAAATTTGAAGATAATGTTACAAAAAATTTCGAGACGATAAATCGAGAGAATAAGAGACGAGCCTCTGAAATTCGGGAATTGGCTTGTCAATTGCAACAACAGACGATCACTGAAGATGAAACAAGCGTGACTTCTGAGAATGAGCGCCAGAATCGAATGACTTGTGAAAGGGAAGACGACGAAGAAGAACAAGAAGCTGGAGCCGTGTCAAGGCCCAGATCACGTGTTGTCAACCATGGACCATCTGCTCAAATTGTGAGAACGTCCAATCCAAGAACCAACAATTCTGATCCTGTACTCCAACGAGCAAAGGACATTGTTAGAGTCATCAAACCTCTGAAAGGGAGAGATGACATGGGAGTGGAAGACTTCATTGTCAATGTAAAGTACGCAAAAAATGCATGTTCTGATCAACAAATGCTTCTAAAATTAATTTTAGCCGAGAAGATAACTGACCAGGCTGAGAGAAGCATACGCTTCATTTCTATTAACACCTATGATGAATTGTTTACTGCATTACGACGAAACGTCACTACACCAACTACTGTATTCAGCTGCCGCAGTAAACTTAATAGCATAAAACAGGGCACCGTTGAAACCGTACAATCATACAACCTTCGGGTTCGACAACAATTGAACGAATTATATTATGCTGTGCAAAATAAGCATAACAGGCCAACGGCTCGCCATATAGCGCTAGAAGAAGAAGAAGATGGTGCTACTCGTACGTACGTGCAAAATCTAAAACCTGATATAGGGCGTCTAGTGATTCCAAGTCATCCAAAGACCATGGCCGATGCCCAGAAAATGGCCGCTGACATGGAACTATGGTTGAAAGAAGCTTCAAGGGAAGGACCACCCCGACGGCCAATGATCCAGCCAAGTGCGACAAGACGACAGGAAGACAGACGTAACCCACCGTTCCAAAATATGCCATTAGCTTCGCGTACGAATCTGAAAT
The DNA here is from genome assembly GCA_963971365.1 of Lasioglossum villosulum. Classification (NCBI taxonomy): domain Eukaryota; kingdom Metazoa; phylum Arthropoda; class Insecta; order Hymenoptera; family Halictidae; genus Lasioglossum; species Lasioglossum villosulum. Next base: position 11,963,351 of record OZ020502.1, on the reverse strand, counting down.
GTGACAAGTGCGGGCGAATCGGACACACTCGCGATAAGTGTTTTGCAAAGAGCCAAAATTTTCAATCGGCTCAGTCCGGTAAACTACCTCCCAGACTGAACAATGTAACAACGGACGAAAGGGATTGGAGCGAACCAGAATCAATTACGTACCAGGACAATTGCAACACATACGAGGACAACTCCGAGGAATGCAACGAGAAGGAAGCCTACTCGTCGACACCGGAGCAGGAATTAATATAATCAAAGAGTCTTGCATATCACGTAACAAAAATATAATTCCATACACTAAAATATTTTATATGGGCAATGACAAACATATATCCGAAAAATCCGTTGAATTAACATCCTTCAAAAAGACCCATATTTTCCATATTGTATCCGACGACTTTCCCCTTAAAGAGGATGGAATAATTGGCCAACCATTTTTACAGCAGTATGATTATAATTTAAACAATACCAATTTGATTTTAGATCATAACCGCTTATCCCTGTTTGGAGAGATTCATTTGAGACCATCAGAATACGTAATAAAATCAGTCAATTGGAATAATCAGTCAACCAAGGTTTGCTACATCAATCCAGGTAACAAAGAAATTACTACCTCGAATCTTGAAATTGAAAACGATAACCCGTACAGAATCCAGGAATTAAAATCAAAAATTAGGACCGATCATATAGAAAAAGAATTACGAGAAACTATTGAGAAAATTATAATTAGTTACGCCGATATTTTCGCATTAGAGACTGACTCCTTGCCACAAACTAGTCTCGCTCAACACTGTATTACACTAAAGTAAAAAAAACCGATTAATATTAAAGCATATAGACCTCCGTAGTGTCACAAGGATGAAATTCATAAACAAGTTAACGAAATGCTTGAAAAGGGAATCATAGAACACAGTGAATCCCCTTTCAACGCACCTGTTTGGGTAGTGCCGAAAAAAACAGATTCATCTGGAAAACGTAAATGGAGGATTGTAATCGATTTTAGAAAATTAAACGAACAATCCGATCAAGACGCGTATCCCTTACCAAATATTGAAGATCATTTAGGCAAGGCAAAATTTTTTTCTGCACTTGATCTTTCATCTGGTTTCCATCAAATTCCTATGGCCGATCAATCCCGTAAATACACAGCCTTTTCCACACCCGACGGACACTTCCAATACAGACGCATGCCCATCGGGCTCAAAAATGCCCCAGCGACATTCCAACGCATGATGGACAGAGCATTAAATGGTTTAATTGGAAAATATTGTTTTGTTTATTTGGACGATATCATTATATTTGGATCAAGTTTTCAGGAACATAATCAAAATTTGGCTATCATATTTCAAAGACTAAGAGACGTAGGACTTAAATTACAGCCAGACAAATGCGAATACTTACGACCGGAACTCGAATATTTGGGGCACACAATATCAAAAGATGGAGTAAAACCTAATAGTGCAAAAATAGAAGCAGTCAAAAATTTCAAGACCCCTAAGACTCCAACCAACTTAAAATCATTCTTAGGCCTTGCAGGATATTACAGGAAATTTGTGAAAAACTTTGCAAAAATCAGTAAACCTTTAACAGACTTGACAAAAAAAGATATTCCCTTCCATTGGACTGACTCTCAACAGAAAGCATTTGACATACTTAAACAGAAATTATGTGAACAACCAATCCTACAATACCCTGATTATAGTAAAACATTTTACTTGACAACAGACGCATCAAACGAAGGACTAGGAGCAGTTTTATTCCAAAACGAACATCCGTGTTGTTACATATCCCGAACTCTCAATTCAGCAGAAAAGAATTATACTACCACTGAAAAAGAATTACTAGCAATAGTATGGGCGATTAAAAGACTTAGACAATATTTACTTGGACGAAAATTTATTATACAGACTGACCATCAGGCACTTAAGTGGTTGAAAGATATTAAAGATCCCTCATCCCGACTGATGAGATGGCGACTCAGACTCGAAGAATATGACTATGATATAGAATATAAAAAAGGAAAAGAAAACACAGCCGCAGACGCATTGTCCCGTATATTTCCCATAACAGATGATTTAGCTCTTACCACTGACGATCTACTGAACTTATATAATGACACGACAATCACGGATACCTCAATACCAGAATCCTCACGACCACATGACGAACTCCACCAACAGTATATAGATTGGAAAATAACCCCATCTGCATCCCCAATAACAAAGAAACCTAATTGCTCTAAATGGACGCAAATTACTAAAAAACAACTAGGAAATTATAACGAATCAGACTGGTTAAACAAGTTACACGCCATAGTCGTCTCAGAAATCGATAGAACTAAAAAACCACAAATTCAATTAGGAATAAATGATCTCACTATAACGCGACTAGAAATTGTTCATTTGGAACTTATGCTACGATTCCTTATTTCAAGAATACCTAATGGAAAATTAACCATAGCAGAGGATCCTCCCCAATCCTATTCCCAAGAAGAAAAAAAAATCATAATTCGAGAATCACACAATTCAGAAAGCTCCCAACATTTTGGAGAAAATCGTACATTAGCCAGAATTAAAGAAAAACATAATTGGACCGGGTTAGAAAAAGACGTAAAAGAATTTATTGAAAATTGTGAAACCTGTCAACGAGAAAAATTAACACGCATCCGTCCCAGAGAAGAAGCTGTCATAACCGACACCCCCCTTGAGCCTAATGACAAAATTGCAATGGATGTATTCGGACCTTTGCCCAAAACTAAACACGGAAATCAATTCATCCTCTCAGTACAAGACAGCCTAACCAAATACCTTGTCCTTATACCTATGAAAGATCAACAAGCAACAACTATTATACCGAAATTATTGGAACATTATATATATATATTTTCTTCCCCAAAACATATTCTAACAGACCAAGGTAGTAACTTTGTTCGTAACCTAATGGAACAATTTGAACAAGCATTCAAAATTAAACACGTAAAAACCACCTCTTTTCACCCCCAGTCAAACGGATCTCTTGAACGAACGCATGCGACAGTTAAAGACCTAATACGAACATGTACTGCCGACAGACAGAATGAATGGGACGAAAATTTAAATCTAATTTGTATGGGATACAACACATCGTTACACGAATCTACTGGTTTCACACCTTTTGAGCTTACATTCGGTCATAAAGCCAACATGCCCTCGACAATAGCTGTTACACCTACATTAACTCGTGAACAATTATTTAAACTTTGGAAAAATCGACATGAAGAATATCTGAAAAGAGCTAGAGATACCTTGATGAAAAACAAAGCACGTTACAAACGAGACCAGGACAGACGAATTATACGAACGCAATCTCTTTTTAATATTGGTGACAAAGTATTGGTTCACAACGATCACAAGAAACACAAACTAGACACAGAATGGTTAGGATCTGCGCAAATAATCGAAACTAAACCCCCTAATTATACTATCCGATATTTAAACGAATCCGACAGAACACAAAAGATACATGGTAATCGACTAAAACTTTTTCGCTCTCTTACAGGTTAACATGGATCCCATATATTTAATGATATTATTATTACTTAATGTAAAAAGCCTAATAGTTAATCCACTTAACGACTCGACGATACTCATAGAAAAATTAGGAAAAAGTTTTTTATACCATAGCGAATTAAAATTGGTAATAGCAGTTGACCCAGAAAATATTATACGATCAGCAAATAGTATTACAGAACTTATGAACAAAACGACTCACCAATGTAAAGATTGTCCATTTAAATTGGAAGTAGCTGAGATTAATAGAAGAGTATCCAGAACACAAAATACTGTAAACCGTTTAAAACAAATATTATATTTGAGAATGAGACGAGGATTATTCAACATAATGGGTAGTGTGTCAAAATTCTTATATGGAACTTTGGACAACGACGATTTAGAGCTCATTAACAAAAATATAGATAAACTTTTTGATAGCAATAACAATTTAACCAATATAATACACGATCAAACTAATATGATTCGTACCATTCTCAACCAGTCTAACTTTGATACACTCATAAAATTTCATCAGGAAAGCCATCGGTTGTATATTGAAACACACGATGAATTGTATATCATGGCACAATTAATAACAATAGAATCCCTTACAGCTGAACTTATGGAAAACATAAACATACTTGATACAGCAATATTGTTAGGTAAAAGCGGTATCATCCACCCTGAATTAGTAACACCAGTAACATTCCTTCAAGCACTAAAAGAAATTAGAGGAAAAACTTCACCTTCTGACCCAATAGAAGCAATTCTAGAAAATTACCAAACGCTACTTTCCATCAGTTCAGTAAAGATAATTATTAAGTCAGGAAAAATTGTTTATTATATATCCGTACCGTCTTTAGAAGATACCGAATGGACAATTAAAAGATTGTACCCCATACCTCAAAAGCGCGGCAAGATCTTCATAGCCATAGTACTAGATAACGATATTGTCTTAGAATCAGGACACGAATTTATACTGCTAGACAGTCAATTTTTAAAAGAACAATGTACTATCCATAATGAATTTACTTTGTGTAAACGAACAAGACCCAGTCACTCACTTGTTAACAGTCACGAATGCCAAAGCGAACTTTTAAAACTACACACCAAAACCACGAAAAATGGCGGATTTGCTCTATTCAAAATATCTGACTTAACTTACATACCAATATATAACTCCAATAGATTTATTGTAGTTCCCGAGAACCCAACGACAATTCAAGCATTATGTAAAACAAATCAAATGATAGACATCAATATCCCAAGCGTTATATACAGCAACAGTGATTGTATTCTTCTAAGCGAGAACACTGTGATGAAAATAAGAGGAAAACCAAACAAGATAGAATTCGAAACGCGATTCAAAAATATTTCTATAAATTATACACCAGAAGATCTCGATGTAATTCACGAAAAATTAGATAAAGCAAACATAATATCCACTAACTTCAAAGAATTCCGAACCTCACTTGATAAGATGGACGATCAACTAAACAAATTAAAGGGGCAACACCGCATACAAAATTGGACATCAATTGGATATTCAACACTCCAATATCTGGGGTATCTGGTTATAGGACTTACTGGAATCTACTTACTATACCGATGTGGGGCCCTCAACTGTCTAAAAGGGCTCACTCAGCTGACAATCAACATTTGCTGCCCAATAGCTCATTCAACTCAAAACAACGAAGTTAATAGACCAACATCGACCATACACCCTTCTGCATCATACTCTGAATCACCTCTGCAAATTTGTGAGTTAGAACCAATACCTCCAATCCCTAAAGTAAAACGAGTTAGGAAAGTACGTTTTTCGGGACTAAAAACAAAATAAGAAGGGGAGTGTGTAACCATGCGATAAATATAAAACATCCGAAACTTAATCGATACTTCGACCAATATCTGAAACAATAGCGAAACCGATATCCTCACGATATGCCGATCAGAGAACAATTCAATAAGATAATTCACCTGAGACCTAATCGATACAATCGTACCTCCCACGACGCACCGATAGTATATGTATACCTGATGAGACACTGTAAGAACGCTAATTAAAAGTTAACCTTAACCACGAGCACATCTCATTTCGCATCACCTCACCTTATTAATTATAGAATATATCTCTTCGCGAGTTATTCTTTCTTTATTTTATTCGCGGCAAAGTACGAGTGTCAGTTGTTCGATAACTATATATTAGTTTTCTCCTTTCCTCGATTGTGCCGCGTAACACCGGCAATGGGGGCACGTTTCGGCCACTCAATCCATATTTCTGTCGTTCTTTATGCTCAGCTCTCTTTTGAAGTCTCTCGGCACGATAAGCGCAGTCATAAATTATACAATAGTGTCTCACTACAAACACTGGCTGGAAAACCATATATGTTGGACAGGAAAAGAGATTTTACCGTACATCATATTTTCCAATATTAGTAATTAAACAGTTAAACATATAGCGATCGTAGTAAGCTTTAAGCAAAATTCAAATGTTATCGGCGCGTTGCACAGTGGTCCAGAAGACCGGTTTTTGTGGCCAAAATTCAAAATGTTGTCATAATTTTCTGAAAGTTGGTAATTAGGATTTATAGAGTCGCTGATAAAGAATCTGACATTAAAAATTAAAAATTTTTTACAACAGGGTTGTCATGGTGATCTAGAGGACGGTATTTCGTGGCCCAATTAAAAAAATTTTGTAAATCGATGTTTTTCATCATTTTCATAAAACAATATCATTGTGATACTTAATGCCATGTTTTTTAAATTAGTATAACCTATAGAAAAAAAAGAAAAAGTACCTCGGACGCCTTTATTAAAATTAATACAGAGTTAAAAGTTGCAAGAGGGAGCAGCTAAACTTTGCATGTTCTTTTTAACAAATGTTTAAACTTTCGTACAAAATAAGTCCAATGTTTATCACTTTTAAGCATTTTTTTAAAAGCCTTCTTATAGCTTAAAACGTTACAAACTTGGAATATTTGTTTATGGATTAAAAAATGTTTATGATGGCATTTACAACTTAAAGTACTTTTTCTAAATATTTATATTTTTCTAAATAAATCCTTTCTGTTCTGGTCGCTCTTTAATTAACTTCCCGATTAATAGGTAAGTTACTGTAATTACCCCGAAAATCGAAAATCGATTTTTTAGCAGATCTTCACGTTTCATGGTCATTGGAGTCATTTTAGACTATTTTTATCAAATTGTTAGTGTGTGTGTGCGTGTGTGTGTGTGCGCGCGCGCGCGCGTATGGCCGTTTGTATGTTATCAAATATTTTGTTAACGTTTTCTGAAAAAGTAACAACGCAATCAGAATGATGAATGATGCAATCGATGTGCCCCGTCGTAACTTAGAGCTGATTATATTTTGGTCCATATTGGTCAAGCAGTTTTTTAGATTTTTTAGTTTTTTTCGAAAGAAGTTCATTCAACAATGCAATTTATACGAGCGGATGGAAATTTTCCACCAAATAAACAAACGTAATTATATATATTTCATTTTTATTAAAAAAAATTTTTTTTTAATTATGCAACTAATGCTAATGTTACCGCTTACAATGATCAAAAAATATCCCAATCCAGGAGCGAGTTATTAGTTATTATTACTTATTATAATGATAATAATGTACTGCAACTAACGAATCGGGAAGTTCTTTGTGTGGCTCGTGGAGAGTCACGCACAAAATTAAAAAAACCATTAATAGCTGTATGCCCCACTAGCAATGCGTACCACTAACCCTCTCGCAAGAGCAGTCCTACCCGCGAGCTCGCGAAGCGAGCGAGCAACAATAACCACCTAGTTGAGAATTTGAATTTACCGCCTTATTTTAATTTTGGCCAATAGATTGATAAGTGATCAGCCATTGTTTTTCCTAGCGTCTATACGTTCCTCACTACCGTGATGACTTTCCAGGCAGCAACATGTGGGTCCTACACAGACTATTAATTTTTCTATTTTTCAAATTGTTTTGTGACACTACGCAAGTGAGTAACATGTTTGTTTGTTTTTCTTCCTATAATATGAGTCACTTTTGTTTTTGATTCTTAATATAAGTTACAATAATTTTTTTTTCGTTACAGACACAATGTTATTTACGTTAATCTGTTGAAAAGGATCTAAAACTAGATCGAAACGTCGAGATAAAATGTTGAGATAATTTTCAAATAGAGTTTAAAGTATTTATTTGATCGATCCAACGCGCCGATAACATTTGAATTTTGCTTAGGAATTAAACTATTAAAAAAGCCAGAGAATCGTTTATTTTGCGTGTTCAACAATGTATTACATAGGATGGTCATAATTTCGAACGTTTATTGAAATAAAGATGTTCAACCAAACTAATTAGTGTAGTAAATTAATCACTGATAGTACCTGTAATGCTTTCTGGATTTTTCATACCCAAGGTCACACGACAGTCATTATATAATATGTCATTGTAGAGTACTTCACCCCAACTATTACATTGCGTTGAAAAATATATATAGTTCCATTACAAAAAATATTGATGACTTGATATCTAGAAAAAAATGACCTTGAAAAAAGTTTTTTTTCAATTTATATTTTACCCCTTCGGTTAGGTTAATTTTGTCCTATAACGTTTTTTCTATTACTGAAACTAAGCGAAATTTTCAAGGTGATCAAGTTAGCTCGAACACCCTGTATCTGTAGATACACTAGAGTGAGACCCCGTTTTCTTTGACATCTCTACAACGTGTTTAAAAAAAGAGTAAACAGACGCCGGAAATTCAATACAGTATTACCAATAGTTTTTTGCAAATATCTCGAAAACTAAGTCCAAGCACCGGATAGATGTTATGACAAAAGTTGTTCATAATGTTGTCCGTGACAACGTATGTTAAGGTGAAGGTAATCGGAGCTTCCTTCCCTAAACGTAATAATTACCAAAAACTTAATTTGTCAAAAGAGTATAGGTTTATGTTAATATATGCAGTTGAGTAACATTATTTACGCATTTTATAAGATGCATTTATCAGTTCTATTTGGCTCGCGTTGCTAAAATTGTCACAATATTAAATAACTTGAATGATACAAGCCAAAGCGTATAAAAGAATAAACCACATGTGGAAGAAATAATTGTAATTTGAAACATTGATTCGCAGACTACCAAAAAAATGCAGCTCAAAATTAGTTGCATACCTGTACGCCAGGGTTGGGAATTAAATGCTCAATCCCGCTTGACCCGACCGTGCGTGTCAATCCCCGTGACGGTCATACTCCTCGCGCCGCCTCAGGCCCGTACCATATGTTATAGATAAGAACAGGTGTGAAAGGTAGCAGGTGAAGACAAAGCGGCCGGGTGCAATACGAAGAGTGGGAACCTGACCGCCTTATTCCTGCATAGAAGGAGAAGGAAACGAGTGTGAACCCTGAAGCGGTGGGGATTTAGTGGGTATTGCGAAAACGAGCTCCACACATCCCCTCTACCATCATCTTTAGGGGGAGCCAGTGCGTAAATGCATTTTCCCCACCGCTCCTAAACGAAAAAAAGTCCCATGCTATACGAACTGCGTGAGACGCATGAGATCAACTCTCGTATTAATAGATATTGTCAATAAGACAGTAAAATTGTGTTATTTTGCAAACGGCTGTGTTCTGCACGGAGAAATATCGTGTAGGAAGACTATTCTTTTATGACTGCGTCTACTCCGTCGGCCACACCGACCGCGCCGAGAGTACAAACGAAGCCGAACTGAGAAAAGGACAACATGTAAATACGAATCGCGCAGCCGCATCGTAGCGGTGTGAACCACTGCTAGTCCACTTACAAACGTTTTTTGTTTTTCATTATTCTTTTATGGGCCTCGCACCAACTTATTTCTGGCATTTTTCTTATTAAAATGGCACCAAACACGGTATAATTTTAACTGTATTTAGTGGTCTAATTGATGATAAAAACATCGAGCGTAACGAGGGACAGCGTATGGGAAAAAAAGAGACGTGGAGAGTCGACGCAGCCGGCACAGTTCAAAGGCCCGTGTGTCCTCACAGAATGTAATGACAATGGCCCATCAGTAATATCTTGAAAGTTGTCGGAGGGTTGTACGCGAAAGTTGCCGTAGTGCCTACTAGTGAATTTTCTACTTAAATTTCATTACTTTTTTATGAGATTTTACTAGCTTATTCCTGGCATTTTTCTGATTAAAACAAGACCAAACACAATATGTATAATTTGGTCCATCAGTAATGTCTTGAAAGTTGTCGGAGGGCATATTTACTAAACTTGTGAAGCATAATTTATAATTGATCATACATTTAACATATGCTATAGCATATGTTTAAATAGTCAACTTAACATTCACGTTCTTGGAAACAAAAGTATACGAAGTTTATGTAAGAAGGACAAGAGTGAACTAGGCACTCTTGTCTGAATCGTTGTCTGGCTGCCCTGCCGCTGCCCTACGCCGCTGTCGGCACGATTACGATAACTGTGGCCCCTACTTTGAAGGTTATATTTGTGTTCCTGGGATCATTTTAAGAAAAAAATGTGTATATAACAGTTATCCAATGGGCTTCGTTTAGCCGGTAAAGTAGATTTCTTGTTTTTTATAAAACTGCAAATATCTCGGAAACTATGCGAGATATGGTAAAATATCAAGAGACCTTTTTTGTAAGAAATCCAATTTCCTATCAGAAACGTTAAAATGATGATAAAAGTCCATTTTTCGCGAAAAATATTCAATCAAAATTACTACTAGACTACTCCTGGATTTTCGTATGCGTGGTCGGCCCGGCCTCACGACCGGGCCTCTCCGCTCCCTCTAACGACCTAACCCTAACTCACTCTGTTTACATAATCTTCCCATTGTAGATGTTTCCCAGAATTTGATCTTTTCAGAACGAAGTCTTTACGTTCCACCGATTATTATTTCGGGGGAGAGGCAGTTGTTCTGCAAATTCACCGAAATATAAATATACTCGGAAACTGCGCAGCTGATAGAAAAATGTCATACGACACAAACTATTGGAAATTTAATTTTCTACAAAAAAGGTCTCTTGATATTTTGCCATATCTCGTATAGTTTCCAAGATATTTGGAGTTTTATGAAAAACAAGAATTCTACTTTACCGGCTAAACGGAGCCCATTGGACACCTGTTATATCCACATTTTTTTCTTGAAATGATCCCAGGAACACAAATATAACCTTCAAAGTAGGGGCCACGGTTATCGTAATCTCCCCCCGCTGTCACTTCAGAAAACTCCTTACACATAATTTCCTTGCCATATTCCTTTCCTATTATTATCCGTTTCTATGCACCTCTCTCTCTTTCCCGTAGGCTGTTCTTCCTTGCAAATGAAACTTTCATCATTGATTACACGACTAAATAGAATTGAAATTATAGTGTGTTTGGTCTTGTTTTAATCAGAAAAATGCTAGGAATAAGCCAGTAAAATCTCATAAAAAAATAATGAAAATTTGATTCATGGTGTCAATATAGTGGTATTCCCACCGATGTGCCCAAGCCGACACCAAACATCGCCGCCCTGCGGCCCGGCGCGGCGCAGAGTTGACAGGCGGTGGAATGTGTAGGCACTCCGACAACTATCGCGTACAGTCCTCCGACAACTTTCAAGACATTACCGTATTTAGTGGTATAATTGATGATATATTGATAGTTTGATTCACTTTAATCAGAAAAATCCCAGAAATGAGATGGTGAAAGTCCCATAAAAAATAAAGAAGTTTTGTAATTGGATTAGTAGTGGTTCACACCGATATACACCAGTTAAGATCAATCATCGCAGCTCCGCGGCGTTGGCCGTCAGTGAAATAAGTAGGCATTTGACAAATTCTGAATCTGTTTTTTGTCAGTAATATTTTCTGTAGGCCTATGGTACGGGCCTGAAGTGGCTCGAGGACTAGGACCATCAAGGTGGCGGACAGTGGGGTGTGTAACCTGACGAATGTTGTGTCAAAATCAGAGAACTTTCGATAGAAATGAAATAGAGCGATGATTTCTTAAAAATTAAAGCTGAAATATTGCAGAATATGGGAAAATAGAGAGATTATGGTACGAATGTTTTTTAACCTCAAAAATCTGGATTAACTTTGCAGAATTTTAAGAAAATTGTCATTTAGCCAATAACATGTACGGATACCACAGGATTTAAAAAAAAAACGATTTTTGTGGAAAAGACTAATGAAATCTTTTTTTCGTTGTGTGACATTGCAAATCTGCGACATCACTTCGCCGTTATGAGCGAGCACATTTTCGTTAGTGCGAAGGACCGGACCGTGCAATAACGAGACGCGAGACCGGGAAACACAGGATTCGAGAGCGTTCCGCGAGGAATTTCCATAATTTAGAGCGCGCATTGACATTAACCGTGCGCGCCGAGAACGGCAAGTTTCAGGGCCGAGCAACAGACCAGGAAACGGGGCCTCGACCTTCGACATTTCCCTAGGAAACAATTCCAATGCGGGAGGAGGTCCGGCGAAAACCAAAATGGCATATATCGAAGCCCCGTGCACGGGCCACCAAAGGATTATCGAGGGCACCCGGTCAACCGACTTGGAGGCGCCGAAGGGACAGGGACCCTTACCGACCATCGTATCATTTCACGGTCCTGACGCCGCCTCATCCCGCCATAAATAGGGTTCCGGCGAGGATGGTGTCACCGAGAAGCCGCAACGAGGCTCGAGCCTCTGTTACGTCCCACGGAAAGTGAGACGTTTTCGCGTTAGGGTCCAGGAGCCAAGGACCTTCATCGAGACACCTCTGTTGCGCGAATATCGCGCGCGGGAACGGCGCCCTAGGAAATTCGGAAGGAGTTCGGGTGGGGAGAACTAGAATCGATGCGGCACGCGCCCAAAAATCGATGATCACTGTCGCGCTAGCAATCACGGGTAAACTATCACGAGAACACAGGCCATCGCCTTACTAGCTCACGTGAGCGATTATAATTGCGTGGAGCGTCCAAGTTAGTACCGTCGCGAGAACGCGCGAAAATCCCGACCTCGCAGAGTTCGGACGTTCCCCAGCTGGGGTTCCTGTTAGAGCCGAGAAACTCCGATCCAACAGTCCGTGGTAGTGACACGGCCAAAGTTCCACGGAGTATCGAAGGTTCCTAAAAGGGGAAAACGAACGTCATCGTTCCGTCCTCGATCTTTCGCGTAGGCCGAGACGCCGGGCGTCTCGTGCCGTCGGCTCGGGCCGTATCGGCGGCCCCTTGAGCAAAATTTCGTAAAGAGAGTTCCCCCTCAATCGCGTTATCGGAAGTTTCCTCGGAGAAGCCGCGTCTCGCGAATATCTCGTTCGACGTTTCGACGACCTCTCGAATCCTGTGTCGTGTTGTGTAGCGAACGCGTTTCAATTTCGTTGCCGTTTGTATCGTCCTTCGCGTGTTTTGCCTACGCGTGCTATCGCGACAGTCCCGTATCGCGCCGTCCTTCTGCGTCTCGCGCGATTCCGTCCGTCGGGAAACCGATCGAGTCGGTACCGATCATTTCGCGGAAATTTCGAACCTTCGGACGTCCTTTGTCTCGGGAGGACCTCGGGTATACGGCTGCCCGCGGCCCGGCCTAAGGGCCTGTAAAAGCCCGAAGTCGCTCCGTCGGAGGTTTTCTCATCTCCACGCATGAACGACGTGACAGTTGAAATAATTTGATAACCCACTGGTTTGAAAGTATATTGTACTCTCATATATGGAACACAATAAAAATAAAAATAAATTAAGTATTGGAACGTTTCGAGTCACTTACAAAGCATGTAGCACTTTACATCTCGTCATCACTTGACGTATCGTTGTCCTTGTCACTGGCACTCTCTGTGGTTGTGTGTGGCTGTAATCTAATTTAAATTAGATATCTATTTTCCATAATTATAATTTCATTCATACAAGAAGTAAGTATTTAATCTATTTAACTTACTTTTCATCCACAAAATTTTTAACTTCTCGTGATACATTATATTTTTTGTACAACTTTAATCGACCTTATGATATGATTGACAGTTTCAGGTCGGTTAAGTATACTACTCGATTAGAAACGTCAAGCATTCTATTCTGTCGGCTAGTTTGTCGTGAATGCAGTATCATATTTACTGATAGTGACTTTACTTAACAGCATATTTAATGATAGATGATACTTTTATTTTTATTGCGTTCCATATATGAGAATACAATATACCATCAGTCGATTTTTTATAAAGTCCTAAGTTGATAAAAAAATTCTACAACCAGATTTGAAATCAGTGTGACAAAATCTATGGGAAATTATGTAAAGCATGTCAAGAAAAAAATCTATCCGTACATGGTATTGGATAAAGCACAATTTTCTTGAAATTCTGCAAGTGTAACATAGATTTCCAAGGTTAAAAATTGTTCTTATATAATCTCTCTATTTTTCCCATATTCTGCAATATATTAGCTTTAATATACAAAAAAGTCATGGGTCTATCGAAGCAATATTAGCATTCAACGGTTTACCACTGTGAGGCGGAGACTTCGAAAATGGCTCGGATCGAGCAGTTCATTCCCAAGTCTGCTGTAAGCTGTAGACGCACATTGCACTTTACGCTTAGTGCGTGTGGCTGATTAGCTTTAAGGACGATAACATAAAACAGAATAATGCGAGAAAGATGTAATTATTTACCCATGTTTCACGTTGTTCAGCGCCGTGGGCTTGAAGAGGTTGAAGAGTGACTTGGTAGATGCTGACAATCTATAATGAACGAAAATGCAAACGAACACCATGCGGTGCAAAACAAAGAAACAAACAAAACAATAGAAAAACGTGGCATGTCGAACGTATTGCACACTATTTACATATGTTCACCCTGCAACCGGTGGAATTATGTACTTCCGATTACACTCTCTCAATTCAGTAAGCTGTCAAGAGAAGTTTCTGTGAGCAACAAATGGAAGTGAACCGAGGGGTCGACACGACGCGTCGGTTGCTTTTAAAGGTTAATGATCTGTGAATTCAGGAAGTCGGTATCGGAGCTTGTGAATCGATAATTCGTTGCCCTCTGTCGTCCGTGTCGATCCACAGGTGACGCTTTTTACCTTGTGCTACACCGTTGGACAAAAAGATAGCACATGCGTGCTATCATTAAGTTCTCATGGATACAGTCAGAATCTTATAAATTTGACGAATAGTATATAAACAGTACCTCGTGGTAATATAATATATAACTTCAAAACTGTGGCTTTACTGTTCCCCTTGTGTTTATCAACAATGATTTCGAAATACGGTCGGCAAAATGATAGCACACTTTCAAAATTGTCATGTTTATTGTTTGTTATTTATTATATATTTATATAAAGATACAAAACATTAAGGCAACTTTTTAGTGGAGCAATGTTTTCAAATTGCCTATTTTTGTTATAGACAGCTGCAGCGAGTTTACTCCAACAATTTTCAATAATATTTAAGTCGGAAGAGCGCGCTGGCCAGTCCAAAACTGAAATATTTTCTGATGAAAAATATTCTTTAACGATTTTAGCGGTGTGAACTGCAGCATTGTCCTGCTGAAAGATGAAATTATCAATAGCAAATAGTGCTGCATACTTGCTAATTTGCTCTCGTATCAAATTACGATACGGTAGTATTCATTTTACCGTTAACACATATTAAATCGGTCTTCCCATTGTATCCAATTCCTCCCCAGAGCATAATACCACCTCCACCCATCTGACGTCGTATCTGTGTCATTTTCTCTTTTCTTACATCGTGATAATAATAATTAAAGCCATCTGGACCATCTAAGTTAAATCTCTTTTTATCTGCAAATACGATTCGTCTCCATTTCTTATTCCATTGTATATGATCTTTTGCAAAATTTAACCGATGCTCCCTTTGCCTCTTTGTTAGTGCAGGTTTTCGTCGTAGTTTCATACGTTTTATGTTTGTGCCTGTTTGTAGTATACGCTGGACATTCCTTGGATTTGTTCGTACACTAGCTTTCTGAGCTATTTCGCGCGACGTGAGATACGAATTTGACTAAAAAAGTGCCTTAAAAAAGAGTGGAACGATATATCACAAGATTACATTCAAAAATTGTATCATTCCCTTCCAATACGAATGTTAGAAGTTATTGAAAATAAAGGCGGATCGACGCACTATTAAATAATCAAATGTTTTGTATCTTTATATAAATATATAATAAATAACAAACAATAAACATGACAATTTTGAAAGTGTGCTATCATTTCGCCGACAGTATTTCGAAATCATTATTGATAAACACAAGGGGAACAGTAAAGCCACAGTTTTGAAGTTATATATTATATTACCACGAGGTACTGTTTATATACTATTCGTCAAATTTATAAGATTCTGACTGTATCCATGAGAACTTAATGATAGCACGCATGTGCTATCATTTTCCCAACGGTGTAGGTACGTGGGGAACATACCCTAGTAGCAAAAAATATTGTATACACATTCATATAATATTAAAAAGAGATTCAATCTATTTTTAATATTCAAATATTCATACAATATTTATTTTATATTAAGTAACAAATTTTTTTTAATATGCAGGGATAGGGTTAGGTTTTTCATGTTACGAGAAAAATATTTTTCTCTAAATATTAAATGAATCTTTAATTCATATTAGAAATAGAATATTTCTTCCTAATATACAGATAATATTTATTTTAAAATATGAAAAAAATATATTTTTCTTATTATAAAATGAATCGTTATGTAATATTAGAAATAGAATTCTTTTTTTTTTTAAATATGAAGGAAATATTTTATGTTTATCATGGAAAAATATTTGTTCCAGAATATGATGCGCAGTAAAATGTTTAGTTTTTATTTACTTTGAATTCGTGTTTGTCATTTAATCGACATACATTTATATTATAAGAACATTAATTAAGTAATGTTCTTATTATGTGCGACAAAATTATTAGTTCTCGAGATATTTTTAAAATCTGTCTTTATTGAAAAAGATGCTCGTTATATGGAGCAACGGTTGCAACGGAGAACATTATTATCAATATTATCGTTAACAATCATCAAATAAAAAATTATCAATATTATCGTAAGCTATCTAGAATAAAAACTTTACCTATAAATAATAATTTAAAACATTATGTATATTATAACAATATATATGTTTTCACAATAAAATGTTTTTGTTTATTTAGCAAATAGATTGTATGTGTTTCTATGCCTACGTACGAATGAAGTACTTAAGAAAATATATATTGATATCTCTTTGCCGTTAATATATACCAATAGGAGGCTTCATTAAAAAAAGTAGTTCGATTTACCTAAAAAATTTTTCACTAGAAGTTTATCTCTTCCAATAATTGTATAATTTGTTAAGAACGCTCAAACAAAGAAAGAAAGGCTCACAAGCCTTTATAAGAATAGAAAGTAATGAATTCGCATGGCTCAGCGAAAAAGCACATAATTACATAAACGGTACTCCCCAGTTCGAATCCCGCCAACTGCATAAAAATTTCTGAATTTTAATAAAATCTCCTTTCGAAGACAAAGATGAATATATTGTAAAAATAATATACAGTTTCTAATTTTTGCTATAACTTTCTCTCAAATTTGAAGATTTTATTTAATGTTATTTAAATATTGGTATCACAATTTTTAAATATTTACTTTATATTTTTTAAATATCTAGTTTATATTCTTTGAATATTTAGCTTATATTTTCTGGTATATGTATACAATATTCAGATCCAATATTTTTCTGATATGAAAAAGTGTGGCTTAAAAAATATGTTTCCAATATTTGAAAATAATATTTATCCATTATTTTTGTGCTACTAAGATAGTATTTCGCTGAGCCTATATACTATATACTATAAATTATACTATGTGTATAATATCTATTTAACTAAAAATAGTAGAACGCTGTCCCTGCAAGAACCTTCAACTCTAATAAAATAGTTTTATCTATTTTTATTGCTTAAGAATGCTGCGCGGGTTTCGCGCAATAAAATATAAAAAATGTAAAAAACGATACGTTTCCTGAAATATTATTATTAAGTTTCTTTAATTCTATAAAATTCGATGACTGCAAAATAATTAATTTTTAGTCAGTCTTAAAAGCGTGGTATTGTTTAAAAATTTATTTTTATTTAAGTAATTATTAATAATAATACTTGTAAGTGCTTCAATAATTTGTATACCTTTAAAATTTCATTCGTAGTCTTCCATATCATAATCCGTATGCTATTGAGAAACTGTACTCAATTAACCTCGTACATTTACTATATAGTGAATATTTTTTAAGAATACTGAATAATGTCAATACCGAAAGGCACAAGGTTTATGTGTGATAATGAAGTATTTATAATAACATGTTTCTCACGCATTCTATTATAAAATATTTAGGGATATACCAAAAATTTTTACAAAAAGAAATTAAACCGACTTCGAAACGCACTTAAAAAATGTATCAAAAAGTATGAAATAATTTCCTTTCGATTTGTATGAATACACACCAATGGTTAATTAAATTGATTAAAATAAAATATTAAATACAATGTTAAATACAATACAATCTTTTCGGAAGCGGCGCAAAATTGAAAATTTTCCAAATAACAGATGTTGCTGATTATGATTTAATTGGAATATGGTGGACTTGGAAATCAGTTGGAAGAGAAGATACATTAATACGTAAAAGCATGTAGAAGAAATTAAAAATTTTCGTAATTTCCAGTGTCAACAAATTTTTAATTTCGCGCCACCTCCCAAAAGATTATATTGTATTTAATATTTTATTTTAATCAATTTTATTAACAGTTTGTGTGAAATCATACAAATCAAAAGGAAATTATTTAATATTTTTTAGTGTATGTTCTTAGTACGTTTCGAAGTCGGTTTAATTTTTTTTTTTAAATTGTTTTATTTCAAACTTTTTAGTAGAACGAGCAGAATGTGTAGAATACCGTAGGTTCGGTCATATTGGTTAAGTATATAAAAATAATATACAAATACACAATATACGGATCGGATTGAGTCGGTTAATAATACAATTACCACTAAATAGAACATGTAATTTTTATTATTATTTAATGAAATATAAAATATTTCTTAATTTTCCCCTGCCATTTCAATGCGTTTTATTTGCAATAAAAACCGGAAAGAATAAAAAATTCAAAATTTGTTTTCAAGGTTTCAAACACCTTGGGGACATACTCTACAAGATGCAAAAGGTTTCGTTCCGATTGGTCCATCCATCTCGGAATAATCGGTAAACATACATAGAAAAAAGCGAAATTTAAAAAAATAAAAAAGGGACATGCAGATCGAATTTAGTAACCTCCTCCTTTTTCTAAGTCGGTTAAAAAACAAACACGTTCGACATGTCCACGCAATTAACAAAGTTCAGAGAAGCGAGAAGTGCACAAGTGAATTCAGAACGTACTGGCGTGTAATTGAGAGGAATAATTATGAAAGCAGGGAAGTGTGCATTTACTTTGAAGAATATCGATTTTGTGGTTACCTGCTACTGACGAGTTGCGAGTTGGTTCCCTGGGTTTGCGGCGAATGCGTAAAGTCCCCTGTTGATGACCACCGTTTGGCCCTCCGTAAGCTGCTTTGGGGTGGGCCGTTTGATCTTGCTGTTGCTGATCTATCGAATAACAGGATTACTACATGACGGGAAAGCTTATTACCTGTTCGCAGGATTGCCGCTTCAGCAGGTTCTATTACCAAGTTAAACGAAGACTTATTTCGTTAGTTCGCCCTTGAGACGCTGTAAATATTTCTTCGAACATTGTACTTTTATACAGTTTAAAACTAGTGGAGTAGAATGGAAACACTTCTTACAACTAGCAGAGTGTTCGAACCAATTTCCGTGTATTCTTCGTATTATGTATTTATTACCTCGAAAGATGACAATTCAGGCTTGTCAAATCTCATCATTTATGGTAAACATCAACTAAAATTAAACACCGCAAGCGAAACTATTTTTCCACAAAAATTTTATTTTGAATAAACAATTAGCTTACATACTAAGCAATGCATTTAACATTATGATTTTCAAATAACATGTGTAAACAAATAATCAAATGAATCCTGCTAGGAGCTTTTCACTGATAATCGAAATTATTATCAAAGAGTTAAAACATACACAGTTACAAAAACTTGAAATAGTAAATTTATTTCCAACGAGAACGCTAACAAAGAACCTGATATACATATAGTGAAGCACGAATGTATTTGAACACACTTTAAAATAGTATCACTTTTTACATAACTGTACCAAACGACTCGATATATTGTAAATGATTTGCAAAAAAGATTTTCCAAATATTATAATTTACAAGGTTACATGCAAAAATAAAAAAAACATTTTGAAGTGAAATTTCTTTGCTGAGGGGGCTACAATTTTCAAGCGTTACGAAATTCGAGTTACGGAAATTCCGATCGCATGAGGGAATATTTTATTTATTAGTAGTTTTTTATCAGTTATTAATTATTATTTATTAATTATTGTTTATTAGTTATTAGTTATACTTATCATTTATTATTCACCATTTATTATTTGCTATTTATTATTTATCATTTATTAGTTATTCTGTGGATAATAATAATTCATAAAAAATGAGAAACTTATTATCATAATTGATCCATGTCTTTTTTTTTCGTTTGAGATCATATCCGCATCCTTACTATACTCATTTATTATCTCTTGTTCAATAAAAAAATACTAATAATTTATCCCTATTTATACCTAACGAGCAAGAGGGTTTACTTCTGTCGCGTGTGGACTCCTCGACTTTATTTTCATCTTTTTTATTAGACCCGTAATGAAAATTTAAACTATGCGTTTTGTAGATCTTTGTTAGTTATACAAATACTGAAAATTTAAACATACCCAAGAGATGAGTACATACCCATGAATACATACAAGCGGTTAAACGTGGTGAGAATCATAGTTTTTCGTGACTTTTGCTCAGTTTCTGTTTAAAATCTACAGATTCTTATATTTTTCGATGCGTGTCGTTTTTTTCTGCCTCGAACGATTTCGATGAAATTTTCAGCATGTGTATGAGTAACATACATCTACACAACGCATAGTTTAAATTTTCATTACGAGTCTAATAAAAAAGTTATGAATGATGCCTCTTTTACTTTCTCATGTAATTCTTAGCTATTGCAATTTTTTCAAAATCTCTTTTTCATGTCTTTGGTAAATCAATTCTTCTAATTACTCAAAAAAGTCAGGTCATTTGGTCCGGTCATAAAACAGTTACACTGTTTCAAAATGCCTTCAAATAGTTTCGTGATTCACTTTATACTTATACACCTGGCTTCGGATAACATGCCGTTTCTAAGATTACTTCATCTAACAAATGATGGATGCGGGCAAAGTGCTATAGTCTGTTGAGAAGTCGCATTAACACGAAGCTAAAGTGAAGCTAGTGGGGAAAGGGGAATCATCGCCGTATCTCGTTCTGTAAGTGTTTATGGAATCTGTAACTGTAATATACAGGGTCATCCGTTTTTAAACGGACAAACATAAACCAGATATAAAGAACCCCAAATGAAACAAGTTTTACCCCTGCCTTTTTTTTTGTTTCGGCCTTGATTTCTAGAAAATTGCAAAAAACCATAATTTTTTTAGTTCACATAAACTTGAATATCTCGGGACTCCAGTGATGAATCTTGATGATTTTTCCTTTGTTTGGTTTAAAATAAATAGGGGCATCTTTTTTGTTAACAAAATATTTTTGTTTTTTTTTTAGCACGTTTATTCCAAGAAAATATCATCCATTGAAGTCACGCATCCTGGAACCGTTCAGATAACTACAGTCCGATCCAGAAAAAACCAAGATTCGAAGGTCATACAAAAAAATTTTGAGAACAATGAAAAAGATGCTCCTGTTTATTTTCAACACAACGAAGAAAAAATCATCAAGATTCATCACTGTAGTCCCGAGATATTCAAGTTTATGTAAACTAAAAAAATTATGGTTTTTTGCAATTTTCTAGAAATCAAGGCCGAAACAAAAAAAGTGGCAGGGGTAAAACTTATTCCATTTGGGGTTCTTTATAGCTGGTTTACGTTTGTCCGTTTAAAAACGGATGACCTTGTATATTTTATTTTTACTTTACTCTTATTATTTGAAATACGGCTAATCCATTTTGTCAATTACAATTTAGAAAAAGTTAAATTTCAATGTAGATGTTGATAATATGAAATCATTATGTATATCCTTACAACTTACTTTATTTTAAAAAAGAATAGAAAGAACAATGTACATACAATATGCAATATTAAGTATACAATACTTACTAAATAAAAAGATATACATTATCGGCCAAAAGTTTGGAATCACTTTCTGATTTTCGTAAAAATCAAATGTACTGATAAACTTTGAAATGAACAATCGTTAATATTAGACAGACGATTTTATGCATTTATGACAAAAATGAGTAGGTGTAATATACAACAATAAGAACATTAGGAAAATTTGAAAATACTGTTATATTATTTTCAACCTATTAATCATATAAAGAAAGAAAATAAATTTCTATTCCGCTCCAGTTTGTTGCAATTCAGGTAGTAAATGTTTATTTTGCATGAAGATCCGGTGTCTAGTCAAATATTAGCCAGTTAAATAATATTTTTGAACAAATTTCAGCATTTTATTATGTCCATAATGCTCGTGTATAGTTGATATACCCAGTGTAAGACAATGCTCGGAATGCACTTTCTAAAGGCACATCTTTTACAACTTCTACAAGAAACATGGAAAAATATTAAATTAGATACGTTCGGAAAACTAATTGCCAGGATGCCCTGAATATGGCAGGTTGTCATTAAAAGTAGTGGCGGGCTTTTAATGAATGGTTTGCATTCATTGTTAGAAAAAATAATACAACATGAAACGCGTACTACTCGTAAGTTTTTTGACAAATAAACCTTCCTTGGTTGCGCTAAAAGCATTCAGTTTTTCTTACAACCATCTTGTTTCTCTACGCCGTGATTCCAAAATCTTGCCCGGTGGTGTATTTGTGTCACGGTTCTGTCGTTCCTTACAAATCTTTATGCAATAAGTTTACACCATTTTTCCAAATGTTTACGAAATAATGCATAAATGTACTTGTATACGTCGCTTTTATGCCGCTATCCATTACTTTAAATTATCTTGTGACGTGACTTCTGGCGTAGACGGCGCACAGTGGGTACATTTGATCTAACTCGATTTTTTTCAAAGGGCCTAGCCGATTAAGATAGTAAAAACTGCCCTTAGAGCTTTTTCAATGGCTCTTGAACCATTGGAAAGATGACCAAGAAAAACCCCTCTGAGTAAAATTTCAGCCCTCTAGCTTGCCCGTAAGGGTAGGTACAGGGTAAAATAGATTTTACGTTTTCCAGCACATTTTCCGGTTTCAAATGCGTTCTAAAATTCTGAAAAAAATGTGACACTTTCCTGATCCTAAGGCGCATTTTTGAGATTTTTTGTTGCAAACTGTGGTCGTAAAAAATGATAAACTCAAAAAAATCGGAAAAATATTTTTTTCTCAAAAATATGAAAACATGCTACATATTTTACTGTTTGGTTCCCACTCTGTGTGATTCTCTCTCTCACATCTCATCAGAAATGAGACGAAATGTTTTAAATGAATTTTATCTACGATTAGGTCATTGTCAAGTAATAGACAGAAGACAATTTAAACATTTAATTCCGTAAAAACCCGTTTACACACGCACGCAAACACACGTACGCGCACATAAGAGATGTAAATCCGACTGTGCAACCTCTACCTGGTACATCTCGGTTAACGCTAATGCAGTCGGAATTGTAACTTTGAAGCCTTATAACTTAAAAAGTAATTGATGAAAAACTTTTGCTTATAGTGTTTTGGAAAGCTCTCGAGATCAGCTACAAGAATGTGTAATATCAAATAGGGGGTGCAATATAAAAAAATTGAGGTGACCTTCAAATGCATCTTCAAGGTCAAACTAATGGCACCATCTTATAGCCCTTGCGAAACTATAAAGTACATGTCTGAACCATTTTTCTCTAGAATGCTTTATTTTTTAGATATTCGACCGTTTGCAGACTTTTCTGACACCCTGTACACATACACACACACGCGTGCGCGCAGACGCACACGCGTATACACACACACACACACACACACATATGTATGTATGTATGTATACAATATGTATATGTATATATAATATATTAACGAATTATTATTTTCGAATTAACATGTTTAAATCATTCTATATTTTCACCAAATTTCGAATTATAACCGAGATAGCACCGGATGTCCAATGGACGTCCGTTTCATGTCCAATTTACGTTCAAACGTCCGATGCCCGTTGCGAACGTCCCTGGGATGTCCAATGGACTTAAATTTCGAACATTCTATGGACATCCGTTTTATACGCCCTCAGGACGTCCGTAGGACCTAAACGGATGTCCCAATACGTGTAATTTTACGGCGTATGGTGTTACGGAAAGCAAATATCGGTATGACTTTTTAAATGTTAGAATACATTTTTTATCTGGTAATGTTATAGCTAGTGTCAAGGCGTATCCAACGACCTACTTTTTTATGACTCTGAGCTCATAAATAACGATACAATATTTTATTCCCGTTTTTGGGCCAAATACGCCAATGTGGCATCGCGTCGCATAACCGTGCGTTTACGTGAAGTGAGATTAGTGTAGCACGTGTTCCTTGTGCACGTTTGTGTAATATTCCAGTTAATAAAAAGCGTATGTGAGTGATTCGATAATTTAAGCCACTTGTCAAGGTTTGTGATGGTGAATCAAGTCACTGCGGTTTCAGGTAAGCTTTTATTTTATATTTATTTTCAGTCATTAAAACATTACTGGCAAAAGGGAAATATAAAAATATTATTACGTTGGAGGAGAAATTCTATCATATATTAAGACTAAACCTACTAACACTGGTTAAAATGAGTGGTTGCATGTTTTTTATTCTACAATTAGAAATATAATAAAACTGATTTCATGAGAAACAACTGTATAAATATTTTTAGTAGTGCACATATTACAATCGTACATAAATACACAAAGTCTAAATAAAATCGGTCTTGTCATTTGTATATAAGAACATGTACCATAGTTACTTCAGAGGTATGGTAGGTTTAGCGTAAAAGAAAACATTTGTATCACTTTATAAAAATACATGCTGAATATTATTCAATAATATAATTTCCATTATTTGTAATAATATGTTGCCATATTTCAGATAACCTGTCAATTCCTGTTTTCTAATGACTCGGTAGCTAATATGTGTTTTAGATTTACAAGCAAAATTTTCTGCTTATTTAAAATACGACATAGCTTTCCCTCCAACCCAGGGATGGGCACGGGTGAAGCCCCTCAAACGCTTGCTTCTCCCACCAACCTCTCTTTCATGCAACGCGCGCTTCGTTTTCTCGCGGCCGCGATGCATGAAACCTTCGCGAGACATGCGCACTGCTCGCTACGGGTGAAGCGCGTTCTTTCTCCATGGTAACGGTGGATGCTGGTGGGAGGCAGTGGGCGCTGTAGTATGGGCAGCCCACGGACATATGGACTGTGCGTAAAGCGCGGGAGGGGCTTGAAAAAACGGAAGGGGTATCAACCACGTCGGCCATCTTGGCATGGACTGTATGTGGTGCGCTCTATATGCGACTTTAAATACTAGTGTAGCGTCTGTAGCCACTCTGTAGCACGTGGTCTGTAGAATACACGCGATCAGGGTACGCTAGAACGGAACCATCTTGTGCCCGCTACACGTTCGTTGATAAATCGTCGTTGCTTTCTGTTTTCTGCGCGTTGATATTCAAAAATTTATAAAAATGCCATCGTGTGTTGTAAAAGGATGCACAAACAGATCATCGGCAAAGAGTTATCGACAGGAAGAGTGGGAAGAAACAATGAAAATTACTTTCCTTGCGTAAGTAACAGTAATAAAATACAGTGAAACTTGAAACTTTATACATAAAGAAAGAATTTCACGTACAAATTTTAGTATAAATTCAATTTTCAGATTTCCGAAATGTCCTATGAAGAAGAAATTGTGGTTGAACAGTTTGGGGCTACAAAATTCAGTTTTACCAAAATGTCCAATTGTATGTTCGCTCCATTTTAGACATGAAGATGTGGATAGAACATCTTTAGTATGTGTCAGATTGAGGGAGAATGCTTTACCATATGTATGTAACATTTTATGAACTCTTTATATTATGTCGTGCATTTTTGGAGTGAATTTCAGATTTTTTTCAATTGAAGGGTACTTTGGAGCAGAAATAGTGACATTAACAGTGCCAATCGATATGTCGATTTTAATCTTATATATATAATATTATAATCTTAAATATGTCGATTTTTAGAGTCAAACAACAACATTATTAGTAGATACTCTTATGTTTTCACTACTAGTTCCCAAAAACTCATTTTCATTGGCTTTTTGCTAAAAAAGTGTCCGTTTTCGCATGGAATGACCCATAAGTAATATTAATAAATGTATTTATATTTATAGGTAAAATTACCAGAAATTAGAAAGGAAGACAATATTAATGTGTGTAAAGAAATTTCAACTGAGGATCCCTCAACTTCTGTATGTTCAGATAGCTATAACATAAGACTTTTACTTTACATACTATTTCAATTGAATAACAAACTCATTTTGTGATAATATTATTATTTTAGACGAGTTCTGCAGTAATAAAAGGAGGAAAGAGAAGGCATTTAGTAAATACTGGTCCACATGAAGTCAGTGAAAAAGTATTCAAAATTGAATCTGAATCCCAAACTGAACATGTAAGTTTTTACTATCTAATATATAAGAAATGATAGGTTTATTTATTAAAAAAGTAAAAATGACTTTCAATATCTAAATTCCATCAAAATCGGTCAGGTGTACCCTAATGTGATCATTTATTAACTATTTTTATTATATTTCAGATGGATGCATCATTTCAAACGTCAAATAAATCAACTGAAGCAAAAGTATCTTTGGTAGACAAATATACGTTCGTATCCCCAAAAAGATTGTTTCATTCGCCAAGAAAGCAAATGTTACGGAACCATATACGTCAATTAAAAAGAAGACATAAATTAGAATTGACAGCTTTACACAACAAAATTAATAGAATGAACAAAAAAGTTACGAATCTGCAGACAATTTTGCAGTCATTGAAAAAGAAGAATTTGTTGGAAGAGGAGCAACTCCATTCCTTATCAGGTATATCGGAGTTCAACAACGAGTTGTTTGAACGCATGCTAAAAAAAATAACAAAGAGTCTGTTGCACGTACATACAGTCCGGAGTTGAGGCTTTTTGCTTTAACGCTTCACTACTATTCTCCTCGAGCATACTGCTATGTTCGAGAAAAATTTGACTTGTGCTTACCGCACCCTAAAACGTTATATAAATGGTATCGGTATATATATATATATATATATATTGTTATATTACTATTATACAGGGTGAGTCTGCAGAAACAGAACACCTGAATAACGCGACTGCTATTGATGTTAGGAAGAGATGCATTAGATTGAACTTGCATGGTTTCGAGGGGGCATTAATCTGAAGTTAGTAGCTTTTTTGTAGGTGGACGCATAAAGGACATATGAAGGTCAACTTCATTTTTTTAATGGATTGAGGTATTTTTTAATACATGAATCGATACAGCTAGACATTCGTTATAAGAACGTACTAACCTATGTATGTCAAAAAGTTAGTAGTTCAGGAGATATTTCAATTTAAATAACTCTGAAATACCATTACAGTCATACTAAGTCGTTAGCGTTTACTTACTAGGGTAACGTCTTAGTACGACAGTAATGGTATTTTTGAGTTATTTAAATTGAAATATCTCCTGAACTACTAACTTTTCGACATACATAGGTTAGTAAGTTTTTATAACAAATGTCTAGCTGTATCGATTCACATATTAAAAAATACCTCAATCCATTAAAAAAATGAAGTTGACCTTCATATGTCCTTTACGCGTCCACCTACAAAAAAGCTACTAACATCATATTAATGCCTCCTCGAAACCATGCAAGTTCCATCTGATGCATCTCTTCCTAACACCAATTGCAGCTGCGTTATTCAGGTGTTCTGTTTCTGCAGACTCACCCTGTATATTATATTACTATTGTATTGTACTTATATATGTTATATCACTATTGTATTATACTATGTACTTAATATTTTGTAATGTATAAAATGTTTATTTAATAAAAATTAAAATGGAATTTTAATGTTTTATAAACGTTGTGAATATGTCCAGCCATATGTCCCAGGGACGTCTAAATAACGTCCGTATGTCCCTGATATGTCTCCGATATGTCCTAGATATGATACCAGATAGTTCTAGGAAAGTCCCAGATACGTCCTAGATATGTAGGTCCGAACGGGGCGTTCTATGTACGTTACACTATGTAAATGGGACCTCTTTCGGACATTCCTGGGACGTATCTCGGACATATATGGGACGTATCTCGGACATACGGACCTTATTCGGACATCCTTCGGACGTAGAGAGGTCCGATACGGACGTACATTGAACGTCCATCGGACGTCCCGGTGC
The DNA here is from genome assembly GCA_963971365.1 of Lasioglossum villosulum. Classification (NCBI taxonomy): domain Eukaryota; kingdom Metazoa; phylum Arthropoda; class Insecta; order Hymenoptera; family Halictidae; genus Lasioglossum; species Lasioglossum villosulum. The sequence continues at coordinate 11,935,308 of OZ020502.1, read as the reverse complement.
TATCTGGGAACGTAGAATAAGTACTTATTGGGTGTTTGTGTATATGTGTGTGTGTGTGTGCGTGCGCGCGCGGACGTGTGTGTGTGTGTGTATGTATATATATATTTGGGATTGGGTGGAACGAAATTGGGTGAAAATATAATATTCGCTAGATGTTTGATTTCCTATCTGAAAATTGTTAGTTTCATTTAAGAAATCGTGGTATGATTTATCGAAACAGTTCTGCCTACGGATGAAGGCATACTTTGAAGCAAAATTTCCATCCAAACAATATTCTACAAATGTATCTCATTTCTCAAGAAATGAAAAATGTTGAGAAATCAGGAACACTAAGTATGTGCAATAAACATGGATTATATAATAATCTCATTTAAACGGTAAGAGTATTGTCTGGAATATAGATGAATTGCATTTAATAACACAAACCTGGTTACTGGCAGTGGTGTGGCTCTAGGACTTGGCGATGGCACCGGGGAAACACTACTACTACTGGGACTGTCCGAGTGTAACGATCCAGTTGATTGGTAATGAACTGACCTTCTGAAAGTGAAATTTATTTTACTTCATCTACTTACAGGAAAACTATTTTTTTTGTTTTTCTGAATAATGTACAAATGAGGTATCTCTTTTTCCACTCTTTTCGATGATCTACTAATTCTCAAATGCACAGAGAAGTGTTATCAGGAACATAGTGTTTTTTGCATCTTCTTATAGTATTAACGATATTCAATTTGTTGCTCATGGCTACACAGCGAATTTGATGCATTTATGCCAAAAATAAGTGTGTATAATGTAGAACAGTAGAAACATTAGACAAATTTAAAAATGCTGCTATATTCTATTCAACCTATTAAAATATTAAGAAAGAAAATAAATTTCTATTTCACTCCAGTTTGTTGTAATACTGATAGAAAATTTTTATTTTGTATAAAGATGCGATGTCTGCTCATGACACCTGACTAAATACGATAAATACAGTAGGACCTCGATTAGCGAGATCCCGAATATAAACGAATATACATTTAAATATAACTATATTATGCACGGAAATAAATTTTCAAGAATAAAAAATTTATTTTGGAATATAATGTGCATTTTAATTATATCCTCGGGTCTCGATTGTCCAGCAGGATTTAATTTATCTGTTTATTATTATTTATTATTGTAAATTTATATGTTTGTCTCCCGATCAAGCCGGCCATATGTTGACATGTGTTATCAAGATCACCCTCCTGAGTACCTTTCTAAAAGTATTAATGTCGCTTGTTGTTTATTAGTTATTAACAAAAATATATTAAAGTTATTACATTACAACCTGTTTGTACGTATACAGGGTGAGACAACTAAAATAGGCCACCTGAATAACTCGGCTGCTGTTGGTGATAGGAAAAAATGTGATCTCGCACATGTACTGTGGTCGATTCGTTAAAGTTATTTTTGTTACACGCGGGTGCATACTGATTCCCCTACCTCGCGGTAGTTCGATGAGGCAGAGTAGGCTGCAGTATTGTATTTAAAATAATACGTGACTCTACAGGTGACGTCGTTAGTATAGGGCGGCTATCTTTGAGACATAAACTTTGTTTTGGGATAAGCTGTCACCGAACAGTAATTAAAATATACAGAATCATATACAGGATTTCAGAAAAAGATATAGTTTAAGTTGGTTGAAGGTTACGCCGGCAAGGGGGCGGGGACCGAGGGATATGGGGCTCTCCAATGGTGACTGTGATCCATTGGAGGGTATGACTGCAGTAGCGGTGGTCCATATCCTAAAATCCTGTCACCCCACCTGCACGTGGTGGTCCTTGGGACACGTTACGGCGTATGCTAACGGGGTGAGAGGTTGCATCGGTTTCACAACCGGTGTATCCTACTGTCCCTGGCAGCAAGATGTCTGTTAGGGGCCCACACCGTAGCTGTGCCCCCAGCGGTCGGAGACGGGGCACTTGCCTTAACCGGCCGGTCGCGCGAGAATGACAACCTCTATAAAAAATCCTTGATCCCCAAGGTGAGCTCGTGCTGAATTGGTCTCCTCCCGGATTAGACACCGGGGGGAGGACTGGGTGAGTGCATCCAGCCGCTAATGAGCACTCTGGGGTACCTGCCGGACCTCCAGGGTATCAAGGGCTTCCCTCTCCTCCCCTGCCGGGGGAGGTTGAAGGTAAGGCGGCTCTGCCGGGGGAGACCTCTTTTCCGACCACGATCGTGGGACCAAATATGCATTTCTTAACAAAAGACATAACTTCTGGGGAAACGGAGGAGAAAGGCGCGAGGGGGCGCGTTGTGGGGGAGGGGTCGGCTGAGCCGACAGGGGTGGCAGGCGCTGGAGCTGCGCCGGGGGGTTCGGCCGTCTGTGGTAGCGTCGACGTCTCGGCGGCCGGAACTTCGGAAGACCAAAGCAATGGCCGCGGAGGAGTAGGCCGGGCAACGGGGGCTGTTCCAAGGGTTCGCTTGGACAGGATACTGTTGCCCGGAAGCTCGGGCACTGACGGATGGGGTGCGCTGCTGAAAGCAGCGTCCCGGCCGCTGGCGGTGTCCAGAGCGGGGGTTTTGGGGGGTGAGAGTGCCGTGGGGAATGGCGGCGCGTTGGGAGAGGCGTTGACGGAAGTGGTGGGGCGCAAGGCCCGCCCAAAGGCGGCGAAGGGGCCCCGCCCAGGAAGGCCGCACGTCCGAGGAAGGATGGCCAGAAGACCCCCCCCCCCCACCGAAGAAAGGGGGAAGAAGGGTGGCCCTGCCAAGGTCAGGGTGGCGGCACCCCCACTTACGGCGGCCATTACATTGACCGCCCCAAAGGGGTGCAAAACTACCCTCGTCGAGGCCATGGTAATGGCGAAAAATGCCATCAGCCTGGCTGACCTGGGCATCACGGAGGTGCGGCGCAAGAGGGCAATGACCGGGGGTCTTACATTAGAGATCCCTGGTCAGGAGGGTGCCGCCAAGGCCGACAAATTGGTGGCTAAGATGGCGGAAACCCTCCGGGAAACGAGGGTGAAGATCACCACGCCCATGAAGACGGCAGAGATCCGCCTGAGGGGCCTGGACGACTCTGTTACCCCTGAGGAGGTGACAGCAGCTGTCGCTGAATTTGGAAAGTGCCCACCCGAGAACATGAAGGTTGGAGCTATTAAGCCACAATCTGCCGGGTTGGGCACAATATGGGTGCAGTTCCCCGCGGCGGCGGCGCGCGTACTGATCGGGGCGGGACGTTTGAGAGTCGGATGGTCCTCTGTCCGCGTGGAAGCGCTGACCGCCAGGCATCTCCAGTGCTTCCGTTGCCGGTGTCTGCTCCAATTGCAAAGACCGTGGAAAGCCGCATGGCCACAAATCTCGAGACAAGCTGTGTCCCTCCTATCAGGTGGCGTTACAGCAAGTAGTCGCTAGGACCAATTATGGTTAAGCGCACCGAAGAGAGAGGATCTCAGAGACCGATCCGGATTGTGCAGCATAATATGCAACGCGCTCGGATCGTGACCGACGAAATCAGAACTTGAATGCACGTGGAGAGAATAGATGTGTTATTAGCGCAAGAGCCGTACGGCTGGGAATGCAAAATGCCTGGGCTGGAACGCACTGCGAAATTGGTGGCGGAAGGGGATCGACCGATGGCATCAATCGCTGTCGTCAACCGAGATCTAACCGTCGTCAAGATCTCCCATCTTTGTGACACACATCTGTCTTGCGCGAGCATCAAAGGTAGTTTCGGTGAGTTCTACTTAGTGAGCCAGTACTTTCAATTCTCGGAAGAGATTGAACCAAGTCTGGATCGACTCGAGAATGTGCTTGGGGCGCTGAACCGCAACAAAGTCGTGATCGCAGCGGACGTCAACGGTAAATCTGCTCTTTGGGGCAGTGTGACGACTGACGTGAGAGGCCGAATACTCGAAGAGTTCGTGGCCCGGCACGGCTTGGTTGTGTTGAACGAGGCCGGTAGTATTCCCACGTACTCCGGCCCAACCGGCGGTGAGTCTTTTATTGACGTCACTTTTGCTACACCCGACATGTACGACAAGGTGCGAGGATGGAAAGTTCGTAAGGACTTAACATCTAGTGACCACCGCGTCATTGAGTTATCATTACAGTTCTCAGCCACGGTTGGAAACCCGCGCCACGATGGGCGGTTCCACCTGGATAGTGCGAACTGGCAAAATTTCGAGCGAGCGCTGCTGGAAAGCAGGAGGAACTTAACCCTCCGACCGAATGGTCGCGAGGAGGTCGAACATCTTGCACAGGAATTCGAGGAATCGATTGTCCATGCGTGCGAATCCTCCATGCGGACTAAGCGGTGGCACTCCAAGTCAGTCCCTTGTGGACGCCGGAGTTGACGAGACAGAAGAAGCGAGTCTACAGATGTAGACGAGCCTTCCAGAACTCGAGAGGATCGGAGGAGGGAGCTGACCAAAGGGCTGAGTATCTCGTGCAGAGAAAGGCTTACTCGGCGGCAGTGAGAGTTGCAAGGTATCAAAGTTGGAAAGACTTCGTTACTGAGCAAGGGAACAAAGAACCATGGGGTCTTGTTTACGAGATCACGAGAGAGAAGCTGAATGTTGAAACCGCGGTTTCTAACATTCGGACGAGCGAGGGACACACGATGGACTGGGAATCCACTGCGTCGGTGGTTCTGGAATCGTTAGTTCCGGACGATACGTCTGTGAGCGACACTCCAGAGCAAGCGCAACTTAGACTGGAAGCTGCTACCGAGCCAGCGACTGAAGACGATCGCGTCTTCACTCGCGGGGAGCTTGAAGAGGTGGTAAAAAGTCTCAAGCGACGCAAGTGCCCGGGCCTCGATCGTATAGAGCCGGAAGTATTAAAATGCTCCGCTGGAATTCTCCATGCCGAGTTACTTCGGCTCTATAACAGCTGTCTAGAGTATGGGGTCTTCCCCTCCAGGTGGAAAGTCGGGTCAATCAGAACTATTCTGAAAGGACCTGACAAACCGCAAACGGAGGTGAAGTCCTATCGACCGATTTGCCTACTATCCGTAGTAGGCAAGGTTCTTGAGAAGCTAATCGCTAGCCGATTGGCCAATCTGTTCCTAAGCCCGGAATATGTATCAGATCAGCAATACGGATTTAGACCGGAGCGATCTACGGAAGATGCCGTGGTAAAGCTCAGGAGTCTGGTATCCGGCTGTGAAGATCATTATGTCCTGGCGCTCGCCTTCGATATCTCGGGCGCATTTGACAACTTGTGGTTGCCAAGCATCCTCAACGAGTTGAGGAGGCGCGGCTGTCCTCACAATCTTTATAAGCTGATGGTCGACTATTTCGCCAACCGTGTCGTGGTCTTAAAGGCCAAGCACGGAGAAGTGCGGAAAGTCGTAACCAAAGGCTGTCCACAGGGATCCATACTCGGTCCGAGCTGCTGGAACTTAGTCTTTGACGGAGTTCTGCAGCTGTTGGTTAACGGGCTCGACTGTGAGCCCATCGCCTATGTGGACGACCTGATCGTGCTTGTCTCTGGCAACTCGAGAAGGGAACTCCGGCTTAAAGGGCAAGGGGTAGCGGATGCGATTTCTGAGTGGTGCTGTGCGCACAAGTTATCGCTATCCGCTCCCAAGACCGAGATGGTACTCTTGAAAGGCCAACTCGATACGGGGAGGCCACCTGTGGTGAAGATTGACGGCAAAAGTATAACCATGAAGGATACCATCAGGTACTTTGGTGTATACTTAGACAAACGGCTGGGAGTTCCATCTCACGCCGAGCATGTGAGTGCTAAGTCCACGACAACGTTTAGTACGTTGGCGAGGGTTGCTCGTTCGAACTGGGGATTGGGATATCGGGCTATGCGTACTATGTACGTAAGTCTGTTTGTCCCGATCGTGACGTACGCTGCTGCGGGCTGGGCGGAACTTCTCACCTCTGCATCGACAGAACATCTCATCAGGGCGCAGAGAAGAGCTCTGCTTGGCTGCACCAAGGCCTATAGAACGGTATCAACCGACGCGATCACCGTGATCGCTGGAGAAGTACCAATAGACTTGGTGATAGCGGAGCGTGCGTGCGAGTATAAGATACGGAAAATGCAAGACGTAGAGTACGAAACATGTCGAGTGAGTTCTGCCGATCTGGCAAACGGAGTCGTGAGTCCGCGCGAGGCATTAGCCGAGGTTAGACGGACCGCTCTGGCGAAGTGGCAAGAGGGATGGTCGTCATCGCAGAAGGAGGACAACGTTCCAATACTTCAGTGATGTTTCAGACCGACTCTCCGCACGCTGGGTGATCCCTGATCACTATGTGTCTCAGTTCGTGAGTGGACACGGAGATTTCCGTGCGAAGCTCAAAACCTTCAAGCTCGTCGAGGACAAACACTGCGAGTGCGGCGAAGTGGAAACACCGAGCCATATCTTGTATGATTGTCCTCAGTACGTTCAAGCGCGGGAACTCTAGCGCCAAGAAGCCGAAGCTAAGGGCCACCAGTGGCCGGTGCCAGAGACTGTCTTGGTGACCGAACAACTGTTCAAGAGCTTCCGGAGGTTCGCGCGGGACGTACTACGCTCGAAGGCTAGAACAAGAGAAGTCGCGGATTAGAGGCAAAAGAATACCTCTGCCGTGACATCATGGATTGACCAGCTAGCCGAGCTCCTTTTAGGAACTCGGCTCCTCGGGCCGGGACGAAGCCCATCCTGCTTTCACAAGTAAGGAGCTTCCGGAAAGAGTTGGACTCGAGGTGGCAGTGGGATCGACGTTGTCGTCCCTCCATTTATTGTCGGCAACGTTATAGAAGGTAGAGCCATAACATCTGGCGAGGAGGATGGACAGCGGAGCAGCGAACAGGATCGTGCGGGATGAGCACGTTGTACTTGATCGGGTGGAATTATTCCCCGTCGTCAGCGTGTCCTCGCTACTCTGAACGACTGCCATTCCATCATCATGAAAGAGAAGTGAGAAGCTGGTATGGTCTGTATGGCCGAGGTACGGCGCAGTCGGGGTAACCCGACTCATATACTTTTATTACATGCTTCCGTTGCCTGGCGATTAACCACGTAAGGCAACGGTGGACTTCGGAGGTGGGCCGAAGCGGCCGCTGTTAGAAATGTGGTGCAGAGGGCCATCGCGCGAGAGAGTACTCGGAGGCGCCAAACTGCTCAATCTGTGCAGAGATGGGCAGGCCCGCCGGGCACAAGGTGGAGAGCAAAGAGCGCCCGTCCGCTGGGCGCTGAAAAGACTAGACGGGGACGTCCTGAGGGCCGCTGCCCTTGCCTGCGTGTAGCCGGAGGCCACAGAGCGCGGCGCGGAAGAGGGGGTGGAGTGGTTCTGGGGCATAATGAAAAGCGTATGCGACGCTTCGATGCCCCGTATAGAAAACCACCCTCCGAAGAGAAAAGTGTATTGGTGGTCGGGCGAGATAGAGGATGCTCTTAAGGTGAGCATCCGTGCCTGACGCCGGTACAACCGCACGCGGCGATGTCGTCGGGATCCTGAAGAGGATGACGACGAAGCCGAGGCAAGGAAGGCCGCCCTGTATGTTGGGACGAGCTATTGGGCACTCTTCAGAGTGACCCATGGAGGCGCCCTTATAAGATTATATTGGGCAAACTATGCCCATGGGAGCCCCCGTTGACGGAGCAACTGGAGCCGGAGTTCTTAGGGCGGGTGGTATCATTTTCCCCCTTTAAGGGGGAACCCGCCCACACCGTCCCTACATTGGGACGAGGGACTCCGTATCTCCGGTGCAGAGCTCTCCCAGGCGATCCGGAGGATAAGGGAAGGGGCGTTAAGGCCCCCGGACCAGATAGTGTCCCCGGACCAGTGTTGGCTACGGCGCTTGACGTCCTCACCCCGGCTCTGATAGGCGTGTTGAACACGTGCCTGAGCCGGGGCATCTTCCCCCGTGAATGGAAAATCGCCAGGCTTGTTCTCCTCCAGAAGGCAGGAAAGCCTGCGGAGCTTCCCTCTGCTTACCGGCCTCTGTGTCTCCTCGAGGAGGTGGCGAAAATCTTTGAAAAGATCATCGCGGACCGCCTCATCGATCACCTGTCCAGTGTGGGTCCCGACCTCAGCGACTGTCAGTTTAGATTCCGGAGGGGGCGTCCAACGATCGACGGGGTCGATCGACTCACCTCTCTCCGGATCGACGCAGTTGCTGCGGGCGGGGTGTTGTTGGCGTTGTCCCTCGACATCACCAACGCGTTCAACACCCTGCCCTGGGATGAGGTAGTGGGGGCGCTAGAATTTCATACGGTGCCCCCCTACCTCCGAGAGGTCATTCGGGACTATCTCAGGGACAGGCTGTTTGAATACCCTGGCCGGTACGGTATAATGCAGAGGGAGAACATGCACCGAGGATTTCCGCAGGGGTTGGTTCTAGGACCGCTGCTGTGGAACATAACATACGACTCGGTGCTGCGGGCTACTCTCCCCCGCGGCGCCAGTGTGATTTGCTATGCGGACGATACACTGATAGTCGTGGAAGGGGAGACATGGAGGGGAACGATAGCCTTGGCGGCTGCAGTGGTGGACTCCGTGGTGGGTAGGATCGAGGGGTTGGGGCTCAAGATAGCCGCCGGCAAGACGGAGGCAATGTGGCTACACGCATTGTCTCTGAGACGGCGGCCGCCCCAACTCAGGCAGGAGATAAATATCTGGGCCTGACTCTCGACAGTCGCCGGTGCTTCGAGAAGCACTTCGATCGGTTGGCCCTCCAGGCTCAAGCGGTGGAGGCCTCCTTAGGAAGACTGCTGTCCAATATTGGGGGGCCCGATGGACGGATCCGCCGCCTCTATTCGGAGGTAGTGCATAGCAAGTTCCTGTACGGGGCACCCGTGTGGTCCGACGCATTGTTGGTGAGCCGGCGCTGTAAAGCACTTTGCAATCAAGTGCAGCGCCGGCTGGCCTTGCAGGCCATGCGGGGCTATCGCACCGTCTCCAACGAGGCGCCGTGCCTCCTCGCGGGTCTGGTTCCCCTGCACCATTTGGTAAGGGAGCGGGCGGCCTTGTATTTCGCCGTCCTTGGGAGAGGGGGAGGGGCGAACGTGGGTGGGATGCCCGTTTTCATCCCTCCTTGTCGCGCGCGGAGACCTCGTCCCTCGGCCGAGAGCCCCTTTTAAGGGCTTCTCGAGCGAGGAACGGGGTTATCGGGGTCTTTGGGCGGAGCAAGCTGGTGACTCGCGAAGCCCACCGAACGGCCCAGGGAATGGGGGTGCAAATGGGCAACATGCTTGCACCCTGATAGATTAGGTATTACGGGGGGAGCTTCTCTCCCCCGGAATGAGGCCCCGCATGGAGCTAAGGGCAAGGGGGTGGCTGGTTGTGTTCCATTGGAGATCCCAGCCGCCCCCGAATACCTTAGGGTAGGTTGTCGTGAGGTTTCCTAGTGGGTATTGTGGCCCTTCTAGCCTCAGGAGTACCACATAACACCGCATCCCTCCCAGGGGGCGCGGGGTATCCGTAAAGGAATTTTTCCGCACGTAAAAAAAAGGCCGGCAAGCCTGGAGGAGCAGACGAGGACCTCGCGAATTAGAGACGACCATGTTCTCATTCCCGTCGAGCCCTCATCCGGAGGAATCGCGAGGAAACTGTCGGCTCGTATCGACATCGAGAGGCATCGTGGAGCAGCCAGGAACATCGTCTCCGAGAAATCTGGAGATTGCTGGAGATCAGGCGCCTACCGATCGAGATACGTCCCGACCGCGAGTATCTCCGCGATAGGCCCGAGCATCGCACTGGCGAAAATAGTTGAGGGAGTAGGGGGACGCCCCACTTCCGCGTTCCCGAGTTGACGCGAATTAGATCACTGTGTCGCAGGCGATTCGATATTCTGAACGACTGCTAAGATTCTCTGATATGCATCGGCAGAGGACGAGTTATGGATTTTGCCGATTTGGTAAGTGCCGGTCAGGCTTGAGTATAAAATAATTGTGACGCACTTGTGTTGGCTGGGGACGTTATTGCGGGCACTATACTCAGCGTCATGAATCAGGATTCCGCCTGCGTTGCTGTAACTTGGAAAAAGTGCACGCGGGTGGTCGAGGTGGCCGTAGGCCGGCACACTGCCGTAAGAATTCGGGAAAGGAATCCAAGGTATGCGACGGGTACGGAAAATATCGTTTATCCTCGGTACGTCTCACGGTGGGACGTCGCAACGTGCCCGTTTCGTTTCTTCCGTCGACCTCGCGCGTCCTCCGACCGGTCAACGAACGAACCGCATAATACATTGGAGCTTAACAGATTCGTGCAGCATAGGCTTATAAATTTTCGCGAAGACCTGTAACTACCGAGGTAAACGCGAAAGACGGGCATCCGTCAGGAATTTTACGCACGAGCGACCGCCAATCTGCCGCTACCTTTGTAAAACGCGCGCGGCAAACTTTTTGATTGCTTTCAGCTACTGTCAACAGCTTGTGACCATCCGCCTTTAATAAAGAGTGTTTTGCCGAATTCACGTATCTAATTGCCCTGTTAGAAACGTTCCTGTCGCGGGGAATGCCCCGTCCTCTTCCTCCGTAGAACCCTTGTCCTGTTCGCGAGCTATTCAAGGTTTTCGCGCAGTTTTCGTGGTTTCGGAGATTGTCCTCGTGATTCGCGCCGTTCCCGATTTGTTCGCGTAGCACGACAACATGCGTGGCGCTCAAATTCTCAGTTTCTATCTTCGGAAAATGATGCTGATTCCGCTGCTGTGAAGATCTGTTTGTCGCGGCGGACCACGTATCGCGCGGTAGCGCATGGCCCGGCTGAAAGGCCTATCAAAGACCCGTAGCCGTCTCGATTTCCGGTCTCGGAAAATAACCGTCGTGACAATACATATACATATAGTGTACACGATTTTATTTTAAAATTTAACGTCCATTTTTGTATGCACAGTTTATATCCCCCTTTCTTACTATAATTTACTCTTTACTAGGTCCATGCATAAAATTGAAGATTTACGTTCGGAAGGGCGCCCTGTTTATTACCTGGACGAAACGTGGGACAACGCCAAGGAGTGCGAAAGAAAATCATGGGTGGATAGCACCGTTAGCTGTCCGAGGAACGTCGAACAAAGTGGACTATCCATTGATATACCTGCCTCCTTCGGAAAAGGGAAGCGACTAATAATATCTCACGTCGGGTCAACAGGTGGGTTTGTAACCGGACCCTAACTGGGGAAAAATTTTGCCCGTGATGCGAGATGGGGCAGTAATTGTTATGGAGAACGCATCCTATAGTGTTCAGAAAGAGAGGTATCCAACGATGGGTTCGAAAAGAGACAAAATTATTACGTGGTTGCAAGATAAGGGGGAAAGTGTGGTCGAGGTCCGTCAAGCTTCAGCTAATAAAATTAGCTAAGAAATATAGCCAACCTGCACACTGTAAATAAAGATTAACCCTACAGCACGGCAACCAGGTACTAATATTGCCTACTTAATAAGTTACAAGTTTATAATATAATTTCTAATGTTTTGTAACAGTAAAAAATATAATATTAAATAACAAATAATAATATGCAAAATAATATTTGCATATCCAAATATGTATTTACATAAACATCCGTATCATAGTTATAAATGTTGAGAATTCAATGATTTCAAGTGTTTTAGATAGGCTAGCGCCATCAAGTTGTGTGTAGTGACGGTCGCGCGCCGCATATCGAGCGAGGCTGGTAGGTGACACCACAAGCACACGAATGTAAGGGCACCGAAGAGACTGTTACTCAGCCGACGTCTTGACACTATTTTAGATACTATTCTCGTCGGTGGTGCAACTTTTAGCGATCCGGTATTTAAGATCACTATAAGTTTTACGTTACCCCCATGTCCACCGCGTCTACTTTCCGGTATCGCTGAATAGCACAGACGCTGGCAGATTTTAATAGTACAGTCAATCCTTGAATACTTTCCAACAGTCATATTCTGGACGTACAGCGTTTTCAATGAAGACTCCATTTTTTTTATTTATGACCAAGTCGACCGCGCCGAGACTTCAATAGCGAGCCGAACATAGAGAAGGACAAAATGAAACACGGATCTGGTTGCCGAAGCGTTTCTTTCTGTCCGCGTCTCTTTCTTTCCCATACGCTGTTCTTCCTTGCGACCGAAACTTTCACAGTCGATTAACCACTAAATACAATTGAAATTATATCGTATTTGATCTGGTTTTAATCAGACAAATACCAGAAATACGTTTTTGAAAGTCCCACAAAAAGATAATAAAAATTAAGAAGTTTAAACATTGGATTCATGGTGTTCATGTAGCGGTGTTCACACTGACATACCCGAGCCGATATCAATCATCGCCGCCCTGTGGCTCGACGTGGTGTTAGCCGGCAGTGGAGTGAGTTGTGTTACTAAGTAGTCTCTATATAGAATCTCTGAAGTTGTCTCGTTACGCTAACGCGTGCCTTTTTATACCGTCGATAACTTGAATAAAGTATAGTATTTAGTATTATACACGCAGTGGTTATCTAGATCCAATTGCTCAGTTTCATGCGGGAGTCGGCCGCATTCCCTATAATGCCTCGGGATAGATTACTTACACGATAATGTTGATCACGTAGTTCAAGCATGGGCAAATCGTTGCGTGATCGGAAACATTTTCAAGCGATTCCCGTACTTCCTGATGTATGGCTGACGTATTCGCAATCCGGCCTTCCCCGCCCACCCCCACCTTACCTAGCTACCAACCAACTAATTAATTATTGGCATTACAGTAAACGCCCCTTTACTGTCCGGGTTCAGGGGGGCGATCACTCCTCAGTGCTTACCCACTCCACTGCCTTTTAACACTGCGCCGCATTTCATTCGCTCCTTTCCTACGTTCAGCTCCCTATTGAATTCTCGCTCAGCGCGGTCGGCGCGGTAGACGCAGTCATAAATCAAAAGTAGTGTCCGCGTATGATCACTGTCCGTGCAAAACACGGCTATTGGATAGTGAAGGTCCGTTTACTCTACCGCGTGCTTGTGCTGTCACCAAGTAGCTCCGCTCGGAAAGCGGCACGTGACCGTCACTACACACAACATGGTGGTGCTAACCTGTAAAACTACTGGAAATCGCTCAACTTTAAACACTTATAACTTTTAAACCATTGATCCTCGAGGATCGAAACTTAGATTCCTCACATCTTCTCATCCAAATCTAGTCGACAACATAGGAAAAAGGCAAAAAGGGAGAGAGAAAGAGAGAGCGTGGTGTGTAAGGCGAACGTGCGAATTATGGCGGCAAAGCTCGTGAGAAAATTGAGTTCATAGTTAGTCCTTAATTAGTCCTTAAATAATTCTTCTACAATCGTGGAGTTCATAGTATTAACCCTTTCTGTCATGGCGTCCTCATATAAGGACATACTAAATAAATGCTTGATGTATCTAAATATAATAATATTTAACTTACCTTTTGTTCTGAATAATTTTCTTGGTTTCCATCTTCAAATACGCAATCTTCTACAGAAAAATAATATTTTTCTCATAACCTTAGGACGCATATACCGGTTCACGGGAGTCACAAACATAGCTGCAAAGAGTCCACTTGAATGTGCGTCTTTAATTTCGTTTTGTGATAACACAAATTGAATAGAGAGGTCGACACTACTGTCAAATAAAATCTATAGTTGTGACAATGTGAGGACAACGTTGACAAACAATAAAATTTACCGAATTTAGATACACCAAGCATTTTTTTAGTATGCCCTTACATGAAGATGCCATGGACGAAAGGCTTAAATAATAAATGCAAACGAAAACTCGTACAACAGCTGACATATACCTTTGAGGAAGCTGTGACGAATGTGTATAACTAACTGGCCTCCGTGGACTGGATATTGTATCTCGAACATCCTGAGAAGATCCAGAGGTAGGCGAATTCCTCAGACAAGAGCTGTTAGTTTGGCGTAAGCGTAAATCCTTCTGTGGTGCTGAATTTTGATTACCTAGAACCATACAAAAGTTAAAAGTTAAACATTAAAAATTGTAAAGAATTTGGCGAAACTTCCGTTTATAGCAAAAATCAGAATTCGATGAAATTTTGAAAATAGGTTCATTTTTTACTAAAATGACGATTGCCAGAAGGATTTCTCCCGTTTCGAAAAAATTTTTATCATTTCAATGTTGCGCTCTAGCTTACCGACTACTGACTTATCGACTTTGTACTTCATGTTTCTGCTGTGCGCATGCGTCTGTGTGATGTGAGAGTTTGTCAAATGCTTTTAGAGTTGTATAAGTCGTATAGGTTAACAATGAGTCATTTAAATTTGTTTTACATTGTAAAAAAATGAAAGATTTTGATTCGACACTAGAATGGGTGAGAGAACTTGGGGCGAAACTTCCGTTCATGGTACAAATCAGAATTCGATGAAATTTTGAAAATAGGTTCAATCATCTATAATGGTTTAATAATATTGTATTCTCTTTTCGGAGTACAATGCGGACCTCCGCTCCGCTTACAATTCCATTTTACATCTTTCAATACTTCTCACGCTAGAGAGAGAGAGAGAGAGAGAGAGAGAGAGCGCACCATTCAGTCATTCCATCCTTCTTCACACATACACTCATTCATTCTCTGGACCCCCGTAATAACATGGACAACTAGTAATAACATAGTTCTTGTAAGAAACAATAGTAAATATGATGTTTATTTATCTACTTCATACATTATTAAAAATATGTTAAAACTGTTGCAACTTGTGTACAAAAGAAAAGAACAAAATAAAACGGAATAACAACTTCCTGCAATAACGGAAAAATTCATTTTAAAAACTATACATTATATAAATACTTAATTCATGGAAGATCGGCATTCGGCAGAAAATTTGTCCATCACAATTAATATGATTCAAGAAGATTGGAACATTACCAATAAAGTAGTTGGAGTAGTTCATGACAATGCGTCTAATATATGCGCGGCGGTAAATCTTCTGGAAAACGTACGATACAGCGTATCGTGTGCCGCACACAGTATAAAATTATGTATACAAGATGCGTTGGATGAAGTCGGTGTATTTAAAGAAGTTAAAAAAAAGGAAGTAGAATCGTACAATTTTTCAACCATTCTAATTTAGCTGCAACCGCTTTAAGTGAAAAACAAGATCAACTAGGCTTAAAACAGCTAAAATTGATTCAAAGTTGTTCAACAAGATGGAGTTCCTACTATTATATGTTCGAGCGACTTCAGATTAATAAAAGTACAATTCTTTCAATTCTGGCAGACAGAAAAATTACAAAGATCAAAGTTGCATTAAAATTGTATATGTCAGAATACATTTGGTCATTAATAAATGAAATTTTAATAGTATTGAAACCCTTTCAATTAGCAACTACATCATTATATTCCGAACAAGATGTAACTATATCTTTAGTACTACCTATTGTACGTAGTATCATAAAAAATCACTTAAAAATTAATGAAACCGATGGGGAAGAAACCGAAAAGATGAAAACCGTTTTAACAACGTCGCTAACAACAAGATTTGCGTTAAATAGCCGTACTGAATCTGTTCATCGATTCGCTTCGTTTTTGAATCCGAGAACAAAATTAATATCATTTGAAACTAATGAGGTAATAGACCTAATTTCAACTTCCATCAGTAACGCAATAGAAAATATTAACATTGAGACACCTGAAGCAATAGAAAATATGAATTTAAGTTTTATGGAATTAACCGTGTTACTCTTGTTATTTCATACAAAAATATATATTACTTAAATTATTGTATATAACCAGATAACATGAATAGAATAGTCGAGTAAAATGATGTTATAATAACTTTTACGTATTATGTATATATTATGTATTACGTTTTATGTATTGACTATTTAAGTAGTTATTTATTGCCATTTATAATTTTTTGTCAAAATAATTGTTCAAATAAATAACTTTTTGAATGAATGAATATATGTAGAAACAAGTTATAAAAATTTATTTGTTTAAACAATTATTATAACAACACATAATTATTGAGCTAATAATTCAAATGAATACACAAACGAGTTATAAAAATTATAATAATAATTCAAATGAATGTACAAACAAATTATAAAAATTTGTTTAAACTGGAAAAATCAATAAATAACTATTTGAATAATAAATGTATAAGGCCAAACACGGCATACACAATACAGAATACTAAATACAGTATGACAGAACCGAAAAATTGCAGTTATAGAATCGAAATAAACCAGAATCGATATTCTAAAAGTAAGTTATATAACACCATTTCGGTTCTTAATAACTGTTTAGAGAACCGGAACTGATCCATAACGGTTTTCATTTTCTGAAACCGAGTACTCGGATAGCCGACTGTCTCATAAGATACCCGGGTAGCCAACTATCTCATGAGATACCCGGGTATTTTTGCTCTACCCGGGTGTCTCATGTCTTACCCGAGTACCCGGGTATCTCATAAGTCACAGCACTAATTCCTCTCTGACCATATACCCTGGCACACTTCTCTCCACTCCCAATAACCGTCTCAAATATCGTTCCTGTATCCTCTCTATTTTTTCCCTCTCTTCCCATCCTCATATTTCTACTCCATACCCCATTACTGCCCAACCTAACCTATCAAATAACCATAGCCGTTTCTCCCAGTTCTTCGCAAACTTCCTTTTTCCTATTCCCCATATTTGCCTCATAACTACCGCCCCTTTCTTCGCCCTCTCATACACATGTTCCTCCTGTCTCCTATTCGCCATCATCACATATACCAAGTATTTAAACTTTTTAACCTCCTCTATTACCTCGCCCTTCCATCGCCACTTCATCCTACCTCTCCTCCCCCCTCCCTTTTCACATCTCATCATCATTGTCTTCCCTATATTCACTTCTAACTTTTTCTCACCTACATACTTCTCCAATCTCGCTATTAATACCTTCATCCCACCCTCGTCCTCTGCCAACACTGCCACGTCATCCGCATATGCCAATGTAAATATTTTTCCCCTCCCAATTTCACTCCTCCCCATCTCCCCTTCTTCAACTCCTCCTCCATATCTGCTATTAATATCGTGACCAGCATTGGACTCATGGACAGCCCTGTCTTTCTCCCTTTACCGTCCAAAAACTGTTTCCTTCTTTCTTGCCAACCCTCACCTTACTCTTCGTTTCCCTTAGAATTTCCACACATCTCTGCACCAACCCTTCTCTTATCCCCGCCTTCCTCATTGACCCCGCTAACACATCTCTATCCACGGAATCAAAAGCCGCCTTCATATTTCATATTTCTATTTATAAGATAATTTAGAACGTATTTATTATCTATCGTTCCCATTCCCTTCCTGAACCTCGTCTGATTCGGAGGAAGCACCCCTTTCCCCTCTATCTCTTTCCTTAGCCTCTCTGCTAATACTGCTGCATACACTTTATACGCTGTCTGCATCAAAGTCACCCCTCTATACTCTTCCACTTTCTCTCCTTCCTCTTTCTTCATCATGGGCTCTCCTACCCTCTCCGTACCCTATTATAAATCTCCCATAATCTCTCTCTTATTACCTCCCCCCCATATTTCCATACCTCATTCGGGATCCCGTCCCCTCCCGTCGCTTTACTTATATCGTCCTCTTCCTCTTCTCCACTCACTCTTCCTTCTTCTCCTCTGACTCTCCAGCTAACTCCCCCTAACACACCTCTAAAGTATTTGTCCCATACCTCTTGTAAATTACTCGAAAAAGCTCGAACGTAACCAGTATCATCAGAAAAGTTGTATATTCCACGCTCGTTTACATTTCTGTTCATAATTTCGTGAAACTAGTAAATAAACGATAATGTCTGGGAACGGTGCGTCCTACCGCAGAAATAACGAAATTTTCTAAAGGCGCAACCCAAGGCATATAGAGTATGCCCGATCACATGACGTATGTAGTCTTTTGAATTAAAAAAAAAATTATTGGTGTTAAATTTTTTGATCAATATTTGCATTATTTATATAATCATGATAACGAGTTCTTACTTTCACTACCACTTTGAACAATTGAAAATCTGACCACAATATCGACGGAATTTTAGTATTTTCTTGAAAAATAATAAATTTTAATATTCCGCACGCTCCATTACCCAACCCGTCTTCAACAGCAATGTTATTAATTATCATATATTTTATATTAATTTCCAATTTAAAGACAAACTACCACTTTCAAAAAGTTTCAATATAGTATACTCGATACCGTGTAAGGGTTGTAACACCACATGCATTAGACAGACGTCAAGATATTCAGACACACGTAGTAATGAACATAAAAGAACTATCTTTTTGCTACTAACACAACACACAGCTCTGACGAAACATTCACACGAGTTTGACCACGCATTCGATTTCGAAAATGCCAAAATTATAGACAGAGAACCTAATTTACAACATAAAATACTACTGGAAACGATTCACATGATTAAACAACAAAGCGTAAGTCTTAGGTACGAAACACCAAAGATCCATGAATATTACGCAACAGTACTGAACCAGTAATGTACTTATGATGCAGTTTCCGAATATATAAAAAGTCTAACTATCGTTCTCTTTCACCAATAAACACCTTGTGTTTAGAGATATCATTGGTCACAACTGCTGAATGTCAATTTCTTACCATAACTAAAAATGTTATATAAGCGAAAGTGTTTAGTTGAGATAGGCAGGTTTTCAGTTTGAATTTACCGCCAAACATCGATTTAAGAACTTGTCGACCACTGCATCTGATTGGTTAAATGTCAATATGCGTCGTTCCAATGGTTGTATGTTCATTCTCTCTTAACGGTCTTTGCCTCAGTTCAATTTAGACCAGCAGTGAACTCAATTGTTGAATTATATGCTTATAACATTTGCCGCCATCGCGACACATAGCGAGACTCAATTAACACGATCCGAGTCTTATTATTTACCGAACGCACCTTGTCATCACCGTCCCGACCGCCTCCGCACAACAAACCCCGGCTCGGCGAGCTATCACCGAGAAGCGCTTACCGGGGAAACAGAACCGTTACAAATGGAATAATGTTATCGGCTCACGGGTTCGATCAAACTCTTAAAACGTTTTAATAGCAAACGGTGTCTTATGACCAAAAGATTCATAATCCGAATCGAAACGTTTGAGAATACTTACAAATTAACTATATCATTGTAGAGATTGTTCGAACCCGTGCGCCGATAACATTATTCCATTTATCTAATTTTAACTTTGGCAATTCATGCGTTTAGACGATACAAGTTTTTAATTATAGATGTCATAATAGGTTTTCGATGCTTTGGAGGCTATATTCAACAACAATAAGAATACCTGAGAGATATGAAAACATTTGAGAGATATACAAAATACTTGTGAAAGTATACACAGCAGTGGCATAATGTGTAACATCTACTGGAGCGGATGAAATTACAATAAACGCGAATTCGTATGATAAAGGAACAAATACTGTAAAACTAAAAGATACTGTGGGAATAAAGCCGGCTGGTTACGTACACAGTGTTTATTTGAAAAGTACTTGAAAAATAATGATACTTACTAACATTAACTTTACCACAACGACGACTAATATAGGTAGACCACCGACTACTTTACAATACTTATCGACTAATATTGCAACGGTTTCAGAACTCGACTTAACTGCGACTTTAAACTCTGTTCTCTGCGTAGCCCGCTTGTCATTTTTTCATATGGTCCGACTCCTTTGTCTATTTCCCGGCCACTTGCCGTAGCTGCAATTCGTCATCGCTTTTTCCAAGCGATCAGCAAAACATCGCGCCTCTTATGTGCTGTTTTGCCGCACATTCAGCCGACTAGCTGAGACACCACACGAAAGTAACATGCGGGGCAACGCCTGCTATTATTTAACGTTTATCCGACCTTCTTCTCTCACACACATGCACATATGCATCCATCTCATAATACTATATTAGCGCCGACCTTGACAGCTCTTTACTTTACGGGACCAAAAGTTTTGCCTTTCTCCTATAAATTATTATCTATTTCGTATGTAATCCAGTAGATTTGAACAAGGAGATCTGGGAAATCCAAGTTTTGATTATGCAGGATCAATGGTTCAAAAGATATGTTGCTTAAAGTTGAGCAATTTGCAGGGTATTTGACAGCGGGGGGGACTATTCCAGCCCCCCTTTCCTCTGTCCCCCGTGGGGGACATATCGTTGGGACGGGGGGTGGGAGCGGGGGAGGGGCGAACGCGGTCGGAGTGCCCGCCTTCGTCCTCCTTGTCGCGCGCGGATAACAGTAATTCCACTCCAGCACATAACAGTAAGAACCCGAACACACCCTCCGGGACACGGGGGTGAAGGTCGCCAGGCCCATGAAGACGGCAGAGTTCCGTCTAAGGGGCCCGGACGACTCTGTCACCCCCGAGGAGGTGACGGCAGCCGTTGCCGAAGCCGGAATGTGCCCACCCGAGCACATAAAGGTTGGGTGCGTTAAGCCTCAACCTGCCGGGTTGGGCACAATTTGGGTACAGTGCCCCGCGGCGGCGGCGGGTGTGCTCATCGAGGCGGGGAAATTCAGAGTCGGATGGTCCTCTGTCCGAGTGGAAGTACTGGCCGCTAGGCCCCTCCAATGCTTCCGTTGCCTGGCCATAGACCACGTAAGGCAACGGTGCATGGCGGAGGTAGACCGAAGCGGCTGCTGCTATAAGTGCAGGGCAGAGGGCCATCGCACGAAAGAGTGCTCGGCGGCGCCAAACTGCTCCATCTGTGCAGAAATGGGCAGGCCCAACGGGCACAAGATGGGGAGGATAGGGTGCTCCCCACCAAAGAAGGGCCGGAGCAATGGTGGCAAGGGGGCCACCAAAGCTCCGGCGGAGGCGAAGAAGAGTGGGGCATCCACTGCCACGCCTCCCCCTTCCTCTGAGTCCCTGTCCCAAGCGGAGACATTGATGGAGATGGAGGCCGCGCCACCTCTGGCTGAGGAGACGTCAGCAGAGCCGGGAGCAACCACGGACGACAATGTCCCATAAGCTCCCGGTGACGCTGATCAACCTCAACCACTCCCGCCGGGCACAGGACCTGCTCATCCAGGGCTTGGCGGAGTGGAGGGCTGCGTTGGCGGTTGTCACGGAGCCGTATAGGGTCCCCGACACCCCCCCCTTGGGTAAGGGACCAGGATGGCTCCATGGCGATCTGGTACAACATGTGCCGTGGTACCCCTCTGGTACCGTGGTCGAACCGGGCCGGGGGATCGTGGCGTTAAGGTAGGGGAGATGTCTAGTCGTGGGCTGCTATATTACGCCCAAATATGACCTCGCCGTATTTGGATAATATCTGGACCGGTTAGGGGCGTTACTCGCCTCCAACATGAGCGGCTAGGTTTTGGTCCTGGAGGACTTCAATGCGAAGGTTGGCCTCCCTGTATGTCGCTTACAGGGAGGCCCAAGTGGCCCTGCAGCGGTTAATCGCTGCCGCCAAAGCCAAGGCCTGGGATGAGCTATTGGGCACTCTGCAAAGTGACCCATGGGGGCACCCTTATAAGGTATCATTGGGCAAACTACGCCCATGGGTGCCCCCGTTGACGGAGCAACTGGAGCCGGAGTTTCTAGGGCGGGTCGTATTCATCCTCTCCCCCCCATTGAGGGGAAGAGGGAGTACCCGCCCATTCCGTCCCAAGATTGAGACGAGGGACTCCGTATCTTCAGTGCAGAGCTCTCCCAGGCGGTCCGGAGGATGAGGGAAGGGGGTGTTGAGGCCCCCTGACCAGATGGTGTCCCCGGACCAGCTTTAGCTGCGGCGCTCGACGTCCTCGCCTCGGCTCTGACAGCCATGTTGAACACGTGTCTAAGTCGGGTCATCTTCCCCCGTGAATGGAAATTCGCCAGTCTTGTTCTCCTCCAGAAGGCAGGAAAGCCCGCGGAGCTTCCCTCTGCTTACCGGCCACTGTCTCTCCTCCACGATGTGGCGAAAATCTTTGAAAAGATCATCGCCGACCGCCTCGTCGAGCACCTGTCCAGCGTGGGTCCCGACCTCAGCGACTGTCAGTTTGGATTCCCGAGGGGGCGTTCAACGATCGACGCGATCGATCGACTCGTCTCCCTCCGGACTGATGCAGTCGCTGCGGGCAGGGTGTTGTTGGCGGTGTCCCTTGACATCACCAACGCGTTCAACACCCTGCCCTGGGATGAGGAAGTGGGTGCGCTAGAATTTCATACAGTGCCCCCTACCTCCGAGTATTATTCAACGCCAGCCCCCACTAATCGCTAATTTTGCATGTCCCATTTCAGCAATCTGCATGAATTAGCGTAACGGTTTTGCAGAACCAAAATGGGGGGGTGACTAGTGATTCCTGTGCTCCCGCCACTCGACTTTCTGGTCGTGTTTCGGAAGTACGGCGCACAGTTTCCCCCTCGAAATGGACCACCCGAGTCCAAAATTCGGTACCTCGGGGTTGGGGAGCCCGGCGGCCGACGATCGGCCAACAGGCTTCCGTCGGCTGCCCCCCAACAACGGCGTTGGCTTCGAGGTGGCAGTGGTGTCTGGCCCGGACTGTCAAGGGTACGAGCTGACATTTCTATTGCGGAGCGTCGGCGCGATCGGATTCGAACGATCCCGTTGCACGTCCTGCGATGAAATGTCAGCTCAAAATCGGTCAGCTAGAAGACCGTACTCAACCAGTAGTGGCGTGAAACTGCAATTGCACGCTGTACTGGTACTCAACCTGTTGAGGTAGGTTAACCTGGGTTGAGGTGCGTTGATCGTGCATCAAAACGATCCCTATCCCTGATTTCCGAACGCCTTTAGGAATAAGGGAGGGGCGGGTTGGCCAACAGGCTAAGGTACCGTCTTGGGAAATATCGTAGACACCTCCGAGTATTGATGCGGGACAGGGGGTTCGAGTACCCTGGCTAGTATGGCATAACGCAGAGAGATAGCATGCACCGAGGAGTTCCACAGGGGTCGGTATTGGGGCCGCTCCTGTGGGACATTACGTACGACTCGGTGCTGCGGGCTACTCTCCCACGCGACGCCGGCGTTATTTGTTACACGGAAAACACGCTGGTTTTCGTGGAGGGGGAGACTTGGGGGTCGATAGCCCTGGCGACTGCAGTGGTGGACGCTGTGGTGGGTAGGATCCAGGGGTTGGGGCTTAAAATAGCCGCCGACAAAACGGAGGCGATGTGGCTGCATGCATTGCCTCTCCGTCGGCGGCTGCCACCCCACCTAGGGATCCGAGTGGGTGATGCCGTGGTCGAGATCAGGCAGGAGATGAAATATCTGGGCCTAACTCTCAACAGACTCTATACGGGGGTGGTGCACAGCAAGCTTCTATACGGGGCACCCGTGTGGTTCGACGCTATGTCGGTCAGCCGTCGCAGTAAAGCATTTTGCAACAAAATGCAGCGGCGGCTGGCCCTGCGGACCATACGGGGCTATCGCACCATCTTCTTGCAGGCAGCGTGCCTCCTCGCGGGCCTACCTCCCCAGCATTACGTGGCAAGGGAGCGGGCGGTCCTGTATTCGGCCGTCTGCTCGTTGCTCATGGGAGAAGGGGATCCAGGCGAGGAGGATGGGATCGAAGTGCGGAAGCGCCAGGCCCGGCAAGAGACGCTGGCCCTATGGCGGTCAGAAATTCTGAAATATGGAAGAATTGTGCGAGAGGCGAGTACGGCTCACCTACAGATCCACCCAGGTGCTGACTGGCCATGGTTGTTTTGGCCAGTACCTGCGGTCGATCGAGCGGGAACCCACCGAACAGTGCCACCACTGCAGGGAGGCTTTGGACACGGTGCGGCACACGCTGGAAGAATGGTCGGCGTGGTAGGCGTCGCGCTGTGTCCTGAGAAGCGTTATTGGAGAGGACTTTTCGCTGCCGGTCGTAGTCGACCACATCGACCACGGTCGGCGGCGGAAGGTCACACGAGGCCCCGTGGTCTGTTTCTGTGAAGAAGTGATGGAACGGAAGGAGGCCGCGGAGAGGGAGAGGGAAGCCGATCCCCTCTCCGCCAGGAGTTTGGCCCTCGCGAGGCGACCTCGCAGGGGCGGCCGGTCCCCTGCACGGCGCAGGCGACGGACCGGGGGAGGCGGGGCACGTTAAGTCCTTCTCGCCTCCCCGGAAGAGTCACCCCAAATCGGGAAGGCCTTTTATGGGAGGGAGCGCTCCGGCCCCCACCCAATCCCGGATTCCCGGCCATATGTGTCATATGGCCCCGGGGGGAGGGGATGGGAGTGGGGAGGGTACGGACGCGGGCGGGGTGCGTGCCTCCGTCTCCTCCGTGTCGCGCGCGGCAACCACTTTCGTCGGCCGAGAGCCCTTTTAAGGACTCCTCGAGTGAGGAACGGAGTCTCCGGAGGTCGTTGGGCGGAACGAACTGGAGACTCGCGAAGCCCACCGAACGGCCCAGGGAAGGAGGGGTGTAAGTGAACAACCTGCTTACGTGACTGCACATAACCACAATCCCCCACCCCCTCAGGGAGCTTCGTATGCGCAGCACATTTTCTCAGCGTTAAAAAAAGTCTGGGTTAGGTTTGATAAGAATGAATTCAAAAAATACAGTTTGGAGTTGGATAGGGAATTGATATGAGCGATAACGGCAAGGACAAAAAAAATCTATCTCTTTTTATAAACATTCCCCAAAATATTTTCTCTGAAACATTGGCCAAGGTATTTCCTCTACTTTAGCGAAATTCCCGCGTGCCTGTGCTGCCACCTAGAGATTCTGATCGGTAAGCGTCGCATGATGGTCACTACGAACCAATATGGCGGCGCTGAGCCGTGCTGAGTACAAATCTACTGGATTGCATACTAAATGCATCATAATTTATAGGAGAAAGGCAGAAATTTTGAGTCTGGTAAAGTGAAGTTTACCCATATGTTCTTGTAAGTATTAACGCAAATTTTGTTTTAGTTGTGAACTATTTTGACCAGTTTGAAAAATTTTATCAACTATATACGTTTTTTAAATAATAGATATAATGTAATTTTCATTTTGTGAATATTGATAAGGTTTTGACAGTTTTCCTTACCATAGCGGCAAATGTTGGTATTGTTTAATTATTTCTGTCAAATAAAATATTTCATTGTTTTATTATATATTTTGCTTAAAGTGAGATGACAATATTAATGCATACGTTCTTATTTTTCATTTTTTTTTATGAAACCATTCCCAACAGATTTCGTACTGTGATTTACTGGTATAATAGGAATCCTTGAATCTCTCTTGACGGTTATCGTAACGACTGCCTTGAAACTTTAAGATATCGTGATACACCACAATCATTCGTGTGTAGAAAATGTATATCTCACCATCCAGTTCTAGAGTTTAGTTAATTTCAGCCAACTAGTTGTTGCAGATAAATACAGTCAAGGTCACCACGCAACTCTGCTGGAAATTGTTTTGGGAAGAAGGGCAACATAAAAACTTACATAGTACAATCCTATCAATCAAATTCAAATGGAACATAGAATATAGAAACATTTAAGCAAATAAACGACTATGGTTTCATACAAAGCTACCTATTTATCACTTACATTTAATATTTCTGTAAAAAATGACAGAAAGTAATAATAGAAAAGAATAAGCCGTACGAAGAACAACGATATTGCAAGGGGTGGGAATCGACACGAAGTATTAAGTCCGAGCATTTCTACTGTAACAAAAAATTTGATATTTAAATTTTCATTTAAATAATTATATATTTAAATATACCGCCCAACACTGAAAATCATTTCTTATGAAATAATTTTTATTATTTCAATAATTGTAAATTAAAAAATCTGAAACCGGTCATTGTGACCGGTGGTGATACGTTTAGTATTAATGTGTCTATCCTTTATTAAGATAATTAAGACACTCTTCCTCTTTCTGTGCCCCCCCCCCCCATTACGACATTCCCATTATTATTGTTCATATAATATCATCAGCTGTGGGAGCGTGCTTTCTTCGAAATGTAGGAGTGTTCAATCATTTCTTACACTCACTATAATTGTATCAAATTTAAGTTAAATGCAATTTTCGAAGTTTAAAGTTTCGAAACTCCTTTTTCAATCTTCTAATAATTTACTACGGAAGTGGGAAATTTCTGAAATCGAAGATTGGAAATCTTCGACCTTCGAAGGAAAGTAACAGCCCTTCTATGGAATCCATTTATCTCATGCAGCTATTTAATAATATGATTTTCTTTTTCTTTATTTATAGTTTTATGTCACATAACTTGCTAATCAGAACATGCTATATTATTTGTTTGACGAGCATGGTTTCATGCATCTTGATCGCAATACATCATTTATTTAAACTGGTCGGTTTTCCTTCTCTTATTCCGTTTTCTACATCGTTCCGTAACGCTACAATTAGACTCTAATCCGGTTGTGTTAGTCATTGCACAAATATTATGCTGCTGTACGTAAATTGTCGTTTGTACGATGTTCAGGATTTACTTAGTGGAACTCGGTCAATTAGAGCGTTTGGTGTTGCTAAGCGGCGTCGATTTGCGATCTATCCGCGTGATCTATAAAAACGGGCGACGACGCGATCATCCGCGGCGATGGCAGACACCGAATTCCACTGCTTGAGTCCTTCAATTTCGCCATAATGAAAATCATGCGATTTCTAAAAACCAATCATGGTTCCCCGTTGTTCGTTGGTCCTCAATATACATATAAGGCACATGCGGTGCCTTCTAGAAGGCTCTCTTGCTATCTCAGTTCGCTCAATTCGTCCGTTCAGTATCTCAGCTCTCTCGACTCTTCCGTACGCTGTACAAGTTCGTTCGATTTGTCCCACAGTGGTCGTAAATCGCCAAAACGTGGCCAAAATGCCAAAAATGAATTTCGCGTTAGGCGTATAGCTCTTGTCGCACTGGATACTCAGGTAATGACTCTATGGGAAACCCATAGTGGAAACGTCTTATCATTTTTATCTGCCAAATGGTGGGAGTACAAATATCGCGTTCATTCCTCACGCAGTTTTCGTGCAGTGAACTACGGTGTCTAAAAACCAGTGTAAAGCTTGTAATTTTACGAAAAGTTAGTTTTTTGTATGTGTACGCAGGATGCTGTTCCTGGAAGTCAGTACTATGCATGATAACAATATTGGATTTATATTAATTAGTGTTTACAATGTATAAAGTCAAAGATAAAATTTGGTGCACAGATTTTACGAATGTATTCTAAAAGTTGTATATTCTACAATATTCCACAGAGATATTTGTATAATCATGTAGTAGGTACTTTGATCTTACATTATTTTGATAAAGCAGCTGCCGAATACTGTCCAGTACGAAATGCGATCCATTTTTGTGACGCAGAGGTAATCACGGTACTAATTGCAAGTTTTCTCGATAAATTTAGAAGATGCAAAAAAATTTGTTAAATAAGTATTGTATGGTTCCACTTATAGAATTTTCTGATACATATTTTGAGCATAAACGACAATTTTATTCTTTAAAAGAAGTGAATATAGCCGGATAAGATAGTCAAAATTGCCCTTGAACCAAATTGTGTTGACGATGGGTTATTCGATAAGGCACCAAGAAAAAAGATACTGTGAAAAATTTTAACCCTGTATCTCGATCGGGTAATAATTATGGGGTAAAATCGAAAAATCCGTTTTTAGCCTATTTTTCCTGGTTAACGTTTCTTCTCCGTGTTTTACTATCTTGTATCTTTAGCCCTCCCCAACCGTTTACCTTTACCTTTACGTTTACCTTTTCTTTTCTCTACTTGGTTTATGATTCTATCGACCATGACTACCAGGTAGCGGATTAATAGGGTTGTTGTAACCTGTTAAACATTTATCGGTCGCCAGTGTAGTTCCGGCTATATTCTTTCAAATTAATGCATTATTTTTATATTCTTCCAGGTTCTTCTGATGTTGAAATACGTTTCTCTAGAAAAGAAATTTATTTAATGATTAAGAATAAGTTGAATAATAGTTTAACTTCTATTCTTCATCATTTGGGGGATCAACTACAGGAGAAAAGTGGATACATAATAAAAGTCACAGATTTCGACACGAAAGCGGCCTTGTCGAAATAATTGTATTTATTTCGAAGAAAGTGGCACGCAGTTAACAGAACGGAAAATAGATTTTTCATCGAATTTGAAGAATGGCTGCAAGATTTTATAGCGTTTCGCATAACTGCAGAGGCAACGAAAGCCATAAAAGTGGCCTTCACCCTGTTGGGTTTTCCCAAGCGAAGGTTCTAAACCCCGAAAAACGGAAGAAATTCGGTCTACTTTTTCCTCGGATGAACTTTGCTTTGTGAGCCAAATGAGCCTTCGAGCTTCGGGAAGATTAGATGCCAGCAAAGTCATCCAAGATTTGACATCTACAAGCCCATCAAGAGTTACTGAGTATCGAAAATCGGTGAAAGTAAATATAGAATCTACGTTATCCGATAATGCTGCTCTCTCGGTTTTAATAGAATATAAATTATCTAAAAACACCTATTCCGGATTAAGAGCGGTCGGCAAGGAACATAATTGCCATACGAAAGGGTAATGGAAGCCAAACGACAATGTTATTCAGGCCGAGTAAACATGTCGATTAGGGAATCTAGTGGTGAAATAAAATTACAGGCGCTCTTAAATTTGACCGCTTCGCGGATTTTACTCACGCAGAAAACTGTAGTTTAAACGCTAACTACAGACGAAGTTTCTGCAATGACTTTAATTTGTAAGTGGGGCTGTGACGGAAGCTCGGGACAAAGCTTGTATAAGCAATTGTTTAGTACCGACGAGAAGTTAGATGCAACAGTTTTCTTGACTTCCTTGGTACCAATACAATTACTGTGTCACCAATATAAAATAATAGTTTGGAAAAATCCAAGGATGTCTTCTCCGCGGTTTTACAAACCAAGAAGACTGCAGTTTATACATGAAGACGAAAAAGTCACCAAGGATGAAGTGGACTACGTAGAGCAGCAGACAAAAAAACTTGTTCCATTTTAAACAATTATTGATGGGAAGGAGATCGCTGTAAATTTCTAATTGGCATTAACGATGATCGATGGGAAAGTATGAAATGTCATCTCTTCCACGAAATCCACGCAACGTTGCTGCTTGTGTGGAGCAACATGTAACGAATTTAATTCTATCGATGTAGTCCTTAAGAAGAAGATTAACAAAGAACATTTGCAATTTGGATTATCTACGCTGCATGCGTGGACTCGATTTTTTGTATGTTGCTTGCATTTATTATACAAACTAGATATAAAGATATGGCAAGCACGCTCAAAAGAATTGATCGCCCGAAACCAGGATATGGCAATACAAATGCCGGGAATACTGCTCGTCGTTTTTTCGAAAAGGCCGCTATATTGTCAGCCATTACGGAATTAACGAAATATTGATCCAAAGATTCCACATAATTTTGTAAACAATTTCTTGTGGTCACACAGTGAATATTTCGTTATTTGAACCATATGCACAAGAAACTGCGAGAAAGTTTGTGGAGCTGTATCCGTGGTACTACATGCCTACAACTTTGCATAAAGTACTGTAGCGACACCGTCGCCACCAGGTCCCGGCGATTCGGCATCCCCGTTGTGGATAGACCGTTTTTTATAGTTTTACCTGGGCCGATACGAGCCTGGTTATGACGGGGGTGTTTTCCGACACATCTGGCAACCAGATTCGTCCGGGCCCATAACGCTCCGCCAGAGAGTGTCCTTGGTCCGCAACGAGCCCAGCTACTCCAGGCTTACGAAAATACCTGATAGCCGGCCTCGCGCGACCAAGGAACTTTTCATAGAATTGTTCCTCGACAAGGGGTTTCCGCCAATCCCCACTCTGGCGAAACACTCTCCCCCCTTGCCGAGAACCAGATAAATAGCCCACCGAAGGCGTCGGAGGGAGAGAAATTAGTTACGACTTGGACTAGCAAGCTACCCGCACGACGGTACAACTTCCTTAGCATTCTTCCGCGCGCAAGTTCAACTACCCGCTAAGACGTTGCCTTCCTTGTATATTCGTTTCTCCCATCTTACAATAAAGTTACGCGTTTGGTTATACGAGTATGTTTGCTAAATTTACCCCCGTCGTAGTACACCTCAGTACTTATACATGGACCGCAAGTAATAGGTACTACGTTATTGCCAATTGGGCAACTGTCCGAAGACGCACAGGAAGCTTTGCACAAATCTATTGTGACGTTGCAAGTGTGCGACGTCACCCCGTTTTGCGAAAACGGTTACAAGACCGTCAAGATTGGACCGGACCGACCTCGGACGGTCATGAAAACACTCGTCGTCAAGAGAGCGCTCCTGAAGGAAAGACTTCCCAAACGATACAATCAATTAACGCCATCTATTGTGCGTGCCGAGTACGGCGACATTTTAGGAACGTGCCTAGGGCATAATTGTCCGAAAGGAATACTGAAGAGGCGCCCGCTCAAGAATCTTCCCGGAGAAACAATGGCCACAAATTGGCGAAAATGCGGTACCGGTACCTTTGGGGGAAATTTCCACCCACGGAGACGACGTACCGGGACAGAGAGATTCAGTTCATTCATCGTATATGGGTAGTCCGGCCGTTGTCTCACCCCGTTCGCACTGAATCCCGGCGGGGGTGGCGGGAAGAATTCCAGGGGGAAGAATGGTTTTTCCACATTCGCCGAAAGGGCGATTATTTGGCGTAGGATACAGGTCTGGGGCCCAAGAACTTGTCCGAGGATACGATCCTGCGATCATCTAGTCGTGTAGCGGAAAGCGCCAATCAGGAAATTCGGCAGGCCCAATAAAGGGGAGGGAACAAGAATCGATGCTTCCCGTCGACACGGATCGCAGTGTAACAGCGCATTGTTAATTCATACCGATCGTCATCATTTTAAACCTTCAGGTGTTCCCGCTGCGCGACCGAATATACAGGTTCACTCAATGCCCACAATTTTTTAATCATTACATATATTGTTGTGCCCAGACGGGTTCCAATAATGCTTCAAAGTGGATTCTTACTGTCTAGTTCCAGGATCGGGATTTGGTCGGGAGTGGCGACTGTTTAACCAAATATGACCTTACGTTTTACAGCTTTATTCAACTTTTGCCTGTCGCCCGGGTGGTGTCCAGAGTTTGGCGAAACTTCCGTTTATAGCAAAATTCAGAATTCGATGAAATTTTGGAAATAGGTTCTTTTTTTACTAAAATGACGATTGCCAGAAGGATTTTTGGCGCGTCGAAAAAAAATTTTTATCATTTCAATGTCGCGCTCTATCTTACCGACTTTCTATTTTATATAGAATATCTCCAATT
Organism: Lasioglossum villosulum; assembly: GCA_963971365.1. NCBI lineage: Eukaryota > Metazoa > Arthropoda > Insecta > Hymenoptera > Halictidae > Lasioglossum > Lasioglossum villosulum. Next base: position 11,904,231 of record OZ020502.1, on the reverse strand, counting down.
AGTTGTAAAAAGGGATCATCACCAGCCTAGTTCACCTCACAGCGCCATAAAAATTCACACATATCATCTATAAACGAATCCTCTTTAGTTTAAAGTAATACATATACAGGGTGTCCCAAAATTCCCTCAGCATCGGGAAATGGGAGGTTCCTTGGGTCATTTCAAGCACCATTTTCCTTTACGAAAATGTCAACCGAGGCTTCGTTAAGGAGTTATTAACGAAAAATACGGACCAATCAGAGCGCGAGCTAGACGCGTATTGTATCGTTCCGCGCCGCGCGCCATCAGCTGAGCGTTGGTAGCACGCCGCGATGTTGTACCGAACAAGAGTTTCTCGATTATGTAAATCCTCTCCGATTTCGATGAGCTTCGGACACCTTCTCAAGACCACGATTCTGAACAACATTTCCCTTTACAGTTTTTGTCTGCTGGTATTAGTTTAGGAAATATTCTAACACATTTTAATTGAAAATCATTCGATGTACCAATATCTTATCCGATTCCGATGAAATTTTAATACGTTGTCAAGACCACGATTCTGAACAACTTTTCCCTTTACAGTTTTTGTTTGCCGGCATTAGTTTAGGAAATATTCTAACACATTTTAATTGAAAATCATTCGATGTACCAATATCTTATCCGATTCCGATGAAATTTTGATACGTTGTCAAGACCCCGATTCTGAACATTTCCCTTTATAGTTTTTGTCTGCCGGCATTAGTTTACGAAATAATAGTGCAAAAACTAGTGATTGAAAATCGATCGATGTAAAAAATCTATGTTAATTAAATATTTAATTCGTGGAATTTATAACATATTGTATCTGAAGGTGACCGAAATCGGTGAGGGCCCACATCATCGGCAACTTTACCCGAACTAGAGAAGAAGCATAAATTGATTAACTTAAAAACTAACCTGTTCAGTCGTTAATCCATTTGCATGTTACACCAGTGAAGCACGATACACCACACTTTCACACAATTGCTCAACACTACACGTAGCACACTTTCCGAACTCGAAACGATAGCAAACGAAATTCCATACTCCGACGCGGCGCGGAAAGAGATCCGTGTTCTTCGCGATTTCGCGCAAAATTGTGCTCTCAAACAATGTTGTCGATGAAGGCAGATTGTTTGAAACAAATGAAATCGTTGCCTTGTAGATATTGATTTTTCGCGAATCATATGGTACTATTGATTTTTCGAGAATCATAGAACGAAGCCATGGACGAGAACCTCTACAATACAATAATAAAGTGAAATTTTTATTGCGTTAGGCTAGCCTAATTGAAAAAAAGTCGGGCCTCATACGCGTTACATGCCCCATTAGAGCATAACAGCCAAATTAGGCTAGCCTAATGCAATAAAAATTTCAGACTTTATTATTGTATTGTGGAGGCATGTCTTCAAGGCAACGATTTCATTTGTGTCGAACAATCTGCCTTCATCGACAACATTATACGCGGGGAGATCACAGTTTCGTGCGAAATCGCGAAGAACACGGAACTCTTTCCGCGCCGCGTCGGAGTATGGAATTTCGTTTGCTATCGTTTCGAGTTTGAAAAGTGTGCTACGTGTAGTGTTGAGCAATTGTGTGAAAGTGTGGTGTATCGTGCTTCACTGGTGTAACATGCAAATGGATTAACGACTGAATAGGTTAGTTTTTTAATTAATCAATTTATGCTTCTTCTCTAGTTCGGGTAAAGTTGCCGATGATGTGGGCCCTCACCGATTTCGGTCACCTTCAGATACAATATGTTATAAATTCCACGAATTAAATATTTAATTAACATAGATTTTTTACATCGATCGATTTTCAATCACTAGTTTTTGCACTATTATTTCGTAAACTAATGCCGGCAGACAAAAACTGTAAAGGGAAATGTTGTTCAGAATCGGGGCCTTGACAACGTATCAAAATTTCATCGAAATCGGATAAGATATTGGTACATCGAATGATTTTCAATTAAATATTGTTAGAATATTTCCTAAACTAATGCCGGCAAACAAAAACTGTAACGGGAAATGTTGTTCAGAATCGTGGTCTTGACAACGTATTAAAATTTCATCGAAATCGGATAAGATATTGGTACATCGAATGATTTTCAATTAAATATTGTTAGAATATTTCCTAAACTAATGCCGGCAAACAAAAACTGTAAAGGGAAATGTTGTTCAGAATCGTGGTCTTGACAACGTATTAAAATTTCATCGGAATCGGATGAGATATTGGTACATCGATTCATTTTCAATCATTAGTTTTTGCACTATTATTTCCTAAACTAATACCAGCAGACAAAAACTGTAAAGGGAAATGTTGTTCAGAATCGTGGTCTTGAGAAGGTGTCCGAAGCTCATCGAAATCGGAGAGGATTTACATAATCGAGAAACTCTTGTTCGGTACAACATCGCGGCGTGCTACCAACGCTCAGCTGATGGCGCGCGGCGCGGAACGATACAATACGCGTCTAGCTCGCGCTCTGATTGGTCCGTGTTTTTCGTTAATAACTCCTTAACGAAGCCTCGGATGACATTTTCGTAAAGGAAAATGGTGCTTGAAATGACCCAAGGAACCTCCCATTTCCCGATGCTGAGGGAATTTTGGGACACCCTGTATAAGGTAAACTTGAAATTTTTGAAAACTACTCCTGGATTGTCGTGTGCGTGGTCGGGCCGGCCTGACGGCCGACTTTCTCCACCCCCACCCCGACCTAACCACAATTCATTCTAATCACATAAATAATAATATAACTAAATAATAAATAAACTTTGCGTGTTAACTTAATCCAAGTTAATTCTCATCGCATAATCTTTCCATTGTAGATATTGGTCCACTTGGTTTAACAATTGAAATTTTCTATACATTTTACATTAATTTCCAGAATATATATATATATATATATATGACGCATGCGCGCAGCATGAACATAAAGTACAAAGTCAGTAAGTCAGTAATCGTTAAGGTAGAGTGCAACATTGAAATGGTAAAAATTTTTTTTCGACACGCCAAAAATCCTTCTCGCAATCGTCATTTTAGTAAAAAAGGAACCTATTTTCAAAATTTCATCGAATTCTGATTGTTGCTATAAACGGAAGAACAGCCCAGAGTTTTTATAACATGTGTTTCGCTGAGTTAGAATTCTTCAGCGGTCACTGCCTCGCCATAGCGCTTACATTGACTTTGCTGATGTTACCTTTTGGAGGTTGTTGCCACGCCGAACTGCTTACAATTTATTTTCTTGATGTAACCTTCCGGAGGTTATTGCCTCGCCGTACATGCTTCATTCTGAATTCCGGACACCACAATATTATTATGTGTATTTTAATATTACTCCCTCTTTTTATTAGAATTTATTGTCATATAATGTTATTTTAAGTTACTTTTACTTTTTCATTCTCACAGTGTCAAGGTCTTGGAATTCTTTTAATAAATCGCACTCTTTGGCGGACGGCTTCACCTCAATAGCTGTTATCATTGAACGCCCACACCAGTCATCCTTACTACTCTAACGCATATCCACCTCATCTATATTATTTTCTTGTAATTTTGACATCAAATTTATGAATGCCGGCACGAAAAATATGGGAATACTAATTTTTAAGAGAGTCCAATAATTTTTTGGATTACGCATCCGCCATATTGAATTCGCTATTTTGTTTTTTATAATTTTGACATCAGATTTATAATCAGCGACACGTAAAAAGTATGAATATCAATTTTGATCTAAATTGAAGTACTCATTCCTATTTTTGCCACGTTTTAGCGATTTCCGATCACTGTCCGTCCGGTCGATTCATATTCGCGCCCGACATCCTGTACTGCGTTTATCATTTGTTAATTGTCCGGACCTTTGACCGCTGTATCGCTCGCTCCAGCCCGAACTTTTTTTAAATAAAGTGAAGTGCTTGGTACATTGGTGAACACTAGATCCATCATTGACCGCCGTTCAATCTGCCTCTACCTTATCCCGAGACGCGTTGCTAGCGCACTCAAATCTGAGTTGTTCTGGCAGCCGGCAGTACTCGAGACTTACCTTGGACGCTGCCGAAACACACGAATTATTTAACATATTGTAATTATTTAACATATTGTTATATTTATGTACAATACCTCTTCGAACAACACAACTTTTGTTTGCCACATTTTTTTATATATTTATGAATAACAAAAATGTTTACAGAATTTACCACAAACATATTTACAATTATTTACGTATAGAATATACTATAATATATATCTACGAAAAATTCTGGTTTTAAATCGAAAAGAAATATTTAGAGAAGAAAAAAAAGAAAGCACCTTTGTGACTCCAAAATATTCTTTCAAATGGTTCGCTGAAATATTATATGTTTCTTTCAATAATGTTTGTTTTTTAACATAAGGAATCTGGGTTTTATTTTCAACAACAGTTTGTATTATGTTTTCTTTCCTCATCTTTTGATAATAACAATGCCTATCAGCCAAAAAACATTTCCTTTTTTTTCTGTTAGACGCACAGATTTTAAGAAATTTGATTTTGAAAAAAGACATATTTTTCAACTTTAAACAAATATTGTGATGTTATTATAAAAGATATTGAATATTCTTTAATGCAAAAGATTCTGTATACTTTCCCGACTCAAGTGATATCCGATACTAATACCCTATGATTGACTAAAAATGTTTAAACAATCATTAAAGACGGAGAGATACCACTTTTGCACCATTATTTGAGAATAATTTTCAATTTACCTCAAAAAATAGGTGTTCAGCAGGAAATCAAACTTTACCATCCCATAGAACAGACTTTCATCTAGAGAAACCACCGTTTCACGTTTTCAACTTCGACGTTTTTTTCAAACCAGAAAACAAAATATCTTTGCCTAACGTTCCACGGAGCGAACGCTCGTTGTAGTGGTGAGCGTTACTGACGGCAATTCATGTCGGGCGAAGATATTTAGCTTTCTGGTTCGAAAAAAGCGTCTAAACACTGCTAAACCTCTTTCAATACTATCCTGTGTATAATGAATAAAGTACCTAATGTCTGAAATCCCATTTTGAACTAGCTGGTTATTGTTGCTCGCTCGCTTCGCGAGCTCGCGGATGGGGTTGTTGATGCTCACTCGCTTCGCGAGCCCGCGGGTAGGACTGCTCTTGCGAAAGGGTTAGTGGTACGCATTGCTAGTGAGGCATACAGCTATTAATGGTTTTTTTTAAATTTTGTGTGTGACTCTCCACGAGCCACACAAAGAACTTCCCGATTCGTTAGTTGTAAGCGGTAACATTAGCATTAACTGCATAATTTAAAAAAAATGAAATATATATAATTACGTTTGTTTATTTGGTGGAAAATTTCCATCCTCTCGTATAAATTGCATTGTTGAATGAACTTCTTTCGAAGAAAACTAAAAAATCTAAAAAACTGCTTGACCAATATGACCAAAATCTAATCAGCTCTAAGTTACGACGGGGCACATCGATTGCATCATTCATCATTCTGATCGCATTGTTACTTTTTTAGAAAACGTTAACGAAAAATTTGATACCATACAAACGGATATACGCGCGCGCGCACGCGCGCACACACACACACAAACATTTTGATAAAAATAGTCTAAAATGAATCCAATGACCATGAAACGTGAAGATCTGTTAAAAATTCGATTTTCGATTTTCGGGGTAATTACCATAACTTCCCTATGAATCGGGAAGTTAAAAATATTTCCTGAGTCTCCAGATATTCCTGTCATTTCAAACCTTCCACCGCAACTCTTACGTCACAAATGTATATTTATGATATACCATAATGAAGGAAACCAAATTTCAAAAATAAAAAATTTTCAAGTTCGATGCGACACGTTTCCCCGTTGTACGGTGGATTTAAATTTTTGCATAGATTATTTTTTTAACTGGTATTACAATCCTACGAGGTGTTTCGAAAATAATTCAAAGGTCCATAAATATGGTCTAACCGAATGCGTAGTCATCGACCTATGGGAGTATTCCCACGTGTTTTCGGCTGATCCGTCGCAAAGGATCGTCGTCCGCCAAAAAGAATCGTATGTCCTTCCGAAAATATTAGTAAAGTAAGGGTCCTCGATCGCGCCCCCCTTTTATGACAATTTCGCAGTCCAATGTAAAGAATTGTAGTTACTCACAGCAAACCGTGTGTTCTTGCAGACATAACGGAATCACGAAAGTCTTTCGTCGCACTTTTTTTATGATACATTTGTGACTAAGATACCGTTTTAAGAATTAAGCAAGCTCTCTACTCTATAGCTATCCTAGATGTAGGCCAAACATTAATTTTAGGTCTCGGCCTGGGTTAACAATGTCCAGGGTCGTAAAGGCATGGGTCTAAACAACCCCTGCATTCTTTAAGTACGGTTTAAGGACATGCGCCCGCGTTCGCTAAGCGCAATTCAAGGATATACATTCGAGTTCTTTAAGATACGGTTGAAGGTTATACGACAGTCAACATTCAAGCAGTTTCAAATTACCGAAACTTTTCATGCCCGACTCAGGTATCGCCCCACTCCTCCTTCCGATTAGACCTCCTCTAGAGTAGGTTGTTACTTATTTATGTATGTTCTTGAACATAACTATCATTGTTCAAATACATAATAGAACAATTAAGGATACCCTGATTGGAAAATGGAAAGGTGACAAAACCAATCCGGACAGCTTCCTCTCTTAGTACAATAGACGATACATACCTCTCCTTACCTAAGGCCAACCTTTCAATCCACGAGATGCCTAACATACCTCGCGTTGACCCTGGAAGTCGAGTTCATATACAGTTCGTTCCTAGCTTTTGAAAAAGTGACACTAACCATTTCTCAATCAGGCGTCATACTCCCTTGCTATCATTATCGGCAAACCGTAGTCACAATTACAAATCAGCATTCAGATCTGCACGCGTATAAGGCAGAACTTGTTAGAATAGTATTACTGACGAATCCTCTAACAGGTCTGGGACGAAACGCGATTCCTTCAATTCTATTCGATCCTGTCATTTGAACTAGCTGACCTAGATTAACTTGGCGGGCAACGATCCGAAACATTTGCGAACCGACACACAGGTCATTCATTGTCTGATATCCACTGGACTATATGTTGAAAATATGTTTTATCATCTAAATTACCATTTTTATCAATAGAAAATTTAAATAATTAACTTCCCGATTCATAGGGAAGTTACTGTAATTACCCCGAAAATCGAAAATCGATTTTTTTGCAGATCTTCACGTTTCATGGTTATTGAAGTCATTTTAGACTATTTTTATCAAATTTTTAGTGTGTGTGTGTGTGTGAGCGCGCGTATGGCCGTTTGTATGTTATCAAATTTTCCGTTAACGTTTTCTGAAAAAGTAATAACGCGATCAGAATGATGAGTGATGCAATCGATGTGCCCCATCGTAACTTAGAGCTGATTAGATTTTGGTCCATATTGGTCAAGTAGTTTTTTTAGATTTTTTAGTTTTTTTCGAAACAAGTTCATTCAAGAATGCAATTTATACGAGAGGATGGAAATTTTCCACCGAATAAACAAACGTAATTATATATATTTCATTTTTATTTGAAAAAAATTTTTTTTTAATTTAACCCTTTGAACTCGAGCGGCGCCGATACGCCGTCCGGCCGATGTGAAGTGGCAACTCGAGCGGCGCCGACACGGCGCCCGGCCGATGTGCAGTGGCAGGGATGCATCTTGGCTATTGTTTTACTAAGTATCACACCAAAACTAATTACAGAGTGTAATATTTATCAAAATTTGTTGTTTTCGACATATAAATGAATAAACGGGTGAAATTGTTTTTTTTTAATTTTTGTAAAATTAAATGTTTTTGAAGTACCTGTAAAATGTTCACCAAATTTGGCCGAAATCGTCTCGAGTTGCTGGTTCGCGCAAGCGAAAAAGGCCTCGAGTTCAAAGGGTTAAAAAAAAATTTTTTTTTAACTTCCCGATTCATAGGGAAGTTACTGTAATTTAATTATGCAACAAATGCTAATGTTACCGCTTACAATAATCAAAAAATATCTCAATGCAAGAGTGAGTTATTCATCTCTGCTGCCAAGAATACATCTCGAATTATATAAAATAGTTCTGTCACGCTAAAACGCCGAGCGGGTTGCCTACTGAAGGGGAACCGAAAATTGAGAAGCGGGTTGCCTACTGAGGGGGAACCAAAAATTGAGCGCCGTGACAGTGTGTATCTTTCAGAGAGGGAGAGAGAGCGGGAGAGAGAGAGAGAGCGGGAGAGAGAGAGAGCGGGAGAGCGGGAGAGAGAGAGAGCGGGAGATAGAGAGAGAGCGAGAGATAGAGAGAGAGCGAGAGATAGAGAGAGAGCGAGAGATAGAGATAGAGAGAGAGCGAGAGATAGAGAGAGAGCGAGAGATAGAGAGAGAGCGAGAGATAGAGAGAGAGCGAGAGATAGAGAGAGAGCGAGAGATAGAGAGAGAGCGAGAGATAGAGAGAGAGCGAGAGATAGAGAGAGAGCGAGAGATAGAGAGAGAGCGAGAGATAGAGAGAGAGCGAGAGATAGAGAGAGAGCGAGAGATAGAGAGAGAGCGAGAGATAGAGAGAGAGCGAGAGATAGAGAGAGAGCGAGAGATAGAGAGAGAGCGAGAGATAGAGAGAGAGCGAGAGATAGAGAGAGAGCGAGAGATAGAGAGAGAGCGAGAGATAGAGAGAGAGCGAGAGATAGAGAGAGAGCGAGAGATAGAGAGAGAGCGGGAGAGAGAGAGCGAGATGCCGCGGGGGTTGGCGAGCGAAGCGAGCAGGGGGCGGGGCCCCTAATATTTAGATAATTTGATTGTATCCACAGAATTAATATTTATACATATATAATGAATTGATATCATATTGAAAAAAATATAATTAATTTGGACGACGCTAGCGCGTTGGAATTTCGGACATCACGTGCTGTGATGTTTTTTTTTAACTTCCCGATTCATAGGGAAGTTACTGTAATTTATATTTCGCATCTGCTAATGGAATGCGGCTAACGATGTTGTCAACACGGTTGTCGTGTCGAACAAAATAAATACAACGAAGTATGAATTGTTGACCTCGGTGGGGAATTCACAAAACATGTGTGCTTATAGCATCAGTTTGACTGTGCTTCGCGAGGAGTAAGGTTGACAGGTAAGTCTCCATAGGTATACTAATATGAATTTCTATCGTCTTTATTTTTCATTCATAATTTGTTTTTATGGGACTTTGAAAAACGTATTCGTGGCATATTTTTTTTAATGCAAAATGATACCAAAAAAAAAAAAATTTTGTTATTTCCGATGATATTTTTTTTACGTGTGTAATGGACAATCAAAGTTTCGAGCGTATACAACCTGAATATGATCCGATTTATATCGGGTTTGCAGAAATCTATTAAAATAAGTTCTATAAAGAAATAAGTAATTCCTTGGTATTGCATTGTGAGGACGCGCAAGCCTTTGAACTGTGCCGCTGACTCTCGGCGTCTCTTTCTTTCCCATGCGCTATCCTTCCTTGCGCTCGAAACTTTAATTGTCTATTACACAAGTAATAAAAAAAAGTATCATCGGAATTATATCATATTTGGTACCATCCTGCATTATAAAAATGCCACGAATATGTTTGTGAATGTTCTGTAGAAAAATAATGAAAAAAGTAGTTATTTTCTTCTTTTCTCCTTTTTCATTTTTATTCCATATGTTTTTTTTTATAAATTGTCGTTATTTATAAGCATGCGTATTTTTCCAGATTGGAAATACCAAATTTATAAAAAACAAATTAAGAAACGAAGTATGGAACCTGCTGGGGATGGAGAGGTATCCAGTAAGTATACAATATTACCACTCATCATATTTCCTGTAAATAATTAACTTCTCGATTCATACAGAAGTTACTGTAATTTTATTAATTTTATTAACTTCCCGATTCATAGGGAAGTTACTGTAATTACTTTTTATACATCAATGATGTTTCATTTTTTTTTCTTTTCTAGAATATTTAACTAAAAAAATGGAGGAGATTTTGTTGGGGGCGCCTTCGTTGCCCTCCGCATCGGGCTGCGAGCCACCACCTCCACCAATTTCCTCGTAGCCACCACCACCACCACCACCTACGCTACCAGCACCTCCACCACTGCCAAATCCGGTGGCTGGTGGAGCAACTTCTGTGTAGGAGCCAACCGTGGAGGTGCCCGTTGCATTTGTTACGTATGCGGCAGCGACCGTTGGTAACCTTTGGCCCTTCTGGAGATATGCGTCGAAACAATGAATCTATTCACATAAGGGCAATCATTCAGATTTCCGTTCATTAAGATTAGGGCACATAGAGACGATGCATCAAACTGCATCGTTTCCGGGAACCCAATTTTATCAATAGTCCCCACTCTCGTTTAGGCCGATTTTGGGACTATATAAGGGCACTGAATCCCTTCATATTCGGGCATTAGAAATCGGGAGTTCCACGCTGTAACGCTGAACCACGTTATTACTGTCTTAGCAAGACCGGGCAAAAGTTCCCTTTCGCGCCTCTACAAGTTAACAGACGGTACGTTTCATATGAACAAACCGATAGTTTGCCCCCGCAGTCTCCTCGTTGCGTAAAAATCGAGATTAGTCCGCGACACCGCGACAAGTTACACTATAAACATTTGTATTCCTTGATTTTCGGAAATTATATTATCATTCGTTAAACTTAAACCTAGAGTCAAGTTTAATCATAACCTTTCCTATTCGATTCCAGTTGTTAGCATCCTACGATGATACACCTTTACCGCTCAAGGTGTATCTAACAAATTCTAATAAGTTACGAGCCAGCGGAACCCCGACCCTATCCTATCCGACAGTGACACATACGGACGACCCGGTGGTGAAAGAAACATCGGTGGGTTCCGGAGTGTACCAGTAAAACGGTAGTTTCACTGCACCCAAAATTCCACACACACGGACGACCCGGTGGTGAAAGATACATCGGTGGGTCCGGAGTGTACACCTTTATACGGACGACCCGGTGGTGAAAGAAACATCGGTGGGTTCTCCTCTGTTCCGCACACACGGACGACCCGGTGGTGAAAGAAACATCGGTGGGTTCGGAGTGCACTATTCCTACTTATACCAAAACTCTTAAAATCCCAAACAATCCTCGGTTTCCGCACGCTGCCAAACCTCGGCTCGTAACACATTGATGCAACGGCTCCTCCAAGGATTGGAGGCACAGAAGAAAAGTAAGTGTTTCCTTATATTTTTTAACTTCCCCATTCATAGAGAAGTTACTGTAATTCTGGATATGTATGGGTCATATTTCTAAAAAACTGGGTCCGAAATACTAATACGGAAATACTTAATGGTTTTTTCTTTTTCAGATCGTGGGACCAGTGCCGGGTCGTCGCGGGAGCGTTGGCGGCGCGGCGTCTATGGACGAAGGGGTAGAGGAGGAGGTCGTGGGGGAGGGGGAAGAGGCCGTGGTCGTGGGGGAAGAAGGGGAGGTCGTGGCCACTTTATTATACAACACTTTCATTAAAGTGGATATACAACATTACGATAAAGAAAATAAAATAAAAAAAAATTGAATTATTATTATTGTTATTATTAACTTCCCGATTCATATAATTTTGTATGTATCTTAATCAATAATACCTTATCAATAATACTGTATGTATTTATCAATTTATTAATTACGTTCATATTGCAATATATTGGGTTGGCAAGAAAGTAATTTCGGTATTTTAAGGAAATATAAAACTGAATATCTTCATTCAAGTGACGAACATTAATCAATAAAATATTTTCTTATTTATTCTGTTTGGCAAAGGATCGAACAAAAGGGAAACTAGCTGGTTATTGTTGCTCGCTCGCTTCGCGAGCTCGCGGGTGGGGTTGTTATTGCTCGCTCGCTTCGCGAGCTCGCGGGTAGGACTGATCTTACGAAAGGGTTACTGGTACGCATTGCTAGTGGGGCATACAGCTCTTAATGGTTTTTTTATTTATTTTGTGTGTGACTCTCCACGAGCCACATAAAGAACTTCCCGATTCGTTAGTTGTAAGCGGTAACATTAGCATTAGTTGCATAATTAAAAAAAAATGAAATATATATAATTACGTTTGTTTATTCGGTGGAAAATTTCCATCCTCTCGTATAAATTGCATTCTTGAATGAACTTCTTTCGAAAAAAACTAAAAAAACTAAAAAATCTAAAAAACTACTGGACCAATATGGACCAAAATCTAATCAGCTCTAAGTTACGACGGGGCACATCGATTGCATCATTCTGATCGCATTGTTACTTTTTCAGAAAACGTTAACGAAAAATTTGATAACATAAAAACGGCCATACGCGCGCACGCACACACACACACACACACACACTAACAATTTGATAAAAATAGTCTAAAATGACTTCAATAACCATGAAACGTGAAGATCTGTTAAAAAATCGATTTTCGATTTTCGGGGTAATTACAGTAACTTCCCTATGAATCGGGAAGTTAAATATAGTATTCATTAAGATTCATTGCTTGAATGGAAAAATTGGGCTCTCTATTTCACTTTAAAGTACCGAAATTACTTTCTTGCCAACCCAATAATTCAATTGATCATGATGGTATCCAACTTAATTAACTTCCCGATTCATAGGTTAGTTACTGTAATTTTTCTTTTTTACATTCATTTTACGATATTGCTCGAATCAATTTATGTTATAATCATATATCTCTCTATTATCTCTCCATTATTATTATCTTTCTATTATATAAAATAGTTCTGTCACGCTAAAACGCCGAGCGGGTTGCCTTCGGAAGGGGTACAGGAAATTAACGAGCGGGTTGCCTCCCGAAGGATACGATACGTATGCGATACGTATGCGATACGCATTCGATACGTATGCGATACGTATGCGATACGTATGCGATATGTATGTGATGCGTATACGATACGATATAAAATAATATAATATTTTATCTTTTTCTATTATATAAAATAGTTCTGTAGTTTCTGTCACGTAAAAACGTCCTGCGGTTTGCCTTCGGAAGGGGAACTGAAAATTGGGAATCGGGTTGCCTACTGTAGGGGAACTGAAAATTGAAGAGAGAGAGATGGGGGGTGGGGGAAGCGTGACGCCGCGGGGGTTGGCGAGCGAAGCGAGTAGGGGGCGGAGCCCCCTAGTTTAGTAGGGGATTAGTTAGAAGTGTTTTTTCTCAGGGAAATCCTATATCAAGTAGTATATTAATTCAAAGCGTCACTTACTTTCATGGTATCAAGAAAAAGAATTTTATAAAATATATCCAATGGGATATGGTAGCTTAAAGTACAGCTAATGTGACTGAAATTTCAAAATCTGTAAGTCTCTTATATGCAGTAGACTAGTAAATAATACAGTTAAAATAATTTTTCTCGTCTCTTTCTCCTTTAAATAGAGACATTTCAAGAAGAGTTCAAAACATCATGTACTTTTTGTGTTTTCGGATCTAGTAGACATTACATTTTAATTTCCTACAAGTTTCTCCTGCTTCGAACTGCTCCACTCAAAGTTATTCAACAGAAACCCACGGCGAATGCTACATCTGGCACCGTGCGACATGCAATGTACACGAACCAAAATAATCATAGTTCGATTCTAATCTGATTATCCAATAAAATCATCAGAGTTGGTAAATAAGGAATGTGTATGTAAAAATTCAAGAAAATCGTAATAGAATGTTTCGATTTACATATAAGCCTTCTCTTGAAAGAAGCATCAGAAACGACTCATAAAGAAATTAGGAAACCCCGATTAAATCGTACTCGCAAAATAAGTAGAAAATTTAGTAATGAAGGATTAATGAAAAGACTTCTGCACTTTCATCGGACCCCTTCAAGGCAAGCTGTAGCAAACTGCTTCAAAACAGGAAGATCTTGAGGACATAAGACAGTGTATTGATATCTAGTACACAACGGAAGATATTCCGCAAAAACTAGATTTTTTGATTCAGGGTTAGGGAACAAAAACTCTTATTCGAACTGTCATTAACGTACAATTACTTCTATTGAGGCTTTCGGATGTAAGCCGTAGCCTAAAGGAAGAAATTGCCAAACGTTTCGCAAGCATTGCAGCAAGCTTCATCAGGGTATCGAAAAACAAACTGATACCAGACATCAGTATCAATGTGTCTTTCGATCCCTGAGGAGCCAGCTGCAATGCATGCGAAACGTTGGAAAATTTCTTCTTTCAGGACACAGCTTACACCCGAAAGCCTCAAATCTCTGTTGTTCGGTTTCTCGACAGTTATAATTTATCGTGTTGTGACGGTTAGCGAACAGATTCCGTTGACTTTCTCACAGGAATCTCTTCAAAATCGTCTCTGGCAGGACACGTCCTAGATAACCTTTTCTTATCTTAGTTAATCCCTTTTAACGAAGACCGAGCTCTGGCTCGACTTAATGGAAATTGACAAAAACTAGAGTCTGGCCCTAAGCGGCGATTAGATTATGAACAGACCACCCCATTCATTTTGGGGTATATAAACCCGTACATTTTTATTCTCGGGGGTGAAAAACGCCGAAAAAAGTGGTTATTATTTTTTTTACTACGGCCCACCACTCTCAGCGATTTGAAAAAAATTGAGCATAATACTTCCGAAAATATCTAATTGTTAAATTCAATCTGAGATAGCACCTTCTAGATTTCTATATAAAATCTGCATTTTTCGATTTTTTCGTGTTTTTCATTTTTTACAACCAGAGTTTGCAACGGCAAAATCTGAAAATGATGCCTATTGTGTGGCTTAGTATCCGTAATGTGTCAGATTTTTTTCAAAATTTTTAAATGTCAATAAATAGGGAAAATGGGTCGAACACTGGTTTTTCGATTTTTCTCAATAACTACCCTTACAGATGAGATATAGGGCTGAAACTTGGCAGAAAGCGGTCTTTTTGGGTAGGCTATCGAATGTTTCAAGCACGATTAGAATACCGCCGTGACGAATGTCACCACCAAACCGGACCATAGCCTTTTAGGAAATTACAAATAATTGTACTAATTTCACTATGCAGCGTAATAAAATGTAAGCGCCACAAGCAAGTTTCGATTAAAGACTATTTGAATAAAATTGTCTTGGTACTCACTTCTAAGAGGAACATGTCCATTCCGTAAAGGAGAAGACATCATCCTCTCGTTTCTCCTTTCATTTCTTTCATCGTCTCTCTTTTCGCGTCCTTCTAATTGAGAAATGCGCCTTAGCGCATCCGCTAGCGTTGCACGAAGACAAACTATTTCGTCCCTTTGTGCCAAGGATTGTCTCTCGAGGTCTGCCACGCGACCCAATAACGATCCCGTCTCGCACTCCAGCATCTCGTCTGTAAAATAGAATTCTTGATCATCGTATGAAATGTCGAAAGTGAAGTCATTTTATAATCCCGGAATATTTGTGGGGTTTGTTCTCATTTTAAACCTTCGGAGGATGTCCTATAAATTCACGCACCATCAATGATAGAATTATGAATGAATGTATTGATTGGAGATCCCTATATCCAGTTCATCTAAATACACGTAAAGTAAACGTATCCGGATGTCAATTCGTATAATTTTTAATACCTGTGTATTTCTGTTTCACGAGTACACATGGCACATGAAACATGTTAAGATTCCGTGAAGGCGGATCCGTTTGGATGGATCCATGTAGATTACTGGAAATGATCTGTTCGGCATGTTCGAGTCCGGCAACTCATTCATTTATGTTTTTCGATCAAGCGAGACAGCAATAAATTCCATGGGAAATTGTTCGACGTTATATCACCATGTATTAAAATACACAAATATTTGTAAAATTAATACACGGGCAACCCTGTATTTAATATTACATAGATTAATACCCAGATTCGTTTATTACTCGTGTACACATCAGAGAACCCGATTTCCCATGTATGCAACTACGTGTGGATATGTGTGAAGAAAAGATTTTAATTCATGTACAATAATATTAAACATAGGGTTACCCGTGTATTTTAATTTCACAAATATTTGTGTATTTTAATACACGGTGATATAACGTCAGACAATTTATCGTGAATTTATTACTGCCTCCTATCCATGGATCCTAAATTCCTTACTGCATGGTTCACGTGCCACGTGTATTTTATAACCCGTTCAGAACCGCTATATGTAGTACTAATCGTCCATCAGGAGGTGACAGTGATTTTGAGAGTGAGTCGCAGGAAGATCTGCAGACATGACTCTTGACTCCAGGTTGCGGGTCTCACTCACACGTTTAGGTTTTTGCGGGAACGGTCGATATAGAAGTTTAGTGTCACTCCATCGCTTTGTTACAGTCACACTAATACGTACATTTGCTGTCTTGGTCAAGCCATTCGGTCAATAGCGGAAGTCGTATAGCGCGGAGTATGGATACCACCTGGTGTCTATGATGTGGAAATCTATTAATGCGAGTGTCCCCCTAATATGCCACGAAGAGCTCCTACGGTACAAGCTTGAGGAGCTCTGAGCACTAAGACTGCCACGGGGTGCAAGACTCGCGGTCGGGTCAAAGAAGCGTAGCCTTCGAAAATCGGCCGTCGTAAGCTATTAATACTTAGGTCTCGTATACGCAGTTGCCTTATAACTTGCATTGTTATAAAGGTCCACGACATGTAAGAATTAGGGTACTGTTCAGAGACTCTTCATACAACACACGGTGGGAGTCAAAGTTTCCTTGCGAATCCAGAAATGTTTGCCTTTTTCCTAAAAATTTTGGTCTTTTTCCTGTGTCATTTAGTTGATTTGGACGAGAAGATGTGAGAAATGCATGTTTCGATCCTGGAGGATCAATGGTTCAAAAGACATAATGTATTTTAGGGATTCGTTTTTTATGGATTCGTTTTGTATGTTTTTTAGGGATTCGGTCGCGCCGCTTACTGAGCGAAGCCAATAGGTGGCACCAAAAGCAAGAGCTAATGATGGTCACGTGGATTACTAAGCTCCCCCCCCCCCCACGACCTAAAGAACTAATTGATTACGCTGTCCAACAGCAAAAAAAAGATTTGATTGCCACTATGCAATTCTTATAGAGTTTTTCGCGCTGATTCTGAATATGCCTTTAATTTTTCTCCAAGACGCATAGGTTTTGAAAAATTTGAGATTGAGGAAAGACATTTTTCAACTTTAAACAAATATTGTGATGAATTTTAAAGGTATTGGATTGTTCTTTAAAGCAAAAGATTCTGTAGTCTTTCCCAAGATGCTTTATCGCATGGTATAATTCGATTTTCTGCTGTACCCTTATTTATTTAGGTAAATTTAAAAATATCCTTAAAATTTGGTGCAAAAGTAGAGTCTCTCCGTCTGTGATGATCGTTTAAACGTGTTTAACAATCATAATATATTAATATTGGATGTCGCTGTATTTGGGAAAGTCTACAGAATCTTTTGCTGTAAAGATCAATTCAATATCGTTTATAATAACATTATAATATTTGTTTGAAGTAGAACAGTATGTCTATTTTCCAAAATCAAATTTCTGAATGAAAAGTGTTATGATATCGGTTCCGGTTCTCGAAACAGCCTTATATATGTATTATTGAAATAGTTATGTATTAATATTAACAGGTTAAACAAATTTAAAATAAACAAATTTTTATAATTTGTTTGTATATCTTTTATTTGAATTACAATTTCAATAATAACACTTTCCAACACCAAAAATGTTTTCATGTGACTCATGGGTGAATCTTATAGAGTTTTTTGCGTTGATTCCGAATCTGAAGATTTTTAAATCGTTATCAAATAGGAGGTACTTACAATGTTAAAAAACGGTAGTCAAGTCATTTATGAAAATTACAAATAAAAGAGGACCCAGGTGGGAGCCTTGAGGTACGCCTGATGGAAAATGTAATGGGGGTGATATACAATCGCGTATGCGTATAACTTGAAAACGGTTTGTAAGGTAACTTTCTAGCCATGCCAAAAGATTGTCCTTGTAGCCGAATGTTGCAAGCTTTTCAATTAAAAGAGAATGATTTACCGTGTCAAAAGCCTTCCGAAAGTCTGTAAAAATTATATCTACCTGTAGATTAGCATCCAAAGAAGATACGACATAGCTGCAGTACACAGCTAGGTTAGTTGTTGTTGATCGCTTACGTGCGAAACCATGCTATTATTCACATATTGAGAGAGAGAGAGAGAGAGAGAGTATTGTACAATTTATTCGTAACAATTTCATCGAAAATTGTTGGCATAACGATATTTATGCTTATAAGTCTATAATTATAAATGTTTGATTTGTTGTCTTTCTTGAAAATGGGTATAACCAGACTGGTTTTCCATAATGTCGGGAATAAACCTGATTTTAAAGATTTATTAAATATTAACCAAAGCGGTCGAGATAAAAGAAAACTGCAAATTTTGAAGAAAAGAGGAGGGATGCCATCTGTCCCAGGTGCTTTATTGACATCGAGTTCATTTAATATGATATAAATATCGCTAATGTTAATGTTGAGGCATTGTAGGTTTCCATGCATGCTGGTGTCGAGATTTGTCTCGGTGCGTGTGCAACTAACCGTTGTGCGTTTGTCTCCCGGTTGGCTCTCGGCGCCAGTGATGCTATGTGGAGCGCTTTTCGCGCGCATGCGCGAGTTTCGTCAGGAACGTATCTACGTCCGAAGTTTGTGGGGGACTATTGGGGGGAAAATAGTGGGAGACAATTATTAGCGGGAACGCCTAGCGGAGTCCGTTACGACCGTTACGACACGAGGCACGAAAGAACAGCGGGCTGCGAGAATTTCAGATAAGTTATTGTTAATATTTCATCAAATAATAAATTTTGCGAAATTAGCGGGCGACCAAGGTATCCGATTTTCATACTTGATAGAGGCCGCCGACGTCAGAGTATTCGCGCACGCGCGCGAAAAGCGCCCCACATAGCATCACTAGCCGGCGCAGTTCTGTTTTCTGTATCGGTATAACACGCGTCTGTAACGCCTCGTTATTGTTCTTATGTACAGGGTGGGGCAGTAACTATTAGCACCTCAGATATCTTCGAAATTATAAGTTTCACAGAAATATTTGCTCAAATAAAATTGTACAGTACGAAGGGGGCCATCCGGTGACTATAATAGTTTTTTTTGTAGGTGGAGGTACTTCGGACTTTTGAAGGTCACCTCAATTTTTAACTTCCCGATTCATAGGGAAGTTACTGTAATTACCCCGAAAATCGAAAATCGATTTTTTAGCAGAACTTCACGTTTCATGGTCATTGGAGTCATTTTAGACTATTTTTATCAAATTGTTAGTATGTGTGTGTGTGTGTGTGTGTGTGTGCGTGTGTATGGCCGTTTTTATGTTATCAAATTTTTCGTTAACGTTTCATGAAAAAATAACAACGCGATCAGAATGATGAATGATGCAATCGATGTGCCCCGTCGTAACTTAGAGCTGATTAGATTTTGGTCCATATAGGTTAAGCAGTTTTTTAGATTTTTTAGTTTTTTTCGAAAGAAGTTCATTCAACAATGCAATTTATACGAGAGGATGGAAATTTTCCACCGAATAAACAAACGTAATTATATATATTTCATTTTTACTTAAAAAATTTTTTTTTTAAATTTAACCCTTTGAACTCGAGCGGCGCCGCTACGGCGCCCGGCCGATGTGAAGTGGCAAGGATGCATCTTGGCTATTGTTTTACTAAGTATCACACCAAAACTAATTACAGAGTGTAATATTTATCAAAATTTGTTGTTTTCGACATATAAATGAATAAACTGGTGAAATTTTTTTTTAATTTTTTAAAAATTAAATGTTTTTGAAGTACCTGTAGAATGTTCACCTAATTTGGCCGAAATCGTCTCGAGTTGCTGGTTTCATTTTTATTTTTTTAATTATGCAACTAATGCTAATGTTACCGCTTACAACTAACGAATCGGGAAGTTCTTTGTGTGGCTCGTGGAAAGTCACACACAAAATTTTTAAAAAACCATTAATAGCTGCATGCCTCACTAGCAATGCGTACCACTAACCCTCTCGCAAGAGCAGTGCTACCCGCGAGCAACAATAACCAGCTAGTTTTAAATGGAATGAGGTATTTTTGAATACATCAACCGATGCAGCTGGACATTCGTTACAAAAAAGTACTAACCTATGTATGTCGAAAAGTTAGTAGTTCAGGAGATATTACAATTTAAACAACTCAAAAATACCATTACTTTCCTACTAAGACGTTACAACAGTAAGTAACACTAACGTCTTAGTACGATTGCAATGGTGTTTTAGAGTTATTTAAATTGTAATATCTCCTGAACTACTAACTTTTCGACATACATGGGTTAGTACTTTTTTGTAACGAATGTCCAGCTGCATTGGTTGATGTATTCAAAAATACCTTATTCCATTAAAAAAAATGGAGGTGACCTTCAAATGTCCGAAGTACGTCCACCTGAAAAAACTACTATCGCTACCGGATGGCCTCCTTCGTACTGTGCAATTTTATTTCAGCAAATATTTCTGTGAGACTTATAGTTTCGAAGATATCTGAGGTGCTAATAGTTACTGCCCCACCCTGTACATTAAAGTTATTAAGCTTATTCCAACCCCAACATTAGTGTTCGGTATTCTACTTTTAACAGTCAATATTGAGGTCAGACAAACAAGGGTTACAGCCATTTTCAGGTATCTTGTAGTCAGTAGTGACATTACGGGAGCCTGATCCAAAAACGTACCAACTAGATCCGCAATTTTGTCGTCGCTTATTGCCATATTTTCTTTGAAAAGCATTTTGCTTGATAAGCAGGCGCTTTTCGCTTAGAAGTATCAAAACTCCAAAAGAATTTAATATTATTTTGAAATGATAGTTTAGTTTTGCGCACGTATAAAGAATAACAATGTTTAGCAATTCTCTTACACTCGTCTCGCAAGTTGACAAAAGTCGAATAGTCACATAATTGATTACTCCCTTTAAAGACTCTATGATCATGTTTCTTTTTACGAATTAATCTAATTAACGTATGCGAAAATCATTTAGGAAAAGACGAACACTTATTGTACATTTTTGGAACAAAGTTTTCAACCGCGAAGTAAAGGTGGCCATACAAAAGTTTCGTAGAATCGTCTTCCTTAGTATTTACGAGCAAAATATCCCATTCAATATTATTTAAATATTTAATAATATTACTGTAGTTACCTTGTTTAAAATTATAATAGGAGTAGGTGGAATAGCGAGTATTTTTTATGTTTTGAAGATTAATAACGCCATGTGGAGTGCGGAATGGTAACTATCGCATTTAACAATCGACTCAGGGGAATATATGACACGAGTTGACGTGATATTAGAAAATATTAAATCCAAGGTATTTCTGAGCGAATTTAACACAAGGTTACATTGGGATCCATTGAAGAAGTTAAATGTAGAGGAGAGAATTGCAGCAGATGCAATTTCATTGGTAGAAACATTTGATTTCACGGGAAGTGAATTAGAGCCGGACCATGTGATATGAGGAAGGTTATAATCTCCACAAATAATATAGTTACAGTTCAAATTTTTGTCAAGAATATTAGAGATAGCCGACCAGTGTGCATTATACAAGGACTCGCTACTTAACGGCGGAAGATAAGCTACTCCGATTATTAGAGTATGGGTTCCCAATGTAACTTCAACAAATAAGTGTTCAACATTTAAAATGTAATTGATAGTGCTACTACTACGTAAAGTGTTTCGAATCGCGATAAGAACGCCGCCACGTCTGAAATGTGAGCTACTTTGTTTAGATCGGTCGCATCGGTAAATGGTGTAGTTTTTTAAGCCTAACTGGCTGTCAGTAAAGCCATCTGTAAGCCAGGTTTGGTTAGGATAAGGACGTCAGATTGTAGTGCAGAACAAGCTACCTCTTGCTGTGAATCACTTAGTTTCGTGCGTAAACCTCTGACATTCTGGTAATATATGGACATCTTTCGGGTTAGTTTTTTGATTGTTGTTGTTACAGTTCACATATCTAATAGTTTTGATTTGATCATTTATATCCCGTAATTTAACACCCAAATCATTTAAAAACGCTGAAATTTTAGCCGAACCAGAGTATCCACGTTTGTTTTTCAAAATTTTTGTCGGTATGCACGGCGAGTTGAAAGAAATGCAGAGAGGACGAGGTTTACTGGAGTTTTTTTCCCCAGTCTTTTGATACAGTAAGTGTTAATAGATTCGGTGACGCCAGTCTCGTTTAATAAACTATTAACTGCATTAACGTCAGAAAAATTGTCAGTATCGGTTAGATTAAATAAAATAATATTGTAAGATCTTCTATTTCTTTCAGCTAGTTCTTCAATTATGTAATTTCCTGAGTTATTTGCTTCCAATTTAGAAACTCTATTATTTAGATCCTTAAAGGAGCTATTCAGTAGTTCGAGATTCGATTGAAAGATCCTCAACCCATTCTCTAGTTTCGAGAATTTAAAATCAAGCATTTCTTCGATCTTCTTAAGTAAATCATCGTTCGATGATTGGATGCTGTGTGTAGGTGATGTTGCTGAGACAGTGGGTGTCAGATCCTCTGCGCAATTTAGGAGCTTTCCATTCCAAAATGGATGCTGAGTTCGATGAACCTAAGCAGGATGTGAAATAACATCACAAGATATGCATGTAACAGGCTTTGCAACCGTTGTCCCACATCCTTTGCATATCGGTTTTCTAGCCTGAGACATATTTACTCAATGCGTGAGACATATTTACTCCAAGTTGCGAAACACTGTCCAGAATATAGTGAAAGCGTGTTGGTGTGTCTGTGAGCAATAACACGGCAAACCGATGATAATAACACGGCCGAGGACACAGACTACACACCAAACTAGTATTGATTGAGATAATGCGGAAAACTTCAAGAAATCAACAAATTATTGACCAATTTGCACTTCACTTAAATGGAAATGTACAGTGTACATAGACGAATAGTTCAATATACATATAGTATAGGCCCAGTAACCAAATTTTTGTACCATTAATTGATATACAAATACGGAGCTATAATTTGCACGTCCGACAAGGCGATTTACTTGTAGATTTCCTTAGATTAACTTGTAGATTATATTAAATTACGACATGCCCAACAATAGCAAGAATGATAAACTAATGTTACAAGGGGATAATCAATCGCAAAGGTAGCTTCAATTATGGTTGCAATTGTCGGTCTTTTAAAACTACTAACTTTGAATTTGCATATCTCCGACAAAAATACGAATTAAATATTGGTTGTAATAAAAAAAACGTGCTCTGGAACTTAATAAATAAAGTACTGTTACACAGATTTTTGTACAACAAAAAAAAATTTATATTTTTGGCCACGATTTCGGTCAAACTTACCACTATGCGACGCGGCGTCTGGTACGTGTTTTGGCCGCGGAAGCGTCGATCGCGAATTGTCACGTAACGGTTGAAACAAAAAGGGGTGACAACAACCTAACATAAAGTGCGTGTTTAGATGTATGAGTGAGAGAATATCGAGATCGTGTGCGAATCTTT
Organism: Lasioglossum villosulum; assembly: GCA_963971365.1. Classification (NCBI taxonomy): domain Eukaryota; kingdom Metazoa; phylum Arthropoda; class Insecta; order Hymenoptera; family Halictidae; genus Lasioglossum; species Lasioglossum villosulum. The sequence continues at coordinate 11,880,789 of OZ020502.1, read as the reverse complement.
TCAAACAGAACGATTGCGACCATTGCGAGCGAAAATGCGAACTAGCCAGCAGATCGGTTTAATCAGTCTAGCGCGAGAGCGATTATAATTTCGTCAGTGAGCGTTACGTTTTTATGTTCTTCATCCGTGCCGTGTTCTTATTTGTAACTTATACAATAAATTTCATTATTATCCTACAATATTATTGGACTAAGATTTGTAATTTCAGAACGGTTCGTTTATTTAGCAATAATTAAAAAGTAAAACGCTGTCAGCTTGTTTAGTTTGTACAATCTAATACGAGAAAATTTAAACACTAATGTGTATAACAATAACCATTCTACACACGTGCACAACTTTAATAACTACGCAACAACAGCTTCCCAACATTTTTCTGACAACTTCTTTTGCAAATTTAATCCTTAGCAGTCGAATGGTGACTCTGAGAGGCGCCATTAAAAATTGCACTCCCATTATTAAAAATATTGTTTACATTGATAAATATATCGGTATCTAATCAATTACTAAACATTTAGGTATTGTATAAGGTATTATACCAATTTCATATCCATAACATTTAAAAAATCGGTCCAAATAGCTCCGGGTGCAAAAGGTTAACACTCTTGGACTTTTATTAAAATCTTAGCTACGTGGAATTACTGTAGGACCTACAGTGCAGGTAGTGAAAAGCAAGACTCGTTGAAATGAAACACAGGCTTTCAAGATTCATAAAAAGAGGCGTAAAGTAGAACGTAATTGTTCTTGCATCGCACAATGCGAACTGATTCTCACGCATCCCTGCTGGATGGCAACAATGAAACCTCTTGGCATGTTTCTAAAGCAGAATCATTGGAAATGTATCAACATACCTCTTGAACGCTCAATAGACGTACAGCCGTATGAATACTCTATAGCACAACTCTCGCTCGGATTGTAAATACTATCTCTCAGGTAAATTAATGCTTGAGAGCCACAATTGAATTGTAATTGAAATAATGTGAGATTTTGGTGGTTCATCGGCAGAATTACGATTTGCTTGAACCGATATAGAGAACTGATACAGAGAACCGATAAAATGACTATTGTCGAGAAACGTGGTATTGAATACAGTGGAACAAAAACAAAACAAAATTGTACGTTTATTACCTATCTAATAGTGAAATAAAGTTGACTTTTATCTTTCAAATTTAGTTTGCACAAGTTGGGTTGTGTCAGATAAAGTTTTAAGAAGCTGCAAGAGATTAAGTACAGGGTGTTCAAGCTATTACTAGCCGGCATTTTTTGTGTAAATAGTAAATATTAGAAAAAAATTATTGAGGAAAAAGTAATACTGTTTTTTATGCGCAACACAATGACATCAGCATTTTTGGTTTATTTACATTATTTTGATAAAAATGAAGGTGACCTTCAATTTTTAAAATGGAATGCTATACATTTTTTAATGTCGTATGAAAGCGTTTGTCAAGACGAATTCATCCATCTACTACACAATGACCTTCAAGGTCATGCAAGGTCAGAAATGGAAGAAACAATTTGAATATTGTGTATCAATGTGTTTACAAGTATTCTTTCGAAAGAAGACATACATTTAAGTACGCGATTCATTTCTAGCTATTACGAATTCATCTCTTGCAGTTCTTCCGCAGACAGCAGACGGAGCTTCAGTTGTTGTTCCACCGCACAGGAACAGTACACGTGGGTTTCCTTCGAACAGCATTTATGATGCGTTCGTGACTAAACACCTTCTACAAAGATTAAGGGGTTAGGCTAACCAAATCTAGGGTATTTATCAGTGTTACCAATCTCCGTGCAGAAAAAAATCTTCTTGTGGTAACACTGATAAACATACATATGTATCAGTCCAATGCTTCAGTATTGATATGATTCTACGTTTTTCTCTTTTTTTATTAATATCATTTTGCTATTAATGGATTTGAGTACATTAAAGTCTTTTATATTTCTGTTGTTATGATCCCACGTTGACGGTTCTGACTAGGCACCATCTCGTCTAACTGGCTGAACTAAAATTGGCTCTAGACTTGCTCTAGACTCTGACTTCATGAACGGAATATGGAGAAATTGAATGCAATCACGGGCTTTGGTCATTTATCCTTATACGAGCATATTTTGAGCTGCACAAGTGTTCATTTGACAGATCAAGGTCCAGCGCAGTACGCTGTGCCCTATCATGTGAAACAAACAAATCTTTTAGCTGAGCCCATGAGACGACAATTTTAGGTGTTTTATGACAAGGGACTGCATCGAATGTATCCAGATACGGATGGCAATGCTATAAAACTAAGTGGCGATTACAGGCACAATGCCGCGCCGTAGCTGAACTACAAAAACTCATGCACCGGGCTCAATGCATAATAGCGATGTCGCTTCCATAAAACGTCGCCCAACCCAAACCTCTACATCCCCAAAACAGGTAGAACGCGTGTCCCGCAAAAACATGCGAATGCGGCGAAAGACAGGCGAATAACGTCGATAGACAAATGAGATTGAGGAGCCAAGAGTGAGTTGTCTCGCGTCGGTCCCCACGTTGTACGGTTATCTCCAAGTTATTGTACAATCAGTTAATGTTCCACCATCTTCCGCGTAGATCGATAATCCAACTTGATCGCTGTTAAGGAATCCATTCTTCAAAAATGTAGGAGGCAGGCGTAGAAAAGGAGAGTTCTAATTCGAATCATATAGAAAAACATCTGATCGAGGTTCTTGAACTCTCCTGCGTGCAATCAAGCGTGTGTGCAAGCGCCACGGTATTGCGACCGCGGCATATGCAAAGCATACGCGAACGGCTGCGATATCGAACAGCGGGCGTGAGTCCATTTACCTCAACGTAAGAAAATTCAAAACGAACTAAATGGATCGAGAACGTTCGATCAAGGAATGGCTAAAAGGACGCGGTCGCGCCACGGACGGGGACTCAAGTTAAAACGATCACACGTCGAAGTTCACTGCTACGCTACGATACGAGTACGATTACGACAAACGGCTAACGAATGCGGAATATGAACGCGAGTTACGATTATAAGGTTTTATATTTATTCGGCGTGCGGAGTACTTGTGTATTGTCTCTCTTTTTGTACTTTATTTGTAGTCGTATGCTTTCCTTAATAAAAGAATAGTAATTTAAAACTCTTTGCTCTTACAAAAGTTTCGGCCATTGAACACAAGTAGCCCGGACATTAATCGACCCCACACTCTGCATTTCATCAACTCCTCATTCAACCAGTATCTCTCCCCCTTATCTCGTTTCCTAATCTGAATCCGGCCAGTCTCTGCCAACTACTCTTCCTCCATCCTTTCTGTAGTATTTCGGCAGTCCCTCTCCCGTCACCCTCCCCCGCCGACAGTATATTTTTTGCAACCACAACCGTGCAAAGTACGTTCACATCACGAAAAAACCATAACCTGACATATTAGATTACAGGGCCTGACTCTAACAATTAACCCAGGGTCGACCAAAAGTCCCACTGGTAAAACTTTATTTAAAATAACGAAGGTCAATCGCCAGCGTCACTTCTGTAAGGTTTGGCTCCGTTATTTTTAAGAAAGTTTTAGTAATAATAGGACGTAACAACTTTTTAATGACTAGTTTTTATTCATTAAGTAGGTGATAGGTACCATACCCGGCAATAGCGATTGCAATTAAAACTTATATAATATCACAATATCAGTCTTACTAATACGACACAATAAAAATCCCAGGACAATTTAGAACAACATCTTTTTCATCCTCTTCTAAAGATTAGAGAAACCTATTGGTTTTATTAAACTGAATGGTTTCATTTCAGGTTAATTATTACATTGCATATAAATATTACAAAATTTTTAAAGATGAATTACAATTAGCCAATCCTTAGCTATCATTTTCTAAAAAGATTATTTCTTACTAATGTCTTCTAAATAACTTTGTGTAAAACATCTCGGACAACTTCGGACAACCTTCGTCGTAATTTAAGTTTAAATATCAACTTTTAGAATTTCCAAGAATGAATCGCGCGGAAATGTGAAAATTTTTAAGGATATATTAGTTAGTACAGTTAATTAGAATTAATTTTTTTTAATATATTGTTCAAGTAAAAAATACTTAATAATATGTAAGCAGTTGTATGAATGTTTTAAGTCTGCGTGTTACATGACTGTGTGTGAGTATGCGTGCCATAATATATATTTAAGTGTTTTATATGTTTTTATCGATTAATGTGTTATATATGTTTTTATTGATTTATATGTCACGTTAATGTTTTGTTAACAAATTTATGTTTCACGTTGTCATTTTGTTAAAATAAAAACAGTTAGTTCTCTGCGAGCGATTGACAGAGCATCACGACGTGTCTCTATTCCGTGCCTCCTTCTTATAAATAATGTTTTATTTTAAATAAACAAAGTTTTCGTTCAATTTGTGACCGCTGTTGCAAAAATCCAATAGGAATTTTTTTGACAGTGATTTAGTGACCTCTATAGACATAATTTATGTATTGGGTCTATAACTTAAAAACCGGAATTTGACACTAGATGTTAACATTTGTGTATACGCTGTAGCATATCATTGACATACACGTCATTTTGAAGCTCTATTCATAACCTGTCAAAATCAGTCAACAGTGTTTGATTTGTTTGAAAATTTTGAAAATTGGCGAGAAAATAGCATTGCGGGAAGTTTTCCTGAGTCACTTTTTTGCAAAGAAAGCTGCAGCCGAATGTCATCTGTTGCTCGTGGATTTGTATGGATAACATGCTCTTGAAAAAACACAGTGTTTGCAAGTGGTTTGAATGCTTTAAAAGTGGTGGTTTTTATATCAAAAACAAAGAGCGGCCTGGACAGTCGAAAAAGTTTGAAGATGAAGAATTGAAAGCATTACTCGATCGAGATTCGTGTCGAAGAGCTTGCAGAATCATTGGGTGTGACTCAAGTAGCCATTTCCAAACGCCTAAAAGAATTCGTTTAAAGAGAGCATTGAAGGAGAAACGGCCAGAATGGGAGACCAGACACGAGACATTGATTTTCCAACATGACAATGCTCGGCCACATGTTGCTCAACCCGTTAAAAACTATTTGAAAAATAGCGGATGGGAAATTCTGCCCCACCCGCTATATATCCATACTTCGGGCCTTCTGACTACCATTTGTATCGGTCGATGCAGAATGCACTTTCTGGAATACGCTTCACTTCAGTCCAAGGCATCAAAATTTGGCACGATTCGTTCTTTGATTCAAAAGATGACCGGTTTTTTTGGGATGGCATCCACAAATTGCCAGAAAGATGGGGAAATGTTGTAATTTCCGATGGACAATACTTTGAATAAGAGAATTGTACAAGATTTTCTTTAATAAACGCTCAAATTTCCTAAAAAAATTCCGGTTTTTAAATTATAGACCCAATAATATAAAAAATTATATGCATTTCACATTTTCTTTATTATTTAAAAATATTCCTTAATTTTCACCATAAACCTCAAATAACCGTAATTTCCGCGAGATAATTCTTGAAAATTCTAAAAGTTGATATTTAAACTTAAATTGCGGCTAAAGTGGTTCGAAATTGGTGCCGATTTTTTACACAAAGTTATTTTAATATTGTGACAGTTGGAGAACAGATTCCGTTGACTTTCTCACAAGAATCTCTTCAAGATCGTCTCTGGCAGGAAGCGTCCTAGATAACCTTTCGTATCATAATTGCCCTTTTAACGATGACCGAAGTTTGGCTTGATTTAATTGGAAATTATAAAAAACTAGAGTCTGGTCCAACGCGACCTTAGATTATGAACATACCACCCCATTCATTCTAGGGGTATATAAAAATAAACTAATACACCCGTACGTTTTTACTCTCAGGGGCTAGTACTTCTGTAGTCACGAATCGCGTCGCGTCGTGCTGTATATCGTAAAGTCAATTTCCAGTAACATCGGGCTAAAGTTCCCTTTCAGATCAACCTTAACCGTATAGATTCCGCAAGTTCGGTATAAAATCACTCTTTATACAGGGTGTCCCAAAACTACCCTAGGAGCCGAAAATGGGAGGTTCCTTGGACCATTTGAAGCGACATTTTCCTTTACAAAAATGGCATCCGCGGCTTTGTTTAGGAGTTATTAACGAAAAACACGTACCAATCAGAGCGCGTCTACAACGGATTGATTCTGGTTCGGCCAATAGCGACACCATGTTAAGCGGGACCTGTCGCCGAATCGGACTCTGTTCGCTATAGCCGCGCTCTGATTGGTCCGTATTTTTCGTTAATAACTCCTAAACAAAGCCGCGGACGCCATTTTTGTAAAGGAAAATGTCGCTTCAAATGACCCAAGGAACCTCCCATTTTCGGCTCCTAGGGTAGTTTTGGGACACCCTGTATAATATAATTAGAATATATACGTGTTCTTTGACAATCCGTTATAAATTTATTAAACCCATAATTATTGTTCCACAAACCTACTCGAGTAGTTGAACGTCCCCACACGATACAATCTTACCTCTCGGATTGTATCGATTAGATTATAATTGTTACAAGGTTCACTAACAATCCTAGCGGTCCTCAATTACCCATCAGGTACATAGGCGACTTTGCAATCGTCCACTCCGTGACAATCGTATCAGGTACGTCCGCTTGCTCTACTACTTCCTCGCAATTCTCCCAATTACACGTTGGGTCCATCCACGAAGTTTTACTTATCCCAGCAGCTCCCTGACAATCGTATGAGGTACGTCCGCGCTTAACTAACAAATTGAGAACATATTCCCAGGGTAATAACCCTTCGCCGGCCACTCGTGCTACTCGCGGCCCTGGCTCGTAACAATATTATACCTTGCCAAAACGATTAGTGCCAGACCTTAGCTGCTTAATGCTTTTAAGATTTGCTTCCATGAATAAAAAATGAGCCGAAAACGGAGATTTCCAATTAGTCCATATTACTTAACGTTTAAAAATTTTTTTTTGAAAAATTTGTTTAGCCACTTAAGAGTTGTACCTGTGGCAACCTATCCACAAATTTTTAAACAAATTCGTTAGATAGTTTCGGTTTTACGGATTTTTGACCGCTTTTTGGCCATTTCGCACCACTGTGTACCGAGCCGCCTCGGTGCACAATACAGTTGCCGATGTTGGAATTTGAATACTTAGCGGGAGTTCACCATGATTCTGCATGTTGGTAATACCGAAAGTGTGGATGCGTGAGAGAGTTGGCAGTAGCAGTGCGTATGAGGAAGCCTAGGTAGAAGTTTGCGAATGTTGAGAAAGAAGGTCGTGTGTGCCATGTGTGTAAAATTATATTGTTTCAAAACGAAATCCGTTGTAATTGAGCAGATATACTGAAGTCAATTGAAAAGTTTTGTTGTCGGGTAAAAGACGAAAATTTGTGCAGCCCAAATAAAAGTTTATTATCCGTTTTTTTTTTTAAGCCAACAGGTCAAATTATTTATAAAACAGCCCACGTTGTCCAACAGCCGATCAAAGGATTCGATTCCGTCATCGTAAAGCGGCAGTCCCCCAAAAACACCGAAAACGTCATTTGGAGATTTGCCGATTTCGGTAGCTGAAGGCAATGTAAAAGCGAGCATCGGATACAACTTTCTTTTTTTAAATTGAATGTCCTATTTTCTATACCATAAGTCGATAGAGTATCGAATTTTGATTATAAAAATGTTGACCTTCACATGTCCTTAACCTAATACTTAACGAGATATGTATTATTGAAATAATTTTCTTTCTTCTTTGGATAATATTTCGTTAATTATTAGATTTAGGTCATATGATGGTCAACACTTTTATACTCAGAATTTGATACTCTGTTGATTTATGGTATAAAAAAAGGACATTCGTGTCGCCGACGAAACTTCTGTATCAATTTCTGCCGAAACGGTTGAGTTTTGACCCATGGTTCCTTCGACACTTTTTTCCCTACGATGCGTAAGGTACAATGAAATTATAAAAATATTTGACCTTTAAATTCAAGGTCAAGGACAATTTTGCGGGAACTTCTCTTCACAGATCTTCACCGACCCAAAGATGTAGAATACGTCTACGGCTGCCAAGATCAAACATTTCTTTACACCCTGTACATTTATTAATGTTACTTTGAATAGTATTTGTATAAGTTTCTTACTACAATATAAAAGTAGATGTAAATACTATTTTTAGCAATCGCCAAAAATTAAATAATTGTGTTCTCATTTCATATAGATATTGTGGGTGATCGTAATAAATTAACTCGTAGGTACACAAAGAAATTAATGTATATTTAATAAGTAAAAGAATGTTGAATACAATGAAAACTGTAAAGTCAATTATAATATCGTCTCGCGACATGTGTTCTCGCACAACGCACTGTTTCTTTCTGTTTCTCTCACTCTTATTGTAGGTACGCTTATAACACAAGTCTATACTCTCTCGCTTCTCGTGACACACTCCCGCGTTCTTTCGACTCTCGCTCGCTCCGCAGACAAACATAAACAACCTGACAAATAGAACGACTTCGATACAGTACAATCCACATCGATATTATTATGTCCAATCCGCAATGCGCTTCGCGCCTAAAACCTCATCCACAAATATTACCTACAGATGCGTATATCCGTATCTACTAGTAATCCGCTCTTTCTGGAATTTCGGAACCGTTCCCTTCTGGTTAGTATGGGTTACAGTCATTTCTCGGGTCGACTTGGGGGTGGGACAGGGGGAGGGAGTCGACGCAAGCCGGACTTGCCTCAGACCCATCCTTGTCGCGTGCGGAAACCTCCTCCCTCGGCCGGGCAGGACTCTTAGGGCTCATACCTGGACGAAGAAGGGGGGCACGAAAGCCCAAACGAAAGGCTCCTGCGATGGGGGACACCGTGTGGGTGATCTGCACGGGGTCCGAATAGCGTAGGTACTTTTCTGGGGAGAGCTTCTCCCCCACCCCCCAGAACAGGGGCTTAATTGCCTGGGCTGAGAGGGATCGGTAGTATTCGTTCCCGAGATCTCGACCGCTCTCAATTAGCTCAGGGAGGGCATCGTGAGGTGTTTAGTGGGTATTCCTGGACCCTTCTGGCCGGCGAGTCCCACATAACCCCGTTTCCCCCCAGGGGCCGGATATGCGCAACGCATTTCTCTCGCGAAAAAAAGTATGGGTTACAGTAACTTCCCTTGGTTAACCGAGTACGGGTTAGGGTTAAGCGTTGGGTTAGAATCCCTGGTAAATGCCCAAGTCAAAAACTAATTACATATTTATCGGCATTATCGTATGCTTGTGCTACCACCAAACGGCTCAGCACGGTAAGCGGTGCATGGCTGTCACTGCACACAATATGACGGCACTATCCTCTCAAAAACAACGTAAATTTCTCAACTTTAAACACTTATAACTTTTGAACCATTAATCGTCCAGGATCAAAATTTGCATTTCTTGTATCTTCTCATCTAACTTTACTAGATAACATAGGGAAAGAACAAAAATTTATAAGAGAAAGGCAAAAATTTCTTATTACGCAAGGAAAAGTATATTTCCTGTTTCGGTTGGAAGCTGGCGAATTGAATGAGGAGACTGCGAGAGAAATTCACATACACATATAAAGAGTCTTTATTTGGTTTCTATGTACTAAAATAGCAACACCCTGACATCTCAAAAATGACGAACATCGCTGAATTTTAAAAATGCATAACTTTTGAACTACAGAATCCCTAGGATTGAACCTTGCATCTTCGATATTTTCTCATCGAAATCTACGGGATTATATAAGAAAAATCCGTTTTCGCGAAGCCTAACACCGGTGAAAACAACTCATTCCATTTGGGGTAATTATCCTATTTCGCTCACCCTTAATCACATGGATGGCGGAGGCTATTTGTTCTTCAAAAAAATTCTTATTTAGAGATTAATTCACATTCTCAAAGGTCTAAGGAAATTGAACACGTCAGATTTGTATGTTTGTCAATTAATTATATTTAAAATCATGGATCTATGCGCGTATAGTTCCGTCAATGATCATGTGAGTCACGCAACACTACGGAAATTTTATAATTATTTGTGATATTTAACAACATCCGAAACTTTAGTGCTAGCCTCTTTTGACTCCAATATTCTACATCATATAAAAAACAAATGGTTTTAGCTTTAGATACCGTTCATGATAATGATGTAAAAAGATTAGTAGTTAATTCAAATAATGTACATGAGTACATTGTTAGCACCATTGCAGCCTTTATTTCTAAAAAGATATTTTTGTATAAAATATTTACGACTTCCCTAGATTTTATAAAGAACACTTAGAATAGCAAGTACACAACAGCACAGGAGCAAAGGGAGTCTTCGCTCGCAACCAATGGACAGGTTTTGACGTCACACATTTTAGCCAATAATTTGACTAGAACCGAAAATCTGTGAGAAATGACCAATTGGACAGCTAGGTGTCGCATTCCTTTCGAATTCCTGCGAGTGGACAACTTTGAGGCACGAAGAGTAGCTGTAGTTAATGATTCAGCAGAACGAGAAGTTGAACTTATGCAAGAATTTAACGTTGTACTGTCACAAAATGAAGAAAAACAATTTATAATTCAAACTGTGATAGATAAACAGGAGATTTTATGTATTTATGACCTAAATGTGTAGGTGTAATTTAAAACAGAAAACTCATTAGATTAATTTAAAAATATTGGCCTGTTCTTCCGTTTATGGCAAAAATCAGAATTCGATGAAATTTTGAAAATAGGTTCTTTTTTTAATAAAATGACGATTGCCAGAAGGATTTTTGGCGCGTCGAAAAAAAAATTTTTATCATTTCAATGTTGCGCTCTACCTTAGCGACTACTGACTTACCGACTTTGCACTTTATGTTTGTGCTGTGTGCATGCGTCATATATATGTATATATTCTGGAAATTAATGTGAAATGTATAGAAAATTTCAATTGTTAAACCAAGTTTACCAATTCTACAATGGTAAGATTATGCGATGAGAATTAATTTGGATTAGGTTAACCCGAAAAGTTTGTTTATTATTTAGTTATATTATTAACTTCCCGATTCATAGGGAAGTTACTGTAATTACCCCGAAAATCGAAAATCGATTTTATAGCAGATCTTCACGTTTCATGGTCATTGGAGTCATTTTAGACTATTTTTATCAAATTTTTAGTGTGTGTGTGTGTGTGTGTGTGTGTGTGTGTGTGTGTGAGCGCGCGTATAGCCGTTTGTATGTTATCAAATTTTCCGTTAACGTTTTCTGAAAAAGTAATAACGCGATCAGAATGATGAGTGATGCAATCGATGTGCCCCATCGTAACTTAGAGCTGATTAGATTTTGGTCCATATTGGTCAAGTAGTTTTTTTAACTTCCCGATTCATAGGGAAGTTACTGTAATTACCCCGAAAATCGAAAATCGATTTTTTAGCAGATCTTCACGTTTCATGGTTATTGAAGTCATTTTAGACTATTTTTATCAAATTGTTAGTATGTGTCTGTGTGTGTGTGTGCGTATGGCCGTTTTTATGTTATCAAATTTTTCGTTAACGTTTTCTGAAAAAGTAACAATGCGATCAGAATGATGAATGATGCAATCGATGTGCCCCGTCGTAACTTAGAGCTGATTAGATTTTGGTCCATATTGGTCAAGTAGTTTTTTAGATTTTTTAGTTTTTTCGAAAGAAGTTCATTCATGAATGCAATTTATACGAGAGGATGGAAAATTTCCACCGAATAAACAAATGTAATTATATATATTTCATTTTTATTAAAAAAAAAATTTTTTTTAATTACAAAAAAAAATTTTTTTTAATTACAAAAAAAAATTTTTTTTTATTTAAAAAAAATTTTTTTTTTAATTATGCAACTAATGCTAATGTTACCGCTTACAACTAACGAATCGGGAAGTTATTTGTGTGGCTCGTGGAGAGTCACACAAAATAAATAAAAACACCATTAAGAGCTGTATGCGCCACTAGCAATGCGTACCACTAACCCTTTCGCAAGAGCAGTCCTACCCGCGAGCTCGCGAAGCGAGCGAGCAACAACAACCCTACCCGCGAGCTCGCGAAGCGAGCGAGCAACAATAACCAGCTAGTTAGATTTTTTAGTTTTTTTCGAAACAAGTTCATTCAACAATGCAATTTATACGAGAGGATGGAAATTTTCTACCGAATAAACAAACGTAATTACATATATTTCATTTTTATTTTTTTTTATTTTTCTTTAATTATGCAACTAATGCTAATGTTACCGCTTCCAACTAACGAATTGGGATGTTCTATGTGTGGCTCGTGGAGAGTCACACACAAAATTAAAAAAAAAAAATTAATAGCTGTATGCCCCACTAGCAATGCGCACCACTAACCCTCTCGTAAGAGCAGTCCTACCCACGAGCTCGCGAAGCGAGCGAGCAACAATAACCAGCTAGTTATTTATGTGATTGGAATGAGTTGTGGTTAGGCTGGGGGTGGGCGGAGAGCACGCACACGACAATCCAGGAGTAGTCTTTAAAAATTTCTAGTTTACCTTATATATGTATTACTTTAAACTAAAGAGGATTCGTTTATAGATGATATGTGTGAATATTTATGGCGCTGTTAGGTGAACTAGGCTGGTGATGATCCCTTATTACAACTAATTGAAAATATTCTATATAAAATAGAAAGTCGGTAAGTCGGTAAGGTAGAGCGCGACATTGAAATAATAAAAAAAAATTTTTTCAATGCGCTAAAAATCCTTCTGGCAATCGTCATTTTAGTCAAAAATAACCTATTTTGAAAATTTCATCGAATTCTGATTTTTGCTATAAACGGAAGTTTCGCACAACACTGAGCCGCGCCGCAGAGCGGCGACGATTGTCGTCGGCTCGGATATATCCATGTGAACTACATTAACATAATGAATAAAATGTTCAAACTTCTTAATTTTTATTATTTTTTCATGGGACTTTTTAAAACGAATTTCTGGCATTTTTCTGATTAAAACAAGACCAAACACGATATATCATAATCAATATATCAGTCATAAATCAAAAAAACAAGTCTTGGGTACAAACGTTGCTGCCCAGAGTACGCCTGTTGGGCAGCATTTGAGGGGTTACTGTAGTACATTATTGCGTTGAATGATCCCCACTACGCACGATCGCGCCCTACTCCACTACACGTTCCCACTCCGACTCATTCCCACTCCGCTGACCCACTCCGCACCGAAAGAGCTCAGTGTGGTGTTTACAAAGTATTATACCAATTTTTGTTTACCAAGCGAAAGAACCATTACACCGCTTCCATTTGTTTTCGATATGTCGTAAGCGCAATACGATCTGAAATTTACTACATCTCTCTGTTATAATTGCATGAAAATGTTTAAAATCGAATGAAAAATTTCACGTATACAAGACTAAAAAGGAGAAAATAATTATTTAAACTAGCTGGTTATTGTTGCTCGCTCGCCTCGCGAGCTCGCGGGTAGGACTGTTCTTGCGAAAGGGTTAGTGGTACGCATTGCTAGTGGGGCATACAGCTATTAATGTTTTTTTTTAATGTTGTGTGTGACTCTACACGAGCCACACAAAGAACTTCCCGATTCGTTAGTTGTAAGCGGTAACATTAGCATTAATTGCATAATTAAAAAAAATGAAATATATATAATTACGTTTGTTTATTCGGTGGAAAATTTCTATCCTCTCGTATAAATTGCATTGTTGAATGAACTTCTTTCGAAAAAAACTAAAAAATCTAAAAAAACTACTTGACCAATATGGACCAAAATCTAATCAGCTCTAAGTTACGACGGGGCACATCGATTGCATCATTCATCATTCTGATCGCGTTGTTACTTTTTCAGAAAACGTTAACGAAAAATTTGATAACATAAAAACGGCCATACGCGCGCGCGCACACACACACACACGCACACACACTAACAATTTGATAAAAATAGTCTAAAATGACTCCAATGACCATGAAACGTGAAGATCTGCAAAAAATTCGATTTTCGATTTTCGGGGTAATTACAGTAACTTCCCTATGAATCGGGAAGTTAATAAGAATAAATTTTTAAGAAATACCACGTTTTTAAGACGGGCTACAAAGAATAAAATACTTTCCCTTAACCCCATTCAGATTCCTAACCACATACAGATAGTCCTGAAAATTTGTGATCGTGAATTTTTAATAGCTATGAAAACACTTGTAAAATTTACAACAAAAAACACGGCCGCAAGAAAATAGTAACTCACACAACAGATCATATCATTTGCAGTGCAATAAAATTGTTAATGATTTAGGTGAACTATTCATGCATCAATTACATATTAGACGAGCCCCGCGTTTTTCGTTTCAAATCTTACAATTATTTTCATACCTATTAAAAATTCACAATCACAAATTTTCAGGCGTATCTGTACGCGTATTAGGAATCTGAATGAGGCTAGGAAAAATGTTATCATACTTTTTAGTCCGTCTTAAAAACATGGTATTTTAAAAAAATTTATTAACTTCCCGATTCATAGGGAAGTTATTGTAATTACCCCGAAAATCGAAAATCGATTTTTTAGCAGATCTTCACGTTTCATGGTCATTGGAGTCATTTTAGACTATTTTTATCAAAATGTTTGTATGTGTGTGTGTGTGTGTGTGTGTGTGTGTGTGTGCGCGCGCGCGCGCGCGTATGTCCGTTTGTATGGTATCAAATTTTTCGTTAACGTTTTCTGAAAAAATAACAATGCGATCAGAATAATGAATGATGCAATCGATGCGCCCCGCTGGAACTTAGAGCTGATTAGATTTTGGTCCATATTGGTCAAGTAGTTTTTTAGTTTTTTTAGTTTTTTTCGAAAGAAGTTCATTCAACAATGCAAATTATACGAGAGGACGGAAATTTTCCACCGAAGAAACAAACATAATAATTACATATATTTTATTTTTATTTTTTTATAATTTAAACAAATTTTTTTTTATTTAAAAAAAAATTTTTTTTTATTTTCCTTTTTTAATTATGCAACTAATGCTAATGTTACCGCTTAGAATAATCGAAAATTATCCCAATGCAAGAGTGAGTTATTCATCGCTACTGCTGAGAATACATTTTCAAAGAATATCGATGAAAGTACAAAAACATTTATATTACAATCTTTAAAAAAACAAGCAGTTCAATACGAATTATTAACTAAGATGAAATTGAAAGTTAATATAAAAAAATGGTTAATGGAGCATGCGAGCAACGAGCATACGATGTTGGTTTAATGCGATGCCATACAGCAAACATTTCGATAAGTAGAAAACTATTGAACTTCCCTGAAAACGTATAATCTTCTTAAAACGTACACTAAATAATGATAATAATATACTGCAACTAACGAATCGGGAAGTTCTTTGTGTGGCTCGTGGAGAGTCACACACCAATAACATCCGTACTACTAACCCTCTCGCGAACTCACAAAGCGAGCTACAACACCCCCACCCGCGAAGCTTGCGAAGCGAGCGAGCAACAATAACCAGCTAGTTTTCATCTTTCTGTTATCCGATTAACTTTATCTTTTGCTACAATTAGTTTCTTACTCAATGAATCAATTTCAGGGAGCGAGAGTGGCGTGAAAAAATCTGGCGAAAAATTTCGAGAAGTATAGCGAAGATCCACCTTAATGAACATTGTAAAGAATTTGTCAAAGACAGTTGAGGAGATAAATAAAGCTAACAATAAGAAGATTGTAAGAGTACTTACGCCACGCCTGCTCCGCTTCATCAATGGTGTCCATCGTGTCTGGCGTGGACATTGCGATTAACCCCTAGCGATGACCCCAACGTATTAATACGTTATTCAAGTGAACTGATTAACAAGCACAAACACAACCAATGTACTGTCTCGCACCATATTTCTATTCTGAGACCGAATATCTTCTTCCGAGACACGACAAGAGCAAGCGCATTTTTGATAAGACGAATGATTCATTCACATAATTCTTCTTTCTTGATGTTAACTGAGGATATCGACGATGAGATACACGTCTTATTAATTTCGTCATTCAGTTAAATAAATTATTAATTTAACAAGTACTATCCGAGTAATTTACTGATTCTAACTACATACAGTAGAGGGTAAATGGTACGTTTAGGGAAGGCGACTCGAATGATCTCAACCCTAATATATGTTGTCAAGGTCAAGGGTATTGATTTAAAAAGTTATGGCCAACAAAAGTTTAAAAAATATAAAAATTCTTTTAAGTATTGAAGGCTAAAGTAACTAATATGTGCGTGGAAGTGAAGTCAATTAGACGCACATTTAGGAGCATAAATGATCACACACACTTTAAATCAGTATAACTTTCTTATGAATTGGACTAATGGATCAAAATTAATGAAATTTATGAATGGACCAAACGAGTTCAATTTCTCTGTAAGGCTAGAAGAATTAGTTTAGTAAACTATATGATATTTGGACCACTCAGTCTTCCCCTTGTTTCCACTCTCACTGTCGCCTTATTTCAGCCTATCTAAGCCTAATTTTCAGCGTGACCTACTACGTTTATTACGATTGGCTTCGAACCACTTTAATTAGACTAGTAAATGACGTCTAATAAATATGTTGAAAAATGCATTTGGTCAGAATTGTGAAAAAGAATAGTAAAAATTGATTTTGACAACTTTTTTAACTGGGCCAGTAACGAAAATTTGAAACATGTTTAAAACATCTTTCTCAATCCCAAATAAGAGAGTTAAAATTTTTATATTTTACTTTAAAATATTTATTAAGAAATAAATGTTCGTTCAAAACTTTTATTAACCAAATATAAAATTATTGTTAATATTGAACTTTGATAACAGAATTAAAGTGTTAATGAACAAAGTTGACATAAAACAGAAAACAAATTATTTAGCAGTTGCAGCTAAGGATTCGTTCAATAAAGACCTTCTTGATGTGCCGCGAAATAAAGAAATCTTTTTAAAAGAAAGTATTAGTGTACACTTTATTTATACCCGTTTCCAATATGACTTTTTTTATATAAATCTGTGTGCTGGGAGTGTGTAATTTCTGGGTTTGCATGAACAAGCGGAGAATTAATAGTGAAAGGCACGTGTTAGTGTTGTATGACATAGGATGAATGCGTGAGAACGGCGGAAAACAATGGAGCGCGGATAGAGGAGAAAGCAGGCAAAGAAACAGCATAAGCGTAGCAGTAGCGCGTTAGGACTGTCCAAAATACAAATGTGAACGCACATAAGTACAAGAATTTTGAGGTTAAATAAAATCATTGCAGTTATAATATCATTACAATGTTCAGCCGCTTGAAAGTTAGTCCCCCACTTTTTGAATTAAGGAGAGCGGAAGGTCGATGAGTCTCCGATTTGATTGAAAGTTTGTACAACCCGCGGCATAATATTTCTGATCGTAGGTATTGATACGAATATTACAGAAAACATTCATGGTTTAGAAGTACAACATATGATTTTATGAAGTTCAAACTGTTGGGAAGTTAAAAGGGGTTTATAACAAAGAAACGAGAAAATAAGCAAAATGTTACACGAAAAGAAGTTTCCAATTAATAGAACTGCTAGAAGAAAGTTTCCGATTCGATTTACACTGTCAAACACCAAAGGGCCTAGACGATTAAGATAATCAAAACTGCCCTTTAATTAAAATTAAATTATACATATTTAATGTATTTATACCCAGATAGCCAAGCGAACCTCGGGCAGAAATCGAGCACGACGTGCCGAGGTCAGGTATCGGGATTTTTACGGGTCGAACGTTGCTTGGACGTGCCGAGGGCAGCTCGTGCCTCGATTCTGCCCAGGGCACCTATGTCCGTGAGGGCTCGTAACGTTCCCTCGGCAGAAACGCGGTACGAGCTGCCCTCGGCACGTTGGTCCTCGTTTCTGCCCAGTTTTACGTAGGTCCGAGATTGTAAGAGGGCAGCACGGTCGCACTAGTGTGGCAGATGTTGGTAAAGAAAATTTTTACTTATTTACTTTTTACTTATTTGGCACGCAAGGAGGGAAAACGAAATGATAAAATTACAAAAATACTTCGTTCAATAACGTTTATCATTTCGTTTTCCCTCCTCGCGTGCCAAATAAGTAAAAAGTAAATAAGTAAAAATTTTCTTTACCAACATCTGCCACACTAGTGCGACCGTGCTGCCCTCTTACAATCTCGGACCTACGTAAAACTGGGCAGAAACGAGGACCAACGTGCCGAGGGCAGCTCGTACCGCGTTTCTGCCGAGGGAACGTTACGAGCCCTCACGGACATAGGTGCCCTGGGCAGAATCGAGGAATTTGGCTATCTGGGTACTTAATAATTTAATTCTGTTTAATAATTTAATTATGATTATAAAAATATTGTTAAAATCATATGAATAAACTATATACATAATAAGAAATTGAAAAAATGAAGTTTGACGTATTGAAAAAAATTGCTATCGATAGGATTCGAATCCCAGAGTATCCGCTCCTTAGTCCGACGCCTTAGGGTCGATTCATACATCTCCGATATCGGAGTCCGACAAAATATTCTTACCCAGGTTTAAGTAAGACCGTTCACAACCGGAAAACTGAGTCCGATTTTCCTCCGATACTTTTCCTTCGAGTCGAACAGGCCATAACTAACAAATAATAGGTTTCTATCCCTCCTCAGGTGAACTATCGGTAGCTCTCCTTTACAACTTCATGGTAATGAGAAACATTCCTACTCAAGTTGCCTCAAAAATCGGCCGGAAATGCATGGATACCGAAAAACGCCGGCCGGATATGTATGAATCGGCCCTTATTAAACACCATGCCAACCGGCGATGTTGTAAGCGTTGAAAACATTCAGGTATATATCGCATAGAATACAATTTTTTCTTTCTCTCAAATCACATTTTTTAAGTAAAATAATTGCTTCTTTCGGTATAATAACGTTAAAAATTACTTAATATACGCCCACGGTAAAGCCAACAAGTATAACTTTCCTCCGCACAGCAAAAACGCCGAAAAAATTTGGTTTTTATTGTTTTTGACAGTGAAGCAGCCGAACAAAAAATCTGTAAACAATTGACGACACTGCCTGTTATAGTGTAGTAGTTCATCAGGGAATGAAAAAGTGGAATGGCATGTTTTCATATTTTTGAGAAAAAAGTATTTTTCTGGTTTTTTTGAGGTTTTTCATGTTTTACGACCTCAGTTTGCAACAAAAAATATCAAAAATGCGCCTTAGGATACGAAATGTATCATATTTTTTCAGAATTTTAGAACGCAACTGAGACCGGAAAATGCGCCGGAAAGCGTAATTATCCTGTAACTACCCTCACGGAGAAGCTAGAGGTCTGAAATTTTACTCAGAGGGGTTTTTCTTGTCAGCTATCGAATGGTTCAAGAGCCATTGAAAAAGCTCTAAGGGCAGTTTTGACCATCTTAATCGACTAGGCGCTTTCTTCAACAATTACTTTTGAGTGATTCTTATAGGGTTTTGTTGCGCTGATTCAGAATCTGCCCTTAATTTTTCCCCTACACGTACAGTTTTTGAGAAATTTGAGTGAAAATAGGTCATTTTTCAACTGTAAACTAAGATTGTGATGTTATTATAAAAGATATTGAATTATTCTTTGCAGCAATAGATTCTGTAGACTTTCCCGAATGCAGTGATATTTAATAGTAATACATTATGAATGTTTAAACATCTGTAAACATTCAGTAGAGCTGTAAT
Source organism: Lasioglossum villosulum (assembly GCA_963971365.1). Taxonomy (NCBI): domain Eukaryota; kingdom Metazoa; phylum Arthropoda; class Insecta; order Hymenoptera; family Halictidae; genus Lasioglossum; species Lasioglossum villosulum. Next base: position 11,861,181 of record OZ020502.1, on the reverse strand, counting down.
ACAGTTTGTAAATGACTAAAGGTCGAAAGTACTCCAAATTTATTTCCCCGAAAACTTATTTTAAAATAGTCCAAACATGGTTAAAGAATGTTTTTATAATGGTTTATCAACAATCATATGGTTAGTAAGCGAAACAACATCTGATTAACGAAGAAAAAAGAATTGACTTGACCGGGATTCCTACCTGGTTCAAAAAGTCTTCAGCGGTTCCAAAATCGGAGACTAGTAGGAGGATAGTGTTATTTTCATTTTTTGTACTACGCAAGTTTTAAAGTCTGGAAGAATTTTCCCTGAGCATAGGAACGTTTAATATTACATAATATATTTTTAATATTCAGAAAAGATAAGTATAACTTAGGGAAAACGCCGAAAAAAGTGGTTTTTATTTTTTTTAACTATGACGCACCACTTTCAAGAATTTGAAAAAAATTGAGCATAATATTTACGGTAATATCTAATTGCTAAATTAAATCTGAGATAGCACCTTTTAGATTTTTATATAAAATCTGCATTTTTCGATTTTTTCGTGTTTTTCATTTTTTACAATCAGAGTTTGCAACGGAAAAATCTGAAAATGATATCTAGTATGTGGCTTAGTATCCGAAATGTCTAAGATTTTTTCCGAATTTTTAAATGTCAATAAATAGGGAAAATGGGTCAAAAACTGGTTTTTCGATTTTTCTCAATAACTATCCTTACAGGTGAGATATGGGGCTGAAACTTGGCAGAGATAGATGTTTTTGGGTAGGCTATCGAATGGTGCAAGCTCGATTAAAATCCCGTCGGGGGCGAATTTCACTACCAAATCCGGGCATAGTCTTTCTCAAAAACTGTACGTGTAGGGGAAAAATTAAGGGCAGATTCTGAAGCAGCACAACAAAACCCTATAAGAATCACTCAACAGTAATTGTTGAAAAAATTTGGTGATAGATCGTGTAATACGAATCGGAAACTTTCTTCTAGCAGTTTTATTAATCGGAAACTTATTGCCGTGTAACGTTTCGTTTATTTTCTCGTTTCTTTGTTATAGTAGATGGATGCTTATGTTATTTTGTTGTTTTTCATACTGTAATAAGCCCCTTTTATCTTCCCATCAGTTTGAACTCCATAAATTGATATTTTATACTTCTAGAACATGAATGTTTTTTGTAATATCCGTATGAATACCTCCGTTCTGGAAACTTTATGCCATGGGTTGTACAGTTATAGATCTCGTTCCCCTGTTAATGTGTATATACCATTATAGACGCTGATATTCAATAGTGCTTAAGATATTTATAATTAAAGGTTTTCATTACCATAAATATGGTTTTAATTTCCAGGAATAATAAGTACTGTCGTGGCTTGGAGGTAGCGTGTCGGAATAGTACAGGGTTAGTCAGTCAGGGTTCGATTCCTTGCAGATGAGAATTTTCTTTTGTCAATTACACTTTCTTTATTTGTTTGTGTTAAGAATAATTTTTGTTTAAGTTGGTATGAATGGTAAGAACAGAAGACTGTAGAGAAGCGTATAAGAAAGAGTGATCGGTAGCGAGAAACCAAAGACCTGTATCAAATAAATTTTAAATAAAAACTTTATTATATTATAAAATAAATTCTTAACAGTTTATACTGTTATAATGCTATTATTTATTATAGTGACACTGCTCTTCGCATGCAAAAATGAACATTTCATTATAATCAAGCGTAATAAGTATATACGACTGCCCGCAACCTGGTCTCAGTGCCATAAAAGCCCGAAATTGGCCGTTTTTCCGGGCTTGTAAATGTACGAAAAAGTGCAAGGTAACAGGTACGTATACGGATTTTGGGGTTAAAGATTCAAAATTTTAATAAGGAACATGCAATAATAATTGAGGATTATAATATATTTATATACTATCATATTTGCACATATATGTATATTTACCAAAACATCTATGCAAGAATCTTTAGAAACAAAACCATATTTTACCTACGAAACTTGTTTAAACGTACATCTATAGAAAACAATTTAAAATTAAAAATACATGGTCATTGCATATTTATTATGTTTTTATGACTGTCATTACTTCAAATTAAAGCGAAAATTTGCTTGGTCATTAATGTTAGGATGAAAGGTAAATTCATATTGTATATAAGTTGTATGCAAGTGTGTGTGCATGAGAGAAAGAAAGAGTAGAAGGGGCATGCGCGCGCATAAGCGTTGTTAGATGAAGCTCGCTTGTCAACATGCGAAGATGTACCACGAAAAACCGCTCTGTATAATTGTATTCTAATCCCAAAGAGGGGACAAGTAACTATTAATAAAAGAGTGCAATTATTATGTATTATATTCAATAATAAATATATTATTTCAACAATTAAGCAGGTAGTGTACCCCTTTGTTAGGGCATTTGTCAGCGTATTCAACCCTCGTTTGCAGAAAAAAAGTTATTTGTGTGATAACACTGATACATACGTTTGTATCAGTCTAACGTTTCAGTTTCGCTATGATTACACTAAATTGAATGCAATCACGCGTGCTCATTTTACGTCCTCATACGAACATACATATTTTGAGTTGCACAAAGGTTCATTTGATGGAGGAAGGTTCATCATACCGCGCTAAAGCAATTACATTAGCAACAAAAATCTTTATGTGAACGAAAAATACATTAGAATCCGCGGAATTTTTCTTGATTTGTTTCTCCTACTTTGGACATTCATATTATTAGATATAAACATAAGCTCTTAAAATCATAAATATAGCGCGGTGTATTTAACTTTCTTCTTTAGAATGAGCCCTCACTCAACTCAAAATATGCTCGTATGAGGACGTAAAATGAGCGCGCGTAAACCCATGTTTTGGCCCAAAATTTAATAATATTGTAGTAATTTTCTAGGGATGTCACGGGGGTACCCTACGCCCTTTTTATGAAATTAATAATAATGGTATTAGGAGGAAGTTCTTCTCAACAGCGTTTAATGTCTTTTTTTAAAGTGTATATATTAGCGAACTGACAAACATAAACTTTTCTGGCCAGTTAGCCCGTAAAGTTTCTATGGAATTCAATATCAGGGCTACATATGTACTGGCCATTCCATTATGGAAATTTTTAAACGTGATCTGCTGCGTTGTCTTGCTGAAATATGAATTCGTTTTCTCAAACTACATCTTTTAAGAATGGGAATAACATCCTATCAAGCATGTCTATGCATGTTTTTCAATCCATTTTGGTGGAATCGAAATAAAGTTTCAATTTTTCAAATGAAGAGAAGCTCTCCAATCGTAACACTTCCACCATGAAAATTTTGGCTTAATCTAAGTTCGTTCTTTTAATGCAGATCGTGTCAATGCGAAGAGTATCCGTTTGGATCATCCAAATTAAACTGTTTTTTATCGGAAAGGATGATTTTATTCATTGGTCGGTTCAGTGCATATGATTTTTTGCGAATTGTAACCGGGTAGCCCGGTTTTGTTTTAAAATCGGTTTTCACAAAGGTTTTCTAAAAAACAACGTTTGGTGCGTTGTGCATATGTCGACGTGATTGGCAATTGTAATTGCGCAACAAATTTTTTTTGCCGCTTCACTTATTATTCTGTTTTCTTCTCGTTTTGTGGTTTTTGTATTTCCCTTTTTACCTCGTTTTTTGCCGTAATCTTTAGCACGTTTCAAAAAATATCGCACTACAAACTCGGAATATTCAATTTCTTTTGTAATCTTTTGATTCGATTCCACCCGCGTTTTTTACAGATGATATTATTGCCTTTTCAGCTCCAATTCAATATTAAATATTTTCCTTCTCTCTTAGAGAAACTCTGTCAGGTGGAATTTCTCTCAATATGTGGGAAAAAGCATTGCGTTTAAAGAAATTTCGCACTGGTAGGCGTGTTGAATACGTTTCGCACTGAAGCATACATGTATAGTCTGGCATGTAAATGCAAATGTGGAAAATTGCGAAGTATAGATGTTAAAGGTAAAGGTCGAACAAAGTAAATAGCCTCATCTTGACAACATCATCTGTTCTTCTCTTTCAAACAAGCATGAAAATTTGTAAATTTTGAAGTGCGTTTAAATGAGTTTCGTTCTCACTGTATATGTACAGAGTGTAAAGAAACTACGTATATTTCGCGGCTACCGTAGGATGATTTTACACCCTCGATTTGGTTGAAATTGAACTAAGGAAGGTGGATTTTATGGTCAAAAAGTCAATAACTTTTTTTTAATTGCATCGTATTTTACTTGTCGCGGTTCAGTTGCGACCTATGGCTCCGTTTGCACTTTTGACCCTCGCGACGAATAATATACGATGCAATTTTTTAAAAAATGTTGACCTATTGACCTTTGTCAGTTTCGGTGGTTCTCAGTCATGAATGATAATTAATAAAATCAATCATGTATAACATATTTTCTCAATTTCTTTTGTACTTGTTCTACTAATGTTGCACGAAGAATAAAATGTCAAACATCATAATTAATCATTAATATTTAATTATCGTATATTATGCTACATTGCAAGCGAGAGAATTAAGAAAAATCTATAAGATATATTTCGCAGTTAAGTACATGGATTTCTAGCTTATATGATTTATTTCAAACTTAAATTCATCTTGAATTTAGAACTTCGTTGAACATATTAAGAACAAATGAAATAAATTAAACTTCGGTTGAAATTTATTCATCACCGAAGAATGTAAAAGATAGTCGAGAAGAAACCAAGATAGACACTAAGTAGGAAAAATAGATTAAAGATCGATGAACAATAGACTGGTATATAACTAATATCTGGGTGGATGTATGGATCATAAGATCCAGCCAAGAGAATGATAAGAACGAATCGAAGATAATACATACGGTCAAAATGCAAACGACAAATTAGGAAGAAAAGCAATTACAAAGAATTGATGAGGATGCGCTCACCCCATGAAGATTAAGCTTAGAACAATGAATTGACCAATCTATAAAAGGGATGGCTCCTCATCAGGACGAGTTCAGTCAGTCAGAGCTCAGTCGTCATTCGAAATCCCTATGATTTTCTGTGTAACTTTTGTTAAGTCAGTGGTCAGTCAACAGTCTCCAAAATCTCAATGATACTTCTCAAAATCCTTATTATGTACTCGTCGAATAAGTCAGTTATACAAGGTGGTCGCGATAATATGTACCAGCGCTTTTTTTGTAAACGGTATACATTAGAAAAAAAACTTAAGAGGAGAAAGTTGTAGTATATTTTAATAGCAATATGATAGTGTATCAATATTTTTTGGACTTCTAATATTTTTCTAAAAACAAATGTAACCTTCGTATACCATAGATCGTTGGGGTATCTTATTCTGAGTATAAAAGTGTTTCATTATTACAATATTGAAGTCCTTAATATGTCCTGAATATAATAGTTTACGAGATATTATAGAAACACTTTTCTTTTGTTTTTGAATAAAATAACTCATAACTATTAGGTTTAGGACATATGAAGGAAACACTTTTATACTCAGAATAAGATACTCTATCGATCTATGGTATAAAAAATAGGACATCCCATTTAAAAAACTGTAGGTCACCTTTGTTTTTTTAGTAAAATATCGCAAATACAAAAAATGTAAATACGCTATCATAGTGCTAGTAAAATATACTACACCTTCCTCCTCTTCGGTTTTTTCTAATGTTTACCGTTTACGAAAAAAGCGCTGGTACATTATTGCGAACACCCTGTATATTGTCAATTTGTCTTTTTGTGTCGATGAATTTAAAGTGAAATGAAATTTAAACTAAGGAGTGTACACTTGCTGGATTTAAAAGTATCAACAACATCATCATCATCATTATCTACGACATCCTCGAGGCGAACATCGAAGCGAGTATCGAAGCGAATATCAAGGCGACCGTGTGCGTTTGTACCTCCTCCTCTTAAGCGAATCAAATTTACGGTAATTACTAACAATTTACAGTGGGGTCCTAATAACATAATGTGTCCGAATATTGTTGCTTCAAATATATTTTGTTTAATTCATAATAAAAATCAAACTTTCAAATCATTTTTAAATGCCTGACTTCGCTTTCTACGATCCAAATTCATGAACAAAGCCAATTAGTTCTAAGAAATCCTCAATTACCCGAACCGAAGCCGGTGGCGGCAGATACGTTAAAAAACTGCGTTTTATTCTCTATCGAAATCTTTAAATTAATATTACTTATCTTAAAACTGCCACCTTAGGATGTAACACCTTAAAGTTCATGGTCAAGGTCAATTTTGCCGCACCTTCGTTAGTTCAATTTCAACAAAATCGAGGGTGCAGAATCATCCAATCGTAGTCGCGACATATAATTTCTTTAAAAAAGACGATAACTTTTTTAACATGTACTACACAATTTGAACTTTTTCGGGAGGCTAGGACAATTAGTTTACTGTAGGATGTAAACAAATTTTTTAACTTCCCGATTCATAGGGAAGTTATTGTAATTACTCCGAAAATCGAAAATCGATTTTTTAGCAGATGTTCACGTTTCATGGTCATTGGAGTCATTTTAGACTATTTTTATCAAAATGTTTGAGTGTGTGCGTGCGTGTGCGTGTGTGCAAATTATACGAGAGGACGGAAATGTTCTACCGAGAAACAAACGTAACAATTATATATAATTTTTTTTTAAATTATGCAACTAATGCTAATGTTACCGCTTACAATAATCGAAAATTATCCCAATGCAAGAGTGAGTTAATTCATCTCTACTGTCGAAAATACATTTTCAGAGTATATCGATGAAAGTACCAAAAAAGAAAGAAATTTATATTACAATCTTTTAAAAAACAATCAGTCAAAACGAATTATTAACTGAGATTAAATTGAAAATTAATATAAAATATATGATAATTAATAACATTGATGTTGAAGACGGGCTGGGTAATGGAGCGTGCGGAATATTAAAATTTTTTATTTTTCAAGAAAACACTAAAATTCCGTCGATAGTGTGGTCAGATTTTCAATTGCCCAGAGTGGTAGTGAAAGTAAGAACTCGTTATCATGATTATATGAATAATGCAAATATTGATAAAAAAATGTAACACCAATAATTTTTTTTTTAATTCCAAAGACGACATATGTCATGTGAGTCAACGACCATTGCCTCGCTTCAAAAACCGGTTCTCGTACTTCCATTCTATGACATAGAGATAGAAAACTAATGTAGATTTTAAAAATACTTATGTACATATTATAGAATTAGAAAATATCTTGATATACTAATGCGTTATGGACACAATAGTATTAATAGGGAACAAACAAACAGGATCAGATGGCTAAGTTCTGAACTTAAAATAAGTAGGTTTTTACCCTTTTCTTTTTCCTACAAAAAACCAAAACATGCAATAAAACCGCAACTGCAATAATATATTAACGTAGTATGAATAAGTCAGATAGAAACATATTATATATATTTACTATATAATGTAACTAGGCATACTAATAGACATATAGTAAGTAGATAAATCACTGTGATAGGGGCTACAAGAACACATGTTAAAGTACAACAAATATATAAGACTGATGTTATTATGTATACTTTGTAAGATACTGTTATGTAAATAAAGAGACTTTAAAATAAAATGAAAAATGGTTCTCGTACCATCAGTATGAATAAGTCAGATAGAAACATATTATATATATTTACTATATAATGTAACTAGACATACTAATAGACATAGTAAGTAGATAAATCACTGTGATAGGGGCTACAAGAACAGGTGTTAAAGTACAAAAAATATATAAGACGGATGTTATTATGTATACTTTGTAAGATACTGTTATGTAAATAAAGAGACTTTAATATGAAATGAAAAATGGTTCTCGTACGATCATCCAAGTTAAACAGCGTTGGACGTGACCGGTGCTAGGATGGGTGACCGCATGGGTATAGAGCATATACACCAGGCGGTGGTTGCCCGGATACTGGTCGCGTGTTGTTGGCAAAAAGGTGGTTCGGAACCCACCGTAATAAAAAGTAGGTCCCGCTGAAAATTAGGCTGAATACGCCGAAATTTGGCGATAGAGAGAGTGGAAAGAAGGGGAGATTGGTAAATGGATTTGAAACCCTGAGGGGACCAAATATCATATACATACATACATACGTCATGTGATTGGGCATACTCTATATGCCTTGGACTGCGCCTTTAGAAAATTTCGTTATTTCTGCGGTAGGACGCACCGTTCCCAGACATTATCGTTTATTTACTAGTTTCACGAAATTATGAACAGAAATCTAAACAAGCGTGGAATATACAACTTTGCTCAAGATACTGGTTACGTTCGAGCTTTTTCGAGTAATTTACAAGGAATCCCAGAACATGAGACGAATATTCAGATAATATACACTGGTGAAGTTGGAAAAGGGTAGTAGGACATTGGATTCACACAAGATGGTAAAAGAAATGTACACATTTGTGTAAGTTTTAATGCTACTCTTTTGAAACATGATGTAATAGATTATTTGAATGCCCTTTATAAATATAATAAGAAATATATATTTCAGAGTACAATATCAAAACAATGCGTTTGATTGTGGAACATTTGCAATTTATTTTGCAACATTACTAAGCTATAATAAGGAACCAAGCGAGCAACGAGCATACGATGTTGGTTTAATGTGACGCCATATAACAAACATTTTGATAAGTAGAAAACTATTGAACTTCCCTGAAAACGTATACTAAATAATGATAATAATATATTGCAAGTAACGAATAACCAGCTAGTTAAAATTGCAATTGATCGGAATTGTAAAAAAATACAAAAAGTTGCACTTTACAACTTTTTATATGTGGGCATATATTGAAAAAATACGTCTTGTAGATTTGTGACAATTAAACATAGGGTAGATTACGATTTCCGTGGCCCCTCATTTTGAGGTTATATTTGTGTTCTTGGGGTTATTTCAAGAAAAAAATGTATATATAACATGGCGTCAAATCGGTCTGATTTAGCCAGTAAAGTAGATTTCCTGTTTTTTATAAATTTGCAAATATTTCGGTAACTATGCGAAATATGGCAAAATATCAAGAGACCTTTTTTGTAGAAAATGAAATTTCCAACCATTCATGTCCTGTAACATTTTTTTAGCAGCTGCGCAATCTACAATGGGAAGATTATGTTAATAGAGTGAGTTGTGGTTAGGTCGTGGGAGGGGGCGGATAGGGCTGACCACGCATACGACAATCCAGGAATAGCAATCTCGCATATCTCGAAAACTAAAAGAGATCCGCTCATCTCTGAAAAGGAAAAAGATGTTCAAAATGTTTTTTATAGGAAATTCAATTTCCTACAAAAAAGGTCTGTATATGTTTTGCTATATCACGCATAGTTTCCGAGATTTGCAGGTTTATAAAAAACAGGAAATCTACTTTATCGGCTAAACCAGGCCGATTTGACACCGTGTTATATATACATTTTTTCTGAAAATAACCCCAAGAACACAAATATAACCTCAAAACGAGGGGCCACGGAAATCGTAATCGTGCCTAAACATATTCTGAAAATTTCGTCAAAATCGGTTGACATTGCAATGAGCTAGAAACGTTTCAAGATGGTGAAAATAACAGGTTTTCACGATCAATTGCAATATTTGAAAACTTTTTCTCACACCCTGTAGTAAACTAATTGCTCTAGCTTCCCAAGAAAGTTCAAATCGTATAGTACAATATTAAAAAGAAGTTATAGTCTTGTTTAGAGCGTCAGACTATTAACCCGAGTCACTGTACATATACAGGGTCTTCAGGCTATTACTAACCAGCATTTTTTTGTAAATAGTAAATATTAGAAAAAAATGATAGAGGAAAAATAGTATGTACTGTTCTTTAGCACAACACAATGACATAAGCATTTTTGTTTTATTTACATTATTTTGATAGCAATGAAGGTGACCTTCCATTTTTTAAATGGAATGCTATACATTTTTTTATGTCGTATGAAAGCGTGTGTCAAGACGAATTTATCCATCTACTGCATAATGACCTTCAACGTCACGCAAGGTTAGAAGTGGATGAAATGGAAATATTAGTTTCCGAGATAGTCGCAGCAATCTTTGTGGATTTGTGGATGAAACGGCCATTCGTTCTTCAAAACAATAGAAGAGTTTCTAATTTATTCAGTACTTAATTGTTCCAAAGGATGGAGGTGAAGAAGCGGAGAGGCCAGACCGTCAGGTCGACTCGACTACGCTAGCATTCTTCCGCATTTCACACGAATTTTTGTATGCATGGCCGTGAGGCTGACCCTCTCCACCTCCATCTCACTAATTCCAACCAACTCTACATCAATGAAATTGTAGCTTTTCCACAGGTTAACGTATACAAGACGTATACACCACATATTGCCTTTTTAAATACGGACCCAGTATTGATAAAGTATTTTCTACCTATGAAAATTATTATGTTAATATCTTTTTAAGGAACAATTAGAGACGGTTAAAACCCGGAGAAAAATCATAATCAAGACCTCGCACATATACGTACAGACAAATTGCTATGTGGTAGCATTGAAATATTTTTGTTAATAACTTTTTAATAAACAACGAGCGACGGCTAAAACCTTTTGAAGGTTAATCGAGCTGGATCCGCTAAACGTAATATTTACCGAAAATTATCTGAGTTATAAACTTTGAAAGATCATGCTAACCTTAGCATGATTTTAATCTGTCCACTTATATGTATTATATACAGGATGAACCACGAATCGTGTCCAGTAGAGATTACTCTGTTCTTAGCAGTCCAATCGAAAATGTTTTTATTAAGTATAGTATGGTTTCAAGAAAGCTTTCACCTGATTAACTTTTTATTTATTATTAACTCTTTTACAAACACCCTGTAAGTCGAATTTTCGTAGAGTAATCTTCTCTAACTCGAGGACTTCGATAAGTCAAAAGCTCTATAACTCGAAGATTCTATAATTCTTTCCTTGTGAATCGAGTTAATCGAGATTGCACAATATTTGACTCTATTCTATTGTTTGAATAAACATTCTACTTAGTAACATGCGCGTGCAATGTACACTAAACCTTGCGACTAGTTGTAAACTTTCTATTGTATATATACATAGACAAAAGTCTTATTTTTCAGCTATGTTATAGTTTGACGTTTAAAATAAAGTAATAGTATTATTGTAATTACAAATGATCAATAGCTTATATCCAAAAATCATCGGGGAAAGTATTTATTATTCAGATAAATTGATCGATTTGTTCGATTAGTTTGCATAAGATGTAATATATCCTAAAAGCGAAGAATACCTTAATTTAATTATCAACCTGACAGCTGTTTTGTTTTCGTAATCAGTATTGGGCAATATTTAAATATATAATTACTTGCACAAAAATTTAAATTACCAGTTATCTGTGATTTGGATATTCAAATAAAAAAAGGAAAAATTTATAAAAATGTTATTATTGCAAGCCTAAATGAATTATTTCATATAATAAAGTGAATTGTTATTTACAAACACAACTTTAAGTTGTTATTTGTATTGACAAATTATTCAATTAAATTATTATCTATTGCTCAAAGTCATTAAACAAATTTTCTTTTGGCATTATTTGAATGACTTTTATTTACATAAAAAGTTTAGTTGATATTTGCAATTACAATCACACGTTTACTTATTATTTACATAAAAATTTGCCCAACTCTGTTCGTAATACACAGCATTAGTATTTCCAACAATGAGTAAACTGTTGTAACATGAAACATTTTCTACAAATTGTCATGGCTTACAAACGTGTATCAGCGCACACCTATTATGTAATACTATGTTTTTCAACGATACGAACGAGCATTAGGTATCTTAAGCCGCGCCGTCTACGGTATTACGCTTCTTCTTATCCGACTATGAGAAGATAACAACACTGAGAAATCAATTTTGATCGAACGTTCCTTTACAATTTCACTTTTCGACGTGTAGGTTCAATAGAATTATTCAATTAAACAACGGAATCCTTTTTAAGAACTTACTGTGCTCTTATTTGATTTTTTACGCTTTTCTATTGAATATGTTCGGGTGCTACTTTCTTTTGCACAATAGTTTATATTATCCTTATCGTTTTCGAAATCAGCACATGTACCGGAACAAGACAGTTTAAACAATTCACCATAAACCTGAACTGAAAATACCTACATAATATTCTACGTTAGCGAGGGATTGTTATCTAGCAACTTTCATGGAAGCTGCATTTGCGTTTTTCCAACACGAACAGTTATTTCACTGATCCTATTTGGCGATTAAGTGTTTCACCAACAATATCGTATTATCACATTAACTATACACGTATAAGACAAGGAACAAAACTAATTCGTTCACACTCTTGTGCATATGTAATTTTTGTCAGAATGTGTTATCCGACAGAAAATGCGTTGGCGAAATGGATGGATCAACCTCTGAGAACATTCCATCACTGACACTGAAAATCTCCCGGTTTTCCTCTGGCACGAGGCACGAGGCACGACTCACGGAATGAATTAAAGAAAAAATTGAGCCACGTCGCGGCACAGTGTTCGTAAGCACATAAGTAGATATGTGTCCGAGATCACTTTGAAACCGTCGAATCGCGTCAATCAGATTACTGTTGCTGTTACCAGTCGGAGCTTTGCACTTTCCCTCAAGTTTTCCTGTACCTAGTTAATATTATAGAAGGACACTAACAAAAGCGGGTCCGATATTTCATTCGCGATCACGAGAGCATGAAACACGTGTGCTTTCCGTGCGGCCGCCCCAACGTTACTGCGTGCTCACGGCTCACGGTACAACTACTCACAAACGCGATCAATATGTTCTAGATACTCTAGATGATTCAGATGACCGACTTCGATACGCAAGCCATTGAAAGCCACTTCTACGCACACACGCGCACAAATCACGTCACGTACAGTGATGAGTTCCACCAAAATCGTGGCCAGAAGTAAAAAATGTTTTCCATAGTTTAAAAATCTGTATTACGGTACTTTATTTATAAAGTCCCAATGCACGTTTCTTCGTTACAACAAATATTTTAATACGTACTTACGTCGGAGATACGCAAGTTTCAAAGCTGGTGGTTTTAAAAGATTGGCATTTTCAACCATAATTGAAATTACCTTTGCACTTCCTAATTTAATGTAATATTGTACTCTGATTTCATTGTTTCATTTCACTTTTTAAAGCTTTGGTAGATGAAAAAGAGAAACCTACACATCTGGTACGTTTCATTAACAAAAAAGTTGTTTATCAATCGCAATCAAGAGTTCATTTTTTAAAAAAAGAAGCTGTTACGACTATTGAGCAAGTTTACGTTTCATTTAACTGCGTCCTATTGCGACCTTATGAATTATCACAATTTCCTTAGGCGATCAGCAACATTAATATATGGCGAATTTGCCCGAAATCTTAGACAAAACTAATATTCGCAAATGTAAGGTACATTATTGTTATACAGGGTGCTTCAATTATCTTTGAACGGAAATATCTCCTGACGCACTGAAGTTACGAAAGAAAGTTTACAAAAATTGTTTGGGGTGTAGGGTACTTCACTGTAGCGTGCAATTTTGTTCATAATATTTTTCTATATTATTATAAATAACGGATATATTCAAGGTGGACATAGTTATTGCCCCACCCTGTATACAAAACTTACACGGTGTAGAGGGGACATATTGTGACGTAAACGTTCTCTGCGTGGGTGGAGAAATAGAGATTTCAAGGTCACATTGATTTTTAAAAAATGGAAATTCGCCTTCTTTCTGTACCATGAATCAGTAGACTATCGAATTCTGAGTAAAAATGTATTGACCTCCATATGTCCTAAATCTAATAGTCTACGACATATTACTGAAACAATTTTCTTTCTTCTTTGAATATACTATCTCGCTAACTATTAAGTTTAGGATGTATGAAGGTCAACACTATTATACTCAGAATTTGATACTCTATCGATCTATGGTATAACTAGCTGGTTATTGTTGCTCGCTCGCTTCGCGAGCTCGCGGGTGGGACTGCTCTTGCGAAAGGGTTAGTGGTACGCATTGCTAGTGGGGCATACAGCTCTTAATGGTTTTTTTATTTATTTTGTGTGTGACTCTTCACGAGCCACACAAAGAACTTCCCGATTCGTTAGTTGTAAGTGGTAACATTAGCATTAGTTGCATAATTAAAAAAAAATTTTTTTTTTTAATTAAAAAAAATTTCTCTTTTAAGTAAAAAAAAATTTTTTTTAAATAAAAACGAAATATATATAATTACGTTTGTTTATTCGGTGGAAAATTTCCATCCTCTCGTATAAATTGCATTCTTAAAGGAACTTCTTTCGAAAAAACTAAAGAAACTAAAAAATCTAAAAAACTACTTGACCAATATGGACCAAAATCTAATCAGCTTTAAGTTACGACGGGGCACATCGATTGCATCATTCATCATTCTGATCGCATTGTTACTTTTTCAGAAAACGTTAACGAAAAATTTGATAACATAAAAACGGCCATACGCGCGCGCACGCGCGCACACACACACACACACTAACAATTTGATAAAAATAGTCTAAAATGACTTCAATAACCATGAAACGTGAAGATCTGCTAAAAAATCGATTTTCGATTTTCGGGGTAATTACAGTAACTTCCCTATGAACCGGGAAGTTAAAAAATAGGACATACAATTTAAAAAACTTAATTTGACTTTAAAGTTTCCCCTCTTCACCATTCTAGTCCTCAAAAAAATTAGACTATATGATTGTACCCTTCATACCGAACAATTCTTGTAAACAAATTTTTTTTGTAACTTCAGTGCGTCACGAGATATTTCCGTTCAAAGATAAACGAAACACTCTGTATATTACAATAAAGTACTTGAGATAGTGAACTTTTACAATTACAATTACAATTATAATTATGAAAACTACAAAATAATTTAAAAACAAGTAACCTCAATCTTCATTTGTATCAGCTTCTTCTAAAAATTGCGTGACTTCGGGGGGATATTGGTTCTTTCTTTTTTGTACATGATATCTTAATACCACTCGCGTATGGATCTAATGAAACTAATAATCGATTGAAGATATCTTCCATACTTTTAATCCTGCACATCTTTCTACTATGAGATTCTTAAAAATTCTTGATGTCTTTATTTCGAGCCATGAAAAATATGGGAATACTAATTTTCAAGGAAGTTCAATAAATTTTTGAGTTACGCACCCGCCATATTGAATTCGCCATTTAGTTTTTTTTTGTAATTTTAACATCAGATTCATATTCAACGGGATGAGAAATATAGGAATGTTAATTTTAAAGAGAGTCCAATAAGTGTTTGGGTTACGCATCCGCCATTTTGAATCCGCCGTTTTGTTTTCAGTAATTTTGACATCAGATTTATAATCAGCGTCTCGAAAAACTTATAAGTATCAACTTTGAACAACATTGAAGTGCTCCTTCATATTTTGGCCACGATTTTGGCAGGGGCGGATCAAGACAAGTGGGGACCCTACGGGTCAAAAATTTGCCCCCCCCCCCAAAAAAGTTTCAAGAATACTCTAATTAAGTCATAACCAAGCAAGAAAAGTAATAAAAAATTCGACAAAGTGCAACTTAGAGGCCATACATTGAACATTTTAATTTCAGATTTGTTTAACTATTTTACGCGGATGCCGTACAATGAATGACCTTTCTTGAGCAAAATTATCTGTTAATGATAGCCAGCGCTATTACACAATTTGACAATCTAAACATTTTCTGCTCCAAGCGCGGGACCCCAGAACCATTCGAGGCCCTAAGCGGTCGCTTAAAGGTCCATTTAAGGTCCATTTATACAGCTTTTTTACATTTATATCAGCCACGGACAGAAAGACAATGCTTAAGGGATAGGGACTCTGACGCACCATCTTCCGACGGGATATGGTGGCCAGAGTCCCTATTCCTTAAGAGGGTACCGTACCCATGGATATGACTAGCATATTACTAGAATATTACTAGAAAAACAAGTGAAAACCGAGTTTACGGGAAACCATTTTTTGTTTTTATACAAGCATGTTACGAGCTGTATGATGGCTTGTTCTAAAGAGGAAGGTTCATCATAGCCCGCTCTGCTCATGATTTAACAAGATTATGTTTATATTTAATAATATGAGCGTCCAAAGTAGGGCAAACAAGTCGAGACAACCACCCTCAGGTTCCCATGTATTTTTCTAATACAAAACGGTTTTTCTGACTTAAATCAATAGCAGAGCGGGCAATGAGGAACCTTCCTCTTTACAATAAGCCCTCACACAGCTCATAACATTTTTTGTCCTCATATTAACATATTTTGAGCTGTGTGTGGGCTTATTCTAAAGAGGAAGGTTCTTCATAGCCCGCTCTGCTCATGATTTAGTTCGATTATGTTTATATGTAATAATATGAGTGTCCAAAATAGGGAAAACAAATGAAGAAAAATTCCGCAGATTCTAATGTATTTTTCTAATACAAAATGATTTTTTCGACTAAAATCATGAGCAGAGCGGGCTATGATGAACCTTCCTCTTTACAGTGAGCCCTCACACAGCTCATAACATGCTAATATCAGGACAAAAAATGTTTTCCCGTGATCGATTCAATTGTTCCCCAGATTCCGTTCATGAAGGGCAATGAAGGGCAAGCAGAACTAATTTTAGTTCAGCTACTCAAACGAGATGGCGCTTAGACAGGAGAATTATCGGCGTATATTCGTAACAACAAAAATATAAAGAGCTTGAAGCCACTCGGATCCATTAATAGCAATAAAGATATTGATAACAAGAAAAAAACCTGTATTGATAGCGAAATTGAAGCGTTAGATTGATACAAATGTATGTTCGTCACTGTTGCCAAACTATTTTTCAGCGTGGAGGTTGCTTACACTGATAAATACCCAGATCAGGGGTTAGGGTACCCCCTTAAGGGGTAGAGGCCCCACGTGACCATGGTATTTTTCATTGTGACCAACCCCCGCGCGGAAAACCAATTTGGCAACAGTGATGAACATACATCTGTATGAATCTAACGCTTCAATTTCGCTATAATTACAGGTTTTTTTCTTTTAATCATTATCTTTATTGCTATTAATGCATCCGAGTGGCTTCATGCCCTTTACACTTTTGTTGTTAAGAAACTACGCTGATAATTCTCCTGACTAAGCGCCATCTCGTCCAAGTAGCTGAACTAAAATTGCTTCTACTCACCCTTCATGAAGGGAATCTGGGAAACAATTGAATGCGATCACGGGAACACACCTCACATCCTCATACGATTATATATTGAGCTGAGTGAGGGCTCATTTGAAAGAGGAAGGTTAAATGAAGCGCGCGTGGGTCCCTAAATTAGCAGAAAAAATCTTTTTGTTATCGAAAAATACATTAGAATATCCGGAATTTTTCTTCATTTGTTTTCCCTACTTTGGACAGTCACATTACTGGATATAAACATAATGTAACAGAAGTTGGACCCACGCGCGCTTCATTTAACCTTCCTCTTTAGAATGAGCCCTCACTCAGCTCAAAATATAATCATATGACGACGTGAGGTGTGTTCCCGTAAACCCCTGTTTTCACTTGTTTTCTAGTAATATTCTGGTTAGATTCTAGTAATGTCACGTGGGTACTCTACCCCCTTAAAGGTCCATTCATACTACACGGACGGACCGCCACGGATCGGCCACGGACAGACTGAAATTCGAGAGGCTCGCACAAAGGCCTGCACCCAAAACTCCAGGAGGTGGCGGACTGACCCCAGGCGTTCCTAAGCTGTGACACCCCTCTCTACCCCCGCGGACGCCTATGGTAGGATCGGTGTGCCGAGCTGGACAGATTTCAGAAGATTCTGTCGGCGAGTTCACATTTTCGGGTGAGACCCGAATCTAGCCGCTGATCGATCACAGATCTTGACATACGCAGAATACAAAATGCTGTATACAGTGTGTGGCGCGAAAATAGTCCCCACGATTTGCAGGTCTTTGAATTCGTTTCGACACCGCCTACAATATTATGAAGTTAAAAATACTCAGTTTCATTTAAAGATATGACGATAACCTTGATTTTTTGTTGAAAATCGATATTTTTAAAATTTAAAATATTGCAATTTGTTATCGGTCACATACTGATGAACTTCGGTACGAAACACTTTTCTGTTCGACCATCCGAAGGGGTTGAAAAATCGTTTGACAGTTTCGTTTGCAAAAATGGCGTCCGCGGCTTTGTTTAGGAGTTATTAACGAAAAACACGGACCAATCAAAGCGCAGCTATAGCGAACGGAGTCCGACTCTGCGACAGGTCCCGCGAGGCGTGGTGTCGCCATTGGTCGACTCAGAATCGATCCGCTGTAGCCACGCTCTGATTGATCCGTGTGTTTTGTTAATAACTCCTAAACAAAGCCACGGACACCATTTTTGTAAAGGAAAATGTCGCTTCAAATGACCCAAGGAACCTCCCATTCCCGGGATTTACACTTATTTTGGGACACCCTGTATATGTCGGATGATGCTCGGTTAGGTTCTTCATTGAACCCGTTGGGAGTCGAACAGAAACGTTCTTCGCTGATTCACTCATCTCTCTCACGCGCGCGAAAGACAAAAGAACAATTGCTAACAATTACCCTAATCCGCGATCGCGTTGCGCAACAGCGAGACACGTGAACGAGCCCAAAAAGATTAACTGAGAAGTTAGCTCCAAGTAGGTAGTAAGTTCATTGAAATTTGACATTTATATGTATTTTTATAGCTAAAGTTCGCAAAAGTTCCAAATACAAAATGTGTCACAACTTGAACCTTATTTACAGTGCCAATTATGAGTTTATTAACATTTGGAGCAATTGCATATTTTAAATTGAAGGCGGCTCTACTAACTAAAATTATTGTCACGAATGCCGAAGCTGCTGCAAATTTTAAATCAATTTAAATATGACCAAACCTGAAACAACAGAACACCATACAATTGTCACACGTAGTGTAATATTATAATTTCTTTGTGCGTCAATGAGTCTTTTAATGTAATTGTCTATAAACACGGTTGTAACCATGATTCTTTCCCGTGTATACATCTCGAAATACTTATCGTACAATTATCGTAGAATCTAATCGACTAGAGTAATTTCCGGAGATGTGGTTAGAGTCGATTGATTCAGCTTTTATGTTTGCCCTAATGAACATCCTGGATATCGGCACTCCCTGACAATTCCTTGAAATCGTGGTAGGTGTTCCATTAAAATGACTTCGATTATATCATTCTCCAACACAATCTAAGCGCCTGAACAATCAATAAAATAAGGCTAGGCCAAGCAGGAACATGGTTCTGCGTCAAATGTTTAGTAGATACCTACTTACCTGAATTTTATAACATTTGTATACAAGTTTTCGACTAATTCTAAAAACAAATATGCATGGTGAGTCACGAAAAACATAACACCTGAATTTCTCTGTGGATATGAAGAATAAACAAATGTTTTAAACGTGAAATAAAATTGTTTATTGGGGGGGGGGCAATACAGTGATAGCGACAGATCTTGTTATCAACGTTTTTTCATTTCATGGGCATTGGTGTATTTTTTAATGGCACCACATATTTTTAACTTCATAGTGTTGTAGCTGATGTTAAGACGAGTTCAATGATGTGGTACACTATGGCCTTTAAATGACCATGAACTAGAAAATTTATGATAAAGGAATGATGGTTTCAAAATGTGCAATCGCTTTATTTTAATTAAATGAAATGTTCGAAATCGTGATATCGAGATGTAACACAAATATTTAAACGTTCTTCAAGGCAATCTAATGCACTTTCAACTGTTTCTGTTGAAATTGATGTATAAGATCTAATTATCCTTTCTTACATGTTCTCTGCTGTAGTTGGTTGATCTCTTTATATTGTACATCATCTTTGTGTGTTCCCCACAAAAAAGTCAAGAGGAGTTGGATTGGGTGAACGAGCTGGCCATAGTATGTTTTACAGTCTCGCGCAGGTAGAGTAAAGAAGATATTTACGAAAATCTGTCAGTGGCGGCCATCTTGTGACGTCATGCTTGGTTCGAATGACTTGTGACAGGCAGTATCTGCTGGTTATTATCAATTACACCAAGATAACGTAAAAATATGCATTTTGGGCTCTGGACAGGCATATATTGGACTATTAGAAATCACAATTGATCGCTTCTGAACTATGCATTGCGATGTTGAGGCGTCAGTTAGTGTAGAAAAATCCCTTATAATTTTATATACGTATATACGGATCGATTTCTGATGAAAACAAGATCAAACACGATATAATTTCAATTTTATTTAGTGGTGTAATCGACGATGAAAGTTTCATTTGCAAGGTATAACAGCGTATGGGAAAGAGAGAGACGTGCATAGTCGTCGTCGCGGGCACAGTTCAAAGGCCCGCGTGTTCTTACAATGAAATGCCAATTAAAAATGCCTTCTTTTTCATTATTTTTTGGTTTTATCGACATTATGGAGTAACTGAAAAACATGGAAGAGGATAGCGAGTGAAAAAGAAAGAAAAACTATATTGTTTACGCTATTGTTTAAAATACCAATGTGATGGTAACACTTTTATTAATAACTTATTGGTGATTATTTTTCTGATTATGTAAAGTAAATCGTTTAAATACATATATGTAAGAAGTTTTCTAAAGTGACAGCGGCGTAGGACAGCGCCAGGGCGCCACACAACGATTCAGACAGGAGTGCCAAGTTGACTCTTGTCCTTCTTACATAAAATTCGTATACTTTTGTTTCCAAGAACGTGAATGTAAAGTTGTCTATTTGAAAATGTGTTATAGCATATGTTAAATGTATGATAAATTATAAATTATGCTTCACAAGTAGAGTAAATATTAAATATTATATCGTGTTTGGTCTTGTTTTAATCAGAAAAATGCCAGAAATAAGCCAGTAAAATCTTATTAAAAAATAATGAAAATTAAGTAGAAAATTCACTAGTAGGCACTACTGCAACTTTCGCGTACAGCCCTCCGACAACTATCAAGACATTACTGTACTTCCTTTTAATGAAGCATTCCATTAGTATATAAACTACAAAGAGATATACACAGGGTGTTCAGGCTATTACTAGCCAGCATTTTTTGTGTAAATAGTAAATATTAGAAAAAAATGATGGAGGAAAAAGTATTACTGTTTTTTATGTGCAACACAATGACATATGCATTTTTGTTTTATTTACATTATTTTGATAGAACTGAAGGTGACCTTCAATTTTTTAAATGGAATGAGGTATTTTTTAATACGTCAATCGATGCAGCTGGACATTCGTAATAAAAAAGTACTAACCTATGTATGTCGAAAAGTTAGTCGTTCAGTAGATATTTCAATGTAAAAAATATAAAAATATCATTACTGCCGTACTAAGACGTTAGCGTTTACTTACTAGTGTAGTACGGCAGTAATGGTATTTTGTTTTTTATATCGAAATATCTACTGAACGACTAACTTTTCGACATACATAGGTTAGTACTTTTTTATTACGAATGTCCAGCTGCATCGATTGACGTATTAAAAAATACCTCATTCCATTTAAAAAATTGAAGGTCACCTTCAGTTCTATCAAAATAATGTAAATAAAACAAAAATGCATATGTCATTGTGTTGCACATAAAAAACAGTAATACTTTTTCCTCCATCATTTTTTTCTAATATTTACTATTTACACAAAAAATGCTGGCTAGTAATAGCCTGAACACCCTGTATACATTCTAAAGTACTTCAATCTTATGTAAGGATAGAATACATGCAATATATTTGCTACAATATACACACATACAATATATTGCTGTGTCAAGATTCTAATAATTACTGTAATTAGTGTAACGGCCATTAGATGGCATTGCGTGAGAGAGAAAGAGGAAGTCGGCGCAGAGGTGCCAAATGGAGGAACCTGGAGGATCTTTCCCCTCCGGCTGGGCCCCCCACACTTACTTCTACTAGTGCTACTGCGCACGCGCCACACACGACGTACCTCTGCTCTGCCCGAGTGAGTCACGTTTAGAGGTGCGTTCGTGTGTGGCGCGTGCGCAGTAGAACTAGTAGAAATTAGAGTGGGGGTCTAGCCGGAGGGGAAAGTTCCTCCAGGTTCCTCCATTTGGCATCTCGGAGTCGGCGTAGCAAGCGCAACGACGGATGTAGTCGCCTATGGCTTATGAGAATGGAACAGGAATGGTCACACATAAAGAGTTTTATAAAACTGCGTATTGCTTACATGTTTTAAGTGAGAGTTGTATTAAAGTGAAATACATTTATGTATTAGTCCTTCATTGGTAAATATAGTTGAGAATAGTTAATTAGAGTAACGCCTGCCTATTTAAACAATTAATTATAACAGGTAGCTAACGAATGAGTAATGTTCTGTTGGAATCGCTGCAAAATTAAGTCGTGTTGAAGGATACTAAACAGTGTCCTTGTGCATTTAAAAAGGTTCTCAGGCCAGATATGGAAGGCCTGCAGCTTTCTAATCTTAAGAGGGCCTAAGCTGTAAACTAAGGGTTCCTATATATACAGGGTGTCCCAAAATTCCTCCGACACCCGAAAATGGGAGGTTCCTTGGGTCATTTGAAGCGACATTTTCCGTTACAAAAATGGCGTCCGCGGCTTTGTTTAGGAGTTATTAACGAAAAACACGGACCAATCAGAGCGCGATCTAGACATGCGATGATACGTTCGGCCAATTGACAGTTGGGCGCGTCGGGCCGACTGTGCTAACTCGCGTCTAGGTCGCGCTCTGATTGGTCCGTGTTTTTCGTTAATAACTCCTAAACAAAGCCGCGGACGCCATTTTTGTAAAGGAAAATGTCGCTTCAAATGACCCAAGGAACCTCCAATTTTTGGGTTTCGGAGGAATTTTGGGACACCTTTAGGATGTGCTCATACGGGTGCCGACTCCAGGGGCGATGCGAAAAATCATAAACCTCGAGCACTAGTTGACGGCTTGCTGCGGTGAGTATCGAAAGTAAAGGTCTCCAGACCCCCGTATGAGCGCACCCCTACTCGCGGCGCGCGGCCGAGTTTCGAAGGCCACGGCCTCACGACCCGGCCGCGTGTATTGCTTCCCGAGGCGGTCGTAGTTCAGAGCTCTTTAGGCGCGTTCGTGATGCCTAGAAGAATTACGGGTGCCACGGGGAGCGAGACGCACAGCCGGATCGAGGAGGCCGTAGACTTCCAAAACTCGACCGTTGCAAGAAAGTAAATTAGAGCTCTGTAGCACATCATTGAATTCGTCTTGACATTAGCTACAATACTATAAAGTTAGAAATTTACATAATGCCATTTGCAAATACACCAATAACTGTGTAATGACGAAAAAACCCGTTATTCATAAGATCTATTGATGCAGTAAACGCTTTTTATTAGACCGGTGTCGAGGGCGCGATCCCTGTTCAGTGTCTACTCACTCCATTGCTGGCCAACGCCACGCTGCGCCTGAGAGCGACGATGATTTATCTCGACTCGGGCATATCGGTGTGAGCACAACTACATCGACACCACAAATCGAATGTTCAAACTTCTTAATTTCCATTATTTTTGTGGGACTTACAAAAACGTATTTCTGGCATTTTTCTGATTAAAGCAGGACCAAACACGATGTAGTTTAAATTGTAATTTAGTGGTGTAATTGACGAAGAAAGTATCGTAAAGAAAGAGACGCGGACAGAAAGAAACGCTTCGGTCACCCGATCCGTGTTTCATTCTGTCCTTCTTTATGTTCGGTTCTCTATTGAAGGTTCGGCGCGGTCGTCGTGGTAGACGCAGTCATACAATAATCAAGTCAGGGACACGATGTAAGTCCGTGAAAAACATGGCTGTGGACTAATAAGAAGCGTTTACTGTATCCGTCATACTGTTTTCTTTGAAAGGTTTCAGTTCATTTTTGAAACTGTCGTTTATCCTTCACACCGATAGAGAAAGTCAGGTGTTCCGTTATTCGTAACTGACCCTGAATATGTGGATATAATTATCCACCGAATAATTATTCGGTGAAAGTTATAATAAATAAATTAGAACAACTCTTGTAATTGATTAATAAGCGGTTTGGTAATTATACATATACAGGGTGTCTCAAAATTCCTTCAACATCCGCAAATGGGAGGTTCCTGAAAATGGCGTCCGTGGATTTGTTGTTCGGGTTTAACACACCCGACCAACAGTCATGTTCCACGAGTAGTTTATTTTTTCTTTAACGTTGTTTCGCTTTAATGCCTAAATCGTGCCTAAACTCAAATCTTTCAATTTGTCACGCACCATCATAATTTTAAGGACTTTCTCCGTCATAAATAACTTCAAGCTGTAACCCTAGTCCTTCACATCTGGTTTTTCTCCAACTCGCCAGCCTTCGGGCCTTGTCGTCGCATTTCTTTCCTTCTCATCGCTCTTAAACTACCCTCTCTCTTGTAATTTTCCCTTTCCCTAAACACTGTTTTCCACCAATCATCTTCTTTCCCAAAATTTACTCACTAACCAACCTTCAAGGCATCAGACAGATCCTACTCAACCACCAAACGGTCAACATCTTTCTAATTTGCTACACGAACTTGTAAATAGTATATATTTCCTTGGCAATATATTAAAAAAGTACTCTTTACATTAATTAAAATTTAATCTCAAGTTTTGTTATTCATATTCACACCCCCATCAACAACAAGAACAATCAGCCCTCACGAGAGTAACAACTTGTCGAGCGCAGCGGGGTGACGATTAATTCATATAAGCCTTCCCCGTACATTTGTTAAGGAGTTATTAACAAAAAACACGCGCCAGATCCCGGTTATTGTTAGCGTGATATCGCCGTTAGCCGAAATAGAACCAATATGCTGTATCCACGATTTGATTGGTCCGTGTTTTTTGTTAATCTGTAACTCCTAATCAAAGCCACGGAAGCCATTTTTGCAAAGTAAAATGTCGTTTCAAATGATCTTGTACACCTCCCATTTCCGAATATACCTTTATATCCCATTTTGTAGTTACTTTAGAGAAATTTAAACTTACCCATTTTTTGCTTTGTGCTGTTGTGTGTTGAATGCCCGTTCACGTGCATTGTAAGTCTCGAATTTTTCTTTTCATACTGACGTTTCTTCTGCGTTGAAGACTGCGTCTGCAAAAAATAAAATTCTATTTATTATAATAATATATAATATAATAAATAAATAAATAATATTATATTATATAAATAATATTATAAATATTGACTATTTTACTATTGTTTTCCTAATTAATTAAATAATAGTAAGCAGGAATTCTAATAGCAGGCAATTCTACCTCAGTGCAATGACCGACAATGTTTGTTTTCTTTCCTTTATACCAGTGATGGACATGCTGGGGGCCCTCAAACCCTTACTTTCCCAACCAACCTCTCTTTCATGCAGCACGCGCTTTCTTCGCGATGCTCGAGGTATGCGCACTGGTAAAGGGGAATGCTGGTGGGGGACAGTGAACAATATGAAGCCGGTTTTATCTTAATTCAGACACAAATGCCCATTCCTATTTTATAAGGGAAATGTCCTAAATATGAACAAGCCAAGAGTGATACCTAAATCTGGACAATTGAGTTTTCGTAGTAAAACTAATAATTAATTAATAGAATAAATAATTATTTTATATATTGTCACACCTTAGCTAGTAGGTGTGAATATTTTATTAGCGAGATGAAGACATCACTTGAAATTTAAACATAAATTCAAAGCTCATCAGAAAAAATATACAAAATAGTCTATTTTCATGCGAATCATGTGCACTTATAGCAGGAATGAGTAGTTTGTAGCTCAATCAGAGGCTTTCACAAGGAATTCTCCCGCCCGTGCGTCACGCTTCCCGTAGTGGTTGTAGTACTCCGAGTCGCCATAGCGAGCGAGACGCTGAGCGGGAGAAGTGAGGGTACTCCTTGAGAATACCTCCGATCGAACTATTAATTGACAATGCCTGTCCTACATCATTCAGGTGATTTGAGCGAGAAAATACCAAAGATCCAAGCTTCTGTACTAGGAAATTAGTGGTTCAAAAGCTATGAGTGTCTACAGTTGAGTAATTTACAGTGTTTTTGTATGTTTTTGAACGTAGTGTGCATCGCACTTCGCATTCCGAGCGGAGTTACTAGATGGCAGCACAAGCTCGTAGTTATGACGACAAGAGTACCAGAGTACTTCCGCGCACTCTAGTTGTAACTAGGTTAGTTAGTTTTAAATTCCCAGATCTTCAGTCAGTATTTAAGTTATTAGGTTAAGCGGTTAGGCTAACCAAATCTAGGGTATTTATCAGTGTTACCAACTTCTGTGCAGAAAAAAGTTTTATTGTGATGACACTGATATACATACATATTATTCCACGCGTTTTCTCTTTTTATTATCTTTATTGCTACTAATAGATTCGAGTAGATTCAAGCCCTTTTTATTTTTGGTGTTATGAGTCCACGTTGACAGTTATGACTAGGCGCCATCTCGTCTAACTAGCTGAACTAAAATTGGCTCTACATATACTATAGACTCTGGCTTCATGAACGGAATATGGGGAAATTGAATGCAGTCACCGGCTTCGGTTATTTATCCTTATACGAGCACATTTTGAGCTGTGCAAGTGTTCATTTGATAGACCAAGGTTCAGCGCAGTGCGCTGTGCCCAATCATCTCAATCAAAAAAATCTTTTAGTGACCGAAAAATACATTGGAATCTGCGGTCTTTTTCTCGATTTTTGCTCTACAGTAAACTTACTTTTCTGTCTCGAAAAGACTTTTTTGACTGATATGATGGGGCACGCGGCACTGCGCTGAGCCTTCCTCTATCAAATGAATCTTTGTGCAGCTCAATATATGCTCGTATAAGGACAAATGCCGAAGCTCGCAAACCCATGTTTCGATCCAGAATCTAGTAATATTGTAGTAATGTCACGTGTGCAGCCTAACCCGTTAAGCTTAGTTTTTAAGACTCGCGCCCTGAAGAAAATTAAACTCAGTTTAGATTACGAACGTGACTCGTGCGAGACAGGCGTTTTTATAATAAAGAGAATTCCATTACGTTAAGTTAGTGTGCAGTTCTTTCTCCTACCTTCTCCACACTGGACGGAGTGTCCTCAGGTAATGCAAATAAGTTGCTTGGTTGTTGGATCGGGTAATGGGGGCGGAGAGGGCCGGCCTAACTACGCTTAGGAATCTACGAAATCGACGTCAGTGCACTGACAATCGCTCATCTTTGAACAGTCATAACTTTTGGACCTTTAATCTTCTAGGATGGAAAAATCGAATTTTTGCATTTTTTCGCTCAAATCAACTGTACTATATAGGAGAAAGACAAAAATTTCTGGTTACCCAAGTTACAGTTTAACCTGAAAGTAATTAATTAAATGCTCATACAATCGTTTTTATCGAATATCTTATAAATTATTGACCGTGTCAAAAACTACGTTAGACGAAACTTTTAGATTTGGACAGACTGCGTTTTTTATGTCGTATTACAGTTTTCATAAAACAAACTCTTTCCGAAAAAAAGAGAAACATGTCAGTACAAAATCAAAAAATCTTTTCTGAAATTTGAAAACTGAAGTATGTTTTCATTATGTTTTACTGTTCAAAATTATGCGATAACGCAATAACTCTGTATCCATTTTCAAGTGGAGCGATTTAATGTAATGATTATAACCACCCGACAAGGTCGAACTACATCCACAGTAAAACCTTAAACTAACGAAATCTCTTAATTTTCTGTTTTGCTTTAAAACACAATCAGAAAAAATTTATTATAAGTTCTAATTGGAGTGTTTTCATGGAACGTGAGTACAAGGAATTGGCTTGATTAGACACAGTACGATTGCCCACTTAGCTATTGGGGACATATCTTTTGGTAACAGCATCATTGGACACATGAAGGATCAGACACATCTCTATTGGGCACAAGTAGGATAAAGTTAGGATAAGGTTAAGTTAGGGTTAGGATCTCCGGAACCAGGACTCCTCATCCACTGTTGGCGAGTGCTAACGGGATTTGAGGGGTCTTCTCGCCGAGAGATCGCGGCGGAGGTGGTGGCCGCTGGCTGTATGGTCGAGGCCACGGCCCTAAGGTCAAAAAACCTGAATGGCATCTCCATTTGCGACCTAAAGGAGGCGGCCCGCAACGTGGAGGCGGGGATAAGAGAGCTGGAACGGAGGGGGTAGTCGGGTGCCACCCTCTCCCAACAGCCTCCGCCTGCGTTGGACGGAACCGAGTGTTCGCCGGCGGCCCTGGACTTCAGGAGTCCCTCGATGCCGTCAGGGGGGAGATGATGGCTTTGAGGAGGCGAGTCGATTTGGCCCCCTCTCCATCCACGGTCATCGTCTCCTCCTGGGCAGAGGAGCATTTCGGTCTCGGGCCCGGTTCTCCCGGCGGGGGGTGCGGCGTCACCGGCTGTGGTGCCCCTGGTGGCGGTGGGTGACGATGGGGGGATCCTGTTGGCTCGGATCGAGGCTCTGATCAACGCGAAATTCGCGTCGATCAAAAAAGAGCTTCGAATGAGCCGACAGGACTTCCCTTCTCGTAGGGCGGAGGCGTCGGGGGCTGGGACCCAGTCGACCGTAAGGCCGGGGGACCCTCCCTTCCGGGCCTCTGTCCCGGTTCCCGGTCCTGTCCCGTCCCGCTCCCGTCCCGTCCCCTTCCCCCTGTTTCTGCTCATTGGACTGGTGTGGCCCCGCGTGTCCAGGGTGTGATCCCGGCTCGCGAAGCTTACCGAACGGCCCAGAGAAGGGGGTGCAAGTGGGCAACATGCTTGCACCCGGATAGATTAGATATTGCTGGGGGAAACTTCTCTCCTCCCCGGGATGGGGCCCCACAAGGAGCCAAGGGCGAGGGGGATGACTGGTTGTGTTCTCAGAGATCCCAGTCGCCCCCGAATAGCCCAGGGTAGGTTGTCGTGATTTTTTTTTAGTGCGGTACTGTGAGCCCTTCTGGCTCTCGTAAGTCCACAAATATCCCCATGTCCCTCCCAGGAGGCGTGGAAGTCCGTAGAAGGATTTTTCCTCACGCTAAAAAATAAAAAAAGGGTGTTGTCCCGGAGTCTTCTTCTCCCCCTAGCGGGGCTCCCTCCGCCAAGGGGATGAAGAAGAAGAAGAAGAAAAAGAAGGGAGCAGCCGCTACGCTGCCCCCACCGCCGGCGGCTACTCCAAAGGCCAGCCAAGCGGCTTCCGCTGTTTCGCGTGGGGACGTGGTCGCAGATAGTGGGCCGCAAGGCCAAACGGAGGGCCGCGGCGGAGACGGTACCCAAAGCCCACATGCCCGCCCCAAAGGGTGGGACAGGGGTTAAGTGTAAAGCCGAGATGCCTCCCGGCGTAGTGCCCCCTCCCCGTTCGGCGGCGGTAACTGTTACCGTGACAGAAGGAAGTAAGTCCACCTACGCGGAGGCTATACAGGCGGCTCGCCAGGACATCGACTTGGACGTTCTCGGTATTGGGGCCCATTCTTGGAAGAGGGCCATCACTGGGGACCTCATCATCGAGGTACCCGGTGCCGACGGGGCGTCCAAGGCCGATGCACTGGCGGCCAAGATGGACTCCGTCCTGGATGGGATGGGTGCCCGGGTGTCGAGGCCGCTCAAGAAGGCGGAATTCCTCCTGACCGGTCTCGACATATCGGCGACCCCTCAGGAGGTGATAGCGGCGGTAATGGCGGCGGGTGGCTGCGCCCGGGAGACCGTCTGGGTGGGGGAGATCAAAATCTCCCCCAACGGTCTAGGCACCTTCTGGGTGCAGTGCCCCGCTGTGGCGGTACTTGCCATTGAAAAGGCGGGGAAGGTGCGTGTGGGATGGGCCTTCGCCCATGTGGTGGCGCAGACGGCCAGGCCGCTGCAGTGCTTCCGCTGCCTCGCCTTAGGGCACGTTTGGCAGCGGTGCACTGCGGCGGAGGATAGGTCCGGCTAGTGCTACCGGTGCGGAGACCCGTCCTGTGCCGTTTGCGCGACGGCGTGGAGGCCAGCGGGTCATAAGGCGGGGAGCACGCAGCCCTCCGCACCGCCTCTGCAGAGTATGGAGGTAGATCCGATGGCGCCGGATGGGGGGATCCGTCCCACCGCCCTCGGCGCTGCCGATCAGGGGCAGGGTGACTTGTGCGCCGATTAATAATGCCGCACGAGTCCTGTCGACGGGTGCTGCAGGCCAACCTCAATCATGGCCGTCGGGCGCAGGACCTATTCGTCCAAAACCTGGGGGAGCTCGAGGTTGGCCTTGCAGTGGCAACGGAGCCCTATAATGTCCCCAACCATCCACACGGGTTCGATGAGCTGGAGGGGTCCGTGGCGATATGGTACCGCGAGAGTTGCCATCCAGGAAGTCTGTGTACTGTTGGACGGACGAGCTCGCGAAGCGGTTGCGCTTACCTACAACCCGCCAAACAGCAATCATTGAAGTGTTAAACCAACTCACTACAACAACACGGAATCTCGTGACCGCCACCGTTAAATCACGACTGACCAATTATCAACGAACATTAACGTTTTGCACAATACCGCGAATAACGGGTTCAATACCAGACATTCAGATCAATCGAGCCAACCTTAGTATACCAGCAAACATACGTCTAGCTGATCCAGACTTTCATCGCCCTGGAAAGATCGACATGTTGCTCGGAACCGGGCCTGCGCTATCATGCCTCAGCATCGGGCAAATCAATTTATCAAAACAAACCAACGTCGATCTTATCTTGCAAAAAACTCAATTCGGATGGATTTTGGGAGGCGATCTCCTCACAGCACCGCAAACAATCCATAGAATCTTTTCCACCAACGTTAAGTTTGATTTACAAAAATTCTGGGAGGTCGAGGAAGGAGCCGTCAAACGATTCCGGTCAGTCGACGATCAAATTTGTGAAGATCATTTCGTCACCATCGTGAAACGCAACGAATCCGGCCGGTACGTGGTAACACTGGCCTTCAACGAGAAACGAGAGCAACTCGGGGAATCATACTCACACACCTTGAAACGTTTTCTAACCCTTGAACGACAATTCGAGCGCGACCTGAAATTAAAAGAACAATATACAAGGGTAATAGACGAATACCACTCACTCGGACACATGAAACAAGCGACGACCGTTCACGCGCCAGGTTGTTACTTACCGCATCATGCCGTCATAAAACCAACAAGTTCTACAACGAAGGTTCGGGTAGTTTTCGACGGGTCAGCAAAAACGAGCACAAATTTATCCGATGCATTATAACATCAGATAATTACCTTATTGAAGAAAGGCTGTCTCAACATTCGACAGTAGGCGTCGAACGATCCAAAATTGCTATCGAACCTAAGCGAGGAATCAATACATCCAAAGATTCTAGGAGACGCATCCACCATAAAGACACTAGGGATATCATGGGATGCCAAACACGACGCTATTCGATATTTAATCCAACCAACCGCGACGACTGAAATCACCAAGCGAAACATCTTATCAACCATTGCAAAAATATACGATCCACTCGGTTTGCTGGGACCTATTATCATCATTGTCAAAATACTGATGCAGCAACTCTGGACTCTGAAAATCACGTGGGACGAATCTTTGCCGGCCAGCATCCACACAGAATGGACGAATTTCGAACGCGGTCTACAACTGCTCAACGATGTCAAGTTTAACCGCCTGGTAAAGCCAAAGAACGCTAAGAGGATAGAACTACACGGTTTTTGTGACGCCAGCGAAAGGGCCTACGGCGCCTGTCTATATATACGGACAATCGATCATTCCGGATCCATTCACGCGCACCTACTTTGTGCCAAGTCACGTATCGCACCGCTCAGTCAGATCACCTTAGCGCAGTTAGAACTGTGCGGCGCCGTATTACTGGCCACGCTGTTTGAAACTGCAAAAATCGCATTAACACACAACATGGACGAAACTATTTTCTGGACCGACTCGACAGTCGTCTTAGGCTGGTTGCGCAAACAACCTTCGACGTTAAAGACGTTCATCGCGAACCGTGTAGCCGAAGTTCAACGAAAGACAAACGTTCGATCGTGGCGGCACGTATGGCACGTATGGCCCATAGACGGAAAGAATACGACACAGACAATGTATCAAATGCTTCCGAATAAAGCCCAACACCGTCGATTACGTTATGGGTAACCTACCTGCCGCGCGCGTTAACGAGGGTCGTCCTTTCTTCAGTAGCGGAGTAGATTATTGCGGTCCTTTCTTCGTAAAGGAACGAAAGTTCAGAAATAGGGCCCGAGTCAAGGTTTACGTGGCCGTGTTTATTTGTTTTGCAACAAAGGCCGTCCACTTAGAGGTCGTAAGTGACTTGATAACCGAAGCATTCATTGCCGCGCTTAAACGATTTATAACTCGACGAGGCATTTGCAAAAATCTCTCCTCAGACAATGGTACAAACTTTGTCGGCGCGAATAATGAATTAACAGCCAGGCGAAGAAATCTCCTGGCATTTTATGCCCGCTTTATCGCCTCATTTCGGCGGGCTATGGGAGGCCGCCGTCAAGTCTTTTAAACACCACGTCAAACGTGTCGTCAGTGAAGAATTGTTCACATACGAACAATTCACCACGTTCGTCATTGAGGTCGAAGCCATCTTGAATTCGCGTCCTCTGACACCACTTTCATCAGACCCAAACGATATATCTGCTCTTACGCTGGGCCATTTCCTGATCGGTGGGTCTTTGATGTGCATTACCGAGACTGATTTCAGCCAAACACCATCAAATCGCCTATCCACATGGCAACACATCCAGAAGGTTAAGCAAGATTTCTGGAATCGGTGGCACAAGGAGTATATCCACCAACTTAACCTTCGCCACAAATGGACCAAAGGATCTCACGACATCAACGTCGGTATTGTTGTTCTTCTAAAGGATGACACTCTCCCCCCGTTGTGCTGGTATTTGGGTCGAGTACAACAGATACGCCCAGGAACAAATGGTATCATACGTGCAGTGACCGTCCGTACCATCAACGGCACGTACAAACGGAACATCAAGAGGCTAGCACCTCTTCCCAACACAGACAGCGCACAACCACTCGGTGCCATTGTATCAACATAAACAAGTGAGTCAACGTTGTCATATTTGTAATTGATCGATCGAATCGATCAACGAGGGGGAGCATGTTCCGTCGCAAAATTCGTCGTCGTACCATCATGAATCACTATCCTCGAGAAAGTTTAGTAAAACGAAAATTCTGCCTTCGAGCCCATTTTACGACAAGGTTGCAGTTCAATATAAGAACTGTAGAGAGCAATAAACCATCTGTCACGCAGAAATATCCGGAACCCTCGCGGTTGTAAAGTCCAGTCCGAGGTACACTCTCGCAGTCATTAAGCACGGTCGTCCGAATACGCATTGCTTTATGACACGGTCGAAGATGCCACGGTCAAACATCTGCCAATTTCAACCACCGAACCGACTTTCCAACTCAGGTATCGCCCTCTCTCCTCCTTCCGACTAGACCAACCTCTAGAACGTCGCGGAGGGAGGTTTGAACAATCAAGGGCAAACTGATTGGAAAGACGCAGGTTGAAAGAACCAATCCGGACAGCTCCACCTTTCATTACAATAGACGACGTTTCCTCTCCTTACCTAGGGCCAACCCAGTCTTACCACACGGGGCGCTTTTTTCACGCATGCGCGAGTTTCGGCAGGAACGTACCCGATTTTCGTACTTGACTAAGGCCGCATGACGTCAAAATCGTCGCGCATGCGCGAAAAAAGCGCCCCTTCTGGCAAGACTGGGCCAACCTCTCATCCACGAGGAGCCTAATCGACCTCTCGTTAAGTCTGGAAGTCGAGTTCACAGTTAGTTCGTTTTCAATCATCGAACGCGTGATACTAACCAGGTCTTGACAGAGTGTCTTACTTGCTTGCGCCCAATATCGGCAAGTCAAAGTACAATACAGATCGAACAGATCTGCGCGCGTCTAAGGCAGGACCTGTTGGAATAGCCTTACCGACGAGTCCTCCGACAGGTCTAGGACGAAACGTGATTCCTCCAACATATCGACAATTCCTCTTGATCCACAATCCAATCATTGAATAAGTTGCTTAATATTACTTTGGCGGGCAACGACATGAACATTCGCGAATGCCGCGATTAAACAGTAGAAATACCTCTTGCAATACGGAAACAAGCGTTTGTAAAAGTTAGTTTAAAAGAACGCTATTTAATTTTTAAAGAGATACATGGAGGATAAATCATTCAAACTTGGCCGCTACCTAACACCTTTTATGGCCATTGGTTTAAAAAGTAACGGCCAAATTTGAATGATTTTCCCTGCATGTATCTCTTTAAAAATTAAATAGCGTTCTGTTAAACTAATTTTTACAAATACTTGTTTCAATATTGCAAGAGGTATTTCTAAGCTAACGAACGTTTTTGATGGGATATATCCTAACTCTAAACCTAATAATTATCGAGTAATTTCACTTTATTTATCTAAACACCCCACTGTCCTGCGGAAACCTGTAATAAGGTTGAATTTCTAACTTGGTATTATGCGAAGAATGTTATCATGAAATGAAGTGCAATTACTCGTTAATTATTAGCTTTAGGGTTAATAAAGGTCAATACTTTTTTACTTGGAATTCGACATTCTTCCAGATTTTGGTATAAAAAATATAGTATTCCATTTAAAAAAATAAAGTCGACCTTCAAATCTCCGTAACGCCTGTAACAAAATAAAGACACTACATAATGTTGTGACGTGGCAGATTTTGCCAGCGTCACTCCGAACCCTAAACGAAGGACCGGGTCAACCTCGGCCGATACTTTAACGAGAACGGCCGCGGCCGTCACGATCGCTCTCCTTGGACGTCCGAGGTCCAGCGAAACAAATGTATCGCGTTGAAATGTCGCGCCGCTGGGCGCGACACAAGGTTTCAGGAATAGCCGGAGTCTATAAGGAACCCGGTACCTATCTCCTGCCGCTGATTGGCGCCATGTCTTAAGGAAAGATGCTCGGAATACTTATCGCAGCACTTCATTGGCTAACTAGACGATTGGACCAGGATCGAGCCCGGATTCAGCAACCGGAGAGGCCGACGAGGATACCGAAAATACGGGACGTCCAACAGCCCAGCCTCGTTGACTCTCGTCCAGGAATTGCGCGGAGAACAATCCTGGAACGGCGCGGATCCATGTCGACAAGCTTCGCGGTTTTCCCAGTGGCCCCGTCAAATTTGTGATTTCCATGGGAAATCACCAAATTCCCGGGGGCCCGGGACCATAGACACAAATTCCGTCCGTGCCGCAAGGAACCACGCGATAGGCCCGAGCGTCGCCTACGGGGAGATAGATGAGGAAGTAGGGGGACGCCTCGCTTCCGCGTTCCCGAGCCACGCGGAATTGGGTTACTGGGTCGAAGGACCGCGAACGCTAAAGTTGTGCCGCCACTAAACCCGCGAAAGAGAACAACGTTAAAAGTATCGAAGTGCCGATCGAGACGACCCCCGATCAATTGGTAAGTGCCGATCAGGCTTTATTTAGCGATTTCCCCAAGTAAATTCGGGGAAATTACGAAATTGCGAAATTACTATTGGCCCCTACTTTGAAGGTTATATTTGTGTTCCTGGGATCATTTTAAGAAAAAAATGTGTATATAACAGGTGTCCAATGGGTTCCGTTTAGCCGGTAAAGTAGATTTCTTGTTTTTCATAAAACTCCAAATATCTTGGAAACTATACGAGATATGGCAAAATATCAAGAGACCTTTTTTGTAGAAAATTAAATTTCCAATAGTTTATGTCCTATGACATTTTTCTATCAGCTGCGCAGTTTCCGAGTATATTTATATTTCGGTGAATTTGCAGAACAACTGCCTCTCCCCCGAAATAATAATCGGTGGAACGTAAAGGCTTCGTTCCGAAAAGATCAAATTCTGGAAGACATCTATAACGGGAAGATTATGTAAACAGAGTGAGTTAGGGTTAGGCCGTGAGAGGGGGCGGAGAGGCCCGATCGTGAGGCCGGGCCGACCACGCATACGAAAATCCAGGAGTAGTCTAGTAGTAATTTCAAGTGAATATTTTTCGTGAAAAATGGACTTTTAACATCATTTTAACGTTTCTGATAGGAAATTAGATTTCCTACAAAAAAGGTCTCTTGATATTTTGCCATATCTCGCATAGTTTCCGAGATGTTTGCAGTTTTATAAAAAAGGAGAAATCTACTTTACCGGCTAAACGAAGCCCATTGGATACCTGTTATATACACATTTTTTTCTTAAAATGATCCCAGGAACACAAATATAACCTTCAAAGTAGGGGCCACGGTTATCGTAATCGTGCCGTAAATTCATTCGTGTTGGCTCGGGGCGTATTTGCGGATTCCGACCTCGTGTCGTCTACCACGAGTCCTCGCGTATCTGCGTACCGGGAGTAGCTCTCCCGAGAGGAACGCGAGGCCGTGGAGTCATAGCGTCCGCGATTGTCCGCGCGCGGAATATTCGGGACGCGCGGCCTTTGCGATTAATAACGAGCTTCCCTCGGGACGTTCCACGGCGGGACGACGCGACGCACAGTGGGACAGAATGGCTCGGTAGCTGTTCACGCCTATTTGACCATTATTTCAAAACTTAAAGACCACATCAAATAGGTCGTTGGATTTGTCTTGGCGTCAGCTATAACATTATTCAATAAAAAGTACATAGTTATAAATAAACAATCAAGGTGACCTCAATTTTTTATTAAATAAAAAAATTGTTTTAATTTTTTGTATTGGAATTTGTAGAAGACTAATTACTGATTACTTTTTGTAGGAAACATTTTTTTGTTACACCACCGGATGTGTCTGAAAAATCGTGTAAATGATGAATAATAATTGAAAACTGGCTGTTCAGGCATTGGAACAAGAGTAATCCATATTTTTTGAATCAATGAATTTTATTAAAATTAATTGAGAAAATAAAAACATATTATGACGACATAAAACATATTTTTTACACAGTATACATATCTAATTACATATCTACAATGTATTATTTACGATTAATCGTCGTTGTCGTCTTCCAACTCCTCGGATAACGTTGATTTCTCCAGATCTTTTTCAAATATTTTAAAACGGTCATGTTTAATAATCCTAATCCTAATCCTAAAAATGGCAGCGCTACGTGCGAGGGTCACTCGAAGTTACCGTGCGACCACGGAACCTTGGTAACGAAGACAATTTTATATTCAATAAATAGTTAAAACCGAAAGACCACAATATCTTTTCAACGAAATTCGAATTTCGTTAATTTGAAATCAAACTACAGCGATCGCGAAACTAAGTGGTCGTCATGCGTCTCGAGCAACGCGACTCGCCGCGGAATTGCGTGTCACGCGACGCTTCAAACCTTCATAATTTCCGGGGTGGGACGAGGGGGACGTGAACTTTGCAGGATCTTTTAGAGGAGATCTTGCCAAATATGTTCCACTATGTTAGAGCTCGGAACTCTGCGGAACTTTTAACTTATTCCTTGTGAAAGGTGAAAGACTATGACGATTTTCCTTAGTTGACTAAACATATTTTAAAATAATAAATTATGAACATTAACGTTTAGTTCCTGGGGCGTTCTCAACATAGATATACATTCCTCACATAAAAAAAATTTGGGCACTTAATCTTCAGTAGGTTTTCTAGGACATCGTTATGAAGGAACGGAATTTTTTCGGTGATAAATCGTATCTGGAAAAGTTTGATCTTTGAACGCTTATTGTAACAAGAGTTTTTAATGACTTTAATTAATATTATCGTTTTCGAATGTAATGGACATTTAAGAATCACTGTGCATTGGTTAAAAATTGATATGAGGACTTTCATTTTTTAGCTAATGAACAGCTAGCGCGGCGATCTGTCCCACTGTGCGACGTGCCGATTTCGTCCTCTCGCGACTTTGCCGTAGCCCGAGCCCAGCCAAATAGAAT
The DNA here is from genome assembly GCA_963971365.1 of Lasioglossum villosulum. Classification (NCBI taxonomy): domain Eukaryota; kingdom Metazoa; phylum Arthropoda; class Insecta; order Hymenoptera; family Halictidae; genus Lasioglossum; species Lasioglossum villosulum. The sequence goes on along the minus strand of OZ020502.1, from coordinate 11,823,356 downwards.
ACGCATCGGTCATCGGAGCTCGGCGGAATTCGTGCCGTGTAAAGGCTTGTATTAACACGCGGAGTCCTGTGACCGCCGAACTCAACGCGAAAGGGAGAATCTACGCGCGATCGGCCGAACATCCGTCGACGAACATCATTATCGCGCTGGCAAATTTCCATTGACGCCGGTCTACTCCGGCGGCCTGTATCCCGTCAACCCGTTAAATAAACGATTGTTATTGTTGCCGAAATCTTTAAAGAGTTATTCTCCCTACGAGAAACGTTCCCGTCACGGGGAATGCCCCGTTCCTTCTCTCCACGTGGAACCCTGACCGTGTTCGCGGCTATTCCAGATTATCGCGCAGTCCTCGCGGACTCGAGGTCGTTTTATAGAATTCGCGTCAAAGTGAGAGTTTCGCGTGACACCCTATAGTGTCTGGCGCGCGAGTTCTATAGTGCTCAGCTTTCCAAGTATTTCGACTCGAATCCGCGAAGGATTGTTTGTCCCGGGAGGACCACGTGTCGCGCGACCGCGCGTGGCCCGGTCGCCAGGCCATAATTTCCCGCGTTCGGTTCCCTTTTCGACTCCGAAAAGAGAAATGACGTGACAATGTATACAGAACTTATTTGTACAACGCATACTTTGGAAGTTATTATAGGTGTGCAAGTTGCGTGGACTACCCGGTATACAGGGTGTCTGAAAATTCCCTCAAGATCTGTACATGGGAGGTTCCTGAGAACAAACCTGGTACCTGACGAGTGCATCGGTCCTCCACATAAAAAACTAGCTGGTTATTGTTGCACGCTCGCTTCGCGATCTCGCGGGTGGGGTTGTTGTTGCTCGCTTGCTTCGCGAACTCGCGGGTAGGACTGCTTTTGCGAGAGGGTTAGTGGTACGCATTGCTAGTGGGGCATACAGCTATTAATGGTTTTTTTTAAATTTTGTGTGTGACTCTCCACGAGCCACACAAAGAACTTCCCGATTCGTTAGTCGTAAGCGGTAACATTAGCATTAGTTGCATAATTAAAAAAAAAATTTTTTTTTAAATTAAAAAAAATGAAATATATATAATTACGTTTGTTTATTTGGTGGAAAATTTCCATACTCTCGTATAAATTGCATTGCAGTTGAATGAACTTCTTTCGAAAAAAACTAAAAAATCTAAAAAGAATGCTTGACCAATATGGACCAAATCTAATCAGCTCTAAGTTACGACGGGCCACATCGATTGCATCATTCATCATTCGGATCGCATTGTTACTTTTTAAGAAAACGTTAACGAAAAATTTGATAACATACAAACGGCCATACGCACGCACGCACGCACACACACACTAACAATTTGATAAAAATAGTCTAAAATGACTCCAATGACCATGAAACGTGAAGATCTGCTAAAAAATCGATTCTCGATTTTCGGGGTAAGTACAGTAACTTCCCTATGAATCGGGAAGTTAATAAGGTCATAGAAAGATAGAACGTATTGTGACATATGATTTTTTCTCTATCATTTTTTAATATTTTTATTTAAAAAAGAGCAGTAACTTGTCCCAGTTCCTAGAATCACCCTGTATGAAGAAATTTCTAACACTCATTACTTATCATGATAGCAAAAAATCAAATTTCGGACGGTATTCTGTGCGCGCAGAGGGCGCTCTTTCTGCCGTCCAACGGATCAGGGATTTGGACCAGAACAGAAAGACGGCCCAATTCCGGCTGCCGGCCGTCGATTTTGGCCGAAATTGCTTTTATTTAAGAGGGCAGCACGGCTGCACAGATGTGACGAATGCCGCTTTACAGGGCAGCACCGTTGCACTGCCATTGCTAATTGCCACTATACACTAGAAGTAAATTTCTATTGTATCAAATATACAGCACTTGTCCTTTTTACTGCCAATTCGAAATACTTTGTGCACATGCAAGGAGAGGAAACGATATAATAAACGCCCATGTAATGTCAACATTTTAATCGTTTGTTATTTTTACCTAGACTGCGGATCTTGATGCAAACTAAAAATTGTCTGCTTCGATTGCAAGAGAGAGAAACTCAAAATTGCAAAGCTATACCATTTTTTTTACAGTTAAGTTTCATTTCACTGCCCTGTAAAGCGGCATTCGCCAATCTGTGCGACCGTGCTGCCTTCTTAAATAAAAGCAAATTCAGCCGAAATTGACGGCCGGCGGCCGGAATTGGGCCGTCTTTTCGCCCAGGTCCAAATCCTTGGTCCATTTAAAGGCAGAAAGAGCGCCCACTGCGCGCAAAGAATACCGTCCGAAATTGAGCCAAGTCAATATTGAGCAGCTCCAAGCGTAGCTTGTCCTCTATTCTGCCCGTTTTCAGCCGCGGGCCGACTTGACCCTGGAAACGCCTGGCTATCTGGGTATGTAAGAAATTAATTTATACATCATTTAATAGATATTTTTTTGTATTAATAACCTAGATTTAATTAAATAATAATTGTAATTTAAGCAAGACAAGCAAGTGTTTCGTTTTGTAGTAGAGGTAACAGTTCTATCTATCTAATAATTGTATTCGAAAGTGCTTCTACCGTCCCGATTTACTCTACAGGATGTTCTAAAATTTCTTTAAATCCCAAAGATGGGAGGTTGCTTGGATCATTTGAAGCGACATTTTCCTCTACAAAAATGGTTTCCGCGGTTTTGTTTAGGAGTTATTAACGAGACGAAAAACGAACAGAAAGTGAAACGAAAAACAGGGAACGCAGTGTCGCTGGGTAAAACGCCATCCGTCCTTTTACCCAGGAAGTGGTAAAAATGGTCAGGTCAGCGTAGCATCCCTACTGTCCTAGTATAGACGCCGTTTTCGAACGGATACCCGTCGACTCTAAGCACCAATGTGCAGGAAACATGTGATTGCCATAAATTCTATTTTTACAGTGGTCCTTCTCGTATCCTGTTTTTCGTCTCACCATACCGTCGTACGATTTACTGTGAATGTGGACAGAATGCAATGCAGGCCCCATTTGCATTATGAATAAATGTACCCTGAGCGAAACACTCCGTCTCTGCAAGCTTCTGTTATTGAATATTATTATTATTTTTCATTGTATAAGATATATATATATATATATATATATATATATATATATATATATATATATATATATATATATATATTCTAATTCTCATTTTTAACCTCTAATAATGTAATTTTTATTAATTTGTATATATGTATATATTTAAAAATATATTTATTCGTAAATTTTAAACATGATTTATTGTATGTTATTTTAAATAACTAACCTAACCTATAAGCCTTACCCGAAAGTTTTTAAACAGTCGCGCGAATAACATCTTAAAGATGCCTTTTTTTAGACATCGGGAAGATGTTTTTAATATGTACTACTAGAACATTTGAAAGATATCAAACTGACATTCAGAAGATATCTTTAAGATGGTACGTTGAGTCACAAACGACATAAAACTAACGTAAAACCAACGTAAAACTGACATTAAACCGACATTGGCGACATCTCTCAGATATTTGAATGTCTTGCGGCAGGCATCTTTCGAACATCTTTGAGATGTGTCTGTGCTATCTGGGAGCAGAATCGCGCTAGAACAGAGATGCGAATCCTAACCCGAACCCGGTTCGGGTCTCGTAACCCAAGTAATAGGAGAATTTTGTAACCCGCCTAACCCGGTTCAAATTCTTCTGTAACCCTGTTAGGCGGGTTACTCGGGTTACAGAATTCTTCGGTAAGTCAGTAATCGTTAAGGTAGAGCGCAACATTGAAATGGTAAACATTTTTTTTCGACGCGTCAAAAACCCTTCTGACAGTCGTCATTATAGTAAAAAAAGAAGCTATCTTCAAAATTTCATCGAATTCTGATTTTAGCTATAAACGGAAGTTTAGCCTTTTTTAATAAATAGTTACACACACACACACACACAATATATATATATATATATATATATATATATATATATATATATATATATATATATATATATATATATATAGTTAATTAGTTAATTAAATTTTTCTTTATTAGTTTCATTAAATTTTGTATGATACCATAAAAATATTGTATATATAGCCAAGAGAAATTGTAAAAAGTGAAGATTTTATTTATGATTTAGCTTTTATTGAAGCTAATTTTTCCACTTTGTGACGTTCTTTTGACAGAGGAAGGTCGATCGCAGGTCGCTCAGTTCATGATTCAAGTCGAAAAAATCGTTTTGTATTAGAAAAATACATTAGAATCTGCGAAATTTTTCTTCATTTTTCCCCCTACTTTGGACGCTCATATTATTAGATATAAACATAATCTAACAAAATCATGAGCTGAGCGACCTGGGATCAACTTTCCTCTTTAGAACAAGCCCTCACACAGTTCGTAACATGCTTGTATAAAAACAAAAAATGGTTTCCCGTAAACGCAGTTTTCACTTGTTTTTGTAGTAATATTCTAGTAATATGCTAGTCATATCTATGGGTCTGGTACCCCCTTAACCCGTTCCAAGAGGGTTTAACCGGCTCTCTCTAGGCTCTAAAACCCGCTCTCTCCGGTTTTATATGGGTTGCAGAAACCTTTCTTGGTTAACTGGGTTTGGGTTAGGATTAGCCCGCGGTACGTATCCCTATGCTAGAGGATATTTGAAAACATTCAACATCATTGAAGGACTTTAATATGTTTACTATAGCTTTCACTATTGATAAAGTATTCTGCTTTTATATTTGAAATCTTATACCTTTTCTCTGGCCGTGACCTTGAATAACACTGTCCAACACCAAAAATGTTTTCATATAACTGATGGGTGGATCTTATAGAGTTTTTTGCGCTGATTCCGAATCTGCCCTTAGTTTCTCCTACACGCACAGTTTTTGAAAAACATGACTTTGAAAAAAAAACCTATTTTCACAACTTTAAACAAATGTGGTGACGGTATTATAAAAGATATTGAATTGTTCTTTGCAGCAAAAGATTCTGTAGACTTTTCTGAATACGGTGATATCCATTATTAATACGTTATGATTGTTTAAACATTAATAAATAATAATTAAAGACGGAGAGACACCACTTTTGCACCAAATTTTGATGATATTTTTTAAATTATCTCAAAAAATAAGGGTCCAGCGGAGAATCGAAATATACCACGCGATAGAGCAGATTTCTACAGAATCTTTTGCTGCAAAGAACAATTCAATATCTTTTATAATACCGTCACCACATTTGTTTAAAGTTGAAAAATAGGTTTTTTTTCAAAGTCATGCTTTTCAAAAACTGTGCGTGCAGGAGAAAAACTAAGGGCAGATTCGGAATCAGCGCAAAAAACTCTATAAGATCCACCCTTTAGTTATATGAAAACATAAAAAAAGTTTAAATTTGTTGGACAGTGTAATTACAATCACTGAATTTGTAATTAAAGGAACTATTACTGTATGTGTTTAAAAAAGGTGGTTCCGTTTAAAAAATGAAGGTGACCTTGATAATTCTTAAAAAATTGCATAAAAACAAAAATTGTTGTGATATCGTGGGAGCTCCATTTTGACATTCAACTTTATTCACAAAACATTTATCTTTGAAAACAACGAAGATATTTCAGGTTCAAACGTTAGGAAATATTCAGCCTGAATAGTCTTTACAGCTGAAATAATACAATATATCATAATAATTAAAAATTGGATTTTTCTGTATTCATAAATATTTAGAAGAACTTACTTATTACCTATCGGAATGCAGAAAGAAGTTCAAATTTGAATGCGGTGTAACTAAAGTTCCATCAAGAAAAGTAAAATAACGCACGACCTTCGTCAATGAAATCGAATGGGTATATATATGTACGCATCTCTATATGTAAACGAAGTTACTTAAGAAACTAGGACGCGTTGCACCTTTCGCGTTTACGTCCATCTCCGAGTAAGAAGAAAGTGCATTGCGTCTCGCCAACGATTTAGAATGAAGTGGTGTCTTTTCTGGTATGTATTAAACCACGAGTTTCACTTTTTATGCACTCTATATTGAACAACGTCTAAATTAATAAAACAACTTGAACTGTGGTCGTGTAGTATTATGATTGTGCATATGTTCGCTCTCTCTAATAATCTCTAATATAATTGATGAATAAAGCTGTATTCTTCAAAATTTAACCATTGAATTTTATTTTCAAATTGGGCATGAACTTATACAATCATCTGACACTATTCGGTCACAATCTGTATTTTCCAATATCAACGGCGACGTCAAAAAAAGAAAAACTTAGAGTCATAAGCACAGATTAACACAATATATCGAAAGTAAGGCATAGTCCAGTTTAGGACTCGTGTGATCCAAATGAGGAAACCAGTTTCCTAAATGGGCTATTAACACTGTTTTGAAAATATTTTTACAACCTCTACATAATGTTTCAGTTCGTTTTTTGACACTTGATCAATCATAGTGTTAAGTTTGCTCTTAATTCTGCTCGAAAGTATGAACACGTTTTAGATTCATGGAGATGTTTGCTTAAATGGTTAACTTAACCCTCTTTACTTCAGTTGTTCATAGCAGTCATGAGCAAGGAAAATTTATTTTGGTTGCTTATAACCAGACTAGACTGTATATTATAACTAGACATTATGCATTTATAGCAAAATTAAAATTCAAAATTCAAAATTGTTAAAAAATTTAAAGAATTGAAGATGTCAGTGTACAATTTCTCTTCGGTTAAAATCATTAAGGGAAGAAAAAACAGTCAATTCAGTTTCTATTACTTGCTATTGATGCAGACAATTTTTGTTTTGCATAAAGATCCGCAGTTTACTTGTAACAGTGTAAATTCAGTTTTCTCAGTGCAAAAACAGAGCTGTACCTATCAAAGTAAAGTGCTTTCCAAGACGCACGCACCTACCAAGACAAGTACTATTGTTAGTGTATTTTTTATTAGAATAGCATAGAAATAATTTATTTTTATCCTCCTTGCCATAACAAGGAACTCGGTTTAGAAAGACTGTTATCTATGTTTTAGCCCACACATTCTTCCGTACATCCTTTTTTGGACGTTATAAGTATTGGTTAGGTCTGTGTTAAGTCCTCTATGCTGGTAAATTATTAACTGACGAGATCTAGTTTAAAGACCTAGATTTCATTATTTGTTCTAAAAGTTTCGCTCGTTATCTAGTCTCCATTACCAGTAAACAAATGTTCGAACCAGACCGACGCAAACGTTACCACGAAGCGTTTCAGAATGGGGTGACCTTGACAACATATTTCAAGGTCATTGAAATCGGTAAGGAGATAGCACGTGGACAAGCTTACGTCAACAACAATCTGAATTGTTTTGAAAGTGTAAGCAAAATTAACTCATAAAATTGGGAGAACCATAACATGATGATAACAATATGTGTATTTTCGGAAATTTTAAGGTTAACATTAACATTAAATAGTATTGCATATGGCAGTGAAAAGTCTATGAGTGAAACACTACAAGATCAGAGAAGATCATGGAACATATGTACATACCTATTCTGTAAAACTAATTGCAAGAAAACTTCTCTAGTGTATTCTAGAAATTCATGAAAATCGTTGATGTACACCCACGACATGCACTGAGAGATACACACGCAACACTAGTGCACACAATTGTAAGTGTGTGTGTGCACAGTAGGGTTGACCTTATTTTTAGACCATGAAATTTTGGAAACGGCTCCCCCTCCATACTTTTCCATTTGATCAAAAATCATATATCCAAAGTTTTAGAACAATCGGACGACGACGTTGGGAAGACGTGCCACATAGAGGGCGAAGTTGTGAAATAGAAGTAACTGCACGCTAAATATGAAGGGTATACTGGAAATTCAAGTTAAATATTTTATATCTCCAAAAATATTAATTCCTTACATGTATTCAAGTGCAGGTGTACTTTGTACTAATTAAGATTATTTCACATTAATTAGCCTGTCTAATTGCTGTCTGCACACCTTCCCGCTAACAAGTCCGTTTTTGCGAAGAGTAACACCGGTGAGAATGAAGCGTTCCAATTGGAGTAATAAAAACCCACCCCAAATCTCGTGTTTCGGGTTAACGGTGTAATAATCCCATCATAACCCCTCAACAATTCAGCAGACGGTTAGAGTCTTTTGCAGTAATACTAATTCAACTAATCCGTTGTAAGTGTAGTAAAGGCTCGCGTTGGGTGATGTTTTATAGTAGTGCCATCACTATTGTGCTTTGAGCTCAGTACGCCACTGCTGTAACTTGGCTACGATCGAGGTAAAAGGTATGATGACTCGCGGTCCTCCGGGCGGAATTGTTAGACAGCCTCGATTGAACCTTGGCAAAACCTTATTAAGTACGTTGGTAGTAACATTGCAGACTTTATGTCTAAACAAATGTAAATTTTTTAAAAAGATTTTCGATTCCCCTAGATTTTACAAGTAAGGATCCCTCAGAATGGGAAAGTGATCCCAGTTTAATGTAGGTTTAAATATAGTAAATAATTTATTTGTAGTGAATGATACGGCAGAACGAGGAATCAAACATATCCAAGAATTTAACGATGTACAAACTGTATTAGACTACAGAAAGCGCTATCCACACGCAAAAAAGACTACATTAATGAAATCTTTGTAAAATGTCTTTAGTTGTATCTGTTGTATCAAATGTATTTCTTACCTTGTATACATATGTGTATCGAAAAGTATTTAAACTCAATGCCTCAATACCTCTTAGTTTCTTTTCTTCGCCGTTATATGGTGTAATATTCACCACATCCGGTTAAAAATATTATGCTTGAATTAAATATTACATATCTACATACATACTTTTAAATTAGTATAAGAATACAACTAAAATAATTGGTACTTTCAATAATATACGTAAAGGATGACATATACAGGGTGGGGCAGTAACTATTAGCACCTCAGATATCTTCGAAACTATAAGTCTCACAGAAATATTTGCTGAAATAAAATTGCACAGTACGAAGGAGGCCATCCGGTGGTGATAGTAGTTTTTTTTGCAGGTGGACGTACTTCGGACATTTGAAGGTCACCTCTATTTTTTTTAATGGAATGAGGTATTTTTGAATACATCAACCGATGCAGCTGGACATTCGTTACAAAAAAGTACTAACCTATGTATGTCGAAAAGTTAGTAGTTCAGGAGATATTACAATTTAAATAACTCTAAAACACCATTGCAATCGTACTAAGACGTTAGTGTTACTTACTGTTGTAATGTCTTAGTAGGAAAGTAATGGTATTTTTGAGTTATTTAAATTGTAATATCTCCTGAACTACTAACTTTTCGACATACATAGGTTAGTACTTTTTTGTAACGAATGTCCAGCTGCATCGGTTGATGTATTCAAAAATACCTCATTCCATTTTAAAAAATTGAGGTGACCTTCAAAAGTCCGAAGTACCTCCACCTACAAAGAACTATTGTAGCCACCGGATGGCCCCCTTCGTACTGTGCAATTTTATTTCAGCAAATATTTCTGTGAGACTTATAGTTTCGAAGATATCTGAGGTGCTAATAGTTACTGCCCCACCCTGTATATTTACAAAAATATGATAAGGCTCTTTTTTCGTCTACCTGTATTTTTATTGCAGGCATTCCCAAAGTATAAAGGGACCGGTTGGAGACTAAGGGTTAGGGTGTCCCTTAACAAGCGAAGGAGCGATAAAATATTAGGACGCCCTCCAATTTTATTCCTTTTCATGTTCTAAGTAAATGTATAAAATATTAGCCCAATCGGATTATTCTAAACCTTGCCTCAAGAAGCTTAAAGTTAGGATATTCTGTAAAATTTAAAAACATTTAGTACTTTTGTCGTTTTGAGTGAAAAATTGTTTACAACAGATAAATATCACAGTAACAGAATATAATCACACAATTTATGTACATAATACAATTTTTAAACGGAAAAAAGGTTAGTTGAAAATGAATTTTTGGTCAATGTTTTCATAGGCATAACTCTGCGTGCATGCTGAGTGACCAAGAGAAGATTCTGAAAGTTTTCTTCACTTTTTGCTTCAACTACATATTGTTGTGTTAAGCTCATAGCCCTTTCAGCGGCATTATTTGTAACAGGAAACTTCCGGAAAAATCGTGGGCTTCCTGAAAGTCCTTACAATCATTCCACAAAACTTCTTCACGGCTCCGTCCGAGATTTTTTTATTGACACTAGCAATCATAGTCATACACTTATTTTAAAAATTGAAGACCAAGAGGAGTTAAGTTTCCGACTTGTGGTTGTATTCAAGATGCCCTCATGTTTTGAGCGCTCTATTCTTTTAAAATTTTACTATTTAAGGGACAGTTAAAATTAACACGCCATGATGACCTTCAATTTTTAAAACAATTGTATGATTATGGTTGCTAGTGTCATTAAAAAAATCTTGGACGTCGCCGTGAAGAAGTTTTGTGGAATGATTGTAAGGACTTTCAGGAAGCCCACGATTTTTCCGGAAGTTTCCTGTTATAAATAATGCCGCTGAAAGGGCTATGAGCTTAACACAACAATATGTAGTTGTTGGATCGTGATTGGAGAAATAGAATAATGTTTTACAGTAAACAAAAAAAGTATATATTTAACAATAAGTTCAGTTCAGTCTACACGTGGCTGTTTGTAGGTTATGTACGCTCAATAGTCTGGGCCCTCCTGCCCATTCTGGAGGAATGGTGCGAGAGGCGAGTAAGGCTCACCTACAGATCCACCCAGATGTTAACCGGCCATGGATGTTTCGGCCGGTACCTGGCGTGGATCAAGAGGGAACCCACCGAACGGTGCCACCACTGTCCGGAGGCTTTGGACACGGAGCGGCACACGCTGGAAGAGTGTCCAGCGTGGTCGGCGCCGCGCCGTGTCCTAAGAAGCGAGATCGGAGGCGACCTCTCGTTGTCGGCCGTGGTCGACCACATGATTGGCGACGAGAGGTCGCACAAGGCCGTGACCTCCTTCTGCGAGGAGGTGATGCAGCGGAAGGAGGTGGCAGAAAGGGAGAGGGAGGCCGACCCCCTCTCCGAGAGAAGGATTGCTCTGGCGAGGCGTCCTCGCCGAGCGGCCCGCCCCACGCTACGGGGCAGGCGACGGACCGGGGTAGGCGGGACTCGTTAAGTCCTTCCCGCCTCCCCCGAAGAGGCATCCCAGAGCGGTTGCTCTTTTATGGGGGGACTATTCCCGCCCCCTTTCCTCTGTCCCCCCGGGGGGACGTAAAGATCGTTGGGTCGGGGGGAGGGGGTGGGAGTGGGGGAGGGGCAAACGCGGGCGGGGCGCACGCCTTCGTCCCTCCTTGTCGCGCGCGGAGACTTCGTCCTTCGGCCGAGAGCCCTTTGAAGGGCTCCTCGAGCCAGGAACGGAGTCACCGGGGGTCGTCGGGCGTAGCGAGCTGGAGACTCGCGAAGCCCACCGAACGGCCCAGGGAAGGGGGATGTAAGTGGGCAACCTGCTTACATCCTGATAGCGTAGGTATTCTCCACACAGGGCCAATGGCGAAGGGGGATGGCTTGTTGTGTTCTTTGGAGATTCCAGCCGCCCCCGAATAGCTTAGGGAAGGTTGTCGTGAGGTTTTTAGTGGGTATTGTGAGCCCTTCTGGCCACGTAGCCCCACATAACCTCGTATCTCTCCCAGGGGGTACGGGGTATGCGTAAAAGCATTTCCCTCACGCTAAAAAAAAAACCTTTCATACTCTCTCTCACTTTATCCATCCTTCCAGAACTTTCCTTCGTCATACACACACACACTCAATAAAAACAATTACACACACACACTCCCCGCTTGTTTTTATTGATTGTGTGTGTGTATGACGAAGGAAAGTTCTGGAAGGATGGATAAAGTGAGAGAGAGTATGAAAGGAGTGCGTGTGAGAGAGAGAGAGAGAATGTGAGCGAGCGTGAAACTGGTGGGGAGAGTACAGTGGGTAGTATAGAGTGTGAACCTAGAGAGAGCGAATGTATAGAGTGAAGCATAGAGAGAGCGTACATAACCTACAAACAGCCACGTGTAGACTGAACTGAACTTATTGTTAAATATATACTTTTTTTGTTTACTCTAAAACATTATTCTATTTCTCCAATCACGATCCAACAAATGGTAGCAGAGCGTGGTTAGGAGAATATTGGAAGAATAAATTAAAACGAGAGAGATATAAAGTGAACACGAGGTAAAAAGAACACGTGCAAAATGACCGATCAGTGGAACATCGCAGCGGTCGAGAAATTAACAAATACGAATTATTTCGTCTGGCGAGAAAAAATAGAGGGCATTTTAAGTTGGTCCGTGTTTTTCGTTAATAACTCCTAAACAAAGCCGCGAACGCCATTTTTGTAAAGGAAAATGTCGCTTCAAATGACCCAAGGAACCTCCCATTTTCGGCTCCTAGGGTAGTTTTGGGACACCCTGTATAAGTGAAAACGAAGAAACGAGAACAGTACTAAATATTTTTAAATTTTATTCAAATTCAAAACGAGAACAGTACTAAATATTTTTAAATTTTACAGAATATCCTAACTTTAAGCTTCTTGAAGCAGGGTTTAAAATAATCCGTTTAGGCCAATATTTTACACACTTACTTAGAGCATGAAAAGGAATAAAATTAGAGGGCGTCCTAACATTTTAACTCTCCTTCGTTTGTTAAGGGACAGGCTACCAAGGGTCCGCACTGCTAGACTAGCCACAATACAGAGCGTAACACGTCACTCATGTTTTTGTATTAAAGTGTACATTAAAATATACAATATAATGAAGTACACAGGGTGAGGCTCTTAACTTGATCACCTCGAATAATGACTTAACGGTACAGTTTACGAAAATGTTGAAACGTGAAATTTAAATGGCATTAGAGAGTATATCTTATAAGGTGCGTGCTTTTTTCCTAGCTGAAGGCATTTCAGAGATTTCAAGGTCACGTTGATTTTTTTGAAGTGGAATGATATGTTTTTGTATCCACCATCAAATAGTGCGTTTTAAGATGAGTTCAATGATCTATGACACAAGGTTATTCAAGGTCTTTAGTTTATATATAGTATGTGTTCAAAATTATTTCTTACTTCTAGGCACTTAACAATTCTTTGTCTAAATAATTCTCTAAGTTTGCTCAACATTTATCTTATTGTTAGCACAAGCTTCGCGTATTCTGACTTTCATGTTTTCACACGTCGTAGGCTTAATAATAAATAATAAAAACATAAAGTTGAGCAATTAAACGTCCTTCGAAAAAGTACGGATCAATGACAAAATTTTCGATAACGCCGCACCAATCGTTCAGGGTCCATGGATTTTGAAACACTGTTGTTCTCATCCAATGCGGATTTTGAGCTGCCCAGTAGTGCATGTTATTCCTATTTACATTGCCAGTATTTGTAAATGTTGCTATGAACAAAATATCTTCAACTATCTTCTGATGAATCAAATTGCAGAAGTTCGTTCGTTTCACGAAATCGTCTCCGTACAAATGCTGATGCAATGTTACGTGGTATGGATATAACTTGATGGAATGTAAAATGTTCAATACCGTTGTATACATCAGTAGCGACGTTATCACTAGCCACAGTTCGAGGTCGATTTGTTTACACTTGCAAACAACCTTGTAACGGTTACGTCTTACAAGGAGAGTGCAAGGACCACGTCACACCAATTTAGTTGAGACTTTGTACACTTATAGATCTCGATTTCCCATTTCCGAATATACACCATTATAGGCACCAACGCTCAACGTTTTTTGAGATATTAATAAACAAAATTCTTACACTACTGCTTACATATGTTATTGTAGAGGAGGTATACAACGAATAAGGCTTGGTGTCGCGCAACGTAAGAGACTTCCACCTGTTGGGCTAGGGTTCGATTCTCGTGTGGTGAAAAATTTTGTTTCATATTTATTTATATTATTTATTCGGTGTTTAAAAATTATGTGCACCAATTTTTAATATGCATGATATGCAGCCGGATTAACAGCAGAGAGACAAATTCTTCAAAACGTCAATCAAATCTGCTTTCCCGTAGAAGTGGAAAGAAGCAAGTGCCAATGCAATAATACTACACTTATTCGATGTGCAAGCTGTTTCTGTATGTTATGTTTCGTATACTTTTACGACACGTACCTCTGCTGTCATTAAAAATATGTAACTGCGATATTATTAAATTTATCGTATACCATATTTTCTCTTCCCATATTTATTTTATTTTTTCTGTTTTCAGACACGAGATAGAAATGCAGTATTTTATTAATTTCGGTTAATTTATTAATATTTCTGTTCTTTAACTTGTAATAAATGTGCAATCTGTTACAAACAAGTCAACGTTATTCAGAAAATTTATTTATAATTTATTTATACTTTTATTCTTTAACTTGTAATAAATGTGTAATCTGTTACAAACAAGTCAATGTTACGCAGCGAATTTATTTATATGTAATTTATTAATTCTTTTGTTCTTTAACTTGTAATAAATGTGCAATCTCATATAGACAGGTCAATGTTACACAGCGAATAAATAATATAAATAAATATGAAAAAAAATTTTTCACCAGACGAGAATCGAACCCTAGCCCAACTGATGGAAGTCTCGTACGTTGCCGCTACACCAAGCCTGATTCGTTGTATACCTCCTCTGAAATAGCAAATGTAAGTAGTCGTGTAAGAACTTTTTTTATTAATATCTCAAAAACTATTGAGCGTTGGCACCTATAATGGTATATATTCGTAAATGGGAGATCGAGATCTGTAAGTATACAAAGTCTCAACTAAATCGGTGTGACGTGGTCCTTGCACTCTTGTTAGGCGCGAGGGTCCTGGAGGGTCCCTAAAGCCCCACTCCTTCTCTCCGGGCACGCATGTCGCACGACGGCAACTACCACAACGGCCACGACGTGGCCATCGCGAGACCGTCGGTTTCTCGCGAGTGGAATTAGGGCAGGCGAAGTATAAATTCCGAGCAATCGGAATAATACACCGACCCAGTGTTCCGATTGAGTACGAAATTTCGCACGCATGCGCGGTGAAAACAGTAGCGTATCTACTATGACGCAGCAGAGCGGCCAGGGCCCCGACAGTCTGTGGCAGTTATATTGGCGGGAGTGTACCGGTGTTATTGTTCTGATGATTTTAGAACAATATTTTGTTCGATTTATCATTTCAATATTTCATATGTATACACTAATAAATTTTTAAAAGTCTGTAGGATGCTCAAGCTACCCGATTTCATCGAAAAGGTTACGTTACTGAGGCTGAAATTGCCGCGCATGGGTGCGAAATTTCGTACACAATCGGAACACTGCACCGACCGCATCGAAACCGAGACTTCTCTTCGTTCCAACTACCGTATTTTTCCTATCACCGAATCCGAGCCTACGTAGAACACGACCGTAGGAATCCCACCAGTGGGTGGCACACGACACCGCATCTTTTCTATTTACCAATCCGAAGCCTGCGTGGCACCAGTGGTTCCGATTAGAACTATCTTTTCTCGCGCATGTGCGGCGATTTCAGCCTTAGTAATGTAAGCTTCTCGATAAAATGGGATACCTGAGAACCCCGCAGAATTTTAAAAAATTATTATTAGTATATACATATGAAAAGACAAGAGGTTAATTTACCCATAAAATGTTAGCAATTAAGTTTTAAGACGGAACACTCGTTCCACCAATAATACCGGTACACTCCCGTCAATATAACTGCCTCAGGGCTCTGGATGCTCTGTTGCGCCAGTATAGATACGTCACTGTTTTGGTCGCGCATGCGCGAGAAAAGATGGGTCCAATCGGAACACTACGTAGCACACGACCGTGGAAATCCCTCCAGCGGGTGGCACACGATACCGCAATCCTCGCAAAAGAGAGAGGACTCTCTTCCGAATCCGAAACCACTGCGATTCGGAACCCCATCGATCCGTAGATCCGCATCATCGCCGTACACCGATCGCGACCAAATACCGGGTTGCGAATCAGCATCTCACCAGATTCCGCCGATCCGCGATGAACCGCCGTATCACCGGTACAACCGGTCCTTAAAATCCGACACACCGCTGCGTCGCTAACAGCAGTTTATACTACACATATCTGTACATATTGTGTATTACTATTGAAATATACCTATTTATCAATTATAACCCTAATAGTCACAAGTGTTTTAATTTACGGAAACGGATTCTTGACGACCGACAGAACCATCATAACCTGAACGGAGATGTAATGTACTGTGCGTATGTATGAGTGAAAGAGAATAAGAACTTCACAGCGCGATATGCATGTGAGTACACGGCAACTACGGCAGTTACGAGCTAACTACCACGCTATGCACATTGGCACTCCGGCACACGTCGTAATTGTAACGGCTATATACAAAAATTAATAACCTATACTATTTTATAATTATTAATATAAAGAAAACGCTGTTCTAGTCTTTTAAATGGCACATGCGGTTTTGATGGCCGATCTGGGTAACGTTGTGCATACAAATTAGCAGTCATGCTGTAATTTTTTCTACCTTCTCCTAGTACCGTAAACGTATCAAAACAATTTTGATACATTTCCATTTTTACCACTTATTTACCCTAGTAGCATTTATGATTGGCGTTTTGTTGGGCCTACGTTGGCGGTATCAGTTGGAAAACTGCTAGAAATGACGCTCTTTTTTGCAGTTGGGCCAACAGTCAAAGCCAATGTAGGGCCAACGTTATTGTAACACGAACGAGTAACAGATCCCACTTACATATTATTCTGATTTTCTCTTTTATAATTATCTTGGCTGAACTTTAGAAAACCCCTCCTTCCTTTCGACATGTGACATACGTCATTCTATTCGTTTTAACATGCTGAACGCAAAATTTATGTGTCATTTTTGGCTGAAATGAATAGTTTTCGAGATATTCGTGAAAAACTGCACTTACTACACATTGAATTTTGTGTATACGTGCATGTCCGTGCTGTGCGTGTGCGTCACCACGATGCGACCGCTGGTCAAATGTTTCTACAGATATATCACTACGATCGTCGAACGATCTATATACCGCGTGAACTTTTTAAAACATGTCATGATGAAAAGTGAGTACACATTACAACAATACCACACACACCCACCCAGTGTTTCTGAGAAGTAGATTCGGTAATTATGTATTGCGAAAGGGTCGCTGTACTCCGATTTTGATGAAATTTAAACATGTTATAGATTTCGACATTTTGAACAACTTTTTCCTTTTCTAATGAAGGGGGGTCGCTTTTAATTTTGAAAGACCAATCCTAGATTTTCGAATGCATGGTCGGGCCGGCCTGACAGCAGGCCCTCTCGACCCCCTCCGTGACCTAATCACAACCTTTACATTGTAACTGTCTTTCAGAATTTGAACTAGTAATGGAAAAATCGTGCGAATAGAATGAGTTGTGGTTAGGTCGCGGAGGGGGCGGAAAGTGCCGGCCGTCAGGCCGGCCCGACCACGCATACAAAAATATAGGCCTTCCTTAAGGCCTATTCTGAAAAAGCCCGAAAGGATTTTTTTATGTCACATTAGCACTACCCCTTGCCTTTCTTTTAGAAAAAGAAAAAAGTAAAGAAATTCATAAATTCCAAGGCTGCTCACAATAAAACTTTAGTGGATCAACCATCGTGCAAAAAATAACAAATTGTAAGTATATTTAGAAATACGAAAAAATTAATTTGGAATATAAATTATTTTTATATAAGAATTAATTTTTTCGCGGCGTCAGGTACGATCATTATTTACTATACTTGGCTCTACTGTAGCGAATATGTCAAAGTGACATACATGTGCTCTTCCAAATAGTAGAGGAAAAAGGAAATGTGTTGCTAATATGCTCGCAAGTTACTAATATGCCACCCATTAGTATATATACGTTCTTCAAACGCCTTCGAACATCCCGTGTATAAGGCAGGACCCGCTAGTTAGCCTTACTGATGAGTCCTCTAGCGGGTCTAGGACGAAACACAAACACCAACACCTTTCCTTTTTCCTCTACTATTTGGAAGAGCACATGTATGTTACTTTGACATATTGGCTACAGTAGAGCCAAGTATAGTAAATAATGATCGTACCTGACGCCGCGAAAAAATTAATTCTTATATATCATAAATTGCGATCGAGAAAAATATCCACTAATTTAAATAATGGATTAAAACCCACTATATAAATTATTTTTGGTTGAAGCAAAATCTCTGGCGTCTGTTAGACGATATATTAAAATGTTGACAGATTTTGATTGGGCCAATGTAGTATAATCGTTGTAAATTTCACGTTACTTAACCGACTATAATATCTGTAGGCTCAACGTTGGGTATTTCTTGGCAAATTGACATAATTGTTTGTCGTTGGCCCTACGTTGGAGACTTGTAGGCAAAACCACTAACCATTCCCCAACAAACTCCCAACCGTTGGCCACCGTTGGCCAACCATAAATGCTACTAGGGTAATTACTATCGTTCAGCAAATGATGTCTTAACACGAATAGCAATGAAACTAAACTGACTATCTTTCAAAATAGCATAGTAATATATAAATATGTTTAGTTTTATTTCATTGATAATGACTTTGATGTTGTCCTGAGTACTTAATGCTGATATTGAACATATGTTATTGTTTTGGTGTGAAAGTTCGCAGGGACGAACTAAAGTACAAGTGAAACGATCACAGCTTCTCAGCATTTGCCTACAAGTTTGACCTTGACTACTACTTGATGGTGTATAAAAAACATATCATTCCATTTGAAAAAGAAGAAAGGGTAATTATTTACAAAGAGGCACTCATCTCCGATTTTGATGAAACTTAAATATGTTATGCAGCTACACATTTTGGTTGTTAGTTTTCTAGATATTCACAAAAAACTATTGTTTATACTGTATTTAATTTTCCGTATTCTTGCACGCTCCGTGGCTACGTAAGGCTGCTCCTGCGCAACGTCTGTTTACTCTTTTTCGTAAACACGCTGTGGAGATAAGAGAGAAAACAAAGTCTCACTCTGATCATATATATACATATATGTCGGGACGTGCTGACATAGGCAATGATTTGAAAATTTGTATTATTATTATTAATGTCATGTTTGTTTTATTGATTGTAATTTATGTGTTACTGTAACGTTTGTTTTATTTTTGAAGAAATGCGAGACAAGATCCTTTAGGAAAATGGTTTAGGTCCTTGTTGAACGTGACCACGGGTGGTAGAATGGACACATTCCTGATGGTTACAGTGTATATGAAAACAGGACAATATCAATGAAATATTGATTAATTTGCGTTATCAAGAGAGTAGTCTTTTGATATAGACAGAATCAACAAGATTTTGACGAGACAAGACGTGTAAGGATAAATTCTACAGCACCCGTGAGCTCGTTGACGCATTTTGAAATGTCGAATCGAAAAAGGGGTCGGCCAGTCACGACATATATATATATATATATGTATATATATATATATATATATATATATATATATATATATATGTATATATATATATATATATATATATATGTTGTTAATATATTTGTTGTTGTTGTTTTAATATATTTTTTATATATATTTTATATATATATATTATTATATTTATATATATATATATTTTATATATATATATATATATATATATATATATATATATATATATATATATATTATATTTATATATATATATATATATTATTATATATATATATATATATATATATATATATATATATATATATGTATATATTAAAAAATATATTAAAACAACCACGGGAAGATTATCGAGAATTTATAGAACTCGTAATTGTTTTCTTAGGCGGAAATTGTGACAAACATTGGGTCATTCCATGCCAACTCGATCACTTTGTCAAACGGAGGTACACGGCGTACTTTACCAGCTCATTGTGACGCCAATTTTTAGGGCTCCATCTTTTTCAAGGGCTCATTTTAATGGGGAAACTCCAAGGAATATAACCATATTTTTTGCAAAATTTAAATCACTCTGGCCCCTCATCGAAAAAAACGTAAAAAAAGAATTTGTTTAAATTTTTCGACGTTATAAAGTTGACTTTTGAGGGTGAAAAAATTATTTCGTAATAGCCCAGTCCTTTCCGAATATAACAAAAAAAAATGTAGCTCAATCGGACAAACAGTTCCTGAGAGAAAAATTCGTAAACGAGGCCCGTTTTCGCCGAAAAGGGCAAAACTTGAAAACTTTCAAGACCTGCCATTTCTAAAAAAATTCGAAACCGGCAAAATGATGACTTAAACCCCTCATAATTTCACATGGACTACAACATACTTTAATTAGAACAAAATCAACGATGGTGCCTGCAAAAAGTGATCGAGTTGGCATGGAATGACCCATTACGTTTTTCGAGCTCCGGGAGCTTTCCATCATGCTCGATGGATGGCCAAAGAAATGTATTGTTTAAAAATATATTTATTTAGGAAGGAATTCACCTTGACCAGCAAAGAGGCCACTGGAATTCGTGATATTTGTATTTTCCTTGCAAATTTATATTTAAAAGCGTGGATACGAGCTCCAGTCGCAAGAGAGGCTCCGCGGCAAGATTTGGAGTTTCTACAAAATTTGTACGCTTACCGTCAAGATGAAACAATAAGCCGTACTGCGCTGAACAAAATAATTAACCATTTATGGTATTTGGCACCAGAAACGGCTGCATTGTCATTTTTTGATACTGCCATACCGTATGAAACAAAAGTACAAATCGTAGAAGCAATGAATGCTAGTAAAGAGAGTGATAACGAAGAAAGTATGAAGAAATTTACAATCTGTCCAGATGATGTACAAAAATATATAGACAAAAAAATACACCATTTTGTTTCTCCACATTCCAAACGATTGTTTGAAAAATTTTTAATACCAACAACATTTTTGGAAAAAGATCCAAGTACATGGAATAATGACCCTGATTTCAAATTTGGGATGACAATAGTTCAAGGACTGAAGGTGGTCAATGACACCGCTGAACGGGGCGTTAAACTTATGGAGGATTATAATACAGTTTTATCAAGAAATGAAGAGGAAAAACAATATATCTTACAAACTGTGATGGAATATCGAAAGCAGTATCCTGACGCTACAAAACAGAATTGGTCAAGTAGTTTTTAATGATTTTTTAATATAGAGAGAAACATCTCTCCATGATGATTAATCTCTCCATGATTAATTGCATTTTTAAGACGCATTGAAGACTGCTTGTTAAATGAGAGTTTTCTAGAATTACTTCGAAAGGGTTAACACAGTCGCGTCTAGGGCAGGATCTGCTTGGTCTTACCGAATGTCTACAAGCAAATCTAGGACGAAACGCTTAGTGATACATAATTAAAAAACTTACATGATTGTATCAAGAATTGAGACAGGAATTGCTGGGCCCTACTGACGAGTCCGCCAGCAAATCCGGGACGAAATACTTTGATGTCAACTCTTTTCGTAATTTACATAATAACTGTTTTTCTATTGTAGATTGGAGCGTATTAATGAATTTATTTAATATCTCTGTCAGTTATGTATATATGAAAAAACTCTTCAAACAAAAGTTGTAGTAGGGGAGAGTCGTGCAGTACCGACCGGCGCGGCGTACTGTACCGACCAAAATTAATTACGACTTTCCAGATCAGATGGCTACACTTTCTGTAAGGAAACAAATGAATATAACTATTGTGAGTAATATGTTTCGTTGCTATAATGTTCATTCAATTGTTTTCGCAGTTCTGACACATTTAGCGTGGGCGTTGATATTTCGAGTGTTAAAAGTTATTTTCTAGATCTAATAATTTATTTCTCAGGTAAGTAAACGACTTTGTTGAATTATGTATATTACATCTAGTCTATTAAGAGTCTATTAAGACCCTGTTTTGGATTTTCCTTTGTATATTATGGATACCAAAACCTAAACTGTTTCCCATGTTTGTCGTCCAGTACCGACCATCCAACTGTCGTGCAGTACCGACCAATCAACCGTCGACCAGTATAAACCAAACTTTTCTTATCTGTAAGTTCAATCTGTTAGCATTTGAAATTGTGAAATCAATCTCTCCTAGAAACGACAAATTAGAGTTGCAAACAAAAAAGAGAAGACAAAGGACGCAACAATCCGAAATCTTAACTTCGACCGATTTTATAAACGAAGTTCAGGAAAAAAAGAACCTGGCTGAAGAAAAAAAGATAAATGCGGAGATAAGAAAGGCTGCAAGAATTGAAAAAGCCAAAGAAGTAGAAAAACGAAAGGCTGCAAAAATTGAAAAAGCCAAAGAAGTAGAGAAACGAAAGGCTGCAAGAATTGAAAAAGCCAAAGAAGTAGAAAAACTAAAGGCTGCAAAAATTAAAAAGCCAAAGAAGTAGAAAAATGAAAGGCTGCAAGAATTGAAAAAGCCAAAGAAGCAGAAAAAAGCTGCAAAAAACGAGAAACCCAAAGAAGCAGGAAAAAGAAAAGCTGAAAGGAAATAAGAAAAGATGTAAAACCTAAAGTAAAAAATTACATAATATATAAAAATATATAATTATTTTATTATTTGTACAAATAAAATTTGAATAAAATTGCGTATTTTAACATCTAAATGTCTTTTTTTAACATTATTAATGATTTAGACTGAAAAATCTACTAAATACGTAATTGGTCGGTACTGAACGACAATTCTTTGTTTCCTTCAAATTCTACTGTTTTTATTGTTACAAATAATGAATACTAATTATTAAATTTTACAGAATTAATTTCTCGCCTTTTATTAAGTTCCCTTAGTGTTACAAATTCCTTTTTTTAATTTTAATTTTTACCGATTCTAGTCCACCTAATAACCAGAAAACTTAGAGCGGTCGGTACTGCACGGCTCTCCCCTATATGTATAAGGAGGTGAACATAGCATCACAGAAAAAAAATTTTTTCAAGGTCATTTTTTCAAGTTTTCAAGCTCACGGATGTTTTTTCTACTAACAACTGGTTATGCTATACAGGGTGTTCGACTACAGGTGGGAGAAATTTTAGGGGGTGGTTCTTGACGATAATATAAGACGAAAATGAAGAATAAAAAAATTGCGATTTCCGCTTCGTTAATTAGCTACTAACAATTAAAAATCCGCCTAAAATGCGGCAACGTTTTTGACAGAGGTGTAGGTTGCGTACGTCACACTGGTGCGAAACAGTCACGTATCAAGTGACAGATGCATGCGTACCTTGGTTCTCACTTGGGGCCCCAGCGAATTGAAAATGTTTAACAAATTGTTGAACCATATTGAACCTACCTACTCGTTAAAATCCACAAGGGCATTTCTAATATCCGCCCTGTGGAATTATCGAGTAGAAGGGGTCAATGACCTTTCTGTTTTAGATTTTTCTCACACATATCCACAAATCCTTATCCTGCACTATAATTGTTCATAACACCGTACATAATACACTGGAATAAACCACAAACAAATAAAATGGTATCCATTGTGTCCATAAATGTTGAATAAAATCCTCATAAATGCAAGTATCCAGAAAAATGCACACGCGTACCGGAATCGTTCACAGCTAAGTCACGTTAGATGCACATCAATTTGACTTTCGCACACGAAAAAGAAAATATCAGTAAAATCACTGTGAAGTACACCCACTTAATTAAAACCCTAATTCAGTTTTTTAAGAAAATGTATTTTTGCAAGGACAATCGTTTGTACTCGCTTGCGTTTGTATGCACACTGATTCAAGACAGCTGATGTGTTGAATGTCACACACATGAGACATTTGGCGGTCACAGACAGAATGAGAAAGAATCGCGAAATTCATGAAAACAGGATAGACAATGTATTGGTATAGCAACGCGTGATGTTTGTGCGGGAATTTGCTCTAGATCTTCATTTGTTTTATCGATCTGGCATTGACCTCACAGCTGTCTTGAATCAGTGTGCTTGTGCATACGAACGCAAGCGAGTACAAACGATTGTCCTTGCAAAAATACATTTTCTTAAAAAACTGAATTAGGGTTTTAATTAAGTGGGTGTACTTCACAGTGATTTTACTGATATTTTCTTTTTCGTGTGCGAAAGTCAAATTGATGTGCATCTAACGTGACTTAGCTGTGAACGATTCCGGTACGCGTGTGCATTTTTCTGGATACTTGCATTTATGAGGATTTTATTCAACATTTATGGACACAATGGATACCATTTTATTTGTTTGTGGTTTATTCCAGTGTATTATGTACGGTGTTATGAACAATTATAGTGCAGGATAAGGATTTGTGGATATGTGTGAGAAAAATCTAAAACAGAAAGGTCATTGACCCCTTCTACTCGATAATTCCACAGGGCGGATATTAGAAATGCCCTTGTGGATTTTAACGAGTAGGTAGGTTCAATATGGTTCAACAATTTGTTAAACATTTTCAATTCGCTGGGGCCCCAAGTGAGAACCAAGGTACGCATGCATCTGTCACTTGATACGTGACTGTTTCGCGCCAGTGTGACGTAAGCAACCTACACCTCTGTCAAAAACGTTGCCGCATTTTAGGCGGATTTTTAATTGTTAGTAGCTAATTAACGAAGCCGAAATCGCAATTTTTTTATTCTTCATTTTCGTCTTATATTATCGTCAAGAACCACCCCCTAAAATTTCTCCCACCTGTAGTCGAACACCAGTATATGGATTCTTATAGAGAAAAAAAAGACAAAATCAACGATATATTACAACGTATATTTATGTCAAGATTAAAAAAAAAAATTTCAAATTCGTTGAGCGCCGGTTTCCCATAATCCAATCGGCCCCTAATTTTTTCCAGATCATTTTCTCAAGAGTTGTCACAATTCTGGGGGGTGCCTGGGAAAAAAATTTGCAAAATAATTTTCATTAAGTATAGCTAAGATCCACCCTAATATACATACACACACACACACACACACACACAGGGTGTTTCATGCCTATTCGGTAGAAATCTTGCAACTGATGAGACTTCTCGATGAGCTAGAGACATGAAACTTTAAACATAGCTCAGAACCTGAATGACAATGCAATATTACAAAAATTTTTTAAAGAAAACTGTGTAATTAGGAGAAATAAAAATTTGAATATTAACCGTTACACCTCGCCGAACGACGCTTAGTAGTACGTCATCGCGTACAGCGATTCCCACTCCGCGCGACAGGGCTCGCTACTCTACTACGCGTTCCCACTCCGACTCATTCCCACTGCATTGACCCACTTCGCACCGAAGGAGCTGAGTATGGTATTCACAATGTATTATACTAATGTTTGTTTACTAAGCGAAAGAACTGTTACACCGTTACCGCATGCATTTGTTTTCGATATGTCGCGGTTGCAATATCGTCTGAAATTGACTACATATCTCTGTTATAATTTCATAAAAATGTATCGAATCGACTGAAAAATTTCACATATACAAGACTAAAAAGTATAAAATAATTTTTCCTAGTCCCATTCAGATTCCTAACCCCACATAGATAGTCCTGAAAATTTGTGATTGTCAATTTTTAATAGCTATGAAAATACTTGGAAGATTTAAAACGAAAAACATAGGGTGCAAGATAATAGTAAGGAGTGTAGAGAGAGAGAGAGAGAGAGAGAGAGAGAGAGAGAGAGAGAGAGAAAGAGAGAAAGAGAGAGGGAGATGGAGAGGGAGAGTTGTCGCTGAGAAAACTCACACAACAATTCATATCATTTGCAGTGCAATAAAATTGTTAGTGATTTAGGTGAATTATTCATGGATCAATTATCTATTGCATGCGAGCTGCGTTTTTCGTTTTAAATCTTACAAGTATTTTCATAGCTATTAAAAATTAACAATCACTTTGCAGGACTATCTGTACGAGGTTAGGAAAAATTAATTTATACTTTTTAGTTCGTCTTAAAAACATGGTATTTTAAAAAAATTTATTTTCACTTAATTTACTCAGAATTTTATAGTCTATCGATTTACGATACAGAAAGTAGGACTTTCCATTTTAAAAAATCAAGGTGACCTTGAAATCTCTGAAATGCCTTCACCTACGAAAAAAGCACACACCTTATAAATTGTACTCTCTAATGCCATTTAAATTCCACGTTTCGACATTTTCATAAATCGTACTGTTAAGTTATTATTCGAGGTGATCAAGTTAGGTGCCTCACCCTGTATATCTTAAGAAATCTATATTTCACTCCCCACTAGTCATCAAAAATATTCTTACATGAATTCTGGAAAGAAGGCATAAATTAGGGCACGACGAGAGTGTGAAAAGCCAGGTTACTAACAGGAAAGGTCGAGGATTCATCTACTAGTGTATTTTCTGGTATGTATCTCGCCCGAAGTGGATGTCGGTAGAAGTTTGCTGGAACGAGGTGAAATACAAAACCAGTAAGCATTGACCTGGCCAGAAGGTTGCCTTATAGGTGCATAAGACCGGACTCCACGAAGCTTATTTTACAATATCGCTCATGAGCCGATTCACGTACGTCTATTGTTCATTCCTTATATGTACGTACGTACTTATTGCGATGCAAATGTTTATACGTAACCTCTATATCAAAATAATATTCGGATTGATTGCCGTTACATGCATTCATCACTCAATAGTTTTTTCATTTCTGTGACTCCTACTAATGTTCGGACACTTTTAAAAAGACGACAACATTTTTAATATTGGACCATATTGTTGAAATGTGCGCGCTATTATGGCGTATGGGCGCGTTGCGGCATAGGTGGCGGGACACTAGATCTACAAGACTGCATAGAAATTTCGTCGTTTTTTGTTTGTCTTTCTTTTGTTCGTATAAGTGGCGACACATGAGTGTGCACGTTCTATGATAATACGCTCTGTTCATTGAATCATATTAAATATACATTATTTACACAAACACTAGTTTTGAATTCATCACCCAACAGGTTATGATCCCAGTGTTGTGTTTGTGTGACTGTTGAAATCGACTGGAATTCGTGTCGTTCGTATTTAGCTGCAAATCTACTTGAGGTTACTTGCACTCGAGTCACAAGAGAGAAGATGGTCGAGTTAACGGTCAGCAAATTTAATGGTCACCATTTTGCAGTATGGTAATTCCAAATGATGGGCTTCCTAGAATATCACGGTTTGTTAGAAATAGTGGACGCTACACGAGGAAAAACAGGAAACGGAGATACGGAAGAATGGGACAAGTTGGACAGAAAGGCACGATTTTACATTGACTTATCGCTGGAATCGACTCAGGTACGACAAGTAATGAATTTAAGGTCTTCTGCCGAAATGTGGACTCGACTCGAATCGCTTTACGAATTGAAGGGCTGAACTTTAGAAACCCCCCCCTTCCTTTCGACATGTGACATACGTCATTCTATTCGTTGTGACATGCTGAACACAAAATGTATGTGTCATTTTTGGCTGAAACGAATAGTTTTCGAGATATTCGTGAAAAACTGCAGTTACTACACATTGAATTGTGTGTATTCGTGCACGTCTGTACTGTGCGTGTGCGTCACCATAATGCGACCGCTCATTAATTGTTTCTACAGGTAGACTACTACGTTCGTTGAACGGTCTATATCGCGAGAACTTTTTAAAACGTACGATGATGAAGTGTGTACGATGATGAATATTACGATAATACCACACACACCCACCCAGTGTTTCTGAGAAGACGGTTAGGTAATTATGTATTGCGAAAGGGTCGCTGTACTCCGATTTTGATAAACATGTTATAGATTTCGACATTTTGAATAACTTTTTCCTTTTCTAATGTAGGGGGATCGCTTTCAGTTTTCGAGATATTCGCAAAAACTATTGCTAATACTGTATTGAATTCAGCTGTTAATTCTGACAGACCAATCCTGGATTTTCGTATGCGTGGTCAGGCAGGCCTGACAACAGGCCCTCCCACCCCCTCCGTGACCTAAACGCAATTCATTTTATTCGCATAATTTTTGTAACTGTCACCCATAATTTGAACTAGTAATGGAAAAATCGTGCGAATAGAATGAGTTGGGGTTAGGTCGTAGGTCATTAGGTCAAAATTAAATGCGCATCCTGTTTTCTGTCATTTTCTACTCTTGAAGACAAAGTCCGAACGCTGCGTTTGCGTTTTCATTGATATTTACACAAAATTCAATGTGTAGTAACTGCAGTTTTTCACGAATATCTCGAAAACTATTCATTTCAGCCAAAAATCACACATACATTTTTTGTTCAGCATGTCAAAACGAATAGAATGACGTATGTCACATGTCGAAAGGAAGGGGGGGGGTTTCTAAAGTCTTACCAATTGAAGAATGCTGCATCGAAGCATTTATTACTACAAAAATTCTTCGAATGTAAAATTGATAATGAAGTCTGCATTGCACAGCATGTCGCCAAAGTTGAAGAAATGGCGAAACAACTGAAAAATCTTGGTCACAAGCAAGATGAAGTTACATTGATAACAAAGGTATTACATAGCTTACCATCCTCATATACAATTTGATCTCTGCGTGCAACTCGGTACCTGAAGAGGAGCAGACAATGGAAATTTGCTGCCACGATTCATGAAAGAAGAGTTATTAAATAAAGGACTGACTGGATTGACTCTGGATGATGCTGATACAAATTGCGTCTTATTCGACTACACGTGGGAGAAATTTTAGGGGGTGGTTCTTGACGATAATATAAGACGAAAATGAAGAATAAAAAAATTGCGATTTCGGTTTCGTTAATTAGCTACTAACAATTAAAAATCCGCCTAAAATGCGGCAACGTTTTTGACAGAGGTGTAGGTTGCTTACGTCACACTGGCGCGAAACAGTCACGTATCAAGTGACAGATGCATGCGTACCTTGGTTCTCACTTGGGGCCCCAGCGAATTGAAAATGTTTAACAAATTGTTGGACCACATTGAACCTACCTTACTCATTAAAATCTACAAGGGCATTTCTAATATTCGCCCTATGGAATTATCGAGTAGAAGGGGTGAATGACCTTTCTGTTTTAAATTGTTCTCACACATATCCACAAATCCTTATCCTGCACTATAATTGCTCATAACACCGTACATAATACACTGAAATAAACCAGAAACAAATAAAATAGTACCCCTTGTGTCCATAAATGCTGAATAAAATCCTCACAAATTCAAGTATCTACAAAAATGCACATGCGTACCGGAATCGTTCACAGCTAAGTCACGTTTGATGCACGTCAATTTGACTTTCGCACACGAATACAAAACATCAGTGAAATTACTGTAAATTACACCCACTTAATTAACACCCTAACTCAATGTTTTAAGAAAATGTGTTTGTGCAAGGAGAATCGTTCGTACACGCTTGCGTTCGTTTGCACACTGATTCCAGACTTAATTTTTAACTGTTAATAGCTAATTAACGAAGCCGAAATCGCAATTTTTTTATTCTTCATTTTCGTCTTGTATTATCGTCAAAAACCACCCACTAAAATTTCTCCCATCTGTAGTCGAACACCCTGTATATTATTTACACGAACACCAGTTTTCGATTCAACACCCAACACATACAATTAGAAATTTTTTGGGAAGTTAGATTAGTTGGTTTGCTGCACAACGTGACTAAAATTTTTGAAAAAAGTGCAAGTTGTCGGAACTGCAAAGAAAATGCTAAAAGTCGCATTTTACAACTTTTTTATGCGAGCCTATAATGCAAAATTTAAAAATACGTTTTGTAGATCTGTATAATCTGTGTCATTGAATCAATTGCATCAATTAGAAACAGAGCGCAATACCATCCGACTATTGCTCTCTCTCCCTCTCCCCCTCTCTTTGTCTCTCTCTTACTCCTTGTACCTCACATCCCCATTGTGGAATTCAACTCGCCCGTAAGATGACTTCATCTATCTCTATATGTCTATGAGTCGAACCCGCGTCGTAATGGGTCTAGTTCTCAAATCCACCGTTCTCAAAGCGCAGAGAACGCTACAATTCCTGGCATATTACGGTGACGATACTACAGATTCCTATGGACACTAAGTCCCACAAGGATGCGCTCCTTAGACATAATTAGAGATAATTTTCCCCTCGGCAAAGACGAAGTACCATGTGACGTCACATTTTGAACGCTTGGTTCATAGGGGGGAGAGAGAGATCAGCGGATGCGCCATATACACAGTACACGGAAAGAATGCACAGGATAATTTCAAAGAATTTGGCACTGTATCATGAAATTACCAAATTTTAAAATATATTTGAGATTCAGATGCTTATTCTATATGTGTCATTAATGTATTACAATGAAGCATAAAGTAATAATCGGCGTCTGTCTACCGTGTCAGTCATTTTGAAATTATCTTAAGACTCATCAGAGATTTGAGCCTTTCACGGCCCGGTATCGTACAGGTACTTCTGTTGAGGCTTTCAGGTGTAAACCTGAGGTGTAAATCTGGAAAAATATTTTTGGAGTATATTCGACTTTGAATCATTTACGGGCTGTATTACGGCTCTTAAATATTGTTTACATTTAATTGTGCATCTTTTTTACTGTCACGTCTTTCGTCTTTCCTGGGTGCTTTTTTAAAACTTTTTTTAAACGTTTTTTAAACCGGAGTTTTATGACCTACCTAGACCCTAATAAAACACTGAATTTTTATAACAGTTTAAAGCACCCAGGAAAGACAAAAGACGTGACAGTAAGAAAGATGCACAATTAAATGTAAACAATTTTTAAGAGCCGTAATACAGCCCGTAAGTAAAAAAAATGATTCAAAGTCGAATATACTCCAAAAATATTTTTCCAGAAAATTATTTAAAAATAGTTTAAACTTAGTTAAAAAATGTTCTTATAATTGTTCAACGTTAAACGTATGATGAGGAAGCAAAACAAATATCTGACTACTTAAAAAGAAAAACTTGAGCGGAGCGGGATTTGAACCTAGTCCAAAAAGTCTTCAGCGGTTCCGCAGTCTGAGACCATAGCCGCTGCAACAACCGATGCTGTTGAAAATACTCTTGAAATATTGCGATATAATCTGCATAGCATTGTTTTGAATCTGAACACAAGAATGTTTAATATTGCATAATATATTTTTTGGATTCAGATAAAATAAATGTAACTTAGGAAAAACGTCGAAAAAAGTGGTTTTTATTTTTTTTAACATTGTGCCACCCCTCAAAAAAATCTGAAAAAAATTGAGCATAATACTTTTCAAAATATCTCATTGCTAAATTAATCCTCTAGCGGTGCGGGATCAACTTTTATATGAAATCTGCATTTTTCGATTTTTTTCGTGTTTTTTGTTGATTACAACCATAGTTTGCAACTAAAAAATCTGAAAATGATACCGAATATGAGGCTTAGTATCCGAAATGTGTCAGATTTTTTTCAGAATTTTTAGATGTCAATAAATAGGGAAAATGGGTCGAAAACTGGTTTTTCGATTTTTCTCAATAACTACCCTTACAGATGAGATATGGGGCTGAAACTTGGCAGATATGGGTCTTTTTGGGTAGGCTATCGAATGGTTCAAGCGCGATTAAAATACCGCCGGGGGCGAATTTCACCACCAAACCCGGCCATAGCCTTTCCCAACATTTCACAAGCATTGCAGCTAACTTCATCAGGGAATCGAAAGACACACTGACACTGGTGTGTGCCGGATTTGTGCTCCACTTATGTAGTGGAGGTTGCTCATGTTCCGGTTCGGTGACCATCAATCAAAGTGGACTTTTTAAATTGGGAGGCCGAACAATTAAAAAACTGGGATGAGCGTGTGCCAAATTGGATTCAGGTTGTAACCTGTATCCCTGTTGATGTTATTAGGGTGTTTCTTAATTTTCAATGATTCCCGGTAGTTTCGGGAAAAATATCCCTTAAATCTGGCTAGAACTTTGGTTTCATTGAAAAGTATGGTGTGTCTGCTTGTTATCTGGTTCTGTGTTCAGCAACAGCTGATTGAATGTAGCTCAACCTGGCGCACCGCTCATGTTCCTGGAGTTGAGGGCTCACACTCCTCCCAGTTCCACCGATGTAAACTTTACCGCATGAGCAAGGGATTTTGTATACTCCTGATGTAGATAGTTGGGGCTGGGGGTCCTTGGGAAAGGTAAGTATCTGTTCTATTTTTGTGTGTGGTGAAGTCTGTCTTAATGTTGTGTTTCTTGAGAATTCTGTTAATACGATCGGTTGTACCCTGCACGTACGGCAGGGCCAGCGTGACCCTTTGCGGGGGGCTGGGTTCGAAAATTTTGCAGGATACACATTCCTGAATACACATTCAAATCCTACACTTAAGTTTTACAACCAGGAATTATTTATTTACAAATGCTGTTACATATTATATATATTTTATATGATGAATATTAAATAATAATACAATCCAATAATAATGTTAAATACTTTGTCTCGCATGTTTCGCCGCCAAATCTTTGATAACATCAGCGTTTTTGTTTGAAACATATGAATAGCAAGACGGCAATTGACACAACCATTAATAAATGTCAGGTGTTGCTAGGCCCAGTTCCTATGCAAGTTCGTAGGATCTCCGATTCGTTGATAGATTTCCAAAAATTGGGGTCTAATCTCTATTTTTTCAAGCAGTTTTTTAAACAAATCCAAGTAATACTTTTTCGCATCCATAATTCGTTTTCAAGGGGCAAAAAATTCAATGAAAGTACGAAGTCTGTAATCATGTATGACTTTTGGAAAAACTATCGATGTAGTTTAATTTCTCTAAAAAGTACATTTCTTTGAAAGCGTTTGGATTTTTTTATCTAAAGTAGTTTCTAGGATATGAGGACTTCATGGTGTTACATTGAACTTTCATGATTTTTGTCACTCCTTTAAACTGAATCATCGATACTAAAAAATGTCTTGCATCTGTTAATGATATTGTTACGTATGCGGTAGCGACCGTTGGTAACCTTTGGCCCTTCTGGAGCTGCACATCGAAATAAAGAGTCTATTCAGAACAGGGCAATTATTCAGATTAGGGCACTCATTAAGATTTTGGGGCACTTAGAGACGATACATCAATCTGCATCGTTTCTGGGAACCCTGTTTTATCAATAGTCCCCACTCTTGTCTAGGCCAATATTGGGGACTATATAAGGGCACTGAATCCCTTCATATTCGGGCTTTCATCTCAAGAGTTTTATACTGTACGCGTCGATTCACGTCGTGATTACTGTCGAGCAAGATCGGGTATTAGTTCTCTTTCGAGCAAAACTGTTACATCTCTTCCGGTACGAATCCCAAAAACGGGATTCTGTAGTAGATAGCCCTCGCATCTCTCGGTGCGTAAACAGAGAGGTTAGTCCGCGACACCGCGACAATTTACACTCTAAACATTTGTATTCCTTTCGATTCAAGATTATATTATCGTGTGTTAAACTTAAACCTAGAGTTCAGTTTAATCATAACCTTTCCTATTTCGATTCCAGTCGTTAGCATCCTACGACGATACACCTTTGCCGCTCAAGGTGTATCTAACAATTTCAAATAAGTTACGAGTCGGCGGAACCACGACCTTATCCTTTCCGACAGTGGCACAAATGGATATCCTGGTGTTGAAAGATACACTAGCTAGTCCGGAGTGTACCCCTAAAAAGGTAATTCCACTGAACCCTATTTCCACACAAACGGATATCCTGGTGTTGAAAGATACACTAGCTAGTCCGGAGTGTACACCTTTATACGGACGACCCGGTGGTGAAAGATACATCGGTGGGTTGGGAGTGCACTACTCCTACCTATACCAAAAACTCTTAAAATCCCAAACAATCCTCGGTTTCCGCACGCTGCCAAACCTCGGCTCGTAACAATATTATCATTCTGTAAAAGGTTAACCAAAATCGGTGTTTTTTAATTGGGTAATTTTCGTAGACCGAGGGGCCGGGTTCCGGCGAACGCGCTGAACCTGCCTTGCGCCGACCCTGACGTAGGTAGGAAAAAGGTTATATAGTTTTTATTGTTGTTGGGTGTAATCTGTTTGTCTCTTGGTTTCGTGAGTCGGTCTATGGTGCGGTTTATTTTTTATTTGGTGAAACCATTTTGGCAAAGTGTGGTCCTTAGGTGATCAAGTTCTTGGGGCAAGTGT
Source organism: Lasioglossum villosulum (assembly GCA_963971365.1). Lineage (NCBI taxonomy): Eukaryota > Metazoa > Arthropoda > Insecta > Hymenoptera > Halictidae > Lasioglossum > Lasioglossum villosulum. Next base: position 11,789,451 of record OZ020502.1, on the reverse strand, counting down.
TGTTTTTCGCTGATGTTGATGGCTCTATTTATGGGGGAACTGATTACCGAATTCTTTTGGACTGGGCGGTGATGGAAAGATGCATGTAAATATCTATTGGTGTGTGTGGGTTTTCTGTATACCTGGTGTCCAATCCGGTTTTCTAGTGATCACTAGAAGCGAAAAACAACACTTACCCCAAGAACTTGATAACCTAAGGACCATACTTTGCTAAAATGGTTCAAGAACAGCATCAGTGTGTCTTTCGATCCCCCGATGAAGCTAGTTACAATGTTTGCGAAAATTTTTTTCCTTTAGAACACGGCTTACACCCGAAAGCCTCAACAGAAGTAACTGTATCTTAAGACTTATCTTGTGACGTTACGCTGTACCTTGCTTTTGCTGAGCTTAGCTCTCTGATTTCCTATACACATACTATACCTATGACGCACAGTGTGCCAAATGGGCATTTTAGCTGGACAAAAGTAACTTTCAAATCAACAAAAACTAACTGAGCTAATATAATCTAAAATAACCATATATTAAAACCTTGAATATTAAAGCTTAAAATTGTTTCGTTATATGTTTACACAGCGTGTAAACTTCACCTTAAAGACGGACAGTTCACCTATAAATGAATAGCCACATTTCCATGCGCACTAGAAATAGCTAAAAACTTACTAAGGAGTATATAAATTTCCTTTATATGACGGATATAGCACTCAAACCATGTATTTTAACTTTAGTAATTATCGAAAACTTTTCTGTGTTTATGTAAATAAAGTGTCAAAGATGACACTTATTTTTCCACAGAAACGTCCATGTAACTCTCAATCGTTAATGAATTAGTATATGCTTTTTACAAATATGTAAAGTAGAGACCTTCTACTTTTTTAACTTCCCGATTCATAGGGAAGTTACTGTAATTACCCCGAAAATCGAAAATCGATTTTTTAGCAGATCTTCACGTTGCATGGTCATTGGAGTCATTTTAGACTATTTTTATCAAATTGTTAGTGTGTGTGTGCGTGCGCGCGCGCGCGCGTGTGTGTGCGTGTGTGTGCGCGTATGGCCGTTTTTATGTTATCAAATTTTTCGTTAACGTTGTTTAAAAAAGTAACAACGCGATCAGAATGATGAATGATGCAATCGATGTGCTCCGTCGTAACTTAGAGCTGATTAGATTTTGGTCCTCATTGGTCAAGTAGTTCTTTAGATTTTTTAGTTTTTTTCGAAAGAAGTTCATTCAACAATGCAATTTATACGAGAGGATGGAAATTTTCCACCGAATAAACAAACGTAATTATATATATTTCATTTTTATTTTTTTAAATTTAAAAAAAAAATTTTTAAGACATCCGTTTTTAAGATCCGTTTTTACGTTTATGACCTTACATGACCTTTGTCATGTCTAGTGGTTTGGCCATTAACATTAATTAATAAAATTAATCGTAAACAATATATATTTCTGAATTACTTTTCTACTTGCACTCCTAATATTGCACGAGAAATATAATGTCAAATATCATAATTAATAATTAATATTGAATTATCGTATATTAATACACATTGGGAGCGATAAAATTAAGGAAAAATCTATAAGATATATTTCGCAGTGAACTACATGGAATTGCTAACTATATGTGATTTATTTCAAACATAAACTGATCTTGAATTTAGAACTTAATTGAACAAATTAAGAACACTGCAAAATCTATTCGATTAAATATAATATGCGAGTGAATAATCAAACGCAATATTCGTTGAAACTTATTCATTACTGAAGAATGTAAAAGATAGTCTAAGAGAAACTAGAATAAACTCTACGTATAAGAAATGCACAAAAGAATCGATGAACAATAGACTGGTGACTAACTACTTAGGAAGATGCGTAGAGCTACGTAATATAGCCAAGAGAATGATAAAACCGATCAAAATGCAGACGACAAATTAAGAAGAAACACGATTACGGAGAATTGATGAGGATGCGCGCATCCTATCACGATTAAACTTAGAACAATGTATTGATCGATCTATAAAAGGTCCTCATCAGGAACATCCGAAATCTTCTTAACATTTTATATAGTCAGTCAATCAGTCAGTAGTAGTAGTCTAATCAGTATATTTGAACAAGACGAAAAGTGAAGTTGTAATAAGAAGAAAGCGTGTATACCCGCTGGAATTATATTAAACTTATCAAAATAATAAGAAAGCGTGTATACCCACTGGAATTATATTAAAATTATCAAAATCATCATCATCATACATCATCATCATCAACAACTCCAACATCCTCAGAGCGATTATCGAAGCGAAATTGGAAATCATCGAGTCTATTTGATTATACCACCGTAAAGCGAACCCACTTAGCGGTAATTACTAACAATTTATAATAATATCCCAATAACACCATGTAACCGAAATTTGTTGCTTAAAATATATTTTATTTAATTTATCATTTAAAATCAAACTCATACATCATTTTTAAATACCTGACACCGATTTCTACGTTCCGAATACACAATCGAAGCCAATTAATTTAAGAAATCCTCAATTACCCGAACGAAAGCTGGTGAAGGCAGGTAGATTCAAAACTGCGTTTTATTCTCACTCGATATCTTAAAAATTTATATTACACCTTAAAAACGTCCACCTTAGGACGTAACACCTTGAATACGTTTTGAAATTGTTTCACGGAGGGCTAAAAACGTAAAAGTTCAGACATATGTGGCTTCATTAAAAAATAAAATTAGGTAGACTTTCAAACCTCCTAAGCACCGCAACCTGAAAAAATTATGTACACCACGTAACGGGCCCTTCGAAACCAAACATCTTCTGTCTGAAACATTTTTTCCTATCTAAAAAAAAACGTAGAAGTTATTCAGGTGACTTGTCTTACGTGACTCACCTTGCATATTTAAGTTTACATTCTTCTATCTCATGAGCCTTACATACATTACGTTCATTGCTGGCTACAAAAAGCATTCAAGTTCTTTTCATGTGTTTGTCAGTTATTCAATATTTTATTCAGTGTATGTATACGTTTTATTATCATTTAATCGAGTTGTTGCTTATTACAATCACGTCATCGGAAGAATAAGTACAGCACACGAAGCTGATACTGACGTCAAAGCCAGAATGCTTCTAGACCGTTAGCAGACTGTTTAGCATTCAGTGTGCATGAAAGGAAGCACGTGAATAGACGATACTAATTAATCATGCGAAGACAGCCTGGTGAATTTTATTCACAGTCATTTCTATGACCACTAACCCTATACATATAGTCAGCACAAAGTCCGAATACATTCAGAGCTGTTTTAACGGTTGTTGTATGTATGTAAAGTACCGACTAATAATAAGTTGAATGAAGGGACATTTCTCAGTTACTATAGACCAGTGGTCGGCAAACTCATTACATAGTCAAATGAGCAAACTATTAGAAATACATCAAAATTTCTTTATAAGAACCATGTTTTTAGAAATCAGTTAAAACTAGGTACACTGAATGAAACTAGATATCATACTTTATAATAATCTTATTTATTGATAAATAGACTGGGGATCTTTATGCATTTATAACAAAATTAAAAAAATAAAATTCAAAATTATCGAACAAGTTTAAAAATTGAAGATGTCAATGACTTCTCCTCTATTCAAATCACACATACATTAAGGGAAGAAAAAACTCTTTATTTGAATTCAGATATAACAGACTGACTGATTGGAAATTTGATTAAAATACTATTAAATTTAAATAAAATAAGATTATTTTTAACACGTCATTCGTGGAAGAGCAGCACTCAGGTAGCCAAAAAACTGCATGTGGCTCGAGAGCCGCAGTTGCGAACCCCAGCTGTACACGAAGAGATCATATTTGTTTCATAATTTACTTATGTAATTTAACAATTGAAAGCACACAGTACTTGGACGTGTAGAACATGGTTGTCAATCACCATACCGGTCCAATAAAAATTTCCTATCACTTCACAAACAAGTTATTCCGTTTACGTAACATAACATGGTACGCTTGGCTCGTACAAGTGTCACAAGTTAAATCTAGGAGAATTCTTATGAATCTCGTCTATTTTATAACATATTTTCGGAAATTAATTTTTTTTAACTCAAATTGCATATTACTAATCAATCGCGTACGGATAAGCATATCGATGCCTACGTATGCATGTTTGCAATGTGATAATTTATAATAATTGTTGGGAATGCGTGTCGATGTGAGGTAAGGCAATTGGTGTTTTGATGTTCGCTGCACGACACAATGTAATACAATGTTTAGGCGGCAGCGATGAAACTTCGGAAAATGGGACGACCGCGTTACCCTTCCCTAGTAGCACAAAAATATTGGGTAATGTTTTTTTCAAATATTGAAAAAATATTTTTTAAGCCACACTTTTTCATATGAGAAAAATATTACATCTGAATATTCTATACATATACAAGAAATGTAAATTCAATGTTCAGAAAATATAAGCTAAATATTCAGAGAATATAAATTACATATTTAAAAAACAAAAAGTAAATATTTAAAAAACGTGAAACTCATATTTAGATAACGTTCAATTAAATCTTCAAATTTAAGAAAAAGTTATAACAAAAATTAGAAACTATAATATAATAACACTACTTTCTGCGCACTGCTCGAGGGAATATTTATCTTCGTCTTCGAAAGGGGTTTATTGAAAATACAGAATTTTTTTATGCAGTTAGAAAGATTAATGGTTCGGGGAATGCTACATTCGTAGGCCCATAGATTTTTTTTGTGCAACTGTGCATGTGGAATTAACAATTGCATCATTTCTTTAAGTAGAAATGCATATTTTTTGTTGTATTAATCGATTTCACTGTTTATTCTGTGTAAAAAATGATTACCATAGCAAAAAATTATTAAATTATCTTGTTTTCAAGATACTTTAAAATTTCTATTTCTAATATTGCATAAAGATTTATTTTATGAGAAAAAATATTTTTTTCAAGATATGAAATAGAAATATTATTTTTATATTAGGAAAAACTATTCTATTTTTAATATTAAATAGAGATTCGTTTTATAATGAGAAGAAATATTTTTTTCATAGTATGAAATAAATATTATATGTATATTAGGAAAGAATATTCTATTTCTAACATGAAATATAGATTCATTTAATGTTTAGAAAAAGATATTTTTCTCGTAACATGAAATAGATATTTCCTCCATATTTATAAAATAATATTCGTTACTTAATATAAAATAAATATTGTATGAATATTTTAATATTAAAAAAAGATTGAATCTCTTTTTAATATTATATGAATGTGTATACAATGTTTTGTGCTACTAGGGTTGATTCTCTGTTCTGCGTGAACAAACAAGCAGTCTACGGTTGAATTCCAAAAACGAAGGTTTAGTTCTTGTCCCCGTTTATGCATAGTTGGTGTCAAGTTAGTTATTGTTACTATAATTTATTTGTTGTAATTTGTATGTATTTATTATTTGTATAATCTGGTTAATCATAATATTTTAGCCTGTCAATATGAATAAGACATACCAAGACTGCTGGGAATATTTTCGAAAAAATAAAAATAAAGAGTCTGCTACCTGCAATATTTGTGAAAAATAGCTTTCTTGCAAAGGATCGGCAACCATAGGTCTTCGTAGGCATCTTGAAGGTGTTCACAGTTTTAAAAGAGTGGAAAGCATGGATGAACCAAGTACCAGTAGTTCTAGTTTTAAATCCGTCAAACGATTTCGGTATTCAGATGACAATGAAACAATTAATAAAATTATTACACGACCAACTTTCTCAGAAATAATATCGAAATTGGTAGCTGTTGATCGATTTTCATTTAATCAAATGACTAAGATTGAATTTATAAGACATAGTTTATCGATCAAAGGATTTAGTCTCCCCCGTAATTCATCAGATGTAATGCAATTAATGATGGGCTATTATATGCAGAAAAAGGAAGAATTAATTAAAAAAATAAAAACACTAAAATTAAACAACAAAAATTCAGCATATCTATTGATGAATGGACGAGTGTAAACAATAAAACATATATAGATGTACATGTGTATTATAGAAGCAAGGAATCTACTAATGTAGGATTAATACCAATTCATGGAAGCTGTACATTTGAAAAAACTTTAGAACTACTTATTGTAAAACTAAATTCTTTTAGTCTTTCACTACAAGAAGACATTCTAGCTGTTATGAGTGATGGGGCGTCTCTTATGCAAACATTTGGACGACTCTCTCCGGCATACCAACAGCTGTGTTATAATCATAGTGTACATTTAGGTGTTTCAAAAATATTTTATGTAAAAAAATACCGAAATTCTCAATCTGGTGATTCGGACGAGAATAATAGATTTTTAGAAAATGAAAATAAGGATTCAGCCGATACAGATTCCGTTGCCGAAACAATAAAAACCTCAAATGTTCAATTACGACCAACATTCAGAGAAACAGTCATAGCAATTCGAAAAATGGTAAAAATATTTAAAAATTCGCCGGTGAAGAATGATATTCTGCAGAAATATGTAAAGGAAGAACAAAATACAAAATTAAAACTCATTTTGGATTGTAAGATCAGTTGAAATAGTATGGAAGCTATGATTAGATGATTTTTGAGAATATGGAATCCTATTCAAAGAGCACTGTCTGAAATAAATGTAGATTACATGTGGAACGATGAATATTATATATTAAAATTGCCGAAATTTTATTAGCAACATTAGAGCCTATAAAAATTACAATAGAAAATCTTAGTAGAGAAGATTCGACATTATTAACTGCTGAAGGTGTTCTTAAATTCTTATTTAAAACTCTAGAAAAACAAAATACTGAATTGAATAATGAGTTTCTTGTTGTTATTAAAGAAGAAATATCTAAAAGAAGAGACAAGATTGTGGTATCCCTTATGAAATATCTGCATAATCCAGAATATTTGCAAAAAGATTCAGAAGATGCATTTTTTTATTCAACACCCAAGGCAGATATGTATAAAATGGCAAAACAAATTCTAAGCAGACTTCTCGGAACATATAACAATGATTCTTATGAAAATAGTGAGAAACTTTCAGATTCTCAGAATGAGCAACTATAACTGGAAAAACAGTTAGAATTAGAAATTGCAGATAGCCTTCAAGAATTTAGAGTCGAGAGTTTAGCGTCAGAAGAAAACAAATTCCGAATTCTAACAAAGGAATTCTGGATTTTTCAGTCCACTGGAAAAAGGACATTCAATCTGCAGCAACTTTTGAATGTTTTGTATACTATAAAGCCGACATCTACACAAAATGAAAGAAATTTTCCTACGGCTACAGATTTTGTTACAAAAAAAGAAGTAGATTGTCCGATTCCACATTAGACGCATTACGCTTCTTAAGAAGTCATTTCAAAACAAAAGCGCAATCTTTCATTTTATAAAAGTTTAGTTTTAAATAAATAAATTTATCGGTTATATTTACAGACTATATTTTCCTTCTCATTTCTTGAGAAATGAAAAATATTGAGAAATCAGGAATACTGGTCCAACCTGTGACGTACGTGCTAAACGTGGCGTATTGAATGATTACTATACAAGTGGCGCATTTCATCTTTGCGCCCATTTATTCCCTTGAAGTAGCATCCATCTTCATATTTTCATCAGTTCACCGCAATTTTTTGGCAGTTTACAATTGTAGGGTGTTAATTGTATTGTAGGACGTGCAGAATATGTATAATTGACACAGACGGTAAATTTCTCTTTGCGTAATCAGAAATTGTTGCCTTCCCCTAGAGTATCCAATAGATGTGGACGAGAAAATTGCCGAAAGGTAATTCGTTATGGAAATCGGGAAATCGGCGAGGTCTGGAGTCTTCCTGTCGAGTATCGACCCTACGCCGCACAGTGGGTCAGAATGGCTCAGTAGCTGTTCATGAGCTAAAAAATGAAAGTCCTCGTATCGATTTTTAACCAATGCACAGTGATTCTTAAATGTCCATTACATTCGAAAACGATAAGATTAATTAATATATCCAATAATTAATAATAATTTTTTCTTTTTTCTTTTTTCCTTCCATTTATAATCCATAAATTCACATTTATGTTATTCCGCAAAACATGTTATATAACTTTTCTTTTATTTAATTATTTAACTCTAAAATAGGTAGATTATTATAAAAAAAATTTTGAACACAATAATATTTTTAGTTTGTTTAAACAAATTGATATAATTTCACAATTTCACTATATAATATAAAGACAATAGTCCACATATTAATTCAAATGTGTTTCGGTTAAACTGGTTTCAAATTTGCCGCTATAAAATATAAACACCACCATCTATCGATATCGATCTACCAATCGTATCAAGTTACAAATATATGCCATAGCCTTTATACCGTTGAAGCAGCACATGCTTCAGTTACATATCTACCACCATGGGTTAAACCACGTTTCATATGTAACTCACTAATTTTCGTTTTTTAAAATGTTTATGTCTATTTTGCATACAACAAGTACGTATATTTAATTTTATTTTTGGTTTTTCTATATAGAAGATTTATTATGTTTTCTTTTCTAATCATTTTTATAATTTTTCAGACGCAAAAGTGTCTCTTTGAAAAAGATCCACATCGGGATCGAAACGTTAGAAACATGCTTAAATAATTACACATTTGTTGTTATTCTAAAAATGATCGAACCTAGCGCCGATATCAACCTATCAATCAACCGATATTAACCTTTAAGATTAATTACAGTTATTAAAAACTCGCGGTACAATAAACGTTCAAAGATCAAACTTTTTCAGATACTTTTTCAGATACTTTTCCAGATTGATCGAACCTGGCGCCAATAACATTTAAAAATTTTAATTTTTCAGATATTGAGAACGCCCTAGGAACTAAATGTTAATGTTCATAATTTATTATTTAAAAAAATGCTTAGTCAACTAAGGAAAATCGTCAAAGTTTAGTCACACACAGCCTACAAGGAATGCCAACGACAATCGCAGCGATACGTCAAGTGATATACATATGTACGTCAAGTAAACCTTCAAATACTTCATTATGATTATTTTTAATATGTTTTATATATGAGAATACAATATACCTTCAAATTACTGGGTTATCAAATAATTTCAACGAAAAAATGATTACATTAGTTTTGTTCACGAAAATCAACATTACAAAATCGTGAGATGGTAGACAAATTTTGAAACTAGATTTGAAATCAGCGTGAAAAAGTCTGATTTCACGTATAAAATGTTAAAAAAAATTTTCCGCGCGTGGTATTCGAAAAATCACAATTTTCATGAAATTATGCAAGTTTAACGAATATTTTCAAAGATAAAAAACGTTCGTACCACAATCTCCATAATTTTCTCATATTCTGCAAAGTTTTAATTTTAAATTTTAAAAAATGTCACCACTCTATCTCATTTCTATCGAAACTTCTTTGAATGTGACACAGAATTCATCAATTTATCCCACTGTGCGCCACACAGTGGTTTCAAAGTCCAAAAACGTGACCAAAACCTAAAAAATGTACTTTCAGCTCGGTGAGTTTTAATTATGGGGTTGGTTACTCTGAGGGTAATTCTACTTGAACTTCGGTTTCAATAGACAGTGCCTTCATACTCTTCCAAGTCACAGTACGAGTTCTCAGTGTATAGTGTGTAAATTGTATTGGATCATATCGCTTTTAATTGTGCATTATGGATGCTGTTTGTGAGGATAAGTTACATAGTTATTAGTGCCAAATATTTATTATTACCTATGTATGCAAAAGAAAGAGTAATCAGATACTAAAACTTGTTCAAGCTTCTAGTTTATACTATTATCTTGCAATTTAATAAAAAAATTAGCTGCCCGTCTCTGTCTCTGTGGTCGTACCACTGTTTTTTTGTCATGGAGAGTAGATATTTTGTGAGCTTCGGTTGCATTTCTTCTGAAACTGTGAGAGATACACACTAAGTTTTTTTGTAAAATTTAAACAGTTTTTGAAGGATTATGCTTAGAACGTATGGAGGACACGCATTCCCCGGATTTACCCAGGACCAGGACCAGGCGTCAGTCAACCACCAAAGAAGCAGCGCCTCAGCCCACCTGGGAACTCACACCCATCACCTTTCCGCCGAGAACATATCCGGACATAATAAGAGTCTCAGATTCAGACCTCCGTCGGACTCACTGCGCTAACTTGTTATTATCGAACCCGCCGGTTAAGAAGTAGTCAAATAATATTATCTTTAATGTACGCGAGCATATAAATAAAAACTGTTATCTTCAAAGCTTAGTTTCCTCCGTCTCATCTACCACCTTAGTTTCTCCCTGTCGATATAACGATATCCACCTCGAGAACAGGCAACCGCTCGTCTGTTCACAACGTCGCTACGGGCACCTCCAAAAGGGAGTGCCACAAAACGTAAGGACCACAAAAATGTCTTAATACCAATTTTCAACCAGAATTAATAATTTTGTAACGTATATGTCCATCATATTGAATCTGCCATTCTGTTTTTTTTAAATTTTAAGTTCAAATTCGTGATCAGCGAATTATTCGATTCTTTCTTGGATTATGTTAACAAGTTGAAAATATTACATTGGTGTTCTTAAATTATTTTTATCTCTCTATTGGTTTAAAGTGCGCCTACTCATTTTTGCTACAAATGTGTTACGGCAAGAAACGTCTCTTAATAAACCCACAGAACCGCCTTAGATAAATTCACATAACTGTTTAGATATAAACTAAAATGCACGATGAACTGAAAGATGACATACCACGAAGGAGACCCAGGGGTACTGACAAATACCACCTGTTCATTCTAAGGGGTACTGACAAGTATCGTTTCAAGATCACTTCACTGCAGGGGTATAAAAATCCTTTCATTTTTACTCTCTTAGGTTAATGCATGTGCAGTAGGGTGGCCCTTATTTTTTGACCATAAAATTTTGAGCACAGCTACCCCCCAATATTTTTCCATTTCATAAAAAATGATATATCCAAAGTTTTAGATCAATCGGAAGGCGAAGTTGTGAAATAGAAGTAAGTGCGCGCTAAATGTGAAGGTTATACTGAAAATTCAAGTTAAATATTTTATACCTTCAAAATTTACTACAACAATTAGTTGTAATAATAATGGAAAATGTCAGAAGAAACGCGTTTAAAGAATTTGATGAATATATGTATGATAATACACAATGCAGAATCGAACCATGTCATATATTTAATTGAGATTACAAGTTATAATTAAGATCATTTGTTGCTAGCAATAATTTGTAGCATATGTTTATACCATAGATAATCAAAAAGTAGACCATAATAGGGTAAGAAATAAGCTAACAAAAACTATTTTATTTTATATTCAGTAATTAGGAATAAGTATTTAATATATTATATGTATTACCAGCAAATAAATATTTAATGTTATTATTATTATTGTTTTATATTACCTTCCGCACATTATGTATAATATATGTATTGTTTTACAATTCTCTCTTTTAAATAAAGTAAGTTGTGAGGAAATAAATACAGATTTCCACCTAGCTGAATATTGTTGCTCGCTCGCTTTGCGAGCTCGCGGGTAGGACTGCTCTTGCGAGAGGGTTAGTGGTACGCATTGCTAGTGGGGCATACAGCTATTAATGGGTTTTTTTTATTTTGTGTGTGACTTTCCACGAGCCACACAAAGAACTTCCCGATTCGTTAGTTGTAAGCGGTAACATTAGCATTAGTTACATAATTAAAAAAAATTGGTTAAAAATAAAAATGAAATATATATAATTACGTTTGTTTATTCGGTGGAAAATTTCCATCCTCTCGTATAAATTACATTCTTGAATGAACTTCTTTCGAAAAAAACTAAAAAAACTACTTGACCAATATGGATTAAAATCTAATCAGCTCTAAGTTACGACGGGGTACATCGATTGCATCATTCATCATTCTGATCGCGTTGTTACTTTTTCAGAAAACGTCAACGAAAAATTTGATAACATACAAACGGCCATACGCGCACACACACACATACTAACAATTTGATAAAAATAGTCTAAAATGACTCCAATGACCATGAAACGGGAAGATCTGCTAAGAAATCGATTTTCGATTTTCGGGGTAATTACAGTAACTTCCCTATGAATCGGGAAGTTAATTATTTATCAGCGTCTACATTCAAATTAAACTTTTACCATATTATAATTGAGAAAATGAGTTAGCCATATTTAAAATAATAAGAATGAAGTAAAAATGACCGAGCAATGAAATAAAATATATATTACAGTTACAGTTTCCATAAATATTTATACAGAATTAGATGTAAGTAGATTCCCCTTGCCCTTCTAACACTTTAGCTTCACGGTACTGTGATTTCTCAATAGACTACAGCACTTGCTTACCTTCCGTCATCTGGTTAGACGATGTAGTTGGAACAACGCATGCTATCTGAAGTCTGGTCTACATACGGTATAGAAAGTAATAGTACGTAGTAAATACCTGCAGGGTGTACTGTTTAAGTAAGAACAGCAGGATATCTCGAAAATGAAGTATTTTAGAACAAAATGTTTCAAACAAAAGTTATATGGTTTCAAGGGGGACATATTGTGAAAGAACAGTTTCTGCGTGGGTGGAGACATAGAGGAGATTTCAAGGTCACTTTTGATATTTTTAAATAGATTGTCCTTTTGTAGGTCATACATCGATAGAGTATCAAATTCCGAGTATAAAAGTGTTGACCTTCATATGCCCTAAACCTAATAGTTAACGACATATTATCCAAAGAAGGAAGAAAATTATTTCGATAATATCTCGTTAACTATTAGATTGAGGACAAATGGAGGTCAATACATTTTTACTCATACTGGTACGACACTAGCACCAGTCACCGAACGCGATCACCGCGTTACGACTAATATTGGTGCGATTGCCGCGTCGCACAGTGGGCCAGAATCGCTCGCTAGCTGTTCATGAGCTAAAAAATGAAAGTCGTCATATCGATTTTTAACCAATGCACAGTGATTCTTAAATGTCCATTACATTCGAAAACGATAATATTAATTAAAGTTATTAAAAACTCTCGTTACTATAAGCGTTCAAAGATCAAACTTTTTCAGATACGATTTATCACCGAAAAAATTCCGTTTCTTCATAACGATGTCCTAGAAAACCTACTGAAGATTAAGTGCCCAAATTTTTTTTATGTGAAGAATGTATATCTACACCCCGTGGTAGAATGTTTCCGATCGGAGCCATTGAAACGTATTATAGAGAAAACATTCACAATTTAGAAATATAAAATATTACTTTACGGGGTTCAAAAACTGATGGGAAATGAAAAGGGGCTTATTAACGAATGAAAAACAACAAAATAACATAAGCTTACATTTATTATGGCAAAGAAACGAACAAATAAACAAATTGCTACTCAGAAAAAAGTTTCCGATTAATACAACTGCTGGAAGAAAGTTTCCGATTTCGATGTATTAACATAAATAATTTTGTGTGTTAGTATTTTGTTGCATCCCCACGTTTACGTATGACTTCTTTAATACGTTGCGGCATGGAATCGATTAGATCTTTACAATATGTAGGTGAGATTTTTCTTCCCACGATTGCCGTATAGCGTGTCGAACATCTTCTTTATTAGTTGGCTTTTTTTCGTTGATAAGTAGTTTTACTTTTACCCATAAGTTTTCTATGGGATTGAGATCTGGACTGTTGGCTGGCCAGTGCATTGTTTTAATGCCGTTATGCCGTAAATAATCTTTTACTGCCTTGCTACGATGACAACTGGCATTATCGTCTTGGAAAATGAAGTTTGGGGAATCTTCAAACCATACTTCAATGCTGGGAATCAAGAAATTTTCAAGAATATGGATGTATGATTCTGAATTGACATTCTGATAAAGAATGCATAATTTTCCCACTCCTTTCTCAGTCATACAACTCCAAATCATGTATGACTCTGGATATTTCTTTTTAAATTTTAAGCAATCTTTATCGTATTCTTCATTCGGTCTTCGCCACACAAATGTTCCTGCATCATCACCGATTCCAACACATACACGTGACTCATCACTGAATATTACCTTGTACCAGTCCGTCACTGTCCAATTTGCCTGGTTCCTACACCACTGTAACCGTTCCCTCTTATGCCTTTTTGTTAGGAAAGGTTTTATTTTAGCTTTTCGGAATGCAAAACCCATCTCGTTTAGACGATTTCGAACAGTACGATTCGAAACATTTTGTGCCCATATTATATTTATCTGTTTCGAAGTCAATCGCCTCGTATTTTTAACAATATTCCGTAACTTCCTATCGTCTCCTTTAGGCGTTGCACGAGGACGGTCACATTTCTTCCTGTTTATTACACTTCCCGTTTCTTCATACTTCTTCTTTAAATCACTCATAGTGCTTTGGCTGCATCCTATCATATTTGCCACCTTTTTTTGAGTGTTACCCTCCTTGAGAAGCTCAATTATTCTCAACTTTATATCGTTTGAATACAACTGACGTGATGGCATACTGCGGACTTTTAATTTACGTCTGTACTGAATGGAATAGTATGTACTACTATTACCTTGTATTTACGTTTCTGTGATGTCCTCTTATGTTTACATTTACATTCTACGATTCTAACATTCAAGGAGTTTCCACACTTTTACTGATTTGAGTCGTGATCGGAAACTTTCTTCCAGCAGTTGTATTAATCGGAAACTTTTTTCCGAGTAATAATTTGTTTATTTGTTCGTTTCTTTGCCATAATAAATGTAAGCTTATGTTATTTTGTTGTTTTTCATTCGTTAATAAGCCCCTTTTCATTTCCCATCAGTTTGAACCCCGTAAAGTAATATTTCATACTTCTAAATTGTGAATGTTTTCTCTATAATACGTTTCAATGTCTCCGATCGGAAACATTCTGCCACGGGGTGTATGTTGAGAACGCACCAGGAACTAAACATCATTGTTCATAATTTATTATAAAAAAAAATATTTAGTCTACTAAGGAAAATCGTCAAAGTTTTTCACCTTTGACAAGGGATAAAGTTAACATTTTCAGCGATTCACACGGTCTAACATAGTGGAACATATTCGGCAAGATCTCCTCTAAAAGATCGCGTAAAATTCACGTCCCCCCTCGCCCCCCCCCGGAAATTATGACGGTTTGAAGCGTCGCGTGACACGCGCTCAGTGATGAGTTCGATCGAAATCGTGGCCAAAATAGGAAGGAGTACGGTGGTGTGACAAAAAAATGTTTCCTACAAAAAATAATCAGTAATCTGTACTCTACAAATCTCAATACAAAAAATTTAAAGAATTTTTTTTTTAAATAAAAAATTGAGGTCGCGTTGATTATTTATTTATCACGATATATTTTTTATTTAATAACATTATAGCTGACGTCAAGACGAATCCAACGACCTATTTATTGTGGCCTTTAAGTTTTGAAATAATGGTGAAATAGGCCTGAACAGCCAGTTTTCAATTATTATTTATTATTCACACGATTTTTCAGACATTTCCGGTGGTGTGACAAAAAACTGTTTCGTACTAAAAGTAATCAGTAGTTAGTTTTCTACAAATTCCAATATAAAAAATTTAAAGAATTTTTTTTTTTTAATAAAAAATTGATGTCGCGTTGATTATTTATTTATCACGATATATTTTTTATTTAATAACATTATAGCTGACGTCAAGACGAATCCAACGAACTATTTATTGTGGCCTTTAAGTTTTGAAATAATGGTGAAATAGGCCTGAACAGCTACCGAGCCATTCTGGCCCACTGTGCGTCGCACAGTGGTCTGAGAGCGGCAAAAACCCCATACTTTCAAGTTTCTTAAAAAACCAAATTTTTTATATGTTTGACTAGTAGGAGAGTAAATTCAAACATTTCTAGGATGAATCAGTTCAAAATTCAAATTCACTTTGTTGTAGAACGTTTTAAATTTGGCCATGCTAAGCATTGTGACGGTTAGCGAACAGATTCCGTTGACTTTCCCACAGGAATCTCTTCAAAATCGTCTCTGGCAGGAAACGTCTTAGATAACCTTTTCATATCTTAGTTGATCCCTTTTAACGAAGACCGACTTCTGGCTCGACTTAATGGAAATCGACAAAAAACTAGAGTCTGGTCCTAAGCGGCGATTAGGTTATGAACAGACCACCCCCTTCAATTTTGGGGTATATAAACCCGTACATTTTTACTCTCAGAGGGTAGTACTTCTGCAGTCACGAATCTTGTCGCGTCGTGCTGTATTCTCGCAAGTCGATTTCCAGTAAGATCGGGCTGAAGTTCCCCTTCGGATCAACCTTTGAACCGTATAGATTCCACCAGTCCGGTAACAAATCTATTAAGGCATTTTGTAAAGTCACTTCGAGACCCCCGCATTTTGCTAGTGCGTTAACATCAAGCATCATAGGTAATATTCTATTATTCTTGCACACTCTATCTCGCGACATTTACATATACATATATATCAATGTAAACTATTACGAGTTGAATATATCTGAATTTTACCTAATCACTTGTAAATTCTTTAAACCCATAATTATTGTTATGCCAATCCTAATTTAGTAATTGAACGTTCCCACATGATACAATCTTACCGCTCGGATTGTATCGATTTAAATTATACTTGTTACGAGGCTTACTAACAACCCTATCACCTATCAAACTCATAGACGACATTCCAATCGCCTAATCGGAATATTTTCCAACCTAGTACCTACCCGATTTCATATTGGGATCATCCACGTTACCTATACGTCCACACAGATTAAACGGCAACCTGACAATCGTATCAGGATCGTCCGTTTTTTCCTTGAATCCAACCTCCTAGCGGCTCCTTGACAATCGTATTAGGTGCGTCCGCTAAACTCTATAACCTCCTTAATAATCTTTCAAATCAGAGTTTCCCCTCCATCACACGTAGGTTCATTCCTGAAACTTCACTCATACTAGCGGCTCCCTGACAATCGCATCAAGGTGCGTCCGCTCTAACTAACAGTTTTGAACCATACTCCCAGGGTAATAACCCTTCGCCGGCCACTCGTGCTGCTCGCGGCCCTGGCTCGTAACAGCATACCTAGTTTTCAGCATAAATTCAAGCGCATGTTTGAAGAAACCGTATGCGCCTGTAAAAACAGTAATGTAAATAATGTTTTCATTTCTGGCTTCCTTCAAGTACGAAGACCCGGAGTAAATCGCGAAAAATGTTTATTTTTTATTTTTTCGATTAGTTTTGCAGATAATGCTATTAAACGGGGAAAAGAGCAACGTTAATGAAGTTTGAAAGACGATACCTCTCTTGCGCCAAACTGCGCCAACGTGCCAATGGAAAAATAACGTTTGTAGATATCTTAGTAAACAATAAATGCAAAGTTCAGCTGCGGTAACCTGCGGCTTTGGGTTTTATCTCATGAAATTTTTTATAATCAATTAGAAGCATTGGTTTATGAAATGGTATGCAAAAAGATTTCCCAAAAAATTATAATTTACAAAGTTACATTAAAAAATAAAAAAGGCATTTTTTTAACTTTCTTATTAGGGCCCTTAAAGAAAATTTAAAATATATGTTTTGTAAATCTATGTTAGTTATACACATGCTGAAAATTTCATCGAAATCGGTTGACGCAGGAAAAAATGACACGCATCGGAAGATGTACGATTTTGTGGAATTTAAGCAGAAACTGATAAAAAATCGTGTAAAACTACTATTTTCAACATTTTTAATCGGTTGTAGCTCGTATGTATGATAATCGATCTTGACGAAATTTTCAGCATGTGTATAACTAACATAGATCTACAAAATATATATTTTAAATTTTCTTTAGGGGCTCCAATAAAAAAATTTAAAAAATGCCTTTTTTATTTTTGCATGTAACTTTGTAAACTATATTTTTTTGGAAAATCTTTTTTGCGTATCATTTGATAAACCAATGCTTCTAATTGATTATAAATAATCAGGTAGTTTGATACAATTATAAAAAAGTTATTCTGTTTTAAAGGGCGCTCGAATACTTTCGTTACCCACTGTATGTAAAAACAAGTGTAAAATGTATTATTTATTATTATTTTTAAAATTATTTTTTCATTTATTTATTATTTTTCGTGACCAAAATGTAAATAAACCTTATTTGTATACTGTACATAATAAATTTCCATGAAATTGTTTCATTTTATTTTAATTGACATAAAATTATTGTTTTTTAAATTAAGTAGTTATTTTATATGAAGAGGAATCATTTTTTATTATCTTTAATTTAAATTTAATTATATTTCATTTTAAATTTATTTTATATTCAATTTAAGGTAAAATTTATTATTTATTATTATTTTTTAAATTATTTTTTCATTTATTTATTATTTTTCGTGACCAAAATGTAAATAAACCTTATTTGTATACTGTACATAATAAATTTCCATGAAATTGTTTCATTTTATTTTAAATGACATAAAATTATTGTTTTTTAAATTAAGTAGTTATTTTATATGGAGAGGAATCATTTTTTATTATCTTTAATTTAAATTGAATTATATTTCATTTTTAATTTATTTTATATTCAATTTAAGTGTAAAATTTATTATTTATTATTAATTTATTACTTATTTTTTAATGTATTTATTATTTTTCGTGACCACGAACGGTTACAAACATTTTTTGTCGAGATTTTCCCCAAAATAAAGCTTTCCTAGGGTTTTTGCCGTTTTCTGCCGCTCTCAGACTACTGTGCGTGGTAGGTTGGTAGCGAGCCGATCGGTCTACCCGCGTTTGTGCAGCGTCTTTTCCGGCACTCTGCGAATGTACTGCGTGGGCGACTGACTGCGTCCATTGTCTCACTATACACGTTTTTCTATTATAATAAATCAGTTCTACATTCCAGTGTCCATATTATTCATTCACTTCGATCCTCTAACCCTAACAACTCAGAATTCGACAGTATATCGATTCATAATGCAGAAAGTAGATATTTCCATTTAAAAAATGAAGGTGACCTTGAAATCTCCTCTATGCCTCCACCTACGCAGAAAATGTTTGTGGCATAACATCCCCCCTCCTTGAAACCATACAACTTTTGTCTGAAACATTTTTCTCCAAAATCCTTCATTTCCGTACTGTGGTTACGCCGAAGGAATAGAAGACGCTTAAAGATTTGTAAGTATTCTATATGTTAGTATTTCATAATATAGGATTATCATTCTTAACTCGAAATTCTCAACTTCGAATTGATGATTTCAATGGGCAGGGTAATAATGACTTGATACGGGCCTAGCAACGAATGCCACTTTAAATTTCCTTTCGCGGCACACATAGGATCACGTTCTATCACATCGACACGAGTGTATACACGGTGTCTCAAAACTACCCTAGGAGCCGAAAATGGGAGGTTCCTTGGGTCATTTGAAGCGACAGTTTCCTTTGCAAAAATGGCGTCCGCGGCTTTGTTTAGGAGTTATTAACGAAAAACACGGACCAATCAGAGCGCAGCTATAGCGAACGGAGTCCGACTCTGCGACAGGTCCCGCGAGACGTGGTGTCGCCATTGGTCGACTCAGAATCAATCCGCTGTAGCCACGCTCTGATTGATCCGTGTTTTTTGTTAATAACTCCTAAACAAAGCCACGGACACCATTTTTGTAAAGGAAAATGTCGCTTCAAATGACCCAAGGAACCTCCCATTTTCGGCTCCTAGGGTAGTTTTGGGACACCCTGTAGACTGTAGTAGTACGCTTTTGTCTACACGTATAATTCCACACAATCAAATTTTATATTAACTTTAACAGCTTATAGCTCAATAACTATTCGTTTGTGACATGTGGCTCCTTTCAAACTTTTGCTCTTCTCAATGAGTAGAAGGCGTTGATGTAAAAAAAACTTTACCAACAAGTTTTTTGTTACAAACAATTTTGCGGCAAGTTGCTCATACAAATGTCCACCGATCCAGAGGTGTAGATTTACCTTTAGGACGGATGACCATTACTTTTATACACTCTGTACAGTCAGACGAAACGATCTGACGGCGATCAAAAATCGAGTTTCGTGACATTGTTAAGTAGAAACAATAAACATAAAATCTAGTTCCAGAATGATGAGAAACGTGTTGTAGAATTGTAAGAATTACTTTCATCGCCGCTTTCAATTCAACGAATTTTGCACTGTACTGGTCAGTACGGGATTGTGGGGAAATCGCGTACGCGCAATACGTTGTCCGTTATGCCTTCCTGTCAACCGTATCTTATTGCAACAAGCACTTGAAGAAGAAAAATCGTGTAGATATGTACGTCGTATCTTTTTATGTGGATATCGATGTCACGTTATCCTATTTCATATAATTATAAGAACCAGAACTCAAAAAATAATTTCACAATATTGAAGCGTAGTACAGTATAGCGTACACCATAATGAATCTTTTCTTATACTCTACACCTACAGTGGGTATACATAGAATTCGTACACCTTTGCCCCCTTGCCGTATTTTAACGAGTCAGACCGCGATGTTTATTCTAACAAAGATATGAATGTTACGCCTTTCCTTTTAACTGAAATAACATTTGATTCGTTTATAATCAATAAATAATATCAATATTCAAGCATTAAAATAAATGTAGCCATATAAAAAATATAAACTTTCTTTTCTCTTCTACGACATGTTTCGTGATAAATGCGTTTTAATCACTGTAACTGTAAAGAAAATGATACGGCAAGGGTTTAAAAACGAAAAACTTTTGCAAAATTGTAGGTCGGAGAGATTAATGGAAATGCATATTTTTTACATAGTTTAAATCTTCCTTTCACTGCACGTGAAAAAGTATTGAGGTATCATAATTAAAAAATTGTTAGTTGTTGAGGTATTAAAAGAAACATCTTTCCTGATTTGTCTTTTGTTGGTTGTAATGTGCAACACCTGTTCATTTAACTTAATTGCGAGGAACTGAGTAATTAACTTCCCGATTCATAGGGAAGTTATGGTAATTACCCCGAAAATCGAAAATCGATTTCTTAGCAGATCTTCCCGTTTCATGGTCATTGGAGTCATTTTAGACTATTTTTATCAAAATGTCGGTGTGTGTGTGTGTGCGCGCGCGCGTATGTCCGTTTCTATGGTATCACATTTTTCGTTAACGTTTTCAGAAAAAGTAATAACGCGATCAGAATAATGAATGATGCATTGGGAATGCCCCGCTGCAACTTAGAGCTGATTAGATTTTGGTCCATATTGGTCAAGTAGTTTTTTAGTTTTTTTCGAAAGAAGTTCATTCAACAATGCAAATTATACGAGTGGACGGAAATTTTCCACCGAAGAAACAAACATAATAATTACATATATTTTTTTTTATAATTTAAGCAAATTTATTTTAAAAAAATTTTTTTTTTATTTTCCTTTTTTAATTATGCAACTAATGCTAATGTTACCGCTTAGAATAATCGAAAATTATCCCAATGCAAGAGTGAGTTATTCATCGCTACTGCCGAGAATACATTTTCAAAGAATATCGATGAAAGTACAAAAACATTTATATTACAATCCATTAAAAAAACAAGCAGTTCAATACGAATTATTAACTGAGATGAAATTGAAAGTTAATATAAAAAAATGGTTAATGGAGCATGCGAGCAACGAACATACGATGTTGGTTTAATGCGACGCCATACAGAAAACATTTTGATAAGTAGAAAACTATTGAACTTCCCTGAGGACGTATACTCTTCTTAAAACGTACACTAAATAATGATAATAATATACTGCAACTAACGAATCGGGAAGTTCTTTGTGTGGCTCGTGGAGAGTCACACACAAAATAACATCCGTACCACTAACCCTCTCGCGAAATCGCAAAGCGAGCAACAATAACCAGCTAGTTAAATGGCGATTTTGATACTCTCGGTTTAGATAAAGCCAGACTTCGCCGTCGAAGAATAGAAGTAGAATACATGTATAATAAATAAACGTGAATTTTGTTTCTCAAAACTGCTTTGTATGTGTAATAAAATATTTAATGAAGCAATTGATAGACAATGCATTTATTATCAAAACCGGTGTTACTGTGTTTATAGAAGTTTGGAATTTTCAAAGCATTTCAAAATACGTTATACTTCGATAAAAGAATTCTCGAGACTATTCTTGAGTGATCGTTGGTTTAGGTTGTTTTAAGAAAAAGGTAATGATAACGTGTTATCTTTTATCGTGTGTTGATATATTTCAACTGATATATTTTTAGATAGACTTTCTATTTAGAGTTTTTGGATACAACGAAAGAATATCTTAGAATATGAACTAGAGCTGTTACTTTCCTTCAAATTTCGAACCTTCGATTTTTGAAGTTTCACATTTCAAACTTCCGTGGTAAATTATTAAAACATTAAAAGAATCGGAATTTTAATAATTTACTTAATAACGAAGTTTCAAAACATTAAAAGAAACAAAGTTTCGGAGATTCGAACTACAAAATTTCACTACTAAGTTATACTTAATAACTCCATAGTGATTGTAAAAAGTGATTGGACACTCCTACTAGACTATAAATAATACTATAATATCTCGAGAAATGAGAAATAACCAATTATAAAATTTCTCGAATAATTCTCGAGAAGAAACACTAACTTGATCGTAACTCGCCATAATATAAGTAAATACGATTCAAAATTATAATTTCAAACTCTATCGAGTGTGGTCCCCTGTTGACTAGAAAAATCTCGCGAATCTTTCGAAAAAAGTTTCGTACAAGTAGAACTAAAAATGTAGAAATTGCTGTTTTCGATGATATTATGATGAATGTTTACAATGATCACTGTCGTGACAATGAAGGAGAATTTTTACCATTGTTGGCGGTGTAGGTAATTCACTCTTTAATTAATTATACATATTTTCATTCATCACTTCTGGAGCAGTGGAAGCATCACCGCATTCAGCGAATTCATGGTTATAGAAATATGGTGCAGTGCTAATTGATCGTCCTGCAATACATTGTTTTACTGTAATCACAAAACGAATGTAGGAAACGACAGAGAATGAAGGTAAAGAATAACACTTTCGTTTATAACTTGGACATTTCAAGAATCTGCCGTCTTTGGCTCGCCGCACCGATATTTCACCGGTGGTAGTGCGTTCGAAACTTTCGTAACTTATTAATAGACGGCGAATTTTATGCAGTTATGACAAAAATAGGCAGGTGTAATTTAAAACGATAGAAACATTAGAAGAATGTAAAGATACTACCCTGAAGACGTAGTAGTCCACTTGGTGTCGTCAAATCTAAAAGTTTATATCAACATTATAACTTAAATTACTTCGAAGTAAAATGAATATACATGTATATGATTGACATAGAAGGGAAAGTTATTAAATACTTTGTTCATCAATATATTCATCTCGCTGTGCAATGACGACGTTTACAATTCGTAGAAATCTAGCAAGAAGCTTTTTTAATTTTTTTCCTGGATTTCGTTCCAAGCACTTTCTAAATAAGTCCACAATTGTTTCTCTGATTTTGGACACTTTATTTTCACCTTTCGATCTATTTCATCCCACAGTTTATAATCGGATTCTAATCCGGTGATTGTGGCAGTCACATAATTTTCAGTTTATCAATGTACGCTTATTGATTTAAATAATTTCGGCACACTTTTACACTATGTTTAGAATTGTTATCTTCCATCAAAATGAAGTTTTCGCCTATCAGCTTCGTTTCTGGCAATAGTTACATTGGAATGTCTTATTTTAAGTATATTTTATATATTTTCGGTGAACCGAAGGTGGTCAAATGCTTACAGACGGTAGTGTATATGTTCGACACCCTGTATATAATTAATATGTCGACTGTCGCTACCCATAGACATAGAGATAGACAGCGCGGCTTGAATGAAGCGCTGAAGCCCACAATGGCGACGCGGGTTACAAAGAGTGAAAGAGAGACTATATACTCCGGCTAATATTCCCTCTCTCACTCTTTGTAACCTCGCGCCGGCGCACAGTGGGCCGGATTGAGAATTCACGCGACATTTTACGAAAAAGGCAATTTTCAAATTTCGATATTTTTTCAATTGATATTGATTTCTAAATGTCCACCTAACACGAAAATGAAAAAATTAATCATATATTATCCCAGATAGCACCGTACATCCGAAGGACGTCCGTTTCATGTCCACTTTCCGTCCATACGTCCCACGTCCGTTACGGACGTCCCTCGGACATCCATTGGACCTAAATTTCGGTTGTCCCAGGGACATTCGTTTTTTAGGTCCTAAGGACATCCGTGGGACTTCAATTTCGGACGTCCGTGGGACATCCGTTATTTACGTCCTAAGGACGTCCGATGGACTTAAATTTCGGATGTTCCAAGTACGTATAATTTTTACGGATTATGGTGTTACGGAAAGCAAAATCCAGTTTGATTTTTTAAATGTTAGAATACATTTTTGATCTAATAATGTTATAGCTGGTGTCAAGGCTAATCCAACGATCTACCTTTTTATAACTCTGAGCTCATAAATAACGATACAATATTGTATTCCGGTTTTTGGGCCAAATACGCCACTGCGGCATCGCGTCGCATCACCGTGCGTTTACGTGAAGTGAGGTTAGTTTAGCACATGTTCCTTGTGCACGTGCTTGTAATATTTCAGTTAATAAAAATCGTGTGTGAGTGATTCGATAATTTAAGACACTTGTCAGGATTGTGTTGGTGAAACAAGTCACTACGATTTCAGGTAAGCATTTATTTTATATTTATTTTCAGTCATTGAAACATTACTGGTAAAAGGAAAATACAAAAATATTATTACGTTTGAAGAGAAATTCTATCATATATTAACACTGAACCTACCAACACCGGTTAAAATGAGTGGTTGCAGGTTTTTTATTCTACAATTAGAAATGTAATAAAACTGATTTCATGAGAAACAACTGTATTGACATTTTTAGTAGTGCACATATTACAATAGTACATAGCTACACAAAGTCTAAATAAAATCAATCTTGTCATTTGTATAAGGGAACATGTACCATAGTTACTTCAGAGGCTCGGTAGGTTTAGCGTTAAAGAAAATATTTGTATCACTTTATAAAAATACATGTTTAATATTAATCAACAATATAGTTTCCATTATTTGTAATAATATGTTGCCATATTTCAGATAACCTGTTAATTCTTGTTTTCTAATGACTCGGTAGCTAACATGTGTTTTAGATTTACAAGCAAAATTACCTGCTTATTTAAAATACAGCATAGCTTTCCCTCCAACCTAATATATTCATGCTAAAAAATCTTCCCGTTTATTTGACAATGCTTCTCACCAAGAAATTCTAATTTTTAGATGTAGCGAAGATATCCAAGACATTAATTCATCAGAAAGAAACAAGTCTTTCCATACGGATCACATTAGTTTATATTAGCGGAGGACCATGAAAGGAAACGAAACAATTTGTAATGATTTTTTAGATATAGATAAATAGATTGTCGTATATTGTATTATATATATATATATATATATATATATATATATATATATATATATATATATATTATATATGTTGTATTATACATATGTATACTATTGTATTGTTATATTACTATTATATATTATATTACTATTGTATTGTACTTATATATGTTATATTACTATTGTATTGTACTATGTACCTAATATTTTTGTAATATATATATGAAATGTTTATTTAATAAAAATTAAAATGAAATTTTAATGTTTTATAAACGTTCTGAATATGTCCAGCCATATGTCCCAGGGACGTCCAAATAACGTCCTTATGTCCCTGGTATGTACCAAGAACGTACAAATAACGTCCGTATGTCCCCAGATACGTCCCACATACATCCCAGATTGGTCCGAACGGGACGTCCTATGTACGTTACACTTTGTAACTCGTACCTCATTCGGACATCCCTGGGACGTATATCGGACATATTTCGGACGTATCTCGGACATACGGACATGATTCGGACGTCCCTGGGACATACGAAGGTCCATTACGGACGTACTTTGGACGTCCTTCGGACATCCGAGTGCTATCTGGGACAAGTCTGAAGTTAGACAGTTTAGGGATATCGATTTTTCCGACATAATTTAGCTGTTCGTTCTTAAAGTGTCCTGATAACTGTGATCAACTTCTTGTCCTGAATTTTTTTCTACATCAAAATACACACTTTATTGATAAGAAATCATACTTTTCATTGACATTTATGATACATAACATATTTTTAAAAAATACTGAACACAATAAGAATAATCGTTCAAATTTTTTATCTTTGACATGTGCGATCTAACAAGTCCCACCAGATCGCACGGTCGGACAAATAAGGATCTTTTTAGTGAACCTTCCTCTATATAATGTGACAAAAATCATTTCCAACTGCAAACCAATTCTCAAGATATTATAGTTTGCAGACATCCGAGTCGCGTTATCCCGTCCGCGCTCGGGCGCGCGCTACGCGCTGAATTCGTCATGTATGCAGCCTCTGAAATACTGACAGAACTGTGTTGAATAGATTTTCAACACTTGATATGTTTATATTTTATAGTAAATAAGTCAGGCTTTGATTTTTTGACAGCGTTGAGTTTAACGAATTTTTTCTCAGCATTCGCTATATCGCAATCGGCTGACATTTTTCTCGAGCTAGTTTGTACTAGGCATCTTCGGTCTGAAGCAGACCGAACGTGAGATTTGCATTTATTCAGATACTGACCGCTGCAATAGCTCCAGACACACGACATGATACGACGGTCCCAAAAGTGAGCGAGCCCATTGAGAGGGCAATCTTATACAAACAGTTTTTAGTTCCATATCGTTTTCCCATATCCTTCGCACCTAATTAATTGCATACCCTCAACATAGTTTTATTCTTTTATGCTTTATGCAACAACTAACTTTATTTTTTTTATTTACAGCAACACATTTTAATTACATTATTTTAAATTTGTTAAAGATAAAATAAATTTGATTCTCTCTCTTCTTTTATATTTTTATACATTATTTTATTTTTATTGTTATACTTATGTATGAAATATATAGTTTTGCATACATATATTACGTAATGTTTATTATATTTTATATTATGTTTGATTTATTATATAATCTATAACAATTGTTTATAACATTAATAAAAAAGTGATTAAACAAACAAAAAACGTATCATATTGCATATCATTGATAAGGAATTATATCGATAAATATGCATATCAAATTTCGTTGCGATATGTCTTATGAGTCAAAAGTTATTCACAAATGTCGCGTAAATTCTCAATCCGGCCCACTGTGCGGCGTGGCATTGCGTGCTTCAACTCGCCCATAAGACGGTTCAGTCTATCTCTATGTATATGTCTGTGCTATATGTCTATATCCCCATAAATAGATCCCCATAAATGACTTCAGAATAGTAAAAAAATTACGTCAAATATATGAAGAATTCGAGAAGTCTACAGAATACATTCAATGCTATAATAAGGAAGAACGAAAAATTGCGGTGTAAGTATGATTGATCTCCTCAGTATATTTAGAAACGTTGTTGGCATCAATAACATTTCAATATTCCGAAATATTCAAAATTATCGTTGAAAAATGGGACGAAAACGTGCAGAAACAACGTGAAAGAAAAGCTATTATTAACTTGCAAATCGGTGCAGAAGTTTAGCAGAAATTTCGTGTATTGTAAGTACACCTCGATCTACTATAGGTACAAAGATTAATTAACAGGTACGGGCTACGAAAAAGACTACAAAATAAATCTAGAAGTGGACGTCCACGAAAATTCAATCAATACAATGCGGTAGAGTTATTATTAGAATGGTAAAGACAAATCCGAGAATAAGTGCAATAAAAATAATTGAACACATTAAAAATAATTTAAAACCAGAATATGGATACTACATAACACACTAGCGTATCTGAAAACTCCGCCACAATCTCCAGCTATCAATATTATAGAACACCTGTGGGATTATTTATAACGACAGAACAGAAAACGTGAAATTTCTTCCATCCAACTAAATATTAATTAATAATTTTTTAATGTCACATTAATTTACATTACGTTTTTTTTTCTCAAATTGTAAAAAGTTAGAAACTGTACAAATACTTTTTGCTGGTGTATTTCAGTAGATGTTTTGGTTTTCCTTATTACATACACAAGTTAATCAAGAAATTTTTGTTGCATTCTATCTATTCTATAGACTTCTCAGAATATGTACATATTCATTGTTTACAGAAAAAATGGTTAATAAACAACAATTTCACAGTTTTGTTTGAAATTTATCAGTGTATGATTACTTTCTACACCCACTGTATATATGACCACGCATGAGTAATGGAATGTATGAACACAACATTTTAGCTGTGTATAGGTACACTCCCACTGATAAGCTTAGGACACCACTGGTTTTAGTAAAACTCTAGTATTTCGTACAGATTATGATTAGGTATTGCAATAACGACACACCGCTATACCAAATACCGATATTTCCTGCTATTTTGCAATTTCGTAAAATACTGGTATTTTCGATATTAGCTATAAATAATAAATATTTTTTTGGACATCTACTCCTATTCGAAATAATCAATCCATCATAAATCAATCATTTGCTAACTTACGATTAGTTGTAAATAAAAAGCCAGAAACAATAATATCAATGTAAGACAAAAATTGAATTTATTCAAAAACGTCAGACCAGAAACCGAGTTGTTATAAGATGAAGGACAGCGAGGCAAATATTTAGAGGAAGTATATCGCTCATTATTAACAGTATCATCCACCAACCAGCGTGGATGCGGAAAGAACATTTTTAACTGCAGGTAATTTGTGCACAAAAATACGTTCCAGGCTTAATGACAGTGCAATAGATGGATTAGCGCTTTTTTACAATCACATTCCCAAAAAATGCAGTTAATATTTTTTTCTATTAATAGATAAAGATATTATACTTTTAGTAATATTTACTCTTAGTATCTGTATTATTTTGTTACTCTTAGTTATGTGTTAGTATCTTCTTCATAATAATACATTGTTTTTTATTTATTGTATTATAATACAGTAATGGTTCGTTTTTTATATTATATTTTCTGTTTCTAATGTTAAAAAATATTATTTTACTGCTCTTATTAATAATATTTGATTATAATATTTGTTCCATTATTTTATATTTGTACATAACAAATTTGTTTCTTTTTTTATAGTTTATTATTTTTTGTATAAAAATAATAAATATGGCAAAGGAACAGCTGTGTATTTGTATCTTTTTAAAAATTTCTAATATCGTTATTCCAGTACAAAGTTTAAAAAAAAAACCGATAACCGGTATCGTATTTTTGGTCCGGTATTGTAAACCTTTTTATGAACCTTTAACTGTATTAGCTACATAATATAAATGTTATGGTGAAGATCCAAAAGACACACCGATCACCAGATTTGAACTACATAGTAAAATTGTAGGAAGAACCAGGTACGACAAGTATGAAACTTTTGCTCCACTTCAAAAACACATTTATGGAATATTTTGTAACGAGAATGGAATACTATAACAGAAAATATAAAAAAATTGATCACGCGTATAGCAAGAATAGTGGAAACGGTAATAAAGAAACGTGGCGGATTTTGCGATCAAAACAAAATTTAAATATTTTTTAAATTCTTAAACCTTTAAATAAGGAAAAATTTGTTCGCATTCTTCAGCTATTATTTCATTTTTACAGAGTTGAATATAGATATAATCACTGTTCTCAGACTTATGAGCGTTAGTGCTCATACAGTGATCGTACATTTTTTAAAATGCTCTAACTTTTTTATAATTGTACCAAACGATCTGATATTTTATAATTAAGTAAAAGCATTAGTCTATGAAATTGGTATGCAAAAAAGATTTTCCAAAAAATTATTGGTAATTATTTACACCAGGGGCTTTCCCACCGATTTTGATGACCTTGAAATATGTTGTCAAGGTCATCATTGTGCACAACTTCCTATACATGTTACCGCCGCTCGATTTTAGTTTTCGAGATATTCGCAAAAAAATATTGCTAATACTGTATTGAATTTTCCGTACTCTTGGACACTTCGTAGCAATGTGAGCCTATCCCGGCGCAGCGTTTGTTTACTTTTTGTTTCTAAACACGCTATGGAGATATGTGGATATATGTACATGTGTAAGATGAGCTTACAATTTTGAGAGACTACTCCTTGGTGCTTCGTCTGCGTGGTCGAGCCGGAGTAGGTAATATAGGCGGGTTCTAGCACACCACTTATCATTATAGGCAGATTCCTGCCTTACCGGCATTTTACCTTATAGCGCGAGCATATTTTTGCGGGGTGAGGGGGATTAGCTTAGAACACAACCATATTTTGCGGGGGGCGGGGTGAGGGGGATTACCTTATAACGCGACCGTGTTTTGCGGGGGGAAGGGGGGGGGGATTTTTAGTTTTCCTGGTATTGGCAGTTCCAGGTATTGCGTATGTTTATAATAATATATCCTGTCGACGGCGCGATATCGGCAGCTTATCATGTTTATAATAATATAAACATCCTGCCGACGGCGGGATATCATTCTCACATCATTTTTTAAAATAAACATCCTTTGACCCAGATCCCAGTTCTCACTGACCGCGGCGGGGCGACCGTGTTTTGCGGGGGGAAGGGGGGGGGATTTTTAGTTTTCCTGGTATTGGCAGTTCCAGGTATTGCGTATGTTTATAATAATATATCCTGTCGACGGCGCGATATCGGCAGCTTATCATTTTTTAAATGTTTATAATAATACATCCTGCCGACGGCGGGATATCATTCTCACATCATTTTTTTAAAATAAACATCCTTTGACCCAGATCACTGTTCTCACTGACCGGGGGGGGGAGGGGGATTTTTAGTTTTCCTGGTATTGCATTGAAGACCAATTTCCTGGTATTGCGTCCAGTCCCCTGGTATTGCGTATGTTTATAATTTCGATGGCGGGCGTCGTGATATCAGATCACATCATTTTTAAATAAGCATCCTTTGGCTCTCTCCTTATCGTTTCTCTCCTCGTCTTTATTGTATATTCGTAATAGCAACATCCTTTTGACGGTTGGTATCGAGTCGCGATATCAGATCTCTGTTCTCACCCAGCTTATCATTTTTTAAATGTTTATAATAATACATCCTGTCGACGGCGCGATTTCTCACATCATTTTTTAAATAAACATCCTTTGACCCAGATCTCTGTTCTCACTGACCGGGGGGAGGGGGGATTTTTAGTTTTCCTGGTATTGCGCAAGCCCCCGTTCTTTGGTGGTATGCAATATGATACTTCGTGGGGAAGATAACAATTTATTGTTGAAGTAATAGTTTAAATAAAGGACAGTTTCCTGGTACTGCGTTCAAGGCCAGTTTCCTGGTATTGCGTCCAGTCCCCTGGTATTGCGTATGTTTATAATTTCGATGGCGGGCGTCGTGATATCAGATCACATCATTTTTAAATAAGCATCCTTTGGCTCTCTCCTTATCGTTTCTCTCCTCGCCTCGTAAGAGAGAGAGAGAGAGAGAGAGAGAGAGAGAGAGAGAGACCGTTCACGATGTAAGAGAGAGACCGTTCACGATGTTAGAGAGAGACCGTTCACGATGTTAGAGAGAGAGACCGTTCAGGATGTAAGAGAGAGAGAGAGAGAGAGCTTCTAATTCGCGGTATAGAGATTCCTCTTATCTTTTTCGATGTAAGATCGTGTACGAACATCTTTTCTCATCTCGCGAGCGGAGATTTCGTTCCATCTTTCTTTATAAATTAATACGAATAAGAATTTACGTGCTGAAAATGTTTTGAATCCGGATTTTTTGAATAATTTGATTGAAGTTACTTAAAAATATTCGTTCATCGCCAGCATATTGGGAACAAAAAAGAAAGAGTTACCAACAATGATCCATCAATTGGGTAAACCCCACTTTCTTTATGACAGTGTCGGTTGCAGAAAGTTACTGGCCTGAGTTATTGCAAACATTGATGAAATATCGGTAAAACATTATGCGTAAAATACGCATTCAATTTGGGTTACAATACCAAAAACTGATCTAATTAGAAATGATCCCGTTACATGCGCTCGATATTTCGATCATAGAAGCACATAAGCTTATGTGGTTATTAAGACAAAACAAACTAATTTCGGAGAATATGTGGATAGTTATGAACGAGTGGAAATTCAGCAACGTGGAAGTCCACATGAACATATTTTTCCGTGGTTGAAATGAGCATCTATGTACAATAGTGTTAAAGATAGACACGATAATGATGATAACAAAGAATTGATTGATTGATTTAATTGACCGATTTATCGCATGTAGATATGACGAAAATAATGCATATATTAAATTTCAAATCATAGTTGTTACAAAGGACAAAGAAATAAGCGGTGTCGATTTCATATCCCTTATCCAGTAATGAGAAGAACGATGGTACTGGAACCATTAAATAAAAATGAAATAACGCCTAAATCCTATAAACTTATTGATAAATTAATAAATGAATTTTATAAGAAAAAATAGTTATGAGCTATGATGAATTTCTAGAGAAACTGAATATAGCTGATGAAGAATAGCTATCAGCTATTCGAAGTAGTTTAAAAGAAAAAACGGGTATTCTTAAAAACGATCCAGCCTTGAAGTAAATATTAATGGTTATAATGCAGATATTTTACAATTATTCGAATCGAATATGGATTTACAGTTTGTACTTGACGAATATTCGGCGGTGAGTTATGTAACCAATTACATTAGTAAAATTGATGGAAGTTTATCAAAATTATTAAGGGAAGCTGTTAGTGATTGTGGTAATAAACAATAAGACTCTTAGAGAAAAATTTCAAAATATTACCAATGCTTGCGGTGAGTTATGTAACCAATTACATTAGTAAAATTGATGGAAGTTTATCAAAATTATTAAGGGAAGCTGTTAGTGATTGTGGTAATAAACAATAAGACTCTTAGAGAAAAATTTCAAAATATTACCAATGCTTTAAAAAATTAAATGAAGACTCCACCGAAATTTATAGGGATAATATATTTGATAATATACACGATATGTGTCTCGCTTAGTTTGCAACGAATTACCAAAAGATCATGAAAAATGGAACAAGAGGAAAGTGATGCTGACAATAATGGGGAAAATGACGAAGTAAATGATTTCAGACTTCGGCAACAAACAGCTATTATTAGATACAGACGATATAAATAAAAATTTGTATAACTTTTTTATTTACTAAAAGTATATATTTAGATACTGTAAGTACAAAATAATAATTTCATATATTTATTAATTAATTAAAATTAATACTTAATAACGTTTTTCTGTTTGTAGACACAATAAAGAAACATATATAATCAATAGAATTATTTTTAAATGAAAATCTTACATTCGTTATTTTACACTTTAGGTTTTTCAGTTTTTAAATTTATTTCATCACGTTCGAGCGACGATTCTTTCGCGATTCCACAGGTATCTATACCACGTGGGTTTGGCGGGATTGTATCCGGATCGATTCCGATCGGTACGTTGCCACAGTTCACCCCGCAAACGTATCCGCAGGATCTTGACCAGGCGCGATGCTCCGTCGTAGGATCATCATCCTCTTCCCATCGAGTCAGCTGTATGCCGCATTCGAAACATTCAACGAAATCCTCATCACCCAGATGGAAAAATCCTGCGGCGGCGAGTTTCTCCGGCTGAACGACGTGTGAGTAACGCCAATCGCGAAAACTCTCAAATCTGTCGCGTTCGAGACGGTAATCGGGTGGTGGTGTTGCGTGATCGGTTGTTGCGACGGTTCCCTCGGATTTCGCGATCATTGTGATACTCTGTGTAAAAATCAAATGTAAAAGGAGGTGTCGCGTTTGCGATTTTGACGGGGAAAATTCAAAGACGCGTTTTTATAACTGATACTTTACGTGTTTTTATAATTGTTAAGCCATGCTCGAAATGTTTGCACTTCGCATAGACAACAATGATACGGTTTCGTTTTAACGTTTCTCGTCGGTTGCCAACAGTGAAGTCGACACGGTTCGGCAATTTCGTACACGGGATCTTGAACTAGCACGTCGTATTTCGGACAGTTGAAATCTTCTAAATTTATCGAGTTTATTTGCATTTTTCGAAGGATATCTCTCTCGAAACATCCACCTTTGTAGGCTACGACAGGATTCGCGTAATCGCGCACAAAATTTTGTATAACGTCGAATATATCGCGCTGTTGGTACTTTTCATAGCCAAAATCTTTAAATGGAATCCCGTGCACGAAATTGCTGACATATCGTGCAGACTTTTTGTCAGCGTCGGATAAACAATGAAAATTCTTCCCCAAGCGAAATTCGGAGAGTTCGAACGAGCCGTCGTGACAAACATCGATCATAGCTAATTCTTTGCATATAAATTTTTTTTCCACAATGAATCCGTCCATGTCAATGATTTGAGTGATTCGATCCATCTAAATAGAGAAAATTTTCACTAAATTTTTTTGCATCGTCTTTCTTTAAATTTTTTTATTATACTTACCGTTGAAAAAAAGGGGGAATGCGTGAAGTTGACCGGTCGGATGATAAGATCATACACGCGATATAACGTCGTATAGCGACTGTGATTGTCAACGTTTGTATGATATAACTTCATACAACGACTGTGGTGAGCACTTTATAATGAATACCCCTACCACCATATCTCGCTCTACGGTGGTGGGATGGGTGATATTATTACTATAATTTTTTCTTTTAATAAATACGAGTTGCATTGTGTGAGGAGGAGGAGGAGGATTGTTTTTAAATAAATAAAAAAAAGATCATTCTCATAATTTTGTTTTATTTGATAAAGTATATATTTTTGTCAACATAAAAGCGGTTTAAGTAATTTTTCAAACAATATTCATTAATGGACTGTACTCCACGATGCGGTCGTGATCATCAAGCAGTAGGCTGTTGTCGATGGGGAAACGTTGGCTCGACATTCGAATACAATTCGCACGTCGACCGTAGCATTTTTTAACGTTTAGTTCTGTCGGGAACAATCGAGAACGACGAGCGTGCCATATCGAGGGAAATCCATGTTCAAATACAGTGAACGAAATTTCTATAAGAACACTACTATTTATGAACAAAATAGTCAAGTATTTTTATAATATGATTAATGAAAGGCTAAAAAGTAATTAAGGAATATAAGAAAGCAGAAATCAATATTCTGAATCCACAAGAACTTGTTATGAACAAAATATTACAACTGTAACGAAATTTTTATAAGAACAGTCTCATGAATTCGAACGAGAAACTAAGTTTATAATACCAGTATTTAGTACTTCCACCGTTACATTTAATCACTTCAAATACTATATTTTCCATACTGCCGACTAAGTTTTCTAACGTTGTTATATGGATTTGATTCCGCTCGTGTCTTACTGCGTTTTCTAACTCTTTAATGTTGTTATACTGCTTCCCATTTTTATACATATATTGCTCGTGGTAGGATTCCCTGTAAATTTTCTATTGGGTTTAGATCAGGCAACGTAACGATCAGTTCATTAGTCGTAAATTCTTTTGTCTAAACCACTCCGGAGTCTTCTTAGCATGGGGTATCACCGCGTTATCTTGTTGAAAAACAACGTTGTAGTCATGATTCTTCTCTACGAAGCAAAGCAAAGTGTCTTCTAATAGGGTGATGTATTTTTCTTACCCTCATTCGCGTACAAATTTTGCATATTGGGTCTTCGAATTATAGCTAAACGCAGCCCACACCATTAAACTTCCACCGTCGAAATTCCTACTCATTGCTACGACTTTATCCTTACGTAAATCATGCCAATAGTATTTAAATCCATCAGGACAGTCTAGATTTAATTTTTTTCATCGGAAAATATATTTTTCAACTCTTGACACCAGGTCATGTGATCTCTTGCGAATTTTAATCTTGCAATTTTGCGCTCCCTGGCTAAGAGGTGGCTTCATTATTTTTTACTCCATTTTAACCTGTGCTATTATTAGTTGTTAATTCTTTTAAAATATGAGGCTGACCACGCTTTGCGAGTTTCGTGTTTCCACCTATATATTGGTTTGTGCCATATTTTCAAGGAATTTTAGAAAATGATGTACGCAAGTACTAGATCTATTAATTTTGTTTTGGCTATCTCTCGAATAGAGAAACCTGTATTGTGGTATCCACCTATTTTTTCATTATTCGGAACTTACATTTGTTCCACGTCGCATTCTAATAAATGAAGAATTATTTTACACTTACATTAGCACACGACAGGGTATTTTTGCCTCAGGTGAAATTTTCCACTGAAAAGAAGGAGAGGTTTTTAGTGAAACATTAACGACAACCGATGATGAGTTTGAATATTTTAAATTATGATATATTATTCCGATCCGACATTGACAACAACAACAGCCGCGGATTAATTTGTTATGAAAAAGAAAACAGAATTATCAATAGAAAAATTATTTGTTAAACAGGAATTTAGTTCAAATGCGTATGTAGAACTGTTCACGTTTAAATTCGGAAATTATTATATAATAAGTGGTTATAAATCATCAAAAGCTACTTATGAAACATATTTCAGCTATCATAAGCCAATTTATGCAATCCTCGATAAGAAGGTTGTCAAATATAAAAAGAAGAGAATGTAGAGAAAACATTCACAAATCAAAAAATGAATCCTGAAAACAATTTTACAATTTTTGATGAATGTTTAATGATCTCGGACCAGCATATGGAGCAAAATAATCATGAATGTGAAGTGCCTGCAGACTGTGTCCTCAATGATGGTTATAACTATGCTTTAGAAACAGCCGAATGTAAAGAAGTCATAAAAACTGATTGTTATTTACAAGATAAACATATTAATTTATTTCACGAAATTATGAGCAAAAATCTAAACGAGCGTGGAGTATACAATTTTGCTCAAGATACAGGTTATGTTCGAGCTTTTTGAGTAATTTACAAGAGATCCCTGGACATGAGACGAATATTCAGATAATATACACTGATGAAATTGGACAAAAGGTAGTAGGACATTGGATTTGCACAAGACCTGATGGTAACGGCAATGTACACATTTATGACAGTTTTAATGTTAATCATTTGAACCATGATGTAATAGATTATTTGAATGCCCTTTATAAATATAGTAAGAAATATATATATATATATATATATATATATATATATATATTTCACGACAGGTACAGGCACAGGTACAGGTATAGCGCATGCACAGTATGGCAGTTGAACAGTACGCAGTATGGCTATTGTACATCTATCCATGGATCTCTCAAGATCGGTCGACGCGTTTCTCGTTCAATGCAGAACGGGTTTAGAACGGGTTCGATATCAAACAGGGTATTGAACTACATTGAACATTGTTCAAAACGCCTCCAATTGATGCAACAAAAGAGATTGCCAGTAGCAGTGAAGCTGAAAAAATAGAGGAAACGGGTGGTCACATGCAGCCCCATGTTACTGGTCAACGTACGTGAAGAGCTATTTTTTTAATCGGCGAATGCTACTTAATATTGATAATACGTGGCTGCACAGTACAGCTACAGGTACAGGTACAGCTACAGGTACAACTACAGGTACAGGTACAGTATGGCGGTTGATCAGTACGCTGTATGACCGTTGTACAGTACGCAGTATGGCTGTTGCACATCTATCCATGGGACTCTCAATATCGGTCGACTCGCTTCTCGTTTAATGCAGAACGGGTTCGACATCACACAGGACATTGAACTACATTGAACATTGTTCCAAACGCTCCCAATTGATGGAGCAAAAGAGATAGCCGACGCGACGATACGGCAACAGGACAGGGTTAGGATAGGGTTGGGACGTTTAAAAAATAGAGGATACGGCTGGTCACATGCGGTCGCTTGTGACTCGTCAGCGTACGTGAAGAGCAAAGCTCATCACGTACTATGACCAGCCGTATCCTCTATTTTTTAAACGTCCCAACCCTATCCTAACCCTGTCCTGTTGCCGTATCGTCGCGTCGGCTATCTCTTTTGCTCCATCAATTGGGAGCGTTTGGAACAATGTTCAATGTAGTTCAATGTCCTGTGTGATGTCGAACCCGTTCTGCATTAAACGAGAAGCGAGTCGACCGATATTGAGAGTCCCATGGATAGATGTGCAACAGCCATACTGCGTACTGTACAACGGTCATACAGCGTACTGATCAACCGCCATACTGTACCTGTACCTGTAGTTGTACCTGTAGCTGTACCTGTACCTGTAGCTGTACTGTGCAGCCACGTATTATCAATATTAAGTAGCATTCGCCGATTAAAAAAATAGCTCTTCACGTACGTTGACCAGTAACATGGGGCTGCATGTGACCACCCGTTTCCTCTATTTTTTCAGCTTCACTGCTACTGGCAATCTCTTTTGTTGCATCAATTGGAGGCGTTTTGAACAATGTTCAATGTAGTTCAATACCCTGTTTGATATCGAACCCGTTCTAAACCCGTTCTGCATTGAACGAGAAACGCGTCGACCGATCTTGAGAGATCCATGGATAGATGTACAATAGCCATACTGCGTACTGTTCAACTGCCATACTGTGCATGCGCTATACCTGTACCTGTGCCTGTACCTGTCGTGAAATATATATATATATATATATATATATATATATATATATATATTTCTTACTATATTTATAAAGGGCATTCAAATAATCTATTACATCATGGTTCAAATGATTAACATTAAAACTGTCATAAATGTGTACATTGCCGTTACCATCAGGTCTTGTGCAAATCCAATGTCCTACTACCTTTTGTCCAATTTCATCAGTGTATATTATCTGAATATTCGTCTCATGTCCAGGGATCTCTTGTAAATTACTCAAAAAGCTCGAACATAACCTGTATCTTGAGCAAAATTGTATACTCCACGCTCGTTTAGATTTTTGCTCATAATTTCGTGAAATAAATTAATATGTTTATCTTGTAAATAACAATCAGTTTTTATGACTTCTTTACATTCGGCTGTTTCTAAAGCATAGTTATAACCATCATTGAGGACACAGTCTGCAGGCACTTCACATTCATGATTATTTTGCTCCATATGCTGGTCCGAGATCATTAAACATTCATCAAAAATTGTAAAATTGTTTTCAGGATTCATTTTTTGATTTGTGAATGTTTTCTCTACATTCTCTTCTTTTTATATTTGACAACCTTCTTATCGAGGATTGCATAAATTGGCTTATGATAGCTGAAATATGTTTCATAAGTAGCTTTTGATGATTTATAACCACTTATTATATAATAATTTCCGAATTTAAACGTGAACAGTTCTACATACGCATTTGAACTAAATTCCTGTTTAACAAATAATTTTTCTATTGATAATTCTGTTTTCTTTTTCATAACAAATTAATCCGCGGCTGTTGTTGTTGTCAATGTCGGATCGGAATAATATATCATAATTTAAAATATTCAAACTCATCATCGGTTGTCGTTAATGTTTCACTAAAAACCTCTCCTTCTTTTCAGTGGAAAATTTCACCTGAGGCAAAAATACCCTGTCGTGTGCTAATGTAAGTGTAAAATAATTCTTCATTTATTAGAATGCGACGTGGAACAAATGTAAGTTCCGAATAATGAAAAAATAGGTGGATACCACAATACAGGTTTCTCTATTCGAGAGATAGCCAAAACAAAATTAATAGATCTAGTACTTGCGTACATCATTTTCTAAAATTCCTTGAAAATATGGCACAAACCAATATATAGGTGGAAACACGAAACTCGCAAAGCGTGGTCAGCCTCATATTTTAAAAGAATTAACAACTAATAATAGCACAGGTTAAAATGGAGTAAAAAATAATGAAGCCACCTCTTAGCCAGGGAGCGCAAAATTGCAAGATTAAAATTCGCAAGAGATCACATGACCTGGTGTCAAGAGTTGAAAAATATATTTTCCGATGAAAAAAATTAAATCTAGACTGTCCTGATGGATTTAAATACTATTGGCATGATTTACGTAAGGATAAAGTCGTAGCAATGAGTAGGAATTTCGACGGTGGAAGTTTAATGGTGTGGGCTGCGTTTAGCTATAATTCGAAGACCCAATATGCAAAATTTGTACGCGAATGAGGGTAAGAAAAATACATCACCCTATTAGAAGACACTTTGCTTTGCTTCGTAGAGAAGAATCATGACTACAACGTTGTTTTTCAACAAGATAACGCGGTGATACCCCATGCTAAGAAGACTCCGGAGTGGTTTAGACAAAAGAATTTACGACTAATGAACTGATCGTTACGTTGCCTGATCTAAACCCAATAGAAAATTTACAGGGAATCCTACCACGAGCAATATATGTATAAAAATGGGAAGCAGTATAACAACATTAAAGAGTTAGAAAACGCAGTAAGACACGAGCGGAATCAAATCCATATAACAACGTTAGAAAACTTAGTCGGCAGTATGGAAAATATAGTATTTGAAGTGATTAAATGTAACGGTGGAAGTACTAAATACTGGTATTATAAACTTAGTTTCTCGTTCGAATTCATGAGACTGTTCTTATAAAAATTTCGTTACAGTTGTAATATTTTGTTCATAACAAGTTCTTGTGGATTCAGAATATTGATTTCTGCTTTCTTATATTCCTTAATTACTTTTTAGCCTTTCATTAATCATATTATAAAAATACTTGACTATTTTGTTCATAAATAGTAGTGTTCTTATAGAAATTTCGTTCACTGTATTTGAACATGGATTTCCCTCGATATGGCACGCTCGTCGTTCTCGATTGTTCCCGACAGAACTAAACGTTAAAAAATGCTACGGTCGACGTGCGAATTGTATTCGAATGTCGAGCCAACGTTTCCCCATCGACAACAGCCTACTGCTTGATGATACACGACCGCATCGTGGAGTACAGTCCATTAATGAATATTGTTTGAAAAATTACTTAAACCGCTCTTATGTTGACAAAAATATATACTTTATCAAATAAAACAAAATTATGAGAATGATCTTTTTTTTATTTATTTAAAAACAATCCTCCTCCTCCTCCTCACACAATGCAACTCGTATTTATTAAAAGAAAAAATTATAGTAATAATATCACCCATCCCACCACCGTAGAGCGAGATATGGTGGTAGGGGTATTCATTATAAAGTGCTCACCACAGTCGTTGTATGAAGTTATATCATACAAACGTTGACAATCACAGTCGCTATACGACGTTATATCGCGTGTATGATCTTATCATCCGACCGGTCAACTTCACGCATTCCCCCTTTTTTTCAACGGTAAGTATAATAAAAAAATTTAAAGAAAGACGATGCAAAAAAATTTAGTGAAAATTTTCTCTATTTAGATGGATCGAATCACTCAAATCATTGACATGGACGGATTCATTGTGGAAAAAAAATTTATATGCAAAGAATTAGCTATGATCGATGTTTGTCACGACGGCTCGTTCGAACTCTCCGAATTTCGCTTGGGGAAGAATTTTCATTGTTTATCCGACGCTGACAAAAAGTCTGCACGATATGTCAGCAATTTCGTGCACGGGATTCCATTTAAAGATTTTGGCTATGAAAAGTACCAACAGCGCGATATATTCGACGTTATACAAAATTTTGTGCGCGATTACGCGAATCCTGTCGTAGCCTACAAAGGTGGATGTTTCGAGAGAGATATCCTTCGAAAAATGCAAATAAACTCGATAAATTTAGAAGATTTCAACTGTCCGAAATACGACGTGCTAGTTCAAGATCCCGTGTACGAAATTGCCGAACCGTGTCGACTTCACTGTTGGCAACCGACGAGAAACGTTAAAACGAAACCGTATCATTGTTGTCTATGCGAAGTGCAAACATTTCGAGCATGGCTTAACAATTATAAAAACACGTAAAGTATCAGTTATAAAAACGCGTCTTTGAATTTTCCCCGTCAAAATCGCAAACGCGACACCTCCTTTTACATTTGATTTTTACACAGAGTATCACAATGATCGCGAAATCCGAGGGAACCGTCGCAACAACCGATCACGCAACACCACCACCCGATTACCGTCTCGAACGCGACAGATTTGAGAGTTTTCGCGATTGGCGTTACTCACACGTCGTTCAGCCGGAGAAACTCGCCGCCGCAGGATTTTTCCATCTGGGTGATGAGGATTTCGTTGAATGTTTCGAATGCGGCATACAGCTGACTCGATGGGAAGAGGATGATGATCCTACGACGGAGCATCGCGCCTGGTCAAGATCCTGCGGATACGTTTGCGGGGTGAACTGTGGCAACGTACCGATCGGAATCGATCCGGATACAATCCCGCCAAACCCACGTGGTATAGATACCTGTGGAATCGCGAAAGAATCGTCGCTCGAACGTGATGAAATAAATTTAAAAACTGAAAAACCTAAAGTGTAAAATAACGAATGTAAGATTTTCATTTAAAAATAATTCTATTGATTATATATGTTTCTTTATTGTGTCTACAAACAGAAAAACGTTATTAAGTATTAATTTTAATTAATTAATAAATATATGAAATTATTATTTTGTACTTACAGTATCTAAATATATACTTTTAGTAAATAAAAAAGTTATACAAATTTTTATTTATATCGTCTGTATCTAATAATAGCTGTTTGTTGCCGAAGTCTGAAATCATTTACTTCGTCATTTTCCCCATTATTGTCAGCATCACTTTCCTCTTGTTCCATTTTTCATGATCTTTTGGTAATTCGTTGCAAACTAAGCGAGACACATATCGTGTATATTATCAAATATATTATCCCTATAAATTTCGGTGGAGTCTTCATTTAATTTTTTAAAGCATTGGTAATATTTTGAAATTTTTCTCTAAGAGTCTTATTGTTTATTACCACAATCACTAACAGCTTCCCTTAATAATTTTGATAAACTTCCATCAATTTTACTAATGTAATTGGTTACATAACTCACCGCAAGCATTGGTAATATTTTGAAATTTTTCTCTAAGAGTCTTATTGTTTATTACCACAATCACTAACAGCTTCCCTTAATAATTTTGATAAACTTCCATCAATTTTACTAATGTAATTGGTTACATAACTCACCGCCGAATATTCGTCAAGTACAAACTGTAAATCCATATTCGATTCGAATAATTGTAAAATATCTGCATTATAACCATTAATATTTACTTCAAGGCTGGATCGTTTTTAAGAATACCCGTTTTTTCTTTTAAACTACTTCGAATAGCTGATAGCTATTCTTCATCAGCTATATTCAGTTTCTCTAGAAATTCATCATAGCTCATAACTATTTTTTCTTATAAAATTCATTTATTAATTTATCAATAAGTTTATAGGATTTAGGCGTTATTTCATTTTTATTTAATGGTTCCAGTACCATCGTTCTTCTCATTACTGGATAAGGGATATGAAATCGACACCGCTTATTTCTTTGTCCTTTGTAACAACTATGATTTGAAATTTAATATATGCATTATTTTCGTCATATCTACATGCGATAAATCGGTCAATTAAATCAATCAATCAATTCTTTGTTATCATCATTATCGTGTCTATCTTTAACACTATTGTACATAGATGCTCATTTCAACCACGGAAAAATATGTTCATGTGGACTTCCACGTTGCTGAATTTCCACTCGTTCATAACTATCCACATATTCTCCGAAATTAGTTTGTTTTGTCTTAATAACCACATAAGCTTATGTGCTTCTATGATCGAAATATCGAGCGCATGTAACGGGATCATTTCTAATTAGATCAGTTTTTGGTATTGTAACCCAAATTGAATGCGTATTTTACGCATAATGTTTTACCGATATTTCATCAATGTTTGCAATAACTCAGGCCAGTAACTTTCTGCAACCGACACTGTCATAAAGAAAGTGGGGTTTACCCAATTGATGGATCATTGTTGGTAACTCTTTCTTTTTTGTTCCCAATATGCTGGCGATGAACGAATATTTTTAAGTAACTTCAATCAAATTATTCAAAAAATCCGGATTCAAAACATTTTCAGCACGTAAATTCTTATTCGTATTAATTTATAAAGAAAGATGGAACGAAATCTCCGCTCGCGAGATGAGAAAAGATGTTCGTACACGATCTTACATCGAAAAAGATAAGAGGAATCTCTATACCGCGAATTAGAAGCTCTCTCTCTCTCTCTCTCTTACATCCTGAACGGTCTCTCTCTCTAACATCGTGAACGGTCTCTCTCTAACATCGTGAACGGTCTCTCTCTTACATCGTGAACGGTCTCTCTCTCTCTCTCTCTCTCTCTCTCTCTCTCTCTCTCTCT
Organism: Lasioglossum villosulum; assembly: GCA_963971365.1. NCBI lineage: Eukaryota > Metazoa > Arthropoda > Insecta > Hymenoptera > Halictidae > Lasioglossum > Lasioglossum villosulum. The sequence goes on along the minus strand of OZ020502.1, from coordinate 11,745,196 downwards.
CATTAGCTAATCCCCCTCACCCCTCAAAAATATGCTCGCGCTATAAGGTAAAATGCCGGTAAGGCAGGAATCTGCCTATAATGATAAGTGGTGTGCTAGAACCCGCCTATATTACCTACTAGCCGGCCCTCTCCACCTCCTCCGCGAACCTATCTACAACTCATTCGATTCACATGATTTTTTCATTACTAGTTCATATTCTGGATGACAACTACAATGCAAATATTATGCGAATAGAATCAGTTGTGGTTAGGTTGTGGAGAGGTCGACCACGCATATGAAAATCCAAGAGTAGTCTTTCAAAATTGAAAGCTCACTGAATATATGTATGACCAGAGTGAGACCCTGTTTTTTCTCTCATCTCCACAGCGTGTTTAGAAATAAATAGTAAACAAACGCCGCGTCGGAGCAGGCATACGAAGTGTCCAAGAGTACGGAAAATTCAATACAGTATTAGCAATATTTTTTTGCGAATATCTCGAAAACTAAAATCGAGCGGCGGTAACATGTATAAGAGAAAGTTGTTCAGAATGATGACCTTGACAACGTATTTCAAGGTCATCAAAATTGGTAAGGATGCCCCTAATGTAAATAATTAACACATTATTATTTACCAGGTTACATGTAAAAAGAAAAAAAGCATTTTTCAAAATTTTTTATTTGGGCCCGTAATAAACATTTAAAATTTATGATTTGCAAATCTATGGTAGTTACAAACATACTGAAAATTTCATCGAAATATTTTGGCGCAGGAGAAAACGACGCGCATCGAAAGATGTTCGATTCTGTGGATGTTAAACAGAAACTGATCCAAAATCGTGTAAAACTACGATTTTTTTAAAAACTGTGACGCTTACAGCTCGTGTGTATGTGAATCGATTTCGATTAAATTTTGAGCATGTGTGTGACAAACATTTATCTACAAAACATATTTTTTAAATTTTCATTAAGAACCCTAATAAAATTATTTATTTATTTTTGCTGTTTTTTATTTTTGCATGCAACCTTGTAAACTGAAATTTTTGGAAAATCTTTTTTGCAGATCAGTTAGTAAACCAATGTTTCTAATTGGTGATAAAAAAATCAGATCGTTTGGTACAATTATAAAAAAGTTATCCTATTTTAAAAGGTGTACGAACACTTTATACACCCATTTTATACAGTGTGGGGCCTCACATTTTGCCATCTAGATTTACGTTATTATTATTATACATAGTAAACAATGTTCCAGTTGAAGTTGAATGGTTTTGAGAGAGGTACATTCTGATGGTACATTTTTTTGTAGTTGGACGCGTAAAGGACATATGAAGGTCAATTTCATTTTTTCAAATGAAATGAGGTATTTTTTAATACATCAGTCGAAGCAGCTGGACATTCGTTATAAAAAAGTACTAACCTATGTATGTCGAAAAGTTAGTAGTTCAGGAGATATTTAAACTTAAATAACTCTTAAACATCATTACTGTCGTACTAAGACGTTACACTATTAAGTGAACGCTAACATCTTGGTACGATAGCAATGGTGTTTAAGACTTATTTAAATTGAAATATCTCCTGAACTACTAACTTTTCGACATACATATTTAAGTTAGCACTTTTTTATAACAAATGTCTAGCTGCATCGACTGATGTATTAAAAAATACCTCATTCTATTTTAATAAATGAAGTTGATCTTCATATGTCTTTTACGCGTCCAACTACAAAAAAATGTACCAACAGAATGTGCCCCTCTCAAAACCATTCAACTTCACCTGAAACATTGTTTGCTATGCATAATAATAATGACGTAAATCTAGATGGCAAAATGTGGCGCCCCAACCAGTATATGTACCTTTATGTAGTTGCAGCTCATTTTGATTTCACATTATTTTTTATATTGTAATTATTATTTTCTTGTTTTTGCGATTTATTTGAAAATACTCTTTTTCGTCCTCGACCTTTTCACGTACTTGGCGTAATTTTTTTAATTTTTTGAAGTTTTTCTTGAGATTATATAATTTTCGAGCTATTAAACGTTTTAAGAAACAAAATAAACTATGTCCCTCCAGTTTCGTGCAATTTAGGTAGAAAGTTTTTATTTTGCATAAAAATCAGCTGTCTACTTATTACATAGGTCAATATGTATAATCGAAATTCTATCATGTATGGTTTCGTTTTAATCAGAACAATTTCACAAGTGCGTTGGTAAAAGTTTCGTAACGGAGTAACTAAAAGCAATACAGTTTCATCATTACATTAATATTGCCTCACCAATATTCTGTCTCGAATCGAACTCTCTAGTAGTGGGGATAAAATTTGATCACTCTTGGATGGAAGACTATACGGTGCGACTCAAGGTCACTTTGATATCTCAGAAGATATAAAGTCTTAAAAAATCGAACTGTGTTTTTCTAATGAGTCTCCATAAATACAATAAACACTTCAACAGTTTTTGATAAAATGGCTAAATATATAATCAGTTATTTCAGATAGTAATTTTGATTGACTCGCACAATATACATATGGATGTACAATAGTAATGGTCACATAATGATTAAAGATGAACATTATTGAGATGTAAGTACTAACAACAATGAATCATGTCTGAGACAATATAAACAATATTTACAATCTAGTTGTGGGACTATGATTTACAGCAAAATTGATTTTCTAATTACAATGTTTCCAAAAAGTCAGCTAAAGCGGCATTTGAATTTTTATGGAAAAGTGATATGTTAGTAAGAAAGTAACAAATAGTAGTATTCATTTAAAACACTTTCAACCGAACTATAAATCTACGACAAATTAAAAAATATTTTATAAAAAAAAATTAAAGTAAACTAAAATTTGCATTGTTTCCAGTCTATTTAATATGTTAGAATTAGAAACATATGACTAGACTGCGGATTTTAAAATGAGTAAGGGTATAGTTTAAAATAGCAGTATTAATCAAAATTAAACACACTGTTATATTATCGTCAACCTACTGAACATAATTGGGAAGAAAATAAATCTCTAGTTCACTCCAGTTTGTTGCAATTCAGGTAAGTAATTTTCATTTTGCACAAAGATCCACAGTCCACATATGACGATAGAAAATAAACACAATAGAAAATACAATTGAAAAGAAAGGTAACATAACTGATTTGATATAACGAATTTTGATTTCATTTAAAATGTTTTTGCAGGATATATGCCTGTACCCGGTATTGCCTGAGGCATTTTAAAGTGAAATCGTTTTTGGTTAAACAATTAGCCGAAGTATTTAAAAAAAATCGGTTTGTGTGATAAATAGAATTGATGTTTGTCAATACCTGTGTGCAAAATGATTATGCGGTATACGTGATCGCCTCGAGTGGACTCTGCACGGGAATGTTAGTCACTGGTGTAAATAACGACAAGCCAACCGATCGGAGGACGTTGGTGGGGTCGAGCAGAGGTAAATAGTAGACTCAAGCTCGCGGATATTTCTTCTGCTGAAGTATTTAAGTATTTACATACAATTCTGCTGAACGTGAATCCACGATGTTCAGGAATCCGTGGAAAGTTTTCTGTCGATCTCCCCTTTCTTCCTTTTCTCCTTTCTTCCTGGCGGAGCAGCGAATTGAAGCAGTTTCCGTTTCGTGGGCGTCGTCGGTAAGCCCGTTCACACACGATTCGAAACTTCCTGATACATAGTGGTAGAACTGGACACACAACCAAATCAACGTTAATCTATTCGAACAGGTTGATCCAGAGGTAAACTTTACCGAATGATCCCGAGATTCGGAGAAAACGGAAACACAATAAACGAGTGAATTCGCGAAGCAGCACCAAACGAAGCAAACCGTACGCTCAAGAACCTAGCCAAGCACTGGTACTGGTGAGGCCGCCGACAGGTGAGCCGTGCCAACAGTTTACGGCCAGTGACGTATCACCCGTGTGTTCTATTCAGGGCAACAGGTGTGAGCCGGTTCAGTAACGTAAGCTGAAATGCTCTAAGTGTCGACAAGCCAAAAGTGAAAATCAATAATTCAGAGATTAAATAATTATTTTATATATTCTGAGACCTTAGCTACAAGTAGGTGTGAGTATTATTTGATTAAGACATTAATTGAAATTTAAAAATAAATTCAAAGTTTATCTGAAAACAGTATACAAAATAGTCTATTTTCATGCGAATCATGTACGTTTATAGTTTGAACATTCATCACAAAAAGAAGATATAATTTAAGCCCTTAGGCAAAAAATAAGGTAAATATAGCTATGAGAGCTACAATGCAAAGATTATGCGAATAAAATGAGTTGTGGTTAGGTTCGTGGAGGGGGCGGAGATGGCCGGCTGTGAGGCCGGCATGACAAAATTGTAAGCTCACTGTATATATGTATATGACCAGAGTCCCTGTTTTTTCTCTCATCTCCTCAGTGTGTTTAGAAACAAAAAGTAAACAAACGCCGCGTCGGAGCAGGCATACGTTACCACGGAGCGTGCACAAATACGGAAAATTCAATTCAGTACTAGTAATGGTTTTTCTATATTTTCTCGGAAACTAACTCCGAGCTACAGATAACGACATAACGACAAAAGTTGTTCAGAATATTGTCCTTGACAACATATGTAAAGGTCAAGGTGATCTGAGGTGGCTCCCCTCATAGCTATACTTACCAAAAATAATTATTACGCATAATAATATTGATATTTTAAAATAAATTCGCAATCAGACGTAACTTAAATAATAATTATTAATTCAAATATTAGATGTACAAGTTTAGAACTGTTTTGTTATATAAGTATTCCACACAAGGATGCGGTGGCACTAAATGGCACTTCGAGCTTCCACTGTAGATTTTATTACATATGTTGACAAAAAGAAGCAGAAAAAAATTATAGAAGATGAACCTTTGTCAAAAAAGTAGGAAAAAGAAATAAACAAAATTAGGAAAGAAAAAGAACAAAGAATCGATATAAATGTACACGAAAGAAAAAAAATAATTACACAACAATGAAAGATATTAAGTTTGATAAAACTTGCAGTATGCATATAAGTTACCGAAATCTATAAAGCCCATTTTTTAAATTATCGTTACAGGCTCAGATAAAACAGTTGAAAAAACATCATTTAACAAATTTTTTTATTCGTACCAATTGCAATCTAAACAAATACTTGTTTACTCATTCTCTAGCAATCTAGTCGGTCTAACATCTTAACAAAATACAAGTCGTCGGGAGCAATTCTAAACAAGTTATGCTATTTTTAAGAGTGTCTATTTAATATTGTCCCCAACTGTATATGTACATTAAAATAAAACTTATTTGCTCTTGGGAGAAAAATTTTTGAATTTTTTTGAAATCGCTTAGGATTATGACAGTAGCTAAAAAATAATCTGTACAAAATTTTAGATCGATCGAACAACGAGAAAACACGCAGCATCGATCTAGAAAATGTTTTACTTTTAAAACTTGATTTTCTCCATTATGGTACATCGTAAGTATACATTTATATACAGGGTGGGGCAGTAACTATTAGCACCTCAGATATCTTCCAAACTATAAGTCTCACAGAAATATTTGCTGAAATAAAATTGCACAGTACGAAGGAGGCCATCCGGTGGCGATAGTAGTTTTTTTGCAGGTGGACGTACTTCGGACATTTCAGGGTCACCTCCTTTTTTTTTTAATGGAATGAGGTATTTTTGAATACATCAACCGATGCAGCTGGACATTCGTTACAAAAAAGTACTAACCTATGTATGTCGAAAAGTTAGTAGTTCAGGAGATATTACAATTTAAATAACTCTAAAACACCATTGCAATCGTACTAAGACGTTAGTGTTACTTACTGTTGTAACGTCTTAGTAGGAAAGTAATGGTATTTTTGAGTTATTTAAATTTTAATATCTCCTGAACTACTAACTTTTCGACATACATAGGTTAGTACTTTTTTGTAACGAATGTCCAGCTGCATCAGTTGATGTATTCAAAAATATCTCATTCCATTTAAAAAAATTGAGGTGACCTTCAAAAGTCTGAAGTACGTCCACCTACCAAAAAAATTATTATAGCTACCGGATGGCCCCCTCCGTACTGTACAATTTTATTTCAGCAAATATTTCTGTGAAACTTATAATTTCGAAGATATCTGAGATGCTAATAGTTACTGCCCCACCCTGTACATCGTTGAATTTGTGTTTTCATGCTCTGTATTAATATGCATACAAATTTAATACAAGGTCATCGTAAAAAAGTTTGCTACTATGAAATTTCAAAAATTGGATTTTTAAAAAAATTTTCTTTTGCATTATTACATTTACTTCATCGAACAATACAACTATTTTGTGCCATATTTTTCATACCTTTATTAATAAGAAAAGTATTTCCAGAATTTACAAAAATATTTATACAATATTTAAAAAAGTATTTAGTTATTTACGTAAAATATATATTATTTATTTGTATATTTTATGATATATGTACAAAAATTCTGCTTTAGATTTCGAAAGAAATATTTAGAGAAGAAAACAGTGAAAACATCCTTATGATTTTAAAATATCTTTTCAAAAGTTTTGTTCAAATATTTGTGTATCTTTTAATAATGTTCGTTTTTTGACATTAGGAATCTGTTCTGTATTCTCAGCTACAATATATAATATGTGTAGAATTTACAAAGATATTTATACAATATTTAAAAAAGTATTTAGTTATTTACGTAAAATATATATTATTTATTTGTATATTTTATGATATATGTACAAAAATTCTGCTTTAGATTTCGAAAGAAATATTTAGAGAAGAAAACAGTGAAAACATCCTTATGATTTTAAAATATCTTTTCAAAAGTTTCGTTTAAATATCTTGTGTATCTTTTAATAATGTTCGTTTTTTGACATTAGGAATCTGTTCTGTATTCTCAGCTACAATATATAATATGTATAGCTTTTTTCTCATCTTTTGCTAATAATTGATCGTACTCTTGTATTAGTTCGACTTCATGTTCAGCTATGTCGTTTACAACTTTTAAATTTTGGACGATGCTTAACCCATATTTAAAATCGTTTTCATTTCCCATAAACGAAATTAATATTTCTGTTACTGTAAATTTCTACATCATACAGAGTAATTTTAACACTTAGCACAGACTCGAGTGGTGACTCAGAGTAATCATAAAAATTATTATACCGTTATTCAAAATATTGTTTACAATATAAACCACATAAATCACTTACATATCTATAAAATAAAAAGAAATCGTATAGAATGAAATTATTCTAGGTCGGAAGAAATATTTAATTTTCGTCTAAAATAGCTCCAAGTCCAAAGGGTTAAATCTTTTGCAAGGTTCATATGTCTCAATATTCAGCGCCTCTAGCATTCGTAATTTCGTGCTCTTTTCCACACTTTTATCAAAAAATAGCTACAAAACTTTTTATTGGTACAAGTTTTTTAAAAAATTGTCAATTTTTACGTGGAGTTTCTATTGCTATTGAAGCTCTTATCCACGCCTATACATAAACAAGAACAAGAACAATGCATACATATGTATATCACGAATTCCAATTTTTTCTTCATTACAGTATTGTTACCATAAACGTACAATATAAACCTCGGGGGGATTTGTATGTGTTTATTTGAGACGGGTAGCTACTTTTTATTACTATTAACTTCCCGATTCATAGGGAAGTTACTGTAATTATCCCGAAAATCGAAAATCCATTTTTTAGCAGATCTTCACGTTCCATGGTCATTGGAGTCATTTTAGACTATTTTTATCAAATTGTTTGTGTGTGTGTGTGCGCGCGTGCGCGCGCGCGTATGGCGTTTGTATGTTATCAAATTTTTTGTTAACGTTTTCTGAAGAAGTAACAACGCGATCAGAATGATGAATGATGCAATCGATGTGCCCCGTCGTAACTTAGAGCTGATTAGATTTTGGTCCATATTGGTCGAGTAGTTTTTTAGATTTTTTAGTATTTTTAGTTTTTTTCGAAAGAAGTTTATTCAAGAATGCAATTTATACGAGAGGGTGGAAATTTTCTACCGAATAAACAAACGTAATTATATATATTTCATTGTTATTTTATTAAAATTTTTTTTTAATTAAAAAAAAATTTTTAATTAAAATTTTTAATTAAAATTTTTAATTAAAAAAAAAATTTTTACTAGATAGTTTTATTATTATATTAGCTTGCCGTGTCGATGTTGTCGTTGTTGTTGTATGCGTCAAATCTTGTAATTGAATTTTAAACCACTTCCTGATGAGGTAGGGACTTGAAACTTTAAACATAGCTCAGAACTGGAAGACTAGATGAATATCGCAAAAAAATTTTTTTTTAAATATGTGCGTCTAGAAGAAAAGAAATATTTAAATATTAACCGTCACACTACTCTACTATTTACACGATCCCACTCCATTGACCCACTTCGCACCAAAGAAGCTCAATGTGGTATTCCGTTCATTCAGTATTCAAATCAGGGGGTATCAGCTGAAATGGACATAATTCAACCACTATGTTTCGGTTCTGGGATTGCGGCGGCGTTGGTGTTGTTCTCCATCACGTGATGGGGCGCATACAGCGCATGAGCAGAACGCTTACTGTGTTCTGTATCCACGCGGATCCACGTGTAGCGTCTACGTGCTTTATGTATGTCACTTTATATCGTTGAGTGAAATTGTTCAAAGTGAGTTTAGTGACAAAGTAGCTATGGTTGCGAAACTGTTCGCGGTTCTTCATTGTCCTGGCAATTATAGCAATTTATATAAATTTCCCAAGGACAGAAAACAAGAGAAAACTAGCTGGTTATTGTTGCTCGCTCGCTTCGCGAGCTCGCGGGTAGGACTGCTCTTGCGAGAGGGTTAGTGGTACGCATTGCTAGTGTGGCATACAACTATTAATGGTTTTTTATTTCTATTTTGTGTGTGACTCTCCACGAGCCACACAAAGAACTTCCCGATTCGTTGGTTGCAGTACATTATTATCATTATAATAACTAATAATAACTACTAACACTCTCTTGCATTGGGATATTTTTTGATTATTGTAAGCGGCAACATTACCATTAGTTGCATAATTAAATTACAGTAACTTCCCTATGAATCGGGAAGTTAAAAAAAAATTTTTTTTTTTAATTAAAAAAATTTTTTTTTTAACCCTTTGAACTCGAGGCCTTTTTCGCTTGGGCGAACCAGCAACTCGAGACGATTTCGGCCAAATTAGGTGAACATTTTACAGGTTCTTCAAAAACATTTAATTTTAAAGAATTAAAAAAAAATGTCACCAGTTTATTCATTTATATGTCGAAAACAACAAATTTTGATAAATATTACACTCTGTAATTAGTTTTGGTGTGATACTTAGTAAAACAATAGTCAATATGCATCCTTGCCACTTCACATCGGCCGGACGACGCGACGTATCGGCGCCGCTCGAGATCAAAGGCTTAAATTTGAAAAAAATTTTTTTTATTTAAAAAAAATATATTTAATTACGTTTGTTTATTCGGTGGAAAATTTCCATCCTCTCGTACAAATTGCATTGTTGAATGAACTTCTTTCGAAAAAAACTACTTGACCAATATGGACCAAAATCTAATCAGCTCTAAGTTACGATGGGGCACATCGATTGCATCATTCATCATTCTGATCGCGTTGTTACTTTTTCAGAAAACGTTAACGAAAAATTTGATAACATAAAAACGGCCATACGCACACACACGCACACACTAACAATTTGATAAAAATATTCTAAAATTACTCCAATGACCATGAAACGTGAAGATCTGCTAAAAAATCGATTTTCGATTTTCGGGGTAATTACAGTAACTTCCCTATGAATCGAGAAGTTAATAATTTCTAAGTGACAAATATTTTTTTCGGCGAGGCCTTTCTCGGTCTGCATAACCAAGTTTATATTTACCATGTATTTATATTATTATATTATTTTTTCGTAAAAAAATATAGTTGAGAAACAGTGCTATAAATTTGAGCGATCTTGTTTTTATATTCGCAGACCCTATTGAAGTTCCACTGGATCATTTCTCGTGTGATGAAAGTGAATTAAAAAATGTTCAACAATCACAAACACCTTTATTCGACATGGTATATAAATATTATACGAAACATTATAACCGAAAATAGGTTTATAATAAACATTTAATTTGATTTGAAACTGTATAAATTTCTACCCTTTTCATCTTTAAGATTAATTGTACGCGTGTACCGTAAAATACATATAGCTACTGTATATAGAGTTGTGTGAGTCAGGCAAATATCTATGTATAAGTGAGTTAGCGTTTATGTCTATATATACTGTTATTAGTTCGCTTCTCGGATGTAGAGAGCGCTGAAATAGCGTAAAAATTTCGGAATTCTTCGAACTCTATCAAGAGGCGTTGTCTCTCAGATTCGAGTCATTCTATCATTTTATCTCGCGTATTTCCATATCTTGCGTTTCGATACCTTACTATTTCATACCAGTATTACTATATCTTCCGTTCCATTGAAAAACTAGCTGGTTATTGTTGCTCGCTCGCTTCGCGAGCTTCGCGGGTGGGGGTGTTGTAGCTCGCTTTGTGAGTTCGCGAGAGGGTTAGTAGTACGGATGTTATTTGGTGTGTGACTCTCCACGAGCCACACAAAGAACTTCCCGATTCGTTAGTTGCAGTATATTATTATCATTATTTAGTGTACGTTTTAAGAAGATTATACGTTTTCAGGGAAGTTCAATAGTTTTCTACTTATCAAAATGTTTGCTGTATGGCGTCGCATTAAACCAACATCGTATGCTTGTTGCTCGCATGCTCCATTAACCATTTTTTGATATTAACTTCCAATTTCATCTCAGATAATAATTCGTATTGAACTGCTTGTTTTTTTAAAGATTGTAATATAAATGTTTTTGTACTTTCATCGATATTCTTTGAAAATGTATTCTCGGCAGTAGCGATGAATAACTCACTCTTGCATTGGGATAATTTTCGATTATTCTAAGCGGTAACATTAGCATTAGTTGCATAATTAAAAAGGAAAATAAAAAAAAATTTTTTTTTTAATAAAAAAAATTTGTTTAAATTATAAAAAAATAAAAATAAAATATATGTAATTATTATGTTCGTTTCTTCGGTGGAAAATTTCCGTCCTCTCGAATAATTAGCATTGTTGAATGAACTTCTTTCGAAAAAAAACTAAAAAAACTAAAAAACTACTTGACCAATATGGACCAAAATCTAATCAGCTCTAAGTTCCAGCGGGGCGCATCGATTGCATCATTCATTATTCTGATCGCATTGTTATTTTTTCAGAAAACGTTAACGAAAAATTTGATACCATACAAACGGACATACGCACACACACACACACACACACACACACACACACACACACACACACACACAAACATTTTGATAAAAATAGTCTAAAATGACTCCAATGACCATGAAACGTGAAGATCTGCTAAAAAATCGATTTTCTATTTTCGGGGTAATTACAATAACTTCTCTATGAATCGGGAAGTTAAAAAGACTAAAAAGTAGAAAACAAAAAATATATAAAAAGGCTTTTTATAAACGACGCTTATATTAAAATGCACTAAAAAGGAGAAAATAATTCTTTTAGATATTAGTGACTACAAATAAAAGCGTGGAGCACTAAACTATAATATATTGACGTAATCTTCGTGGCCGCTCCACGCTTTTATTTATAGTCACTAATGTTAAAAAAAAATTAATTTCTCCTATTTAATGCATTTTAATATAAGCGAGGTTTACAAAAAGTTTTGTTTTTGAGCTTCAAAGGCCGAGCCGAACGTAAAAAAGGACAGCGCGTGTAAAGAGAGACCGCGCGCGGCCGATTCTCCGCGTCTCTTTCTTTCCCATATGTACATTGTGAGGACGCACGGGCCTTTGAACTGTGCTGACGACTGCGACTCTCCGCGTCGCATTAGTAGTGGTCCCCACTGATATACCCGAGCCGAGATCAGATTATTAGGTGTAGGAGATATTTTTACCGCGTTATCTGCTACAGCTTTTATGTGTTTATAGAGGATTTACTGTAGTTAGATTGAATTTATAACAAATATCAGAATAAATATATTTTCAAAAAATGTAAAGTTTTCGCCATCCATTGAGGGTGGTGAAAAATTGGTTACAGTCTTCCGTTTGTTGTCGTTCTTTCTGCAAAGTATCTATAGAAAATTGGATTACTTCTTGAACTTCTATTTCGTGGAGTATTTGGCCCAAAAAACTGGACAAAACTATTTTATTTATTTTTATTAGGCTAAAGGTACTTCTTAATGAAATAAATTCCATTATTTTCTGCAATTCGAACAAAATGTGTGGGATACAAAATTTGTGAATAAATCTAGAACTTTATATAAATATATTTCTGTTTATATTATCGTATTTTAACTCGGGGGCTCCGCCTCCTGTTCGCTTCGCTCACCAGCTCCCGCGGCACAGCGCCTCTCTCTCTCTCGCTTTCTCCCATGCAATTTCTCACTCCCTCTTCCTTGCTCTCTCACTCTCTCTCTTTCTCTCTCTCTCTCTATCTCTCTGAGAAATGCACACTGTCACATTGCTCAATTTTCGGTTCCCGTCAGAAAGCTACGCCGCTCGGAACTTTTGTGTGACAGAACTACAGAACTATTTTATATAATGGAAAGATTAAATTTTTTCTTGTAATTACAACAAAATCTAGTACATCTAAATTGCATTTATTTTTAGCCAAACTCATCTATTTCTGAGTCGTCTTTCATGTCTCTACTATTTGTTTCATATTCCTCTGAAATTGGAAGCTGTAATATCCCATGCGAAATCTATATACATATATAAAAATGGATGTTTGTATATATACAGGGTGTCCCAAAATTCCTTCGACACCCGAAAATGGGAGGTTCCTTGAGTCATTTGAAGCGACATTTTCCTTTACAAAAATGGCGTCCGCGGCTTTGTTTAGGAGTTATTAACAAAAAACACGGACCAATCAGAGCGCGATCTAGACATGCGATGACACGTTTGGCCAATTGACAGTTGGGCGCGTCGGGCCGACTGTGCTAACTCGCGTCTAGGTCGCGCTCTGATTTGTCCGTGTTTTTCGTTAATAATTCCTAAACAAAGCCGCGGATGCCATTTTTGTAAAGGAAAATTTCGCTTCAAATGACCCAAGGAACTTCCCATTTTCGGGTGTCGGAGGAATTTTGGGACACCCTGTATATATGTATATATATATATATATATATATATATATATATATATACACACCGCGAAAAACCCCCCTCCCCTACGCCTACGAACGAGCTTTGCATCTTTCAGGTCTATATTCATTATTTTAACTATTATTTCAACAATAATTGGTTATTAATGAATTAATAACGTTCCCCATATATATATATATATATATATAAATGGGTGTGTGTGTGTGTGTGTGTATTAATATACTTAAGGTCAAAAATCTAAATTCCTCTCACATTTAGCACGGGCGAAGCCGTGTCGGGGGCTGCTAGTTACTATATACAGGGTGTATAAAAAGTAATGGTCATCCGTACTAGAGGTGAATTAACACCTCTGAATCAATGGACATTTGTAAGAGAAACTTGGCGCATAATTGTTTATAACAAAGAAACTTGTTGTTAAAGTTTTTTTCTTACATCAACGCCTTCTACTCATCGAGAAGAGAAAAAGTTTGAAAGGAGCCACATGTTGCAAACAAATATTTATTTAGATATAAGCTGTTAGTTTTTGCAAAATTTGATTGTGTGGAATTATAGATATAGACAAAAGCCTACTATTACAGTCCACACATCAGTGTCGATGAGACAGAACATGATCATATTGCGTGCCGCGAGAGGATAAGGATATTCGTTGCTAGACACGTACCCAGTCATCGGTTCCGAAGCAGGCACACGATCATGTTCTATCTCATCGTCACAAACGTATCGACTGTCGTAGTAGGCTTTTGTCTATATGTATAATTCTATACAATTAAATTTTGCAAAAACTTTAATAGCTCAATATTTATTTGTTTGCAACATATGGCTTCTTTTAAACTTTTTCTCTTCTCGATGAGTAGAAGGCGTTGTTGTAAGAAAAATCTTTACCAACAAGTTCCTTTGTTATAAACAATTTTGCAGCAAGTTTCTCTTACGAATGTCCACCGATCCAAGGTGTAGAATCACCACTAGGACCTAACCCTGTACAGGGTGTATAAAAATGACATGTCACGACCACCATAGTAGGATTCTACACCTCTGAATCGGTGAAGATTTGTTAAAAGAAATTGTCGCAAAATTGACTTTGACCTTGATATTTAAGGTCAACATTTTTTATGTTTGTATCGCATTCTACTCGTCATGGGGACCAAACTTGTCGAAGGAACCGCAGGTCGCAGCTCAACCGTTCTCTTATAAAACAGTGTTAAACGTTTTAACGTCGTCTTCCGTTTCTTGAGTTTCTTATCCTTTGCCATAGAATGGAACCATCAAGTTTTATGGGTGTTAACGATCGTCCTTGAACAGCGGCTTCGACTTGGCCACCATTATTTTGTAAACAGAATGGACATTTTTCATATTATGACAAATAACGGTAATATTCAAAGTGGACATAGTTATTGCCTTACTCTGTATACAAAACCTATATGGTGTAGATGGGGTCATATTGTCATACAAACATTTTCTGCGTGAGTGGAGGGATAAAGGAGATTCCAAGGTCACCTTGACTTTTAACTTCCCGATTCATAGGGAAGTTATTGTAATGACCCCGATAATCGATCTCTTAACAGATCTTCACGTTTTATGGTCATTAAAGTCATTTTAGACTGTTTTTGAACAGCATGTTTGTATGTGTGTGCGTGTTTTAATTTGTATGTTTGTATGGTATTAAATTTTTCATGAACTTTTTCTGAAAAGGTAACAACGCGATCAGAATGATGAATGATGCAATCGATGTGCCTCGCTGTAACTTAGAGCTGATTAGGTTTTGATCCATTTTGGTCTAGTAGCTTTTTTCTGAAAGAAGTTGATTCAACAATGCAATTTATACGAGAGGTCGGAAATTTTCCACCGAAGGAAAAACATAATAATTATATATATTTTTTTTAAATTATGCAACTAATGCTGATGTTACCGCTTAAGAATAATCGAAAATTATCCCAATGCAAGAGTGAGTTAATCATCTCTACTGTCGAGAATACATTTTCAAAGAATAACGATGAAAGTACAAAAAAATTTATATTACAATCTTTGAAAAAACAATCAGTTCAAAATGAATTATTAACTGAGATTAAATGAAAATTAATATAAAATATGTGACGGTTAGTGAATACATTCCTTTGACTTTCTCACAGGAATCTCTTCAAGATCGTCTCTGGCAGGAAACGTCCTAGATAACCTTTTCATATCTTACAATTAGTTGATCCCTTTTAACGAAGGCCTATCTCTGGCTCGACTTAATTGGAATTGACAAAAACTAGAGTCTGGCCCTAAGCGGCGATTAGATTATAAACAGACTACCCCATTCATTTTTGGGGTATATAAACCCGAGCATTTTTATTCTCGGGGGTAGTACTTCTGTAGTCACGAATCGTGTCGCGTCGTGCTGTATCTCGCAAGTTAATTTCAAGTAAGATCGGGCTAAAGTTCCCCTTCGGATCAATCGCTAAGGCATTTCTATAAACCCAGATAGCACTCGGGTGTCCGAAGGACGTCCAAAGTACGTCCGTATTGGACCTTCGTATGTCCCAGGGACGTCCGAATCATGTCCGTATGTCCGAGATACGTCCGAAATATGTCCGATATATGTCTCAGGAAGGTACGATTTACAAAGTGTGACGTATATAGGACGTCCCGTACGGACCAATCTGGGATGTATGTGGGACGTATCTGGGGACATACAGACGTTATTTGTACGTTCCTGGTACATACCAGGGACATAAGGACGTTATTTGGACGTCCCTGGGACATATGGCTGGACATATTCAGAACGTTTATAAAACATTAAAATTTCATTTTAATTTTTATTAAATAAACATTTCATATATATATTACAAAAATATTAGGTACATAGTACAATACAATAGTAATATAATATATAATAGTAATATAACAATACAATAGTATACATATAATACAACATATATATATATATATATATATATATATATATATATATATATATATATATATATAATACAATATACGACAATCTATTTATCTATATCTAAAAAATTATTACAAATTGTTTCGTTTCCTTTCATGGTCCTCCGCTAATATAAACTAATGTGATCCGTATGGAAAGACTTGTTTCTTTCTGATGAATTAATGTCTTGGATATCTTCGCTGCATCTAAAAATTAGAATTTCTTGGTGAGAAGCATTGTCAAATAAACGGGAAGATTTTTTAGCATGAATATATTAGGTTGGAGGGAAAGCTATGCTGTATTTTAAATAAGCAGGTAATTTTGCTTGTAAATCTAAAACACATGTTAGCTACCGAGTCATTAGAAAACAAGAATTAACAGGTTATCTGAAATATGGCAACATATTATTACAAATAATGGAAATTATATTGTTGATTAATATTAAACATGTATTTTTATAAAGTGATACAAATATTTTCTTTAACGCTAAACCTACCGAGCCTCTGAAGTAACTATGGTACATGTTCTCTTATACAAATGACAAGATTGATTTTATTTAGACTTTGTGTAGCTATGTACTATTGTAATATGTGCACTACTAAAAATGTCAATACAGTTGTTTCTCATGAAATCAGTTTTATTACATTTTTAATTGTAGAATAAAAAACCTGCAACCACTCATTTTAACCGGTGTTGGTAGGTATAGTGTTAATATATGATAGAATTTCTCTTCAAACGTAATAATATTTTTGTATTTTCTTTTTGCCAGTAATGTTTCAATGACTGAAAATAAATATAAAATAAATGCTCACCTGAAATCGTAGTGACTTGTTTCACCAACACAATCCTGACAAGTGGCTTAAATTATCGAATCACTCACACACGCTTTTTATTAACTGGAATATTACAAGCACGTGCACAAGGAACATGTGCTAAACTAACCTCACTTCACGTAAACGCACGGTGATGCGACGCGATGCCGCAGTGGTGTATTTGGCCCAAAAACCGGAATACAATATTGTATCGTTATTTATGAGCTCAGAGTTATAAAAAGGTAGGTCGTTGGATTAGCCTTGACACCAGCTATAACATTATTAGATCAAAAATGTATTCTAACATTTAAAAAATCAAAATGGATTTTGCTTTCCGTAACACCATAATCCGTAAAAATTATACGTACTTGGAACATCCGAAATTGAAGTCCATCGGACGTCCTTAGGACGTAAATAACGGATGTCCCACGGACGTCCGAAATTGAAGTCCCACGGATGTCCTTAGGACCTAAAAAACGAATGTCCCTGGGATAACCGAAATTTAGGTCTAATGGGTGTCCGAGGGACGTCCGTAACGGACGTGGGACGTATGGACGTAAAGTGGACATGAAACGGACGTCCTTCGGACGTACGGTGCTATCTGGGAAGTTACTTCGAGACCCCCGCATTTTGCCAGTGCGTCAACAGCGGGCATCATAGGTAGTACTCTATTATTCTTGCACACTTCTTGCACACACATATTTGTGTTTTTTCCTAATCACTTGTAAATTCTTTAAACCCATAATTATTGTTACACCAATCCTAATTTAGTAATTGAACGTTCCCACACGATACAATCTTACCGCTCGAATTGTATCGATTTAAATTATACTTGTTACGAGGCTTACTAACAACCCTATCACCTATCAAATTCATAGACGACATTCCAATCGTCGACATAAAGATTTCCAACTTAGTGGGTACACTATTCCATACTGACACCATCCACGAAACCTATATAACCAAACCATCATTAGCGGTGCCTTGACAATCGTATCAAGTGCGTTCGCTCACTCTATAACTTTCCAGCAGAGTTCCCTCAATTACATATTGAGTCCATCCACAAAATCTTACTCATCACTAGCGGTTCCCTGACAATCGTATTAGGTGCACTCGCGTTTTGACTCCGATCATTACCCAGATAGCACGTACGTCCTTTGTACGTCCGTTTTTTGTCCAATTTACGTCCATACGTCCGAGGTCCGCTGCGGACGTACCTAGGATGTCCGATGGACTTAACTTTCGGTTGTCCCAGGGACGTACATTTTTTTTGTCCAAGGGACATCCATGGGACCTAAATTTCGGTTGTCCCAGAGACGTACATTTTTTTTGTCCAAGGGACATCCATGGGACCTAAATTTCGGTTGTCCCAGGGACGTACATTTTTTTTGTCCAAGGGACATCCATGGGACCTAAATTTCGGTTGTCCCAGAGACGTACATTTTTTTTGTCCAAGGGACATCCATGGGACCTAAATTTCGGTTGTCCCAGAGACGTACATTTTTTTTGTCCAAGGGACATCCATGGGACCTAAATTTCGGTTGTCCCAGGGACGTACATTTTTTTGGTCCAAGGGACGACGTTGGGATCTGAATTTCGGGCGTCCAACGTACGTTTATTTTTTAAGTCTTATACATAGCCAAGTTCGACATTCATACGTACTAGGATGTTCACTCCTCATGCATATGTGTATAAAACATATTTACATATAACAATATATATATATATATATATATATATGTATATATATATATTTATTTATTTATATAAATATCGGGGACCGATATGCAAACTAAAAATTTTATATAAGCGAATATAAGCGATTATCGGTGAGAAAAGCGACGGTTTATAAAACAAGTGATGATCGGTAAAACAAGCGACGATCGAATGTGGAAGAAGAACGCGCCGTTGCTGCGTGACAAAACAGTCTTGTACGAGAGCTTCAGCAGACAACGTGCTAAGTGCTTCAGAAATCTATCGTTACCAGATACCATCGTTACATATATTCACTTCCTATTTATACAAGTAAGTATTTTCATTGTTATTATTTATTACCGTTAGTGTTTCTGCTTACGCCCTTTCGTTATATTATTGTATACATATAGTTACGCACATAATTGATCACACACACTTTAAATTAGAATAACTTTTATATGAATGGATCAAACGGACCAAACGGAAATTGGATAATTGGAAAATTATGAAAAATTGCAGTTTTTACCACTTTTGATCGATTATTATTCGTGAACCAATTAACTAATTTCAATGAAATTTTCAGAATTTATATCATTTATACGAATTTACAAAACACATCTTCTAAATTTTCGTTATTGGCCCAGCTGAAAAAGTTGTAAAATTCAATTTTTACTATGGTTTGTCACAATTCCGATCCAAATGCATTTTTCCAACTTATTTATTACACGTCATTTACTAAACTAATTTTAGCCTTACAGAGAAATTGAAGTCGTTTAGTCCATTCACAAAAAAGTTATTCTGATTTAAAGTGTGTGTGATGAATCCCGCGGCATATCATGATGAACGAAGACCCTGCGGCATACACTGTAAAAATATTTCTTGTATATTAATTAAGTATAAATTTTGCAGAACCTGGGACGAACATGAATGCATGGACTGTTGTGGAGTTTCTGCAGGACGGCACGGTAGAGGCAGTGCCCTCTTCATGGATATTTGGCGATTACTGCCATTGGCCCTCCTTACCACAGGGCCGATTAATGAAGGCCATGCAGACGTGCGAAAAAATAAATGAATGTTGGCCAAAATACCCGGTCAAACATTTTAAAAATGCCACTTACGGTGAGTTAAAGATTTTATGACGTGATGAAACTAAAATAAAAACATTATTTAAAAATGCTTTCAGATGATTATGCGCAGGCAAGGGCCAAGGCAAAAGTGGCCGAGGAGACGTCCGACCTGCAATCGGAACCTGATCTCGGCCAACTAAGGAGGAGAATTACAGTTGTGAGTGACAAGGACGAGACGGGGTCGGATCCTCTACTATTGCCTATGCCTCCGCGCTTGCCTACGCCTACGCCTCCGCGCTTGCCTACGCCTACGCCTCCGCCGATCACACAACGCTACGAGCTAGGTACGTACATTTTATACTATTATATTATATACTATTTTATGCTAATTGCTTAATTTCTTTCCATAAATAATTATTATATCGGTATATGATAGTGTATTATGGTTTTCAGATACATGCAGCAGGGAAGCAGGAGATGCAACAGAATCCAGTCAGTTAATAAAGTTAATAGATACTACATATAGTGACTTGTATTAATATTCGAACGCTTTACAAAGAGACGATAACTTTTCTAATATTGTACCATACAATTTGAACTTTTTTGGGAAGCTAGAAAAATTAGTTTACTGCAGGATGTGAAAAAATGTTTTCAAAAATTGCAATTGATCGAAATTGTAGAAAAAATACTAAAAGTTGCATTTTACAGCTTTTTTGCATGGGTCTACATTGACAATTTAGAAAATACGTTTTGTAGATCTGTGTCAATTAAATATATTCTGAATATTTCGTAAAAATCGGTCGACGTTACAATGAGCTACAAAGTTTAAAGATGCTAAAATTTGCATATTTTCGGCCCCTCTTAAGGATTCTTAAATCTTTCAAGTCTGTCGTTTATTCCCGCATCAACCGATTTCGATGAAACTTTGACACAGATCTACAAAACATATTTTTTAAATTTTCAATATAGGCCCATATAAAAATGTTGTAAAATACAACTTATTTGTATTTTTTCTACAATTCCGATTAATTGCAATTTTTGAAAACATTTCTTTTCACATCCTATAGTATACTAATTGATCTAGCTTCCCAAAAAAGTTCAAATCTTATAATACGATATTAAAAAAGTTATCGTCTTCTTTAGAGCGTCCGAATATTAATTCGTTTTACTATATATAAACGAATTTAAATATGGAAATACGTATTAGCGTAAACACGTACCTAAAAATCTAAATTTTCAGGAGACGGACAAATACGAAATGGGAGTAAAACGGATGAACTCCTAAAATCCATTCTGCAACAGCTGCATCTGCTGCGGTGTCTCCTGACGGACGTTTCTTCCCGTGTGGAAAAAATTGAGCGCAGCACCACTGAGGGAAACCCAGCCCCAATTGTTGAGGACACGGGAAGAACGTCCATTTTCAATCAAAATTTGTGTCCTGCAGACAATATGGAGGATTTCGAGAAATTGGACGATTTTTTACGAATAGGAGATAATTCAAAACATGTGGTAATTAAATAATATATATAATACAAGTTTTAATTAAGTTATATAAAATAAGTTTTCATTGTAAATAAATGATTAATTTGCAGGCCTGCGAATTATCTAGCATTGGCGGAACAAATTGTGCCAATTTTGTGAAGAGAGTGCTAAGTGCCATTATCACCGACACTTTGGCCAAACAATTCAGCTGGCTTGGCAAAAAGGGAAAGAGGAGATTTCAGGCTACACAGTTAGCCACAGTAATAGTTGGTAATTATTCACGTGCACTTTGATTTTTTTTATATTCAGTGATATACAGTTGAATATATTATTGAATTGAAATTCTAATTTTTAGATGCAGCAACAAAAGCAAAAGTTTCTGCATCCCAAAGCGAAACGGAGGTAATGATACAAAAGTATCTTCGAAGGGCACCAGAACGTACCAAACACGTGGAAAAAGATTTTTAATTTAAATTTTGTATTTTTTGTTCTATTTTTTGGATTTTTTTTTATTTTGTGTTCTATTTTGTGTTCTATTTTTTGTATTTTTTAAATTTATATTATTATATTGTAATAAATGCATATTTTAACCGTATTCAAATATCGTTGTTTCCTAGTTTTAATATACATAAACCATATCCTATGAAGGTCCTATAAATGTCGAGTAAACGTCCCGCAATGGAAGTCCAAATAACGTCCTTATGTCTCAGATTGGTCCCAAGTACGCACCGGGAACGTCCAAATAATGATCTTATGTCCCAGATTGGTCCCAAGTACGTACCAGAAACGTTCAAATAACGTCCTTACGTCCCAGATTCCTCCCAAGTACGTACCGAGAACGTTCAAATAACGTCCTTACGTCCCAGATTGGTACCAGGTACGTACCAGGAGTGTCCAAATAACGTCCGTATGTCCCCAGATACGTCCCAGATAGGTCCGCACGGCACGTCCTATGTACGTTACACTTTGTAACACGTACCTCATTCGGACATTTCTGGGACCAATCTCGGGCATATTTCGGACTTATCTCGGACATACGGACATGATTCGGACGTCCCTGGGACATAAGAAGGTCCGATACTGACGTACTTTGGACGTCCATCGCATATCCGAGTGCTATCTGGGTTAGCGGTTCCCTGACAATCGTTTCAGGTGCATTCGCTCTTAACTAACAAGTTGAGACCATATTCCCAGTGTAATAACACTTCGCCGGCCACTCGTGCTACTTGCGGTCCTGGCTCGTAACAAATATATGATAATTACTAACATTGATGTTGAAGACGGATTGGTTAATGGACCATGCCGAATATTAAAATTTATTACTTTTCAAGAAAATACTAAAATTCCGTCTATATTGTAGTTAGATTTTCAATTGCTCAGAGTGGGAGTGAAAGTAAGAACTCCTTATCGTAATTATATGACAAATGCAAATATTGATCAAAATTTAACACCAATAATAAAAATATCGAATCAAGTAAATATGTCGAGTGAGGAAAAATATCAAATCACACGTAGTCAATTTCCAGTGGTTTCTGCTGAAGCGATTACGATTCATAAAAGTCAGGGACAAACGTACGAGAAAGTATGTTTGGATTTTAAAAAATCAGAAAGACGAACTTTACAAATGTTGTATGTAGCACTGAGCAGAGTTTCAACATCGAGTGGTTTATATATTTTGGGACAATTTAAATTAACAGTATCGGAAAAACAAAGATCAATACTGCAAACGATGGTGGTTAACGATGAATAGTATCGTTTGCAAAAAACTAAACAATTAAAATTATCATTCAATAATTTGGTCAATGAAAACGGTTGAACAGGAATTAAGTTCAAATGTGCGTGTAGAACAGTTCACTTTTAAAATCAGAAATTATTATACATAATAAGAGGTTATAAATCACCAAAAGCTACTAATTCCATGTTTGGTAGCATTGTACAACAAATAATGAATAAAATTACAATTGAAAGTGAAAAGATTTTGACAGGTGATTTCAATTACAATATATTAAATTGCAAGAATAATGGTAATAATTATTTGATTAACCTTTTGAACAAGTACAATTTAAAAACTAAATTACCATCCAAAAGTATAACGATCAATTTGAATACGCAAATAGATATCATTTTCTCAAATGTTGATGATATATGTAGATTGCGTTGTTTATGAAACATATTTCAGCTATCATAAGCCAATTTATGCAATCCTCGATAAGAAGGTTGTCAAATATAAAAAGGAAGAGAATGTAGAACAGATGTAACAATCACAAATCAAAAAATGAATCCTGAAAATTTTACAATTTTTGATGAATGTATACTGATCTCGGACCAGCATATCGAGCAAAATAATCATGAAGATGCAGTGCCTGCAGACTGTTTCGTCAATTATGGTTATAACTATACTTTAGAAACAGCCCAATGTAAAGAAGTCGTAAAACCTGATTGTTATTTACAAGATAAACATATTAATTAACTCACGAAATTATGAACAGAAATCTAAACAAGCGTGGAATACACAACTTTGCTCAAGATACTGGTTACGTTCGAGCTTTTTTGAGTAATTTACAAGAGATTCCAGAACATGAGACGGAATATTCAAATAATATACACTGGTGAAATTGGAAAAAAAGTAGTAGGGCATTGGATTTACACAAGATCTGATGGTAACGGAAATGTACACATTTATGATAGTTTTAATGCTAATCATTTGAACAATGATGTAATATATTATTTCAATGTGCTTTATAAATATAATAAGTGTTGAGATAATTATAGTGAAGCAGTTGGTATGAACGAGCGGTATGGGTTGGTACGAGTGTGCGGTATGAGTTGGTATGAATGAGCGGTATGAGTT
This sequence comes from Lasioglossum villosulum, assembly GCA_963971365.1. NCBI lineage: Eukaryota > Metazoa > Arthropoda > Insecta > Hymenoptera > Halictidae > Lasioglossum > Lasioglossum villosulum. Next base: position 11,721,207 of record OZ020502.1, on the reverse strand, counting down.
GGTATGAATGTGCGACGAAAAAAGAGAAAGGCGCAAGGAGCGCGGGAGACCCCGTCTTCTGTTTCAAACTGGTGGGCTTGCTTGGTCGGTGCGAGAGTGGTGTGTGGAAGAGCAGAGTTAACAGGGGCGTTTATGTGCATACTGATTGTACTTTACACATATATTTATTCAATTAAACAATTATTTACACAACAACAATAAGAAATATATATTTCACAGAGTACAATATCAAAACAATGCGTTTGATTGTGGAGCATTTGCAATTTATTTTGCAACATAAAGGTCGTGGCACACTAGGCCGCCGCCTCGCCAGCTCAGCACAGCGCCGCCTCGCCGAGTTGGTGGTCATTGTCGCACACTAGACGCACAACGCCGCGTCGCAAGCATCGCACCAGCACTTTCTGTCTTTTTTTTCCTTTATATGTGTTCCTCGCTCCAATGTTTTACATGCGTTCCATTGAAGGGGAACCGAAAATTGAGGAGCGGTTTGCCTTCTTCTTTTTCCATAATATTTTGAAAAAGAGACAAACGGAACGCATGTAAAACATTAGAGCGAGGAACATATATAAAGGACACGTTCACGCCGTTACGGGACATTCTTTCGATAAACAAATAGACATCCACGTCGAAGTTTATGATACAACACGATAAAATCATAATTTGGAATAGTTTAACGCGTATTCGAGGTACGGTGGCAACTGTAAGTGAAAATTTGTTCGAGTGAGTATACCCGTTTACTTGGAGTTGTTCCACGCTAAAAGTAAAAACCTAACCATTCACGCTTCAGAAACATGGCAAGTTTTAATATAGACGAGGTGGTGTGCATCGCCGCGCTGCTGGAAGAGGAGGAGCGGGACGAGCAAAGAGTGAAACGTAGATTCTGGATACACCGGGATCTACGTTCCAGGTTAAATGAGGGCGAGTTCCACACCCTCTATAAAGAACTGCTTAGAGATGAGGATAAATTTAAGCAGTATTTCCGCATGTCATTTGTGCAACATCGCATGCTATTGCGAAAAATAGCACCTAAAATAAGGAAACAAGACACACAGTTTCGGGAAGCCGTGCCACCAGCGGAGAAGTTGGCAGTTTGCCTAAGGTATGTATATACAATTTTCATTAGAAAAATATACGCTATTGATTGATTGAATTCATTTTTGTGCAGATTCTTAGCGACAGGCGACAGTTTTAGGACGATCGCCTTTAGCTATCGATTGGGCGAATCGACGGTCCGAAGCATTGTTAAAGACGTGTGTCAGGGCATTGTCGACACGATGAAGTCGGAATGCATGCCGACACCGACGAGGGAGAAGTGGGAGACCATCGCCGAATAGTTTTGGGAAATTTGGAATTTCCCAAATTGCTTGGGTGCCCTCGATGGCAAACATGTACAGATTAAAGCGCCCAAGAACAGCGGTTCTTTTTACTTCAATTATAAAAAAACATTTTCGATCGTGCTGTTAACCCTGGTCGACGCTAATTGTAAATTTATCGCTGTGGACGTGGGCGCCTATGGAAAGAACAGTGACGGGGGAATTTTTTCAAATTCCCGCCTAGGCAGAGCCATGGCTGCCGCAAAAATGCACGTTCCGGAGGAGAGGGCATTGCCGGAAACTGAATTAAAAGTGCCGTTCGCCATAGTGGCGGACGAGGCATTCCCCCTAAAGGACTATATAATGCGGCCGTATCCAGGATCGGTAATTGAAAACGAGGGCAGGAGGATTTTTAATTATCGATTGTCCCCGGCCAGAAGGGTGGTCGAGAACGCCTTCGGAATCTTGGCACACAAATTCAGGATTTACGACAGGCGGTTAAACGTAGAACCTAAATTTGCCAATTTAATTGTGATGACAACATGCAGGCTGCACAATTTTATCAGAGGCACAGTTGCTGGGCACGGTGGAGCTGCACACGCCGAACAGAGCGACCAGAGTGAAAGGATTGGCCGCAGTTGTCTCTCTCTGGAGCGTCAGGGAGGAAGTGCCTCTAATCGTGCCTTTGGCGTGCGTGAGGTTCTAGCTGGCTACTTCCAGACGCCACAAGGAGCCATCGAGTGGCAGAACAATGCATAAATGCAATAACATAAAATCAGCCCTTTTCAGGGCTACCACATTACTTTTAGCGCAGAACAACTCCAAACAAACGGTAATCCTTACATAAAGGCCGCGGGACACTAGGCCGCCGCCTCGCCAGCTCAGCACCGCTGTTTGTAGTTTTTTCTATGTAGTTCATAGTTCTATATTTTACATCAGGCATGGGCAAATTTTTGATCGATCGGAGGCATTTTCAAGGAATACAACACTATGGGGAGCGAGACGCCGATTTTCCACCAGAGTTGGGCACAAATTAATTGTAATTACATGTAATGGTAATTGGTAACTGCAATTTCTTTTCAAATCACTGTAATTGTAATTGTGGTCCACAATTACAATTACTGGTTGAGCCAAAGTAATTGCAATTACAATTACAATTACTTACCAATTAATGTAATTTGTAATTGCGTGGAGTATGGAGTGATTGCAATGCGTAATACAACAGAGCACATGTTCATAAATTGAGAAAGTAATAAAAGTGTGAATGGAGAAGTGATGTGGAATAAATTTTAAATGTCGTTTCTTTGTTTACAGGTAGGATGGTGCATAGTGTACATAATTATTGTAATATAGTATTGGGTAATTAATAAAGGAATAAAATTTGTTTACAGGGAAACAATTTCTAGTTTATCTTAAAAATCCTGTGTGATAGATAACTGTCTTATATAAATAATAAATATTTCATAGTGAAAACGAAAACTGAACCTATTTCTTAAGACTTAGTAGGTATCTAATATTTTTTTGTACTATTTTGGTGTTAAGTAATTGCAACTACCAAAATTACAAATTACAGTAATTGTTCTCTTAAACCATTAATTTTTATGTTCTGTACCATTTAGCTGCTTTCGTATTGAAATTGTAGTCCACTTTGCTCATGTAATTGCAGATGTAATTAATTACTCATGTAATTAATTACTGCCCAACTCTGTTTTCCACCCCAACTTTGAAATTAATTCATGAGGCATATGGAGAACTGCTGCCGCCATCCAATTGCTGGTGGTACGTTTCCGACACCATCGTATAAATCGCTTGCTTCGTCCGCGACAAATTAAGCGGGTTCAATTTTCGCAATTCAACCGCGACGGACCGAACAAACACTTCGATGTCGTCGAGATGCTTTTCCTTTTCCTTCTCCTTCTCCTTCTCCTTTTCCTTCTCCTTTTCCTTCTCCTTTTCCTTCTCCTTTTCCTTTTCCTTTTCCTTCTCCTTTGCATTGTTTATTTGAAGCAAATACTCCATAACTGTCGCGGAAACGCTCTTCTGCTCCGCTGCCCTCCCCTATTTCCTCGGACGTTCCGTGGAAGCGGGTTCGGGACGCGATGAGCTTGGCGTTGCTTCATCAAGCGTTGCTTCACACAGCGTTGCTTGATCCGGCATTGCTTGATCCGGCGTTAATGGATCGGCAGGTCCGCTATAGTTTGCTTCTGTGGCGCCTATGTTGTGCCCGCACGAGGAGCGTATCGATTATCGATCGATACGATCGAGCAATCCATAACCTACAAGGAGCGCATGGGTTACGCATGGCGAATAGAACGCGCGCTGTATGAGTATTAATATCTTAGTATTATGTTTCCATATCTTTGTTTAAATATATATATAATCGTTAACCGTTATAAGTGCTTCTTCTCATTTCTGGACCCACAAATGGTAGCAGAGCATGGTTATATAGAAATGAGAAAATTATAATAGAAAGAAAAGTAAGAGAAAAGTAAGGTTAGAAGGAGCACGTGGTGTGGTACAGTTCAAAAACACGGAAAATAGATAAAACGAGAAAATGGACAGCATGACTCTACCACTGAATAAAATAGAACCGTTAACGAATACAAATTATCATGTGTGGGCGCTCAAAATAGGCGCAGCACTGAGAAGTCGCAGGTTATTCACGGAAGTGATAGTAAATCGAGAGCCATATTCAAATGTAGCCACAGGTTCACAGGAAATGAAGGATCGCCTAGCCTGGGAGGCCAAAAATGATGAAGCGTTTGGTATTATAATATTGACGTTATCAGATCAACATGCTGGATTGTTCCTAGGCGAAACTAGTGCAAAAAAGGTATGGAATGATTTAAGAAATATGTACATGGTCAAGCGGAGGACCTAATAATAGATATAGGCCTAGAGTTAAAGAACATAGCAATGGGAAGTCGCGAAGCTGTAATAGAATATATAACCAGAGCAAAAAATATTGCATCGAGAAGTGCAGCATTGGGCAAAGCAATATCAGAGCGAGAAATTGTGTACCATGTAGTCAGGGGTATACATGTAAAGTTTGAAAAGACAGCCGCAGTTCTAAGAGCTCAGAGGGGTATCTCACTAGAAGACGTACAACGAACTATGTGTGAAGAAGAGGCTCGTTTAAAACAGAATAATAAAGACACTTGCTTAGAAGGAAGTTCAAATAACGAAAAAGCATATAGAGCTTCACATGGGAACCAATATAGACCAGGACGCAACAGTGGATGCTACATTTGTGGCAGACAAAATCATATAGCAAAAGACTGTTTTGAAAGAAGTGACAGAAGGGAAAATAGAATTTATAAACAAAATACAAATTATAGAGGAAGATCATCTAGAGGAAATAGGCGAGGATTTGGAAATAGAAGAGAACAAACAAATATGGCCAACGAAAGAAACGAGGAATACGCCTTTGAGGCGTCAGATAATTCAACAAGGTACGAAGAAGATAATGATATTCACTCAAACAACAAGACAATATGGATAGTAGATTCGGGAACATCATCACATATGTCACCTAACGCTACATGCATGACAAATGTTGAACCATATTCAACAAAAGTAAATCTAGCTGAAAGTGGAAAACATTTGGTATCAAAACACAGAGGAAATATACATGCGAGCACATATGTAGGAAACAAACAGAAGAATATACGTATAACGGACACTTTGCATATTCCAGGCTTGCGTACCAACTTGTTATCGGTAAGTCAGCTGGTAAATAATGGCAATGAAGTTATGTTCTCAGGTAGTTCCGTAACAATAATAGGACCAAGGAAAGAAATACTGGGAATTGGTAAAGAGCAAAATGGAATTTATATATTGGAAACACAGATGAAAAACAATGGTAAGGCATATTTGGCATCTGAGACGAGTGAGACAAATGGAAATAGAAGCACATCTGAGAACTTAGGTACAAAAAATTCAGGTGGTGCAAAAATAGATGCAATGTTGTGGCATCGAAGACTGGGTCACATATGCGAGGAATATATGACAAAGATGAGAAGCAAAGAGCTGGTAAGAGGTCTCAATTATCCATTACAAAAATTAGACACATGTGAGATATGCATAATGGGGAAGGGATCTCAGGCACCGCACCCCAGATTAAACGTCAGGTCCACAAGTGGTCCGTTAGATCTGGTCCATATAGACTTGTGCGGGCCAATGCCGACAGAATCCCTTAATGGTAGTAGATATATGTTTGTACTCGTGGATGACTACAGTAGATACATATGCACTTATTTCTTAAAAACCAAAGATGAAACTATTAGAAAATTTGAAGAGTATATGGATAGATATGAAAACATGCTTAAGAGGAGAATATTAGCAGTAAGATCAGATAATGGCAAAGAATTTGTGAATAAAGAATTTCAAATATTATTTAGTAAGAAGGGAATACGACACGAGAGGACGGTCCCATACAACCCAGAAAGCAACGGGGTCGCAGAAAGAGCAAACAGGACATTGCTAGATAAGGCAAGGACAATGCTTATGGATAGTGAATTACCAGGAGCGTACTGGGCAGAAGCGGTCGCCACGGCAGCTTATGTGAGGAATAGATGTCCGGTGAAAGGAGCTACAGTAACACCAATAGAGACATGGGAAGGAAGGAAGCCAAATGTATCACACATCAAGGTATTCGGTTGTACGGCATATTATTATGTGCCAAAGAACCATAGAGGTAAATTCGAGCCAGTATCGAGAAAAGGAATATTTCTTGGGTATTCTGCAGATAGAAGAGCTTATAGGATATGTGATGCAGAAACTGGGAAAATTCAGGCAGCGCGTTCAGTAAAATTTAATGAAAGCATTATGGGCTCTAGACTTTTGAGAGAGGACTCGAAACACACTGATCTTAATAATATCACATATACAAATAGGAGAGATGAGACTGTAGAAGAAGAAAATATGATGGTTGATAACGGATACCACGAGGAAGAACGTATTAGTGGAAACGACGAGGAACAGATTAATGGAAACGACGAGGAACAGATTAATGGAAACGACGAGGAAGAACAAATTAATCGAAACGACAGTGAAGAACAGAGAACACGTGGACGTAAACCAGGGAGGACGAACCAAGACATTCGAAAGGAACATGAGAAACAGTTAATAGAAGCAGAGAGACGTTTGAGAGAAGAGGGAGTAAGACGATCTACAAGGATACAAAAAAGAAACGAGCAGGTGAATTTTATCGATAGACAAGACACGCAATTACCGCACAATCATGCGGAAGCAATGAAATCAAAGGATGCAGAAGTTTGGAATGAGGCCATGAAAAAGGAAATTAACATGATGAAAGAGCATGGTGTATGGAAGTTAACGCAACGACAAGAGGGAATGAAAACGATAAAAAGTAGATGGGTATTTACTAAAAAACAAACGCTAGAAGGCGAAGTAAAACACAAGGCAAGATTAGTTGCTGTAGGATGTAACCAAAAACTAGGAGTAAACTATGAGGAATCATTTGCTCCAGTCATACGGCTAGAAACAACAAGGATAATGTTGGCGTTGGCAGCGATTTACAGAATGAAGATAAAGCAATTCGATGTAAAATCAGCATATCTTTATGGAAACCTGAAGGAGACGGTATATATGGAACAACCACCAGGATTCGCAAAAGATAATGACAAGGTATGCGAGTTAAAAAGGAGCATCTATGGCCTGCCCCAATCAGGATATTATTGGAACGAAAAATTACATAGCACATTAACATCACTAGGATTAACACGAATAGAAGGCGAACCATGTGCATATAAATTAAAAAAGGGACAACAACTACTAATCATAGGTATATATGTAGATGACTTTCTAGTCATAGGATCAGACGACATCATAATAGACGAGACAATGTCAAGAGTGAGGCAACACTTCCAGTTAACTGAAGTGAAAGAGAAAAACTTCTTAAATATAAAGATTATTGGAAGCATAGATGGAATACAATTGTCACAAACGTCGTACATAGAAAAGGTTCTGAAGAAGTATAATTTAGAAAATTGCAATCCTGTAAAAACACCGTTGTGTCCAACACAGGATTTGGATATATGGGAAGATGCACCGAAAGTAGATAAAACCGAGTATCAAGAGTTACTAGGATCACTCATGTATATAGCCATTGGGACAAGACCGGATATCTCTTATGCGATAAGCCGATTGTCACGGTATAACCAAGATCCGAGGACATTACACTTAACGGCAGTGAAAAGAGTATATAGATACCTTAAAGGAACAAAGAATTACAAATTAAAGTACAATAGAAAAGAATCGCCTTTGACAATAAGCACCGATGCTAGCTGGAGCGTCACAACGGATGCAAAGTCATACGGAGCTTATGTGGCTAAAATAGGGAACAACTTAATATCTTGGAAATGTCAGAAACAGCAATTAGTAGCGCTATCTACTTGTGAGGCCGAATTATTGGCGATTTGCGAGGGGATACGAGAAATGAAGTGGATTAAGACAATTCTAGAAGGATTTGGAAGCAGAACATATATGCAAAAACCAAATAGAAATCAAAACGGACGGTAAAGCAGCTATCGATTGGATAAGCAAAGAGAAAATAACGAACAGGACAAAACATATTAATAGAAAGTATTACTTTGTAAAGGATGAAGTAAAGATGAAGAAAGTCATACTGAAACATGTAAAATCAGAAGAAAATGAAGCTGACCTATTGACGAAAGGATTGACTGAAGAAAAAATAATCAAAGGTATTAGAATGTTACAGGTAATACACTGAGATCGTGCGACCAAAAGGGGGAATTGTGGCGCCTATGTTGTGCCCGCACGAGGAGCGTATCGATTATCGATCGATACGATCGAGCAATCCATAACCTACAAGGAGCGCATGGGTTACGCATGGCGAATAGAACGCGCGCTATATGAGTATTAATATCTTAGTATTATGTTTCCATATCTTTGTTTAAATATATATATAATCGTTAACCGTTATAAGTGCTTCTTCTCATTTCTGGACCCACAGCTTCAAATAAATCTTCGTCAAACACATCATCTATAGACGACAGTGTCGGCCGCTCGTCGTTGTTGGGGGCGAGAAAAGACATTTCCTTTTCGAACTTCCAGGTCCGAACAATCGTCGTTGGCTGTCGGCTCTTCGTTGCCTTCCTTTTCAGCGCTCGCCTATACGCTTCGCGTAAATTGGCCCACGTCCTTTTGCATGCGCCAACTAAAAAACAATACATGTAATTATTTTAATATATTTTGTCAGCTCACATAGAGCAGTTGACAGGCAAAATAATATGCAAATTACGTATTATATAGTCTGTTTTAATTAAAAATATATTTCTTTATAATTACCTGGCTTTTCCATCCTTTCCGCAATCTTCAACCAAATTATATCTTTTCCCTTTGTATCGTTGTACTTCGGATGCCTCAAATCGTACAGCATTTTATATTCTCGCACTAGCTCAATTAATTTCTCGGAATCCATTTTTCTGCCCTTTTTATATTGCAATACTGAAGATGTTGAACTACTAATAAATTTGTAGCCTGTATAGAAAATTATAAAATAATGTCGGTCCGAAATATTTCTGAAACCTTGTAGAATAGCAAATATGCCGAATGATAATGTAACGGCGTGAACGTGTCCTTTATACAGGGTGTCCCAAAATTCCTCCGACACCCGAAAATGGGAGGTTCTTTGGGTCATTTGAAGCGACATTTTCCATTAGAAAAATGGCGTCCGCGGCTTTGTTTAGGAGTTATTAACGAAAAACACGGACCAATCAGAGCGCGACCTAGCCGCGAGTTAGCACAGTCGGCCCGACGCGCCAACTGTCAATTGGCTGAACGTGTCATCGCATGTCTAGATCGCGCTCTGATTGCTCCGTGTTTTTCGTTAATAACTCCTAAACAACGCTGCTGACGCCATTTTTGTAAAGGAAAATGTCGCTTCAAATGACCCAAGGAACCTCCCATTTTCGGGTGTCGGAGGAATTTTGGGACATGTTCCTCGCTCTAATGTTTTACATTTTGTCTCTTGTTCCAAATCTTTTAGAAAAGAAGGCCTCATGTCAGCTGTTTGTTTACGCCGTTGGTTACGTAGTTAATCGATATATCTGTACCTGTAGAAAAATGCTCGAGCCCAAAAAGTAGCCTCCCAACCCGTTCCTCAATTTTCGGTTCCCCTTCAACGGAACGCATGTAAAACATTAGAGCGAGGAACACATATAAAGGAAAAAAAGACAGAAAGTGCTGGTGCGGTGCTTGCGGCGTTGTGCGTCTAGTGTGCGGCCATGACCACCAACTCGGCGAGGCGGCGCACAGTGGTCTAAATCGAGAAATTTAGTGACATTTGGTCCAAAAACGAACTTTCTCGTATCGATATCTAATTAATGAACATTACTTCTCAAATGTCCATAGACCTCGGAAATGTATAAATTAGTACAATTTAATAAATACTATAGTTGTTATAAATGTTGAAAATTGGAGATTTTAAGAAGATTATATTTCACGAGAAAAATTGCTTCTCTTTGATGCGATACCCTGACGTTCCTATTTAATATTTTCTTCCGCTTTTTTTAAAATTGAAGAGCAGATTTTTGTGATAAGAAATCGTATCTTACATTATTAATTAGCCTGCATAATGTATTAGAAATTAATGCTGGACTAAATGGAGATAATTTAAAACATTTTTTTATATTCGGTAAGGAATACCTTCAAAGTCCCGGGATGTCCCAGGCTCTAACAAATTGGACTATTTTCAGTACACCTTCCTCTATACGATGGCGTAAAAATCATTTTCGCATACGTCCGTCATTTTAAATTATAACAGTTTAAAATTGACAATGTTACGTCGCACCTCCTTTTACGCGCCACGTTTTACGGGCTACATTTGTACTCCCCGACCAAACGTCGCAAAGCGATGCGGAGTTCTTCTCATCGAACTGTTTGGATTAGAATTATTTGAGATGTTTATGCTATGGTGCAGATAAGCCTTCGAATGAGTCTTTTGACTTTCTGTATGCATTCAGTTGCAACAGAATCGTTCGAGCTGCTACAGTGAGACCTGTCAGAGCATTTTTTCGGCATTGAAAGTTACTGTTGATTTCTATTTCATTTTAATCATTTATGTTTTAATTTATTTTATTAACTATAATTAAGTTGAATTAGTGTTTTTATTGTGCGTGTAATTGTAATTCTTTATCCTAAGTACAAATGACTAAAAAATTTCTTACGCATGTTGTTTTTCAAATATGATATTTTCTTCTTTGTTGTTTAGATATTATTTATTTTGTTAAAATGCCTTTTCGCAAAAAGAAAGATTTATACATGGCATTGAAAGATTCAAAGAGAGATATAGGTGATTATTTATTTTTACATGCAAAAATATCCGAAGTAATCCACACTTCTTCTAAAAACTTGGAAGTTTTAAAAATGCATGTGAAAAAATTTTTAAAGAAAGTAGATTTCTGAATGTTTATGATGAATGGTTAAAACAAGATTTTATATATCCCCAATCGATGCTAGAGGATATACCGACAACAAGCACTGCATCGAAAGGAGAATCCTCTGTATCTATTTATAAAAGAAAAAAATCATTTAAATTGTTAAATTGTTATAAAACATATCTTTTGACACAGTATTATGAGGCGTTTTTACCTTCGTGGTACTTTTTGTACGCGTTTATTAAAAAGATTCCCCCATTTTACCCATTCCATAACACATTGCATGTGTGAAACATACATATAAAATACACACTTAGAACGAAAATGGTTTGGAAGATTGTATTTAAACAATTTTTTTAGTGAAAAATATCGATGAAAATTAATTAAAAATTATTGTTTAACAAATGAAAAAAATATTAATTTGTCTGTAGTTCAAATTGACTATTTTTTAAATGAATTTTAGTGCAAATTTCATCCCAATATCTCTTATGGTTCAAAAGGTATAACAAAATGTCACTAAATTTCTCGATTTGGACCACTGTGCGGCGGCATAGTGTGTCACGACCTTTACTCTGCTATAACAAGGAATCAAGCGAGCAACGAGCATAGCCATATAGCAAACATTTTGATAAGTAGAAAACTATTGTAAACTCTACCTATTATAAATGCCTTTTGATGAGATATCTCGCGCCCCGATACTTCCCGATAAACGCCTTTTGCGAGATATCTCGTCCAGAGTGTTTATCGGGAAGTATCGGGGCGCGAGATATCTCGTCTAGGGTAACCAAAGGGTTAAAACGTACACTAAATAATGATAATAATATACTGCAACTAACGAATTGGGAAGTTCTTTGTGTGACTCTTTGAGAGTTACATACCAAAGAGCTACAACAAGCTTACTCGCGAAGCGAGCAAGCAACAATAACCGTCTAGTTTTAAATGGAAAGACCTAGTTTCTGTATCATGAATCGATAGACTGTCGAATTCGGAGTAAAAATGTATTGACCTCCATATGTCCTAAATCTAAAAGTTAACGAGATATTATCGAAATAATTTTCTTTCTTTTTTAGATAATAAGTAGAAATGTTTGTCTCATTAGAATAATATACTTTTAATTTAATTATAGTTAATTAGTAATGCATAATTTGATTATGTAGATTACATTTTTCTTGTCAGACTTTGTAAAATAATTATCTGTATTCTTTACATATAATAAATATTAATATCATTACGCTACTTGCATTTAGTTGATATTTTTTAATTAATTCTATTAAATATATATGATATATAGCCTGTATGTATATAGATATAATGCAGCTGTGTATGTAGTGTCCTTTCTCGAGAATTTCTCAAGAAATTTTATAATTGGTTATTTCTCATTTCTCGAGTTTAGAATAAACTTCCAAAAGCGGCAACCTTCCGATTGTTTTATACTCTGGACTCGTACTTTAACGTTCTAATTACGAATAGGATTGTGAAAATTGCCGCAAATTTTATTGTAATGGCGAAAACCATTAAAAAACCATAAAAATCATAGTTTTCTCCATTTATTTTCGTAAATAATGGTAATTTTGAAAAATACTTCAAATAAAAGTTGTAGGTCTTATCGAAAGACGTATTTTATGTCGTATTGATTTTTGTGATAAAGACAGTAGTTTAAAAAAAAACTATATTAAATGTTCAAATCTTCATATAACACGTATAACCTGGATTTTCGTCTGCGTAGTCTCTCTGCCCCCACCACCACCTAATCCAAACTAATTCTGATCGCACTTTGGGCCATAACAGCCAAAATAATAGGTTTACGCAAAAATGATTACAAACTTCTTTATAGAGCTTTTTATGAACTTCATATTTTATTTGAAATTTTTTTCTCTAAAATAAATATTTTTGAAAATATTTAGTAAGAACTGTCAAAACTTCTATGGGGGCTGGGGGGCAAACGATGCTTTAGCACCAAAAATCCTATTAGGCACTTTCTTCTCTAATCAAGGATAAGCTTTGGCAAAAATTTTAGCAAAATCGGAGGGTTGTCGCTTTCGGAAGTACACCCGAAATTTAAATCTAGGAAAATTCTAATGAATCTCATTTATTTTATAACATATTTTCAGAAATGATTTTTTAGTTAACTCAAATTGTATATTACAATTATTATTGTTAGGAATGCGTGTAGATGTGAGGTAATGCACTTGGTGCTTTCATGTTAGCTGCACAGCACAATGTTATAGGCAATGTTTAGGCGGCACAACAAATTCTAAGTAGACTTCTCGGAAAATGTAACAATGATTCTTATGAATTATGACGGACTAAAAATAATTATTTAAATAACAAAAAATTATATAATAAAACAAATATTAATATACGGACTAAAAAGTACAGTTAAGACCGATTTAAATTTAATTTAAAATGGACTAAAAAGTACAAAATAATTTTCTCTAGCCCCAGAGATACCTAACCTCATAGAGATAGTCCTGAAAATTTGTGATTGTGAATTTTTAAAAGCTATGAAAATACTTGTAAGATTTAAAACGAAAAACGTGAGGCACAAGATAATAGTAAAGAGTTTAGAGAGTTGCTATCGTTAAGAAAACTCGCATAACAGTTCATATATCATTTGCAATGCAATAAAATTGTTACTGATTTAGGTGAACTATTCATACATCTATTGCATGCGCCCACGTTTTTCGTTTTAAATCTTACAAGTATTTTCATAGCTTTTAAAAATTCACAATCACAAATTTTCAGGACTATCTGTATGTGATTAAGCATCTGTATGGGGCTAGGGAAAATTATTTTATACTTTTTAGTCCATTTTAAATTATACTTTTTAATCCATCTTAATTGTATATAATTATTTTTAGACCGTCTTAAAAAATTTTTTTTCATTTAAATAATTATTTTCTGCTTTTTGGTCTTCAGGGTGAGAAATTTTTCAATCGTTTATAAATTATAGATTTTTTATAAGATTTTTATGTCAATATTATAATTTTTCTTGAAATGAAAAATTATTTCTTACAATATAAATGAAGTTACATCAGATGTTAAAACTGCGATCCATTTTCTATAATACAGAGCTCTGCTCTTTGTACAAGACTTTTCCTTGTTGTCATAAGTAGTGCGTCTCAGTTTATGTTTACTACCGTCTCTTCCCATATTTGGTTTGTATTGATCACGTACACTTTAGAATCAAACATTCAAGAACGTATGGTCCAATTTATTAGCCACTGTGTTCTCCAAATCTGTCTCCGTTGGATTTTTATCTTTGGAGATATCTGCAATCTGTTATATATGACGCAACAATCAATAATGTTTAAGAACTTTGGAATCACATAACAAATACATGTAATAGCATAAAAAGAATTGCTCTAATTATGACAACAACGAGAAATCTAATAGAAATAGTGAAGCTCTGTGTCGTAGAAAAATGGATCGCAGTTCCAACATCTGATGTAACTTGATTTATTTTGTAAGAAATAAGTTTTCATTAAAATTACATTTACGCAACCCTGTATATGTATTAATTTTGACTTTAGTTTTGTTGAATACAGATTATATCTATCTACTGTAGATATGTAAATTCGCTTGTCCAGTGTTCTTCTCTCTGTAATAGATTGAATTATATTATTAACTTTAATTAATGTAAACTTAGTTGTTTATAGAATAGAATTTTTTAATGTAATTTTGTAATTTATTTATATACCTCTTCTTTTACTTAGATATTTATTCTATTCCACACACGGTAGGTTTTGAAAGTCTGATCTATATGGATATATACACTGGTAGACATAAGTATAAGACACCCCATTTATTCTTTAAAAAAATATGTATAAGCTTGTATACGTAGCGTGAAAGATGATAGGATGAAAGAGTAGTATTCGCGAACTCCCTCACAATGTAAACAAACACAGAGCGTCGAAACATTTCCAAGAATTGTAATGTTTGGTTTTTTCCGTAGGACAGAATTATAAGACATTAACGTTAGTCGACTACAGACAGTCGTTGAATCTAAATGTATTTGTGTGTTTCGTACTGTGAATTCTCTATTATAGTGATTTTGTTAGTATAAAATAGAAAAACATTAAAACTAAAAACATGCCACGTGGTAAAGTTGTAACTGAAGAGGAAAAAATAGAAATTTTTCAAAGAAGAGCAAGAGGGGAGAATTTAAAACAAATTTCACTAAAAATGAAAAGAAGTAGGTGTGTAATTCGTAATTTTTTAAATAATCCAAAAAATTATGGAAAAATAAGAGATCTGGAAGACAATCATCCCTTACTTCAAGAGATAAAAGAGCAGTTTTAAGGTATGCATCAAATTCAGCTCTTACACCTAGGCAAATTTTAGTAGAATGTGGCTTAGATGTATCTGTAAAGACAGTGAAAAAAGTTATACAAAAGGCACAGCATCTGAAACGAACAAAATTTGCTGTTAAACCACCTTTGTCGATAGTACACAAACAGTGTCGACTGGATTTTGCTCTTAATCATCTGCAGTGGAAGAAAAAATGGCGGAAAGTGCTTTTTACTGATGAAAAGAAAATGAATTTAGATGGACCTGATGGTTGGAAATATTATTTTCACAATCTACGAAAAGAAACAAGAATTTTAAGTCGCCGTCAATGTGGTAGAGGATCTGTGATGTTATGGGCAGGCATCGGGTATAATGGGAAAACCGAAATCAAATTCATTGATGGCAGAATGAAAGCTACTGGTTATTTAAAACTGATACGAGAACAGATTCCAAATCATGCTGCAAGAGTGGCTGGAGAAAATTTCATATTCCAGCAGGACAATGCAGCTGTTCATACAGCTAAAGTTGTAAAAAATTATTTTCAATCTGAAAATATATCAATTCTAGATTGGCCAGCACGATCTCCGGACCTCAATATTATAGAAAACGTGTAGGGTCAGTTGACTAGAAGAGTATACGAAGGTGGCAAACAATATAATTGTCTTAATGATTTGAAAGTAGCAATTTCGAAAGGTTGGGAAGACTTAGATCAAAAGTATATAAAACACTTATTTAAAACTCTACCGAAACGAGTGATCGAAGTCGTTCAAAATAAAGGAGGCTCTACTCATTATTAACATTTCAAAATGTGTATAAATTTTTAGAACTTTTGTACATTTTTTTTTTCTTTTAAGCAGTGTCTTATAATTATGTCCAATCGAAACTGTATTATTTTCGAATAAATTAGAAATGTTTTACTATTTTTCGCAAAATTTACGAAGATGTTATTAAGAAATGAACCATTTTCTTTTGACGAAATGTATTTTAAGATAACTACGTTACTAAGTACGTAAACCAATAATTTTCAGGGTGTCTTATAATTATGTCCACCAGTGTAGATATGTAAATTATTCTATGGTCCAGTATTCTTCTCTCTGTAATATATTTAATTATATTGACTTTAATTAATGTAAACGTATTTAGTTGCACGTCCTGTCATAACATAACCATGTATTTCTAACCTTTTCGTTTCATCGTACTACCGAGCGTCGGACGACGAAGTGTAGGTGTGACGGTGAACGTGGACGTGAACCAATCAGAGGACAGGCATTGCATTCGTATAGTAGTCATGTGCACTGAATTTTTCGTTAATAACTCGTTATTAAACGATCAGACAGATATGAAACCCAGTTAATATTGCATTGTCATCCAGTTCTGAGCTATGTTTAAAATTTCAAGTCTCCAGCTCATCGGGAAGTGGTTTAAAATTCGATTACAAGATTTGGCCCGGACAGACAGACAGACAAAAAAGCGACCTAATAAAAACGTGGTAAAAAAAGAAGTAGATTATCTGATTCTACATTAGGCTTCGTACAGACCTAAACGGTTTGGCGAACCGTTTGTTAAACCGTTCGCCAAACCGTGATTTGTGCTATTTTCAGAATTTCTTGCGAACAACTGTGGAAACTACAACGGTATATACTACATAAAGAAATACAGAAAATGTAAGCAGTTTCTTGAGTGAATTAAACTTTCAAAGTGAAATGTTCAAGTCAGGACGAAGCATTAAAGACATCAGATTGAAGACTAAATGACATGACTGTTTGGAGATGTTATGACATTTCGATGAACATTGCACCGAACAGCGCGCATTTCGTCGCGCATTTCACCGCGCCAAACGGTGCCACGCGAGCATTTCACCGCGCATTCGTGCGCGCACGAACGCGAACGGGTAGCACTTGCAGATCTGTTTCCAAGGCAGATGGAGCATATCCTAAACATTCATAAGATAAAGAATAAATGTCAGGAAATAGAAAGAAATTTATAAACAAAGACATCGGTGATTAAAATTATTTGAAAAAATTATATCTCTACTTCCTAATTTGTTTCAAATTATTAAAGAGGCACTTCGTATGAAAACATTGCAATTTTGTTGTTGTTGTTGTTTACGGGACGCGCTCTCGGAACTTAACCCTTCCGTTTTTATTCAGAATATGCATTACAGAATCATAAAAAGACGAAAATTCATCATGTTGCAACATCTCCAAAAGTTCAAGTCATTTAGTCTCGAAACTGATGTCTTTAATGCTTCGTACTGACCTGAACATTTCACTTTGAAACTTTAATTCATTCAATAAACTGTCAACATTTTCTGTATCTCTTTCTGTTCGCCGTTCTGCGTTCGCCGTTCTGCGCGGCGTTCGGCGCGGCGAAATGTTTGACAAAATGCGCGATTCGACAAACCATTTAGGTCTGTACAAAAGCGTAATGTTTAATTTTATAAAAGTTTGGTTTTAAATAAATAAATTTATCGGTTATGTTACGTATGCGGCAGCGACCGTTGGTAACCTTTGGCCCTTCTGGAGCTGCACATCGAAATAAAGAGTCTATTCAGAACAGGGCAATTATTCAGATTAGGGCACTTATTAAGATTTTGGGGCACTTAGAGACGATACATCAATCTGCATCATTTCCGGGAACCCTGTTTTACATTTGTACTTCTTTCGATTCAAGATTATATTATCGTGTGTTAAACTCGAATCTAGAGTTCATTACAACCATAAGTTTGCTATTCGATTCCTAGTCGTTAGCATCCTACGACGATACACCTTTGCCGCTCAAGGTGTATCTAACAATTTCAAATAAGTTACGAGTCGGCGGAACCACGACCTTATCCTTTCCGACAGTGGCACAAACGGATATCCCGGTGGTGAAAGACACACTGGCTAGTCCGGCGTGTACAATTTCTACCTACACCAAAAACTCTCAGAAATCACAAACTATCCTCGGTTTCCGCACGCTGTCAAACCTCGGCTCGTAACAGTTATATTTAGCGTCTGTTTTTTCCTTGTTTTTAAAGTTATGATGTACATATTGGACAGGAATAAACATTCAGTTAAAATTTTTTGCACTTTCGATAAATATTATCAACGATACTCCAAATATCATCAGTTTTGCAATATCTTTTTATATTATTAAAAATTCTAGAGCAATCTCGAGAATTCTTTAGAAATATAGTATTATTTCTTATTTCTTGAGAAATAAAAAATGTTGATAAATCTGGAATACTATGTGTATGTAGTTCGATCGTTTCGACGCAGCGCACAGTGAGTCAAGCTGACTCGTTAGCTGTTCACAGGCTAAAAAACCAAAGTCATCATATCGATTCTTAACGAATGTATAATGTTTAAATGTCGATTACATTCGAAAATGATAATATCAATCAAAGTTACCAAAAACTCTCGTTGCAATAAGCGTTCAAAGATCAAACTTTCTCAGATTCGAATTATCACTGAAAAAATTCCTTTTCTTCATAAAGATATCCTGGAAAACCCACTGAAGATTAAGTGCCCCATTTTTTTAATATCAAGAATGGTTATTTATGTTGAAAACGTGCCAGAAACTAAACATCATTGTTCATAATTTATTATAAAAAAATATTTAGTCAACTAAGGAAAATCGTCAAAGTTTTTCACCTTTGACAAGGGGTACAGTTGACATTCGTGTCGATTCGTGTGTTCTAACAAAGTGGAACATTTTCGGCAAGATCTTCTCTAAAAGATCCTGCAAAATTCAGAACCCTACTAATCCCAACTCCGAAGTTATGGTAGTTTAAAGCGTCGCGTGACACTCACACAGTGGTTAATAGATTATAATCAGTAACTTTGTAAATTATAATACTTATTATTGTTTGAATATTTGTAATTCTTTAAATAGAGCAGTAATAACACATTTTTGTTATTTCATTAAATGTCATAAAATTTATTCATTCTTTCAAACACACTCTTGTTTGAAAGTCTGAACAGCCAGTTATCAAATATCACTCGTTATATTTCCGGTGATGTGACAAAAAAATGTTTCGTACTAAAAATAATCAGTCTACAAATTTCAATAATTTTTTTTTATAAAAAATTGTGGTCACCATGATTATTTATTTATAACTATACATTTTTAACTTCCCGATTCATAGGGAAGTTACTGTAATTACCCCGAAAATCGAAAATCGATTTTTTAGCAGATCTTCATGTTTCATGGTTATTGAAGTCATTTTAGACTATTTTTATCAAATTGTTAGTATGTGTGTGTGTGTGTGTGTGTGTGTGTGTGTGTGTGTGTGTGTGTGTGCGCGTATGGCCGTTTTTATGTTATCAAATTTTTCGTTAACGTTTTCTGAAAAAGTAACAATGCGATCAGAATGATGAATGATGCAATCGATGCGCCCCGTCGTAACTTAGAGCTGATTAGATTTTGGTCCATATCGGTCAAGTAGTTTTTTAGATTTTTTAGTTTTTTTAGTTTTTTTCGAAAGAAGTTCATTCAAGAATGCAATTTATACGAGAGGATGGAAATTTTCCACCGAATAAACAAACGTAATTATATATATTTCATTTTTATGTAAAAAAAATTTTTTTAAATTTAACCCTTTGAACACGAGCGGTGCCGATACGGCGTCCAGCCGATGTTAAGTAGCAACTCGAGCGGTGCCGATACGGCGCCCGGCCGATGTGAAGTGGCAAGGATGCATCTTGGCTATTGTTTTACTAAGTATCACACCAAAATTAATTACAGAGTGTAATATTTATCAAAATTTGTTGTTTTCGACATATAAATGAATAAACTGGTGAAATTTTTTTTTTAATTTTTTAAAAATTAAATATTTTTGAAGTACTTGTAAAATGTTCACCTAATTTGGCCGAAATCGTCTCGAGTTGCTGGTTCGCGCAAGCGAAAACGGCCTCGAGTTCAAAGGGTTAAAAAAAATTTTTTTTAATTAAAAAAATTAAAAAAAATTAATTAATTAAAAAAAAATTTTTTTTCAGTTATGCAACTAATGCTAATGTTACCGCTTACAATAATCAAACTAGCTGGTTATTGTTGCTCGCCCGCTTTGCGAGCTCGCGGGTAGGACTGCTCTTTCGAAAGGGTTAGTGGTACGCATTGCTAGTGGGGCATACAGCTATTAATGTTTTTTTACCCCGAATTTTTAACAGATCTTCACGTTTTATGGTCATTGGATTCATTTTAGACTATTTTTATCAAAATGTCGGTATGTGTGTGTGTTTGTGTGTGTGTGTGTTTGTGTGTGTGTGTTTGCGTGTGCGTGTGCGTGCGCGTGTGCGTGTGCGTGTGCGTGTGCGTGCGCGTGTGCGTGTGCGTGTGCGTGCGTGCGTGCGTGTGTGTGTGTGTCAAATTTTTCGTTAACATTTTCTGAAAAAGTAACAATGCGATCAGAATGATGAATGATGCAATCGATGCACCCCGTCGTAACTTAGAGCTGATTAGATTTTGGTCCATATTGGTCAAGCAGTTTTTTAGATTTTTTAGTTTTTTTCGAAAGAAGTTCATTCAACAATGCAATTTATAAGAGAGGATGGAAATTTTCCTCCAAATAAACAAACGTAATTATATATATTTCATTTTTTTTTTAATTATGCAGTTAATGCTAATGTTACCGCTTACAACTAACGAATCGGGAAGTTCTTTGTGTGGCTCGTGGAGAGTCACACACAAAATAAAAAAAAACCATTAATAGCTGTATGCCTCACTAGCAATGCGTACCACTAACCCCCTCGCAAGAGCAGTCCTACCCGCGAGCTCGCGAAGCGAGCGAGCAACAATAACACCATCCGCGAGCTCGCGAAGCGAGCGAGCAACAATAACCAGCTAGTTTATTCAAGAATGTTATAGCTGACGCCAAGACGAATCCAACGACATATTTAATGAGGTCTTAATGTTTTGAAATAATGGTGAAATAGGCGTGAACAGCTAGTGAGTCGATTTGACCCACTTGCGGCGCACAGTGGGACGATTGTATCGAAATGCTGGATATCGCGTTTAGCAGTCCTTTCAGTTTTTGTATCGCTTTGAGATTTTAAATATCCATGTTTTCGTTAGTATAGAATGCGAATCTGAAGTCAAAAAATTTTTTGGCTGTTCTTCCGTTTAATTCCCATCTCAGAATTTGATGAAATTTTGAAAATAGGTTCTTTTTTTACTGAAATGACGATTGCCAGAAGGATCTTTCCCGACTCGAAAAAAATTTGTTGTCATTTCAATGTCGCGCTCTACTTTACCGACTTTCTACTTTATGTTCGTGCTGTGCGCATACATCAGTATGATGCGACAGTTCGTCAACTGCTTTTAGAGTTGTATAAGTCGTATAGTTTAATAATGAGTCATTTTAATTTGTTTTACATTGCAAAAAAATGAATGATTTCAATTCAGCACTAGAATGGGTGCGAGAACTTGGGTTAAATCCTTTATTATTTAGTTATGTAGCGGCCATCGGCACGTACAATAAACAGTTGGCGTGCAGATGGTCGGGTCGGTTTATGATGCGAGCAACAGCGAAGCTATTTTTGAGAAAGCCATCTTCAACGCGTACAATTTAGAATGTTTTAGACAATGCATGTTTCGTACTTTAGAATATTTCGTTTCTGGCCTCAATAGCAAATGCTGGGATCATAAACCCCCGAGTTTCCGAAGGGTCGCGCCGACCGAGGTTCCAAGGCCACAGCTGGTCGCGGTATTCACCTCGCGGACCCGGAGAAAAAAACCCGCTATATCATAAAACCTCCAGGGTCATACCTAGCATTCCCAGAAAAGTGCGCCTCGAGCGCAAGGAATGGTAGGGATAATCGGGCTCAAAATAAGGACCCTGATTGGACAGCAATTGTCATTTACGCTGTCCAATAAGGTTAATTTTCCGTCAAGGACACGCCCTGCGGAGTTTTCCTTAAGCATCGCGGAAAACGCAGGAGGCAGATTGCTCCTTCGACTCCTCGAGTACAGTTCTGTTGAAATAAATAAAGACTCGTAAGCCCGTATCTTGTGTTGACTTATTTTAGCGAACACACACGACAGTAGTTTAAACTTCATTGGTGACTTCCGACGTTTGTGCAAGTTCGGGATTTCGCGAGAAGTTCTTTATTAAGACATTTTCTTTCGACGTTCAAGTGATACTAGTGAAAATGGCAGTAACACGTGGTAACGCGAGTTCAAGTGTTTCGGAAGGTGTCCGGATGAACATCCGCGTTCCGTCGTTGTTACCAGAACAACCAGCCGTCTGGTTCAACCAAATAGAGGCCGAATTCGCGATCAACGGTATCACGAGCGACCAGATGAAATTTTATTTCGTCATGGCGCGGTTAGAGCCTAAATACGCGGTCGAAGTCCAAGATATCTTCGACAACCCGCCGCCTACAGATAAGTACGCGACGCTCAGGAAAGAGGTCCTACATCGGATTTCGAAATCCCAATCCCAGCGCATCAGACAGCTGCTGGAACACGAGGAACTAGGTGACAGGACGCCTTCGCAGTTCCTCCGGCATATGCGGACACTCGCAGGAAACACGGTCGCGGACGACTTTTTGCGCACGCTGTGGTCCAGCCGACTACCGGACATGACGCGAGCGATCGTCACTGGACAACCCGATCTAGAGCTAAGCAAACTGGCAGAGATTGCAGACCAGATTTTCGAAAGCTCGAGGTCTCGATCGCAAGTGGCAGCCATATCTCAGGACCAAGTCAACGAGGCGCTACTAAAAAGGCTTGAGAGCATGGAAATCAGAATTGCCGAATTGGCGAGAGCGCGTCCACGCGAAAATTCACGTCGCGGGTATCGCCCAGGAAGATCGGGATCCCGTAGAAGAAGACGCTCATTATCACCAGCAGAGAAAGAGCATTGCTGGTATCACAGGACGTTTGGGAGCAACTCCACGAAATGCCGTTCACCCTGCAGCTACAAGTCGGGAAACGAGTAGAAGCGGCATTGAACACGGCTGTCAGTGACCACCCGAAATCTAGCCGTCTCTTCGTGGTGGACCGGAAAACGAAGCAGGAATTCCTGGTCGATACAGGGTCGGATTTGTGCGTGTATCCTCGCACGCAAGTAGCAGGCCGACTCACGAAGACAACGTACGAGATGTTCGCGGCTATGGAAGTTCGTCATCGCGGACGTCGCGAAGCCCATCATCGGTGCGGATTTCCTGAGTCATTTTGGACTACTGGTGGACCTACGATGTCGACGCCTTCTCGATCGGACAACGTCGCTTTTCGCTGCTGGTAGGATAGTCACCGAGCACACCGAATCGGTGAAAACCATATCCGGAGACTCACCCTATCACCAGATGCTGGCCGAGTATCCAGACGTAACGAGACCAACAGCGATTGCCCGAAAGGTAAAACACGACGTCGTACACCACATCGACACAACCTCCGGGCCGCCGACATTCTGCAAACCGCGCAGATTGTCCCCGGAGATGTTTAAGATCGCGAGAGCAGAGTTCGAAAATCTATTAAGCCAGGGTCACATACGACCTTCGGAGAGCCAATGGGCTTCAGCCCTACATATGGTCTCGAAGAAGGATAACGGATGGAGACCGTGCGGAGATTATCGCGCTCTAAACGCTCGGACGATTCCTGACCGCTATCCGATACCGCATATCGAAGACTTTTCGCGGATGTTAGATGGAAAATCGATATTTTCCACGTTAGATTTAGTTAAGGCCTATCACCAGATACCTATTCATCCGGCAGACATAGCCAAGACCGCGGTTACGACACCATTCGGGTTGTTTGAATATACAGCGATGCCATTCGGTTTGAGGAACGCCGCTCAAACGTTTCAAAGGTTTATCGACACCGTCTTAAGGGGGTTAGACTTTTGCTACGCGTACCTCGACGATATTTTAGTAGCCTCGAAGAACGAAATCGAGCACAAAAGTCACCTCAGACAGCTATTCGAGCGTCTCAACGAATACGGTATCGTCATCAACCCGAATAAATGCGTATTCGCCGCGAAAGAAGTAAAATTTCTCGGGTACACCGTAAATGATCAGGGCACGAAACCGCTGAAAGATAAAGTTCGTGCGATTCTAGATTTTCCCAAACCGCGTACGTGCAAGGAACTTCGGAGATTTCTCGGCATGATAAATTTCTATAGAAGGTTTATTTCGAACGCCGCGTTTTTACAATCGCCACTCAATCAACTCCTTAAGGGCAAGAAGGCTAAAAGCGACCTACCGATTGTTTGGTCAGCCGAAGCCGAAACTGCACTTAAGCAGTTAAAGGAGGCGTTAGCCAACGCTACGTTGCTCGCACATCCACGTAATTGTTCGCAACTTGCAATTATGGTGGATGCGTCGGATTACGCGATAGGCGCGACTCTTTCGCAACGTCAGGGAGATTCGTGGCAGCCTCTGGCTTTCCACACGAAATCGCTGGCGCCTGCGCAAAGAAAATATAGCACGTACGACCGGGAACTTCTAGCCATTTACTCCGCAGTAAAACAATTTCGACACGCGATTGAAGGTCGAATTTTCACAATTTATACTGATCACAAACCGTTAGTTTTCGCCTTTAAACAGAAGTCGGATAAATGCACGCCGAGACAATTTAGGTATCTGGACTACATAGGACAGTTTTCCACGGACATTCGACATGTTAGCGGTCAGGACAATGAGGTGGCAGACGCACTATCGCGAGTAGAATCAATTGCCACGTCGCTAAATTACGACGATTTAGCCAAATCCCAAGAATCCGACGAAGAGTTAAAGAATCTCTTATCGACGTCTGGGACCTCATTGCTTTTAAAACGTATTAAATTGATAGGTACCGATAATGAGGTATATTGCGACATTGCGACGAACAGTGTACGACCGTTCGTGACAGCACCTTTTCGACGGCAAGCCTTTTTGTCCACGCATGGACTCGCGCATCCCGGTGTTAAAGCCACGGTGCGCCTAATGAAACAACGTTTCGTATGGCCGTCAATCGACAAAGATTGCCGCGAATGGACCCGCGCTTGTTTAAATTGCCAACGCGCGAAGGTAACCAAACACGTTAAGAGCGCCGTAGGTAATTTTACATTACCATCCTCTAGGTTCGAGCACGTACATATCGACCTAGTGGGGCCCTTACCAGTATCACGAGAGAATAAATACTGCTTAACGTGTGTGGATCGATTCACGCGATGGCCAGAAGTTTTCCCGATCGAGAACATCGAAGCCGAAACCGTCGCGAGAGCATTTGTCACGGGCTGGGTTGCGCGTTTTGGCATACCCTTACGCGTTACGACTGACCAAGGGAGACAGTTCGAATCGCAGTTGTTTAAGCAACTAACCGCCGTATTAGGCATAAAACATTTGCGAACGACTGCGTATCATCCGTCGGCGAATGGTCTAGTGGAGCGTTTTCACCGTCAACTTAAAGCCGCGATAAAATGTCATGACAACGAACACTGGTCCGACGCGTTGCCAGTCATTTTATTAGGAATACGGTCAGCATTTCGCGAAGATTTAAAAGCGTCAACTGCGGAATTAGTTTACGGCGAACAGTTGCGATTGCCCGCGGAATTTTTATCGACGAGCGCGATGGCGAATAATTCGGAACCGTTAGAGTTAGCGAGACAACTCCGTACGCATTTTCGTGACCTTCGACCGGTCACCGGTTCGCGACACGGACGTAAGAGGGTTTTTGTTTACAAAGACCTAGCCACTGTATCGCACGTTTTCGTAAGAGTCGACGCGGTAAGAGGCCCATTAGAGAACCCTTACGAAGGACCGTTCCCAGTTATTTCCCGCGCAGAAAAAATGTTTACCGTAAACGTTAGAGGGGATAATAAAGTAATAACGATAGATAGGCTTAAACCGGCATATTTGTTTGTATGCCCCGACGATCAAAGCCAACGGCAGACGTCGCCGTGTACCACGCAAACAGGTACAAGCGATATCAAACCGACTCCGATGCAAGAACTCGGGCGGACGCGTTCGGGAAGACGGGTCAAATTCCCGTCAAGATTGCAGGTCGGTTGTTAAGGTGCTTAATGTAAATAGTGTAAATTTTGTATATAATGTAAATAATAGTTATACTTTAGCACCATTAGTAAATAGACGTTTGCACTGGCGAGGGGGTGATGTAGCGGCCATCGGCACGTACAATAAACAGTTGGCGTGCAGATGGTCGGGTCGGTTTATGATGCGAGCAACAGCGAAGCTATTTTTGAGAAAGCCATCTTCAACGCGTACAATTTAGAATGTTTTAGACAATGCATGTTTCGTACTTTAGAATATTTCGTTTCTGGCCTCAATAGCAAATGCTGGGATCATAAACCCCCGAGTTTCCGAAGGGTCGCGCCGACCGAGGTTCCAAGGCCACAGCTGGTCGCGGTATTCACCTCGCGGACCCGGAGAAAAAAACCCGCTATATCATAAAACCTCCAGGGTCATACCTAGCATTCCCAGAAAAGTGCGCCTCGAGCGCAAGGAATGGTAGGGATAATCGGGCTCAAAATAAGGACCCTGATTGGACAGCAATTGTCATTTACGCTGTCCAATAAGGTTAATTTTCCGTCAAGGACACGCCCTGCGGAGTTTTCCTTAAGCATCGCGGAAAACGCAGGAGGCAGATTGCTCCTTCGACTCCTCGAGTACAGTTCTGTTGAAATAAATAAAGACTCGTAAGCCCGTATCTTGTGTTGACTTATTTTAGCGAACACGCACGACAGTAGTTAAACTTCAGTTATATTATTATTTATGCGATTAGAATGAGTTATGGTTAGGTCGCGGTGGATTAACAAACCTAAAAGGGAAAGGTCAGGCGGACGGAGCTATTTGCTGAACGCCGACCGGACCCGAGGATGATGGTCACATCCAAGCAAAATCAGTCATTATTCCTAGAATCTGCCAAGCCCACCCAAAGAGGAAGGAGCACAATGGAACTGATATTTACGCTCCGAGGAGACAGATTTCGGTGAAGTTAGAGCGTCTAACCTCCGCTACTCCACCGCGAGTAGTAGGTAATCGGCAAGAGGTATACAGCTTCTCCCCAACGACAAACAATCGCGATCGCGTCCATTGATATTTGCAAGCCCGTAGAATCACAGAGTAGCCTATCCTAATCTTGGGGAGGGAGTGGGAAAGTCTCTGACTAGCAGAGACAGAGTAGGGACGGGATTCGAAACTTGACACATTCAATCTGGAATATGACGAAGTGGGGGGGAGCCTAAATGGGCAAGCGAGGCACCCTGCAGGTCTGAAGGTGAGAGGGCCCGACGTTCACTCCGAGCCTTAAAACCGCTCAAAAATCCAACAATTAGGTAGCATGGCCCTTCTCATCCATGACGACCGGACCCATCTAGTAAGCCGACGAATCCGAAAATGGCCCGGGCCGAATAAAACGGAGGAGAGGCGGAACGACGGGAAAACTGCAACCCGTTAGTGGGCCGAGCTGCTGGAAGCGCCGATTATGATACTGGTGATGAAAGATCCGGTGTGCCTTATGGAAGTGAGGGGCGGACGAGCCGCTACCCTCCCCGGCAGTACCATTCTACTAACTAGGTCGCGGTGGGGGCGGAGAGGGCCGGCCGTTAGGCCGCACAGTGGTCCAAATTGAGAAATCGTGACCCATTTAGTTTAACTTTTAAAACAGTAGAGATATTGCAATGACATTTTCACTAAAAATATTTAAAAAACAGTCATTTTTAACTGTAGGTAATTAAATTTTTGTTGCATTTGTTAAACAATAATTTTGTATTAATTTTCATC
Source organism: Lasioglossum villosulum (assembly GCA_963971365.1). Lineage (NCBI taxonomy): Eukaryota > Metazoa > Arthropoda > Insecta > Hymenoptera > Halictidae > Lasioglossum > Lasioglossum villosulum. Next base: position 11,693,478 of record OZ020502.1, on the reverse strand, counting down.
GATATTTCTGATTTAAAAAAAATTTTGTAAATAATTTTACAAACCATTTTTTACTTTATAAGTTGTGACGTTGCAAGTTTGCGACGTCACCCCGTTTTATAAAAACGGTTACATAACCGTTAATAAGGGACCGGACCGACCTCAAACGGGCACGAAACCACTCGTCGACACAAGAGCGCTCCTGAAGGAAAGACTTCCGAAAATATTCACGCGACTAACGCCATCTATCGTGCGTGCCGAGTACGGCAACGTTTCAGGGACGTGCCGAGGGCACGATTGGCCGAGAAGAAATACCGAAAGGCGCCCGCTCAAGGATCGTCCCGGGAAAACCATTGGCCACTAATTGGCGAAAATCCAGTACTGGTACCATTGGAGGAAATCTCGACCCACGGAGACGACGTACCGGGACTAAGAGATTCAGGTTAATCATCGCACATGGGTGGTCCGGCCGTCGTCTCACCCTGTTCGCACTGAATCCCGGCGGGGGTGGCTGGAAGAATTCCAAGGGGGAAGAATGGCTCTTCCCCGTTCGCCGGAAAAGGCGAACATTTGGCGAGAATTACAGGTCTGGGGCCCGAGGACCTGCCCGAGGATACGATCCCGCGATCTGCTAGTCGCGAAGCGAAGAGCGCCAATCGGGAATTCGGTAGGGCCGATAGAGTGGGGGGAGAGCGAGAATCGAAGCTCTCGGTCGACGCGCATCGGGAAATCACTGTCGCACTGAATTCCGAAAGGCAAGCACGCCAAACGTAGTCCCGAAATTCCGAAGTCCCGGTTCCGATTCCCGAAGTAAAAGTCGCGAGTGGGTTTTGGTTCCCGAAATTACAATCCGGTCCAAAGTTCGGAGGCGAGACAGGCGGAGCCTAGAAAGTCATCCACGGTAAGTCGATCTGTGATTCCCCGATCTCGCGTTAGCGTTGGCTCGTCCATTTTGGTGTGAGGACGACGCGGATTCGCCTCGTCCTCGAATTTCGGCTCGCGTCCGTCTTGAGGACGCTTTGAGCAAGAGTATCGTTTCCCTCCGCGAATAAGAAGTCTTCCTCAGGAGTCGCGTCGGAAATTGAATAGCGTCGCGAAATAATTACCGAATCGCGAACCGCGGCCGGGCGTCGAAATTCGCACGCGAACGCGCGGAGTCTACGAGTCCTTCCGACTCGTACGACCGCGGATTATTTAGCGCGCGTGGCGAGTCGATTCCCGTCGGCGATCGGTCGCGAAATTCCCGCGACAGTCCCGAAAATCCGTCGCGCCGTCCACCTGCGTTTCGCGAAATTCCGCCTCAGCGGAGGCGCATAAAATCCCGACCACCTGCAATTTCGCGGACGGTACCGAACGACGAACGCGCTCCGCGAACGAACATCCGTCGCAAAAGTGTATAAGGAGCGCGGGCTCCCGGTTCGCGGCCACGTGGCCGCCCACCTGTAAATCCGGACGTTGAACAAAGTTCAATAAATGACTTCGAGCCTATTTCGTCTTGCTTACTGTCGACCTGCGTGATCCACCCTGTCGCGAGGGTAGTCCCCGTTATTCCCTGTGTCCGAATTCCTGGCCGTTCGCGTCATTCTTTCATTCGCGCTCCGCGGAGGCTCTCTTCGGATTCGGTTTCCCCGAATCCCGGTGCTCTGTTGCATTTTGTGCGGTACCTCCGAGTACCTGGCGCCCGAACTCGAATTTTTGCGTCTCGATTGAGCCTCCCCGGAGAAGCACTTTGTCCCGAGGGGACCGTGCCCGCGCGGCCGCGCACGGCCCGGCCTCAGAGCCCGTAAATCCCCGGGGTTGACCCTGTTCGACGGCCATAAAAAGTCGTTCGCGCGGGGCAACGTTGCAAAGTATGTACTTTATATATTTAGATTTCATGTATGTAACCTTTTATGGAATACGTAAAATATAAATTCGAGAAATCTTGTTGCAATCAACATATACTTAAATTACCAAAGAGGTAAAAATACATCACAAGCGTGTCAAATATATTTTTTATAACAATTTATAATAATTATAATTTTTTATTGGAAAATCGTGAATCACGTTCGTGTAACTTTTAAATCTTAATAGATCCGAGTGGCTTCAAGCCCTTTATATTTCTGTTGTTATGAATCTACGCTGATAGTTCTCCTGTCTAAGCGCCATCTCGTTTGAGTAGCTGAACTAAAATTGGTTCCAGAGTTGCTCTAGACTCTGTCTGTATGAACAAAATATGGGAAGTTGAATGCAATCACGGAAAACCATTTTTTGTCCTCATACGAACATGTTATGAGCTGTGTGAGGGCTCATTGTAAAGAAAAAGGTTCATCGCAGGTCGCTCTGCACATGATTTGAGTAAAAAAAACGTTTTTTATTAGAAAGATACATTAGAATCTGCAGAATTTTTCTTCATTTGTTTTCCCTACTTTGGACACTCATATTATTAGATATAAACATAATCTAACTAAATCATGAACTGAGCGACCTGCGATTAACCTTTCTCTGTCAAAAGAAGCTTTATGCAGCTCAAAATATGTTCATATAAGGACAAAAACTGGTTTCTCGCAAACACTGTTTTGTTGACGAAATCACTGTTTGCGGGAAACCAGTTTTTGTCCTCATATGAGCATATTACGACCTGTGTGAGGGCTCATTGTAAAAAGGAAGGTTCATCGCAGGTCGCTCTTCTCATGATTCATGTCGAAAAGATCGTTTTGTATTAGAAAAGTACATTAGAATCTGCGGAATTTTTCTTCATTTTTTCCCTCTACTTTGGACGCTCATATTATTAGATATAAACATAATCTAACAAAATCATGAGCAGAGCGACCTGCGATCAACGTTCCTCTTTAGGATGAGCCCTCACACAGTTAGTAACATGCTTGTACAAAAACAAAAAGTGGTTTCCCGTAAACACTATTTTTCATTTGTTTTTCTAGTAATATTCTAGTACTATGCTAGTCATATCCATGGGTACGGTACCCATGGATTTTAGGGTATTTATCAGTGTAACCAACCTCCATGCTGAAAAACATTTTGGCAACAGTGATGGACCCTTCGCCTGATGAACACGAGACGGAACTGCTTGCTATTTCCATATTCTGTTTTTCAATACCCATACCACCGACAAGATACTGTTAAATACTGCCAGCGCCCGTGCTATTCCGCGGTAAGGTAGGTGGGTGCAATAGGCGGGGTGGTAACGATGGAAATTACAGTGACCTGAAAGACCACATCGCTAAAAGTTCCACTACTTGTATAAAAGTGCAGATAATTTCTTTTACGTTTATGTATGTATATGCGTTAGAATATAAGTTATATATATGTATGTACAATATCAACACTTTATGTATGAACATAAAATGATTAAATAAAAACAATGTCATAAAGAACCGTTTATATTGATTGAACCACCTACTCTTCCCGAATGTCTGGCTCAACACTGAATTGTATTACTGAAATTCCGGATACCTTTTTCGACATCATGTTCTCCTAATAGAAAGTTCACAATTCGAGATATTGAATAATTTTAGCCAATTTTTGGCCGTTCGACTTGTCGTTGAGTTGTACTATTAAAACTCAATTTTCGGGAATTTTTGAGTTTCTGTGGCACAAGTCAACGGCAAGATAGGCGGCCGAAAATTTGCGAAAATTCAGTAGTACAAATCAACGACAGTTATATGTCCGAAAATTTCCGAAACATTTTCGAGGACCTCGAAAATTGAACTTTGTATGTATTAGGAGAACGTGATGTCGAAGGAGGCATCTGAAATTCAGTAATACTACTCAACGTCGAGACCGAAGACCGAAAATTTTTTGAAAATTGTAAACATTCACGTAAATATTCACTTTTTACAAGAACAAAAAATGTTTTGTCGAATTTAATTAATCCTGCGTCACTTAAAATTTTCGAAAATGTTAATTAACTTCCCGATTCATAGGGAAGTTACTGTAATTGCCCCGAAAATCGAAAATCGATTTTTTAGCAGATCTTCACGTTTCATGGTTATTGAAGTCATTTTAGACTATTTTTATCAAATTGTTAGTGTGTGTGTGTGTGTGTGTGTGTGTGTGTGTGTGTGTGTGTGCGTATGGCCGTTTTTATGTTATCAAATTTTTCGTTAACGTTTTCTGAAAAAGTAACAATGCGATCTGAATGATGAATGATGCAATCGATGCGCCCCGTCGTAACTTAGAGCTGATTAGATTTTGGTCCATATCGGTCAAGTAGTTTTTTAGATTTTTTAGTTTTTTTAGTTTTTTTCGAAAGAAGTTCATTCAAGAATGCAATTTATACGAGAGGATGGAAATTTTCCACCGAATAAACAAACGTAATTATATATATTTCATTTTTATGTAAAAAAAATTTTTTTAAATTTAACCCTTTGAACACGAGCGGCGCCGATACGGCGTCCGGCCGATGTTAAGTAGCAACTCGAGCGGTGCCGATACGGCGCCCGGCCGATGTGAAGTGGCAAGGATGCATCTTGGCTATTGTTTTACTAAGTATCACACCAAAACTAATTACAGAGTGTAATATTTATCAAAATTTGTTGTTTTCGACATATAAATGAATAAACTGGTGAAATTTTTTTTTTTAATTTTTTTTAAATTAAATATTTTTGAAGTACCTGTAAAATGTTCACCTAATTTGGCCGTAATCGTCTCGAGTTGCTGGTTCGCGCAAGCGAAAACGGCCTCGAGTTCAAAGGGTTAAAAAAAATTTTTTTTTAATAAAAGAAAATTTTTTTTTTCAATTATGCAACTAATGCTAATGTTACCGCTTACAATAATAAAACTAGCTGGTTATTGTTGCTCGCCCGCTTCGCGAGCTCGCGGGTAGGACTGCTCTTTCGAGAGGGTTAGTGGTACGCATTGCTAGTGGGGCATACAGCTATTAATGTTTTTTTACCCCGAAAATCGAAAATCGAATTTTTAACAGATCTTCACGTTTCATGGTCATTGGATTCATTTTAGACTCTTTTTATCAAAATGTCGGTATGTGTGTGTGTTTGTGTGTGTGTGTTTGCGTGTGTGTGTGTGTTTGCGTGTGTGTGTGTGTTTGCGTGTGTGTGTGTGTTTGCGTGTGTGTGTGTGTTTGCGTGTGCGTGCGCGTGCGCGTGTGCGTGTGTGTGTGCGTTCGTGCGTGCGTGCGTGCGTGTGTGTGCGTGTGTGTGTGTGTGTGTGTCAAATTTTTCGTTAACATTTTCTGAAAAAGTAACAATGCGATCAGAATGATGAATGATGCAATGGATGTGCCTCGTCGTAACTTAGAGCTGATTAGATTTTGGTCCATATTGGTCAAGCAGTTTTTTAGATTTTTTAGTTTTTTTCGAAAGAAGTTCATTCAACAATGCAATTTATAAGAGAGGATGGAAATTTTCCACCAAATAAACAAACGTAATTATATATATTTCATTTTTTTTTAAATTATGCAGTTAATGCTAATGTTACCGCTTACAACTAACGAATCGGGAAGTTCTTTGTGTGGCTCGTGGAGAGTCACACACAAAATAAAAAAAAACCATTAATAGCTGTATGCCTCACTAGCAATGCGTACCACTAACCCCCTCGCAAGAGCAGTCCTACCCGCGAGCTCGCGAAGCGAGCGAGCAACAATAACACCATCCGCGAGCTCGCGAAGCGAGCGAGCAACAATAACCAGCTAGTCTAATTCTGCTATCGCATATTCTCATGTACAGGGTAGAAAAGACATTAACACATTAATTATGATAACTAATATTCTTTATTTTTCACCAAAAGATTATTATCATTATATTAAATGTGTATTGTGACGAGGTGAAATTAAGGTGTCTAGTAGGATTGTGGTGAGGTAGGTACGAATATCCACGAATGTAGGTAGCTGCTCACCAGGCAGCGGTAACTAATTTTTATTCGAATCAGCGTAATCCTCGTGAAATTTTGCATTAGAGACGAGTGTAACTTACAACGTATGGAAGTGCTAGGAACAGAAAGAAACATAATTAGCACATGATGTTACATAGACACTGGGGAAAGTGACAGAAAGATAAGTAGCTCGAGGCTCGAAGCAATATTAATCACGTTGATACAAAAATCAAATGAACAAGCTTGGATAATATATTTTGTTCTGCAGGAAGGTGACATTACAAAATGTTATGGAAGGGAGTAGGTTTGAAATAATCGTAGATATTAATTTACACTCTATTATGCAAAATTAACGCAAATTTAAAGTGTGCAGCTATTAGCTCGACATTATCCTCTATTCATAGGATACTGGAAGTTCTTACGAATAGAGAATAATGCCGATTGCCCAGGTCTCACCACGAGGAGGTTGCTGCACCAGAAACCCGGAAGGGGAGTCAGAACTGTTATGTTCTATGTAACAATATTATATTTGGCTTATTAACAATTGCACGTGCGTTACATTATGTCTATCTTATTACACTAGTCCCTCTCGTCGCCACCAGATGTCTCCTCGCTTCCTACACCCACAACTATACATACATATAACATCCTTCTTCTTAAGTCTATCTTAACTATTATGATATACCATGTACAACAAAACTTATTACATCGTTAATCTGTCTGGCGGTTTCACGGACCTGCCCGATCTCGTTACATATAACCCATCTCGATTATTATTCACTTCCACCTGTCTCTCGCCTCCATCTTCGTTGCACTCTGTTGTGTCTGACCGTGACTGGTTCCGTATTTGCTCTGAGTTGGACTGCATGGCAGGATCATGTGTGTAACAACTGTCATTGCTTCTGAATCTTATGTGTATTCTATTCCTCCTATAACATATTCCATTAATGTCTCGTATTATGTAAGATCTTTGGCAGCTCAATCTTTCCTTTACTATGCCAGGAAGCCAATTAGACGTGGGACTTTTTTTGAAGTATATATGATCACCTGGGTGCAACATGGGTAATTTTCTTTTACTTTTATCATAATAGCTTGCACTTTTGTTTTGGCTCTTTCCTACATAACGTTTGTAGTCCGCGAATTGTACCACTTTTGGTTTTAACTTCCTACTGACTATTGGTACGTTCATTCGCAGACTTCTAGACATAAATAACTGTGCAGGTGATGGTAAATCTGATTTCGGAGTGTTCCTATAGTGCAGTAATGCTATGTATGGATCTGTATTTGCTTCTTTGCATTTTTTGAGCATGTTCTTTATGATTTTAACGGAACTCTCTGCTTGACCATTGGACTGCGCATGATATGAACTTGTGACTTTGTGTTCGATATCCCAATCATGCAAGAATGATTTAAATTCGACCGCTTGAAATGGAGGACCTCCATCCGAGACAAGCGACATTGGTATGCCATGACGTGCAAATATCGACTTTAAATTTATATTTACATTTTTTGCAGTGCACTGATGACCCAGCAAAGCAATTTCAATATACTTGGAATAATAATCTGTAACAACTAAGTAAGCTTGACCATCAAAATACATTATATCTATGCCTATCTGTTGCCAAGGCAGTTTCGAGATGTCATGAGACTGTAAAGGTTCCCTTTGGTTACAAGATCTAAATTTTGCACACACCAGACATTGTTCGACTATATTTTTGATATCTACACTCATGTTAGGCCAATAGAATATCTCCCTACCCAGGCTCAGACATTTACTAATTCCCTGGTGGCCCTCGTGTATCTTTTGTAGCATTTCCCTCTGCATGGACTTTGGTACTATTAATTTGTTGCTTTTAAATACTAACTCATTGATAACAAGTATCTCACCTTGAATATTCCAGAAAGGTTTCAGTGCAATATCTACGCTTTCCTTCTCCTTCGGCCATCCCTCTTTTATGTACTGTTTCAATTTTTGCATTGTCTCATCAGAATTTGTTGCTTGACTTAACTTTGTACGGTATTCTTCACTAACAGCTAGATTGGAGTATATCGAGTTTATATGATACGGTAAATCAGACTCATAGTCAGGTATATAATTTTCCTTCAGGGCCGCTCTAGACAATGTGTCCGCTATGTACATCTCTTTATCAGGCACATATGTGACACTCAAGTCATACCCCTGAAGAGCTAACATCATACGTTGTAATCTGGCGGGAACATCATGCAATGGTTTATTGAATAGATATATTAACGGTTTATGGTCCGTTTGTACTGTGACTCTACTACCGTAGACATACTGATGAAATTTGTTGCACCCAAACTGAATGGCAAATAGCTCCTTTTCTATCTGAGCATAATTTTCTTGTGAAGGCGTCAACGTTTTAGAACTATATGCAATTGGACGACCATTTTGACATACTGACAGTACCAGTGTTGCTTCTGGATCATAGTGAGCTAACACTGGTGCGTTTGTGATTGCTTTTTTTAGATCATTGAAACTTTTATCGCAATTTCCATCCCATATCCATGTTGCATCATTTTTTACTAAATTTCGCAATACCTGTGTCTTTTCCGACATGTTTTTTATGAATGGACCCAAGTAATTTATCATTCCCAAAAATCTTTGCACTTCCTTGACATTCTTAGGTGCTGGTAACTCCTGGATTGCTTTAACTTTCTCCGTGTCGACTTTGACGCCCTGCTTGTTAAATATATAGCCCAAGAAACATACTTCCTCGACGAAAAACTTACATTTCGGTTTGTTCAACTTTAAATTTACCTCTCTAGCTCTTTCCATGACCTTTTTTAATCTTGCATTGTGAATTTCCTCTGTTTCCTCATACACAAGGAAGTCGTCTATGAATATTAATACACCCTCTATGTCCCCAAACAACTCTATCATTGTTCTATGAAAAATTTCTGACGCAGCATTGATGCCAAAAGGTAATCTCAAGTACTTATATCTGCCAAAGGGAGTCTGGAATGTGCAAAGATCTGAGCTTTCCCTGTCCAATCTCAACATCCAAAAGTCAGAAAGCGCATCCATGTGGGAGAAATATGCCGCTCCTTTTAGCTTTGACCTGACTTCATCAATGTTTTTTAGCGGGTAGTATTCCCTTACAATGCTTTTGTTTAGGTTCCTTGGATCTAGACAAATCCTTAACTGACCTGACTTTTTGTGAGTAATCACCAATGAATTAACCCATGGGGTCGGTTTGGTAACTTTTTCAATGACATTCAATTTCTCCATGCGTTCCAACTCATTGCGTAGTTTATCGTGTAGAGCAAACGGAACTTTCCTAGGTGGATCAATGCATGGTATGGCATCCCGACAAAGTTTGAGGCGACAGACAGGAGAAAGACATCCTAAGCCCTGAAACACATTATCAAATTCTTTTACAATATTCTCACACTCATTGTATTTCACTGAATAAACTCTTTTTAGAATGCCAATTTTTTGACAAGTTGGAAGACCTAAAACAGTTGGACATTCAACACTTGCAATTACGAATGCAATCCCTTCCGTCAACCCATCAAAGTGACATTGTAACACACATTGACCAACTACTGGAATCTCTTTTCCACCAAATCCAACTATTCTTTTTTGACAATTTTCAATTTGTGACAATGATACATTTGTCCTTTTGTAGGTTGACAGTGACATTACATTAATATCCGCTCCTGAATCCAATACACACTTAATTTCTACTTTATTTACTGTGACATTGAGATACCATGACTGTTTTGAATGCAATCCATTATCGCTATTTGTGAGAGTGCCTATGAAGAATTCCTCCTCCGTCTCATCTGTATCTTCATTATACTCCCGTGACTGAAGATTTCTGACCCTGTGCTGGTTCTTGAAACAAAATTTTGCATAGTGACCCGTTGCCTGACACAACCTGCATCTGGAATTGACTGCTGGGCACTTGTACCGATGCTGTTGACCACATTTACCACATTTACCACATGTGCTGGTGGATGGTGATGCGTATCTGCCTTGTTGACGCTGCTTGGGTTCCATGTTGGACGATCTACCTGCGTATCTTGACGTTGGTCGACTGAACCTTGACTGACCTGAAGCCTGATTTCGTTGCTCGACTCCCAGAATGTTTTCAGTTGACGTCTCTCTGCCCATCTTTTCAGCATCCTGCTGTGCGAGTATGACCGTTTTTGCCAACTCAACTGTCCTCTCCAATGTCGGATCATTCTCCTGAAGCAAGCGCTGACGAACATTGATCAAATTCGGATTCATGTTTGCAATGAATATATCTCTAACCAGGGATTGGCGCAACTGTTCGAATTCGCACGGCTTGCTCATGTTCTCCAGTTCCGTTATGAACTGTTCTATGCTTTCACCAGGCTTTTGTACTCTGGTGAAGAATGAATGTCTTATCATTGTTATATTTCTTCTAGGTTCAAAATGTCTGTCAAACCTTTGCTTGAGTTGTTGCAGCGTAATCTCATCCATGTTCATGTTAAAGGAATTGAATATCTGCAACGCCTTTCCACCGATGGTGTGAAGCATGATAGCTATTTTGCGCTTCCCTGGCGCTTTATCTAATCCGGTGGCAAGCAAATATAAATCAAAATGCTGCCACCATTCCTTCCACTCCGTGACATTGCTCTCTGCGGCAGAAATATTTAATTTCGGAATCGTGCTCATGCTTTGAGCAGTTCGGACCACGTGGTCCGACATAACCTCCGACTTTTTCATGTCGACGTTACTGCTTCCTCCTGCTTCCGCCATTAATATTTCTCTTTTTCTTTACCTTCCTATCTTTTATTCTTCTATTTTATCTCGTCCACACTTCTGACACCATGTTATGTTCTATGTAACAATATTATATTTGGCTTATTAACAATTGCACGTGCGTTACATTATGTCTATCTTATTACACTAGTCCCTCTCGTCGCCACCAGATGTCTCCTCGCTTCCTACACCCACAACTATACATACATATAACAAGAACGAATGTAATATTTCTTCTGGCTCCCTTTCTTACAACGACGAAACTTATACTAAGTTACACAGGTACGTCGAGTAATTATCGCGGAGCAAAAGGTGTGAATCGAAGAAGAAGTCTCCGATTCGCAGGGGACCAAAGGCGAATCAGGCAGAAGGCTCTTTCAAAGAGAAAACTAGGGTAACGCGCTGGTCGAGAGGAGTTCGACTACAATACCAACTACTCCAACCATCTGCCGCCAGAGACGGACATGGGTGGAAAATTTTTACGGGAGAGTGGTAAAGAGCCAAACAACGCGTCTCGACCCCCCATTAAAATAAACTACCGCGAACGCCCGTAGCAATTAATCTGGTACATACTACTTACGACCAAAGCATCTGACACAGTGGAAGGATACAACATCTTAATAACTTAATCATTAAAGCTACTTAACTATAAACCGTAGACTTCTGGTCTTCACTCTTCGTGGTGTGTCCTCTTCTTGGTCTGTCCTCTTCGTTGCGTGTCCTCTTCTTGGGGTGTTCTAGCTGAAACAGACTAATAGTAATTAGACACAAAACAAAATCCCGCAAACGAGTGCAAACGGAATACACGCTCAAGACAGCAAATCTCAAAACCAGCTCACGAGAGCCAAAGGAACCCCGCAGACGAGTGCAAATCTAACACCCGCTCTCGAGAACAAAACTAATACTCGCTCACGAGATTAAACCTAAGATCAGTTCAAGAGTATCAAACAAACCCCGAACATAAGTGCAACTTGACCTATAGGCGATTCGGGTAGCCCCGGGGACGCCAGTCCCCGTACTCACCCACGGCCTCATCCGCGAGCGAGCCCCTGAAGGACCTCCGATCGGAGGGATACCAACTTCAAATCAAATCCAGAAATTAGATATGCAAGTGCGAATCTGAACAACAGATGCAGGAGAAAGAAAACAAGCCCAACTTGAACCTAGTTAAACGTGGACGCAACGACACCCTCACGGCCCCATCCGTGATTGATTTTAAATCAGAATATTTTCAGAATACCGAAGACCGACAGTTTCTTTTTCGATGGAAATTCCAAGTAGAATATTCTAAATAATAAATGATGGTGATAGTTGAGTGAAGGTGGACAACTCTACTCATTCACGATTCCATCCGTGAGTGATGTTAACACTAAACCAGTCAAATGACCGGTCTTACCTTTTCAACTTTATAACTATTGAAATTATGATCTCGCTTGCACAGAAAATGATTCAATAAATTTTTTCATCCAAGCACGTATCGCAATAAAAATTTCACGACACCGAAGTGAATAGAACCTTGTCATTTTCATCAGCTACCACATTTTAATCGCTTTCGGTGTTCAGTAGTTTCAGCGTTGAATCAAATCCAAATCAGAACTAGCTGGTTATTGTTGCTCGCTCGCGGGTGGGGTTGTTGTTGCTCGCTCGCTTCGCGAGCTCGCGGATAGGACTGCTCTTGCAAAAGGGTTAGTGGTACGCATTGCTAGTGGGGCATACAGCTATTAATGTTTTTTTTTAATTTTGTGTGTGACTCTCTACGAGCCACACAAAGAACTTCCCGATTTGTTAGTTGTAAGCGGTAACATTAGCATTAATTGCATAATTAAACTAGCTGGTTATAGTTGCTCGCTCGCTTCGCGAGCTCGCGGGTGGGGTTGTAGTTGCTCGCTCGCTTCGCGAGCTCGCGGGTAGGACTGCTTTTGCGAAAGGGTTAGTGGTACGCATTGCTAGTGAGGCATACAGCTATTAAGGGTTTTTTTTTTAAATTTTTTGTGTGACTCTCCACGAGCCACACAAAGAACTTCCCGATTCGTTAGTTGTAAGCTGTAACACTAGCATTAACTGCATACTTTAAAAAAAAATGAAATACATATAATTACGTTTGTTTATTTGGTGGAAAATTTCCATCCTCTCGTATAAATTGTATTCTTGAATGAACTTCTTTCGAAAAAAACTAAAAAATCTAAAAAACTACTTGACCAATATGGACCAAAATCTAATCAGTTCTAAGTTACGACGGGGCACATTGATTGCATCATTCATCATTCTGATCGCATTGTTATTTTTTCAGAAAACGTTAACGAAAAATTTTATATCATAAAAACGGCCATACGCGCGCGCGCGCACACACACACACACACACACACACACACACACACACGCACGCACACACACACGCACGCACACACACATACTAACAATTTGATAAAAATAGTCTAAAATGACTCCAATGACCACGAAACGTGAAGATCTGCTAAAAAATCGATTTTCGATTTTCGGGGTAATTACAGTAACTTCCCCATGAATCGGGAAGTTAATAAAAAAAAATTTTTTTTTTTAAATATAAAAAAATTTTTTTAAATATAAAAAAAAATTATATATAATTGTTACGTTTGTTTCTGCGGTGGAAAATTTCCGTCCTCTCGTATAATTTGCATTGTTGAATGAACTTCTTCCGAAAAAAACTAAAAAAACTAAAAAACTACTTGACCAATATGGACCAAAATCTAATCAGCTCTAAGTTCCAGCGGGGCGCATCGATTGCATCATTCATTATTCTGATCGCATTGTTATTTTTTCAGAAAACGTTAACGAAAAATTTGATACCATAGAAACGGACATACGCACACACACACACACACACACACATACAAACATTTTGATAAAAATGGTCTAAAATGACTCCAATGACCATGAAACGTGAAGATCTGCTAAAAAATCGATTTTCGATTTTCGGGGTAATTAAAATAACTTCGCTATGAATCGGGAAGTTAAAAAAAATTATTTTTAAAATTAAAAGAAATTTTTTTTTAAATAAAAATGAAATATATATAATTACGTTTGTTTATTTGGTGGAAAATTTCCATCCTCTTGTATAAATTGCATTGTTGAATGAACTTCTTTCGAAAAAAATTAAAAAATCTAAAAAACTGCTTGACCTATATGGACCAAAATCTAATCAGCTCTAAGTTACGACGGAGCACATCGATTGCATCATTCATCATTCTGATCGCGTTGTTACTTTTTCAGAAAACGTTAACGAAAAATTTGATAACATAAAAACGGCCACACACACACGCACGCGCGCGCAAACACACACACACACACTAACAATTTGATAAAAATAGTCTAAAATGACTCCAATGACCATGAAACGTGAAGATCTGCTAAAAAATCGATTTTCGACTTTCGGGGTAATTACAGTAACTTCCCTATGAATCGGGAAGTTAATTATAGATTTTTGGAACAGTGAGGAGTGAATGTTTTTTCGTCGATGGAAATTCCAATTAGAATAGTAGAGATAAAAATTGATAATAGTTGAGTGAACAGTTGAATGTGGACCAAGAGTAAACGAAATAAGTATTGAAGAATATTTGAGTTAAATCTTACCGGAGCAGTCTTGGTTCACATCCGCTCTTGTCGACTCCGCCGGTCCGACCAGGTCCGACTGACTGAGCCCGTGAGCGCTCCCGCGAGTGATGCCAGAATCGTGGGACGTGGGATTTTTCCCCTCCGCTCGCTCAGTCGACTCGGCCTCCCACTCTGACGTACCATCGGCTCCTTGCGTTCCTTTGACTGCACACGCGCTGCACACAAGCGTACCTCTAGTCTGTTCGTGTGAGCTGCCTATTCGACTCGATGCGTTCCTTCGAAATTCACGTCTTACCGAAATGCGAAATCTGGAGGTAGCGCATACGATTCCCGGCGCGGCACGGTACACATTTTGCTATAACTTTTGATCTAAACAAGATATCTATGCGAAATTTGGACTAAAATTTTTTTCGAAAAACCGGGTTTAATGGTCCATCTTAAAATATGTTCTCTATGTTTTAAACAATTTTTTTCGTTGGTTTTTAAGGTATAGCCGGTTAAGATGGTTCAGCGGGCCGCCAACACAAATTGATTTTTAGTCAAACCATACTTAATAAACAATTACGAGAAAATTCATGAATATTCTACCTAACAGCATACATGACTGAAATTTTTTTCAGATTTTTCGGATTATCTAAACATGTTTAAAAAAATTGAAAATCTCCAAACATTCGAAGAAAATGCATATTTCGTATTCAAGTTGTAGAGATATCAGTTTTATAAAAATTCAGTAGTCGGATATTATTGAAACAATTGTCCTTAATTCTTTCTAGAATTTTTTATAAATTGTATCGGTGTTAAAAAAATCAAAATCAATTGTTTCGATACTCCTTTACTTTTTTGTAGACGTATTGTGTAATATCGAATATTTTTATATTGAGAAAATTACTTTACAGATTTAATAATTCAATATAAAATATTTTATTTACGTTATATTTCAATATACATATAAACTTCACTCCTAACAAATATGGTAATCACATAATTATTGTAACGACATTTTACATATAATTTAAAGTATTCAAAAAAGGTGTTTGCAATAGCATCTCCGGTTACAAAAATCAATGTTGAATGGTCCCTTCCTATCTATAACATAAAAAAAAAAATAGTTACAGTCATGATTGCAAAGTACAGAATAAAATATTAATGTAACTAAACACTTATCTGTTTTTTGCTCAACGACCATTGCCACGCCTCAAAAACCGGTTCTCGTACGATCACCGAAGTTAAACAGCGTTGGACGTGACCGGTGCTTGGATGGGTGACCGCATGGGTATAGAGCATACACCAGGCGGTGGCTGCCCGGGTACCGGTTGCGTGTTGTTGGCAAAAAGGTGGTTCGGAACCCACCGTAATAAAAAGTAGGTCCCGCTGAAACTTAGGCTGAAATAGGCTGAAATTTGGCGTTAGAGAGAGCGGAAAGAAGGGAGATTGGTAAATGGATTTGAAACCCTGAGGGGACCAAATATCATATACATATATACACTTATCTGTTTTTTTAAATCATTTTTGAATCTGCAAATCCTGATTTCACGTTGTCTAGAGATTCCGTTTCAGCTGGCACACGCGATTTTAAATGGCTCTCTGCGTTGCTGCATTCAAAGAAAAAGTAGACATGATTAAAATGGTAATTCTAATTGCAATTATATAGGACACTAAACTAAAATGAATTCCTAATAAGATAAAAAATGTTAAAACTGTAATAAAAAAGATGACCGATTACAAAATGTTCAAAACGCGATAAAAAAAACTGGAATTAGGATTGTGGCTGTTTTTAATTCCAAAATGTACCCATCAAGGTGGGGTTCCATGGAAATCATGGACACAGATTTCCCCGACAACATTTCAGCGACTCCATGTTCGACCGACAATGACTTTGGTCGACATCGCCTTTAACCGATAACGACTTTGATCGACGGCGGATTTGACCGACAACAAACAAATATTTATATATATAATTATTTATATATATATATTATTAAATTAAATTATTTATATATACATAATAATATATATGTATAAAGAATTTATCTTTGCGCGTTTTCGCGCCTCGAAGCAGGCACAATTCGGCGAATTACTCGCGCACACCGCAACCCGTGTATCCCGCAGTCACCACCGAATTTGCCTATAAGAGGCAGCCTCGCGCCGAAGTTCCCGTCGCCGTTCCCACGAGCCGTCGGAATATCTCTCGCAGCGCGCCGTTGTGTCCTCGCCCGTTCCGTGCGCCGCCGAACGAACCCCTCACTAGCTTCGCGCCGAGGTTCCCGTCGCCGTTCCCGCGAGCCGCCGGAAAACCCAGTGCAACGCGCGGCTGCCCCCCCTCACCCGCTCAGCGCGCCGTCAGGCAAACCCCGCCGTTACAACCCCCGACAAATCCGCCCGCGAGCCGCCGGTTCCGATGTACCGCGTACCTTGACGAGCCGTTGCTCGTCACCGATGTCTGGACCCGCGAACCGCGAACCCGTACGCGCGCCCCCGGGAATACCGCGATCGGCATCTTCGCGATCCGCGGACTAGTGAGACGAGAAAAGTTACGCCGTACATTGCTTCATTTCTTGCCCGAACCACCGTTTCCCGACCGCTCCCCTCGCCGCGAACCCTGGCTCGGCGAGCCATTCAGCACGAGGGTGACCGCAACCGTGGTGGCGAGCTACCGGGCTCGTTACAATGTTAACCAGCACTCTTTTACTCATCCGACCATCTCATTTTTTAGTAAAAATAGGCAATAGATTTCGAGATATAGAATAACTTCTAAACCATAAACATTCGAATTCATTTATTCAACATAAGTTTATGATAAATTTATTGATTCTAGCTGTTTAATGTTTATAATAATCCTTTTATCATTCTATTTAACTTCCCGATTCATAGGGAAGTTACTGTAATTACCCCGAAAGTCGAAAATCGATTTTTTAGCAGATCTTCACGTTTCATGGTTATTGAAGTCGTTTTAGACTATTTTTATCAAATTGTTAGTGTGTGTGTGTTTTAATTAAAAAAAAATTTTTTTTTTTAATTATGCAACTAATGCTAATGTTACGAGTAATAACAACCCCACCCGCGAGCTCGCGAAGCGAGCGAGCAACAATAACCAGCTAGTTTTTTTACAGTATCGTCTTGATGGAAATCTTACTATGTTCTTCAACGTATTTCTGTTCCCACATATCGATTCTTTAAACATTTATGTATAATTTTCGTTTATGATATGTTTTAAAATTACAAATTGAGGTATCTCATATAAAATTTCAAGTCGGAATTGTTAAATTATGCTTCAATACTTTCTTAATATTTCTAGGAAACTTCTGTTCTTGAGTTTTGCTTAGATGGTTGTAAACTTTAAAAACCAACACTAAAACATCGTCTGAAATATCTTGAAATACGTTCGGTGTTGAATGTAACAATTCGTGATAATCTACATATATGGTTCCATGACGATTTGCTTTCTCACTGACGAGATCTTCTCAGTGGCCTTCTACACCGATGAGATTACTTCGATGGCCTTTTTGCAACCTATATAGTTATCTGTGTTTCTTCCATATTAATTAATAACGTGGCACAATACTCAAAGTGAAGTGATATGATTGTCTTATATACAGTACATCTAGTATATGCTGTAATATAATTTCCTACTTGATTCAGAAAACCTATTTTTTCCCTATTTTATTTAGCATGTAATCACACTGATCGTTAAATCGTAGTTTATCATCAATAATTACGCCTAGATATTTTATCATTTCTACCCGTTCTATCTCAGTTTTATCCAAACATTTCACAGCCGTACTACCTTGTAGCTCCTTTCTTATACTTCTAACTATCATATATTTCGTTTTCCCTGCGTTCATCTTCAGTCTGTTAATATTCATCCATTCTTCCACTATATTAAATGCTACATTCATATTCCTCTCCACCTCCATACAACTCTCATCTGTTACATATATTAAGGCATCGTCTGCAAACATTTTCATATTGCAGCCCTCTGGGCAAACTTTAACGAGATCATTCATGTATATTATGAATAATGTTCGAGATTCGAATTATGAGATTTGCCGGCCGTTACGCCAGCCGTCGAGCGCCGTTCGATGTGTTCCCTTTTTCACCATGTTTAGAGTCGCGTGACAATCACGCGACCGTTGCACGAGGCCACGGAATGTTTGTCATCACCCATCACCGGCAAATCTCCACGATTCGAATATCGAACCGTCGTCTCCCAGGACAATGCGATCGATTATGATCCAATAAGAGAACGACCCCGCCTGCCGTTCAAAAAGTATTTAAGAGTCCTCCCCAGGCGGAGCGCTCACTTCTGTTTCGCAGTTCTTCACACTTTCAAGTTTACTCGAGTTATTCTCATACAAGTTATTAATTTGCGCTTGTTAATTTAATCACGACGTGATCGCTCGTTTCGAGACCGGTTTGCTTTCCTTTTTTTCTCGCGGAATCGCGTATCGCGCTTTGTCTCGCGACAAGATATCCGTTCGCTCGCGTTCAAGATCTGCGTTCGCGGCGGTCCTCCTTGCCAGGACGGCTCAAGATTTTCCGTCGCGTTATTTAGACAAACGAACGCGCGACTCAAGATTTCCGTGCGTTAAATTAAATCGCGGTCAAACGAGTCGACTAATTGTAATTTTTAATAAAGAACAAGATTCGCGTCAGTGATATACTTTCACAAACATTCATTCTCATCCTTGCCATTCCTCGCGTGCTCATTGCTGAGTAGTCCCGGCCTCAGGCGCCTCTGACCGTCGGTCGACGCCGAACAAATAATGACGGTCCTAATACCGGTCCTTGTGGTACACCATATTCCGTAGTCAATAATTTAGTGCATTCATCATTATATTTAACTTGTTGTGTTCTATTCTGAAAGTATGATCTAAACCAGTCTAGAACCGCATCCTTAAAACCATACTGGAATAATTTCTTTAATAACCTTTCTCTATCAATCGTCTCGAATGTACGCTTGAGATCCATAAATATTACTCCTACCATTTTTCTTTCTCTAATTATCAATTTCCATTCATCTATGACCGTTTGTATTGCTGTTTTACATACATAATTTTTTCTAAAACCCGACTGATGTTATGATATTATTATTCTCCAAATACTCTTCAATTTGTTTTTTAACTACTATCTCTAGCACCTTCTCATATATTGGTAGCATATTAATAGGCCTAAATTCGCTTGCCGTTTTTGGTTTCTCTATTTTAGGGATTGGAATTATCGTGTATGTTTTCCATTCGTCTAGGAAACAACCTTCACGTAATAATTCATTTATTATTCTAGTTAATTCTTCCTGTATTACGCAGAACACTGCTTTTAATATATCACTATTTATTCCTTCTCCTGTACCCTTTTTCTTTGGTAACTCCCAAACAATTTCCCCTAACTGTTCCCCCGTAACCATTTCAAATTTATCAATCTCTCCCTTATTGTCAATGACATATATAGTTCTCCGACTTATATTCACAATATTGTTCCCCTGTATAAAATTTATTATGTCCCTAATACTCTGGATATAATATAAATTTAATTTATCAGCCATATTGCACCGTGTGATATTGTTCAATATTTCAAAGTCTATATTATCTATTGCTTTTGTCCCTACTGATTTACCCCTAATAACTTCTTTTAGAGCTTTCCACCTACTTGTCGGGTTATTTTTATTATAGCCAATTACAATTTCATAGTATTCTTTTTCCTTTGTTTTAATTAATTTGACTACTTCATTTCTTCTAATTTTGAATTGTTTCCAGTTTTGAACTGTGTTCTCGTGTAATGCTTTTCTATACGCTTCATCCCTTTCGGTCGCTAATTCTTCTATTTCACTCGTATACCATTGTTTATCTTCCCAAATTTTTGGAATTTTGTCGTGACGAGTTATCAGGATGCGTGGATGGATGTAAGATTAATTAGATCTACGCTGATTAGCATTCACTTCTTTATTACTGCTTCCCAGATACATGTGGCTCGGGACTCGCGTCTATGACTGTGGGGGGTGAGGTGACTTAGTGACCTCTGGCGCCTACTCTTCGACTTATCCTAACAAATTTTAAAAACTTTTTTGGGTGCCGAGATATCTAGCGCATCTACTATGCTATTTATAAGACTCCTCGCTCGTTTATTCACATCTTGTTTGAGAATGGCGCTCTCCAGCGCCATGCTTGACTCGCAATGCAGCATGCCGACCAATGCGACGCGATCCCGCCACGAGCGCGACGAAAGGCGCATGTTGTCGAGACTCGCGCGGGCGAGAAATCGTCCGCCTGATTGGCTGGTTGCCCTCTCGATCCTTCTGGAACGTTCGAAAACCGCTTCACCGGAACTAGAGGCGCATGCAGAACTTCCAGGGGGATCGAGACAATAAAAGAGAGAGAATAGTCATCCATGCGCTCTTATCTAACAGCTCATCAACGCGAACAGCTGATCTCTGTCAAAACGTTTATTTAAGAATCACATTGTCAAGCCATTGTACATATTTGACTGCACTCAAGTGAGAATACAGTAATTTATTTGTAGATCTGACACACTCTGTTTTCCGACGCATTCACACCCACATTCCATTCCAAATTCAAATCCTACAGTTGCTTCCCCACATACAGTCCACTCTTCGTTCGTATCTTAATTTCCTGCGCCTTCCCGTCAGCTGAAACTGAATCCAACTAGTTTCCTGCTTCCTGGTTGGGATTTCGCACACATCTATATTGTTGGAAACTAAAACATGTTTCTCCCATAGGTTATTTTCTACCAGCTTAACAAAATCGCCCGCAATAAATTTACTGTAGTCCCTTCCACTAAATTCTTTGTATTTATTTACATTCTTGTTCATATTTAGTCTTACTTTTAACCATGCGTGGTCTATTATCTTAGGTTCATGAACTACTTGTACATTTATCTCCTTATTTGCAAAGATTAGATCTATGAGTGTTTTACTATAGTTTGTGATTTGTGTTGGTTCGTTAACATATTCTTTCATTCCTAGACTCTGTATAGTTGTGAAGGATTAATACGATTTATTAATTATTAACATATGTTAATTCGTATTAAAGGTCAGAGAACATCTGATTATAAAACATTGAAAACTGTTTCATGACAGTGGACATTCAGCCTCACGCATATACTGTCACGTCGTCTAGCAAAAGTCACCGCCAGACGGGCGGAAACTGCGACGACACCGGGTATTTATAAGCTAGGAAGCCGGGCCGCGTTCGACCGCGCGAATCGTGGTTCACCCGGGACAAAAGTTGTTCGCAAGCTCGTCAATTTAACGGGAACCTCGCGAGTATTCGGTCGCCAGGCAAGGAAGGTGTCACTCGAAATACTCGCGCTCGTTGTTATTCGAACGACGCATCGACGAGCCTGCTACAACCGGCAAAATACGCAGATGTTACGCGAACGGGCCCAGGATACTACGCAGAACGACCACGAGGCATTCCCCGCGGCGGGAAGGTTTCTCACGAAATGAATAGTCAGTGAACTCTGGTTAACCACAATTTATTCACGATTAATGTTATAATCGCGCTGCCGGTCGACACCGGCAGCGTTGAGGAGATTAACCGGCGCGTAACAAATTCTCGGCGACGGATGGTATTCGCCCGCGCGCCTTGCCCTTCTGGACTTCTTCAAAATCGCGTCGAACCCGGCAGCACGCGATGGAAGCGTTAGCGTACGCGAATCACGCGTTTCACGCCCGGATTCCGATCGAAAACGCGTTTCAATTGACTTCTCTCTACCGGCACCGATAACGCGAGTGCGACGCGAGCACGTAGCGACGTCCCACCGTGGGACGACTCGAGGTTGTCGTGAACTTTACGGAGACGCGCGGATCCTTGCTAATTCATTAAATAGTGCTCGGCACTTCGCTAAATAATCTTCCCCGCGCGCCTACCGCTCGACCGATGGTTTTGCTCGCGGACTGGCTGCAGCCGGCAGCCGCAAAGCAATGTCGAAGTTCCGCGACGCGATCGCGAACCCGTCACGCACACCGAGCCAACGCGAACTTAGAATCACTCTCGTTAATTTCTCTCGGGACCCGGTGACGGTCCTGCAAATGTGCGTTGCGCAAACCGGCGCGACGCTAAAAAATATGAGAGATTCCCCCACGGGTCTCGTTCGTGCCCAGGGAGAGCGCTCGCCATAATTCGCCCCGCTTTTCCGGCAGCGGAAAGTGACCCTGTCTTCCGTTACTCGGTATTGGAGGACGTTGGCTAAAACGCCACGTCACAAGTCCTCCCCCCAGGAGTGATCGGGTCTTACCCGTGGTAAGTTCTCGTCGGATTTTCGTAAGCTTAGTGGCGAACGCTCAACCATTTTTCGAACGAGACCTCCCTATTACGTAGTCGCTACCTGAAAAATCCAAATCTTTCTGCGCCTAACGCTAAACGTACACCGCTTCCTATGAGGGGACTTTCAGGGACTGGACAATCAGAATTCTCTCCTATATTTCCTTCTTCCGGCAACTACGTGCCCCTTTATTTTCCCCGGCAGTTGCGGGATTTAACCTAACTTATTATACAATTAATACTGATACCTTAATAAGAGAAAATATACAAGAAGTAAGAAAAATTGAATAGAAAAATCGCGTTCGGCGCGTCGAGCTAGGGTCGCCCCAAAACAAAGAAAAAGGTCCGCCACATTTGTTTTTATGGCCTGGTACCGGCAACACTCGGCGGTTTTCGCAAACAAAAAAAAATAGTAACCCTGCAACGTTTTTATATAGTTCGGGGTTCCCCCTTGGCTCTCTGGCACCACGGGTTGTGTGCCCCCCCCCCCCCCCGCCTTCCAGCGTGGGCCACACTTCGGGCAGGTTTTAGCCCGAAGGTTGTAGCAGTATTCTCCACGCTGGAACCGGCAACGCCTTTGTCGGTGGCCCGCGGAGCCGCAGGCCCAGCACCTTTTTCGGCGAGCTTTCAGTTCCTCCTCCGTCGGCTTCTTTGTACTTGTTGCCGGTGGTTGCGGTGTCGGTTCTAGCCATTCTATGGTGGGCACTTTCGATCCCCCTTTGTACACCAGGCATGGTACCCCTCTTCTTACGTCCCCGCCAGTGGCCCCCGGCATGGGTGTTCTCGGTGCCCCCTGTGACGTTGTTGGTTGGGTCACCGCTAATTTTGCAACTGCTGTGCGGATCGCATCCAACCTCCTCTGAGCCGGATCCTGGCCGCGAGTCACCGCACCGCTAGTCCTCCCTTGGACTGCGTCCTCCTTTCCCCCGGCAATTTTTGGGGAACTTTTTTCTCCGGCACTCTTGGGGGGTGTGATCTTCTCTCCGTCCTTAGTTAGGGTGTAGACTTTTGCCCCGGCAGCGGTAGTGGCTGTTTCGCCCCCTTCTTCAACATCGGCAGTGTTAGAGAGGTTCCTGCCCTCTTCGTCACCTGTTGGAGGGTTGACCTTATCCTCGCCAGCGGTAATGGAGGTTTCACCTCTCCCTTCGTCTCCGGCCGCGCTGGAGGGTTCAATCCAGGGGGTATAAGCTGCCGTGTTAAAAATTTAACCAGTATTTTAGCGCCGCCTGTGTGTCGGGGGGAAACTAATGACTGTATATATAGATATAAACGCGACTTACTCATACACAGATACTCGCGTCACTCACACAACTCTATATACCGTAGCTATATATATATATATACTATATATATACTTTAATGTACACGTGTACACTTAATCTTACATGTGAAAAGGATAGAAAATTATACAGTTTTAAATGAAATTAAGTGTTTATTATAAATTTATTTTACTTTACAATGTTTTTTATAATATTGGTTCGCTATCTCGAACATTGATATATTCGATTCTTTAACATTTTTTAATTTTTTACCGAGAATTTGATTTATATGTTTGATATACATATTTAAAATGTAATGAAATATATTATAAAAAATTTTATACTTTAATAAATCGGTATGTTCCGTGTGGTTGGAGTAAAAAATTATATTTTGATCTAAATATTTTAAAGCTTTCTCGCTTAAATTACTTTCGCATATATTATTTATTATAATAGAATGGCAAATGTCTACTACCAAGCCCGTATCAAATAATTTCGATAATTCTGGAAGTGTTAACAATGAATTGCAAGTTTCGCATTTTTCTGATTTCATAATTCTTGTAACTGCAACTAAAATATCTGTCACGTGTGCGTCACTTGTACTATTTAAACATATATTTACATGTGTAAAAGAATGGTTCCCTTCGACTTCTTGATTTCTATTCATATTAATTATGTGTTTCGTGTGAATAAAATAATCTGACCGGTCATCTTCACAATTTCCTTTGCACGAAATCCGTCTACCAAAGTTATTGATAAATATACTCTTGTAATAGTGAGTAAATAATGTACATGTGGGATTTGCATTTCTCCCTCCATGGCTTCTGACCAAACTGAAAAAGTTTTCTACTGCATCCTGATTGTGATTTCTCCCAGAAAAATTAATATTAAAACATTTTAATTTATAATTTGATTTAATAATATTTTTTAACGTTAAAATCCAATTTTTTAAAACGACAGGATACATTTTATCTTTCGGCTTTCTTTTAATAAATTTCATGGAACTAATTACACGAATTCCTTCTTTCCAAATATTTATGTTTCGGGAATACGTGGTACTATCGACACTTTCATTATAAAAATTATTTACACTATCAAATAACTGATTGAAAAAACGTAATAACTCTGCAGTATGCGTAGGATCCGGTGACAGTACCACACTGTGATTTCTCTGGATAGGGATATAGTTGACGTAGAAATAGATTATCTTTGAAAATGTTGAACTAAAAATTTGTGTGCAATACGCCACTTTCATTTTTTTTATAGATTCTTTTTTAACGTGTTGGTCGGTAATTTTAACCAAAAGACGGTTCGGTCCATTTGCACGATCAATCTCGTACGTTCCCTCTATGTGTTCCCACTTAGCAGTTAAACGATTGACACCATCGAGGGAGAATTCCAAATCTTTCGTCAGTAAATTATTTCGAATGCACTTCATGAGGTGTGGGACATCGTACAAAGGAATTATTTCGCTATCGTTTAGAGAGATGGTCTCGTTAGATGACGTATTTACCAGTGCGTTTACAGCTTTAACATTATTTGCATTCTGGTCACATACACAGGCAACCACGTTTAAACCAATATTTTTTGCTGCAGCTACAATTTCTTTAAACGTGTCCGTAATATCTAAATAACTAGTGCTACTATTACAGAATGTATATGCGACGGTCTGTTTCCAAGGCCTTGCACCATATACACCTTTTAGCATCCAGACCGTCGCATGGTCTGCATATTGCAAGTCGCCCTGCTTATCTATGTACATGCCTTCTATACTATCCATTGTCGCATTATAATGTACTCCCGCAGATAGCTTCATTTCATCAAATATCAAAATGCAGTATTTTTCTTTTGCTGTGAACGATTTAATGATCTTACTCATAGCTTCAAAAACGCTACTGCATACGCCTGGCTTAATGTCTAATTGTGTAATTAATTTTTTTAAAGTTACAGCAGACGGCAATAAGAAAAGATTCTGAAAAAACCTATAATTTTTCGGGCTTTTCTTCCAAATGGATAAGGCTATTATTTTTTCATTCAGCGTGAATGATCTTTTACATTGCTTTTTACTCATATTTCTTTCATAACATAAAAATAAATTTTTTATGTGGTCTGGCACAGTTCTCCAGAATTTGTTATTTATAAAGCTATCTGCGATTTGTAGCATTTTTTTGTACTTGTTCTTTTGTTTGTTGCACTGTTTATATTTCTTTTGCATGTCCAGTATTGCCTGATAATATTTCCTGTTCTCCCCGGATAAGTGGTTGACAGAAGTTTTGTTGAAGACTTTCAAAATAGACCCTGAAAAGTATAATACAATTATTGTATTTGTGGTATTTAAATTAATCGCTACACATCCATCACCGCACACACTACATTTGTGCATTCATTTACTACAGTATAAATCTAGAAAATATCACCATAATCGTACACAGAACTTGACAGAAATTAATAAAAGAAAGAAAAGTTGGCAATTTAAGCATTAAGTGTGAAATATGAAGCTTAAATTATACAAGCATTTATCATGCTGCATATGCGCACAAACCACCTCTAAACACAAGAATTCTTACTTTGATTCTCAAAGGATTCTTTCCCTTCATTTATTGCCTCGTTGAAATGGAGCAGAAGGAATATTCTTAAATAAGAAATCAGTAAAATATTTTGTATTTTTCATGTTCGTTTATGAAATACTAGTTTTTAAAATAATTACCTTTTTTCTGTATCTGTGTTAATGCTGCTCTTCCTTTGGTCTCTTCTCTTGAACGCTTTACGCTTCTCTGCATCTGAACACCTAATAGAAATTTTTTGTTACTAAAGTATAACACAAATTGATATAAATAATAATTAGAACCGACTGCTCCTACCAACCTTCAGTTATGTGATCATTTTTGCTTGTTGAAGGTTCATTGATGTCTCTGCTTTGACTGGAACCATGAATTTCACTGGAACCATGAATTTCACTGGAACCATGAATTTCACTGGGACCATGAATTTCACTGGAACCATGAATTTCACTGGGACCATGAGTTTCATCACCTTCAGCTTCGACATATGAAAAATGATCCCGCGGAACTTGAATAGGGTCTGCGAAAGACAAAATATATTATCACACATATTTATAGCACAATTTCTTAACTATATGTCTTAATGAATAAATAATATATAAATACCTGGTAAATGTAAACTGGGTACGGCAGACCGAGAAAGGCCTCGCCGAAAAAAATATTTATCTTCAAAATGTATATTGCATACTGCCTTCTGCAAAAGTTTATTCTCCGGCAAATGCAGTAATGCTTCATTCCCAATTACAGATAACCACTTACAAATTCTTTTTTCGAATTTTCTGTCCTTTGGGATTTTATATAGTTTCCTACAATTGCCGGGGCAATTAGGAACTATGCACAATGTTGCAACCATAGCTACTTTATTCACTACACTGCACTATATTCACTTTGAACAAATGGATATAATACAAGATAATAGTAGGTTATATAAAGCACGAGGAACAACGAAGACGCTACAAGACGCTTGGACGCTACCATGGATGCGTGTATCAGGTGGGATCAGCGTGGCGTGGTGGTGGGTACAGAACAAAGCAAGCGTTCTGCGCATGCGCTGTAGAACTACACCAGCGCCACTGCCGTCTCGGGGGGGAAACATAGTGGTTAAAATATTCCCATTGCAGCTTACACTCCCTGGTTCAATCTCCTCTTCGACTCCGGCAGCAGCAGCGGCTGTTTCGCCCACTTCAACTCTGGCCGCGCTAGAGAGCTCGATCTCCTCTTCGACTCCGGCAGCCGTGATCGGACCATCCTCCGGCAAATTTTCGGCGTCCTCGAGAATGTCATCGAGGTTCTTTCCCCCTTGCCACTGGTCCGACTCCGGTCGGTCGTCGGCGGAATTATATTCCTCCGACTCGTCTTCGGTCGGAGGCGGGAGTTCTTCTTTGCCGCTCGTTTGCGTGGCGACCTCCCGGCAGAACCACTTTCCGCCCCCCGCCAGGTAGTCCTGGATAACCCTCCGGGCCTTCGCCTCTCCTTCCGTCACTTCTATCCGGATGATCGCTTCCCAGAACTTGTCCTCCCCCGACTGCGTGGGGGGAAGTCGAGGGGAGCCCTCTTGCCCGGCAGCATTCTTCGTTGTAGAATGTGTTGCATGCATTCACACGTATTTGCACAGTTCATACTCAAAGCCGCAATGAAATGAGTATTGATCGCAGAATCTTTGACAGCGAGATGAAAGCTCGCTGTTTCGATTCTCGACGCGCATCACACGGAACCATTTCGCAATCCATATTCCTACAGTTGCTAAGAGCTTATTTCTATAAAAGGAGTCCGTCCTACAGTCTATATTAAAGTCTCCCACTAACATGCACTCTTATCATTAGCTCTTCAACTACTTTCTCTAGGTATCCTATAAAATCGCCATGTGACGCACTCGGCGAGTGGTACACTACCATTATTACTCCTTTATATATTTCTAATTTTACTTTCATCGCAACGCCCCAGCAGTTCCTATCTATCTTTTTCAATCACATGATATGGTAATT
This sequence comes from Lasioglossum villosulum, assembly GCA_963971365.1. Classification (NCBI taxonomy): domain Eukaryota; kingdom Metazoa; phylum Arthropoda; class Insecta; order Hymenoptera; family Halictidae; genus Lasioglossum; species Lasioglossum villosulum. The sequence continues at coordinate 11,665,245 of OZ020502.1, read as the reverse complement.
GACATCCTCTCTTATATACAAAGCAACCCCCCCGGTATTTCTATTTTCTGCATCACATCTAATCACATTGTAACCCGGTATATTTATTTCAATACCTTCTATGTCAGCAATCAACCCAGTCTCTGATAACGCTATAATCGCAGGATTTATTTTCTTCATAACCTGGTGCTGTATGTCATCCATGCATGCAATCAAACTTTGGGCATTTGTATTGTGACGTTGCAAATCTGCGACGTTACTTCGTCATAACGAGCCAACACATTTTTAATAGTGCGAAGGACCGGACCGTACAATAGCGAGACGCGAGACCGGGATACACAGGATTCGAGAGCGTTCCGCGAGGAATTTCCATAATTTAGAGCGCGTATTGACATCTAGCGTGCGCGCCGAGAACGACAAGTTTCAGGGCCGAGCAACGGACCAGGGAACGGAGTCCCGACCTTCGACATTTTCCTAGGGAGACGATTCGCACACAGGAGGACGCCCGACGAAAAAATTTGATAACATAAAAACGGCCATACACGCACACGCACACACACACATACTAACAATTTGATAAAAATAGTCTAAATTGACTTCAATAACCATGAAATGTGAAGATCTGTTAAAAAATCGATTTTCGATTTTCGGGGTAATTACAGTAACTTCCCTATGAATCGGGAAGTTAATTATTCACAAAACTAAATAAAAAAACCCTGGTAATATAGACAAGATATGCTGCAACAGTGCAAATGAGCTTTTAAACTTAGTCTTCTAAAATTTGTATATTACTGAGTCAAGAAAATTGCAATTGCTAAGAACTACAAGAGAAACTAAAACAGGCAGTTTTGAAATTATCAGATTAGAGCCCCGCGATGAAAATTTAAAATATGTGTTTTGAAGGTGTATGTTAATTATGTACATGCTCGTATACGGATACAATACATAATTATTGAATGCTGAACATTTCATCGGTAAAGGCAAAGATAAAGTTCAGCTAGTATTACTATTATTATTAGTATTATTCTAATCAGCTTGCTGGTGTGCTTTCTGATAATTGAACTTATTTATAAATACAGCAATACGTAATTGTTGCTGGAAAAAAGAAACTGTCAGGTATGGACCCGACGAGGATCGCGCAGCCCGTAATGCCTCACGGTTCGCATTTCAACGTTTATGGTACGTCAATCGCTATTGAGCCAGAACCTTGGGCCTAACTGCATTAGTAATAAAAAACATCTGGAAACCAGTTGTACCTTTCCGTTAAAAATGTAGGAACTCAAACGTCCCATGATTTCTGAAATATAAAACGTTCTGGGCTGAATGTTACTGTATTAAAAATTGTAGACCTTTTTTATGTTTTAGGTAACGCTTGCATAAAATAATACTTCACGCTGTAACGGTTCTAGTTTCCCTGTAGGCGCTTCCTCGTGATAGCTCGTCGAGCCGGGGTTCGTTGTGAGGAAGCGGTCGGGACGGTGATTGACGAGGTGCGTTCGGTAAATAATAAGACGTCGAGTTGGGTCAAATGCGTCTCGCTGTGTATCGCGGCGGTGGAGATCCCGGGCGGTGTTCACGGTGCGGAGGTGCGCGGTCCCGGTTTCGGTGCTCTCTAGTGGGAGGACGGAGTGTTCGCGGTCCCGGCGAAAGGGTTTATCGGGGTCTCGGTAGGGAGGATATCGCCTTGCAGCGATAGGTACGGCGGTGCGGAGCGGGATCTAGCGTGTATCGCCTCACGGCGACGGGAGTGTTTCGCCTCACAGCGAAAGGTACGGTAGAGCGGCGTGGGGCTAGAGTGCATCGCCTCACAGCGATGGGAGTGTATCGCCTCACAGCGATGGGAGTGTTTCGCCTCGCAGCGAAAGGTACGGTGTTGCGGAGTGGAGTTTAGAGCGTATCGCCTCACAGCGAAAGGTACGGTGGCATGGAGCGGAATCTGGAGTGTATCGCCTCACAGCGATGGGATGGTCTCGCCTCACAGCGAAAGGTACGGTGGTGCGGAGCGGAATCTAGAGTGTATCGCCTCACAGCGATGGGAGGGTTTCGCCTCACAGCGAAAGGTACGGTGGTGCGGTAAGGTGTCGAGGGTAGTTTTTATGTATTTGGGTTTTTCGGTAACCGTACTGTTTTCAGTGCGGAAGGTTAAGGGGACGGAGTGTCGGTTACTCTTTTAAATCGGCGCGCTCCGTGGCCCGTTCGGCCATCTTCGGTATCGGTCGGCGGGGTTCGCGGCGCGTGTACTTAGTAGCAGTCCTGCTCGTTGCAGGTCTGTTACAACGCACAATTACTTATAAATTTTGTAAAAATTACAATTAATTGAATGATATAAGAAAATTTTGTCAATATTCGTCACAAAATTTTTTCAAAATGTAGTTTCGACATTTAGCCCAATTTCTAAAATCTAATTTCTTTTTTCTTTTTAAAAGATGGTGGGCAATTTTTGTGCACGTCCCCCTATACAATCATAGGCGACGAGCAAGCATATACTACATTTCCATTTGTTAGCGATCGGTCAGTAGCTCTGTCCTGCTCACGTACATGTGATTGTATGTATGTGTCAGCTCGTCCCGTCTGTTAGCCACTTTTGCCTCAACTTGATTTTTCTGTCGGAACACCCAAGCTGAGGAAGTAATTGAGGGTGCCATAAATTAGTCCTTCCCTCGTCTAGGCCGAGCGAACTGTCCGAAGACTACGCTGTAGGACACATTTTTTCTGTACCATTGTCATCGCACAGGGCTGGCGCACAGTGGGGAAAGTTGACCTAACTCGATTCAAAAAAGGAATAACTTTCGATAGAAATGTGATAGAGCGATGAAATTTTTTAAAATGAAAGCTGAAACTTTGCAGAATATGAAATAATTATGGAGATTGTGGTACGAACACTTTTTAACCTTGAAAAAATTCGTTAAACTTGCACAATCTCCAGAAAATTATGGTTTTTCCAATACTACGCGCGGAAAAATTTTTTTGGAACATGCTCTACATCATTTCCCGTAGATTTTTTTCACGCTGATTTCAAACCTGGCCTCAAAATTTGTCTACGACCTTAGGATTTTGCAAAAAGTCGAGTTATTGTTAAAAATTTACATTTTTATTTTTCCAACGTTAAAAAATATTCATACCACAGTCTCCATAATTATTCCATATGCAGGAAAGTTTCAGCTCTAATTTAAAAAAAATTTCATCGCTATAACTCATTTCTATCGAAAGTTCTTCAATTTTACCACAGAATTCATCGGTTTGAGGCACTGTGCGGCGCGAGGCGGCCTCAGCGCCTTCGCTTGAACCCGGTCTCACGTTTTGAAAGGCCGCGCGCGATCTACAAAAACTCATCAGACATTTTGCAGAACCCTCTGTATAGTAGAGTAAATATTCGGGTGTGTGTGGAAAAAATGTAATCGCGTAATCCATAAACCGCATAATAATAGTAATTCTTTATTGTGAAGTGTAGGATTTGAATGTGTATTTTGGCCCCGCAAAATTTTTGAGCGGAGCCCCGCAAAAGGTGACGCCGGCTCTGTCATCGTAAACGAACTTTTCGAATACACTACACAGCATACTGTGTAACTCGTTGCATTCTAATTTTAATAATTAGTGCAGAATAATTATGTTTATATATAATAATACGAGTGTCCAAAGTATGGAAAAAATCGAGAAAAATTCCGCAGATTCTAATGTATTTTTCTTTAACAAAAAGACTTTTGTTACTAATATATTGGAGCGAGAGGGCTACGATGAACCCTCATCTATCAAATGAACCTTTGTGCAGCTCAAAATATGCTCGTATAAGGACAAAATAAAATTCCCGCGTGATGGCATAATCTTTTTTCTGCACAGTGGTTGGTAACATTGATGAATATCCTAAAGTTTGAAATTCGCAAGGGTTGCCTACCCCGTCTGGGACCGTAGAATGATCGCGCAGGCGCACAACGTGGAGAGGGGTTGCAGAAATCGTCCGAGCCACGACAAGCGCATATCGTCAGTGATCGTCACTCGAGACACTTGGAAACTGTATATCGAAATTGTAAGTAAAAGAAATCGCGAAAATTTTTCGTTAAGGTGATATTAGTGTGGTGTAGTTTTTTAATATTTTTAAGTGTTTTTACATTTGTTTGGTTTCAATGAAAGTTCGTGGTGTTATTAAAATGAAATAATAGAAAATATATAGTTACAAAAATGGCAAAAAGTAATGGAACAAATTCGTTAATACGATATCGAGTAAATGTATGAATAGATGTTTTATCGATAAACATCGACGATCAATGACCTCGAAGATCTTGCAATATGTTGTCAAGGTGAAGATTTACGCTTTCAAAATCATTATTTACCGATTCTACAAAAGCATTTTCTATAATTTATTTACGGATGATCCATGAATTCTCGAATTTTCATATTTCTCCAGTTTCTGCCATAAAAAGTTGTTCTAAATCTCCAGCTTGACAACATATTGAAAGATCTTCGAAGTCGTTGATCGTTGATGTTTATCGATAAAACATCTATTCATACATTTACTCGATAACATATTCACAAATCTGTTCCATTACTTTTTGCCATTTTTGTAACTATATCTTTCCTATTATTCCATTTTAATTTCTCTACGAACTTTCGTTACAACCCAATATTGTACGATCACATGTATTGTGACGTTGCAAATCAGCGACGTCACTTCGCCGTTATGGGCGAGCACATTTTTAATAATGCGAAGGACCGGACCGTGCAATAACGAAACGCGAGACCGGGAAACGCAGGATTCGAGAGCGTTCCGCGAGGAATTTCCATAATTTAGCGTTTCGCCCTCGATCTTTCGCGTAGGCCGAGACGCCTTTGAGCGGTATTTCGCGTAGAGAGTTCCCCTTAGAATCTCGCGCTCGGAAGTTTCCTCGGAGGAATCGCGTCTCGCGAATATTTCGTCAGACGTCTCGAATCCTGTGGCGTGTTGCGTAGCGAACTCATCTCGATTTCGTCGCCGTTCGTATCGTCCGTCGCGTGCTTTTCGTACGCGTGCTATCGCGACAGTCCCGTATCGCGCCGTCCACCTGCGCTTCGCGCGATCCCGCCCGTCGGGAAACCGCTATAGTCGGTACCGGTCAACCGTACCCTTTTCGCGCGATTTGATTTAGCGACAACCGCGCTGCGACCGATCAACCGTCCGAAAAAATTGTATAAAGAGCGCGGGCTCTCGAGTTGCGGTCACGTGACCGCGATATTGTAAATCTGCTGACAAGGAAATAAAACATCCTCTCGGGACTCATTACGTTGTCGTCAATTCCCTGTGAGATCCGTCCTGCCGTAAGGGCTGTCCTCGTCCTTCCGTGTTCGAATCATCTGGCCCCGTCGCGTCCTCGTTCACGATCCGCGTGTCTCGAAGGTTCGATCTCCGAGTCCGAAATTCGTGCCGTGTTTCGCGTGTCACTTTTCACGGTGTCTGGCGCCCGAACGATCTCGAGGAAATTTCGAACCTTCGGACGTCCTTTGTCTCGGGCGGACCACGGGCATACGGCTGCCCGCGGCCCGGCCTAAGGGCCTGTAAAAGCCCGAAGTCGCTCGGTCGGAGGTTTTCTAGCCTCCGCGCGTGAGCGACGTGACAAATTGGCGCCCGAACAGGGACCTCTCTCTCGAAAGGATTATTGTCCGAGGACGGAGAGAGGCACGTGAAGGGCTGAGGATTCTCACAAGGTTACGCGCGATACGAGAAAGACGGAAAAATTCGCGAGCGCGTAAAAATCGGCGATAGAGCGAGACGCGGATTCGAGGGTCGGCGAGATATTCGCGACGGACGACGCCAGGAGTAACACGCTCAATCACGTTCGTTGCGTTTAGCGATTTTCTCAGTGCGTTCCCCGTAGGAAAAGAAGTAAAATAGCGAGCCAGCTACGCCTTGTTCTTGAAGTTGAATAACTTATGAAATATTCTTGTGTTCGTCCTAATTTATTGCATTGTAAATTTTGTGAAATTTCGTAAAATTGGTAACGAGTGTACGTCTTCAGGTGTCGTGAACGTAACGGCGGTTTCGAAAATCGAAACCGTTTCCCTTTGTCCCGCACGAACTCGAATTCCTGCGTGTTTGTCGCGTAGTTCGGAAATTTTTTTTTGTTTTTTTTTTGTCATATCTCGCGCGAGTTCGAGACAAAGGAGAACAAGGTCGCTCCGACCGATTCGCTTATTGATTTGCGGCCAATATCAGCGTTGTGTGGCACGGTACCGTGTTGCGGCCGTGCGAGACTCCGAAAATAAATCGGGACAATACGGCCTAATATCGCGACGGTTGACAACCACGGGCTCCGTTTTGGTAACGTTACGGCCGTGAGCTCAAGGGGGGACGGCCTCGCGTCCGGACGCAACTAGTAAACAAAGCGCGCCTAGGAGACTCTCGCTCGAATACAGTTCGATTCGGGCCTCGCGCTCGTAAACAAATTCAAACAGGCAACGGGTGTCGGAAAAATGTATCGAACAAAGTGGCCGAATGATGAAGACGGGCCGTATTATAGCCCATACGAAACGGACGGGGAGGAGGACGCCCGGTCGAATATAAAATTCGATCCGGACGACTCCCTCCCCGGTACCAGCGGGATAACCCTACAAGTTCCTGAACGTCCGAGAACGCCGATTTTAAAACGGCCTATGGCGGCTCCGAAAATGGCCAGCCTCTCTCCGCCGATCGACGAACACCGGCTTCAGCGTACGAAGTAATGAGAAAATGGCATCTGACCTTCGGAGGAAAGCCGGAGGAAGACGCGGAAGCGTTCTTCACTCGACTTTCGAATATGCGCAGCGTCTGTAATTTGAAAGACGCTGATCTCGTGCGCTGTTTACCGATTTGCTTCACCGATCTGGCGGCGAGATGGTTTGAGAACTGTCCCCCGATGTCGACCTGGGAAGAATTTGCACGCGAATGGCATAAAAATTTTCGCGATCCAGACTATCAGGAGCTCTTGGAGCATGATTTGCGCGTGCGAAAGCAGGGTCCCGACGAACCGGTGCGAGATTATCTCGCGAACATGAAAGCGATGCTCGCGCGTTTGAAAACCTCGTGGTCCGAGCAGAAGAAAATAGACCGGATCTATTGGGGCGCGAGAGAAGAATTACGCGCCGTAATATCACGCGCGCTCATCACGACAGTGAAAGAGCTCGAGGATCAATTACGCGAGGGGGAACGATATACGACACCAAGGAGCGCGGATTATTATCAGTCGCCGTATTTGGCCAATAAAGAGTTCGCCTACAACCCGAACTTGTACAAGAAGGCAAAGAATTTGAATCGCGAGAAATCGTATCGATACGAGTTCGTGAACGCGGTAACCGATGGTAGAGGGGACGGGCGCGCGGAAGCGGGGTATCATAGCCCTCCCTCCCGCCCGCGAGAAGCCCACGCCACCGAGCGTCGCGTCGCGCAGCCGAGCAGCCGCTCGCGCGAGGCTCCGAGCCGAGACCGTCCGACCGCTGCCGGGGAAAGCCGAGCTGTTCCGCGGCCGAACGATCAGCCAACCGCGAACAACACGTGCTGGAACTGTCAGCGCGAGGGACACCGGTCACGAAATTGTCGTGAAAAGCCAAGTCTCCACTGCTATCGTTGTGGAGAGCAAGGGGTCACAACAAGAAATTGTCGCCGTTGTACACGAGAGGCGGGAAACGCGATACGAAGCCGCTCGGATGGGTCAGAACGGCCTCGTACCAATTAATATCGGCCCGCGTTGCAGAAACGGATCTCGAACTCGCTCTCGTAACGAAACCGTCGCTCCTTATCGTGAGCGCGTACATCGGGGATCAACTCGTCCACACGCTAGTAGATTCTGGTTCCTCTCTCTCATTCGTAAGTCGCGAAACATTAGAATCCGTACGAAACGTCGCGAAAATTACAAAAGCGACAGAACCGTGCTATTTCCTTCTAGCGACCGGGGCAATCGATCGCGCAGCAGAGCAAGTTCGTTTTCAATTAACGATAAAAGGCGTAACGTGCGAGATTTTCGCGTATATTCTCGACAATTTAGTTAATCCGGTTTTATTGGGAATCGAGGCAATCGCGCAATTTGGTATCGTTGTCGAATACCACCGAGCGATATGGTATTTCGCGTCACGACCGCACGTTGAATTTTCTTTCGGTAACAAAGAGAGCGGTCCTCTCTGTTGCGGCCTGCAGATTCTTACCGCGTCAGAAAAGGAACGATTACGCGTGTTCTTGGAAACCGAGCTTGGCGGTTTCGCGAAAATACCAGGCGTGACGACTCTAACCACTCACCGAATCGATGTTGGCAATAATAGACCGATCAAACGACGATATTATACGGTCTCGCCGAAGGTGCAAGAGGCGATCTATAAAGAAGTAGATTCGTCCGATCGTCATGGTGAAGAAATCAAACGGCAAATATCGTTTTTGCCTTGATTTTCGTAAAGTCAACGAAGTTTCCAAGAAAGACGCGTACCCGCTACCAATTATGTCGAGCATTCTAGATAAATTACGAGCCGCAAAGTACATTTCCACCCTCGATTTGAGCCAGGCGTACTTCCAAATCCCGCTTGACGAATCAAGCAAAGAAATCACCGCGTTTACCGTTCCGGGGAAAGGATTATTTCAATTTAAACGTATGCCGTATGGGCTCACGGGAGCCCCAGCCACTTTCCAAAGGCTTTTGGATAATTAATAGGACGGAAATGGAGCCCCACGCTTTTGCGTATTTAGATGACATTATTATCGCGACTACGACATTCGAAAGCCATCTCGAATGGCTCCGCCGGGTCTTAGATAAAATAAAAGCGGCAGGATTAATCGTGAACCCGGAAAAATGCGAATTCTGCAAAGAGGAAGTGCGGTATCTCGGGTTTGTGGTAAGCGCGGAGGGGTTAAAGGTCGATGCAGAGAAAGTCGCGCCCGTCGTAGCGTATCCGGCTCCGAAAAATATAAAACAACTGCAGCGATTTCTCGGGATGGCCTCGTTGTATCGCAGGTTCATCCCGAATTTCGCGACGGTAGCGGATGCACTAAATAAATTATTGCGGAAAAACGCGACGTGGGAATGGGAGGCTGGACAACAATCCGCCTTCGAGAAATTACGAGCGTTAATCGCGACGGCCCCTACCCTCGCGTACCCTCACTTTGAGATACCGTTCGTCCTGCAGACAGACGCGAGTACGGTAGGGCTTGGAGCGGTTTTGGCTCAAGAAATCGAGGGAACGGAAAGGGTAATTGCGTTCGCGAGTAGATCTTTGAACGCGGCAGAAAGAAAATATTCCGCGACCGAACTAGAATGCCTCGCTGTCGTGTGGGCCGTACAGAAATACAGACCGTATCTCGAAGGGTATAAATTCACGATCGTGACGGACCACAGTAGTTTACGGTGGTTACGTCAATTGAAAGACCCTTCAGGACGGCTCGCACGCTGGGCCTTGCAATTGTTAGAGTACGATTTCGAGATAAAATACAGGCAAGGAAAACTCAATCACGTATCAGACGCACTCTCGCGTATGTACGAGGGAGCCGACCCGGTGGAAGGGGAAATCGCGTTAACATCAGCGGCCGTGACAACGCTCGGATGGTATGAAAAAAAATTTCGCGAAGTAAAAGAGAGTCCGAGTAAATTCCCGAACTGGTCAATTCGCGAGGGGCAACTTTTCGTCGTAGATCCGATCCATTGATTGCCGAAATTCTCGGGGCAGACTTGGACGAGTGGAAACTCGTCGTCGCGTCTGACGCGAGAACAGAAATTTTAAAAGAGGCTCACGACGAAAGGCAAGCGGGGCACATGGGAGTAGAAAAAACGTATCATCGAATTGCTACTCGATATTATTGGCCAGGGATGTTTCGAAGCGTAGTTGAATACGTCCGACGCTGCCCCACCTGTCAAATGACAAAGGTGAAGCAAACCCTTCCACCTGGGTTAATGAGACAGCGTCGCATCGGAGCACCCTGGACAGTAGTCGCGAAATGGATAGACTGTTGTCCCCTCCGAAAGGCCACAGGGGCGAGAATTTCTGAGGCACTTGAAGATCTCATGTTCTCGCGATGGGGAACACCCGAAACATTGATCACCGACAACGGTATCGAGTTCGTTAACAAAGCGATTCACGAGCTCGCGAAAGATTATGGTATCGCGATTAGAACAACGTCGCCGTACCACCCACAAGCGAACCCCGTGGAACGCGTCAATCGTGTACTAAAAACAATGATCGTAGCATACCTCGATCGAGACCATCGCGAATGGGATGCGAATCTTCCCCAATTTCGTTTCGCGTACAACACGGCCTACCACACTGCGCTGCAGGCGACACCCGCATTTTTGAATTTCGGACGAGAACCGAAACCGGCAGCGTGCGTGCGAGCGAATGAAGATCCACGTGCAGATCTCGAGGTTGAACCTACGGAAGGGTGGTCGGAAAGAATGTCGCATTTAGCTACGTTACGTCACTGGGTCGCGGAAAATTTAGATAGCGCATACGAAACGCAGGCGTGATATTATAATCAGAGTCACGCAGACAGACAATATAAAGAAGGAGATCTCGTTTTCCGACGCCTCCGTGTCCTCTCGTCGGCGGCGCAAAACATCGCGGCGAAATTATGCCCCAAATTTAGCGGTCCTTTCGTCATCGCGAAAAAACTTTCGTCAGTGGTCTATCAGCTGAGTACCGCAGAAGGGACAGACGCGGGAAAGGCTCACGTGAGCGACTTAAAGACGTACACTCCACCCAGTAGCGGAGAAACAGCGAGCGACAACGACCCAGAGAATTCAATTATTGCAGATGTCGAACCTCTGGCGGCAGATGAGTGTGGAGAGGTCGCGCGAGGAAATCGCGGACGAGCTAGGACCCATCATCAGCGAGATAAAGGAAATACAGGAGTATTTCCAGCAGGGTCCGAGGGAGGGGGCGGAAATAGATGCGCCAGAGCGTTTCGGACGCCTAGCGTACGAGCTGGGGAAGGCGGCTCGCAGCTGCGAAGCCCTCCAGCGGCTGATCCGCTTTCCGCCGATCCCGGCTGCCCGATATCGGGAGGTAACCCCCGTGGCCGACCTCCTCGGGCCCCTCGAGGAAGGGGAAGACGAGCAACCAACGCCATCGGTAACGGACGCGCTATGGGCAGCCAAGCAACCAACGAACAGCCAGGGTTGGCTGATCACCCTGACGGAGGAGGACGAAGCCCCCCTAACACCGCCTCGACAGGAAGAGTCAGGAGAGCAGCCAAGACCGTCCACGGAGGCCTCGCGGACCACCGTTGCGGAGGAGGAAACGCCGCCGGAACGACCACCACAGCAATCGCCGGAAGGCCTACGGGAGGCGTCGCGGAAGCAGCTGCCACTATACCACCGCGATCCGAAGATCACACCCCCGACGGGGAGAATATCGCCCAGCAGGCGACAAGAAACAGAGAAGCGGAGAGAGGGCGTCACGAACACGCGACAGGAGAAGACGGCGAGCTGGGGCCTGTACGAGAGGTGGTTGGAGGGTAAGCCCCGAGGGACGTTGAGGGACCCAGATGCCTGCTGGAACTGCGGGAAATACGGCCATACCCGCAACCAGTGCGACCAGCGAGTGAAGCCGCATTGTTTTCGATGCGGAAGACCGGACGTGTCGAGGACATGGGAGGGATCCTCGAAACCTCGCAAAGGTTCCAGCGGGCCCACCATCTCGTACAGGCCGGCGAAATAGGTCACTGACCGCTCGCCCTCTCAGTCATCACGTACGCCTACCAGTCGCCGCGTACCCTCTCGCGAGAGTGAATCATTTATTTAGTTTCGGGGGTAGTTTTTTTCTTTTCTTTTTCTCTTCATTTTTTTTCTTTTCTCTATCGTAGGCGCTACCGTTCCTTGCAGTTCGTTGTATTATTCCTAGCGTTAACATAAGTTATTATATTACCCAGATTATTATATGACAGAATGGCCGAGAGGCATAAATAAAACAGTATAGGAGCATATTCCTAAAATAAGAGCAAATCCCAAAATTATTTTGCGACACCCGACACCCTGTAGGTCCGCCGGAGCATGAGTCTCGTCCGAGGTTCAAGAAGACGATACATCTTCCGTTCAGGGATACTAGGGTACTGTTGGAGGGTATCTCGTTTAGTTTTTTTAGTATGTTCGTTTTTTTGAAATTTTCAGGAACAAGGTACGCGTGGAATGCTGACTCATTATTCGTGGGTAACTCTCCTGGTGACGGTTACTCGTATTGTAAAGGAAAACTTCCGAAGGGAACGCTCTCGCACGTCGAGCCAACGGATCACTGTGTCGACGAATCCGTATCGGTCTGGTCCTTTTTAAAGGGGGGGGGGAGTTGTGACGTTGCAAATCAGCGACGTCACTTCGCCATTATGGGCGAGCACATTTTTAATAATGCGAAGGACCGGACCGTGCAATAACGAGACGCGAGACCGGGAAACGCAGGATTCGAGAGCGTTCCGCGAGGAATTTCCATAATTTGAAGCGCGCATTGACATCTAGCGTGCGCGCCGAGAACGGCAAGTTTCAGGGCCGAACAACGGACCACGAAACGGAGCCCCGACCTTCGACATTTTCCTAGGAGACGATTCCGGTACAGAAGGACGTCAGACGAAAACCCAATGGCATTTCGAAGCCCGACTACGGGCCACTATGGTTATCGAGGGCACCCGGTCAACCGACTTGGAGGCGCCGAAGGGACAGGAACCCATACCGACCACCGTACCATTTCGCGGTCCCGACGCCGCCGCATCCCGCCATAAATAGGGTTCCAGCGAGGATGGTGCCACCGAGAAGCCAGGACGAGGCACGAGCCTCCCCCACGTCTCACACAAAGTGAGACGTTTTCGCGTTAGGGTCAAGGAGCGATAGACCCCGTCGAGACGCCCCTGGTACGCGAACGTCGCGCGTGAAACGGAGCCCTAGGAATTCGGCAAGGAGGTCGGGTGGGGGGAACGAGAATCGATGCGGCACGCGCCCGAAAATCGATGATCACTGTCGCGGTAGCCGTCTCGCACGCACGTAATATCTGTTGACGCACGTCCAGCGAAAATCGCCGCGAGTAAACGCAGAAGGTCCGATCTCGCGAGAGTAGTTAGAGTTCGCGTGCGAGTGACCCCAGACGAGCCGAGACGCTTGGGCCCAGCCGCCGAGAGTCAAGGAGTCGCGAGGGAAACGAAGGGAGAACGGTAAGTCGCACAGTGATCCCGTTTTCGGCATTTTGGTAGCGTGTTGGCTCGACGTTTATCGCGCGAGGACGAACGTTTGTCGTTTCGCCCTCGATCTTTCGCGTAGGCCGAGACGCCGGGCGTCTCGTGCCGTCGGCTCGGGCCGTAGCGACGGTCCTTTGAGCGGTATTTCGCGTAGATAGTTCCCCTTAGAATCTCGCGCTCGGAAGTTTCCTCGGAGGAATCGCGTCTCGCGAATATTTCGTCAGACGTCTCGTCCAAGTCTCGAATCCTGTGGCGTGTTGCGTAGCGAACTCATCTCGATTTCGTCGCCGTTCGTATCGTCCGTCGCGTGCTTTTCGTACGCGTGCTATCGCGACAGTCCCGTATCGCGCCGTCCACCTGCGCTTCGCGCGATCCCGCCCGTCGGGAAACCGCTATAGTCGGTACCGGTCAACCGTACCCTTTTCGCGCGATTTGATTTAGCGACAACCGCGCTGCGACCGATCAACCGTCCGCAAAAATTGTATAAAGAGCGCGGGCTCTCGGGTTGCGGTCACGTGACCGCGATATTGTAAATCTGCTGACAAGGAAATAAAACATCCACTCGGGACTCATTACGTTGTCGTCAATTCCCTGTGAGATCCGTCCTGCCGTAAGGGCTGTCCTCGTCCTTCCGTGTTCGAATCATCTGGCCCCGTCGCGTCCTCGTTCACGATCCGCGTGTCTCGAAGGTTCGATCTCCGAGTCCGAAATTCGTGTCGTGTTTCGCGTGACACTTTTCACGGTGTCTGGCGCCCGAACGATCTCGCGGAAATTTCGAACCTTCGGACGTCCTTTGTCTCGGGCGGATCACGGGCATACGGCTGCCCGCGGCCCGGCCTAAGGGCCTGTAAAAGCCCGAAGTCGCTCGGTCGGAGGTTTTCTAGCGTCCGCGCGTGAGCGACGTGACAGTATATTAACTTATATTGCGTACAATTGCAGAAACATGGCAAATAAAAAGGTTGAATGCATGGAAACGTCTCCGATTGGGGACCACCCGGAGGCGACAGGAGCGGCGAGAGCTGATACCTTGGTGGCTGCTGGACCGTCGTCGGCCGTCGGCACGTTGCCGTTACACCAGCCTGTGAGTATACGATACATTATCAACTATTGACTATGTACGTGTATGTTACTATTTATTATTATTCTGTATGTTACAGCCCCAAGATAACAGCGAAAAGGAAAATGAAGTAGGGGAGGCTGTGGAGGTTATATTGTCCGAGGGACAAATAGTGAGTTCTTCAATGGAATCTTCTTTTACTACACAGGGTGGGTCACCAAACATCTTTGCACCTCAAATATCTTTGTTGTTTCTAAAGATACGTAAAATATGGTAAGGACAAAGTTGAATGGTACAATGGGGCTGACACGATGTAAAACAAAAATTTTGTTTTTATGTCATTTTTTTAGAGATATCAAGCTCAACTTCATTTTTTAAAATGGAATGTGGTATTTTAGAGTTATTTAAATTGAAATATGTTCTGAATTACTAACTTTTCGACATACATAGGTTAGTACTTTTTTATAACGAATGTCCAGCTGCATCGATTGATGTATTAAAAAATACCACATTCCATTTAAAAAAATTAAGTTGAGCTTGATATCTCTAAAAAAATGACATAAAAACAAAATTTTGGTTTTGCATCGTGTCAGCCCCATTGTACCATTCAACTTTGTCCTTACCATATTTTACGTATCTTTAGAAACAACAAAGATATTTGAGGTGCAAAGATGTTTGGTGACTCACCCTGTATATGTATACGTTATTTTTATTCTTCGTTGTATTAATGTTATTTTGTTATGTTACAGAACCGAATACTGAAAGAAATGGGAAAACAGTATTATAAGCGCGGGGGCCGCGGGCGAGGTGGTGGAGGACGCGGGCGAGGCGACCCAAAAAACCGGGGGCGAGGCGGCGCGAAGAACCGGGGGCGAGGCGGCGCGAAGAACCGGGGGCGAGGCGGCGCAAACAAACGCGGGAAAGACGGCAAAAATAATCGCGGGAGAGGCGGTGCAAATGCAAATGTAGTGGTGTACCATAATTATTACAACTAAAATAAAAAATTTTAATTTAAAAAGTTAATTATAGTTCATTTTTATTTTTTTACCTATGCAATAAGCGCCATTACTTTCAAAAAATTACATATAATTATATATATTAAATTTTTAACAAATTAACTTTGTGACGTTTCGATTTCGCGTGCCGTTAGCTCAGGAGTGACGTAGGGTTCGTGAGAGTAAATGAGCGAAATCGGAAATGATGAGAAAACAAATTAAAGATTTATTCTGCCTTATGAACTACAATACTGAACGGTAATGCGTGAACTAATAACTAAATCTGTGCTCTGCGCCTCGGGCGTGACAAACAAACAAAAGAACCGCTCTTCCCGAGGGCGCAGCGCGACCAGCCGGACTACCTGGAGCGGGCGGAAGGCCCCTGGACGTCGGTCGAGGGCGTCGGCCTCGTCGGTGGCGTAGCCTAAAAGTAACAATTAAATAGAACGTAATGAGGCGGAGAACGTCGGCGGCGCGCGCGTTCGCGTTCTGGTACAGCGGTCGGGTATTCGAGCGAGTGTCGCGAGAAAGTTGGAGCAGGATAACAGGCGCGGGTCGGACCGGGCCCGCGGTCGGCCCCCCGCGCAGTGCCGCAACGTTCCTACCGCTGGACCGGAGGGACACGTTACGGGCGCACGCTCCTCGGCAGGGCCCGAGGGACGCGTGTATCACTGGCGCGGCGTCGAGTCCACGGGACCACCCCGAGCCGCGAGAGGGAATCGTTTCGGAAGCCGAGTCGGGCGTGGCTCGCCCCGTACAGGTGCCGCAACGTTCCTACCGGAGGACCGGAGAGATACGTTACGGGCGCACGCTCCTCGGGAGTGCCCGAGGGACGCGTGTATCACCGGCACGGCGTTGAATCCCCGGGATCGACTCGGCCTGGAGACAGTGGCAGGTGGTCACCGGAGGCCGGGTAGCCCGCGGTGTACGGCCGGAGAAACGGGGAGTGCTGCAACGCTCCTACCGGAGGACCGGAGAGACGCGTTACAGGTGCACGCTCTTCGGAGGTTCCCGAAGGGCGCGTGCTTCACTACCCCGCAACGACGGGATCGAGTCACCGCGAACCGCGGCACGGTTGGCCCCTGGCACTGGCGGACAGGTAGGGAGTCGGCCGTCGGAGACTGAGATGGCCAGCTGCGTTTCTGGCAGGTCGGGTTGCCCAGCTGTGCTGTTTGCCCTGAGAAGGACTGGCAGAGCTCGGTCGTATCGCCTCAGTGTCTCCCGGCGAACTCCGCTCGTTACGTGATTCGGAGCTCCTTATATACACCGGTTATTCGGTCACGTGACATGTGTCGGTCGCGGGGGACGGCGCTCTCTCGTTGGCGCGTGAAAATCCGCGTCGTTGATTGGCGCGCGGATAGCTTCGCGAGAGTCTATAAGTAGGAGTGCCTTCCGGGCGCTCCTCACATGACTCGTATGACTCGTGACGAGTCGACGGCTCGTCACAACTTAATATCTTTAATTTGTTGTGTAATTACTTTTTTTCTTTCATGCAATTTTTATTTGTTTCTTTTTATTTTCTACGTTTGTTTCTCTCTTTTTCCTGTCTTTCTGTTATTCAAGCAAATATAAGATTAATTACACGTACATGTAGTTAAATAATCTGCAAATAATGCGTTAATTTGATACATTGCGTATAAAGCTTAGATTAATAATTATTATTTACGTTAAGTTAGATTGCCAATTTATTCTAAAATATAAATATTATTATGCGTGATAATTATTTTTTATCTGAGGGCTTAAATTATATCTTTTTTTCTAACAAAAGTTCGAACTGTAAATGCACATGATTCGCATGTAAATAGACTATTTTGTATACTGTTTTCAGATGAATTTTGAATTTATTTTTAAATTTCAATTGATGTCTTATTGAAATAATATTTATACCTACTTGTAGCTAAGGCCTCGGAATATACATATAATATAATTATTTAATCTCTTAATTATTGATCTAAAAATTCAAGGTGAGTTTGAAATCTCCTCTATATCTCCACCCTTGCGGAAAATGTATAATAATATGCTCCCCTCTATACCGTCTATGTTTTGAAAAACAGTTGTATGCTATGTTGTAATAACAAATAAAATGTATTTTTTTTTTTCTTTTCTTGTTTAACGTCGCTCTGAACTCTTAAGCTAAGGTTATTTCGCGACGGGACCTACAGTTTATAAGGTGGGCTCCGAACCACCTAGGGAGGTAGTGCAGCCGGCAGCGGGACTCGAACCCGGGACCACCGATTAGCAGTCGCGCCTCTGCCCACCGAGCCACCGCCTCCCCAAATAAAATGTATGTATGTTACATAATGTTTCTATTATCTTCCCATTACACCTATAAAATACATCTGTAGCGTCGTCGTATACGATTATTATAATTAATCATCTTGTATGTCAAAATAAATATATATTTTACTGATAATTATCTATCTTGTGGTCTACAACCGAAATATCCTTTTTCATTAAAAGTTTAATCTTTAATCATTTGAATTTCATGGAAACGTCGACTGATTGTTGCACTGTAGTAATGAACGATCAAAATTTTTGACACAAACGAGGACAGCGTATGGGCAAGAAAGAGATCAAAGCATTTACCATACAGTGTCCTTCTTTGCGTCGAAAATTTTGATCATTCATTACTAGACTGCAAGAAGATTCACTTCTGTCGCTCGTGGTTTTCTACCAGTATGATTTTATATTACATATATCGTAGGCACACGAACGCACCGGCCGAACGGTGTGTATGCGCCATACAGTCTCACTCGAGCACACCGACGCTGCAAGCAGCCGCCAGCGTGCATAGCCTATCTGGCGGGCGCACTGCCGAATATTGCAAAAACAGTACTCGTGAACGTAAAAGCCGGGCTTTTATCCAAATAGCACCCTAGATTGATCTTCCATCTACCGATTTTGACTACTAAAAAGTCAAATCGTTGCGTTATAAGGTTTTCAGAAGCGTACTCCCGGACCCTTCCGATGCTTGTAGGCACACGTACACGCTGCCTGAACGGGGTGTACGCGCCACAGAGTCGCACTCGAGCTCGCCGACGCTTTTACATCGGCAGCTGAATTGTGACGTCACGGTTGCTGACGAAGCCTAACTTACCGGCTGTGTACATGTTTTCTGTTTAGTGAATGCTGTCTCCGCCGGGAGCGTATCAACTTTAGAAAGTGTATCCAACGCCCCCTAATTCAGCTTCATCTACCGGCCGCTCATCCGATTTAGCGTGACGATTAATTCGTCAAGGTCACGCGAACAGACGGTGCCCTTAAACATTGGTGGCCGTGCCGGACCGTGCCGTGCCTGGCCTGGCTAGTATGGTTCGACCCAGTGATGGTATAGTCGTGGGCCGTAGGCCGTTCCCCTGAACCGCTGGTTTCCCCTTCCCTGACCTACCCGCTCACGTATTGTCGACCGCGTTGCACGTATTGGTGCCTGCTCAGCAGCGCGCGCGCTACACTCACAAGCTCTCTGCTCTGTCCGTGTGAACTATCTGCTCGACTGATCAACGCCAACGCATTCCTTCGATTTTCACGTTACCGAAGTTTCGAACGCCTGAGTTGGCCCGAGTTGGAAAGCCAGGATCTGGAGACGGCGCGCATTTGAATCTCGGCATGGCGCTGCGCACATTTTGCTATGACTTTTGATCTAAAAAAGATATCAAAGAGAAATTTGGACTAAATTTTTTTAGAAAAATCGGGTTTAATGATGTAACACACAGAAATATAGTTTATATTTTTTAAATAATGTTTTCGATAGCCGGATAAGATAGTCGAAAATGCCAATCAAAATTGATTTTTACTCACGTCATGTACAACAGAAAATTACGAAAAAATTCATGAATATTCTACCTAATAGCACACACGACTGAGATTTTTTTCAAATGTTTTGGTTGTAAAATCGATTTTTAAGCAAATCTGAAAACATAAAATTGCCGATTTTATATCAAAGTCTTCAGTTGACCACATTTTGTATTATTACGTTAATTGTGTCTCACCCTGATTATTAATGTGTATTTTTTCAGGTTTCTCGGATTATGAACACACGTTTTAAAGAATTGTAAAGCCACAAACATTCGAATAAAATGCATATTAAGTATTGAAGTTTTAAAGATATCAGTCAAAAGAATCACAGTTAAAAGTTACGATTGCGAAGTGCGGAATGAAATTTTTAGGTAACCACACACTTATTGTTCGCGATTCGCTCACCACGGCGAGGTGTTTGTTTCGCGCTCCCCTCGCTCCGTCGTGACGTCATCTTCCGAACGCGGGTCCCGCGCGAAACGAATCTTCGTTTCCCCCCGTCGCACTTCTCGCGATGTCTCGATCATTCCCCAATCCGCGATCCTGTGTCGTCGCATGATCCGTGACGCACGAATCCGCGTTCCTGGATCATCGCGTGATCCTCAATCGGCCTATCAGCGGTTTCCTAGAATTCGGACTCGCGCTGATTCCGAGAATTCTGACTCATTCCGTTTCTCACAATCGATCGCTTAAATCCGTTTTCGTAATCTCTCCGTTCTTCTTTCGCTCGTTCGAGTAATTCGCGTCGTCGACGTAATCGCATATTAAAGCGAAATTCTATACGTAAAGGTTTAAACGAGTGTAATTGTACGGTTTCATACACATTCAAAATACAGTCCACTTATTGTCGTTATAATTCAAGGGTTCCGTGTAACTTCTATTTTATCCTCGTTAAGTATCGCGCGGCTTGCATCCCGTTCCGATACACTTATCTTCTTTTTCTAAATCATCCTTTATGCTTCTGGTCCTTGTTTCCAGCTATTTGAAAATTCCGCTACAGTTGGTCCCCTGCGTTCCTATATTCGAAGAAGAAACAAATATAATTAAAATCATAATTCTAATTGCAATATTATTTGATTCAATATGAACAGAAACGTATACTTATCTCAATTTTCTCAAATAAGAAGGAGAAGTGCTGCAAGAAGTGACCGGCCTACAAATTCGAAGATGAATGCAAGTGTAATCGTCGGAAATCCTCCGTTCCCGCCGAACTTGCATATAAATTCCCCGAGGCCATCAGGGATAAATGTCTATCATCGATAGACATGGTGCGACTAGACTCCTGTCTAGTTTTCAGGGATGTGCGCAACACATACATAGAATTTAATACATAGGTCGTACCTATTTTATTTCTTTTTCTCGTTTTGATATCCGGTATCAAAGAGAATACCCTTTCGGCCTCGGCATTGGAATGTGGTAAACACCTTACCACATTGCATAGTAAACGCAGGTTTGAAAAACGAGGAACTTTTTCCGCGTTTTGTTGTTTTGAGATCTCCATCCACATTGCGTCGAACGTAAGCTTCGACCATTCACGTTTTTGGGCTTCCGATGTACCGTGATACAGAAAGTGCCACTCTCTCTGTAATCCGGTGGCATCGAAGTCGCCCAATTTTTTCGCGACCGCTAATAAGTTGCATGAGGTCGTGGCTCGGTCGCTGTCGTGCAGTGCCTTGTCAGGTTTAAGGACTGCCACTGCTTTGAGGAAGGAATCGTCATGGGGGAGACGATTTCTTATCTCATTGCATATGGTGATATGAAAGCGTAAACAATTCTTCCGGAAGATGATGACGTCATCTTCCGGCATTCCCCTCTCCGCTGCTTCCTCCATGAAATCGTTGCTTTCTGAACCAAGATTCACTTGATTCAGTGGAACCAGCTTGGTCGCCAACGAAAAATTCACCAAACGTATCAGCGGAAAGTGCTCTTCCGAGAGCAACGGTTGTTTTAAAAATTGTTTTAAAAAAAACCGCAGCAGCTCTTCCGAATAGGGCTGCAACTCCTGGACTAATGTTCGCCTACTTTGGAAGTAGGCGTTGAAACGGTTCAAGCGACCGAGGACAAAATCCAAAAAAAGAAAGTATCCTTTGGTTTCTGCTTTACCGAATGCCGTAGCGAATCTGTTCGCCAATTCCGTATTTTCGGAAAAGGCCTGCTCTGTAAAAAATCTACTCAAGTCGTCCCACGACTTTAAAAATCGTTTCACACATTGGTGTCGAGCAAGCCAGCGTGTGTCAGACAATTTGAGAATTTTCAAAGGAGAGTTGTGGTAACTCTCCTGAAATTGACGCAAAATAGCAGCCCGTTTAGGACTTGCATTAACGTACGATGCCGCGCCACGAAGCAACTGGTCGATTTCTTTGGGTATTTCCATACAAGCAGCACTCGCTGCCAGTGCCAACGAATGACAAATACATGGAACTCCAATAATTTTCGGATTCTTCTGCAGCAAATGCGTTGTGAACGATGACACTTCCCCTGTCATTACAGATGCGTTGTCTGTGCCGAGACCCACGATGTTCCTCAGAGGAATTTGCATCTCCAACAAACGATTCTCAAACGCTTTGTAAAGCTTCTCCGCTGAGCAGTCGCTGGCGTCAAGGTGTATCAATTCCAACAATTCGGTCGCAACAGCCAAACCATGCGGCTCAATATACCTGACAGCTAATGTCAACCACTTGTCGTTGGTTAAATCTGACGATTCATCCTCGTAAACAGAAAATTTACAATGCCGTAGATTATCGGCAATGCGTTCTGTCTCGCGAACGCACAGAACATTTGATATCATTTGCCTGCACTTCCTGCGACCAACTCTCATGCCCTGCAAGACTTGAGGCTCTTTGCCTATATCTTGCATGAGGGCGAGAAATTGAAGGGCGATCGCGAGGGGAATGTTATTCTCCGCGAAAAAAGCCGCGTACTTAAGGGTGTAGATCCACTCTCTAGTGTGCATGACGCACACAGCGTAGACCCATATACGTACACGAGGATTGCAAGGGTCCGGCATATTAGAAAGTATGACCTTTTACTGCATATTTGCGACCCGTACGACGTCACAATCGTTAGATGAAAGATCAGTTCAGCGCGCTATGTTCTTACAATTTCGAAATTATGCGTTATAGAGGCGCAATCGACTTTATTCGACAGCAAACAGCTGAGCATCGAGTTGAGAGGTATGCAATATGGCGGTACTACGACTCCCTACGAACGCTTATGTCTATTTTAGCTAAGTCAGTCCCCAACGAGCCGAGTTGTCGGGGATGTATCGGTAAAACAGAGGGAGGCTCTGCGAACAGGCCCGACTAGCCGTCCCACGATGCGCTCGCATACAAGTACGCTCGGTCGGAGCGTCCGTGTGCCTGAGCGCGCGAGGGAGGTTCGGTATTTGCGAAAATACAAATCTGCCGTGCACATTACGATGCTCTGCGTGGTCGCGATCGCTAGATGAAGGATCCATCTAGCGCGCTATGTCCCTACAATTTCGATATTATGCTTTACAGAACGGCAATCGACGATATTCGAAAGGATTTTCGGGATTTGCGCGTCTGTGTGCCTCAAGACGGTCAGTCGAGCCTGCTTGCGGAGCCTCCCGAAAATGCTGTCGAATAAAGTCGATTACGCCTCTATAACGCATAATTTCGAAATTGTAAGAACATAGCGCGCTAGACTGATCTTTCATCTAACGATTGTGACGTCGTGCGGGTCGCAAATATGCAGTAAAAGGTCATACTTTCTAATATGCCGGACCCTTGCAATCCTCGTGCACGTATATGGGTCTACGCTGTGTGAGTCATGCACACTAGAGAGTGGATCTACACCCTTAAGTTCGGCAACTTTGATCTTTTCGCCGAGTGAGGTAGCCTCGGCTACGATTTCTTATGGCTGGTCACTTCCTTGGGCAGTCTCTGCGATGTTTGTCAGAACCATTTGCCTCATGTTCTCCAGATGAATTTTCCTCGACGCGTGCCTCTGTATTTCGGACATCCCGCATTCGAAAACCTTGTTATAGGTTTTGCAGAAGCACTTGGTATCGTCCGAAACAACTTCTTCCAACCAAAGCTTCAAGGAGTCGTCGGCGTCATACCAATGACGTTGGAACCTCTTCTTGCTCCTTTTGGCGTGTGCACCGG
This sequence comes from Lasioglossum villosulum, assembly GCA_963971365.1. NCBI lineage: Eukaryota > Metazoa > Arthropoda > Insecta > Hymenoptera > Halictidae > Lasioglossum > Lasioglossum villosulum. Next base: position 11,642,154 of record OZ020502.1, on the reverse strand, counting down.
CCATTATAACTACGCGAATTGTTCAAATATCTAATAGGAACACTATTATAGTAATTATCACTAACACTATTATACTATTCTAAACTATGCTTATACTATCACACTATTATACACCCTTAAACTAATTATTAATAACACATTTACACTAATATTCTAATCTGGGAAAATGGGAGGTTCCTTGGGTTATTTGAAGCAACATTTTCCTTTACAAAAATGGCGTCCGCGGCTTTGTTCAGGAGTTATTGACGAAAAACACGGACCAATCAGAGCGCGACCTGGACGCGAGTCAGCACAGTCTACCCGATGCGCCAACTGTCAATTGGCCGAATGTGCCATCGCATGTCTGGATCGCGCTCTGATTGGTCCGTGTTTTTCGTTAATAACTGCTAAACAAAGCCGCGGACACTATTTTTGTAAAGGAAAATATCGCTTCAAATGACCCAAGGAACCTCCCATTTTCGGGTGTCGGAGGAATTTTGGGACACCCTGTATATAAATCCACCCCTATTTTCTTCGAGGACCGTGCAATGTATTTCCCGTGAAAACGGGAACGACTTTTGCCTTTTAAATCCGCACTCATAAAAGGATTAATACTCGACCAGTAATGTGTTTTTGACTTTGTGGAGTTACAATGCCGAACTTCGACCCTTAGGGTACGCTCCCAGTGGATCCGACGTCCGACCGTCTTGGTGACGTCATAGGCTTCGGCCCGGTACTTCCACTGTGTAGGTAGGCCCGTCTGTGTGACACTTCAGCTTCGTCCGACGTCGGCTGACAGAAAGGCCCTCGCGCGATATGTTTCGGTGCAGCGTTCACTTTAAATAATTTTCACGTCACCAATTTTGAAGTGTCCGTATTTATATAAGCGGGTTCGTAAAGAGAACACTTGGGGCTATATCATCATTATTTTTATTTTTTTAATTTTCTGGTGCTAGGATGGCAACGCACCTGTTTAAAAAACAATTGCAAAATAAAGTATGAAAACAAAAATTTTTTCAACTGAAATAATTTTTATTAAATACTCTTGCGGTTTCACAATGAGCACCCAAAACTCATTTTTATCATTTAGTAGTCGTATCTCGGATTGAATGATTGATGTGCATTAATGGTACGTATATTAACGCTCACGAGAGTACGGATATTATAATCGTAAGCAGAGAAATTCAAAGATTCGTATCTTTACATCTTTCAATGATTACTATATCTGTGTTTTAAGATTCAACCGATTTCGACGCATTCGTTCATATTGTTCATATTGACGTCCAGTTCTAAAAAAAAAATCGATGGGACTCAAAGGGCACTCAAAGGAATTTGTATTTTTTGTAATTTAAAGTAATGTACTCACCGCACTGAATAATATCTACACTATAAAACTTTAGATTATAATGTATGATCGATGCATTAATACTGTAATGTATTAATACTATAATGTATCTGAATACATAGATTTTTTTAAATGACGTTACCATAGTAAACGAATTATTGCCACGTATTGGGGACTTTGCACCACTGTGCGACGTATGTATGTACGAAAGCGTAGCGGCTATCCGCAGGTGCTATTGGAACATTGCGCATGCAAATGGTCGGGCCATTATTGGGCGATTTGAGTAGTTGGTGATTGAAAAATTACTTTATAGTCAGCACGTATTGTCCGAGAAAGTACCTGTCATAAACCTCTCAATAGAGAACAGCCCCGGGAACGGCACATAAACAAATCGTGCCTATCGCCAGGTCTGCCCATCCCCACCACCACGGCCACGCGCCCGTAGTCTCAATGTTTTGACGTCGACAGTGCACGCTACATAGTGTGTGTCGCCGCTGTAGCCAATATTTCGACACAACCGAAAATGCGTGTGAAACAGGGCCGCCTCCTCCACTCTTATTCAATCGGCCGCGCATTCGTATCCAGACACGTCACCGTGGTCCTGCCTGAAAACGTTCTTCTCAGGCTTGCATCAATATACAATGTCATCCGTTCGGACCAACACGAGATGGCGCCTTACCACCCCCTTTTTTTTTTTGCGTGAGGGAAATGCTTTTACGCATACCCCGTACCCCCTGGGAGAGATACGAGGTTATGTGGGGCTACGTGGCCAGAAGGGCTCACAATTACCCACTAAAAACCTCACGACAACCTTCCCTAAGCTATCCGGGGGCGGCTGGGATCTCCAAAGAACACAACCAGCCATCCCCCTTCGCCCTTGGCCCTGTGTGGGGCCTCGTCCCGGGGGGAGGGAAGCTCCCCCCAGCAATACCTACGCTATCAGGGTGTAAGCAGGTTGCCCACTTACACCCCCCTTCCCTGGGCCGTTCGGTGGGCTTCGCGAGTCTCCAGCTCGCTCCGCCCAACGACCCCCGGTGACTCCGTTCCTCGCTCGAGGAGCCCTTAAAAGGGCTCTCGGCCGAAGGACGAAGTCTCCGCGCGCGACAAGGGGGGACGAAGGCGGGCACACCGCCCGCGTTCGCCCCTCCCCCACTCCCACCCCCTCCCCCGACCCAACGATCTTTACGTCCCCGGGGGGAAAGAGGAAAGGGGGCGGGAATAGCCCCCCCAGCACAAAAGAACAACCCGTCTGGGATGCCTCTTCGGGGGAGGCGGGAAGGACTTAACGAGTCCCGCCTCCCCCGGTCCGTCGCCTGCCCCGTAGCGTGGGGCGGGCCGCTCGGCGAGGGCGCCTCGCCAGAGCAATCCTTCTCTCGGAGAGGGGGTTGGCCTCCCTCTCCCTTTCTGCCACCTCCTTCCGCTGCATCACCTCCTCGCAGAAGGAGGTCACGGCCTTGTGCGACCTCTCGTCGCCAATCATGTGGTCGACCACGGCCGACAACGAGAGGTCGCCCCCAATCTCGCTTCTTAGGACACGGCGCGGCGCCGACCACGCTGGACACTCTTCCAGCGTGTGCCGCTCCGTGTCCAAAGCCTCCGGACAGTGGTGGCACCGTTCGGTGGGTTCCCTCTTGATCCACGCCAGGTACCGGCCGAAACATCCATGGCCGGTTAACACCTGGGTGGATCTGTAGGTGAGCCTTACTCGCCTCTCGCACCATTCCTCCAGAATGGGCAGGAGGGCCCGGACTATTGGCCGGCCCGTATTGGCGGCCAGAGTTTCCGACCGCCACAGGGCCAGCGATTCCTGCCGGGCCTGGCGCTTCACTTCTACAATCCTGTCCTCCTCGTCCGGGTCCGCTTCTCCCCTGCGCAACGAGCGGACGGCCAAATACCAAGCCGTCCGCTCCCTTGCCTGATGGTGCAGGGGAATCAGACCCGCGAGGAGGCACGCCGCCTCGGTGGAGACGGTGCGATAGCCCCGTATGGTCCGCAAGGCCAGCCGGCGCTGCACTCTGTTGCAGAGTGTTTTACTGCGCCGGCTGACCGACAATGCGTCGGACCACACGGGTGCCCCATATAGGAGCTTGCTATGCACCACCCCCGTATAGAGGCGGCGGATCCGTCCATCGGGCCCCCCAGTATTGGGCAGCAGTCTCCCTAAGGAGGCCGCCACCGCTTGAGCCTGGGGGGCCAACCGACCGAAGTGCTTCTCGAAGCGCCAGCGACTGTCGAGAGTCAGGCCCAGATACTTCATCTCCTGCCTGACCTCGACAACGGCATCACCTACCTGGATCCCGAGTTGGGGCGGCGGCCGCCGGTTCGGAGGCAATGCGTGTAGCCACATCGCCTCCGTCTTACCGGCGGCTATCTTGAGCCCCAACCCCTCGATCCTACCCACCACGGAGTCCACCACTACAGCCGCCAAGGCTATCGTTCCCCTCCATGTCTCCCCCTCCACGACCACCAGTGTATCGTCCGCATAGCAAATCACACTGGCGTTGCGGGGGAGAGTAGCCCGCAGCACCGAGTCGTATGTTATGTTCCACAGGAGCGGTCCTAAAACCGACCCCTGCGGAACTCCTCGGTGCATGTTCTCCCTCTGCATCACACCGTACCGGCCACGGTACTCAAACCGCCTGTCCCGGAGATAGTCCCGAATGACCTCACGGAGGTAGGGGAGCACCCCGTGATACTCCAGCGCCCCCATTACCTCATCCCAGGGCAGGGTGTTAAACGCGTTGGCGATATCAAGCGATACCGCCAGCAACACCCTGCCCGCAGCGACCGCACTGGTCCGGAGGGAGGCGAGTCGATCGATGGCATCGATCGTAGAACGCCCCCTGCGGAACCCAAACTGGCAATCGCTGAGATCGGGACCACTCGTTGACAGGTGCTCGACGAGGCGATCTGCGATAATCTTTTCATAGATTTTCGCCACCTCGTCGAGGAGACACAACGGCCGGTACGCAGAGGGAAGCTCTGCGGGCTTGCCTGCCTTTTGGAGGAGAACAAGCCTGGCGACTTTCCATTCCCTGGGGAAGGTTCCCCGGCTCAGACACGCGTTCAGTACGCCGATCAGAGCCGGGGCGAGGACGTCGAGCGCCGCGACCAATACTCGTCCGGCCTTACCACCCCCTACAGTCGCGTAGTAGTGAGCGATAACAGTTTAATATCTTAACACACTACTGTTCAATGAACAAATTGAAAATGTATTTTCACTACGTGAAGACAAACGCTGTCGACCCTTATTTCAGAATGTCTAGAGAATATTCAGCAACTTTATGGATCCAATATAACAAACAATTCATACCTAACAGCTGTTTATGTAGTTTGCAGGGTGAGCCTGGCAACATGATGATCTCAAATAACTCGTAAGCTATTTGTTGTGCAAAAGAAATGTTGAAAAAAACGTTGTATGGTTCCTAGGTAGGTCATATAGTATTCTTACCTATATCTATCGGATTTCTATAGGATATCTATAGGATTTTTGATACTTTGATTCGAGGTGTGAAGGTCAGCATAAAAAAGTATTGACTTTCATACATCACAAATCTAATAGTCAACGAGATATTATAGATGCAATTTTCCAGATGTAGCTACTGCCTGAGAGCTAGTGGGTGCCTGAACTGACATCCTTCAGCTTGAGTGCGATAATGTACATACATATGTGCACGTTCTGTTTAAAGAGCTGAAAGTGTTCTTCATACCTTGATGAAAAATCATAGTGACAAAAGTGCATATTTTAAATTTTCATTACAGGCACAGATAAAATTGTACCCTTCACATTTATCTTCGAAATTTTACGCAATAGTAATGTGTAATAAAATTTTATTATGCATTATTTGGTAAAAAGATTCTTCTAACATCTTGAAAAAATCCACTTTTTCTTAAACCCATTCCAACTTGGCCACCATGGAAGTGAAAGACAGGTAAAAGAGTCACTGCACATGGTATGCGGGTTGACGGGAAAACCCCAAGATGAATAGCTGACCGTGGAGGACTCTGCAAGGTTTTTAACACTTTATTGCTACTGAGGCGTAAACAGATGTTCGAGTCTTCCTTCGTGGCTCCGACGATAAAGTAATAAAGAACTAAATGCATTTAGGAGAAGCTTCCTCTCAAAAATAGCACGAAAGTCACGTCTGTTGGAAAAAGGTATATTTTCCATTTATTCAGGTACGTTGTCAAACTATCGTTGCCGTGATTGGTTGGTTTACCTGAAAATCGTTATCCAATCAGCAAAGTTATGGTCATTGGTGTACATTGAAGAGCTTTCGCTCTAGAGCGCGGGAGCGAAGACATCAGAACGATTTCGCGACCCTTCTAGTGTAGATCGAACAAGTTTTGTGACATTATGGATTGAGAGAAATTGATCAGTTTGGTCCAGGAGAGGGAAACCCTGTAGAACCCTCAACACCGGGAATACCACAACCGGGATTATAATCGGAGGCTGTGGGATGAAATTGCCACCGAATTGAATTGTCAAAGTAAGTACCTACGGCAATTACTACATACATACAAGTGATCTATATTTTTTGAATTTTCATGTAGGCCCTCTTAAAAAAGTTATAAAATGCAACTTTTAGAATTTTTCTTCAATTCCGATTAATTGCAATTTTCACTAGCGTCCGAATATTGATTTGAGTAACTGTACATTGTATACTATCAATACATATATGTACATTATATATGATTATTATACATTACAATTAGTATACTTTATACCATGTAATTTTTATTATTTATGTATTTTCAGGCGCTATTGTCAAACTTAAATGGCAACTTCTCAGGGACACTCACAGACGAGAAGTCAGAAAGGGCAATCAGTCAACCGGTTCTCGCAGGCAAGGGGAGTTTAGATGGCTCTACTACAGCCAAATGAACTTCCTAGAGGACACCTATGCGGGCAGGCCCATGGTTGAGAATATTCCCGATACTCCGGAAAAGCAAAGAGTTGACGAAAACATTTTTGTCAATGTGGATCTGGACGAGACGGAGGCTCTTGAGAGACCATCGCCACAAAAGAGGAGAAGATTGGCGAAAGATACTCGCGAGGAGCTTATGCAAATCGAAAGGGCTAAACTGGAGTACCCCCGCAAATGCGACAGGACACAGGCGACAAAGAGGATGAAGATTACCACTTCATAATGAGTCTGATAGGGAGTATGCTTGCCGTACCCCAACGGAGAAAATTAGCAGTCCGTATGCGTTTGCAACAAGTTTTTATGGACGAAGAGGCAAACGCGGAAAATTAGAGGTGTTTAGGTTAAGGCATTTGTTTTTTTTACTTTATAGTGCGTTTGTGTGTTTAGGTTCAGGTATTATGTGTTTTATATTTTATATTGCGGTGTGTGCCTCCGCGTGTGTGATATTATTTAATCCGAGAAACGCGTCGAACATCGGGCATTTCGGTAGCCGGTCACCTCGATTTACATAGTTTGCCTTTTGCCGAAACTTATATAATGTACATCTCGACTTTCCATTCGATAGATTCCGTTCAATGTTCAAATCTATGCTTCTTTATTGTTCTGCCGCAAAGAAAGTATTCTATTCCGACTAAATATTGTACGCATTATTCACGAGGTCCGTTCTCGCCGTGGGGAACGTCCTGTCCGATCCTGCGTGAAATCCTGGCCCTTAACGAGCTGGTCTGGTCCACGCGAACGTGAACGAGACTCCCTTAGAGTGGATAATTTCGCGTGGGACCTCAACGTGCCTAGCGCCCGAGATATTAAAGTGTTGGTCTAGAGTTTCGAATTCGCGTTGTTTATCGCGGTGGACTGCGTCCATCACGTCTAGGCGTAGCCCGGTTATCACCTATAAAATCCCGTAGCCACTTATTTCTCCGCCTCTTGGTACCTGGTATCGGGGCCCGGAGAAATAAGCAGCGTGATAGTGTGTTGTAGTTAAGGTATTTGTATTTTCTATTTTATATTGCGTTGTGTGTATTGTAGTTAATGTTTTTCTATTGTATGTGTTGTATTTTATGTTTCAGTATAAAATATATGCGTACAACGTACTATGTTGTTGGGTCAAGAGTGTGCATTCGCGTACCTCTCACCCATGAATAAAATCGCGTATTATCATGCGACATATGCGCGATCTATTAAGAAACTAACCGCACAAGACTGTGACCCCCTCAAAATCATTTACTTCTTACACTCCGAGACAAAAAGATAGCACATTTAACTTAAAATGTTGTATAACAGTAAATTCGCGTATGATATTTAATGTTCAATATTTCGTGGCTCCTCCTTTACGTTTAATAACAGCCATCATTCGCTTTGGCAAAGATTTATACAGTTCTTTAATAATATTTTGCTCCAATTGCTCCCACTCATCTAGAATACATTTTTGTTAATTCGGCAATATTTCTAAATTGTCTGCCATTTCCATATACGGCGCAGACAACATTTTCCCAACAATTTTTAATAATGTTGAGGTCGGGTGACCTTGTTGGCCAATCCAAAACGCGAATTTTCTCGCGAGAGTAGTATTGTTTTACTATTTTGGCAGTGTGTCCTGCGGCATTATCCTACTGAAAAGTACACTTTTCTCCAGCAATTCTGATCGCGTACGTGTTTATTTGTCCTTCATCATTTCCAAATACATTTTCCTATTCATTTTTCCTTTTATAAATTTGATTTCCATTTTACCGTAGTACCCGATACCGCACCAAATCATCACACCACCACCACCACCCATTTGCCGACGACTCAAACATTGTCCCTCTTTTCGCATATCGAGAAAATAATAACTCACACTATCAAGTGTATCTAATTGTCAGATGCATATTAGGGTGGACCTTATTTTTCGACCTTCGAATTTTTTCCCCGACACCCCCCGGATTTGTGAGAACTGTTGAGAAAACGAGCTGGCAAAAATTTAGTGTCGATCGGATAATGTAAAACCGGCACGCAACGAATTTGAAAAAATTTTTCCTTTTTAATCATGACATAAATATACGTTGGAATACATCGTTGAATTTGTCTTTTTTCTCTGTAAGAAAAATTCTATTGCAAACTCCAGCATTTCTGTAATATTGTTAATAGATTGATGCGCGTACTCGTTCTCAATTCTTGCTATAAAATTTGATTTATTAATTTGGGGTCCAACAGCTTTAGGGCGCGTTGCAAATTTACAAGACACTGTGACGCGGCAGGTTTTGCCGACGTATTTCCGAACGAAGGACTGGGTCACCTCGAGCAGTGCCGAAACAAAAGAGCCGTTGCGATCGCTCTCCCTGGGAAAATCCGAGTACCAGTGGCAGAGAATTAACGCGTTTTAAACGTCGCGCCACTGAGCGCGACGCGAAGTTACAGGATCGTAGCCGGACTCCGCGAGGGAACCCGGTACCTAATTCCGACCGCTAATTGGCGAAAATACATCGAGACGAGGCACTCAAAGGACCTATCGCAGCATCGACGCCGTACCGAACATGTCGGGATTGGGACGAGCCCAGGTCAGCAAGCCTGGAGGAGCGGACGAGGACCTCGTGAATCGGAGATGACCACCCCCTCCGTCCCGTCAGCCCCTCACCCGGAGTAGATCGCGAGCAGACTGCCGGACCGGCTCGTACCAACCTCGAGGCGCGCGGCGGAAAACCAGGGAACACAGTCTTCGGAGATCGACAAATTGCCGAAGACAAGGGGGCCCCCAATTGAGAAGCGCCCCTGCCGCGAGAACCCCTGCGATAGGCCCGAGCGTCGCTCCGTCGGAATTAGATGAGGGAGTAGGGGGACGCCCCACTTCCGCGTTCCCGAGCCGACGCGAAGTAGGTCACTGTGCCGCAAGACGTTACCGGGGTTAGACCATTTGACCATTGCGTAATAGAAAGTATTTTGCACTGCCGTAATCTGAGGGGTCCAGTGACTGCCGAATTGGTAAGTGCCGGTCAGGTTTTGCGTGTTAAATTGTGAATCGTTCGTGTTGGCTCGGGACGTGTTTGCGGGTCCTATTTTCGCGTCGTAGTCACGCGTCCGTCTGCGTAGCCGGGAAACGTGGAAAAGTGCACGCGGCGCGTCGAGACGGCCGTGAAACGCCACGTTGCCGATAATATTCCGTCCGGAGGAATACGAGACGTGCCGAATTAGTAAAAATACCGCTCATCCTCGGTGCCGCCCACGGAGGGACGACGCGACGTGCCCGATCGTTTTTCTCTCGTCTAGCTTTGCCGCGTCCTTTGGCCAGACGTCGACTATTGCCGCGTATAATACCGGAGCTCGGTAGATTCGTGCCGATACGGCTTGTAAAATCCTCGCGGAATCTGGTAACTGCCGAGCTCGACGCGCAAACGAGATATCCTACGCAAGGAACACGCGCGCGCGACCGACCACATGCCGCGAATATTGTAAGCCGCGCGTGGCAAATTTTGACCGCTGCCGGCTCCTGCCGACAGTACACGACCGAGTCAATAAAGACCGTTTTGCCGAAAAACTCTGTGCTGATTTTCCCGTGAGAAACGTTCCTGCCGCGGGGAATGCCCCGTCCTTTCCTCCCGTAGAACCCTCGACCTGTTCGCGAGTTATTTCAGGTGTTCACGTAGTCCCCGTCGCTTCGGAAATCGCTCTCGTGATTCGCAGTGTGTTCGCGTTGTTCGTGTGGCACGTCAACGTGCCTGGCGCCCGAATTTTTCCGTTGCTATCGTGGGGAAAAGTGAGCGAATTTCGACGCGGCGACGGACTATTTGTCGCGGGCGAACCACGTGTCGCGCGGCCGCGCGTGGCCCGGCTGTAAAGTGTATCAAAGACCCGTAGTCGTCCTGTTTTTCGGCTTCGAAAAATAGGCGACGTGACAAATTGGCGTCCGAACAGTTTTCCTGGACCTCTCGCCGAAAAGCGATTTGATAAAAATGGTTTTTCAAAGAGGTGCGTGAGGAAGTCGGGGCTCTCACGGAGAATTTCGTTTCTCGTTAAGCGACTACGCGATAGAGAGAGAGAGAGAGAGAGAGAGAGAGGCGATCGAGGCCGTAGCGTGCTAGAGACGCACGCCTTCGCGTTCGAAATTCTTCCCCTTTCTTTACGTTCCGCTCGACTACAGAAGGAGAGCCAACACGCACATCCTTGCCGATGTTATTGGGTTGCTATTGAAATAGTATTGAATGCCGTTTGAATTTCTTATGTGTTTGTCGCGCTGCTCGTACCGTTCCGAATTTCTTACTGATATTTATGTGCTATGAAATGCTCATTGTAATAACCATGATCTTCTTCCAGGTAAATTATTTAAATTGAACGATATTTAAAAGTTTAAAGATTTTACAGGAAATTGTCCTATAGACCTGCCGTTCTGATAATTGCCGGAAAAATTGAAATTTAAAAATTTTTTTATCGTATCTCATTGAATTGAGCTATTACTGGCAATTTTACGCGATCTGGTATTATGTATTTCATTTAATTATTGTATTTATTTCGTAGTTGCTTAGTATTTAATTTATTTAGTTATTTATTTGATTTTTATAGTCCTCATTTGTTCTTTTCTTCGTTAATCAATTACTTTCGGTCGATGATTCATGTTTCAATTATATTTTATAATCGATTCACTAAACTCGGAGTGCTCATAGAATTTTCTTTTGTAATTTAATTAATTGGAATATCGAAGAGTAGTTGAGTGAATGTGGGCGCTGACGGTTGGCCAAATTCCACTTTGAATTTAGCTGACTAGGCGCGATAGCATCTACACGGAAAATTTATTTTTTTTCTCGAACTATTCTTCAATATTCTTTAATATTCAAATTGCAAATATTGGCCAGTAGAATACTACCAACCATTCACTGAAGTCCCATAAATTGCGAATCCCATAATTATTAGGATCTGCCGTAATTTCATTCAGTTATTCAGGATTATTCAAATTTACGCGATTGTTTTTCTCCTTCAGTAAATTTTGGTGAAAGTAGTGGTTGAGGGAGATCGTTACCGATTAACCGAATCACCTAGTTTGGTTGATTAGTGCCGAGACCCCTCCGAACTCTTTTCACTAAATTAAAAATAAAATTTTTTTTTATTATCCCATATTAATTTCTGAGTCATAGCCCACAGAAAATCGTATTATACAAATGCTCCGATTTCAATTGCACCAACAATTCTAACACCGATACATCCATCATTAATAAACAAAATATTTTTTTTCTTTTTCTTATGAGATTCAACCATTTATGCGGAACGATATTTAATAATACTGTGCCATTTTGTTGAATACGGAACATTTATGACGTGTAATATTTTGAATTTATACTGAGTGATTTTTTTAAAGCAATTTACTGAATATTTATGCCGAGGAATTTTTCTCGTTTATTGTGGGATTATTATTGTGTTCTAATTAACTTCCCGATTCATAGAGAAGTTACTGTAATTACCCCGAAAATCGAAAATCGATTTTTTAGCAGATCTTTACGTTTCATGGTCATTGGAGTCATTTTAGACTATTTTTATCAAATTGTTAGTATATATGTGTGTGTGTGTGTGCGCGTATGGCCGTTTTTGTTATCAATTAACTTCCCGATTCATAGGGAAGTTATTGTAATTACCCCGAAAATCGAAAATCGATTTTTTAGCACATCTCCACGTTTCATGGTCATTGGAGTCATTTTAGACTATTTTTATCAAAATGTTTGTGTGTGTGTGTGTGTATGTGTGTGTGTGTGTGTGTGTGTGTGTGTGTATGTCCGTTTGTATGGTATTAAATTTTTCGTTAACGTTTTCTGAAAAAATAACAATGCGATCAGAATAATGAATGATGCAATCGATGCGCCCCGCTGGAACTTAGAGCTGATTAGATTTTGGTCCATGTTGGTCATGCAGTTTTTTAGTTTTTTTAGTTTTTTTCGAAAGAAGTTCATTCAAGAATGCAATTTATACGAGAGGATGGAAATTTTCCACCGAATAAACAAACGTAATTATATATATTTCATTTTTATGTAAAAAATTTTTTTTTAATTTAACCCTTTGAACACGAGCGGCGCCGATACGGCGTCCGGCCGATGTTAAGTAGCAACTCGAGCGGTGCCGATACGGCGCCCGGCCGATGTGAAGTGGCAAGGATGCATCTTGGCTATTGTTTTACTAAGTATCACACCAAAACTAATTACAGAGTGTAATATTTATCAAAATTTGTTGTTTTCGACATATAAATGAATAAACTGGTGAAATTTGTTTTTTTAATTTTTTTAAAATTAAATATTTTTGAAGTACCTGTAAAATGTTCACCTAATTTGGCCGAAATCGTCTCGAGTTGCTGGTTCGCGCAAGCGAAAACGGCCTCGAGTTCAAAGGGTTAAAAAAAATTTTTTTTAATTAAAAAAAAATTTTTTTTCAATTATGCAACTAATGCTAATGTTACCGCTTACAATAATCAAACTAGCTGGTTATTGTTGCTCGCCCGCTTCGCGAGCTCGCGGGTAGGACTGCTCTTTCGAGAGGGTTAGTGGTACGCATTGCTAGTGGGGCATACAGCTATTAATGTTTTTTTACCCCGAAAATCGAAAATCGAATTTTTAACAGATCTTCACGTTTCATGGTCATTGGATTCATTTTAGACTATTTTTATCAAAATGTCGGTGTGTGTGTGTGTGTGCGTGTACGTGTGCATGTGCGTGTGTCAAATTTTTCGTTAACATTTTCTGAAAAAGTAACAATGCGATCAGAATGATGAATGATGCAATGGATGTGCCTCGTCGTAACTTAGAGCTGATTAGATTTTGGACCATATTGGTCAAGCAGCTTTTTAGATTTTTTAGTTTTTTTCGAAAGAAGTGCATTCAACAATGCAATTTATAAGAGAGGATGGAAATTTTCCACCAAATAAACAAACGTAATTATATATATTTCATTTTATTTTTAATTATGCAGTTAATGCTAATGTTACCGCTTACAACTAACGAATCGGGAAGTTCTTTGTGTGGCTCGTGGAGAGTCACACACAAAATAAAAAAAAAACCATTAATAGCTGTATGCCTCACTAGCAATGCGTACCACTAACCCTCTCGCAAGAGCAGTCCTACCCGCGAGCTCGCGAAGCGAGCGAGCAACAACAACCCCATCCGCGAGCTCGCGAAGCGAGCGAGCAACAATAACCAGCTAGTTATTGATATTTATTGATGCTGTATATATAATTGTGATAATTTTTGTTGTTGTTTTGTGCTAATTCCGGAACGGTACGTTGCATCACCGACACACACTTGCACGTTATTCCAACCCAATATTTTTCATTGTCGAGTACAATATATGTTGAAATTGCTATGGTGAGGGGAAGTATGGCATGATCGTAGTTGTGCCGTCACAAAATATAGACGAATGCTACTTAATTCAACGATATTTTGCGAAGCTGCACGGGCCTAAGCCACAGGGCCAAGGGCATAGCGAATTCTTTTTCTTTCTATTTTTTCCGTTGTTTGCGCGAACGGACTATTCTATTGCCGGAGTAAACGGATAGTTGGAGAAAGCCACATGTGAGACGGGAAACGAATATAGAATATCGGCGGGGTACGATCACCCATTAGCGAGTTGCCGAACGATTACTTTCCGCTCCTCTGGTCGAAATCCTAATATCGATCTTTTGCCGCGCAATTTCTTTTCGCGAAGTATTCGGGAAAAATAGAAGGCACCGGTAGCGCCCACCAAGGAAAACGTCGCGTGCATATAGTTGAGGGTTTCTCGCAGCCCACACGATACCGGGTGGGCCACGAAAAATGCGTCAGTTCCTCAGCTTGCCGAAATTCGAGCACAACGGGGAGGAGAAACAGTCATGGTATGACGACGCGTTGGAGGAATGGATTTCGTATCCCAAATACGAGAAAGAGGGCCATGCCGGGGAGGGACGATCCCCCCCGCACGAAATTAAAGTACCGATTTCAACGCAACGGACGAATGTGCCGCCACCTCCCCCCCGTCGACACGAACAAGGCTTAGATGAGGGGCACTCCCGGGTACACCACGCGGGGAGCAACCCCGTACCAAGCGAGCGAAAAACTTGCGAATTATATTACCGGGGAAAGCCAGTTGCCGAATTAATGCGGCGATGGCGAATTAAATTTTCGGGGAAGCCCGGAGAGGATACCGAAGCCTTTTTGGACGACCTCAACCAACAGCGTAAATATAGTAACATCGCGGACAAAGACCTACTCCGTTGTTTGCCGGTTTGCTTAGGGGGGATCGCGAAGCTATGGTACGAGGAAGAAGCCGATGAGTGGGAAACCTGGGAGCAATTCGTGGCCGAATATCGAGAGTATTTTGGGGACCCCGATTATCAGGTGTCACGTCGTCTGGCAAAAGTCACCGCCGGACGGGCGGAGACTGCGACGACACCGGGTATTTACAAGCTCGGAAGCCGGGCCGCGTTCGGCCGCGCGAAACGCGGTCCACCCGGGACAAAAGTTGTTCACAGGCTCATCGATTTATCGTGAATCTCGCGGATATTCGGGCGCCAGGCACGGAAGGTGCCACAGGAAATACTCGAGCTCGTTGTCACTCGAACGACGCGTCTACGAGCCTGCGACAACCGGCAAAAGACGCGGATGTTTCGCGAACGGGCCCAGGATACTACGCAGAACGACCACGAGGCATTCCCCGCGGCGGGAAGGTTTCTCACGAAATGAATAGTCTGTGAAAACTCTGGTTAACCACAATTTATTAGTGATCGATGTTATAATTGCGCTGCCGGTCGACACCAGTCTCGCCTGAACGCTCGAAGCGAACGGACGTGCTTCGCCCCTGCTCCGTGCTCAGGTATACGACTACCTGCCGCCGCCATCTTGGACGACGCCGTTATAGTCTACGTGGCCTTTTCGCTGGCGTGGCCTTTACGTGTTTCTCGCGTTTAGCTACGACTCTCCGGAATTCGCGTGGTGTCATTGTATTACTAGTGCTGATTGAGACTAAAAATAGCGAGAATCAGTGCAGTGTTCAATTAAACTACAAACTGACTCAACTTGTGCCTATCTGTCGCGACGTCTCCGTGAATCGCGCCGATCTCTTCCCTGCCCGTCGAAAACTGCTGCTTCCTCGTAGCAACAGCATCTTAGTATTATTCGCTAACAAGTGCATAAACAATTTCGTGCGTGCCTGCATTTTTAACAAACAATTTTCGTCCATATCCAAGTTTACCGCTTACCGCTTTACCGTTAACCTGCTCCGCGCGTGGGTATTACCGAGTGACGTGGCCGCCGCGAACAAAGAACCCTAGCCCCTACACTGAGTACAATGGACAGTATCGTTAACCCCAGCCCTAAACCCCAGGTACAACGTAAAAAGAAGGAAAAAAAAAGAAGCTGGAACCTCCAACATGCACACCACCACGAGTCCTCGTGCAGCGTCATGGAGATCGATGCCTCCGTCACCAGGAAGCGTTCCCATACCCTCATCACGGCGACCGAAGACTCGGACGAGGAAAATCTACAACCGAGAGTCCACCTCGTCAAGCTGGAGCCCCAGGAGAAGGTAAGTACTGAAAATTCAGTATTTAACATTACTGTCCCCGCTCCCGTTGCCCCCATTAGAAAACCGGCCCCCGCGAATTCCTCCGCGTCCCGCGCGTCTTTCGCTCCCCCCCCGCTGCGGTCCACTGCTGAGCTCGTCTCGCTGTCCGAGGTCACGATGGACCGCCTCACTTCCGTTTGCCTCGACGAGGCAAACAAAATCTCGAAGGCAAGTGCAGAACAAATTCTGCAACTCGCTGGCCAATTCCGCCGTATCGTTGGGGAATTGGCTCAAAATAACAGTTACATCGCGGGCAGATTGTCCGCGATGTCTGCTGCCCCCCGAGCCTCCGCGCCCACCCGGTCTTCGGCCCCCGCCGCTTCCCCGGCTCCCCATCTCCCCGCCGCTGGCTCGTACGCCAGCGTCGCCGACCGTCGCCCGCCGCCCCGCCGCGCTGCCGATAGTTATACCATATGTAATGGTGTACGTAATTGGTATAACCATTTCATCATTGCATACGTGGAATTCCATCTTGTATCAACTTCCTGAACCAATTGCAAAGGCGTGGTATCTGGGTTGATATTTTTTTGTATTTTAACGAACTTTTCCCTGGCAGTACTTGATCGAGAAAAGAATGAAACTATTGTTCTACACTTTTTACGGAGTTGTGCATATTCAAAATTTTTCATAGCTTTTTTAATCACTAATTGTAAACAGTGTGCAAAACACGGTATTCTAGTCCAACTATTGTAATTATTTACGGCTTTAACAATGTTGCGTCCATTGTCGGTTGTAAAGAAGGCGGGTTTTTGTAAGTCTAAATTCCACTCACTTAGACAATTTAACAACATGTCTTGAATATTTTTATATGTGTGTTTCTCCTGAACATGGTGTAAGTTTAACATATAATGAACTAACTTAAAATCTTTTGTTACATAGTGAACAGTTAAGGATATGTAACTTTGGACTGCTCTGATATTTTACTTCTCGTTTGCGATTTCAATTCTTTATACATATTTGGAATTAGTTCCCGTGAAAATGTCATCCGACTGGGTATTTGATATCGCGGTTCCGCGATATGTAATAGTGACCGAAATCCAGAATTTTCCACGATACTATAAGGTTGTAGATCCATTGCGATCATATTAGCTATTCCATTTGTTAATTCTTTAAATCTAGCTGAATTTTTGTCTAAGTATACAATATTGTTTTTTCTGTTACTACCATTACTTGACTCTATTTCTGTATTTTCTGTTAAAGTAACTATTCCACTATGTACAGTTTTTAAGTGACGCATGAGCGAAGATGTGCAACCGTATTTTACTTTAAATTCCTTTAAACAAATATTACATCGTGCTCCGTCTGGATTTAATTTTTCAAAATGCTGCCAAACATTGCTCCGTCTCTGTCTCGTAGATTCCACATTTTCACGACTATCGGGTAATCTCACGGTATCAGCACTGTCTGAATTGTTTCTCTCGCACATGATTAAATTCTTAAACTATGCAACGAAACTGTTGAAACTGTAACAAACTCGTATTGCTATAGGCTGTGACAACGTGCTCGGACCAGCATCAGCTAAAGACTAAGCTTGAGTCAGTTAAGTTACAGTTAAAACAAACTAACAAACAAACGAAGAAATAAACGGAGAAACAAACGAGCAAACAAACGAAGAAATAAAAGAACGCATACTATACACCAATGTATTACTATTCTACTTTCAAACTTTTCGCAACTCTCTGCGATAATTCAAAATATGTATAAAGATTTGAAATCGGAAAGAAGAAGTAAAATATCTAGTAACAGAACATACGCGATGGTAAATTGTATGTATATTGTATTTGAATTATATTTTTTTTATCTCAATAGACTTTTTTAATAAGACATTGGGCAATACGGAAATTGATGCGCGCAATAAACAAGAAATGCAGAGCTATTTCTCGGAAGGTGTATTATCACGAAAAATTAATATTTTAATTTCAAAATATTATCTCGTAAAAACCTATAACCCAGGCAACAAATAAGTGATTGTTTTCGCTCTGTGGAAATATGTATAGTAATGGCAACTCGTACGAGATTGTTGCCTGAAAATGTGCAAGAGTTGTGTTTTTTACATGCAAATCAAATATGAAAATATATAACTTTTTGTGTTTCTCTCTTTGTGGATAGAAATTAGATTCCCTTACGCATTTACATTATTTGTAGTACTAAACACTTGGTAGTACCATACAAACAGTTCATTAAATTTAACTTTATATTAAAAATCAATTATAATCTAAATTTTGTATACACGATGAGCAGCTTCCATTAGTCTGATTGCTTGAAGGTGTTAAATTTCCCGAAATTGTCGATCTGGGTCTAAAAGCGCAATTGAATTGAACTGTTTGACCGTCCGACAGTATCGGACCGTCCGACGGCATCGGACTATCCGACAGCATCGGACTACCCGAGCATTCGTTTGTTACGGACGGGCGACCGAGACCACCCGACTTCGACAGACCCGACCCGAACACTCGGACGTCTGATATTTCGGACGTCCGCACACCTCTACCTAGGATGCTTTATGTTGACGCACTAGCAAAATGCGGGGGTCTCAAAGTAACTTTAGAAAAAGCCTAATAGATTTGTTACCGGACTGGCGGAATCTATACGGTTTAATGGTTGATCCGAAGGGGAACTTTAGCCCGATCTTACTTGAAATTAACTTTAAGATACAGTACGACGTGACACGGTCCGTGACTAAAGAAGTACTACCCCCGAGAGTAAAAATGTTGGGGTTTATATATCCTTAAGAATGAATGGAGGGTCTGTTTATAATCTAGGGTCGCTTAGGGCCAAACTCTAGTTTTTGTCGATTCCAGTTAAATCAAGTCAAAATTCGATCTTCGCTAGAAAGGGGTCAACTCTGATATAAAAGGTTATCTAGGGCGTTTCCTGCCAGAGACGATCTTGAAGAGATTCCCATGAGAAAGTCAACGGAATCTATTCACCAACCGTCACATCTCCCCACCAAGAGGAAATATCGCGGTTCGCGTGATTCTTTCTCATCAAGGAAGGAAACGTCCTAGATATTACAAATTTGTGAAGAAAGAGAGAAAAGAAAAAAAATGGAATAAAACAAAAGCAATTCAAAAGAAAGAGAAAAAAAAGATTGTACGGGTGTAATGTGTAGTGTTGTGTGTACGTATGAGCTAGTGTGATTCTTGGTTCGGGACGGCATACCCCAGTTCGATTCAACCCTGGGCGACGTCATGCGGCGGCTGACCCGGAAGCCTGTCTAGGAGGCGATGCCCCCTGATGTGTCCATCCTCTCCGGTTGTTGCCTGGGTCACGCAACCTCTCCTCTTTCCCATCACGTGTTTCGCCATGGTGGTTATATACGCGATGGGGCGGTTGTTGGGAGGGCGGCTGCCCTCAAGTTTCATCTGGATGGCCTGCCAGGGCTGGGTCCGGAAGCGTGGAGGCAGGATAAACACCTCACTGACCTCGACCTCGACCGTTGTTCCGATGTCCCTCAAGGAGATGGTGACCTTCCTGCCCGTACCTCTTGGACCTCGCCTCGGAACCAACATGAATTGTGCTGCACCGCCGTGAGGAGCCCAGGTTTGATAGCGGTCAACACGGGCACGCACAAATGGTGTCGCATCCTCATGTGGTGGGCGAAGGCTCTCAAGAAGTTTTTCACTTCCTCAGAGTGATCCTCTGCCGTGATTCAGGCTGTTGTCTGGTCCTCGACCTCGAGAACGATGCATCGGAATGGCACGTTCACCCCACAAGGTCTTATTGTTTGGACCATTTTTTGTCCCGGCATTCTCCCGGTGTCCAGCCGTGTATATTTTCCTCTGTTACCACAAAGAGCAACAAACGGTTTGGTCGTATCTTGATCCGCCGCGTTGACGTTGACCTTGCCTTCACAACTCTTCCTGATCTTGCCTTCTGGTATGGACGAGCAATGATTACTTGACCCTCTCCAGAACACCGTCTTGTTCAGTTTGGACCGCAATGCTCCGTTTTTCCTCCGACAGTTCCATTTACAGGGGTGTGCTGTTCTGTAAGGATACTGTGACTGATTTTTGGAGACCCAGTGCTCCGCTTTTATACGGGTTGGAGTCTCCTCATGTGTGGTCTTGCTGAGAGGGTGGGGGTAGTCCGTCGCCTAGAAGATTGAGGCAGAGGGCCTCACATTTGGGGGTCGTATTCCCGTTTCCATTGGTTCCACTATTTGTGTCTCTGTCTGCTCTACATTATTGCGGCGTATGTTATATTGGCTTCGGAAGTTTTTGAATTTATAGCTGAGTGTGCCAATTAAGATGACGAATGCTATTATTATTATTCCCGAGAATGAAAAGGTTGAGATCTGTTGGTGTCTGATTAAATCTCGATGAGTCGTAATACCCTTTACCTGTTTTTCTATTTCACCGAGAGATATAGCCGCGGACAGCTGATCCCAATGGTTGATGAGATGTTCTTTACTCGATTCATTCAAGTCTATTACTTTGATGCTGTGCTCTGATATTTCTGGTAATAAAAGTGACAAATTGTATGATGCAGCGGGGTAGTATACTATATTTTCTGAAGTTTTTATTATATCCAGTACCTTCAATTGCATGGAGTTAATCGTGGTCTGACAGCCCGCTTCTAGTTTGAAGATTCCTGTTTTATAGAAAGTCCTTACTGTCGCCTTTTTACCTTTGCAGTAAATTTGCGCCTTCCTTTCCTCAGGCATAAAATACAACCACGCAGAGGGTGCGTTCAGAGATCGCCAATAGGGTCCCAAGTTCACGGTCACCTTTATATCGCAGGTATTCCAGTCTATTGTTGTGGGATTCAACAGTAAGCAAGTTTCACAGGTAGCGTGCTGATTCGTTTGATACAACGCTAGTGTAGCCGGTCCTATTAGTTGATTATGGTGATGACGGCAAGTTTTTAGATAATCTTCGGTGGGTAGAAAATACTGTTGTTCGTCAGATGATACTGCGATGTACGTAAATCGTGGTTGAATATATGATGCCACTGTTTTCGATCCGAGTGGTTGTAGGGATGGGCAAGAGTGGTTTTTATAGAAGTTAAATACCTGATGGTCTAATAATGGTACAGGGAGCTCGAAAACTATCCTGCCTCTAGTGAAAATTATATTCAACTTGGTAATTAACTTCCCGATTCATAGGGAAGTTATTGTAATTACCCCGAAAATCGAATTTTTAGCAGATCTTCACGTTTCATGGTCATTGGAGTCATTTTAGACTATTTTTATCAAAATGTTTGTATATGTGTGTGTGTGTGTGTGTGTGTGTGTGTGCGCGCGCGCGCGCGTGCGTATGTCCGTTTGTATGGTATCAAAATTTTCGTTAACGTTTTCTGAAAAAATAACAATGCGATCAGAATAATGAATGATGCAATCGATGCGCCCCGCTGGAACTTAGAGCTGATTAGATTTTGGTCCATATTGGTCAAGTAGTTTTTTAGTTTTTTTAGTTTTTTTCAGAAGAAGTTCATTCAACAATGCAAATTATACGAGAGGACGGAAATTTTTCACCGCAGAAACAAACGTAACAATTATATATAATTTTTTTTATTTCTAAAAAAATTTTTTTATAATTTAAAAAAAAAATTTTTTTTTTAAATTATGCAACTAATGCAAATGGTACAATAATCGAAAATTATCCCCATGCAATTAACCGCTTACAATAATCGAAAATTATGCCAATGCAAGAGTGAGTTAATCGTCTCTTCTGTCGAGAATACATTTTCAAAGAATATCGGAAGTATCAAAAAAAAATTTATATTACAATCTTTTAAAAAACAATCAGTCAAAACGAATTATTAATTGAGAATAAATTGCTAATTAATATAAAAAAAAATATGATAATTAATAACATTGATGTTGAAGACGGACTGGTTAATGGAGCATGCGGAATATTAAAATTTATTACTTTTCAAGAAAATACTAAAATTCCGTCTATATTGTGGTTAGATTTTCAATTGCCCAGACTGGTAGTGACAGTGTAACGAGCCTGCTTCCCGACGGCTCGTTGCAGCGGTCCTCCGCGGCCGAGTTAGCTCGTCGCGCCAAGGTTGCGGGCGGAACGCAGACCTCGTGGCCCCTCTGCTCGCATCGTCGCGATGGATTCCGGCGGAAGAACACGGCTCCCGCCCGTCGGCGTCGTTGTTGCAACGACGCGCGAGCGTGGAGAAATGTGAAAAACGGCACGGCGCGTACACGTCGTTGCGACGCTCGCTACACGTGGCCGGTCTCCGGCAATCGCGTCTCGTCGTCACAGTCACCGTGACTCGGGAACGCATCGATCTCGGATCGCCGTTCCGGACTCGTTGTTACAACGAGCTCTCGAGGGCGAACATCGGGCGGCGGCTCATGCACGCGGACGTTTTCCAACGTCCCGAATTCGTCGCGAATTCTTGCGGCCTCATTCGTATTCGCTGTCGCAACGAATCATGAGGAGCCCCGGTCGGACGACAGGGCTACGTCTAATCGAGCCCGGCTACTTACTCGGCGAGGTCTCTTCCGCGTCGAACGTTCGTGCGTGGTCGGTTCAGAGTCGCCAAGAAGAAGAGCCGTAAAGAGAGCACTTGTCGCGTCGCGATCCTCTTTATGCCCTCGTCGAACGGGTGGCGGGGGTACTGTCCGGCGCGGTGTATTACGGAACTTCCGGTGACGTCGTGCGTCCGGTTGATCTACTTTTCGGCTTCCGGTTGCCGCCGAACGTGGTTTTCAGGCGGGAAGAGCGCGCGATGTTGTCGGATCGCGACGCGTCTCGGTGCCGCCGTATTTCGGCGTTACCCGGCTCTCGTCGGCGCGGTTCGGGTTCGCGGCTAGCATTCCGTTTCGTAACAGGCCTGGTACGAACAGGTCTGTTACAAAAGTAAGTGCTCGTTATCGTGATTAGATGTGTTCGAGATTGGCTGCGCGTGACGAAGGATCGAGCCACGCGATCCACAGCGCAGCCCTGTGATTGGGTGCTGCTCGCGTCGTCGAGAGATCGCTGATCGATCAGCAGTTCGCCGCGCTATAGGCTGTCACCGTCGGATCGATTATCGATCTAGTTTGTTTTTATATTTCGCATCTGCCGATGGAATGCGGCTAACGCTGTTCTATAAAGTTCTATTAAGTTCTATAAAGAAATAAGTAATAATAAAAAAGTTATTCCTTGGTATTGCATTGTGAGCACGCGCGAGCCTTCGAACTGTGCCGCCGACTGCGATTCTCAGCGTCTCTTTCTTTCCCATGCGCTATTCTTCCTTGCGCTAGAAACTTTAATTGTCCATTACACAAGTAAATTAAAAATATCATTGAAATTATATCATATTTGGTATCATTTTGCATTATAAAAATGCCACGTATGTTGGTGAAAGTTTCGGAGAAAAATAATGAAATGTAAAGAAGTTATTATCTTTTATATTCCAATTGGGTGAATTTATATATTCTTTTTTTTATTCAATATATTTTATAAAAAATTGTCGTTATTTATAAACATGTGTATTTTTCCAGATTGAAAATATCAATTAAGAAACACAAAAGGATGGAACCTGCTAAAACCGAAGAGGTATCGAGTAAGTATATAAAATTAACACTCATCATATTTCCTGTAAATAATTTTTGTTTATTCATCAATGATGTTTGATTTTTTTAAAATTCCAGATTTATTTAACAAAATGGAGGGCATGCTGATGGATGCACCTCCCCCGCCGAGCACCTAAACAAATGTTGAGCAGCCACCACCACCACCTCCTACGCTGCCAGCACCTCCTCCACTCGCTTCGGAGGAACCGAATGTGGTGGTGCCTGCTTCATTAATGGAGCGGCTCATTAAAGCATTAGAAGTGAATAAAAGTAAGTTTTTCATTAATTAACTTCCCGATTCGTAGGGAAGTTATTGTAATTTTTTCTGATATACATGGTGTTTCCTACTTTTCTGGCAAGATTGTAGAAGCATGATCTACAAGTGAAATACGAAAAAATGCTATATAAAATTCGTTTTTATTATAACTGATTAATTGTCGTCAGTTATCTTGCGAAGTATTGTGTGAGATAGATATCAAAATGTCAAGAGTATTTTTAAATGAAGAATATGCCGATATTATGTTTGTGTATGGTTTATCTGGAGGATTTTATCACTGTAGAAGGTGGTCATCTTGAAATAGTGCTTTAAATCTGCTGTTGCGCAGCTATTCAGACTACATTCATTGTTTGCCTATAATATTGTAATAAAGCATTTATAAAAAAACTTCATATAACATTTTTTCGTATTTTCACTTGTAGATCATGCTCCTACAATCTTGCCGGAAAAGTAGGAAACACCCTGTATATGGGACATATTTTCATATTTTCTAAAAAAAATGGGTTCGAAAAATATTTTTTTCTTTTTCAGATCGTGGGACCAATGCAGGTACATCGCGTGAGCGTTGGCACCACGCGATTACCAGTCGAAGGGGTAGAGGACGAGGTCGTGGGTGGCAGAGTGGTCGTGGTCGTGGAGGAAGGGGAGGGGGGCCACGGTAAACGTGGTAAAGCATTTCCACTATGGTAAATGATTAATAAAAGTGAATTATTATTATTAACTACCCGGTTACTTGTCATTCTCATCCTCGTCCTCATCCTCATCCTCATCTACATTCTCATTCTCATTGTAACAACTTGGTTACCCGGGTGTTTTCCTTGTGTAAGTTAGCTCGTTGTGCCGGGGTTCGTGTCAGTTGCGGGGGATGAGGTATGGAGAAATAAAACACTCAGTGTGGTCGTAATAAGTTTCGCCGCGGAGTCGTTCCCTACGCGTCGCGACACACGGTTTGAGCAGAGGCGCGGCTATCGTGAACGGCCGGTAGTGTCCGCGGGGGTCACTGGGGCGGCGAGTCGGTCGCTGGCGATCGGCGGTAGCAGGGTGGCGAATTGTCGGCACAACACTTCACCATAAACTGCATAAGAGAAAAGGGTGGAGAAAAGTGAGACAGATCGTCGGCTCGATGATCGTCTGTTTAACGGAGGTACGTTCGTGGGCTCAACGATCGTACTTTTGTACAGCAGAATTATTATACTTACTCTCCGGTCTGGTATTCGGGGCACTCGGTAGGTTAATCTCACGTCGGCTCGACGGTGGATCACTCTGCGGTTTCTCGCGTCGTTCGATTCCTATATCCTCGCGATGGTATCATTTTATCAACGAGAATCGGTATGTGGGGACTAGGTTCCCCCTCCCCTGTGATGGTCTGGAGTGGGGGTCGTCGGCGCGATCTGCGCGCCGAGCCTACCGCTTCATCTCTCTCGTCTTCCGACCATCGAGTGAAACGTTACGTAAAAAGTCCGTGTGTATTTCTTGCACCCTAGCCACGTGTTGTGGCATCCATCTTGTTCTATTGATCACGTGCTGTTTCAACCGCGTGTGGACGCGGAATATCGCTATAGTACATAGAGGCGACTAAGAGTTTTTCCACATTGGTGACCCCGACGTGATTTTGTCGTTCGTCGTGGAATTCGGTCCGACGAATTTGGGACTCGACGTTTCATGGTTGGCGAGGTTTCAACCTCTTGTTAAGGGACGAGCGCAGCACTTCTGTGCATTCAGGGACGGATGTTTGGCCGTTCCTGTAATTTTGGCTCTCTGGATTCCGGCGCTTTGCTTGCATCGTGGGATGCGTGAAGCCACCGTCACCGGCGCCTTGTTTTGCATCGTGGGATGCGTGAAGCCACCGTCACCGGCGCCTTATTTTGCATCGTGGGATGCGTGAAGCCACCGTCACCGGCGCCTTGTTTGCATCGTGGGGTACGTGAAGCCATCGTCACCGGTGCCTTCCTCGGTGCTCTCGACTCAGCCGTTTGTGTTGTGCTGTAAAGTGGGCGAGCCCGTTCATTCTGCGTGCTTGCGGTGTTGGTGACGTGCGCGTGCGATTTCTCGATCGAGGATCGCATTTGGACGCCATTTGTTTACGTCTTTCTTGCGCACGCGCGGCTACGACTGCGTAGCAGTCGATTCTGTTCGCGCGCTTCTATTGCGACGACGTCGGTCGGCCGCCATTTTTGGTTAGTGCGCGCGTTCTTAACTTAGTTTGAATTCGGCACTATGGCGAAAGCAGGCTCTAGCTCGGAAGAGAACAATTGGATCGAGAGTTATCGCGTGCCGAAAATTCCGGCATTTTACCGGGCTGACCCGGCGCTTTGGTTTGCGCAGGCCGAAGGGACATTGCGGTCGGCGAACATTACGTCCGAGTTTACGAACGCCGACTCGATACTATCGGTCTTGGACTTTGAGGTTGCCGCATCGGTGCGCGATTTGATTTTAATTACCCCCCGGAGGCGAATTTAAGAAAGCTATTGAAGGGACAGGTCCTGTCCGATGGGAAACCTTCTCTAATACTAAATCGTCTCAGAAATTTAAATGATGGCAAATGCGATAACGCTGTTATCCGTAGCGTTTTTCTTGAGCATCTCCCCGCGGGTCAGCGGGCTATCCTCGCGTCCACGGGTCTCGAGGATCTTGAGATGCTAGCGAGTATCGCGGACAAGATCGCCGAGTCATCTGGTCCTTCTGACCATTCTATTGCCGCAATAGATCGACGTGCGTCCTCCTCAGATCGTCTGGAGAGAGCTATTGACAGATTAGTTGATCAGGTAGCGAAAATGAATGCGTGGGTCAATTTATTGTTGCGGCATCGCGACCGTTCCGCGGGCTCCGCGCGTCGTGCGCGTTCATCGTCTCGAGGTCGTTCGAAATCTCGCGACGGGTCGAAGGGACCTAACCTGTTGACGCACATAGAAAATATCCCGATTCGCCGCATTTGTGTAAGAGCTGGTGCGACAAGTACTCGACGTTTAAGTCGGGAAACTGAGTCCTCCTTCCGTGGCCGAGACGGGCGCGGGAGGTGACCGCGAATCTTCCCGTCTCCACATTCGTGACCGCATTACGGGAACGTCATTCCTGATCGATACAGGTGCGGATTTATCGTTGGTCCCGGCGAATCCAGCCATACGGGGAAAGGCTACGGGTTTCAGGCTCATCGCGGCTAACGACACGTATATCGATACCTACGGCGAATCGTTTCGCACACTTGATTTAGGGTTGCGACGTCCGATTAAGTGGAATTTTTGTATCGCCGCGGTGCCGCACGCGATCATTGGCGCGGATCTTCTTCGGCATTACGGTCTGCTTGTCGACCTTCGGTCGAACCGTTTAATCGATTCTCACACGAATGTGTACGCGGTTACTGCGCCGTACTCTGTTCCGGGTTGTTACGTGAGCGCGTGTCTGCCTTCTTCGCGATTCGCGAGTATCTTCGCGGAATTCCCCGAAGTTGTTGGTGCGTCGGTCGTTTCACCGGTTAAGCCGGCTGATGTGCATCATCACATTGTTACGACTGGCCCTCCGGTGTCCGAGAGACCGCGTCGTCTCAATCCGGACAAACTCAAAGCCGCTAAGCGTGAGTTCAGAACGCTGGTCGAGGCGGGTATTTGTCGTCCTTCTTCGAGCCCATG
This sequence comes from Lasioglossum villosulum, assembly GCA_963971365.1. Taxonomy (NCBI): domain Eukaryota; kingdom Metazoa; phylum Arthropoda; class Insecta; order Hymenoptera; family Halictidae; genus Lasioglossum; species Lasioglossum villosulum. Next base: position 11,614,937 of record OZ020502.1, on the reverse strand, counting down.
GGCTAGTCCCATTCATATGGTCTTGAAGAAGGACGGCACGTGGCGTATATGCGGGGATTATCAAGGGTTAAACAGTAAAACGGTTCCTGATAAGTACCCGACGCCGCACATTCACGATTTTTCGGTTAACCTTCATGGGAAGACGATATTTTCGTCGCTCGACCTGTTCAGGGCGTATAACCAGATTCCAATGGCACCCGAGGACATTGAAAAGACTGCGGTGACAACGCCCTTTGGATTGTTCGAATTTCTATTTATGACCTTCGGTCTGAAGAACGCCAGTCAGTCGTTCCAAAGGTTTCTGGATAGGGTTCTCGGTGACCTTGATTTTGTATTCGTTTATATCGACGATATCCTGGTCGCGTCGAGCTCGGATGAGGAGCATGCTGAGCACCTGAGGACGGTCTTTCAGCGGCTCAATGAGCACCACTTGCGGGTGAATCCGAGCAAATGCACTTTCGGTGTGTCTGAGATTGAGTTTCTCGGGTACACCATCAATTCTGCCGGCATCAGACCATTAGCTTCCAAAGTCAAGGCCATTGTTGATTTTCCTGAGCCTAAGCGAGTCGTCGACTTGCGCCGATTCCTCGGCATGGTGAATTTTTATCGCCGCAACATCCCTCGTGCCACGCATCTTCAAGCGCCCTTGAATGAATTCTTAATGGATTCAAAAAAGAACGACACGAGGGAGATTCCTTGGACGAGTCATTCTCGGGTGGCGTTCACTAAGGTCAAGGAAGCCCTTGCTGGGGCGACCTTGTTGGTCCATCCGTGCGCTGGAGCGGTTTTAAGGGTGGTCACTGACGCGTCTGATTTCGCCATGGGCGCGGTTCTTGAGCAGAGGAGCGGTGACTCATTCTGGGAGCCGCTGGCGTATTCTTCGCGCAAATTCAATCCCGCTCAAATCCGATACAGCGCTTATGATAGAGAGCTGACAGCCGCGTTTGAGGCGGTCAAGCATTTTAGAGACGCGATTGGGGTCGGTCCTTTTCGATTCTAACAGACCACAAGCCGCTCATGTACGCGTTTTTACAGCGTCCGGAAAAGGCCTCTCCTCGTCAGGCAAGACAGTTGTAACGAGTCCGGAATCCTCGTTACAACCGGAACTCTCCCTCGTTGCTGAATGGCTCGCCGAGCCAGGGTTCGCGGCGAGGGGCGGTCGGGGAACGACGGGTCGGGAGAAATAAAACGCTTCGAGCCGGTGTTATTGTTCACGTCTCACCATGCCGCGGATCGCGAAGACACCGATCGCGGTATCCCACGGGTGCGCGTACGCGGTTCGCGGATCCGAGTCTTGGTGACGGGCCCGCTTCGACCAGGTGCGCGGGGTCGGAACCGGCGGCTCGCGGTCGGGTTTTGTCGGGGGCGGTAACGGCGGGGTTTGTTCGGCGGCGCGCGGAACGGGCGAAGACACAACGGCGCGTTGCGGACGGGGTTCCGACGGCTCGTGGGAACGGCGACGGGGGAACTTCGGCGCGAAGCGGTGACGCGGGTCGGTTCGACGGCTCGTGGAACGGACGCGGGTGCAACCGGCGCGCTGCACTAGGTGTCCCGGCGGCTCGCGGGAACGGTGACGGGGACTTCGGCGCGAAGCGGTCCCGTGGGTCGGTTCGACGGCTCGTGGAACGGACGCGGGTGCAACCGGCGCGTTGCGAAAGGTGTCCCGGCGGCTCGCGGGAACGGGGCTTCGGCTCGAAGTGGCGACGGCTCGTCGGGGTAAGGCGCTTACCGATGTTCCGATCCGTTTGGGCGGCTCGCCTGCTGGGCTCGGAAAGAGAGCGAGTCTTCTTCCGTGCTGCCTCTTATAGGCAAATTCGGTGGTGGCTGCGGGATACGCGGGTCGCGGTGTGCGCGTAATTCGCCGAATTGTGCCTGCTTCGAGGCGCGAAAACGCGGGAAGGCGCGTAATACTATGTCGTGCCTGGTTGCGAGGCGTGAAATCGCGCGGTACGGGTTCGGGTTCGGTCGGGGTCGTTCGGCGTGTTTCGGTGGTGCGCGAGCCTTCGCGTTCGTAACAGATCTGTACTGAGCCCGCTGTACAGGTCTGTTACACAGTTATCATATATTGCACAGTTTACGACGTCCATCGTATACATTCCGGGTACGGACAATGTTGTGGCCGATGCATTGTCTAGGGTTGATGCTCTTCGAATGCCGCTCGAGGTTAGTCTCGAGGACATCGCCGAGGGGCAGGCTGCTGATGAGCAACTCAAGCTCATCAGCGCCTCTCCTGACCACCCGCTCAAATTGAGAAAGTTGCTTTGGGGGCCAGAACACATTCCCATATTTTGTGAGATCTCGGGGGAGGCCATTCGCCCCTATATCCCCGAGAATCTGCGCAGGGCTGTGTTTAATCTGTTTCACGATCTCGCCCATTCTGGTGCGAAGGCTACAGACAGACTTATTCGGCAACGCTATGTGTGGCCGGATATGCACCGAGATGTAGCTCGTTGGTGTAAGCTCTGTTTGAGCTGCCAACAGTCCAAAGTTTCTCGGCACAATCGCCATCGTCCTGAACATTTCGTTCCTCCGGATGGCAGGTTTGACCATGTCCATGTGGACATTGTTGGTCCCCTGCCGACTTCCGAGGGTTGTTGTTATCTTCTGACGATGGTGGACCGGTTCTCCCGTTGGGTTGAAGCTGTCCCTATGAAGGACAGCGAGGCGGATTCTGTAGCTCGCGCGTTTCTGGAGACGTGGATTTCACGTTTCGGCGCGCCTAAGGTCGTGACCACCGATCAGGAAGCGCAGTTCGAGTCTAGATTATTTTCAGCGCTTTTGTCGCTCATTGGTTGCCATAGGGTTAGGACTACTCCGTATAATCCGCAGTCGAATGGTATGGTTGAGCGTTGGCACCGCGTGCTTAAAGCTGCTATCATGTGCCACGCCCGCGACGAATGGACCCGTGTCCTTCCCATCGTACTGATGGGACTGAGGTCACATGTCCGTTCGGATATCACAGCGTCGCCTGCGGAAATGGTGTTCGGGACAACATTGCGCCTGCCGGGGGAATTCTGCCTCCCCGACGGCGAATGACAAACAACGGGAACTGTTAATGCACGTAATTCATAATCTTTTATCTAAAAGCCGACAACCTTTCCAAATATTCATGACTGGACCAGCAGGATGTGGGAAGACTTTCCTCATTCGACTGTTGATGGAAATATACAATCGGTTCGTAAACACTGACGGACATTGTAACGCTTACATTACTTGTGCGTCAACTGGTAAAGCTGCAGTAGCAATAGACGGCACGACCGTTCATACTGCATTAAAAATATCGCTTTCTAGGTTACTTCCATTATCTATTGAAGTTGTGCAGCAATATCGAGTCCTCTTTCAGTTCGTTGAAGTGATAATAATCGATGAAGTCAGCATGATAAGTGCAGAATTATTATCTCATATCGATGCAAGATTGAAACAAATCACCGGAAAATACGATGTAGAATTCGGAGGGATTGACATAATACTAATTGGTGATTTACGACAGCTACCCCCAGTAAGAGCAACACCAATATATAAGCAGACGAAACAACACATTGTAGGACCGACATTATGGCGTAGCCTCAAATTCTTCGAGTTAGATCAGGTGATGAGGCAAGCTAATCAAATATTTTCAAACATACTAACAAAGATCGGAAATGGCACAAAATTGGAGAATAATGAGCTACAATTACTGGAGTCACGGTTCTTCACAAAGGAAGAAGCTGAACAACGCTGTCCCCATGGATTACGTCTTTTACACTATCGGAAAATATCGGAAAATGAGAAGACGCATCCGCAGCTTTACAAGAAACTTAATTCCCCGTTAATATCTCTTAACTCCTCGTAGATCCAAGGAATTGGACGAATCAAAAATGTTTTGTGTTGGAAATTGACATCCAGCTGACGAACTGTCGTGCACAAAAATACGACCGGCCTGCTGGACTAGTCGGGACGGAGGATAATATGCGTAGGAAAACAAAACAAAATAACACAATAAACAAAAATACTTCGCGCAGCTTGCGCGCGGAGAACGGGAACCGGATGGTACGGGAACGAGCTTACGTACTAATTATATAAATATCTTAATAATACTGGTACTAGGTACTAATACTAACAATACAGTCCGTATGTATCGGAATGACGGAGGTACACGGGTTACTCTTTAGGGCCCCTCGGCTCGAGGGGTGATCACGGCGCGTGATCGGCCGGTTATCCGGCCCCTGTCGTCCTGGCGGCGCCTTTTGTACTTTATCGGAGGGCGAAAGAAAATATATCAATGTTTGATCGGCAAAACAACGAGGATAAAGAAAACCAAAAATATATCAATGTTTGATCGGCAAAACAAAAATAAAGAAAACCAAAAAATATATCAATGTTTGATCGGTAAAAATAAACAAATAAAGAAAACCAAAAAAATATATCAATGTTTGATCGGCAAAATAAAAAAATAAAGAAAAAACAAGGGACCCAACGATTCGGATGCCCAACCGGACCATATGCTTGGGTCGGCGCGACGGCGTTGTGGCGTTAGGTTTCCGCCTATCGAAAAATAAATAAAATATGATACTCGCGCTTCGCGGAGCGTGACTTCGCGTTGGACCCTCGGCGCGAGGGTCGGTCGCGGCGCGCGACCCTTCCGCTGGTCTCGCGGGGGGGACCTACACCCTCCGTTTACACCGGCGGAGGTGGCCATCCTTTTTAAAAAAAAGGATCCACCTTTCCTCGGGTGTGGATGCCCGGTACTGCCCCGTCTTGATATAATACGCCGGGACTTCGACTCGACGGCCCGTCGGTAGCTGGTACCAGGCGGTAGGGCCTGGTACGGGCTTGCCGTCATACGGCAATGACGGGGGAGCACCGGGGAGGCGGTCCCCGGACGGTGTCGGGCGTCCCCCATTTCCGGGTTGCTCTGGATCGGCCTGCAGGGGACCGGGTCGTGGCGTCGTCGCTGTCTGGGTCGCGGGAGTGGTGGTGGTGACCCTCGTTGTCCCGCTTGGGGCCGCGGTGGTTGTGTTCCCTCCGTGCTCCAGTGGCGGTCTTTCGCGGTGGTGGCGGGCGCTCGGAGATGAACACCACGTCCGGTTCCTCGAGGAGAGCTTTCGCCCGTTCGGTCCGGTGCGGTCGCGTCGGCGCGGCGCGGCGGCTCTCCTTTGTCGGGCGGCGCCTCGGCCTGGCTGGCGGTGTCACCACCTTGTCCCACCAGGTGGGTGGCTCAACTTTCGCGCCGGAGCTTGGCACCGGATCGAACGGGCCAACCCGTGTGGGCGCGGCCTGCGACGGCCCGGGTTCGGTGTCGGTCCCGAGTGGGACGGCGGGTGGCCGTTTCCTGGCGGCCTCCTCCAGGTCTGCCTTTCTTTTTAGCAGGCCCGGCAGCCAGGTCACCGGCCGTATGGACCGTACTCGCGGGCCACTGCGGCGGTGTGGCGACGGCCCTGGCGGTGCGGGGAGCGGTGGCCTGGATACGAGGGGCGGTGCGGCCGGTGCGATCTGCGGTTCGGCAACCGTGGCTGTGGTTATGGCCTCCTCGGCTGGCTCAGCTGGGGCGTCCTGAGGTTCCGGCAGCTGGATCGTCGGCGTGCGGGGCCGCTCGTCCAAATTTGGCTCTGCCAGCAGGTCCGCCAGCTCTTGCACCCATGGCTCCATTAGTCCTGTCACACAGATCCTATTACACAAAGAGATGCTTGGCATTAGTTTGCGGGGTCGGCCTCGGCGACGAGGGGCTGGTGGGGCGGCGGGGTCGGGGGTTGGTGGGGGCAAGCCGTCCGGTCCGTGTCGTTCCCAGTTGGGGTCGCGGCTCGCGTTTCGGTGTCCGGTTCCATTGCCGGTTTCAAATCCTGGACATGGACGTGGCGTGTCCACTTTCGGTTATCGCCCCGTAAATCGACAATGACCGGGGACACGATTTTTCCGACGGTGTACGGGCCGCTGTACTTTGGCGCGAGCTTCGCGTTGATTCCGGCTGCTTTGTCCGACAGCGTGTGTTCGCGTTTCCAGACGCGGTCTCCGACGACTGGGCGCCAGTCGCGATGTCGGAGGTCGTAATATTTCGCCTGTCGTCCGAATGCACGCGCCAAGTGCAATTTCGCGAGCTCCCGCGCTTCCCGGAGATTCTTCCATCGCTGGTTCGGCGGCTCGCCGGGATCTTCGGTTGGTGGACGTCCCGGCGTTCGGAGTTCTCTTCCTTGGTTGAGGTACGCCGGACTATACCCGGTTGACTCGTGCCAGGCGGTGTTGACGGCAAAACGGGCTTCTTCGATCTTCTCGTCCCACTGGTTGTGCCGGGCGCCGGTGTATTGTGCGAGCATCGTCTTCACTACCTTGTTGGCTCGTTCTACCGGGTTGCAGTGGGGCGAGTACGGTGGCGTCTTCCTGTGTGTGGTCCCGGCGGCTTCGAGCAGGGCGGTGAATGGCCCGCCGATGAACTGGCGGCCGTTGTCGGTGATGACTACTTCAGGTGCCCCGTGACGGAGGATGACTTCCTTCTGGATGGCAGCGGCGACGGCGGAGCTGGTGGCTTTTCGGAGCGGTACAAGTTCTACCCACTTGGTGAAGCGATCGAGGGCGACCAGCAGCCAGATATTTCCTTGGCGTCACCTTGGCAGTGGTCCGACGAGGTCGATGGACACCGTATGCCATGGTCTGGTTCCTGGATTGGCGTGGAGATGCCCCGCGGGCTGCTGCGGTGGCGACTTGTACCGCTGGCAGCTGGCACAGCTGCGAACGTAGCGGGCGGTTTCCCGAAACATCCCTGGCCAGTAGAATCGCTGTGCCAAGCGAACGATGGTCTTGGCGGCCCCCAGATGTCCGGCGGTAGGATCGTCGTGGTACTTCCGGAGTAGCTCTTCTCGCTCGGCGATGGGCACGCAGATCTTCCAGGCGTCTCCCGGCTCGGGTTCGTTATAGTCGAGCTGGTGCAGTACGTGACGTTGAAGCTTTCCGTCCTGGATTCGGAAGTCGGTGACGGATGACGGATCGCTCTGGACGGCCTCGAATTTCTTCTGGTACCACGTGTCGGGGCGCTGCTTCGGTCGGATCAGGTTAACGCCCGCCGTGGGTGCGTTACGGGACAGCGCGTCCGCCACGTGATTCAGTTTTCCGGGCCGGTATCGGACGTCAAAATCGTACTGTTGCAGGTCGAGTGCCCATCTTGCCAGTCGTCCGGTCGGGTTCTCGATTTGACGGAGCCATCGGAGTGCCTGATGATCGGTGACTACGGTGAAGTGGTAGCCCTCGAGGTACGGCTTCATTTTTCGTATTCCCCATACGACGGCGAGGCACTCCTTTTCCGTGGCGCTGTACTTCCGCTCGGTGGTGCTCAGCGTGTGACTGGCGTAGGCAATGACGTGCTCATCGTTCTCTGGGCCTTGCGTGAGCACGATTCCCAGGCCGTTGTCACTGGCGTCCGTTTGGAGCGTGAACGGCTGCGTGAAATCCGGACAAGCGAGAACCGGCGCGGTCACAAGTTTTTCTTTCATTGTCCGGAACGCAGTTTCTTCTTCCTCGGTCCACCTCCATTCGGCATTCTTCCTAGTGAGCTTCGTCAGGGGCTCCATGATCTCGGCGAAATTCGGCACGAATCGCCGATACCATGCAGCCATGCCGTGAAATCGACGGATATCCCGGATCGTTTTCGGAGCTGTCAGCTGCGCTATTGCGCTCGTCTTCTCGGGGTCGGTCCGGATTCCTTGCTGGTCCACGATATGGCCGAGATAGCGTAGGCTGTCGACGCAGAATCGGCATTTCTCCGGGTTGAGATGCAGGCCGGCGGCGCGGAGGCGGTGGAAGACCTCGTGTAGATGGCGCCGGTGTTCGCTGATGCTCCGACTGACGATGATGATGTCGTCGAGGTACGCAAACGCGTTCGGCTCCATCTCCGGGCCGATGATTTTATCCAGAAGTCGCTGGAACGTGGCGGGTGCCGAGTGGAGGCCGAACGGTATCACCGTAAATTGAAATAGCCATCTTCCGGGCACGGTGAAGGCGGTGAGTGGTCGGCTGGCGGCGTCTAGCGGAACCTGCCAATATCCGTTCTTCAGATCTAATGTTGTCAAGAACTTGACCCCTCGTAATTTGTCGAGGGTGGCCTGGATGTGCGGCAGTGGGTACGCGTCTTTTTCGGAGCGGTCGTTCAGGCGGCGGAAGTCGACACAGAAACGTGGTTTTCCGTCCTTCTTCTTGACGACGACCACCGGCGAGCTCCACGGGCTGTTGGATCGTTCGATGACTCCATCGTGCAGCATTCGGTCGACTTCTTCGTCGATTACGGCTTGCATCACCGGGTTACGGGGCCGGTATCGTTGCTTGAGCGGTGTCTCGTTGAGCAACTTTATCCGGTGATGCACCAGCGTGGTGCGCCCGGTCACGGAAGAGAACTTCGCCAGTTCCTGCTCCAAAAATTTTTGGAACGGCTCGCGTTCGTCCTCTTTTATTTTTCGGAGTCCCGTCTGGAGGCAGGGTTCGGCCAGATAGTTCGTGGCCCATTTGGCTATCTCGGCGGGCGGTCGGACGGTCAAACGGAGCGCTGCGATGGCCTGTATCCCGAGCAACACGGGGGGGCCATCTGCGGTAGTACGGTGAAGTCTTCGGCCTGCTTGACGTCTCCCACGCGGAACGTTAGACGGACGGTGCCTGCTGGACGCATCTCTGATCCGTCGGCGAGGCAGATCCGCTGGTATCCGTCGGTGGGCCGAATTCCTTGTTCACGGGCCCATTCCATGGCCTCTGCGTTGATGCACGACAGCTGGGCTCCAGTGTCCAGCATGGCATCAATTTCTCGTCCGAGCATGACGATTGGCAGAAGCGGCCTGGGCGTGTAACGGATCGGCGGGCCCGGGTTTACTGGCGCCGGCTCGACGACGTCGGGCCCCGCGGTCCGTTTCCCGGCGGATGACAGTCGCGGGTTAGCACGTCGTCGCGGCCACACCGCGAACAGAACTTCCTGTATACGTTCCTGCACTCGGAGCGATAATGCCCGCGCTGCTTGCATCGCCAGCAGTGTGTCATCGGGTCATACGGGCCCTCGGGTTTTTCGGAGCGGCTGGGTCCCGGCGTGGTGCTGAGACGAGCGAGCCGCGTTTCAATCGGCTCGGTGACCGCGATGCTCCGTTCGGCGGCCTCTGCCGCGTGGATCGGCACGGCCCGTGCTGTGGACCTTCGGTACGTGGAATTTTCTTCGGTGTCCTCGGATGCCTGCTCGATCTGCTGGACGCGCGCCAGTAGATCTCGGGGGCTCTTCACGTCCGGTCGGTAGATGAGTTTGCGGTGCTCCGGCCGCATGTTCTCAAAGAGTAGATCCAGGCGGTGGTAATTGTCCATCTGGGCCCGTCGCATGAGCGTGGTCACCGCGTTCATGAACTCGTGGAAGGGTTCGTTTGGGCGTTGGCGTCGTGTTCGGGCCTCGTTCTCTTGCTGGAACCGAGAGCGATTCGACGCGAACACCTGTACGCACTCGTCGGAGAACTCCTCCCAGGTTTTGATGTCGGCTCGACTGTTGCGGTACCACACCTGGGCCGATCCTCGCAGTAATTCTGGCACTCCACGGAGCAGGTCGGCGTCGGTGAGATCGTACGTGCTTTGGAGTTCGGCCATTCGCTCCAAAAACGACAGGGGATCCTTGCCGTCGGTGACGTTACCGGATTTACGGAGTCGGTCGATGTTCCGGTACGGATCGGCTCGCTCGATGACAGCTGTCGCCCTGTCACTGGTGGCCGCCATGCTCCTGGTGTTGACGCCGTCCTTCGGTTCCGTCATTGCAGTAGGATCGGTGGTCTGCCGCTGGACGTACTCGGTTAATCGTTGGCGTAGTTCTTCCGCGGTCCCGACCGTTGACAGGTTACTCCGTTGTAGCTCGGCGATCAGTTGCTCCTTTGTTAGGCGAATCCGCTTCATCCAGTACGGTCTTCCTCCGGCCGCGTCTAGTTCCGTCGGTTGCCGCTAGGTGGCGGCGCTGGTCCCCGTTACGCTCCGCGATCGCGATGCGCGATTCAATGTTCACTCGGCGTCACTAGGTGTCACTTAATGTTGTTCCGCGACACTTCGCGCGGTCCTTGTTGTCACTCCGCGGCACTGGGTGGCGCGTGCGGCGCGGTTCGCATGTGTCACTTGTCACTCGCGATCGCTTGGTCTTCCGATGTTGTCACTAGATGGCGCGCGTAACGCGCGTCTTCGATGATGAGTTAACCTAGAAGCCACGTGGCCGGTTAACCTAGAAAATTCGCGACGCGCCACGTGGTTGGTACTTTACGCGATTTTCGTATCAAAGTCCCTGTTCGGGCGCCATGTAACGAGTCCGGAATCCTCGTTACAACCGGAACTCTCCCTCGTTGCTGAATGGCTCGCCGAGCCAGGGTTCGCGGCGAGGGGCGGTCGGGGAACGACGGGTCGGGAGAAATAAAACGCTTCGAGCCGGTGTTATTGTTCACGTCTCACCATGCCGCGGATCGCGAAGACGCCGATCGCGGTATCCCACGGGTGCGCGTACGCGGTTCGCGGATCCGAGTCTCGGTGACGGGCCCGCTTCGTCCAGGTGCGCGGGGTCGGAACCGGCGGCTCGCGGTCGGGTTTTGTCGGGGGCGGTAACGGCGGGGTTTGTTCGGCGGCGCGCGGAACGGGCGAAAACACAACGGCGCGTTGCGGACGGGGTTCCGACGGCTCGTGGGAACGGCGACGGGGGAACTTCGGCGCGAAGCGGTGACGCGGGTCGGTTCGACGGCTCGTGGAACGGACGCGGGTGCAACCGGCGCGCTGCACTAGGTGTCCCGGCGGCTCGCGGGAACGGTGACGGGGACTTCGGCGCGAAGCGGTCCCGTGGGTCGGTTCGACGGCTCGTGGAACGGACGCGGGTGCAACCGGCGCGTTGCGAAAGGTGTCCCGGCGGCTCGCGGGAACGGGGCTTCGGCTCGAAGTGGCGACGGCTCGTCGGGGTAAGGCGCTTACCGATGTTCCGATCCGTTTGGGCGGCTCGCCTGCTGGGCTCGGAAAGAGAGCGAGTCTTCTTCCGTGCTGCCTCTTATAGGCAAATTCGGTGGTGGCTGCGGGATACGCGGGTCGCGGTGTGCGCGTAATTCGCCGAATTGTGCCTGCTTCGAGGCGCGAAAACGCGGGAAGGCGCGTAATACTATGTCGTGCCTGGTTGCGAGGCGTGAAATCGCGCGGTACGGGTTCGGGTTCGGTCGGGGTCGTTCGGCGTGTTTCGGTGGTGCGCGAGCCTTCGCGTTCGTAACAGATCTGTACTGAGCCCGCTGTACAGGTCTGTTACACAGTTATCATATATTGCACAGTTTACGACGTCCATCGTATACATTCCGGGTACGGACAATGTTGTGGCCGATGCATTGTCTAGGGTTGATGCTCTTCGAATGCCGCTCGAGGTTAGTCTCGAGGACATCGCCGAGGGGCAGGCTGCTGATGAGCAACTCAAGCTCATCAGCGCCTCTCCTGACCACCCGCTCAAATTGAGAAAGTTGCTTTGGGGGCCAGAACACATTCCCATATTTTGTGAGATCTCGGGGGAGGCCATTCGCCCCTATATCCCCGAGAATCTGCGCAGGGCTGTGTTTAATCTGTTTCACGATCTCGCCCATTCTGGTGCGAAGGCTACAGACAGACTTATTCGGCAACGCTATGTGTGGCCGGATATGCACCGAGATGTAGCTCGTTGGTGTAAGCTCTGTTTGAGCTGCCAACAGTCCAAAGTTTCTCGGCACAATCGCCATCGTCCTGAACATTTCGTTCCTCCGGATGGCAGGTTTGACCATGTCCATGTGGACATTGTTGGTCCCCTGCCGACTTCCGAGGGCTGTTCTTATCTTCTGACGATGGTGGACCGGTTCTCCCGTTGGGTTGAAGCTGTCCCTATGAAGGACAGCGAGGCGGATTCTGTAGCTCGCGCGTTTCTGGAGACGTGGATTTCACGTTTCGGCGCGCCTAAGGTCGTGACCACCGATCAGGAAGCGCAGTTCGAGTCTAGATTATTTTCAGCGCTTTTGTCGCTCATTGGTTGCCATAGGGTTAGGACTACTCCGTATAATCCGCAGTCGAATGGTATGGTTGAGCGTTGGCACCGCGTGCTTAAAGCTGCTATCATGTGCCACGCCCGCGACGAATGGACCCGTGTCCTTCCCATCGTACTGATGGGACTGAGGTCACATGTCCGTTCGGATATCACAGCGTCGCCTGCGGAAATGGTGTTCGGGACAACATTGCGCCTGCCGGGGGAATTCTGCCTCCCCGACGGCGAATGACAAACAACGGGAACTGTTAATGCACGTAATTCATAATCTTTTATCTAAAAGCCGACAACCTTTCCAAATATTCATGACTGGACCAGCAGGATGTGGGAAGACTTTCCTCATTCGACTGTTGATGGAAATATACAATCGGTTCGTAAACACTGACGGACATTGTAACGCTTACATTACTTGTGCGTCAACTGGTAAAGCTGCAGTAGCAATAGACGGCACGACCGTTCATACTGCATTAAAAATATCGCTTTCTAGGTTACTTCCATTATCTATTGAAGTTGTGCAGCAATATCGAGTCCTCTTTCAGTTCGTTGAAGTGATAATAATCGATGAAGTCAGCATGATAAGTGCAGAATTATTATCTCATATCGATGCAAGATTGAAACAAATCACCGGAAAATACGATGTAGAATTCGGAGGGATTGACATAATACTAATTGGTGATTTACGACAGCTACCCCCAGTAAGAGCAACACCAATATATAAGCAGACGAAACAACACATTGTAGGACCGACATTATGGCGTAGCCTCAAATTCTTCGAGTTAGATCAGGTGATGAGGCAAGCTAATCAAATATTTTCAAACATACTAACAAAGATCGGAAATGGCACAAAATTGGAGAATAATGAGCTACAATTACTGGAGTCACGGTTCTTCACAAAGGAAGAAGCTGAACAACGCTGTCCCCATGGATTACGTCTTTTACACTATCGGAAAATATCGGAAAATGAGAAGACGCATCCGCAGCTTTACAAGAAACTTAATTCCCCGTTAATATCTCTTAACTCCTCGTAGATCCAAGGAATTGGACGAATCAAAAATGTTTTGTGTTGGAAATTGACATCCAGCTGACAGTTCGGAAACAGATGGGGAAAAGAAGGAAGAGAGAGAGACAGAGAGGGAGGGAGAGAGTGAGAAGAGAAAAGGGAAGAAAAGTGAAGGAACAGGAAGAAGGCGAAAAGAGGCTAGACAACGCGGCGTCGAGCTCGCGTTTCGCGCGAGCCATCGGATCGGACGATTGCGAAACGGAATCGTAAGAACCGGATGACAGACGGACTATGCGTGTATCGCGTGTACCGCGCTACGAGGTTCTCACCGATTCCCAACTCCGGCCATTCTTCGACGATCGACCAAGCGTTTCCGGACACGTTCCTCTTGACTCTGATCAGCCGACACGCGTCGTACGCGCGAAGATTCTGTTCGACGAGCAAGCTGTTCCAAGGTTCGTCGTCGTCGTCGTCGTCGTTGTGAAAACGCAACTCCACCACCTGAACGTGGAAATCGATCGGAACAACCACATACAGTTAGTAGGATGCCTTGTTTCCTGTCTGCGATGCGACGAGTCGTAAAAAATCGACTTCGACAAGCGGACCGAACAGATAAAGGTCGATTTATACTATCCGCACAGACACGGACCATTTCCGTATCGGCACCGTTCTGACACATACAGTAGTATTCATACTATACGATCATCGAACGGTTCTAATCGATCGATCAGCGCGAGAGAGTACAAAGGTCTTCTCATTTAACTGTAAAAAGTTTGGCTGTAACATCTATATGGTCGCCAAAGAGAGTCCAATATTCTCCATCGACTTTTCTTCAAAATCGGATGCACCCAAATGCGACCTGGTTTTTTCGGTTCTTTCGATTCAGATTCCTTTTCGTTTAAAAGTATGGCGGGAAGAGCCGGTCCTCGTCACTGTCCGATCCGCTCATTGTGTACGTTTTAGCAGGTATATATTATCGTACCGGTGCCGATTTTGCTTTTGTCGTTACTCGATGGTCCGTGCAGTATAGTATAGATGTGGATGAATCTTCAAAACTGTCGTGCCGGTTTTGGTATACGGCGTTGTCGATACGCGACGGTCCGTGCCGTATAGTGTAGATCGACCTTTAAACGGATAGATCGATCACGGCTCACTGCACGCGAAAAATCAGAAACAATAGCTCACTTGACCATCGTCGTAATTATCGCCGCAACGATGTTGGTCACCACCGCGATCGTCGGCGTGTCCGTCGTTTGTCGCCGATAGATTCGCCGTGGTAGTCTGGCCAAACTCGAAAACGTCACTCCCTCTGGATCCGAACCTCTCGTAACTTCCGACTCGCCTCATGGGCCGACCGGAGAACCAAGGGATCGCGACACCGTTCTCCGTGCAAGAGCACACCTTCGGCAACCAATCTGCAACAGGAAGAGAACGCGCAGTAACACGGCGATCGGTCTGTGTACACCGAAATGAGCTTCGAAACAAACTGATTGCGAGAATCGCATGAACGGAGAATACCCTCGTGAACGTTCGCGATGCGTGTCTCGAACGGAGAGGAGCCAACGACGACGACGAAAGACCGACGCGTTCTTTGCTCGTAGAACAAGGGTGGCTCCTTTTTACATTTGACTTTCTCCTTCTTCATTTTTCCTTTGTCCCGACGTTGCGCCACGCGCTGCGTTAACGCCGCGAGTCGCACAAAAGGAATTCGACGAACGCGACGAAAGAAATCCGCATCGAAAGTCGCGGAGATCACCCCAAGGTCCAATTTTCGAACTTACTGCAAATGTTTGAACAACGCCGACGAACCTGAAAGAACCAGGTTGTCGCTGTGCTGGTTCCCCTGTTGCGCGTCGAATCGCTGCAACTCGCGAGTTCCGCGCAGCTCGCGAGGAACCAATCGCAGTAGACTCTTCGCTCGTCCGTCGCTGTCGCAACGGGTTTGCGTTGGCGCGTCATCGATGTCGTCGTCAGCGATGCTGCGATTACCGTTGCGGTTGCAGTTGTAGTTGTGCTCGCCGTTGTGCTTATAGTTTTAGATGCGTTAGTCGTTGTCGTTGTCGTTGCCGTGGCCATCGCCGGTGCGATACACGCCGGTATCGTTGAGCTTCTCGAGGGGTCGTCGCTTTCCCTTGGTTCCTCCATTCGAATAGGCGGTTTATCTTCTCGGCGATCGCAATATCCGGACGAAAGACGATCCGAAATGTTCTTCGCTCGATCTCGAGAATCATCCTTGAACCTGGCCGCAGTGACGAACGTCAAACTCCCCACCATACCGGCAATTCTGAAAGAAACGTGTACCGCTTTCGTTAGCTCCGAACGAACGCGGTATCTTTCAGCTTTCCTTTGGTATTCGAAATGCCGGGTGCCGACGCGACGAAACGGAACGGGTTGAGCAACGGCCGATACCCAAGGGACAGATAGTACGCGCGAGCAAGCTAGAACAAGTGGAGGCTTTCTGTATCTTCGGTAAATACTAATCGCGACGTTCGAACTCGAACGAGAGAACGATTCGATCTCGTTGCAAGGTCGTTGCACGATCGTTACGCAACGATCGCTCGAACACGCTGGTCACGCATACGCGGCGTTCATTCCGCTCCACGTTCGTTTCTACGGCGCATCCGATACCCCAGCGCCGGTACCGAAAACGATCGAAGAATACGAGTCGATCGTTCGAAATTCCGCGGGAACTGTGTGCTCTCGAACCGACCCGAATAAAAAGCAAAATCGAACGGTAACCGACGCGACGACGTGATCCCGTATGTCGCATGACGAGCCGTAAACCCGCGAGATCGAACAAATTAGTCGAATCGACGCGAGCTGTTGCGAGACGGTTCAGAGATATCCGTAACAGTTTATGCGGATGAATGTTCGAAATATTTAGCATCGAGTAGAATGAAATGTACGATCTCTTACGATAATGTACGATCGTTGTCGGCGAAACGAGACGAGATGAGGCAAGTTAGAGCGATACGGAGACAGGATTACGCGCAACGGATCAAATGTCGCGAGCAAGGTTGATCCCGGACGGAAAAGCTGTCGAATCGAAAGGGACGTAACGGTAAAAGGTTATTGAAAAATCGAACCCGAACGCGGGAAGGGGCGATTCTGTGCTTCCAAGATGGGGGGATGGCGTTTCCGTGTTCGGTTGTTTTCTTCTACTTTTACTTATACGTCTCTAAATAACATTGCAGATAAAGTTGTATCCACAGCAACAGATGTATACATTGGGTGTCACAACGCACAACAGGAAGCTTTTGTACGACAAAAATGTCACAAAATGTCAGTTATAGACACTGGAGGTTTGCCGTATGAAATCACTTTAGTTATCGGTAAACCATACCTAATTACTACTAACGTTGATGTTTCTGATGGAATAACCAACGGAGCTCTGGGAAAATTGGTTCATATTGACCGTAACGATAATGGTGAAATAAATCGTATCTGGCTACAATTTGCAGATACGGCTAAAATTGGTCAGAAAATCCGACTTAAAGTGAGTGCTTACATGCAAAAATACAACATCAGTCGAAGAGCTGTGCCCATTGCACGCCGAACATCAAATATCACCATGAACAACAACAAAACAATATCTGTTAAAAGGAATCATTTTCCAGTTATTGCTGCATGCGCAGTTACAATTCACAAATCCCAAGGAGGTACGGTTGACGAGGTAGTTTATGAATATGATAAAACTCATAGCCAACCGCTTGTGTATGTGGCAATGACCAGAGTGACCACGATTAATGGACTCTACATTGTTACGAAGGACAACAGCACAGTGTTTCATCATGGCAGAAGGAATGCATCTTCAATAGACGGATTACAGTCGGAATTTCGTAGACTCGCTCTGAATCGATTGTCGACAATCGACAATTTATTGAAAAATTTTATCACCACCAAAAAGGGACTATCAGTGTATTCTTTTAACTGTCAGAGTTTACGAAAGCATGCAGCAGATCTAAAAGACTCTGTTATTAATCATTGTCATATATTAATGTTTTCTGAAACCTGCTTGAATAATGAAGAAAATATTGATATACCTAAGTTTGATTGTGTTGTCCAGTTCAAACGATCTAATGTCCGAAATGGTGGAGTTGCCATATACCGTAAGTCTAACGATGTCATGGCAGTTTTGACGGCTAATACGGATATTACTTTACGACAAACTACTTCACTGTCAGTCAATACTGCGAACATTGGTGAAATCTGTTCAGCTCGTTGCGTTTTGGACAACGGACAATCCATCATTACTGTCGTTGTCTACATATCACCGAATCAGTCTATTACAAAAATCATAGAATTTATTCATGAAGTTCTGATTATATATACGCCTGATGTTGCAGCTATATTAAAAAAAGACTACGACAAGTGTTAGAGAGGAAAGGAATAATCCGGCACTCAGTTTAAACAACAACCGTCACTTCTTTATTTTCCCTGTGGAGGGACTTCGTCAAACTTTTAATAACAATGTACGATAGCGAGAAACGAAAGACAATAAAGTTTAATGTGTGAAGCTATGAGTTATGTTTCTTTTTCCAAGAAACCCAGAGATCGATTCTCCTTCGATTTAAGAGTCGTAAAACGCACGTCAATTAAGAAGGATTGCGGTGTAGCCCAGTGAATGATCTAGATTTAACTGATTTGTCGATGGATCAGCTGGCGGTTGAACAGCCCCGTGCGACGATTATCGATGGATCGATGAGCGATCCGCCAATCAGTCACGTTTCGCGTGTGACGATCGATCCAGATCGATCCCGTCGCCGCCGGCCAATCAAGCCGCGAGCCAATCCATCGACCCATGAATCTCGATACGGCCGAACATAGCCGAGGCCGTACCGAGTCCGCTCATTGATACTGCGTCGCAGCCGATCCGCTCAGCCAATCCCAAACAACAAGATACCAATGATTTTCAGTGGTGATTTTAATGTGAATTTCGCGGCACCAGAAGCACAACCCTTGCTACAATTTTTAGAATCAAAATTAGGTTTGAGAATGAACAATGATCCCACTGTATCCACAACAAAATATGGAACAACAATAGATGCTGTATTTTCACGTTATTTAGATACATTACGATCAACAGTTTATGTATCACACTTTAGTTATCACAAACCAATAATATCGTTTCTTGAATTAGAACCCATGGAAATAGAGCCCATGGAAGTTAGGGATTAAATGTTTGTTTATTGTTTATTCAGCTGGAGATCTTCATTTATTTTGTTTATTGTTTTTTTTTATTTTCAGCTGGAGATCGTGATTTATTATTTAATTTATAATTTTTCATTCGTGAATACTGGAAAGGTTTTGGCAGTTTTCCTTTCCCTTGCAACAAATGTTGGTATTCTGTAATCGTTTTTTATTTATTTTTATTTTCAGCTGGAGATCGTGATTTATTATTTAATTTATAATTTTTCATTCGTGAATACTGGAAAGGTTTTGGCAGTTTTCCTTTCCCTTGCAACAAATGTTGGTATTCTGTAATCGTTTCTGCCAAATAAAAATATTTAGTTGTTTTATTTCATGTATTTTGCCTAGTTATTTCAACACTCCTTCCGTTTCCCATCCTCAAAAATGAAAAAAAACGTGTGCGTGGAAACCACGCGCGGCAGAAGTGAAACTTCCAGCAGTCTAGTAATGTTTAAAAGTAAATTATAATTGGAAATTTGAAAAAAACCACGCGCGGTAGAAGTGAATGTTCTTGCAGTCTAGTAATGTTTACAAATAAATTAAGATTGGAAATTTGAAATCAAAATTTGCGACGCAAAGAAGGAGAACGTATAGGAAAGAAAGAGACATAATTCATAGCATTTCCACACACACACACTAACAATTTGATAAAAATAGTCTAAAATGACTTCAATAAACATTGTTAGGCGTCGACCGACGGTCAGAGGCGCCTGAGGCCGGGACTACTCAGCAATGAGCACGCGAGGAATGGCAAGGATGAGATTGAGTGATGGTGAAAGTATATCACTGACGTGAATCTTGTTCTTTATTAAAATTATAATCAGTCGACTCGTTTGACCGCGATTTAATTTAACGAACGGAAATCTTGAGTCGCGCGTTCGTTTTGTCTGAATAACGCGACGGAGAATCTTGAGCAGTCCTTGCAAGGAGGACCGCCGCGAACGGAGATCTTGAATGCGAGCGAGCGGAGATCTTGTCGCGAGACAAAGCGCGAAACGCGATTCCGCGAGAAAAAAAAGGAGACGAACCGGTCTAGAAACGAGCGATCACGTCGTGAATTAAATTAACGAGCGCAAAATAATAACTTGAACTAGAACAAACTTGAGCAAACTTGAAAATTGGAAGAACTGCGTAACAGAAGTGAGCGCTCCGCCTGGGGAGGACTCTTAAATGCTTTTCGACCGGCAGGCGGGGTCGTGCTCTTATTGGATCATAATCGATCGCATTATCCTGGGAGACGACGGTTCGAGATTCGAATCGTGGAGATTTGCCGGTGATGGGTGATGACAAACATTCCGTGGCCTCGTGCAACGGTCGCGTGATTGCCACGCGACTCTAAACATTGTGAAAAAGGGAACACATCGAACGGCGCTCGACGGCTGGCGTAACGGCCAGCAAATCTCATAATTCGAATCTCGAACAACCATGAAACGTGAAGATCTGCTAAAAAATCAATTTTCGATTTTCGGGGTAATTACAGTATCTTCCCTACGAATCGGGAAGTTAATAAATCGCTTCGAGGTTTCCGGGGAGGAAATCGAGGAAAATCCATATGAATCGGGAGGTTAATTATTCGGGAACAAATTTATTAATAATTATTTTTATTTATTCTTATCATATTATCCGCCGTAGTGGAAATGTTGTCACTTGGACGTTCGCCCTTCCTCGGCCTCGTCCTCCTCCCCCACGACCCCCTCCTACGCCCCTTCCAGTTGTCACGTCGCCTATTTTTCGTGGCCGAAAAACAGAGCGACTACGGGTCTTTGATAGGCTTTACAGCCAGGCCACGCGCGGCCGCGCGACACGTGGTCCGCCCGCGACAAATAGTCCGTCGTCGCTTCGAAGTTCGCTCGCTTCTCTCCACGATTTTACGGAAGAATTCGGGTGCCAGGCACGTGAACGTGCCACTCGAACAACGCGAACACACTACGAATCGCGAGGGCGGTTTCCGAAGCGACGGAGACTACGCGAACACCTGAAATAGCTCGCGAACAGGTCGAGGGTTCTACGAAAGGAAAGGACGGGGCATCCCCCGCGGCAGGGACGTTTCTCACGGAAAAATTAACACAGCGTTTTCGGCAATATGGTCTTTATTAAACCGGTCTTGTACCGTCGGCAGGAGCCGAGAGCGGTCAAAATTTGTCACGCGCGGCTTACAATATTCGCGGCAGGTGGTCGGTCGCGCGCGCGTGTTCCTCGCGTGGAATTTTCTCGTTCGCGCGTCGAGCTCGGCAGTTACAAGATTCCGCGAGGATTTTACAAGCCTTATCGGCACGAATCTACCGAGCCCCGATGTTATACGCGGCAATAATCGGCGACTGGCCAAAGGACGTGGCAAAGTACGGTAAGAGAGGAAACGATCGGGCCCGTCGCGTCGTCCCACCGTGGACGGCACCGAGGATGAACGATATTTTCCCTAATTCGGCACGTCCCGCCTTCCTCCGGATGGAAGGTTCTCGGCAACGTGGCTTTTCACGGCCGTCTCGACGCGCCGCGTGCACTTTTCCACGTTTCCCGGCTACGCAGACGGACGCGTGACTACGACGCGAAAGTATGATCCGCGAACACGCCCCGAGCCAACACGAACCGTTCACAAAATATTACACAGAAGCTGACCGGCACTTACCAAATCGGCAGTCACAGGACACCTCGGGTTCCGGCAGTGCAAAATACTGTATAAGACGCAATCGTTAACATTGACAACTCTCGGTGAGATCCTGTGGCACAGTGACCTACTTCGCGACGGCTCGGGAACGCGGAAGTGGGGCGTCCCCCTACTCCCTCATCTAATTCCGACGGTGCGACGCTCGGGCCTATCGCAGGGGTTCTCGCGGCAGGGGCGCTTCTCAATTGGGAGCTCCCTTGTCTTCGGCAATTTGTCGATCCCCGAAGACGGTGTTCCCTGATTTTCCGCCGCGCGCCTCGAGGTTGGTACGAGCCGGTCCGGCAGTCTGCTCGCGATCTACTTCGGGTGAGGGGCTGACGGGACGGAGGGGGTGGTGATCTCCGATTCACGAGGTCCTCGTCTGCTCCTCCAGGCTTGCTGGCCTGGGCTCGCTCCAATCCCGACATGTTCGGTACGGCATCGGTGCTGCGATAGGTCCTTTGAGTGCCTCGTCGCGAGGTATCTTCGCCAATTAGCGGTCGGAATTAGGTACCGGGTTCCTTCGTGGAGTCCGGCTACGATCCTGTAACTTTGCGTCGTGCTCCGTGGCGCGACGTTTAAAACGCGTTAATACTCTGCCACTGGTACTCGGATTTTCCCAGGGAGAGCGATCGCAACGGCCCTTTCGTTTCGGCACTGCTCGAGGTGACCCGGTCCCTCGTTAAGGGTTCGGAGGGACGTCGGCAAAACCTGCCACGTCACACAGTATAGGCGCCGCGCCGCCAACGCCCACGCGACGCACCGCCATTGGTACCACGTTCTGAAAAAGAACAAACCAATAAGTATTCCTATAATAGTATTTCGTACCCAGTATTTTTAGACACAATGACCCATATATATTCGGAAGTACAGTAATATCCCTAAGAATCGGGAAGTTAAAAAATATAAGGAAACACTTACTTTTGGTCAGTGCCTCCAGTGCTTGGAGGAGCCGTTGCATTATTGCAACGGGCACCTCCACATTTGGAGTATTTGTCTCGGCAACTCCACCACCCACCGGATTAGGCGGTGGAGGAGTTGCTGGCAGCGTAGGAGGTGGTGGCTGCGAGGTGTGTGTTGGCGGTCGTGGTAGTGGGTCGGCACATGAGGCTCTTGTTAACGGCGGCGTCCCCATCAACATGACCTCCATTTTTTTAATTAATAAGTCTGGAATGAAAAAAAATCATATGAAACATCATTGATGTATGAAATAATTACAACAACTTCCCTATAAATCGGGAAGTTAATAAAAAATAAAACAATAACTTCCCTATGAATCGGGGAGTTAAAAATGAATTACATGACATATGAAGAGTGTAATATTATATACTTACTCGATAACTACTCGTTGTCGGCAGGTTCCATATTTATATATACGCCTGATTTCCGTTCGTGGCTTCAATCTGGAAAAATACACATGCTTATAACTAACGACAATTTATAAAATAATATAAAACATATTGAATAATAAAAATGAAAACAATAGCTTCCCTATAAATCGAGAAGTTAAAAATACAAATAAAGAAAATAACTATTTGTGTTTCATTATTTTTCTACGGTACATTCACCATAATATTCGTGGCATTTTTATAATGCAGGATGATACCAAATCTCTATCTCTATCTCTATATATATTAAAATCGTGTCTGTCTGTCTGTTTGTAACGGCATCAAATATGAACGGCTCTACGTATAGAGCTGGGGTTTGAAACGTTAAAGCGGCGTTTCCTCGGGAAGGTTTAGGAGCAAACCACATTCGCAATAGTTAAATGGTTCAAAAGTTGTGACGTAATTACCCCGTTATCAACCTCTTTCCGGCACTTTTCTGCTTATAACTTTTGATCGGATGGACTTTTTTGTTTGCGGTTTGCTCTGCAACCTTCCAGAGACGGTGACAGTGAGGGGGAGAGAGAGGGGGGGAGAGCGAGACAGAGAGAGAGAGAGAGAGAGAGAGAACTACAGAGCAACGCGACAAGGGAAATGGAATTGAACGATATATATTATCACAAACCCGTTCGGCACGTACATGCATTTAAAAAATCCTGTACCACAGCATCGCGAGGCGAGGGAAATTATGCCACGAATACGATTGTCATAGTCCCATAACAAAATTATGAATGAAAAATACAGTAACTTCCCTATGAATCGGGCAGTTATAAATAAAGAATTTAATTAGTAATTCATATTAGTATATCTACGGAGACTTACCTACAATCTGTTCTGCTCGTGAAGCACAATCAAACTGATGCTATAAGCAAACATGTTTCGTGTATTCCCCACTGAGAACAATAATACATACCTCGTTCCGTCTAATTTGTTCGATACGACAACCGTGTTTACAACAGCGTTAGCCGCTGTTATATATATATATATATATATATATATATATATATATATATATACACAGGGTGTCCCAAAAATCCTCCGACACCCGAAAATGGGAGGTTCCTTGGGTCATTTGAAGCAACATTTTCCTTTACAAAAATGGCGTCCGCGGCTTTGTTTAGGAGTTATTAACGAAAAACACGGACCAATCAGAGCGCGACCTAGACATGCGATGACACGTTCGGCCAATTGACAGTTGGCGCGTCGGGTCGACTGTACTATCTCGCGTCTAGATCGCGCTCTGATTGGTCCGTGTTTTTCGTTAATAATTCCTAAACAAAGCTGCGGACGCCATTTTTGTAAAGGAAAATGTTACTTCAAATGACCCAAGAAACCTCCCATTTTCGGGTGTCGGAGGAATTTTGGGACACCCTGTATATGTCGTAGGTAGCCGGCTTTGATCTTTCCTTGTTCGATAAGGCATTATTTTAATACGTCAACGAGCTCACGGGTCCTGTAGAATATCACGTCTCTTCCTGTCAACTCTCTTATTGATTCTGAAGTTTCCCCAAGATTTGTGCAACCGTTGACAACGTAAATGATTCAACTTCTCTATTGATATTGTCATGTTTTTATATGACAACTTTTATATACACTGAGGTCATCAGAAACGTATCTATTCTACCACCCGTGATCACGTTCAACAAGGTCATTTTCTTAAAGGACCTTGTCTCGCATTTCTTCAAACATAACAATACAATTTTTTTTGAACATAACAAATTTATGAACTGTTGAACAAGATAAACGTAACGTAACAGTAGAAGTAACAATAAAACGGTAACAAAAACAATAAATCTTTGTCGTTGTCGCTACGCCCCGACATATATATATTTATTATATATTATATATATTTATATATATATATATATATATATATATATATATATATATATATATATATATATATATAGATGTATTCAAAAAAAAAAATTTTTTTTTCTTGAAAAACTCAAAAGACTACATACGTGATGTGGTTGGGCATCAACGCGCGCGGTAGCGCGCGAACCAAGTTCCCCTCCCGCCACCTCTAAGCTGCCGAGTAGTTATTCTCGTACGATAGTTTAGCGCTTTTTGCCATATTGCCACCGCCACTGCCGCTCTCCCCGGTAACCGAGGTCAACCAAAATTTTTATTTGAGCTAGATATAATATCAACTAACACTCATGTAAAAAGCAACTTTCTACCTAGCCTGGAACCTGAGATAAAAATACCCCAAAATACCCCAAAAACGCATAATTCTTGGAATATATATAGGATAATCATGTTAATTCTAACCCACTTCCAGACAAGCTGGAAACTTGAAATTTTGGAATCAGGTGTATTTTATATCGAAACCAACAGGAAAAATTGAAAAACCCGAAAAATATATATTTTTTTTTTTTTTTAAATCAAAAGACTACATACGTCATGTGGTTAATTCTAACCCACTTCCAGACAAGCTAGAAACTTGGAACTTTGGAATCAAGTGTCTTTTATATCCAAACCAATAGGAAAAATCGAAAAACCCGAAAAATATTTTTTTTTTTGGAAAAATTCAAAAGACTGCATACGTCTTGTGGTTGAGCGTACCCTATATGATTTTCAGTTAAGCCTTTTGAAAATTTCGTTATTTTCGCGGTAGGACGCACCGTTCCCGAGATACAGCATTTTTTAATTTTTTTTTTGAAATAATTAAAAGAAAATTAAAAAAAATTTTTTTTTTTTAATTTTCTATAATCGGAAATCGAAAAACCGGGAAAAAAATTTTCTTCAAACACTTAAATTATAAAGTGATTCAGCGAGAATTCTAACTTTGCCATTTGAAGAGGCAGCAAGTTCAAACTCGACATTTCATTTCAAGGCTGTCCGGATTACGCTAATCAACGGACACCTTACAAATAAATCTTGTGTGTAACAGTATTGCAATATACTGTGCGTGTCTTAAGTCAGACGCATCATCATGCTATTTTCTGCAAATTAGCTTCCGCCTATGAATCTGAATATCTGGCCATTTCTTACAAAAATAACATGATATCCAAACCAAAACACTTCGTGTAAAGGTTGACCAAGTTCCCCGGCCCATCCACTTCAGTGATATGAAGGATGGACCAAGTTCCTCTCGCCTATCAAAGTCGTAATATGATGGATGGACCAAGTTCCTCTTGCCTATAAGAGCTGTGATATCGGGAATGACCAATTACCAGAGGTCAATGATTGTTGCACTTACCTAATTCAAACTTTATAACCTCGGGAACTTGGCGTCGGCGCTGGCACTAGTATTTTGACGTGCATGAGGAAAATTTATATCCGGATTCCCAAGTGCTCAAGCGAAAATCTTATGAATTTTTTTAAATTAAGTAAGACAAAACACAATCAGGACATAAATCAAACCGAAACTGTGAAACTAAATAAAATGTGTTGAGACAGTAGATAGTATTACTAAAATTACAAATAAATAAACAATATACATGCAGTAGCACTTATAAAATTAATGAAATGATGTACGCATTACATATAGTAAAGTTAAAAATATACAGAATTATCAAAATAGTTTGAAATTAAATAAACCGACGCCAAGTTCCCTAGGTTATAAAGTTTGAATTAGGTAAGTGCAACAATCATTGACCTCTGGTAATTGGTCTTTCCCGATATCACAGCTCTTATAGGCAAGAGGAACTTGGTCCATCCATCATATCACGACTTTGATAGGCGAGAGGAACTTGGTCCATCCTTCATATCACTGAAGTGGATGGGCCGGGGAACTTGGTCAACCTTTACACGAAGTGTTTTGGTTTGGATACTCTATATTCCCAATACAGTGTTATAATCACTTTCCCTGAAAACATATAATCTTAAAACGTACACTAAATAATGATAATAATATACTGCAACTAACGAATCGGGAAGTTCTTTGTGTGGCTCGTGGAGAGTCACACACAAAATAACATCCGTACCACTAACCCTCTCGCGAAATCGCAAAGCGAGCTACAACACCCCCACCTGCGAAGCTCGCGAAGCGAGCGAGCAACAACCCCCCTCTCGTTAACTTCCCGATTTATAGGGAAGTTATTGTAATTTTTAACTTCCCGATTTATAGGGATGTTATTTTTATTTTGCGATTCGTACATTTTAAGAAGATTATATGTTTTCAGGGAAAGTGATTATAACACTGTATTGGGCATATAGAGTATGCCCAACCACATGTCATATATAGTCTTTTGAATTTTTCAAGAAAAAAAAAATTTTTTTTTTAAAAAACTAAAAAACTACTTGACCAAATTTGACCAAAAATCTTATCAGCTCTAAGTTGCAGCGGGGCACTTCCAATGCATCATTCATTATTCTGATCGCGTTATTACCTTTTCTGAAAACGTTAACGAAAAATTTGATACCATAGAAACGGACATACGCGCGCGCGCACACACGCACACACACACACACACACACACACACACACACACACACACGCACACTGACATTTTGATAAAAATAGTCTAAAATGAATCCAATGACCATGAAACGTGAAGATCTGTTAAAAATTCGATTTTCGATTTTCGGGGTAATTACAATAACTTCCCTATGAATCGGGAAGTTAATTCTAACCTTCGAGAGTGAAGACAGCAGAACGATTTCGATACGCGCCTAGTGCAGTTCGAACAAGTTTAGAGACACGCTTGTTCGGGATTGGCTGAGGGCGTCAGCGTCGTCGGCGTGCCTATTGGCTGCGCAGCTAGATCGCTGCGGGACCTGGGATCGCCATTGGGGCAGAGCCATTGATCGCCAGTTCTCAAACGATCTAGCTTGAGAAAAATCGTCTATCTGGTACTAAGCGAACGTCACGCGCCTATTTGACCGGTTCAATTCGTAGTTCTCTTAATATCGAAATTCGGGTTCTCGGAATCTTCCGAAAATTAATCAAACGCTAACCCCTTAGTGAACATTTAATCATTTATTGTTACTTTGTACATAGTTTGTGTTATAAGTGGACGAACCTACGTTAGGAGAAATAAAGTGTCGTGTTCTCTAAAGTTTTCTCCTAAGTGATTCGCAATACCTCTTCTCAATCCTACACAACGCTACATCTACGTATAATGGATTGTGAAAAATTAATCACTTTGGTCCAGGGGAGGAGAACTTTGTGGGTCGTTCAGGACAAGGAATACCACAACAGAGATGCCATTAAGAGGCTGTGGTGTGAAGATGCCACATTATTAAATACTACAATTGCTACATAGAATTATACAGTGGGTACAGTAATTTCTCTATAAGAGCGACAATGCTGGGCACGGCAAATGCGGTCAAGTTATCCCCCCAACTCAGTAAGCTGATCTCGGTTCTGTAAATCGGTGTGAACCACTATAAAAGCGACGATGAGAGTTGTCCTTCTCTAGGTTTAGCTCGGCCTTTGTTGATAAAAAAAATAGTGTCTGCACACGGTAAATGCGACCAAACCGCCCGAGGCTGTTGCTCTTGTGGAGGCATTACTGTACAATTAATATACATCACATGTAACTATTATACAGTACAATTATTGTACATTATACTATACAATTTTTTTCATTTATGTTTTTCAGGCGCAAGTACGAAAGTTAAGTGGCAACGCTTGAAAGACACCCACCGACGAGAGCTGAAAAAAATGATCAGCCAACAGGTTCTCGAGCAGGATGGGAATCGACGTGGCGCTTCTTCGAGCACATGAATTTTCTAAGAGATTCATACTCGAGCAGAGCGATGGTTGCAAATGTTTCCAATACACCGGAGACGCTCCAAGCGATTCGGCCGATGTCGCTGTTATCGAGACGGACTGCGAGGGCAATGGACCATCGCAGCGGAAAAGGGCGAGAAGTTCAGCCGAAACACGGAACCAGCTGCTGCTAATCGAGCAACGAAAACTGGACCACCTGGAAAAACTCCGGAAGGACAAAACGGAAAATGAAGATGACCACTACCATTTTGTGATGAGTCTGCTGTCTCATATGCGTGCCGTACTCACGCATCGGATTTTGCAGACACGCATGCGACTGCAACAAGTCTTATTGGAGGAAACGAACAATACGGACAGTCCGGCTCCGTTTTTAACGCAGTGACGCTGCCGCCGCCGTCGCCCGTGTGCATTTGTGTGTGTGTATGCGTGTGAAACTTTTTATATTTTTTTAAAATTCGAACTTGACATAGATGTACTATTATAAATATATTTTCGCTCTCTCTCCCTCTCCTCCCCCCCTCTCTCTCTCTCTCTCTCTGGTAATGTATAGATATAAGTTAGTATGTAAGTAAGAAATAAGGTTAGTATGTATTTGTAACCCCGTGGGGGTCTAATAAAGATTCATATACTGCAAAATGTTAGCTAATATTAAAAACTTCTGTTCTATTACCTTACACACCTAAATATTATTTGACCACGTTGCATTTTCTATATCCTCTCTCATAGAATTACGTGCTACTTCTGCTTTTCGTAAACGTAACTCATATTCATTTTCAAGTTTATATAATAGCTTCTTGGTCACTACTTTCTGCGTCTAATTAACTTTACTTTATATTCATCTTCAAGTTTTTTTGCAATAATTTCTTGGTCACTACTTTCTGCGTCTAATTAACTTTATTTTGTATTCATCACATCTCTTGCATGTATCTTTCCGTGGTGCTTTGAAATGAATATTAAACCGCGTATTAAATGTATGACGATACATGTGCTCGTTTCCTGGTAGTCTGTTTAATTCAGCATTTTTCTTTATACGCACAAGCGTCTCGCGACAACGCACAAGCGCTGCTGTGACGACGTACGGAAACCACCGCGTCGCGGAGCGCGGGAGTCGGGAAAAAAAGCAATGGAAATGCGTCGTGACAAACGCGAATAGAGGTTTTGTTTTAATAAAGTAGTCTTTTATGAGCCATCATCAACGACACACGTCCTTTTCTCTGATCCCTTAACACTTCCTCTTTATCCTCCGTTTTACTAAGATTTCGGTATTCGGAACAATTTACATTCTCCAAACATTAAGATTTATTATTTATCAAAATACGCGTCGGTCTATCAAAAAGCAATCCGCACAAGAATGTGCCCCTCCCCCCGGAACCATTCAAAAAAATAAAAAATAACTCAACTTAACGTTACCAGGATACTATTCTCTGTATACATGCAGTTTCGGAAATCGGACTGCTTCTGAATTTTTTTTGAATAACCTCAGATATGCAATGGCTACGTGGCATGCCTTTTAATTCTAAATTTTATAGCAAATATTTTTTAAATCTCGATAACAAATGACCCGCGAAGAGATTACTCATTACGCGATTATTTAATATTTGCAAATTTAATATTTGAAAATTTTTAACATTGAGGATTACTATATACGATTTCTTTATTCAAATCATTAAGGGAAGGAATAATATTTAATTTAGTTACTGTAGATGCAATTTTTATTTTGTATAGTGGTTGTCTAGATTACACACAATCAATATACACTATATACAATCAATACACACTATATACAATCAATACACACTATATACAATCAATACACACTATATACAACCAATACACACTATATACAACCAATACACACTATATACAATCAATATACTGCAACGTTGTCCCCGTGCGAACGACTTTTTATGGCCGTCGGACAGGGTCAACCCCGAGGATTTACGGGGTCTGAGGCCGGGCCGTGCGCGGCCGCTCGGGCACGGTCCCTTCGGGACAAAGTGCTTCTCCGAGGAGGCTCAATTGAAAAGCAAAACTCGAGTTCGGGCGCCAGGTACTCGGGAGTACCGCACGAAATGCAACAGAACACCGGGATTCGGGGAAACCGAATCCGAAGAGAGCCTCCGCGGAACGCGAACGAAAGAGTGACGCGAACGGCCAGGAATTCGAATACAGGAAATAACGGGGACTACCCTCGCGACAGGGTGGATCACGCAGGTCGACAGTAATCAAGACGAAATTGGCTCTATGTCATTTATTGAACTGAGTTCAATCGTCCGAATTACAGGTGGGCGGCCACGTGGCCGCGAACCGGGAGCCCGCGCTCCTTGTACACTTTTGCGACGGATGTTCGTTCGCGGAGCGCGTTCGTCGTTCGATACCGTCCGCAAAATTACAGGTGGTCGGTATTTTATGCGCCTCCGCTGAGGCGGAATTTCGCGAAGCGCAGGTGGACGGCGCGACGGATTTACGGGACTGTCGCGGGGATTTCGCGTACGATCGCCGACGGGAATCGACTCGCCACGCGCGCGGAATAATCCGCGGTCGTACGAGTCGGAAGGACTCGTAGACTCCGCACGTTCGCGAGCGAATTTCGACGCCCGGCCGCGGTTCGCGATTCGGTAATTATTTCGCGACGCTATTCGATTTCCGACGCGACTCCTGAGGAAGACTTCTTATTCGCGGAGGGAAACGATACTCTTGCTCAAAGCGTCCTCAAGACGGACGCGAGCCGAAATTCGAGGACGAGGCGAATCCGCGTCGTCCTCACACCAAAATGGACGGGCCAACGCTAACGCGAGATCGGGGAATCACAGAGTCGACTTACCGTGGTTGGCTTCCTGAATTTCGCCTCTCGCGTTTCCGAAGTTTGGGGGCCGGATTGTCTGCTCGAAACCAACAACCACTCGCGACTTTTCTTCGTTCGCAGAACTCAGCGGGACTGCGGAAATTGCGGAATTCGTTTGGCGTGTTCGCCGTTCGTTAACCAGTGCGACAGTGATTTCCCGATGCGCGTCGACCGAGAGCTACGATTCTCGTTCTCCCCCCACTCTATCGGCCCTACCGAATTCCCGATTGGCGCTCTCCGCTTCGCGACTAGAAGATCGCAGGATCGTATCCTCGGGCAGGTCCTCGGGCCCCAGACCTGTAATTCTCGCCAAATGTTCGCCTTTTTCGGCGAACGGGGAAGAGCCATTCTTCCCCCCTGGAATTCTTCAAGCCACCCCCGCCGGGATTCAGTGCGAACGGGGTGAGACGACGGCCGGACCACCCATATACGATGATCAACCTGAATCTCTTAGTCCCGGTACGTCGTCTCCGTGGGTCGAGATTTCCCCCAATAGTACCAGTACTGGATTTTCGCCAATTAGTGGCCAATTGTTTTCCCGGGACGATCCTTGAGCGGACGCCTTTCAATATTTCCTCTCGGCCAATTGTGCCCTAGGCGCGTTCCTGAAACGTCGCCGTACTCGGCACGCACGATAGATGGCGTTAGTCGCGTGAATATTTTCGGAAGTCTTTCCTTCAGGAGCGCTCTTGTGTCGACGAGTGGTTTCGTGACCGTTTGAGGTCGGTCCGTTCCATTATTAACGGTTTTGTAACCGTTTTTATAAAACGGGGTGTCGTCGCAAACTTGCAACGTCACAGAACACATGTTGACATGCAACAAAAATACAGCAACCTTGAAAAAACTGCTACAATGACCTTCAAAGAATTCTTTTTTATTACCATCTGATCCGCGTCTTAAAGCCATGCGCATCTCACCTCGTAATTTTCTCTTACTTTTAATGATCGCGGAAATAATTTAGGTGTTCAAGATAATATAAACACCCTCTGTATGCAGTAACTCGAATTAATATTTGGGCGTTCTAAAAGAGACGATAACTTTCTTCATATTATACTGTACGACTTAAACATTTTTGGGGAAATATGGCACTTAGTTTATTGTAGGATGTGAAAAGAAATTTGTTTGAAAATTACAATTGATCGGAATTCTTTGAAAATTACTAACCGTCAGACCAATACGGTGCAGGGCCGAATTTTTTTCTCAAGCTCATTTTCCGAGATTTCAAGGTCATCGTATTTTGTTAGATTAGACTGCGTATTTTCACTACACAGTCTCGCAGCTTATAAAAAAACGAATCCAACGAGTTGCAATATGTTGACCTTCACGTGATCTTTAGCAGTGAAATTATGAAATGTTTGTCAGTGACTTCAGTACGCGTTCGGGGACGGTAAATGAAGGAATCTTCTGCTAAGATTATCGCTTTGATAATAATACCTGTAAACATACTCCAACCGAGGAAAGGAGAATACGAATGTCTGTTTACAAGCAGCAGGGACAATTACACGGTACACTGTCTCAATGAAACTGAAATGCCTTCATTTGTCGTCCCCGAACGCGTACTAAAGTCACTGACAAACATTTCACAATTTCACTGCTAAAGGTCATGTGAAGGTCAACATATTGCAACTCGTTGGATTCATTTTTTTATAAGCTGCGAGACTGTTGTAGTGAAAATACGCAGTCTAATCTAAAAAAATACGATGACCTTAAAATCTCGGAAAATGATCTTGAGAAAAAAATTCGGCCCTGCACCGTGTTGGCACCTTTGAATTGAATATGCCCCCCCTCCAACATTCTTTTCTATCATAAAGAAGAAGCGATATATTTGTTGGTCAAATTAGGAGTGGAATAATCGGTATAATAACAAATCATTGGTATGCTTTATAATTCTGTTTATTCATTTATTTGCTCCTTGCTCGCCCTGTCGCAAGCCTCCTCTTCGTGCAGCTTTATCGCCATCCGAGTCGCTTTTCCTCTCGCGTAAAGCTGCCTCCGAAGACTCAGGTGCGACATCGAAATTGCAAAACTTCTCTAAAACAACATATTCTCCGTTTGTTCCTTATTTATTAAAGATCTAATAACGTCAGTAGAGTCCCTCATGCAATTCACTAGATCTTCAATGCTGCTGCCGCCAGTTCGTCGTTTTGGGGGGGGGGCCGAGAAGAATTTTGGATTTCCTCTTCCTGCTCCCCCTAAACCCTCCTCTTCCTCGTTCGGCTGCTGTACCTCCGTTTGCTGGCTGCCGCTCGTGGAAGCCTCCAAGGCGTTCCGCAGGCTGAAAAGAATGGGCCTCTCCTGCATATGAGGGAGCAGAAATTGCAGCTGCTCCCCATATCTGTACTTCCTTCAGGATGTTTCTGCTCCCTGCCCGCTACTAGTTTTGTTACACTGGGCGCGGTATTTTCTGAACGCGTCCCTCAGATTCTGCCAGCGATTTTTGCATCGCATAGCTGCAAACAAAACAAAATTAACTAGCTGGTTATTGTTGCTCGCTCGCTTCGCGAGCTCGCGGGTAGGACTGCTCTTGCGAAAGGGTTAGTGGTACGCATTGCTAGTGGGGCATACAGCTCTTAATTGTTTTATTATTTATTTTGTGTGTGACTCTCCACGAGCCACACAAAGAACTTCCCGATTTGTTAGTTGTAAGTGGTAACATTAGCATTAGTTGCATAATTAAAAAAAAATGAAATATATATAATTACGTTTGTTTATTCGGTGGAAAATTTCCATCCTCTCGTATAAATTGCATTCTTGAATGAACTTCTTTCGAAAAAAACTAAAAAAACTAAAAAATCTAAAAAACTACTTGACCAATATGGACCAAAATCTAATCAGCTCTAAGTTACGACGGGGCACATCGATTGCATCATTCATCATTCTGATCGCATTGTTACTTTTTCAGAAAACGTTAACGAAAAATTTGATAACATAAAAACGGCCATACGCACACACACACACACACACACATACTAACAATTTGGTAAAAATAATCTAAAATGACTTCAATAACCATGAAACGTGAAGATCTGCTAAAAAATCGATTTTCGATTTTCGGGGTAATTACAGTAACTTCCCTATGAATCGGGAAGTTAATAAATAATAAATAAATAAATAAGTCATAAATAAAAAATTTATAAATAAATATAAAATAAATGAATATGTCATAATAATAAAAATATATATAAATAAATAATAAATAAATTCATAAAAATTGTCATTGAATACAAAATAAATAAGTCTGGTTGTTAAAAACGATACATCGTGTACATACGTATGATTTTTAAAACTCGAAATATAATAAATAAATAAATAAATAAATAAATAAATAAATAAATAAATAAATAAATAAATAAATAAATAAATAAATAAATAAATAAATAAATAAATAAATAAATAAATAAATAAATAAATAAATAAATAAATAAATAAATAAATAAATAAATAAATAAAAACATATAAAAATTATATTTTTTTATGGCACCTCCTGTTCAGTGTAGTGTAGGGTATATCGAACTGGCGGCTGGCTGCCCTTATGGATGTTCCCGTCCTGAAACACGGAAACGGTACGCATAAGTATTAAAAGCCGTTTCATCCTGGATTTTAATTTAAAATTCCCCCCGCCACGCTTTGCTGTGGCACATTATTTTTTAAAAGTATGTAGGTATTATATGTAGGTTGAAACGTTAGACGCGGCGTTTCTTCGGGAAGGTTCTAGAGAAAACCGCAATGTGAATGACAATGTGAATGTCAATGTGAATGTCAATGTCAGTGTCAGTGTCAGTGTCAGTGAAACTGTCATTGTCAGTGTCCGTATCAGTGTCAGTGTCATTGTCAGTGTCAGTGTCAGTGTCAGTGTCAAGGTCAATGTCAATGTCAATGTCAATGTGAATGCGATTGTCAATGTCGATGTCGATGTCGATGTGAATGTCCATGTGAATGTCCATGTGAATGTCAATGTGAATGTGAATGTCAGTGTCAGTGTCAGTGTCAGTGTCATTGTCAGTGACAGTGTTAGTGAAAGTGTCATTGTCACCGTCAGTGTCCGTATTAGTGAAAGTGTCATTGTCAGTGTCAGTGTCAGTGTCAAGGGCAATGTCAATGTCAATATCAATGTGAATGCGATTGTCAATGTCGATGTCGATGTCGATGTGAATGTCCATGTGAATGTCCATGTCAATGTCAATGTCAATGTCAATGTCAATGTCAATGTCAATGTCAATGTCAATGTCAATGTCAATGTCAATGTCAATGTCAATGTCAATGTCAATGTCAATGTCAATGTCAATGTCAATGTCAATGTCAATGTCAATGTCAATGTCAATGTCAATGTCAATGTCAATGTCAATGTCAATGTCAATGTCAATGTCAATGTCAATGTCAATGTCAATGTCAATGTCAATGTCAATGTCAATGTCAATGTCAATGTCAATGTCAATGTCAATGTCAATGTCAATGTCAATGTCAATGTCAATGTCAATGTCAATGTCAATGTCAATGTCAATGTCAATGTCAATGTCAATGTCAATGGGAATATGAATGTGAATGTGAATGTGAATGTGAATGTGAATGTGAATGTGAATGTGAATGTGAATGTGAATGTCGATGTGCATGTCGATGTGCATGTCGATGTGAATGTCAATGTCAATGTCAATGTCAATGTCAATGTCAATGTCAATGTCAATGTCAATGTCAATGTCAATGTCAATGTCAATGTCAATGTCAATGTCAATGTCAATGACAATGTCAATGTCAATGTCAATGTCAATGTCAATGTGAATGTCAATGTGAATGTCAATGTGAATGTCAATGTGAATGTTCATGTGAATGCGAATGTGAATTCTCCCTCTTTGCGTCTCTCTCCCTCTCTCTTTCGCCCCCTCTCCCCCCCCACTCTCTCTCTCTGCCTCTCCCTCTCTCTCTCTTTCTCTCTCTCTGTGTCTCTCTGGGAGGTTTTAGAGCAAACCACATTCGAAAAAGTCATTTCGTTTAAAAGTTGTATGCAGAAACGTGTGCAATAGAGAGCGAAAAAGTTGCCTTTATTCATTAATGACGTCACAACTTTTGAACCAATAGACTTTTTTGAATTATGTTTTTTCCTAAACCTTCTCGAAGAAACGCCGCGTATAACGGCCCAAACCCAAGCTTTCTACGTTGAGCCGTTCTCAAGTGATGCCGTTACAAACATACAGACAGACACGATTTTATTATATACGAGCTCAGCGGAGCTCAGTCTTATTGTGGTCTTATTGTTACTTGAACCACCAAACGTGGACATTGGTGCATTTTATCGTTTCAGTTGTTTAAGTTTTTTTAATTTTAGATCTTTCCTACTAGTTATAGCCACTACATAGCCCTTGGATTTACCAGTTATAACACAGGAATGTTTCTAATATTTTATAATGGTGGATAGGTGTTAAGAGGAATAAACACTTTGACTAACAAAAAAGTAAATCATATTTATGAATTTTTGTGACAAGTACAGTGACTCTTACTAATATTCGGACACTTAAAAAGACGATAATGTTTTTAATATTGTACTATACGATTCGAATTTTTTTTGGGAAGCTAGAGCAATTAGTTTGCCACAGGATGCGAAAAAAGTATGGTCAAAAATTGCAATTTATCGGATTTGTAGCAAAAATACTAAAAGTTGCATTTTACAACTTTTTTATGTGGACCTATATTGAAAATTTAAAAAATACGTTTTATAGACCTGTGTCAATTAAATAAAAACATAAATAAATAAATAAATAAAAACATAAATAAATAAATAAATAAAAACATAAATAAATAAATAAATAAAAACATAAAAATTATATTTTTCGATGGCACCTCCTGTTAAGCGTAGTGTATGGGACACCGTACTCGCGGCTGGCCGCCCTTATGGATGTCCCGGTCCTGAAACACGGAAACGGTACGCATAAGTATTAAAAGCCGTTTCCTTCCTGGATTTTAATTTAAAATTCCCCCCGCCACGCTGTGCTGTGGCACATTATTTTTTAAAAGTATGTAGGTATTATATGTAGGTTGAAACGTTAGACGCGGCGTTTCTTCGGGAAGATTCTAGAGAAAACCGCAATGTGAACGTCAATGTGAATGTCAACGTGAATGTGAGTATGAATGTGAATGTGAATGTGAATGTGAATATGAATGTGAATGTGAATGCGATTGTCAATGTCAGTGTCAATGTGAATGTCAGTGTCAATGTCAATGTCAACGTCAACGTCAACGTCAAGGTCAAGGTCAACGTCAACGTCAACGTCAACGTCAACGTCAACGTCAACGTCAACGTCAACGTCAACGTCAACGTCAACGTCAACGTCAACGTCAACGTCAACGTCAACGTCAACGTCAACGTCAACGTCAACGTCAACGTCAACGTCAACGTCAACGTCAACGTCAACGTCAACGTCAACGTCAATGTCAATGTCAATGTCAATGTCAATGTCAATGGGAATATGAATGTGAATGTGAATGTGAATGTGAATGTGAATGTGAATGTGAATGTGAATGTGAATGTCGATGTGCATGTCGATGTGCATGTCGATGTGAATGTCAATGTCAATGTCAATGTCAATGTCAATGTCAATGTCAATGTCAATGTCAATGTCAATGTCAATGTCAATGTCAATGTCAATGACAATGTCAATGTCAATGTCAATGTCAATGTCAATGTGAATGTCAATGTGAATGTCAATGTGAATGTCAATGTGAATGTTCATGTGAATGCGAATGTGAATTCTCCCTCTTTGCGTCTCTCTCCCTCTCTCTTTCGCCCCCTCTCCCCCCCCCCACTCTCTCTCTCTGCCTCTCCCTCTCTCTCTCTTTCTCTCTCTCTGTGTCTCTCTGGGAGGTTTTAGAGCAAACCACATTCGAAAAAGTCATTTCGTTTAAAAGTTGTATGCAGAAACGTGTGCAATAGAGAGCGAAAAAGTTGCCTTTATTCATTAATGACGTCACAACTTTTGAACCAATAGACTTTTTTGAATTATGTTTTTTCCTAAACCTTCTCGAAGAAACGCCGCGTATAACGGCCCAAACCCCAGCTTTCTACGTTGAGCCGTTCTCAAGTGATGCCGTTACAAACATACAGACAGACACGATTTTATTATATACGAGCTCAGCGGAGCTCAGTCTTATTGTGGTCTTATTGTTACTTGAACCACCAAACGTGGACATTGGTGCATTTTATCGTTTCAGTTGTTTAAGTTTTTTTAATTTTAGATCTTTCCTACTAGTTATAGCCACTACATAGCCCTTGGATTTACCAGTTATAACACAGGAATGTTTATAATATTTTATAATGGTGGATAGGTGTTAAGAGGAATAAACACTTTGACTAACAAAAAAGTAAATCATATTTATGAATTTTTGTGACAAGTACAGTGACTCTTACTAATATTCGGACACTTAAAAAGACGATAATGTTTTTAATATTGTACTATACGATTCGAATTTTTTTTGGGAAGCTAGAGCAATTAGTTTGCCACAGGATGCGAAAAAAGTATGGTCAAAAATTGCAATTTATCGGATTTGTAGCAAAAATACTAAAAGTTGCATTTTACAACTTTTTTATGTGGACCTATATTGAAAATTTAAAAAATACGTTTTATAGACCTGTGTCAATTAAATAAAAACATAAATAAATAAATAAATAAAAACATAAATAAATAAATAAATAAAAACATAAATAAATAAATAAATAAAAACATAAAAATTATATTTTTCGATGGCACCTCCTGTTAAGCGTGGTGTATGGGACACCGTACTCGCGGCTGGCCGCCCTTATGGATGTCCCGGTCCTGAAACACGGAAACGGTACGCATAAGTATTAAAAGCCGTTTCCTTCCTGGATTTTAATTTAAAATTCCCCCCGCCACGCTGTGCTGTGGCACATTATTTTTTAAAAGTATGTAGGTATTATATGTAGGTTGAAACGTTAGACGCGGCGTTTCTTCGGGAAGATTCTAGAGAAAACCGCAATGTGAACGTCAATGTGAATGTCAACGTGAATGTGAGTATGAATGTGAATGTGAATGTGAATGTGAATATGAATGTGAATGTGAATGCGATTGTCAATGTCAGTGTCAATGTGAATGTCAGTGTCAATGTCAATGTCAACGTCAACGTCAAGGTCAAGGTCAACGTCAACGTCAACGTCAACGTCAACGTCAACGTCAACGTCAACGTCAACGTCAACGTCAACGTCAACGTCAACGTCAACGTCAACGTCAACGTCAACGTCAACGTCAACGTCAACGTCAACGTCAACGTCAACGTCAACGTCAATGTCAATGTCAATGTCAATGGGAATATGAATGTGAATGTGAATGTGAATGTGAATGTGAATGTGAATGTGAATGTGAATGTCGATGTGCATGTCGATGTGCATGTCGATGTGAATGTCAATGTCAATGTCAATGTCAATGTCAATGTCAATGTCAATGTCAATGTCAATGTCAATGTCAATGTCAATGTCAATGACAATGTCAATGTCAATGTCAATGTCAATGTCAATGTGAATGTCAATGTGAATGTCAATGTGAATGTCAATGTGAATGTTCATGTGAATGCGAATGTGAATTCTCCCTCTTTGCGTCTCTCTCCCTCTCTCTTTCGCCCCCTCTCCCCCCCCACTCTCTCTCTCTGCCTCTCCCTCTCTCTCTCTTTCTCTCTCTCTGTGTCTCTCTGGGAGGTTTTAGAGCAAACCACATTCGAAAAAGTCATTTCGTTTAAAAGTTGTATGCAGAAACGTGTGCAATAGAGAGCGAAAAAGTTGCCTTTATTCATTAATGACGTCACAACTTTTGAACCAATAGACTTTTTTGAATTATGTTTTTTCCTAAACCTTCTCGAAGAAACGCCGCGTATAACGGCCCAAACCCCAGCTTTCTACGTTGAGCCGTTCTCAAGTGATGCCGTTACAAACATACAGACAGACACGATTTTATTATATACGAGCTCAGCGGAGCTCAGTCTTATTGTGGTCTTATTGTTACTTGAACCACCAAACGTGGACATTGGTGCATTTTATCGTTTCAGTTGTTTAAGTTTTTTTAATTTTAGATCTTTCCTACTAGTTATAGCCACTACATAGCCCTTGGATTTACCAGTTATAACACAGGAATGTTTATAATATTTTATAATGGTGGATAGGTGTTAAGAGGAATAAACACTTTGACTAACAAAAAAGTAAATCATATTTATGAATTTTTGTGACAAGTACAGTGACTCTTACTAATATTCGGACACTTAAAAAGACGATAATGTTTTTAATATTGTACTATACGATTCGAATTTTTTTTGGGAAGCTAGAGCAATTAGTTTGCCACAGGATGCGAAAAAAGTATGGTCAAAAATTGCAATTTATCGGATTTGTAGCAAAAATACTAAAAGTTGCATTTTACAACTTTTTTATGTGGACCTATATTGAAAATTTAAAAAATACGTTTTATAGACCTGTGTCAATTAAATAAAAACATAAATAAATAAATAAATAAAAACATAAATAAATAAATAAATAAAAACATAAATAAATAAATAAATAAAAACATAAAAATTATATTTTTCGATGGCACCTCCTGTTAAGCGTGGTGTATGGGACACCGTACTCGCGGCTGGCCGCCCTTATGGATGTCCCGGTCCTGAAACACGGAAACGGTACGCATAAGTATTAAAAGCCGTTTCCTTCCTGGATTTTAATTTAAAATTCCCCCCGCCACGCTTTGCTGTGGCACATTATTTTTTAAAAGTATGTAGGTATTATATGTAGGTTGAAACGTTAGACGCGGCGTTTCTTCGGGAAGATTCTAGAGAAAACCGCAATGTGAACGTCAATGTGAATGTCAACGTGAATGTGAGTATGAATGTGAATGTGAATGTGAATGTGAATATGAATGTGAATGTGAATGTGAATGCGATTGTCAATGTCAGTGTCAATGTGAATGTCAGTGTCAATGTCAATGTCAACGTCAACGTCAACGTCAACGTCAACGTCAGCGTCAGCGTCAGCGTCAGCGTCAGCGTCAGCGTCAGCGTCAGCGTCAGCGTCAGCGTCAGCGTCAGCGTCAGCGTCAGCGTCAGCGTCAGCGTCAGCGTCAGCGTCAGCGTCAGCGTCAGCGTCAGCGTCAGCGTCAGCGTCAGCGTCAGCGTCAGCGTCAGCGTCAGCGTCAGCGTCAGCGTCAGCGTCAGCGTCAGCGTCAGCGTCAGCGTCAGCGTCAGCGTCAGCGTCAGCGTCAGCGTCAGCGTCAGCGTCAGCGTCAGCGTCAGCGTCAGCGTCAGCGTCAGCGTCAGCGTCAGCGTCAGCGTCAGCGTCAGCGTCAGCGTCAGCGTCAGCGTCAGCGTCAGCGTCAGCGTCAGCGTCAGCGTCAGCGTCAGCGTCAGCGTCAGCGTCAGCGTCAGCGTCAGCGTCAGCGTCAGCGTCAGCGTCAGCGTCAGCGTCAGCGTCAGCGTCAGCGTCAGCGTCAGCGTCAGCGTCAGCGTCAGCGTCAGCGTCAGCGTCAGCGTCAGCGTCAGCGTCAGCGTCAGCGTCAGCGTCAGCGTCAGCGTCAGCGTCAGCGTCAGCGTCAGCGTCAGCGTCAGCGTCAGCGTCAGCGTCAGCGTCAGCGTCAGCGTCAGCGTCAGCGTCAGCGTCAGCGTCAGCGTCAGCGTCAGCGTCAGCGTCAGCGTCAGCGTCAGCGTCAGCGTCAGCGTCAGCGTCAGCGTCAGCGTCAGCGTCAGCGTCAGCGTCAGCGTCAGCGTCAGCGTCAGCGTCAGCGTCAGCGTCAGCGTCAGCGTCAGCGTCAGCGTCAGCGTCAGCGTCAGCGTCAGCGTCAGCGTCAGCGTCAGCGTCAGCGTCAGCGTCAGCGTCAGCGTCAGCGTCAGCGTCAGCGTCAGCGTCAGCGTCAGCGTCAGCGTCAGCGTCAGCGTCAGCGTCAGCGTCAGCGTCAGCGTCAGCGTCAGCGTCAGCGTCAGCGTCAGCGTCAGCGTCAGCGTCAGCGTCAGCGTCAGCGTCAGCGTCAGCGTCAGCGTCAGCGTCAGCGTCAGCGTCAGCGTCAGCGTCAGCGTCAGCGTCAGCGTCAGCGTCAGCGTCAGCGTCAGCGTCAGCGTCAGCGTCAGCGTCAGCGTCAGCGTCAGCGTCAGCGTCAGCGTCAGCGTCAGCGTCAGCGTCAGCGTCAGCGTCAGCGTCAGCGTCAGCGTCAGCGTCAGCGTCAGCGTCAGCGTCAGTGTCAGTGACAGTGTTAGTGAAAGTGTCATTGTCACCGTCAGTGTCAGTATTAGTGAAAGTGTCATTGTCAGTGTCAGTGTCAGTGTCAAGGGCAATGTCAATGTCAATATCAATGTGAATGCGATTGTCAATGTCGATGTCGATGTCGATGTGAATGTCCATGTGAATGTCCATGTGATTGTCAATGTGAATATCAATGTGAATGTCAATGTCAGTGTCAGTGTCAGTGTCAGTGTCAGTGTCAATGTCAATGTCAATGTCAATGTCAATGTCAATGTCAATGTCAATGTCAATGTCAATGTCAATGTCAATGTCAATGTGATTGTCAGTGTCAGTGTCAATGTAAATGTGAATCTGAATGTAAATGTGAATGTGAATGTAAATGTGAATGCGATGGTGAATTCTCCCTCTTTGCGTCTCTCCCTCTCTCATTCGCCCCCTCTCCCCCCCCACTCTCTCTCTCCCTCTCCCTCTCTCTTTCTCTCCCTCTGTCTCTCTGGGAGGTTTTAGAGCAAACCGCATTCGAAAAAGTCTATTCGTTTAAAAGTTATATGCAGAAACGTGCGCAATAGAGAGCGAAAAAGTTGACATGTGTTCACTAATGACGTCACAACTTTTGAACCAATGTACTTTTTTGAATTATGTTTTTTCCTAAACCTTCTCGAAGAAACGCCGCGTCTAACAGCCCAAACCCCAGCTTTCTACGTTGAGCCGTTCTCAAGTGATGCCGTTACAAACATACATACATACATACATACATACATACAGACAGACACGATTTTATTATATATAGAGAAGAGATAGAGATAGAGATAGAGATAGAGATAGAGAAGAGATATAGAAAATAGAAATATAG
Source organism: Lasioglossum villosulum (assembly GCA_963971365.1). Taxonomy (NCBI): domain Eukaryota; kingdom Metazoa; phylum Arthropoda; class Insecta; order Hymenoptera; family Halictidae; genus Lasioglossum; species Lasioglossum villosulum. The sequence continues at coordinate 11,572,133 of OZ020502.1, read as the reverse complement.
AATATAGATATAGATAAGGTATATTACTTTATGGCATCTATTGCTGCACCCATCGTCCCTTCAGTCCAGTTTGGCTTCCTTCCAGGTTTCTTATTATTATTTTTTCCATTGTTATGACGCGGACTAAGTCGCGTCCCCGCGCACGGCGTCACCACGCGCGGCGTCACGCGCGCAATCACGCGCGGTGATAAGCGCGCAGTCACGCGCGCAATCACGTGCGGCGTCATGCGCGGCGTCACGCGCGGCACCACGCGCGGTGATACGCGCGATGATACGCGCGGCGTCACGCGCGGTGATAAGCGCGCAGTCACGCGCGGTGATACGCGCGGCGTCACGGGCAGCGTCAACACCTGCCCATTGTCTAATTTTTGTAGTATACTTCGGCATGCCGTAATATTCATCAATTGATCCTAAAATAAAAAAAAAACTAGCTGGTTATTGTTGCTCGCTCGCTTCGCGAGCTCGCGGATAAGGTTATTGTTGCTCGCTCGCTCCGCGAGCTCGCGGGTAGGACTGCTCTTGCGAAAGGGTTAGTGGTACGCATTGCTAGTGGGACATACAGCTCTTAATGGTTTTTTTATTTATTTTGTGTGTGACTCTCCACGAGCCACGCAAAGAACTTCCCGATTCGTTAGTTGTAAGCGGTAACATTAGCATTAGTTGCATAATTAAAAAAAAAATTTTTTTTTAATTTAAAAAATAAAAATTTTTTTTTTTCAATATGATATCAATTCATTATACATATATGTATAAATATTAATTCTGTGGATACAATCAAATTATATAAATATTAGGGGGCTCCGCCCCCTGCTCGCTTCGCTCGCCAACCCCCGCGGCGTCACGCTCTCTCTCCCGCACTCTCTCTCTCTCTCGTTCTCTCTCCCGCTCTCAAGCTCTCTCTCTCTCTCTCTCTCTCTCTCTCTCTCTCGTTCCCGCTCTCTCTCCCTCTCTGAAAGATATACACTGTCACAGCGCTCAATTTTTGGTTCCCCATCAGTAGGCAACCCGCTTGTCAATTTTCGGTTCCCCTTCACTAGGCAACCCGCTGGGCGTTTTAGTGTGACAGAACTATTTTATATAATTCGAGATGTATTCTCGGCAGCACAGATGAATAACTCACTCTTGCATTGGGATATTTGTTGATTATTGTAAGCGGTAACATTAGCATTAGTTGCATAATTGAAAAAAAAAATTTTTTTTAACCCTTTGAACTCGAGGCCGTTTTCGCTTGCGCGAACCAGCAACTCGAGACGATTTCGGCCAAATTAGGTGAACATTTTACAGGTACTACAAAAATATTTAATTTTTAAAAAATTAAAAAAAAAAATTCACCAGTTTATTCATTTATATGTCGAAAACAACAAATTTTGATAAATATTACACTCTGTAATTAGTTTTGGTATGATACTTAGTAAAACAATAGCCAAGATGCATCCTTGCCACTTCACATCGGCCGGACGCCGTATCGGCACCGCTCGAGTTGCCACTTCACATCGGCCGGACGCCGCTCGAGTTCAAAGGGTTAAATTTAAAAAAAATTTTTTTTTAATAAAAATGAAATATATATAATTACGTTTGTTTATTCGGTGGAAAATTTCCATCCTCTCGTATAAATTGCATTGTTGAATGAACTTCTTTCGAAAAAAACTAAAAAAACTAAAAAATCTAAAAAACTACTTGACCAATATGGACCAAAATCTAATCAGCTCTAAGTTACGACGGGGCACATCGATTGCATCATTCATCATTCTGATCGCGTTGTTACTTTTTGAGAAAACGTTAACGAAAAATTTGATAACATAAAAACGGCCATACGCGCACACACACACACACACACACACACACACACACACACACACACACACACACACACTAACAATTTGATAAAAATAGTCTAAAATGACTCCAATGACCATGAAACGTGAAGATCTGCTAAAAAATCGATTTTCGATTTTCGGGGTAATTACAGTAACTTCCCTATGAATCGGGAAGTTAATTATTAATAATATGTAAATTCTTTTAGATACCTAGCAACGGGAAACTCGCTAAAATCACTCAGCTATAGTTTTCGCCTGGGCCATGCGACGGTGCATGCGATCGTGCACGACACGTGCAGAGTGATTAAAAACACGCTACTACACGAAACAATGCCGCTGCCCAGCAGGGAAAGATGGGAAGCAATAAAAAACAAATTTTGGGACATATGCAAGTTCCCCAATTGCTTGTGCGCGATCGATGGCAAACATGTTTCAATACAAAAACCGTCGAATACAGGATCCTTGCACAACAACTACAAAAAAACATTTTCTGTAGTGTTGATGGCCCTGGCGGATGCCGATTGTAATTTCATTGCCGTCGAGGTCGGAGGATATGGCAGAAACAGCGACGGCGGAATTTTCGCCCAATCCGAACTTGGGCGGGCAATGAGCAACGGAACACTTCAAATGTTGCCCGATACATATTTGCCGGGCACAAGTATAAGCGCACCCTGCGTTATCGTTGGCGACGAGGCGTTTCCCCTCAAGAGAAATTTAATGAGGCCTTATCCAGGCATAAGAGCCGAAGGAAACGCGACGAGAACTAATTTTAATAAGCGCCTATCCTTAGCACGGCGGGTAGTTAAAAATACGTTTGGGATTTTAGCCCAAAAATTTCGGCTGTATAATAGGAGAATGCAGCTAAATCCAGCAAATGCAGACTATATAATTATGGCAACGTGTATATTACACAATTTTATTCGAACACACAAGGGATCGTCGGTCGCTGTACCGATTGGCGAGGTGCAGGGGGAGGAGGGTACGCCAGCGTGGCGGCCAATGCCCCGCCGAGGAGGGAACGTGATAACCGAATGTTTTGGTGTTCGAAGAACATTCGCAAATTTTCTTTTCGGGTCTACGGACGGCGAATCCACCGATGACGACGACGAAAGTACAAACGAAACATAAATGTTGTAAAAAAACTATTTTTAATAAATTTCAATGTCACACACATACACCATTCATATATCTATACCTCTATATCTATTCATATCTCTATATGCAGGGTATTTCACCTAACTTGATCACCTTAAATATATCGCTTATTTTGAATGATAGAAAAAATGTCAGGGGGAGAAAATATTCTGTTCGATGGAGCCAGTTCGGTGAATGTTCAAATTTTTTTCTCATGTTTATTTTTTTCGAGATTTCAAGTTCACCGATGTTTTTTTTAATGGAATGGTATATTTTTCTTACGACAGCATGATAGACAATAAAAAACTAAATTTAGCGAACACCACCTTTCTGACCTTGAAATGATCTTCATCTTCTAAAATTGGCGTTGCTTTTTGTGGTAAGGCCACCTAAATATCTCTTCAGGTCATTGTGATGCAACCAATATTTGTTTCGTAATGTGCACGTTGTCCATGGACTAATATCTGACAAGAATATTTTTTTCCTGAGGTAATTTTTTCGAAGTTATCAAGGTCATTGGTGTTTTTTGAAACATGACTACATTTTCTTTTAATTGCATCGTGTAACTGATGGGAAAATACATTCAGATATGCATAATAACATGACCTTGAAATGACTTTGATATTCGGTTGCTAGGTGCAACGAGATGTGTTATAAAAACGCTAAATTTAGTTTTTTATTGTCTATCATGCTGTCGTAAGAAAAATATACCATTCCATTAAAAAAAACAGGTGAACTTGAAATCTCGAAAAAAATAAACTTGAGAAAAAAATTTGAACATTCACCGAACTGGCTCCTTCGAACACAATATTTTCTCCCCCTGACATTTTTTCTATCATTCAAAATAAGCGATATATTTAAGGTGATCAAGTTAGGTGAAATAACTTGATCAGTTATTTCAAGAACTTATTTTAGACCAAATAAGGTCTAAAGCAACTAATGATAATAAAGATGAAATTAAAGAGAAAACAAAATTGTGCACTCAATTAGAGAATTTGGAGAAAGAAGTATTGTCTCTTGAAATGATTGCAACAGACAATGAGAATTGAACAGGACAGAATTTAATATATAAAATAATAATATTGTAGGATGCAGAAATCATAAGAAGCGATCGACGGTTGAAACGCCCGGAGAAGCAAAAACGGCAGACGTTTTTGCCGAGTAATATACCCGCGGATCGCCGAAAAATAAATACGCGACAGGTTAATGCCCCAGTGAAAGAGTGTGAGAGAGAAAGAACATGAATGTGCGCGACGACCGCGATCATCGTATGTAAACCAATTTGTATATGTACATGTACGATGATCGGCATATATAAGCGAGGTAGGTCGCGGCCGATAGACAGAAAAAGAAAAATAGCAGAACCGCGAGAGTTAGTCGTTGCGACAGAGGTCGAGTCTAGAGAAGGAGAAAAGAGAGAAAGAGTGAAGAGTGGAGAGTGCGTGGTCGAATTAAGACTGGGGACCTTGTTTGTTGTCACGTCGTCGAGCAAATCGTCTCGGCCAGAGGGGCGGAAACTTCGACGACACCGGGTATTTACAAGCTGTACAGCCGGGCCGCGTTCGGCCGCGCGAAACGCGGTCCACCCGGGACAAAAGTTGTTCGCAGGCTCGTCACTTTAAGATTGAATTTCGCGAATCTTCGGGCGCCAGGCACGGAAGGTGCCACGAGAAATAATCGAGCTCGTTGCTACTCGAACTACGTGTCTACGAGCCTGCGACATCCGGCAAAATACGCGGATCTAACGCGAACGGGCCCAGGGTACTACGCAGGACGACCACGAGGCATTCCCCGCGGCGGGAAGGTTTCTCACGAAATCACGACTCGATGGAATTAGGTTAACCAGAATTTATTAACGATAGTTGTTATAATCGCGCTACCGGTCGACACCGGCAGCGTAGAGGAGGTTAACCGGCGCGTAACAAATTATCGGCGACGGATGTTCTTCGCACGCGCGCCTTGTCCCTCGGGACTCCCTCGAAATCGCGTCGAACCCGGCAATACGCGATGGAAGCGTTAGCGTACGCGATTCACACGTTTCACGCCCGGATTCCGATGGAAAAACGCGTTACAATTGGCTTCTCTTGACCGGCACTTTTATCGCGAGTACGACGCGAGCACGTGGCGGCGTCCCACCGTGGGACGACGCGAGGTTGATGTGAACGTTACGGCGACGCGGATCCTCGCTAATTTCGCCAAATAGTGCCCGGCACTTCGCTAAATAATTTTCCCCGCGCGCCTACCGCTCGACCGATGGATTTACCTGCGGATTGGCTGCAGCCGGCAGCCGCAAAGCAAAGTCGAAGTTCCGCGACGCGATCGCGAACCCGTCATGCGCACCGAGCCAACGCGAACAAGAATCACTTTATTTTCTTCGGGAAATCCGACAGAACTTACCACCTGCACTTCGCCCAATCCTACTGCGCAACGTTTGCAGCTGGGCAACCCTACCTTTCCAAGGCTCTATCGGCGCTACCTCGCAATCTAATGGTGGCTCCTTGGTCGCCCGCACGCATCTCGCCGGGCGCGGGTCTAGCCCAAAATTCAAAAATGGTGGGGACCCTTGCAAGATCGAGTGATACGCCGTGTTATAGGCAAATCGGAACTTCGGCAGATGCACGTCCCACTCTCGGTGATCCCTCCCGATGTACGCGACTATCATCGTTTTTAATACCCGATTGACTCTTTCCACGGGGTTTGCCTGCGGGTGGTACGTTGGGGTCGTAGTAATTTTAATCCCGTATTCGGCAGCTAGTTCGTGTATGGTTTTATTAACGAACTCCGTGCCGTTGTCCGTGAGGAGCACATCCGGCGTTCCCCATCGCGAAAAAATAAGGTTTTCGAGGGTCTCCGCAATATTAGGACCGGTCGCTCGTCGGAGTGGGGCGCACTCGATCCATTTCGTGAACAGATCCTGCATTATTAGGAGGTACGCATGACCGGACTTGCTTCGAGGAAACGGACCCATGATATCGGCAGCGACTACTGACCAGGGCATGTCAATACGGCGCCGACCCATCAGCCCGGGAGGGAGTGTCTGCTCCACTTTCGTAAGCTGGCACGTGGTACAGCGTCTTACGTATTCGACGGTTGTTCTATACATGCCCGGCCAGTAGTATCGTGTCGCGACGCGGTGGTACGTTTTCTTGACACCTAAGTGTCCTGCTTGAGGGCCGTCATGTGCCTCTTGCAAGATCTCGGTCCTGCGCTCCTCTGGGACTACCAGTTTCCATTCGTCCCCGTCATGGCCTAAGGTTTCCGCGATAAGAGGATCTGTTCTCCGGCAAAATAATTCCCCATTCCGAATTGACCAGTCCTTAAATTTTGAAGGGTTCCTCTCCAACTCCGCGAATTTACTCTCGTACCACTCCGCACGCACGGCAGCCGCGATCTCGAATTCCTCTCCGACGACTCCCGTTCCCTCAAACGCGCGCGAGAGTGCATCCGGCACTGTATTTAATTTGCCTTGTCTATATACGACTTCGAAGTCGTATTCTAACAACTGTAAGGCCCATCGCGCCAATCGCCCTGAGGGATTTCTTAACGTTCGCAGCCACCTTAAGCTGTTGTGATCCGTGATTACTTTGAACTTGTACCCTTCTAAATACGGTCTAAATTTTTGTACCGCCCATAGTATCGCTAGACACTCCAATTCGGTTGCCGAGTACTTTCTTTCCGGCAGCGTAAGAGCGCGACTCGCGAATGCAATCACTTTTTCATTACCCTCGATCTCTTGTGTCAGGACAGCCCCCAACCCGACTGTGCTTGCGTCTGTCTGGACCGTGAATGGGGTTTCGAAGTTGGGACACGATAGTGTTGGCGCGGTCGTTATCATTTCGCGTAGGGTTTCGAAGGCGGATTGTTGTCCGTCCTTCCAGACCCACTCGCGATCCTTCCGAAGTAGCTCATTCAACGGTTCCGCAACTGTTGCGAATCCCGGGATGAACTTCCTATACCAGGACGCCATCCCTAAGAAACGCCGCAGTTGCTTCACGTTCTTCGGAACTGGATACCCCACTATCGGTCAGATCTTTTCCGGATCAACAGTTAGTCCTTCTTTACTGACCACGAAACCCAGGTACCTGACTTCCGCGCGACAAAATTCGCACTTTTTCGGGTTTATGATCAAACCGGCAGCTTTGACTCTATCTAAGACGCGTTTCAACCATTCCAGATGTTGTTCGAATGTTTCGGTTACGATAATAATATCGTCTAGATAGGCAAACGCGTGGGGCTCCATCTCAGGCCCAATTAGACGGTCTAACAATCGTTGGAAGGTAGCCGGGGCTCCCGTTAGCCCGTACGGCATTCTTCGGAATTGAAAAAGTCCCTTGCCCGGCACGGTGAACGCTGTTATTTCCCGACTTTTTGGCTCTAAAGGGATCTGAAAATACGGCTGACTAAGATCGAGGGTCGAAATGTACTTTGCCGCTCGTAATTTGTCTAGGATCTGACTCATGAGCGGTAGCGGGTACGCATCCTTCCTCGAGACCTCGTTCACTTTCCGGAAGTCCAAACAAAACCGGTACTTCCCGTTGGCCTTCTTGACCATCACTATTGGACTTGACCAGCCACTTTGCGACGGTTCTATTATGCCGTCCGCTAACAAAGCGTCTACTTCCGTGTAGATGGCCTCCTGTATTTTGGGAGACACGGCATAATAACGTTGTTTAATGGGAGGATGGTCACCCACGTCTATCCGGTGGCTGATCAAGTCGGTCAACCCTTTCATGGTTTCGAATTCCGGCAGCTCGGTCTCGAGGAACTTCTACAAACGTAGTTTTTCGAAATGATCTAATTCTCGTAATCCGCAACACACGGTGGCTGGGGGAGCGTATTCGAAGGGGAATTTCTCGCTCGGGTCTGATGCAAAATACCAGATCGCGTTATGGTATTCCGCCACAATCCCAAAGAGTGCAATCGAGTCGGTACCCAACAGGGGAGAGGTCACGAGATTTTCTAATACGCGCGCCGAGATCCATTGTTCCCTTTTCCCTATTCTAATCGCGAAGTGAGCTCTTTCGACCGCTCGATCGACTGTCCCCGTGGCCAGGAGGAAGTAGCAGGGCTTCTCGGTGTTCTCTAATGTAATGACTCCGTCACCGACCCGATTTATTACGTCGCAACTGACGTACGTGATCGACGACCCGGAGTCTACTAGGGCACGCACCGGCAGCTCTCCGACCAGTGCTTCGACCGTTAATAGAGGTGGTCTTTTCCTTTCCCCAATGGTGAATACTCGGGCCGATACTAATTCCGGTAGAGTCCCTCCGGCCCCGGTGAGTGACTCTTCCCCCCATTTCCCGTCCGCCTATGGCATTTCTTGCAGGTGTTAATTGTTATGCCCGGCGCTCCACACCCGTAGCAGTGCACCCTCGGTGCTTCCCGGCAATCTCGCGACCTATGTCCGATCTTCCGGCAGTTCCAACACTCGAACGACGAACTTCCGGACGCGCGTTGTTTATCGCGCGGCTGTTCCGCTCGCCGATCGGTGTTCGCGGTGTCATTTATTCTACGCGGTGGGGCACTGTACGATCTCTCCCTCGATTCGAATCGATATCCTGATTCTCTTCGCCCGGCAGCAGAAGAATTATTCGCGCACGGCGCTAAAGAGTCTCGTTTACTCGACCCAAACCGGGGTTCTCCGTATGCGGGGGTGGGGGTTCGGTCACTCTCTCTACTACTCCCGGCAGCTATCGCGTTCGCGTACTCTACGTGCACGGTTTTTTGAAGTGAAACTTCTTATGGCGCGTTGGGGGTAAATCCGATCGATGTAACGGAAATAAGGCCCGGAAGTGGCTAGTGCGCAGACTCTCGTACGGTTTACGAGAGAGTGAGAGAGAGAGCATGAAAGCAGAAGCCTTATATCATTTTTAAAGTGCGTCACAGTTTGTTTTTTATTTACATAAATAAATAATAATAATAAACAATGATAAAATGATTAAAAAAAATGCAGAACGTAAAATAAATACGATCGACGATAAAACGAACATGTGAGCTCGAAGTGGCTAGTGCGCAGACTCTCGTGCGGTTTGGGAGGGAAATTATTGTAGTGCGTCACAGTTCGACAGCACGTGCAAGTATATACGTTTCGAATAATTCAAAGACCATTCAAAATTCTTTCGAAAACTGTGCGGAAGAGAAATAAAAAGAAGAGGTATGTATATAAATTACAAAATTACAGTTGAATTACATGGTTATGTTACCACAGCACGCGCAACTACGTTTGCATTAATTAAAATAATAATATAATTAAATCTATTACAGAGATATATTGGAGATATACGTCTTTCCAAACCTACCGTTTGCGGAAGATATTAAATAATAAATAAAATATATCAGTAAAGAAGAGGTATGTATACATATTACAAAATTACATTTGAAAATCTATAGTCAATCTATATATAATCTGTGATATTATATGTATATATAATGTGCAAACATAGCTAATGATATTTCTTACAAAATAAATCAAGTTACAACAGATGTTTGAACTGCGATCCATTGTTCTACGATATAGAGCTCCGCTCTTTGTGCGAGACTCTTCATTGTCGCCATAAGTAAAGCATCTCCTTTTTTATGCTATTACCTGCATTTGTTATGTGATTCCAAATTGTATTAATTAAAATAAAATAATAATAATATAATTAAATCTATTACAGAGATATATTGTTGGAGAGGCAAACCTACCGTGTGCGGAAGAGAATAAAGAAAAAATAAAAAAAATATATCAGTAAAGAAAAGGTATGTATATAAATTACAAAATTACATTTAAAAGTCTAAAATCAATAAAATCAAAAAAATATAAAATCAAAATAAAATCAAAAGATCAAAATGAATACATATGCAGGGATGTGGAAACGTAACTCTAATGAAAACATATTTCTTACAAAATGGAAACTTATTTCTTACAAAATAAATAAAGTTACAACAGATGTTTGAACTACGATCCATTTTCCTACGATACAGAGCTCCGCTCTTTGTATTATATTTCTCATTGTTGCCATAATTAGAGCATCTCCTTTGATGCTATTACCTGCATTTGTTATGTGATTCCAAAGTTCTCGAACATTATTGAGTGTTGTGTCATGTACAACGGATTGAACAGATCTCCAAAGATAAAAATCCAACGGAGACAGATCTGGAAAACACAGTGGACAACGAATTGGACCATACGTTCCTAAACGTATGATTTTGAAGTGTACGTGATAAATACAAACATAATATGGGAAGCGACGGTAGTAAACATGAACCAAGACACTCTACTTATGGCGACACTAAAGAGTCTCGCACAAAGAGCAGAGCTGTGTATCGTAGAGTAAGAAATAAGTTTTCATTATCATTACTTATAATTACTTATGTTTGCACATCCCTGTATATGTATGTTCATTTTGATTTTATATTTTTGATTTTATTGATTTTATTAGATTTTTAAATGTAATTTTGTATTTTATATACATACCTATTCTTTACTGATATATTTTATTTATTATTTATTCTCTTCCGCACACGGTAGGTTTGGAAAGACGTATATCTCCAATATATCTCTGTAATAGATTTAATTATATTATTATATTATTATTTTATTTAATTAATACAAACGTAGTTGTATGTGCTGTCGTAACATAACCATGTAATTGTAATCTTTTTTTTATAATCTTTTGTCCATCTAATTTTTTTGATTTTTTTTGTATTTTGTATTATTTTTTTTTTATTGTAATTTATTTTATATGCATACCTCTGTTATAGCGTGTCATAGTTTGTTTATAACAAACAAGTGTTATTTACATAAACAAATAACAAATAATAATGACAAAAACAAATGCAGAACGTAAGAAAGAGTCACGTCAGAGAAAACAGGCTGCAAAGAAGAGGGTGACGAAAAGTACACCACAAACTTCAAATGAGCGTGTGCGAAAATTTCGTGCTAGAAAACAGTTACTACTATTAAATAGTAATTTAAATTTGGAAAAAAACATTGCTGATGAATCCATAAATCTTGCTGGTCCATCGACAAGTACAGCAGTATCAGCACTTATTTATCTGCGTCAAACTGATATTGAGGAACATAACCTCACATCAAGTACATTACAGAACATGGTTGACACAGAGAATCAAGAAAATAATCAATCAAGTTCAATGTTAAATGATGTGAATGGTAGTAATGTTATTCAACCTTATAGTGACTTTCAACGCCATAGACTAGTTCATGATAAATTTAAAAAAACATTTATAAACAACAAATTTGGTCAGCCATGCTCTGTTTGCAATAGATTATGGTTTACTAATGATTTAAAAATGTACAATGCAGAATATGAAGAAATTTTTAACATAATACTACCAGATATTGAAAGGGATACAATAGCAATCTGCAATACTTGTCGAACTGCACTGTCGAAGAAACAAATTCCTACAATGTCTTCCTACAACGGTTTTAAATACCTTGAGATACCAGCGCATTTACCTCCACTGGATTTAGTGTCAGAAAGATTAATTTCTCCACGCATTCCTTTTATGCAAATAAGACGATTGAGGTATGCACTTGGCCAGTATGGCATTCTAGGACAAATTATAAATGTTCCGGTTTGTGTGAATACGATGGTTAAAAAATTACCCAGAGACCTTGACGATGATCATTGTATTAATGTTCATATTAAGAAAAAATTAATTCACAAGTCCAGCTATTTGATTGGTTTAGTTAATAAACGATGCATTAAGGCTTGGTTAAAGTATTTGGTTACAACACCTCTTTATTTATTAAATGAAATTAAAATCGATGAGTCTTTTTTCATCCGGGACACTACGGATGCCACAATAGCTCTAGATGAAGTGAGTGAAGATATAACTCTTGAAGAAAGTTTGACTGCACAACAACACACACTCTTGTGGAACGAAGAAAAACATCTAAGGATTGCACCGGGTGAGGCGAACGTGCCACAGAGCTTGCTTTTCGATGAGCACGCAGAGGAACTCTCTTTTCCAGGTATATATCTCTGTTAATTTTGGACTTTCGAGGAAAACGTACGTATAACACATTAATTCTCTTTTATTACAGGCATATATCTTGGTCAATTTAGGACTTTCAAGGAAAATGTACGTGTAACACCTTTTATGATGGCCACAAGTGAATTGAAACGGTCTGATCGTCGAGGTGTGACACCATATCACCTTTTATATATGGCAATGAAGATAATGCGACTAAGAGTCCGCGATTCTCTGACAGTCGCATTTAAAAATGTTGGAAGAAACACAAAGATAACAAGGCAGCAAATTGAATCAGAAGATTACATTAATCAGTGTATTGAAAGTAATCTTGCCTTCCTCAGATGTATTCCTAATTCAACGTGGTATTGGGCCGAACGAAAAAGAGACTTGTTTGTCATGATCAGGCAATTAGGAAAACCTACTATGTTTTTAACACTAAGTGCCAATGAAATAGGTTGGATTCCACTTCTGCAAACATTATACAAATTGAAGAACAATGGTGCAGCGATATGTGATGAAGATGCGGCTGGACTTCATTACGTCCTGAAGACTACACTAATAAACGAAGATGCAGTTACCTGTGCGATCTACTTCAACAAACTAGTAAATGTTTTAATGGCCGTCCTACAATCGAAAAAATGTAACCCATTCGGTGAATATCGTGTACTTCATTATTTTAAACGAATCGAGTTCCAACACCGCGGAAGCCCTCATGCACACATACTTCTATGGCTCGATAATGCTCCAGCTGATGCTCTTGGTAGCAACAAGCAAGATGCAATATCACTAATTGATAGCTTAATTTCAGTGGCTTCAAAAGAAGCCTCAGGGCACATCAGACTTCAAACTCATAAGCACACGTTCACCTGCTTCAAGAGAATAGTTGCCAATAGAGCACAAAAATGTAGATTTGACGCTCCCTTTATGCCCTGTCGATCAACAATCATTTTGACACCAATGGAAAAAACTGAGCCAGAATTTGATAAACATTCGAAACATTACAAACACATCAGAGCAAATTTGGAAAATACGGATTATGCAGATATGGACTCATTCTACAAAAAGAACCAAATTACTTCGGATCAACACTATGAACAAATATTACGAGCTGGAATTACACGACCAAAAGTTTTTCTGAAACGTGAAATTTCGGAAAAATGGCATAACGCATTTAACCCATTCATTCTTCATACATTACAGTCTAACGCTGACTTCCAGTTCATTCTTGACGAATATTCCTGTGCTGCCTATGTCGTTGAATATATTAATAAAACCAACAGGGGGATCAGCAATTTGCAACGACAGATTATTACAATAATGGACGAGAATCCGGAATTCGACATTGTAGAAGTTACAAGGAAAATGAGTGTCGATCTGCTCAATACAGTCGAAATAACTAGTCAAGAAGCAGCGTAGTACTTACTACGTGAACCAATGTCCAAAAGTTCTTCTGTTGTCGTCTATATCCCAACTGTATGGCCGATTGAACGGCAGAGAATCAGGAAAACTCTACAAGAATTAGAGAAAATGGATGTTGGCGAGGATTCAACAGACATTTGGAAAGAAAATTGGTACGACAAATATCAGAATAGGCCTGAAGACCTTGAAGACGTGACGCTAGCGCAATTTGTGGCCTATTACACTATAAATTCAAATAAGGTATACGTCAGACGAAAACAGTCACGCATTATACGTTACCGTAATTACGACATGGCCAAGGATTTAAATGAGTACAAACGAGAGATGGTGACTCTGCATTTACCTTTTCGAAACGAAGACACACAAGTTTTATCTGAAATGAAATGGATTGAACTGTATGAGGCCAATGAACATCTGATTTTGCAACGTCGAAAGGAATTTGAATCCAATTTAGATCTTCAGAAGACCATTGAGATTTGTAGAGAATTATGTCGTGAAGACGAAGACTTGGAACAGGACGTAGAACATGATTTACCTGGAAGACACCCAGAACCTGATCCATTTCAAGAATTGTATAACAACCCAAATGCAGAAATGAATGAAGAACTCAGGCAAGCGGCACTCAAGAAACTTGGAGCTATTGCTAAAAAGAGGGAGAATTTGATGGACAACGACAGATATTATGAACTTATGCGGATGGCGAATGACAAACAACGGGAACTGTTAATGCACGTAATTCATAATCTTTTATCTAAAAGCCGACAACCTTTCCAAATATTCATGACTGGACCAGCAGGATGTGGGAAGACTTTCCTCATTCGACTGTTGATGGAAATATACAATCGGTTCGTAAACACTGACGGACATTGTAACGATTACATTACTTGTGCGTCAACTGGTAAAGCTGCAGTAGCAATAGACGGCACGACCGTTCATACTGCATTAAAAATATCGCTTTCTAGATTACTTCCATTATCTATTGAAGTTGTGCAGCAATATCGAGTCCTCTTTCAGTTCGTTGAAGTGATAATAATCGATGAAGTCAGCATGATAAGTGCAGAATTATTATCTCATATCGATGCAAGATTGAAACAAATCACCGGAAAATACGATGTAGAATTCGGAGGGATTAACATAATACTAATTGGTGATTTACGACAGCTAACCCCAGTAAGAGCAACACCAATATCTAAGCAGACGAAACAACACATTGTAGGACCGACATTATGGCGTAGCTTCAAATTCTTCGAGTTAGATCAGGTGATGAGGCAAGCTAATCAAATATTTTCAAACATACTAACAAAGATCGGAAATGGCACAAAATTGGAGAATAATGAGCTACAATTACTGGAGTCACGGTTCTTCACAAAGGAAGAAGCTGAACAACGCTGTCCCCATGGATTACGTCTTTTACACTATCGGAAAATATCGGAAAATGAAAAGACGCATCCGCAGCTTTACAAGAAACTTAATTCCCCGTTAATATCCCTTAACTCCTCGTAGATCCAAGGAATTGGACGATTCAAAAATGTTTTGTGTTGGAAATTGACATCCAGCTGACAGTTCGGAAGCAGATGGGGAAAAGAAGGAAGAGAGAGAGACAGAGGGGGAGGGAGAGAGTGAGAAGAGAAAAGGGAAGAAAAGTGAAGGAACAGGAAGAAGGCGAAAAGAGGCTAGACAACGCGGCTTCGAGCTCGCGTTTCGCGCGAGCCATCGGATCGGACGATTGCGAAACGGAATCGTAAGAACCGGATGACAGACGGACTATGCGTGTATCGCGTGTACCGCGCTACGAGGTTCTCACCGATTCCCAACTCCGGCCATTCTTCGACGATCGACCAAGCGTTTCCGGACACGTTCCTCTTGACTCTGAGCAGCCGACACGCGTCGTCCGCGCGAAGATTCTGTTCGACGAGCAAGCTATTCCAAGGTTCGTCGTCGTCGTCGTCGTTGTGAAAACGCAACTCCACCACCTGAAAGTGGAAATCGATCGAAACAACCACATACCGTTAGTAGGATGCCTTGTTTCCTGTCTACGATGCGATGAGTCGTAAAAAATCGACTTCGACAAGCGGACCGAACAGATAAAGGTCGATTTATACTATCCGCACAGACACGGACCATTTGCGTATCGGCACCGTTCCGACACATACAGTAGTATTCATACTATACGATCGTCGAACGGTTCTAATCGATCGATCAGCGCGAGAGAGTACAAAGGTCTTCTCATTTAACTGTAAAAAGTTTGGCTGTAACATCTATATGGTCGCCAAAGAGAGTCCAATATTCTCCATCGACTTTTCTTCAAAATCGGATGCACCCAAATGCGACCTGGTTTTTTCGGTTCTTTCGCTTCAGATTCCTTTTCGTTTAAAAGTATGGCGGGAAGAGCCGGTCCTCGTCACTGTCCGATCCGCTCATTGTGTACGTTTTAGCAGGTATATATTATCGTACCGGTGCCGATTTTGCTGTTGTCGTTACTCAATGGTCCGTGCAGTATAGTGTAGATGTGGATAAACCTTCAAAACTGTCGTGCCGGTTTTGGTATACGGCGTTGTCGATACGCGACGGTCCGTGCCGTATAGTGTAGATCGACCTTTAAACGGATAGATCGATCACGGCTCACTGCACGCGAAAAATCAGAAACAATAGCTCACTTGACCATCGTCGTAATTATCGCCGCAACGATGTTGGTCACCACCGCGATCGTCGGCGTGTCCGTCGTTTGTCGCCGATAGATTCGCCGTGGTAGTCTGGCCAAACTCGAAAACGTCACTCCCCCTGGATCCGAACCTCTCGTAACTTCCGACTCGCCTCATGGGCCGACCGGAGAACCAAGGGATCGCGACACCGTTCTCCGTGCAAGAGCACACCTTCGGCAACCAATCTGCAACAGGAAGAGAACGCGCAGTAACACGGCGATCGGTCTGTGTACACCGAAACGAGCTTCGAAACAAACTGATTGCGAGAATCGCATGAACGGAGAATACCCTCGTGAACGTTCACGATGCGTGTCTCGAACGGAGAGGAGCCAACGACGACGACGAAAGACCGACGCGTTCTTTGCTCGTAGAACACGGTTGGCTCCATTTTACATTTGACTTGTTCCTTCTTCAATTTTCCTTTGTCCCGACGTTGCGCCGCGCGCTGCGTTAACGCCGCGAGTCGCACAAAAGGAATTCGACGAACGTGACGAAAAAAATCCGCATCGAAAGTCGCGGAGATCACCCCAAGGTCCAATTTTCGAACTTACTGCAAATGTTTGAACAACGCCGACGAACCTGAAAGAACCAGGTTGTCGCTGTGCTGGTTCCCCTGTTGCGCGTCGAATCGCTGCAACTCGCGAGTTCCGCGCAGCTCGCGAGGAACCAATCGCTGTAGACTCTTTGCTCGTCCGTCGCTGTCGCAACGGGTTCGCGTTGGCGCGTCATCGATGTCGTCGATGTGCTCGCCGTTGTGCTTATAGTTTTAGATGCGTTAGTCGTTGTCGTTGTCGTTGCCGTGGCCATCGCCGGTGCGATACACGCCGGTATCGTTGAGCTTCTCGAGGGGTCGTCGCTTTCCCTTGGTTCCTCCATTCGAGTAGGCGGTTTATCTTCTCGGCGATCGCAATATCCGGACGAAAGACGATCCGAAATGTTCTTCGCTCGATCTCGAGAATCATCCTCGAACCTGGCCGCAGTGACGAACGTCAAACTCCCCACCATACCGGCAATTCTGAAAGAAACGTGTACCGCTTTCGTTAGCTCCGAACGAACGCGGTATCTTTCAGCTTTCCTTTGGTATTCGAAATGCCGGGTGCCGACGCGACGAAACGGAACGGGTTGAGCAACGGCCGATACCCAAGGGACAGATAGTACGCGCGAGCAAGCTAGAACAAGTGGAGGCTTTCTGTATCTTCGGTAAATACTAATCGCGACGTTCGAACTCGAACGAGAGAACGATTCGATCTCGTTGCAAGGTCGTTGCACGAACGTTACGCAACGATCGCTCGAACACGCTGGTCACGCATACGCGGCGTTCATTCCGATCCACGTTCGTTTCTACGGCGCATCCGATACCCCAGCGCCGGTACCGAAAACGATCGAAGAATACGAGTCGATCGTTCGAAATTCCGCGGGAACTGTGTGCTCTCGAACCGACCCGAATAAAAAGCAAAATCGAACGGTAACCGACGCGATGACGTGATCCCGTATGTCGCATGACGAGCCGTAAACCCGCGAGATCGAACAAATTAGTCGAATCGACGCGAGCTGTTGCGAGACGGTTCAGAGATATCCGTAACAGTTTATGCGGATGAATGTTCGAAATATTTAGCATCGAGTAGAATGAAATGTACGATCTCTTACGATAATGTACGATCGTTGTCGGCGAAACGAGACGAGATGAGGCAAGTTAGAGCGATACGGAGACAGGATTACGCGCAACGGATCAAATGTCGCGAGCAAGGTTGATCCCGGACGGAAAAGCTGTCGAATCGAAAGGGACGTAAAGGTAAAAGGTTATTGAAAAATCGAACCCGAACGCGGGAAGGGGCGATTCTGTGCTTCCAAGATGGGGGGAGGGCGTTTCCGTGTTCGGTTGTTTTCTTCTACTTTTACTTATACGTCTCTAAATAACATTGCAGATAAAGTTGTATCCACAGCAACAGATGTATACGTTGGGTGTCACAACGCACAACAGGAAGCTTTTGTACGACAAAAATGTCACAAAATGTCAGTTATAGACACTGGAGGTTTGTCGTATGAAATCACTTTAGTTATCGGTAAACCATACCTAATTACTACTAATGTTGATGTTTCTGATGGAATAACCAACGGAGCTCTGGGAAAATTGGTTCATATTGACCGTAACGATAATGGTGAAATAAATCGTATCTGGCTACAATTTGCAGATACGGCTAAAATTGGTCAGAAAATCCGACTTAAAGTGAGTGCTTACATGCAAAAATACAACATCAGTCGAAGAGCGGTGCCCTTTGCACGCCGAACATCAAATATCACCATGAACAACAACAAAACAATATCTGTTAAAAGGAATCATTTTCCAGTTATTGCTGCATGCGCAGTTACAATTCACAAATCCCAAGGAGGTACGGTTGACGAGGTAGTTTATGAATATGATAAAACTCATAGCCAACCGCTTGTGTATGTGGCAATGACCAGAGTGACCACGATTAATGGACTCTACATTGTTACGAAGGACAACAGCACAGTGTTTCATCATGGCAGAAGGAATGCATCTTCAATAGACGGATTACAGTCGGAATTTCGTAGACTCGCTCTGAATCGATTGTCGACAATCGACAATTTATTGAAAAATTTTATCACCACCAAAAAGGGACTATCAGTGTATTCTTTTAACTGTCAGAGTTTACGAAAGCATGCAGCAGATCTAAAAGACTCTGTTATTAATCATTGTCATATATTAATGTTTTCTGAAACCTGCTTGAATAATGAAGAAAATATTGATATACCTAAGTTTGATTGTGTTGTCCAGTTCAAACGATCTAATGTCCGAAATGGTGGAGTTGCCATATACCGTAAGTCTAACGATGTCATGGCAGTTTTGACGGCTAATACGGATATTACTTTACGACAAACTACTTCACTGTCAGTCAATACTGCGAACATTGGTGAAATCTGTTCAGCTCGTTGCGTTTTGGACAACGGACAAACCATCATTACTGTCGTTGTCTACATATCACCGAATCAGTCTATTACAAAAATCATAGAATTTATTCATGAAGTTCTGATTATATATACGCCTGATGTTGCAGCTATATTAAAAAAAGACTACGACAAGATACCAATGATTTTCAGTGGTGATTTTAATTTGAAATTCGCGGCACCAGAAGCACAACCCTTGCTACAATTTTTAGAATCAAAATTAGGTTTGAGAATCAACAATGATCCCACTGTGTCCACAACAAAATATGGAACAACAATAGATGCTGTATTTTCACGTTATTTAGATACATTACGATCAACAGTTTATGTATCACACTTTAGTTATCACAAACCAATAATATCGTTTCTTGAATTAGAACCCATGGAAATAGAGCCCATGGAAGTTAGGGATTAAATGTTTGTTTATTGTTTATTCAGCTGGAGATCTTCATTTATTTTGTTTATTGTCTTTTTTATTTTCAGCTGGAGATCGTGATTTATTATTTAATTTATAATTTTTCATTCGTGAATACTGGAAAGGTTTTGGCAGTTTTCCTTTCCCTTGCAACAAATGTTGGTATTCTGTAATCGTTTTTTATTTATTTTTATCTTCAGCTGGAGATCGTTATTTATTATTTAATTTATAATTTTCCATTCGTGAATACTGGAAAGGTTTTGGCAGTTTTCCTTTCCCTTGCAACAAATGTTGGTATTCTGTAATCGTTTCTGCCAAATAAAAATATTTAGTTGTTTTATTTCATGTATTTTGCCTAGTTATTTCAACACTCCTTCCGTTTCCCATCCTCAAAAATGAAAAAAAACGTGTGCGTGGAAACCACGCGCGGCAGAAGTGAAACTTCCAATAGTCTAGTAATGTTTAGAAGTAAATTATAATCGGAAATTTGAAAAAAACCACGCGCGGTAGAAGTGAATGTTCTTGCAGTCTAGTAATGTTTACAAATAAATTAAGATTGGAAATTTGAAATCAAAATTTGCGACGCAAAGAAGGAGAACGTATAGGAAAGAAAGAGACATAATTCATAGCATTTCCTATACGTTCTCCTTCTTTGCGTCGCAAATTTTGATTTCAAATTTCCAATCTTAATTTATTTGTAAACATTACTAGACTGCAAGAACATTCACTTCTACCGCGCGTGGTTTTTTTCAAATTTCCAATTATAATTTACTTCTAAACATTACTAGTTTCCCCTTCCCGGATGTTTTTGAGGGGTGTAGCGAGTGGGGTCGTACGCGAAGCTCGGATGAGCCATCTCCGATGGCTTCGGATTGCGTTTTAATTTCTCGATGTCAGACTCGCGCTCTGCCTCTATTAAAGCGTCTTCCAACTGGTCGAATGATGTTAGCGTCGCTAGCGCAATTGCGTTTCTCAAAATTGGCTTCGCCCCCCAGTAAGCCCGTCTAATTTTCTTTTCCTCCGGCCACGGTGGGTTTAGTCGGTCGAACATCGCTCGCATACTGACGATGTAATCGCGAAGGGGTTCGTATTCCCCTTGAGCCCTATCTTTAATATTCTGAATCAAGGTGTCGCGATATTCCGGATCGCCGAAAAATCTCCGGAACGCGTTCACAAAATCCTCCCACGTTCCCATTTGGGCCTCCCTCGCCTTGTACCAGTGCAATGCTGTACCTTCCAAACAAACCGTCAGGCACCATAGTAGGTGCCGGTCTGCGATGTTCCCGTATTTTCTGTGGTCTACCAGGCGCTCGAGGAAGGCTTCTGAGTCTTCCCCTGGCGCCCCAGAAAATTTTATTCGCCATCGTCTTATGACCTCTGAAATCGGGGTACCGCGACAATACATTTCGCTACTGGTACTTCGCGAAGGTCGTCCCAAGGGGTCTGGAAAGGTTTCCGGCGGCCTTCTGCCCATGTTCCGCTGAGGGGAGGACGGGGGAGGGTACACTTTTCTTTCGAGTTTCGGCACCGGCAGGGTGAAATCGCGGGGTGGCGACCTCATCCCCCCGGTCCTCTCCTCGTCCGAAGTCATCGCGTCCGAATTATCATTTCCGTCCGTGACCTCGTCGTACACGGAATGGTATTCCCATTCGTCCACCCCTGATTCCCAATGCGGACGAAGCATTTTTACCGGCAGCTCGAACTCTCCTCAATAACGCGACCCTCGTACTTCACCTTGATCCTAGTTGGAAATCAACACCGATTGTTGATTATTCCACGCGATAATAAAGGGAACTCGTTCTCGACCGCGCCGCGATATCAACAACGTCTAGCGCAAAAAAAAATTCCGAATTCCTCCGGCCATACACGGTCACGCGAATGTCTCGCCGATAAATCCGGCAGCGTGAATCCTCTAGCTCGACTTGCTTAATCCCCAGCAATTTGTACAATAATTTATACAGAATACTCTCTCGTCTCCAATCGGCCAAATTTTATCGCAAACGAACAACTCAGTCCAGCAGCTGAGAGTTCTTCTCGCAAAAGTGAGCGTAATCTTCTCGTGTCCGCAAAACGGAATAAAAAAAATAAACAAAAAAAACAACACGAGACGTCACTTTCTACGACGGCACAACTCTCAAGACGGCCCGTCCATCACCACATGATATTTTCGATTCACCCGCGCAGGATGAATCATACATAAAAAAATCAGAAAATACAATAAAATGCAAAAAAACAAGATAAAATAATGGCAATACAAGAAAATATATATCGGTGGTCTGACCTGTGCTATTTCTGGGTGCTCGAACGCGTCGAACCAGCAGACCAACCAAAACTCACAATACCGGCAGCGAGAAAAGAAAAAAAACGAAATTGAACGAAAACGATAACGCGACAACAATCCAAAGAATTTTTTAAATAATACTATTAAATAAACAAAAATAATAAATTATCTTAAATAACGGAAATAAATAAAATATCACAAAGAAAAAGACTAGAAATTAACAGGTAGAACAGCGAGCATGTAACGGGAGACGTAGAAAAGAAGAGCGAGATAAATCTCGGAAAAGGGGAAAGGAAAACGAAAGAAAGAGAAAGAAGAAATCCGAGAAGAAAAGAAGAAGGAATAGAAGGAAGAGAGGAAGATAGAAAGTGAGAAAGAGAGAAAGAGAGAAAGAGAGAAAGAGAGAAAGTGAGAAAGTGAGAAACGCGAACTCGCTGCCCTGGCCCAGATTCGAAATTGAGATAATAAAAAAATATTTACAATTTACACGAAAATGTACGGAAGAAAATTACCGCGATAAATAAAGACAGAAACCAACACGAATAAATAACGAAGAGCAACACGGCAAGGTAAATAGAGAAATTGAATAAATAATCTAAAGAAATATAGATGAATAGCACAGGAAATACCGTATCAGGGGAGGCAGTGGCTCGGTGGGTAGAGCGCGCGACTGCTAATCGGTGGTCCCGGGTTCGAGTCCCGCTGCCGGCTGCACTGCCTCCCTAGGTGGTTCGGAGCCCACCTTATAAACTGTAGGTCCTGTCGCGAAATAACCTTAGCTTAAGAGTTCAGAGCGACGTTAAATAAGGAAAAAAAAAACCGTATCAATCAGTAAATTGCATAATAATTGTACATCAAAAAAATGCATATTAAATTCACAACCAATTATAATTGAACATAAGAGAAACATTTTAGAGGCGATATCATTCCTAATTCCGTTGAAAGAAAATAGCGTAATATTCTCCGTTCACAGAATGAGAAATGATAACTCAAATAAATCTCAATTAAATATAATCAATAAATCCATCAAATATTCAAATAAAAAATCACATAAAATATCATCAATAAATATTTTCAAATTCAAATAGAAGTTGCACCAAATATCATTAGTAAAAAAAAATTGCCATTAAGAAATTTAAATTCAATAAATAATGTGGAAATAAAAGTTGCAAATGAGAGAATCAAATTCAATAAATATCACAGAAAATATATCATATAAAGCAATAAACATCATGTGAAATAAGAAATCGTACCAGCAGCCTTTTTCTGAACCCAAGTTCGGAAATTTACATCCGAAATTCGATTCAGCGGCGCGTACAAGCAAACAACAACAGTGAAGGACAGGTCGTATATGAAAACATTATTCGTCTCGTTGGCTCTTCGAACGTCGTAGAAATTCCGCGGTTGTAACGGGTGTTCGATTTCGACGCCGCGACGGCCACGCTCGCACTCGGACTCAATGCATTCGGTCAAAGAAAATCACGAGAAGTCAATTTTTCCGCTTTCGCGAGAGCCTCGAATCGTTCCACGTATTTCAGAAAACCTGTTCGGGCGCCAATTTGTCACGTCGTCGAGCAAATCGTCTCGGCCAGAGGGGCGGAAACTTCGACGACACCGGGTATTTACAAGCTGTACAGCCGAGCCGCGTTCGGCCGCGCGAAACGCGGTCCACCCGGGACAAAAGTTGTTCGCAGGCTCGTCACTTTAAGATTGAATTTCGCGAATCTTCGGGCGCCAGGCACGGAAGGTGCCACGAGAAATAATCGAGCTCGTTGCTACTCGAACTACGTGTCTACGAGCCTGCGACATCCGGCAAAATACGCGGATCTAACGCGAACGGGCCCAGGGTACTACGCAGGACGACCACGAGGCATTCCCCGCGGCGGGAAGGTTTCTCACGAAATCACGACTCGATGGAATTAGGTTAACCAGAATTTATTAACGATAGTTGTTATAATCGCGCTACCGGTCGACACCGGCAGCGTAGAGGAGGTTAACCGGCGCGTAACAAATTATCGGCGACGGATGTTCTTCGCACGCGCGCCTTGTCCCTCGGGACTCCCTCGAAATCGCGTCGAACCCGGCAATACGCGATGGAAGCGTTAGCGTACGCGATTCACACGTTTCACGCCCGGATTCCGATGGAAAAACGCGTTACAATTGGCTTCTCTTGACCGGCACTTTTATCGCGAGTACGACGCGAGCACGTGGCGGCGTCCCACCGTGGGACGACGCGAGGTTGATGTGAACGTTACGGCGACGCGGCTCCTCGCTAATTTCGCCAAATAGTGCCCGGCACTTCGCTAAATAATTTTCCCCGCGCGCCTACCGCTCGACCGATGGATTTACCTGCGGACTGGCTGCAGCCGGCAGCCGCAAAGCAAAGTCGAAGTTCCGCGACGCGATCGCGAACCCGTCACGCGCACCGAGCCAACGCGAACAAGAATCACTTTATTTTCTTCGGGAAATCCGACAGAACTTACCACCGGCACTTCGCCCAATCCTACGGGGTGTTCGTCTTTCCCCGACTCCGGCAACGTGCGTCGCAAAGGATAGTTTTCGCGTTTACAATAGTGCGGTTGGTCGCGTTAGTAGCCCACGAGAGAGTGATCTTTTCCGCGTTGACTCGGGAACGCGGAAGTGAGGCGTCCCCCCTTTCCGCGCGCTTCTCCCCGCGGAACGCTTAGTCCAATCGTAGCCCGAATTTCGGCAAGGGCCTCGCTCGGCGTGGCGATCCCTGGCGTCCGGCGATTGGTGGCTTCTCCGGCGGTGCTAACGCTGATTCGCCGCTTCTCGCTCAGCCGATCGACTTCGGCCAATCCAGCGGCGGGACTCGTTGCTTCCCGGTTGAGGCGACGCCAAAGTAGCTGCGATATCGTCTTGGCCTTCCTGCTCTTTGGTGGCGCCTCCAGGTTGTTAGTCCTGGGCCGTGTCGATTCTCCGGCAGCTCTTTCCTTCGCCGGCGCCTTTCGCGTTCGATTTCCTCTGCGGGGAAAAGTGTTCCGGGTCCTTTCGGGACCCGGTGACGGTCCTGCAAACGTGCGTCGCGCAAATTGGCGCGACGCTCAAAGATATGAAAAAGTCGCCCATGGGTCTCGTTCGTGCCCAGGGAGAGCGCTCGCCATAATTCGCCCCGCTTTTCCGGCAGCGGAAAGTGACCCGGTCTTCCGTTATTCGGTCTCGGAGGACGTTGGCTAAAACGCCACGTCACATTGTATATCAGATAACTGATATAAATCTCTGTATCCGACAATCGATTCTTTCAACGGCTCCTACTATACCATTTTCTACAATATTTTCGTACGATATGTACATCATTAAAGATTTAATAAAGATCAGAGGCATTTTCAAGGAATACCCATACTTCTCCCGGCCGTGCGTCTCGCTCCCCGTAGACGGCCATAGTGCACGGAGCACTATAGTGCCTGTTATACAGATTGTATGTAATTCCAATTTGTCCCGGCATAGGCTTTACTTCTGTCAAAGTACTAGCTTAGATTGAATTTAATATGTCCAACTATAGGTTTTAATTATTCTTGTTTATACGAATAAAATATTAATCTAAACAATAATTTTGGGACTTTAAATTACTTTACAAACTCTGAACTGTATGTTAAAACTCTTAAAAAATTATTTTTGTTTATCTAAAGTGATGAAATTTAAAATAGAAAAACATGCTGTCCAGGCATAGGGCACTTCACCTTAGAGGGTGAGAGAGACAGAGAGAGAGAGAGACAGAGAGAGAGAGAGAGAGCGAGCGGGTGAATGCAAGAGAGAAAGAGACAGAGAGAATACTGACCTGGTTGACCCAATTCTTCGCCAATCTCACCCCAGGCAATCATCTTGTATTTTCCATCCAAGTATTTCGGATGTTGAAGGTTGTTGAGGAACTCCCGAGACCGCACCGCTTCGATTAACTTCTCAGCATCCATTGTACTTTTCGAACCTTCTCGTCGACAGTCAAACTAGAAATGACCATAAGACGAGCTTTCGCCAAAAAGTTAACGTCGCAATTAGCCCTTGCGCGGGGGTTAAAACAGTTATCTGAAATATTCTTAGGGTGGGGGACACGGTTCACTGTAGGGCGAAAAAACATGTGTTTTCAATTGCTGAAACAACTTGGAGATCCAGCGTCGCCCAGGCCTGTTTTTTACAACAAACACGTGTTGTCCGAAAGTGCCGATTTCCCGCTCAATAGTAATGACCTGTCATAAAGCTCTCGATGCAGGGCAGCCCTGGGGAACGGCACCTAAACAAATCGCGCCTTTCATGAGGTCTGTCCATCCCACCAACACCTGCGCGTCCATAGTCTCAAGGTTTCGACTTCGACGTCGCACGCTACATTGTATGAATGGTCGCTGTAGCCAATATTTCGACAGCAGCCGAAAATGCATGCGAGACGAGGCCTGCCTCCTCCACTCTCACCCAATCGGTCACGCATCCGATCATAGACACGTCACCGTTGTCCTGCTTGGAAACCTCCTTCTCAGGCTTGCATCAATACAATTTCACATTAGTTGGGGCCCACGTGAGATGGCGTCTTGCAACCCCCACAACCGCGTAGTAGGGGGCGGCAACGGTTCAACATCTTTCGCCTTAGCCTACTGCTGCTCAGCTATCGCTCACACGGGGCAGCCGTGTAAACAAATCGATGGGCAACACACCACGCGTTTTCAGGCAACGTTGCAATATATTACTATGGATTCTGAGTTGATACATTATAATCTAGTATGAGGAAGTCCCTTCCAACACGTGTTGATCACGCGTTTCCTTCATGTTTTCGTCGGACGGTGGTCATAAAGCAATTCATGTTCGTCGAAGGAACTTATTTTCACAACAGCCTCATTTTTAGAGTAGCCCAGCACCCGTCCTCACCTGTCATAAAATTGATGGGCTCAAGGTTTAAGGTAACGAATGAACGGTACAACGCCTTCTACCTGCATTACTACCATGTGCGCCAAAATAGGGAACCCAAGGAAATTTGGAAGTAGTGTAATAATACAGGAATTTAATATTTTTTATGTTCTAATAGTTATTTTACATTATTATTTAAGAAGAATCAACACCAAATGGCAAGTAAACGTTAACACCGTTTCGACATTGTTGCTATAACAAAAGCTGATTTGTGTAGGAGTAAGCATTTCGTCACTCAGTGGCAATTTACGTATCGTAAGTTGAGTACGAAAACTATATAATGAGCATCTTTTTCAATAAAAACAGGTTTTGAAAATATCTCGAGAAGTAATAATTTTGTCGTACATAATAAGGACATTGCGTAATTAATGTTCTTATAATATAAATGTATGCCAATTAAGTGACAAACACGAATTCGAAGTAAATTAAAAGGTCATATTTAAAAAAGAATCTTCTATTCCTGATATTACATAAAGATTCATTTTATGTTAAGAAAAAAATGTTTCTTTCATAATATGAAATAAATATCATTTGTATATTAGGAAAAAATTTTCTATTTCCAATATGAAGTAAAGAATCATTCAATATTTAGACAGAAATATTAGCCTCGTAACATGAAATAAATATTCCATGCATATTTAAAAAAACTATTTGTTACTCAATATAAAATAAATACTGCATGGGTATTTAAATATTAAAAAGAGATTAAATCTATTTTTAATATTATATGAATGTGTATGCAATATTTTGTGCTACTAGGGGAAATATTCTAGGTCAGAAGAAATGTTTGATTTTCGAGTTAAAGTAGCTCCGAGTGCAAAAAGGGTTAATCCACTGCTGTTCCCTATCGCTTGTATGAGGTAGTGTATTGGACATAAACAAATTGAAAATGTTTTTCACTTTGTGAAAGGTGTAATTTTAGGATAAACGCCGTCGACTCTTATTTGAGAATATTTAAAGAATATTCAGCAATTTCATGGACCTGAAATAAGAAACAATTCAAACCTAACCTTTATAGTTTATATAGAATATTTTGTTTGTACATCGAAGACACATGATGCTAATTAGCCAGTGGGATACGGGAATTGCAGGTCATCAGAAAGATGGCGACAAGTTGTTACAAATTGTGAAAAAAAACAGAATTTCCAAAAGGAAGAATCGTAGAATACGACCATATTTTTAAAAAATTTTTTCACACTTGAAAGGATGAAAAAATTTGTGGAACAAAGACATGTCTAATATTTTTCTAATAATTATTTGAAATCATTATTTATAAGAAGTATTCACCAAGTGGCAGAAACGTTTCTCATTTACATGATCTTGTAAAGAGAGCTACCGATAGTTTAGCTGAGGAGTCGTGGGGGTGCCCATAGACACCTTTTTTTCTGCCACGCACCGCAGGGAGCCGTCAACCCACCAGTGAGATATGGCCCAACCGGCTAGACGGAAAAATATTGTGAGAAATGCCGGTCCGGTTACCGGTTGTGAACGGTCCCATCTAAACCTATGTATTTATATTTTGCCGGAACTCCGGACCGGTCATGTATAAATCGACCTTTACTCGGCTCTCGTCGGTGCGGTTCAGGTTCGCGGTGAGCATTCCGTTTCGTAACAGGCCTGGTACGAACATGTTTGTTACAAGTCGACATGACTATTTGCATTTTTCTCGTATTTTCTACAATTTTCTCTCGCACCCTCCTTATCTCGTTCTCGTCTTTCTCTCCAATCTTTCTTTCACATTTTCGCTCCATCATCGTCCAAGGATAGGCAACGTTTCCTTTTTTTCTCTCCTCTCGTTTCACAATCGCGTTCGGCGTGTTTAGTTAGTCATGCGATTAAAAATTGAGTGTACAATTCTATTACGGAATAAATACGTAAAGCGTATTGGATTTTCTTCCCCCAACAGCATGCCTCCATTCGACTCCTTCCGGTTTTCTCTCCGCCGCCACTGCTCTATTCGTTGCCGTCAAAATCATCATCGACAACACTGATTTTCAACCCTTATTGTTACCGAGTCAATGCCTCATCGCATCCCTCTTTTTCTAAAGAAACTCGCAACGGGTCGGTGCCTTCTAGCATCCCCTTCTTTCTTCGGAGGGGTGGACCCTCTGGTGAGACACGATTAAATGCGAATCCGGATAATAAGGGAAGGCCGCGACACAGTGGTGGCATAGATGACGTAGCTGCCGGTCATGAAGCTCCGGTAGTAGTTGGTGGTGGTCGGATGAAGGATGGTTCCCGGTTGAGGAGATATGTATTGTAGCCGTATCTTCGGTGGTGGCGGACCCGGTATTCTCCAGCTCGCGGAATCGTGCCATCTCCGTTGTCTCGGTGGTTGCTGCTAGCCTGGATAGCCATGGTCTGGTTGATAGTCTGACAGATTATCCTCCTCGCCTGCTCGTCTCGCGGATGGCGTGCCCGTTGTCCCGGTTGGGGGGGGGGGGCAAATTTCGGCGGAGGCAATGTAACAAAACTTGTTTGACTACGATCACTAGCCAAGGGAACGCGAAGCAAAAGGAGGCGAAAACATTACGCAACAGTACAATTACGCAGCGAATTATGCAACAGTCATTCGTAATGACACGGAATCAAACTCGCGACGATTTTAGGCAAGGAAAACACCGTGAGAGGGAGAGAGGGAGGAGTAAGAAATTCTACTCCATTAATCGCGAGGCTCGAAATAATAACAATTAAACCTACACTAGTTTCGCACAATTGCTGACCGTGCAATATTTACAAGGTTTACCATGCTACCTGCTCTTTTAACTAAACCAGGTCCCTGTTTGGGCGCCATGTTACAGACAGGCTTGATCTGTGATTCTCGATCCAGTGAACAAAAATAACAAACAGTCAGCCTGATCGGTCAGGAATCGGACGGCGCACTTACATCTAAGGGTACGCGCACAGTGGATCCGTTTTCTTCCGATTCGGCCGACCTCCGAGGTTTTTTTTTTATCTTAGAAAAGATTTATTATAACTTTTGGCGATAATACATGAACAAAAATACCGTATGCATAGATAGCAACATTAACAAATCAAATGTAATGGCTTCCAAATTAACATTATTCTTTTCGAGAAACTCTCACACACGCAGATCACAGTCATTCAAAAACGATACAATACAATGGCAAGCCCTAATATCTGGCCCAACCAAAAACAAAGAGACGTCCAGAGGCAACTGAAAACTCAACCTATAGAGTTTTTTTTAAAGCACCAATCTTTGAACATCATATAAATTGCACTGCCAGAGAACATGATTTAGGGTCTCATCTTCCTGACCGCAGCTACATTCTGGGTTATCAATAAACCCAATTCTTGCAAGGGAAGCAGCAAGGTGGTAGTGATCTGCTCTACACCTATTAACAGTAACAATAGTTAAACGGGACAAATTTAGCTGTGAGAACCAAAAGAAGTCTGGACTCGCTAAAAAATTTCTGGAAATAGGTCTTACCCTTGTGAAGACCAGCAGTTTTTATAGGAGAGAAGGTGTTATCAAACATATCTTTATAAAATAACTCAAATAAATCGGTATAAGGAATGCTAGGAATACAAGGGATATTATAGGATGAAGCCTCTTTTGCTAAATGGTCAGCATTTTCGTTGTCAAAAATACCAGAATGAGACGGAATCCAATAAAACTTTATGAAACTTTGCGTATTTTCATTCATGAAAATATTATATTGTTTTTTAATGTTAAAGAGATATGAATTACTTTTGACATCTATTTTTCTAGGATCAAGACTCGAAAGAACACTTAACGCGTCAGTAAATATAATAAAACAGTTCTTATTTATAACCGCCAAATCAAGAGCATCATTAATGGCTACACATTCGTTTAACGAGGCTTATTTGTGAGGTCCAATTTAAATACGAACAATAAGCGGCAGAGCCAACGCAATTACTATTCAAACTTTTACTACCATCAGTAAAGATTAGAACAGCTGCATTATCTTTGATTAATTCACTGACCATACTATTGATGTCAGACGTTGTAATAACTTAGCTAACAGCATTGTAATAACTTCTGATTATTTGATAGCTAGATGAGCTGTTATTGGATAAGGTTTTAGCTAGAAAACGATAACATAAATTTGAAAATCGATCCTTTAATAACGGAAGTTTGGATTCAGCTATACGGATATTGGTGGGGCTGCTTCTGCGATAAGATCTTTGTATCTCTTAGGACAATAAACAAAACACCTATAGTCAATAATAGAGCGAACAAAACTTTTATATAACACGATAAGCGTAGAAGGATCAGATCCCCACCATGTACCTCTTAAGAATTTTACATTATTGAGAGCCCTGGTGCACTTTTTTATAATGTAATCAATGTGAGGAATAAAGGACATTTTATAATCAAAGATCATTCCGAGAAAACGCACAGAAGCGTTAGAATAAATAATTGAATCTCGAATTTTTATTAACTTCCCGATTCATAGGGAAGTTACTGTAATTACCCCGAAAATCGAAAATCGATTTTTTAGCAGATCTTCACGTTCCATGGTTATTGAAGTCATTTTAGACTATTTTTATCAAATTGTTACTATGGGTGTGTGTGTGTGCGCGTATGGCCGTTTTTATGTTATCAAATTTTTCGTTAACGTTTTCTGAAAATGTAGCAACGCGATCAGAATGATGAATGATGCAATCGATGTGCTCCGTCGTAACTTAGAGCTGATTAGATTTTGGTCCATATTGGTCAAGTAGTTTTTTACATTTTTTAGTTTTTTTCGAAAGAAGTTCATTCAAGAATGCAATTTATACGAGGATGGAAATTTTCCACCGAATATACAAACGTAATTATATATATTTCATTTTTATTAAAAAAAATTTTTTCTTTAATTTAAAAAAAAAATTTTTTTTTAATTCTGCAACTAATGCTAATGTTACCGCTTACAACTAACGCATCGGGAAGTTCTTTGTGTGGCTCGTGGAGAGTCACACACAAAATAAATAAAAAAACCATTAAGAGCTGTATGCCCCACTAGCAATGCGTACCACTAACCCTTTCGCAAGAGCAGTCCTACCCGCGAGCTCGCGAAGCGAGCGAGCAATAACAACCCCACCCGCGAGCTCGCGAAGCGAGCGAGCAACAATAACCAGCTAGTTTTAAGTTAAATGTGCTTCACTTTGTCTCACCATATTTCCTTTGAAAATTTTTCATTCGAATTTCTCGTAATGGGAATATTATAAAACGTCACCTACCTTTTGTGACGCTGCATATTCCTTGACAAGCGCCGTTTCGATAACGCGTTTCTTTTGTTGATATGTTTCTTCTTCAGACAGTGAGTGATTTCGTCCCCGGCTCTTTGCTCCAATGTCACAGAAGATGAGGAACCTCACAAAATATCACCCACACAGTTCACCACAATTCGCGGAAACTGCACGAAAAATTCGCAAAATGTCTTCGCCGTAGCATCAATGACAAATTGACTTGTCAAAGCGGTTGCGCGGTCTTGTCAAATCTTCCCAACTTCGAAGTTAGAAATTTGACGCAGTCCGATGGCACTTGAAATGTCGTTCGATAATTAGTACAATTGTTGACTTGGACAAAAAGACGATTGAGGGCCAGTGCCAGTGTTGCCAGACACACTACCATGAGCACACTTCAACGCCCCCAGCCCCCCCTCCCACTAAGACCGTTGACTGGTAACGTAACGTCTCGCGCCCCGTGGCGCGGTTGAGAGAGGGTACCTGTGTTTCCCTCCATTTTCTTGATTTGACAACACTGTCCCGTGCTACACAGCGGGAAGCACGTGCTTAGGCAGTGATGGTATGTGGGGCGCTTTTCCCGCGCATGCGCGAGTTTCATCAAGAACGTATCTGCGTCCGAAGTTTGTGGGGCGCTAATAGGTGGAAAATAGTGGGAGACTATTATTAGCGGGAACGTCTAGCAGAGTCCGTTACGACCGTTACGACATGAGCCGCGAAAGAACAGCGGGCTGCGGGAATTTCAGATAAGTTATTGTTAATATTTAATCAAATAATAAATTTTGGGAAATTAGCGGGGTGACCAAGGTATCCGATTTTCGTACTTGACTAAGGCCGTCTGACGTCAGAATATTCGCACAGGCGCGCGAAAAGCGCACCACATAGCATCACTGTGCTCGGGCACGATCGCCAGTAACCAAAAGACATTCAGACAGGAGACACAGTAAGTACCTCGATGTAAGCATCTTCAAATTGTCCATTGTTTTTCCTACAGTTTTCTACTTTTCTGTTATTCGATTTCCACACGGTATATTCTGCGTACATGGCTCCTTTCATTTTGAACAGGTTGCTCATTTTTATTCCGCCCTGTTTCATTATGTTGTGCAGCTTTTCTTACACGGTCCATGATCACACTGCATATTATCAAGTGATAAATAATCAATCAATAAAAATATTATATAAATGATAAAAATAAATAAATATAAGTAATAAACCAGCTGGTTATTGTTGCTCGCACGCTTCGCGAGCTCGCGGGTGGGGTTGTTGTTGCTCGCTCACAACGGCTCACTCGCGTGACCCGTAAGCCACCTCCGTTTGAATCCCGAAAAACAATCGAATCGGCTCTCGATCGGAGCCAATCGTGCAACTCCGCGTTCGCAGAATCGAAAGCCGATAAAAGGAACTTCGATCCGCGAAGCGACACAAAATCGATTCAAACGGCGCTGCGCAATAAGTTATCTATCGCATTCATAGTATCACGCTATCGAACTCTGTTCTGGACTTACCAGGCAACGTTAGATTTCTTTGTCTAATTGAAATAAAGTGACTTGTGTAATGTTACTTAAATCCACCTATTTTTCCGCTCTTCAAATTCTCCTCCTCGCCAACCGTTCGCGTTCCTCACGCATTCAAATCTGGGTGATTCCGGCACTCCGGCATCTTCTCCGACCCTTGGTCGAAGCCGAACAATTAGCATTAACTGCATAATTAAAAAAAAATTATTTTTTAAATTAAAAAAAAATTTTTTTAGATAAAAATGAAATATATATAATTACGTTTGTTTATTTGGTGGAAAATTTCCACCCTCTCGTATAAATTGCATTGTTGAATGAACTTCTTTCGAAAAAAACTAAAAAATCTAAAAAACTGCTTGACCTATTGTGACGTGGCAGGTTTTGCCGACGTCTTTCCGGACCCTTAACGAAGGACCGGGTCACCTCGAACAGTGCCGAAACGAAAGGGCCGTTGCGATCGCTCTTCCTGGGAAAAACCGAGTACCAGTAGCAGAGAATTAACGCGTTTTAAACGTCGCGCCACCGAGCGCGACGCGAAGTTACAGGACCGTAGCCGGACCCCGCGAGGGAACCCGGTGCCGAATTCCGACCGCCAATTGGCGAAAATACCTCGAGACGAGGCACTCAAAGGACCTATCGCAGCATCGACGCCGTACCGAACATGTCGGGATTGGGACGAGCCCAGGCCACCAAGCCTGGAGGAGCGGACGAGGACCTCGTGAATCGGAGATGACCACCCCCTCCGTGCCATCAGCCCCTCACCCGGAGTAGATCACGAGCAGACTGCCGGCACGGCTCGAACCAACCTCGAGGCGCGCGGCGGAAAATCAGGGAACACTGTCTCCGGAGATCGACAAATTGCCGAAGACAAGGGGGCTCCCGATTGAGAAGCGTCCCTGCCGCGGGAACCCCTGCGATAGGCCCGAGCGTCGCACCGTCGGAATTAGATGAGGGAGTAGGGGCCGCCCACTTACGCGTTCCCGAGCCGACGCGAAGTAGGTCACTGTGCCACAGGACTTGGCCAAGTCGAGTAGTCAGTTTAACGATTGCGTCAAAATAAAGTATTTTGCATTGTTGGAATTCGAGGTGTCCCGTGACTGCCGAATTGGTAAGTGCCGGTCAGGTTTTGCGTTATAATTTGTGAACAGTTCGTGTTGGCTTGGGGCGTGTTTGCGGGTAATAATTTCGCGTCGTAGTCACGCGTCCGTCTGCGTAGCCGGGAAACGTGGAAAAGTGCACGCGGCGCGTCCAGACGGCCGTGAAACGCCACGTTGCCGATAATATTCCGTCCGGGGGAATACGGGACGTGCCGAATTAGTGAAAATACCGTTCATCCTCGGCGCCGTCCACGGTGGGACGACGCGACGTGCCCGATCGTTTTCCTCTCGCCTAACTTTGCCGCGTCCTTTGGCCAGTCGTCGAATATTGCCGCGTGTAACACCGGAGCTCGGTAGACTCGTGCCGTTACGGCTTGTAAACTCCTCGCGGAATCTTGTACCTGCCGAGCTCGACGCGAAGAACGAGAAAACCGCGAGAAATAACGCGCGCACGCGACCGATCATCTGCCGCGAATATTGTACGCCGCGCGTGGTAACTTTTGACTGCTGCTGGCTTCTGCCGACAGTACCCGACCACGTGGGTCAATAAAGATCATTTTACCGAAATCTAACTGATTATTTTCCCGTGAGAAAAGCTCCTGCCGCGGGGAGCGCCCCGTCCTTTCCTCCCGTAGAACCCTCGGCCTGTTCGCGAGCTATCTCCGGCGTTTGTGTAGTCCCCGTAGCTTCGGAAATCGCTCTTACGGTTTGTTTCGTTTCCGCATCGTTCGCGTGGCACGCTGACGTGCCTGGTGCCCGAATTTTCCGTGATATCGTGGAGAAGAGTGAGCAAATATCAAAGCGGCGATGGACTGTAAAGCCTATCAAAGACCCGTAGTCGTCCTGTTTTTCGGTTTCGAAAAATAGGCGACGTGACACTATATGGACCAAAATCTAATCAGCTCTAAGTTACGACGGAGCACATCGATTGCATCATTCATCATTCTGATCGCGTTGTTACTTTTTCAGGAAACGTTAACGAAAAATTTGATAACATAAAAACGGCCACAAACACACACACATCGCGGTGTCACCGCCGATCGCGGTCGTGACCGTAGGGTCGCCAAGCAGAACAAATAAAATTATGTTGGCACATACAAAGACAGTACGTATCTCATAAATTTTTGTAATATTTTCTATTTAAAAAATATAATATCGCATGAAAACAAATAAAAAATTGTATGTTCTTCGTTTTTTGAATTACAGATTAACAAAATGAAAAAATATTTTAAAAGTTTAAAATACACTAAGTATTTTGGGGGACGAGGAGGAGGCCGCGGACGAGGACGTGGAGATGGACGAGGAGGAGGATGGGCCCAACATATAAAAACCATAATTCCAAACATTTATTGATAAAAAGATGTAAACGCGCGCGCGCGTGCGTGTGTGTGTGTGAGAGAGAGAGAACGAGTAAGTGCGTTATTAAAATTTAAAAATTTGTATATCTTTAAAAAAAAAAATATAAAAATAATTTGAAAATATTTTTGTACATATTTATTTCGTATAAGGTGAAGTGTCCTATGCCTGGACAGCATGGTGTTCTATTTTAAATTTTATCACATTAAATAAACAAAAATAATTTTTTAAGAGTTAACATACACGTCAGAGTTTGTAACGTAATTTAATCGTTTTTTTATCATTAGTTGCTTTAGACCTTGTTGTTTTAGATTTATCATTGATATTTAACTTAATATCTTTAATTAACTTCCCGATTCATAGGGAAGTTACTGTAATTATGTACCCCGAAAATCGAAAATCGATTTTTTAGCAGATCTTCACGTTTCATGGTTATTGAAGTCATTTTAGACTATTTTTATCAAATTGTTAGTATGTGTGTGTGTGTGTGCGTGCGTGCGTGCGTGCATGCGTGCGTGCGTGCGTGCGTGCGTGTGTGTGTGTGTGTGTGTGTGTGTTATCAAATTTTTCGTTAACGTTTTCTGAAAAAATAACAATGCGATCAGAATGATGAATGATGCAATCGATGTGCCCCATCGTAACTTAGAGCTGATTAGATTTTGGTCCATATTGGTCAAGTAGTTTTTTAGATTTTTTAGTTTTTTTCGAAAGAAGTTCATTCTAGAATGCAATTTATACGAGACGATGGAAATTTTCCACCGAATAAACAAACGTAACTAGCTGGTTATTGTTGCTCGCTCGCTTCGCGAGCTTCGCAGGTGGGGGTATTGTAGCTCGCTTTGCGATTTCGCGAGAGGGTTAGCGGTACGGATGTTATTTTGTGTGTGACTCTCCACGAGCCACACAAAGAACTTCCCGATTCCTTAGTTGCAGTATGTTATTATCATTATTTAGTGTACGTTTTAAGAAGATTATACGTCCTCAGGGAAGTTCAATAGTTTTCTACTTATCAAAATGTTTTCTGTATGGCGTCGCATTAAACCAACATCGTATGTTCGTTGCTCGCATGCTCCCTTAACCATTTTTTTATATTAACTTTCAATTTCATCTCAGTTAATAATTCGTATTGAACTGCTTGTTTTTTTAATGGATTGTAATATAAATGTTTTTGTACTTTCATCGATATTCATTGAAAATGTATTCTCGGCAGTAGCGATGAATAACTCACTCTTGCATTGGGATATTTTTCGATTATTCTAAGCGGTAACATTAGCATTAGTTGCATAATTAAAAAAGGAAAATAAAAAAAAATTTTTTTTTAAATAAATTTGTTTAAATTATAAAAAAAAAATATATGTAATTATTATGTTTGTTTCTTCGGTGGAAAATTTCCGTCCTCTCGTATAATTTGCATTGTTGAATGAACTTCTTTCGAAAAAAACTAAAAAACTACTTGACCAATATGGACCAAAATCTAATCAGCTCTAAGTTACAGCGGGGCACATCGATTGCATCATTCATCATTCTGATCGCATCGTTACTTTTTCAGAAGACGTTAACGAAAAATTTGATACCATAGAAACGGACATACGCACGCGCACACACACACACACACACACACACACCATTTTGATAAAAATAGTCTAAAATGACTCCAAAGACCATGAAACGTGAAGATCTGCTGAAAAATCGATTCTCGATTTTCGAGGTAATTACAGTAACTTCCCTATGAATCGGGAAGTGAAAAATAGTCTAAAATGACTCCAATGACCATGAAACGTGAAGATCTGCTAAAAAATCGATTTTCGATTTTCGGGGTAAAAAAACATTAATAGCTGTATGCCCCACTAGCAATGCGTACCACTAACCCTCTCGCAAGAGCAGTTCTACCCGCGAGCTCGCGAAGCGAGCGAGCAACAATAACCAGCTAGTTTTTATTTTGCTATTTGTACGTTTTAAGAAGATTATATGTTTTCAGGAAAAGTGATTATAACACTGTATTGGGCATATAGAGTATGCCCAACCACATGACGTATGTAGGCTTTTGAATTTAAAAAAAAAAAAAAATTTTTTTTATAAAAACTAAAAAACTACTTGACCAAACTTGACCAAAATCTTATCAGCTCTAAGTTGCAGCGGGACACTTCCAATGCATCATTCATTATTCTGATCGCGTTATTACTTTTTCTGAAAACGTTAACGAAAAATTTGATACCATAGAAACGGACATACGCGCACACACACACACACACACACACACACACACACACATACCGACATTTTGATAAAAATAGTCTAAAATGAATCCAATGACCATGAAACGTGAAGATCTGTTAAAAATTCGATTTTCGATTTTCGGGGTAATTACCATAACTTCCCTATGAATCGGGAAGTTAATAATAATTATATATATTTCATTTTTTTTTAATTATGCAACTAATGCTAATGTTACCGCTTACAACTAACGAATCGAGAAGTTCTTTGTGTGGCTCGTGGAGAGTCACACACAA
The DNA here is from genome assembly GCA_963971365.1 of Lasioglossum villosulum. Taxonomy (NCBI): domain Eukaryota; kingdom Metazoa; phylum Arthropoda; class Insecta; order Hymenoptera; family Halictidae; genus Lasioglossum; species Lasioglossum villosulum. The sequence goes on along the minus strand of OZ020502.1, from coordinate 11,533,808 downwards.
AATAAACTAGCTGGTTATTGTTGCTCGCTCGCTTCGCGAGCTTCGCAGGTGGGGGTGTTGTAGCTCGCTTTGCGATTTCGCGAGAGGGTTAGTGGTACGGATGTTATTTTGTGTGTGACTCTCCACGAGCCACACAAAGAACTTCCCGCTTCGTTAGTTGCAGTATATTATGATCATTATTTATTTAGTATACGTTTTAAGATGATTACATGTTTTCAGGGAATTTCAACAGTTTTCAACTTATCAAAATGTTTGCTATATGGCGTCGCATTAAATCAACATCGCATTCTCGTTGCTCGCTTGGTTCCTTGTTATAGCAGAGTAATGTTGCAAAATAAATTGCAAATGCTCCACAATCAAACTCGTTGTTTTGATATTGCACTCTGTGAAATATATATTTCTTCTTATATTTATAAAGGGCATTCAAATAGTCTATTACATCATGGTTCACATGATTAGCATTAAAACTATCATAAATGTGTACATTTCCGTTACCGTCAGATCTTGTGCAAATCCAATGTCCTACTACCTTTTCTCCAATTTCACCAGTGTATATTATTTGAATATTCGGCTCATGTTCTGGAATCTCTTGTAAATTACTCAAAAAAGCTCGAACGTAACCAGTATCTTGAGCAAAGTTGTATATTCCACGCTCGTTCAGAGTTCTGTTCATAATTTCTTGAAATAAATTAATATGTTTATCTTGTAAATAACAATCGGGTTTTAAGACTTCCTTACATTCGGCTGTATCTAAAGCATAGTTATAACCATCATTGAGGAAACAGTCTGCAGACACTGCATATTCACGAATATTTTGCTCGATATTCTGGTCCGAGATCATTAAACATTCATCAAAAAGTGTATAAAGTTCAGGATTCAGTTGTTGATTTCTGATTGTTACATCTGTTTTCTCTACATTCTCCTCTTTTTTATATTTGACAACCTCCTTATCGAGGATTGCATAAATTGGTTTATGATAGCTGAAATATGTTTCATAAACACCGCAATCTATATCATCAACATTTGAGAAAATGATATCTATTTGCGTATTCAAATCGGTCGTTATACTTTCGGATGGTAATTTAGTTTTTAAATTGTACTTGTTCAAAAGGTTAATCAAATAAGTATTGTCATTATCTTTGCAATTTAATATATTGTAATTCAAATCACCTATCAAAATCTTTTCGCTTTCAATTGTAATTTTATTCATTATTCGTTGTACAACGCTACCAATCATAGAATTAGTAGCTTTTGGTGATTTATAACCACTTATTATATAATAATTTCTGATTTTAAAAGTGAACAGTTCTACATGCGCATTTGAACTAAACTCCTGTGCAACAAATAATTGTTCTATTGATAATTCTTTTTTTCCATAACAAATTAATCCGCGGCTGTTTTTGTCAATGTCGGATCGGAATAATATATCATAATTAAAAATATTCAACTCATCATCGGTTTTCGTTAATGTTTCACTAAAAATTAATATATCGCCTCGATGAAACCATGAATCTTTATTTATATGATTTAATTTACTTGTCAAAGTACCAATGTTTTGATATATAACTATTAATCCGGTTTCATTGATCAAATTATTGAATGATAATTTTAATTGTTTAGTATTTCGCAATCGATACAATTCATTGTTAGCCGAGTTAGCAGCATTGAGCTTGGTTTTTTTCGATACTGTTAATTTAAATTGTCCCAAAATATATAAACCGCTCAATTTTGAAACTCTGCTCAGTGCTACATACAACATTTGTGAAGTCCGCCTTTCTGATTTTTTAAAGTCCAAACATACTTTATCGTATGTTTGTCCCTGACTTTTATGAATCGTAATCGCCTCAGCAGGTACCACTGGAAATTGAGTACGTGTGATTTGATATTTATCCTCAGTCGACATACTTACTTGAGTCGATATTTTTATTATTGGTGTTAAATTTTGATCAATATTGGCAGTTTTCATATAATTACGATAACGAGTTTGTTCGAGATTCGAATTATGAGATTTGCCGGCCGTTACGCCAGCCGTCGAGCGCCGTTCGATGTGTTCCCTTTTTCACCATGTTTAGAGTCGCGTGACAATCACGCGACCGTTGCACGAGGCCACGGAATGTTTGTCATCACCCATCACCGGCAAATCTCCACGATTCGAATATCGAACCGTCGTCTCCCAGGACAATGCGATCGATTATGATCCAATAAGAGAACGACCCCGCCTGCCGTTCAAAAAGTATTTAAGAGTCCTCCCCAGGCGGAGCGCTCACTTCTGTTTCGCAGTTCTTCACACTTTCAAGTTTACTCGAGTTATTAATTTGCGCTTATTAATTTAATCACGACGTGATCGCTCGTTTCGAGACCGATTTTCTTTTCTTTTGTTTTTCTCGCGGAATCGCGTATCGCGCTTTGTCTCGCGACAAGATATCCGTTCGCTCGCGTTCAAGATCTCCGTTCGCGGCTGTCCTCCTTGCCAGGACGGCTCAAGATTTTCCGTCGCGTTATTTAGACAAAGAACGCGCGACTCAAGATTTCCGTGCGTTAACTTAAATCGCGGTCAACCGAGTCGACTAATTGTATTTTTAATAAAGAACACGATTCGCGTCAGTGATATACTTTCACAAACATTCATTCTCATCCTTGCCATTCCTCGCGTGCTCATTACTGAGTAGTCCCGGCCTCAGGCGCCTCTGACCGTCGGTCGACGCCGAACATTTTTGGTCCTTCGAGCCGGATCGTGTAGTGAATTGGAAAGGGACGAATTGCGCAATCTGTTTTCATGGCGGACAATCTCGAGAACCAACTGCAGCAGCAGCATTCTATAGAACGTGCGGTCGCCAATTTGAAAAAACTGGGAAAGAACAACTGGACCCCCACCTTGTTGCAAACCCGAATCGAGCATCTGCAGCTCCAATGGAACAAGTTCTTCGAGGGGAATGCTGTGCTTTACTCCATCATTTCACGGGAGGAACGGACAAAGCTTCCCTATTTCAAGGAGGAACATTTTGCGGCCACACAGGAGGTTTACCTGGACGCGATTACTTTCATGCGGACGCAACTGAACGCGCTGACCAGCGAGGCCAGCGGACTCAGCGAAACAGTAAGTCAGCATAGATCTCCGATCGACGAAGGAGCTTCTCCGTCGGTTCCCGACACGCAGCTTCCCCGGATAAACATACCCCAGTTCGAAGGGCGATATGAAAACTGGGAAGCGTTCCGCGATAAATTCTCCGCGCTTATTATTAAAAACCCGAAGCTTCATGATGTAACGCGGATGCATCACCTCGTCTCCGTTCTAAAAGGTCCCGCTCTTGACAGTATAGGGAATCTCCCGATAACCGCGGATAATTTCCAAATCGCGTGGAAAACGCTAACAACGCGATACAATAATCCGAGACGTATAATCACCGCGCATCTTTCGGCGCTGCAGAAAATGCCAGCGCTCTCTCACGAATCGGAATCCGACTTACAAAATCTTCGTGATCGGGTCTGCTGTACTATCGACTCTTTAAAGAAGCTCGGGCGAAAACCTGAAGACCTTTGGAACGATATTCTGGTCGTTATCGTATCAAAAAAGCTGGACCCTAAGACGCGAAAGGCGTGGAAATTGAAAATAAGCGACGACGTAAATCCACCTTCGTTCGACACTCTGTCGAAATTTATAGATTCTCGTGCACGCGGCCTAGAGGAATTTCTCAACGATTCCGATGACACCTTCGCCGTTCGCCCCGTCGCGTCGTCGCGCAACGCGTCGAATTCAACGCGAGTGCACGCTGCAACCACCTCGACGGCCACTCCGAAATCAAGTCACCCGTGCCCTTTATGTCGAGCTCCACATTTCATCAATTTTTGCCCGAAATTCAAGGCGAAAAGCCCCAGCGGTCGTCGCGAGCTTGTACAAAGGTTTTCGCGCTGTATTAATTGTTTGAGTGACAGTCATTCCCTCCGAGACTGTCGGAGCAAATATTCGTGCCGCGTGTGTCACAAGCGGCACCATTCTTTACTTCATGAGGATGCCCATCCTTCACCGACTCAAATCTCGGAGTCCGCTACTTCTCCGTCGTCATCGTCCAACGAGGTTAGGTCGCATTTCGCTTCGACTCTCGCGGTTTCGAGTACCGGGATCCTTCTAGCCACCGCGTGGGTGAAACTCAGCGTTCCGTCGGGTCGTTGCGTCAATGTCCGAGCCTTGATTGATCAGGGTTCCGAGGCCAGTTTTGTAACCGAGGCCATGGTGAACCTTCTGCGCGCAACTCGCTCCCGCGTCGCGACATCCATATCCGCCGTCGGCGGAGTCCACGTCGGTAATTTGCGCCACGCCGTGCGCCTCCACGTAGCGCCTAGAAATTCCGCGGCTCCCTCGGTAGTAACCACAGCACTCGTTCTATCCTCTCTCTCAACTTATATGCCGAAGCGCATTTCGAACTCTCGAGCTCTCGCACACTTATCTCAGTTGAGGTGGGCAGACGACGACCCGTCAAGTTCATCTGAGATTCATCTCCTTCTCGGCGCAGACGTGTACCCCAGTATTATTCTGGACGGTTTGCATAAAGGCGCTCCTGGTCAGCCCATTGCTCAGAATACCATTTTTGGTTGGGTCATCTCTGGCCCCATTTCATCGCCCTCGTCCGAAATCCGAGGATTAAGCCCGCATCTTCGTTCGGGTTCGAACATCTCAATGCATCACTGTGTTCAAGATGACACACTCTCAAACGAGCTTCGACAATTCTGGGAAATTGAAGAGATCCCTTCGATCTGCCCCCTCACGCAGGACGAGGAACGGTGTGAGCAGCATTTTCGAAATCACACAACGCGAACGCCAGACGGACGGTACAAAGTTCGTCTTCCTTTTCGATCGGGTCCTCCGATTGCCATTGGTCAGTCGCGATCAACCGCAAACCAAGTCATGAAATCGATTCATCGAAAGTTCATCCTGCAACCGTCCTTAGCCGTAGAGTATAAGGAGTTTCTCCGCGAATATGAGGCTCTCGGACACATGCGTCGTGCGCCCATTACGTCATCGCAGTCGCAGTGCGTTTACATTCCGCATCATCCGGTGCTACGCGCCGATAGCGTAACCACGCATCTTCGCGTTGTTTTTAACGCATCAAGCACCACCTCGAACGGATCCACTCTTAATGAGCATCTTCTCCCGGGCCCGAAACTACAGCTCGATCTTTCCGCTGTCATTCTTCGGTGGCGAACGTTTCGCTTCGTCTATACCGCGGATATTGCAAAAATGTACCGCCAGATCCTTGTCGACGAACGCGACGTAGATTACCAGCGAATACTCTGGAAACCCGATCCTTCCGAGGAGTTCCAAGATTTTCAATTATTGACCGTCACATATGGTATGACCTGTGCCCCCTTTTTGGCTCTTCGAGTCCTGCAAAGCCTCATAGAAGACGAAGGACAGCGATACCCTCTCGCGGAACCAATACTTCGTTCGCACATTTATGTCGATGATGTCCTCTACGGCGGCAATGACCTCTCGGATATTCGACAGTCTCGTGGCCAGTTGATAAACCTACTTCAATGCGGTAAAATGAAGTTGCGCAAGTGGGCCAGCAACTCAGTCGAATTCCTTTCGGATATTGACCCAGAGGATCATGGGTTATCCTGTTCCAAAACCCTTGCTTCCGATGACCGAGTCAAAATTCTCGGAATCAGTTGGAATCCAGCCCGTGATTCTTTTCTATACAATGTCACGATCTCTGAGCCGCTACCGTCCACTAAACGCGCGATTCTTTCGTCAATCGCCAAGTTATACGATCCTCTCGGATGGGTCACCCCCGTAATAATCAAGGCCAAAATTCTAATTCAAGGATTGTGGCGCCTCCGGATCGGTTGGGACGATCCCATCCCTCCTCAATCGCTAGAACAATGGAAATCTATTTATTCACGATTTCCACTCCTAAACGGACTCCAGATCGCGCGATGGATCGGATTAATCCCGCGGGCTTCGCAAATAGAACTTCACGGCTTCGCAGATGCGTCGACGGTCGCATACGCTGCCGTCGTTTTCGCTCGTTGTACCTCGACCACGGGAAGCGTTACAATTTCTCTGCTTGCTGGAAAGTCAAAGGTAGCTCCCTTATCTCCGTTGACCATTCCACGCCTTGAACTGCAAGCCGCGGTTCTTTTAGCTCGGTTGATGAGCTTCGTTGCGTCCTCCCTTAACCTTCGCGAACTTCCATGCTATTGTTGGACCGACTCGACAGTAGCACTTGCATGGTTGCAGTCCCATCCGTCAAAATGGAAAACGTTCGTCGCAAATCGTGTGGCCGACGTACAAACTCGTCTACCGAAGGCTATATGGCAACATGTTCCGACAACGGAAAATCCCGCGGACTGCGCGTCGCGTGGACTTTGTAGCGATGAGCTTCTTCAAACAAGTCTTTGGTGGCAAGGACCCCCTTGGCTTCTTAAAACCCATCCAGAATGGCCAAGTCAACCTCCTCGCATCTCTATAGAAGATTCCTCTGAAGCGAAGGTCGTGTTTCATAGCACGATCCCAGTGACGACATGGGATTTAGAATCTCGCTTCTCCAGTTGGCCCAAATTACTTCGAGTAACGGCCTATGTGCAACGTTTCGTGCGTAATGCTCGCGGTAAAATTCGGTCTTCCGGACGCGCTCTCTCAGCGACAGAATGCACAACAGCCAAATACTTCTGGTTGCGACACATCCAAAGGGTCCATTTTCAACCATCAATTACGTCTCTTGTCAATGAGAAATCACTCTCGCCCAAAGACCCACTAAAATCGCTCAACCCTTTCCTCGACGAGGACAGACTTCTCCGAGTCGGAGGTCGGCTACGCAACGCTCCGATCCCCCTCAACTCGAAGCATCCCATCTTGTTGGCCCCACATCCATTGGTTCGCCTTATCATCGAGCAGGCCCATGCTCGGACTTTGCACGCCGGCCTACAACTCACCCTCTACACTCTACGACAAGATTATTGGCTTCTCCGAGGTCGGAGTCAAGTTAAATCGGTCATACACGCGTGTATCCAATGCGTGCGAGAACGAGCCGCGGTACCGACTCAGATCATGGGAAACCTCCCTGCAGCGAGAGTGTCCCCTTCAAAACCCTTTTCGCATTGCGGTGTGGATTACGCGGGACCCATTCAAATCCGAGCTTCCGCTGGCCGCGGAATAACTTCCCGAAAAGCATACATAGCGCTTTTCATTTGTTTGTCCACCAAGGCAGTGCACTTGGAATTAGTTGTGGACTACTCTACGAAAGCGTTTCTCAATGCATACGTTCGATTCTGCTCCCGTCGAGGCTTGCCGGGCAATATGTACTCCGATAACGGAACAACGTTCGTCGGAGCAAATCGTGAGTTGATCTCGTCTTACCGCGCCGCGCTTCGTGACCCTGATTTTCAAAATCAAACCGCCACCGATGGAGTGTCATGGCATTTCATTCCCCCGTCTGCGCCGCATTTCGGCGGATTGTGGGAGGCCGGAGTCAAAAGCGTGAAGCACCATCTTCGTCGCGTTCTCGGCGATCGAACGCTGACCTTCGAAGAATTCACGACGCTTCTATGTGCGATCGAGGCCTGTCTCAATTCACGACCCATAGCTCCTCTGCGCGAGAATCTCGACGAATATGAACCGCTCACGCCGGGTCATTTTCTAATCGGGTCCGCCCTCACAACCGCTCCGCACCCTTCGCTCCTCGACATAGCCGAAAATCGCCTATCGAGATGGCAACTAGTCCGCCACATGATAGAGCGATTTTGGAAATTGTGGCAACATGACTACCTGAACACGCTTCAGCAACGCGGAAAATGGCGAAGCCCGTGCCCCCCAATCGCTGTCGGACAGCTAGTTCTTTTGCGCAATCCAACCCTCCCTCCATGTAAATGGGAGCTCGGGCGAGTCGAAAAATTACACCCTGGCGACGACAACCACATTCGCGTGGTTACCGTGAAAACGTCTACCACTAGTTTCAAGCGACCCATCGTAAAACTATGTCCTCTGCCCGTAGCGTGTAAATCCGAGGAATAAACTCATTGTTATATTATTGTAAAAAAAAATTAATAAAAATATATATTCCTTTCCTTCTACATGTAAAACGAATTGTTCCACACGAATTGTTCCACGTATGTGATAAGCAGACCGTTACTCTTTCAGGCAGGCGACATTTAAACGTCGCGCTCTCGCGCCTCCGCTCTCGCCCTGCCGCGCCTGCGTGCGAGTTCAACGCCGCGCCCTCGCTCCGTCAAGGCGGGCGGCCTCGATCATCGTTCCTGCATCGCCGGTACTCTGATCTGTTTACGCATCTCGAATTAAATTCATAATATCCACGGCGGGCGTTCGCCGTTTCCGTTGCTATGGGATTGACGTGCGAAATCATTGTAACACGCAATTCCTCTATCAATTAAAGATTTCTTAATGCTGCTGCCGCCGTTTATCTATGTATGTTATATGCGTGCGAATCCACTGCGTTTCGAAACTAATGTTTCAAGGCGGGCGGTATGTTCGAGATTCGAATTATGAGATTTGCCGGCCGTTACGCCAGCCGTCGAGCGCCGTTCGATGTGTTCCCTTTTTCACCATGTTTAGAGTCGCGTGACAATCACGCGACCGTTGCACGAGGCCACGGAATGTTTGTCATCACCCATCACCGGCAAATCTCCACGATTCGAATATCGAACCGTCGTCTCCCAGGACAATGCGATCGATTATGATCCAATAAGAGAACGACCCCGCCTGCCGTTCAAAAAGTATTTAAGAGTCCTCCCCAGGCGGAGCGCTCACTTCTGTTTCGCAGTTCTTCACACTTTCAAGTTTACTCGAGTTATTAATTTGCGCTTATTAATTTAATCACGACGTGATCGCTCGTTTCGAGACCGATTTTCTTTTCTTTTGTTTTTCTCGCGGAATCGCGTATCGCGCTTTGTCTCGCGACAAGATATCCGTTCGCTCGCGTTCAAGATCTCCGTTCGCGGCTGTCCTCCTTGCCAGGACGGCTCAAGATTTTCCGTCGCGTTATTTAGACAAAGAACGCGCGACTCAAGATTTCCGTGCGTTAACTTAAATCGCGGTCAACCGAGTCGACTAATTGTAATTTTAATAAAGAACACGATTCGCGTCAGTGATATACTTTCACAAACATTCATTCTCATCCTTGCCATTCCTCGCGTGCTCATTACTGAGTAGTCCCGGCCTCAGGCGCCTCTGACCGTCGGTCGACGCCGAACAGAGTTCTTACTTTCACTCCTACTCTGGGCAATTGAAAATCTAACCACAATATAGACGGAATTTTAGTATTTTCTTGAAAAGTAATAAATTTTAGTACTCCGCATGCTCCATTAACCAATCCGTCTTCAACGTCAATGTTATTGATTATCATATATTTTATATTAATTTTCAATTTAATCTCAGGTAATAATTCGTTTTGAACTGAGTGTTTTTTTAAATATTGTAATATAAATTTTTTTGTACTTTCATCGATATTCTTCGAAAATGTATTCTCGGCAGTAGAGATGATTAACTCACTCTTGCATTGGGATATTTTTCGATTATTGTAAGCGGTAACATTAGCATTAGTTGCATATAATCTTATTGCTATATCTGGAACATCATTTTGATTTTTAATTTCTCTCGATTTAATTAATTTTATATCATCTTCAGACATATCTCCAAGAGCTAAATTATTTAGAGCATTTATAAACGCCAAATCATCTTTTTGTCGCATAACTTCGGTCATGTTCCGTCGCGTCGGAATCATCCACGTGGACTTTTTTCAATTATTATTTATGGTCCGTTCGTGCCTAAAGACCGTCGTAGAGGATTAAACGAACTAGGGTCATTCGACGACCAGTCGAGGCATCTGGCCTAATATTTAGCTGTTTTCTACACTTAAAATACAAAGTGTCATAAATCGTGTCCCTCCGAAGGATCGCCCGCGACCGTTAACCGTCCCGTGTCGAATTACCGAGACGCGTCTGTGACCGATACAGGGATCGCCCTACTCCTCCTTCCAAGGGCCTCATTCAGTGCCACAGGAAGGAGGTCCTAACAGTCAAAAGTGTACTGATTGGGAAATGCAACTTTCTGCAGGAACCAATCAGTGCATCTTATTTCCTGTTCGACAAACCTGACGGACATCGCGTTGAGACCGCGTTCTTCAGTTTAGTCTCGTCAGTCTTTCGGTTCATTTCAAATCGGTTTACGGCAGTTCAATGTCCAGCGATCAGGACACGCGTCGAACGGGATCGCATCTTCATCAGATCCGCGACCGTACGATATTGTCGCGATTCAATTCTATTTAGCTATACAATCTGCGTGCGTATAAGGCAGGACCTGCTAGATCAGCCTTACTGATGAGTCCACTAGCAGGTCCAGGACGAAACGCTTCATTTAACGTATATTTACTGTCTTGCGAACCGATAATGTCTTTTGCGTCTTCATGTCATTATAACATTTTGAACTACTGGCCCAATATTAAATTGGCGGGCATAGATCCGGAAAACGTCGCGCTCATCACACAGCGACGACAAAACAGGTCAATTCATAAAATTCAAATTCGTTCCATAGTGGATTAATATCAATAAAGGGAGCCATTTCGTTACGTCTCGAGACCTGATAAACAGGTTTATCTCGTACAGGTGGTAATTGATTTAAATCCCCAACTGCTAATACAGAAAGACCACCAAATGATTCATTTATACCAGTTATTTGCCTTAAACGTGTATCAATATAGCCTAATAGTGTACAACTTACCATAGATATTTCATCAATTATGAGTAATTGTACTTTTGATAATTTTTCACGAATAGTGTTGGCTAGGTCGCTTGACAATTGTGGTAAACTAACCCCAACTTGATTTATTGGTAAAGCGAACGCAGAATGAATTGTTACTCCATTAATTAAAAAAGCAGCCTCGCCGGAAGGAGCACATAATAATACTATTATTTTATCCATATCTCCGCCGGGCATGTTATCAAAATAATTAGTTATTAATTGATATAGTGTGTTAATCACTCTACTTTTTCCAACACCAGCCGAACCACTTAAAAAAATTTTAAATCGAACTTTATGCAATTTAAAACATTTCAATGTACGCATTACAAATTCTTTTTGCTTACAATTTAATTCTTTTACCATATCCTGAAGTTCATTTTCGTTTACTCTTGCCGGACATGTGTATCTAGTTTTATGAGAATCTTTTTTTTTATAATTTCTTTAGTATTGTCTTGTTCACCACCTTGTTTGAATATATCAATATGATGAGTACACGAATTTTCCTTAGCAACATATTGTTCTCCTTTCTGGTTCTCTATATCTCGATTATCATTATCCACTTGTTCCAAAGCATCATCCATAGCTGTATCACTAATTATAGAAAATTTTGCTTGATTTCTTTCAATAACATTTATATTTATTTTATACACCATTTCATGATCAATATTTTCAACCTCACTTGGTTCATCTAACCAAGGCATGAACAACAATATTCTTTCTCTATAATAATTTGATGGATCTTGTTTCAATTTATATCGTCTGTATCTAATAATAGCTGTTTGCTGCCGAAATCTGAAATCATTAACTTCGTCATTCTCGTCATTACAGTCAACATCACCTTCCTCTTGTTTCTTTTTCGTGATCTTTTGGTAATTCGCTGCAAAATCTGCGAGGCATATATCATGTAATTTTGTTTCTCTTCTACTATATTTATCAAATATATCATCCATATAAATTTCGGTGGAGACATCATTTAATTTTTTTAAAGCAATCTCAGATTTTAACATTAATACACGCTCTGATATCGGATTGGTATCAATGTATACTGTCTTTCTACTTTGCTTTGATAAAGGTAATGATAAAACATGATAGGCTGCTTCTTGGGAAGACATTAAATTACTATTTAAACTAGCTGGTTATTGTTGCTCGCTCGCTTCGCGAGCTCGCGGATGGGGTTGTTGTTGCTCGCTCGCTTCGCGAGCTCGCGGGTAGGACTGCTCTTGCGAGAGGGTTAGTGGTACGCATTGCTAGTGAGGCATACAGCTATTAATGGTTTTTTTTTAATTTTGTGTGTGACTCTCCACGAGCCACACAAAGAACTTCCCGATTCGTTAGTTGTAAGCGGTAACATTAGCATTAGTTGCATAATTAAAAAAAAAATGAAATACAGTAATCTCACTATCTATGACCGGAAGCCAGGGGTTTTAAATGTCATAGATCGTAAAGGGTATGCTATTTTTTTTCTCGGAATCGATCGCGCCGTGACTTCAAAAAACTGCCGAAGATAGAGAAGGACAGAACGATACACGGATCGGATGACCGAGCGTGCCGCCGTCGTCGACGCAGTTTAAATGCCCGCGTGAGCTCACAATGTAACGGCATTTAAAAATGCTTTATTCATTCCATGTTTAATTACATATTTTTCTATGGGAGTTTTACTACCTTATTCCTGGCATTTTTCTGATTACAACGATACCAAACACGATATAATTCCAACTTTATTTAGTGGTTTAATCGACGATTAATGTTTCACTTACAAGGAAGGACAGCGCGTTGGAAAGAGAGAGACGCGAAGAGTCGCCGTCGCCGGCATAGATCAAAGGCCCGCGCGTTCTGACAGTAATATTGCAATAATAGAATTGTTTATTTGCCTTTATTTGTTTAAAAGGCTTTCACTAACTAATTTCTGGCATTTTTCTGATTAAAATAACACCAAACACGATATAATTTGACCCATATTTAATCTACATGTACTCCACAATTTATAATTTATCATAAACTCAACATGTGCTATACATAGCATAGGTTTAAACGAACAACGTAACATCTCGAAAATATGTTCTCAACAAATCAGACTTGAATTTTACAAATTAACTTGCACAAAATGACCTGCATACTGTAGATATTTGCGGTATTTGGGCGCTTCACAGTTAATAAAAGACGTTTTTATATATATTTTGTATGACATTTTCTTTCGACATATTTCGCAACGATCCGAGGTCCTTGAATATATACGAAGTCGATTCCTACAGTTGTGTAGCGGACCTCTTGGAGAAAAGTTAGTCGGACTCAGGTAGACTTACTACATGCGGGCTGGGACCTTGTGCACATTTGGCGACCAGGTCCGGGCTTTCCTTGGCGTGCACATTTGGCCGCCAACCCTCGACTTTCGCCTGGATACGGGTGGTCGGTCCAAGGGCACGAACTTTCTCCAAAGGGTACGTCTAGGAAAGCGACAACCCCACTCCAGAGATTTCCTTGTCTGAAGGAAATTTTTGGGGGACACCGGGGTGTATATAAGTTCGTATTTTTACGGACGCAAGGACAGTCGTTGCATCCCTGCTAACGAATCGCCCGCGTCGCCGTCTTGTCGTTTTACTTTGTACACCGAGCTACCGTTATTGTTACATATTTCGTTGTTTTCGTTATCGTTATTCATTGTTCGTTTCTTGTTGATACGTTGTTGAGTTTTTGTTTAATATACTGTTATTGTTACCTATATTGGAGAATTTCATATTTCCGATAACCAACTACCAAAGTTGTTAGTGTATACATTAGTCGTCAGTGTTAGTGTAAGTGATAAAAATGCCCAAAAGGGTTGTGCTCACTATGCAACAACGTGTGAATGCTATAAAAGACTTGGAGACATGCTCTGTTAAAAGTGTCGCTGAAAAGTATGGAGTGAATGTAAGAACAATTAGACGCATCAGAGAACATGCTGCGGACATCCACAGCTTCGCAGAACAAGGGAAACTGGAAAAACGTCGGAAAAATGTAAGGAAACCGAGGTATGAAGAGTTGGAACACCGGTTGTTTGTGTGGTTTACTGAGAGGAGAGCTATAGGAGATTTTCTATCGGATGCGCTACTTTTAGAAAAAGCACGCGAATTGAAAGAGGAGTTTGGAGCGTGCTCAAATTTTAATGTCAGCTATGGATGGCTCGCAAAATTTAAACGACGTCGCCATATTCGACTAGTTAATATATATGGTGAAAAAGCCAGTGCCGATCAACATGGAGCTGATCTATTTGTTAGTGATTTTAAAAGATATATTGAAGAAGAAGATATTAATTTAGAAAACATTTATAATATGGACGAAACTGGATTATTGTGGAAAGCTTTGCCAAGAAGAACGTTGGCGTGTGATACTGAGAGGGCTGTGAGTGGGCACAAAAAGCGTAAAGACAGAGTGACGGTAGGATTATGTGCGAATGCTACAGGGACACACAAAATCACGGCTCTTGTAATACATAAATTTGGTAAACCAAGAGCTCTGAAAAATTTGTTAAACAGTCTTCCGGTTATTTATAAAGCACAACATAATGCGTGGATAAACCAAACTATATTTGTAGATTGGTTTGAAAATCATTTTAAAAAGGAAGTACGTCAACATCAGTTACAAAATAGGCTGTGCGGAAAAGTGGTTTTACTTGTTGACAATTGTGCGTGTCACACATTTCCGGAGGGGTATGAACACGATGATAACTTCATAGTAAAGTTTTTACCACCTAACACAATATCCTTGATCCAACCAATGGATCAAGGAGTGATGGTAAAACTAAAGAGGATATTCCGATACAAATTGTCACAGCATCTGATTGCAAAAGGATACACCATACCGGAATTTTTTAAAAAATATAACATTAAAGATTGTATGGACGCGATTAGTGAAGCTTGGAATGATCTGTCATGTAATGACTTAAAAAATGCGTGGAAAAACATCATTCCGAACATGCAAGCAATTGAAGAAGTAGAAGACACAATTTCAAGTGATTTGCACCAAGTTTGGTCGCAGATTTCGGAGATGACGGTCCGAGACATTGACAATTATCTCATTGCATGCAATGAGGAGGAAGAAAGATTGTCGGTGTCACCAGCAGAAGGAGATGCAGAGGAAGAGGACGAGGAAAGGGTTGCAGACGAAGAAGAAGAAGAGGAAAAGGCTGCAGACGAAGAAGAAGAAGAGGAAAGGGCTGCAGACGAATAAGAAGAGGAAAGGGTTGCAGACGAAGGAAACGAAGGAAGGGCCGCAGAGGTATATGCCCCCAAACTACCCCCCAAATTAAAAGAAGTCTGTGAAGCGTTTTTTAAACACGAAGAGGCGCTAAAGCAATGTCTTCCACCTCCTGCGCGATGCCATTTGGAGGGACTGAAATTATCACTTTTAGGTAAAACTATTGAAATAGTTAATTAATAAATATTACATCATATTATTCAAATAATAACACAACATTTTTTTAGGTTACAGGGAATAATTTATATCAAATTTTTTTTATAACGATGCAAGAAGACAAAGAAGTTCTTGAAGAATTAATAAAATTGATAACAAGCATCGATATTTCAAACAATAAAGTTTCTCTTCTTTTTACCCACTATCGTCTTTTATATCCTATAGTTACTCCATATCCTCAAATAAGCCATATCCTCCATATCCTCAATTAATTAATTAAATATAGTTGAAACTATATCGTGTTTGGTGTTATTTTAATCAGAAAAATGCCAAAAATTAGTTAGTGAAAGCCTTTTAAACAAATAAAGGCAAATAAACAATTCTATTATTGCAATATTACTGTCAGAACGCGCGGGCCTTTGATCTATGCCGGCGACGGCGACTCTTCGCGTCTCTCTCTTTCCAACGCGCTGTCCTTCCTTGTAAGTGAAACATTAATCGTCGATTAAACCACTAAATAAAGTTGGAATTATATCGTGTTTGGTATCGTTGTAATCAGAAAAATGCCAGGAATAAGATAGTGAAAGTCCTATAAAAAAATAATGAAAATTAAGGGTCTTGAAAATTCGATTCATTCGAGTCAATGTGTGGTGCTCACACCGATATACCCGAGCCGAGATCAATCATCGCCGCTCTGCGACGCGGCACGGCGTTGGCCGGTAGTGGAATGGGTATGCTCGGGTCATAGATCGTAAAGGCATCCCCGGTCATAGATAGTGAGATTACTGTATATATAATTACGTTTGTTTATTTGGTGGAAAATTTCCATCCTCTCTTATAAATTGCATTGTTGAATGAACTTCTTTCGAAAAAAACTAAAAAATCTAAAAAGCTGCTTGACCAATATGGACCAAAATCTAATCAGCTCTAAGTTACGACGAGGCACATCCATTGCATCATTCATTATTCTGATCGCATTGTTACTTTTTCAGAAAATGTTAACGAAAAATTTGACACACGCACATGCACACGTACACGCACACGCACACGCGCGCGCACACACACACACACCGACATTTTGATAAAAATAGTCTAAAATGAATCCAATGACCATGAAACGTGAAGATCTGTTAAAAATTCGATTTTCGATTTTCGGGGTAAAAAAACATTAATAGCTGTATGTCCCACTAGCAATGCGTACCACTAACCCTCTCGAAAGAGCAGTACTACCCGCGAGCTCGCGAAGCGGGCGAGCAACAATAACCAGCTAGTTCGATTATTGTAAGCGGTAACATTAGCATTAGTTGCATAATTGAAAAAAAAAATTTTTTTTTAATTAAAAAAAATTTTTTTTTAACCCTTTGAACTCGAGGCCGTTTTCGCTTGCGCGAACCAGCAACTCGAGACGATTTCGGCCTTAGGTGAACATTTTACAGATACTTCAAAAATATTTAATTTTACAAAAATTAAAAAAAAAAAATTTCACCAGTTTATTCATTTATATGTCGAAAACAACAAATTTTGATAAATATTACACTCTGTAATTAGTTTTGGTGTGATACTTAGTAAAACAATAGCCAAGATGCATCCTTGCCACTTCACACCGGCCGGGCGCCGTATCGGCACCGCTCGAGTTGCTACTTAACATCGGCCGGACGCCGTATCAGCGCCGCTCGTGTTCAAAGGGTTAAATTTAAAAAAATTTTTTTTACATAAAAATGAAATATATATAATAACGTTTGTTTATTCGGTGGAAAATTTCCATCCTCTCGTATAAATTGCATTCTTGAATGAACTTCTTTCGAAAAAAACTAAAAAAACTAAAAAATCTAAAAAACTACTTGACCGATATGGACCAAAATCTAATCAGCTCTAAGTTACGACGGGGCGCATCGATTGCATCATTCATCATTCTGATCGCATTGTTACTTTTTCAGAAAACGTTAACGAAAAATTTGATAACATAAAAACGGCCATACGCGCGCGCGCACACACACACACACACACACACACACACACACACACACACACACACACACACACACACACACACTAACAATTTGATAAAAATAGTCTAAAATGACTTCAATAACCATGAAACGTGAAGATCTGCTAAAAAATCGATTTTCGATTTTCGGGGTAATTACAGTAACTTCCCTATGAATCGGGAAGTTAAAAAACATTGGTAATATATCGAAATTTTTCTCTAACAGTCTTATTGTTATTATCACATTCTATAGCAGCTTCCCTTAATAATTTAGATAAACCTCCTGCAATTTTACTAATGTAATTAGTTACATAACTCACCGCCGAATATTCGTCAAGTACAAACTGTAAATCCATATTCGATTCGAATAATTGCAAAATATCTGCATTATAACCATTAATATTTACTTCAAGGCTGGATCGTTTTAAGAATACCCGTTTTTGTTTTAAACTACTTCGAATAGCTAATAGGTATTCTTCATCAGTCATATTCAGTTTCTCTAGAATTTCATCATAGCTCATAACTATTTTTTTCTTATAAAATTCATTTATTAAATCATCAATAAGTTTATAGGATTTAGGTGCTATTTCATTTTTATTTAATGGTTCCAGAATTATCGTTCTTCTCATTACTGGATATGGGATATGAAATCGACACCGCTTATTTTTTTGTCCTTTGTAACAACTATGATTATGTTTGTGCATTTGAAATTTAATATATGGATTATTTTTGTCATATCTACATGTGATAAATCGGTCAATTAAATCAATCACTTCTTTGTTATCAACATGATCGTGGCTATCTTTACCACTATTGTACATAGGTGCTTCTTTCAACCACAGAAAAATATGTTCATGTGGACTTCCACGTTGCTGAATTTCCACTCGTTCATAACTATCCACAACCTCATATTCTCCGAAAATACTTTGTTTTTGTCTTAATAACCACATAAGCTTATGTGCTTTATGATCGAAATATCGAGCGCATGTTACGGGATCATTTCTAATGAGATCAGTTTTGGTGTTGTAATCCAAATTGAATGCGTCTTGTACAGATAATGTTTTACCGCCATCGCGGTATTTCATCAATGTTTGCAATAACTCAGGCCAGTAACTTTCTGCAGCCGAAACTGTCATAAAGAAAGTGGGTGTATCGGATTAGGCCGACGACCGAACGATACGTAGATGAGAGAGGAGCCGGAATCGCACAGCGCTGTGCGCGAAGTAGAAGGAGAGATAAAGAACTCGGTTGAACACGTGAATGAAAGACTAGAAGTGGACTGTATTTTTGTTGACTGAATAAAATGTACAATTAAACTCGCTTAAACCTTTACTTTTTAGAAGTTCGCTTTAATAGGCGATTACGTCGACGACGCGATTTACTCGAACGAGCGAAGGTAGACAAGAGAGATTACAAAAAGCGGTTTAAACGATCGAAAAGTGCGAAACAGAATGATTCACGATTCTCGGAACCACCGCGATTCCGAATTCTAGGAATCGGCTGATTGGCCGATTCAGGATCACGCGATGATCCAGGATCGCGGGTAGGCCGAACGAGGATCACGCGATAATCCAGTGACGCGATTCGTGCGTCACGGATCATACGACGACACGGGATCGAAGATTGGGGAAACAGTCGATAGATCCGGAGAATAGCGACGGGCGGGAACGAAGACTCGCGTCGCGAGGGACTCGCGTCGCGAGGGACTCGCGTTCGGTAGGTGACGTTACCGCGGAGCGAGGGGAGCGCGACACCTCACAATGGTGAGCGAATCGAGAACATACCGCCCGCCTTGAAACGTTGGTTTCAAAATGAGAATGACGTACGGGCGCAGCCGCACCGCAATGAAACGCAATGAACTTAAACTAACGCACGCAAGCTTAAAACTAACACAACGCTTAGAGGATAACGGAGCTATTTACACTTTTTATTTATATTTACAAACGTGGGATGAATTACGAGGAGTCAGCGGACTCGTGAATAATGGGTAATGGGCACACTTGCACAATCGGGCGCTTCAGTTCGGAAGACGGGGTCGTCACGGTAATTACGCGGACCCGAGCGTCGGCCCCGGGGTGCACGGCTTTCACACGACCGAGGTCCCATTTGCACGGAGGAAGATTGGAGTTTCGAAGTAAGACTAACTGGCCCAGCTTGTCAGCCGTTTGATCTCGTCGCCACTTGCTTCGCTGTTGAAGGGTGTTGAGGTAATCATTTACCCACAACTTCCAGAATTGCTCCGTGGCGGATCTGACGAGCTGCCAGCGCGTGAGGCGATTCTCGGACAGGTCGAGAACGGAGGGTTGTGGGGGGACCGTGAGTGAAGAGCCGATTAGAAAATGTCCAGGCGTGAGGACATCGAAATCATCGGAGGAGTCTCGCAATGGGGCGAGAGGCCGAGAATTCAGACAGCACTCGATGGAGCACAGCAGAGTATTGAATTCCTCGAAGGTGAAAGTTCGAGCTCCGACAACCCGTTTTAGGTGATGTTTTAGGCTCTTCACTCCGGCTTCCCACAAACCTCCGAAATGAGGGGCGGAGGGGGGAATGAAATGCCACGCGATCCCGTCACTGGCGGTTTTGTTGAGGAAATCGGCATTCCTTAACGTTGCGCGATGCGCTCGCGCGAGTTCTCGATCCGCACCGACGAAATTGGTTCCGTTGTCGGAATACATCGCGACCGGGATCCCGCGTCGCGCGCAGAAACGGTCGAAAGCGTGAATAAACGCTGGGGTGGAGTAATCAGAGACGAGCTCAAGGTGGATAGCTCTGGTGGCCAGGCAGATAAATAGCGCGATGTACGACTTGCGGGACGTGATTCCACGCCCCGAAGATGCGCGAGTTTGAAATGGTCCAGCGTAATCCACGCCGCAATGAACAAAGGATTTGGGCGAAGGGGAGACGCGTGGGGTCGGAAGTTGTCCCATCAACTGACCTGGGACCGCGGCTCGTTCGCGGACACAAACAATACACGAGTGAATGACACTCTTGACTAGGCTGCGAGCCCGAAGGACCCAATAGGTCTGCCGCAGTGTATGGAGAGTCAGTTGAAGGCCGGCGTGCAGGGAGAGCAGATGCAC
Organism: Lasioglossum villosulum; assembly: GCA_963971365.1. Lineage (NCBI taxonomy): Eukaryota > Metazoa > Arthropoda > Insecta > Hymenoptera > Halictidae > Lasioglossum > Lasioglossum villosulum. The sequence goes on along the minus strand of OZ020502.1, from coordinate 11,513,599 downwards.
CTGCTTAATTATTAGTCGGACCAGTGGGTGTGAAGCGAGAATAATCGGGTGTTTTCTGCTGTACGACAGCGGAGCGTGTCGAAGACGTCCGCCAACCCGAAGGATGCCGTCGTTGTCGACGAAAGGATCGAGGGCTGCCAGTGAGCTTTTGGAGGAGATCGGTCGGTTCCGACGGAACGCTTCGACCTCCGAGGGAAAACAATCACGTTGCACGAATTTGACCCAGAATGTTCGCGCAGCGGAACAGTCTTCGACCGACAGCGCTGGACCGATCGCCGACTGCGAAGCGGAAGGAGCTTGACGACGGCGGCAAGCGCGAATGAATTTATAAAGATATCCAGTGACACGAAGGAGTTTCGGCCACGACGAATATCGTATAGACAAGTCCCACGGCTCGGGAGAGACTGACACAGAAGATACCGTGATTTTCTCCTCGGCGCGGACCGAGGCGATGGAACACGCCGTGGATTCGGTAGGCCACCGTTCGTCGGGGAGGTTCAGCCAGGAAGGTCCTGACCACCAGAGGGAATACAACTCGAGCTCACCCCCGAGTAGACCACGCGACGCGCAGTCAGCTGGGTTTTCTTCCGAGGGGACGTAACGCCAGGAGACATCGGGAGTGCGAGTTTTAATTTCGTGCACGCGGTGGGCCACGAAAGTTTTCCAACGCGACGGGTGGTCCCGGAGCCACGCAAGTACGATCGTGGAATCACCCCAGCAAAAGCAAGTGTGCGCGCGATCGCCGAGAGAATGATGGACGAATTCAATGAGGCGTGCAAGAAGGAGGGCAGCGGAGAGCTCTAAACGAGGTATCGTGAGAGGGGAGATTGGAGCAACTTTCGATTTGCTCGCCAGGAGACTCACACGACTCGTACCGGAATTAGAAGTGGTTTTCAAATAAACGACCGCAGCGTAAGCATGGGACGAGGCGTCGCAAAAACCATGCAGTTCGGCCGTTTCAGAGCTGCAATCGAGGCCGGTCCACCGAGGTAAGGAAAAGGTTTTCAATGCGGTTAATCCGTTGTAAACGGAAGCCCAGCGTAATAGGAGATCCTTAGGGAGCGCTTCGTCCCAGGAAACGCGCAGGCGCCATAAATCCTGCAAAAGGATCTTTGCTTTGATGGTGACGGGAGTCACCCATCCTAGCGGATCGTAAATTCTTGAAATCGCGGACAGGATTGCGCGTTTCGTGCTGGGGACGGACGCGGATAGATTTGTCTCGATTCGGAACGCGTCTTCCGAGGGGTTCCATCCGATTCCGAGCACCTTGACGTGTTCGTCGACGGCCAGCGACTTGGTGCATGCTAATCCGTGGTCAGTTGGGTCAATGTCGCTAAGTAGTTCAGTGGTGTTACTCGACCATTTTCGAAGTTCGAACTTCCCGCAACGGAGTAGTTCAACGACTTGATTTCGGCGAGCGCGAACAGTTTCGATAGAATCGCCACCGAACAGAACGTCGTCTACATAAATCTGATCACGCAGGATCGGCACAGCAAGAGGGAATTTTGACCCGTCGAGTTCGCGGAGTCGCTGAATGACGCGAAGCGCGAGGAACGGAGCGCAAGTCATGCCGTATGTGACCGTGAGCAACGTGTAATCGACGGGAAGTTTTGTCACCGCGTCTTGCCATAGTACCCGTTGGAGATTTATGTCGCGAGGGTCGACTAGAATTTGTCGATACATCTTTGCTACGTCCGCAGAGTAGACGTAGCGGTGATGACGCCAGTTGAGAATGACGGAGGGCAAGTCCGTCTGCAGTTTTGGACCCGCGAGAAGATGATCATTCAACGATCGCCCGTTAGATGTAGCGCTTGACGCGTTGAATACGACGCGCAAATGCGTCGTAGCACTCCCGGTCCGATACACAGGATGGTGAGGTATGTAAACAACCTGAGGGGCCGGGGGGAGTTCGGCAGTTACGCGTTGCATGTGGCCGAGAGCCTCGTATTCCCGCATAAACTCGCAATACTCGCGTTCAAGATCGGGATTTTTCTGGAATTTCCGAGTGAGTGAGGTCAACATGCGGTCTGCCAAACTTCGAGAATGACCGATTTCTATTGGAGGATCGTGAACGAACGGGAGACGGACGATGAAGCGTCCATCCTGAGTGCGCGAGTGCGTTGTGATGAAATGTTCTTCGCACTGCCGTTCCAGTAGAGTCAGCGGAGAGCACCGCGGAAGTTCTTCCACCTCCCAGAACCGACGCAGCTCCGATTCAAGTGAGGATGAACAAAAGTGCGAGAACGCGACGCAAGACACTTGAGTCGAACAGTGTTTTGGTCGTGACGAAGAACGAGAGAGAGAAGAGTGAGCCGAGGAGTGATTGTCCTCACTGTCGACGAGAGATGAAGGGACGGGCCCCGAGATGACCCATCCAAATATGGAATTCTGGGCAATCGGTTGTCCCTGACGGCCTTTGCGAATCCCGTCGAGAATGACGTCACCGTAAAGGTCGGCGCCGAGGATTAATTGAATCGACTCGGGATTAGTGGGATCCGGATCTGCGCGTTGAAGATCGTTAAGATGGCTAAAAAGTGACAGATCCGCAGTGTTGTGTGCATGATAAGCCGTTAGAGAGGGCATGACCAACGCGGTTGTGACGAGTGACGGAGTGATCGAGTGAACTGGACTCACGCGAAGCTCGACAGCTGAACGGACAGTTTCGACATGAGCTCCGCCGACAGCGGAGATCTGGATTTCTCTGCGTGTCCTTTTTGCGCGCAGAAGCTGCGCCAAATTTTCGGTGACCAGGGTGACTTCGGACCCTTGGTCAAGGAGAGCTCTGACAGTTGCGGAACGGCCTGACGAAGCATGGATTTGGAGCCGAACAGTGGCAAGAAGCACGTGCGACGGGGGGCGACGGGGTGTCGTCGCAGATAGCGAGACAACAGCCGAGCGACCAGCTGGAGTAGAGGAAGAGCGGGGCTGCAAGGGATCTACCGACACCGAGCGACTGGTCGGCGCGATGTGCAGAGACGTGTGGTGAGTCGGTTGACAAACACGACACTTGTACTTGCTCGGGCAGTCTGAAACGGAGTGGCGCTCGCTTAGACAATTGAAACATCGCGAGAGTCGCTTGACAGTTTCGCGTCGCTTGTCCGGAGAATCTGCTAAATATCGCGGACACGAACTCAAAAAGTGCCGGGATTGACACAGAGGGCAAGACGATTGCGAAACCGGCGTGTTTGTAGGTGCGAGATTTTCGGGCCTTCGCCGCGAATCCGAAAGTACGCTCGAACGATTTGGATATTGAGTGGCGAGACGGCGTGTACGCGAGGGGACGGCGTGGCCTTTGACGTTACAAAACCGCTGGGCTCGAGAGACATTTCGTCGAACGCGTGCGCACGTTCGGACAAGAACTTTGTGAGGTCGTGACGGGATCTAGTTTTCGAGACACTAAATGCACTAGCATGTCCGCCCACAAGTCTTCTGGGACCGATCCAGTTTTGCTAATGACGTGATCGCGACGGTCGCTCGATCTAGTAAAGAATGCAGTTCGGACGCAGATTCACGTTTCACCGCCGGCAAATCGATAAGATTGGACAGATGCAATTTTATCAAACGACGCTTATTTTCGAACCGCGCAGTCAGCGTGCGCCACGCTGTCGCAAAATTGTCGGCGGTAATCAGAATGTTTCCGAGGGCTTCGAGAGCGGGCCCTGTAAGCGACGAAACGAGGTAATGCATGCGCATAAAGTCGGTTAATTCGCGATTCGACATGATAAGTGCTTTGAACCGATCCCGAAATGACTCCAATTCATTGCAGTCGCCGTTGAACGGAGTTAATGGAACGCGAGGAAGATGAGCGAGCGCGACGGAGGGCCTCGACAGACTCGCGGAGGCAGGTTCCGGAGAGGACATCGGCGGACTCACTTTTTTCGCCAGGTCATCGAGGGCGTCCAGCAGGAAATCCTTGGCGCTGAAGTAGGCATCCTCGGTGGTCTGCAGGTGGTCATCAGCGAAGTAGGGGATGGTACGCCGCTCGCTGGGGTCAGGTACACTGGTCAGCAGCTGCACGTGGCCATCGCTAAACGCACTCCAAGCGTTTTCGAGGGAGGAGAGTCGAGATTGGACCTTGCTGCTGGTTAGATTCGCCTTTCCAATCTTCCGGAAGTTCTCGACAGTCCGCAGGATGGTCCTCTGCACCATGGCTTGCCGTTCGAAGTCCGCCATTTTGAGAGAGCACGTGAACTCCGAAATTTTCCGTAAATTTCAACTTCGAATCCGGCTCGAAGGACCAAATTTATGTATCGGATTAGGCCGACGACCGAACGATACGTAGATGAGAGAGGAGCCGGAATCGCACAGCGCTGTGCGCGAAGTTGAAGGAGAGATCAAGAACTCGGTTGAACACGTGAATGAAAGACTAGAAGTGGACTGTATTTTTGTTGACTGAATAAAATGTACAATTAAACTCGCTTAAACCTTTACTTTTTAGAAGTTCGCTTTAATAGGCGATTACGTCGACGACGCGATTTACTCGAACGAGCGAAGGTAGACAAGAGAGATTACAAAAAGCGGTTTAAACGATCGAAAAGTGCGAAACAGAATGATTCACGATTCTCGGAACCACCGCGATTCCGAATTCTAGGAATCGGCTGATTGGCCGATTCAGGATCACGCGATGATCCAGGATCGCGGGTAGGCCGAACGAGGATCACGCGATAATCCAGTGACGCGATTCGTGCGTCACGGATCATACGACGACACGGGATCGAAGATTGGGGAAACAGTCGATAGATCCGGAAAATAGCGACGAGCGGGAACGAAGACTCGCGTTCGGTAGGTGACGTCACCGCGGAGCGAGGGGAGCGCGAGACAAACACCTCACAATGGTGAGCGAATCGCGAACAGTGGGTTTACCCAATTGACGGATCATTGCCAGTAACTCTTTCTTTTTTTGTTCCCAATATGCTGGCGACGAACGAATATTTTTAAGTAACTTGAAACCGTCATCAAATTCAATCAAATTATTCATAAAATCCGGATTCAAAACATCTGAAGCACGTAAGTTTTTATTATTCGTATTCAATTTTATTCGTCTCAAACAGACATTTATACTAGATAAACATGATATCTCCAAACATTTTTTAGCCATAAATAAAATCCTAGCAGGAATGCATGATCGTCGATCATACCGTCTTACTTCGGATCTAATACGATCTGAATATGATACTGATTTCGGCAAATTGAAAGAATATCCAGCAAATATTCTTGGGAAACACAATTCATCCAAATCATCCATTTTATGCCATGGTAATGGATATTTTCCCTGTCCTGGTGCAATAATATTCACAACGGAAGAATGCCTTTCTGCTACTGCAGCATTATTATCAACAAGTAATACCTCATCATTATTTATTTGATCTAAACATATTGCAATTTTTTTATTTTCCAATTCCATATTGTCTATCATTTCATTCTCATCTACCTCATCGTTATTGTCAACTATAAAATTAATTTCTTCGCTACCATAACTTGCATAATTTTGAAAATACTTTTCATCTACTTTAATATTATATTTCACATACAACGGTGTTTTCCCTAAATGTTGTAATGCTTTACAAATTACTCCTGGTCTGACTGATTCGAACATATAATCACTTTTATGATCTATATGACGTTTTAATTTTAGTTGAATTGTTTCCATTTCCGTAAATTTTCGAGGCAATACTTCTAACATATTATTTACATCGATTTGAATATTAACAACACTACCTTTGAGGCCTAATTGTGGATTTATAGCATATGGCTTTAAAGCGCGAATTTGCATAAAATTCAAAATCGGTGCTACCATTCTTTCCTCAAGATCAGTCAATTCTTTCACTGATTTTGGAACTGTGGGAAACTTTAGACCATTGCGTGTTGACAACTTATATACTTTGCCTCTATAAGCATAATTTTTACAAGTTCCACAAATAAAACCTGACGGAAAATTATTTATCTGAGATAATATGGTATCATTTGCTTTTACGATTCTCAATTCATTTAATTTTACAACGGCAGATTTAAAAAACAGACCTTCACAACAGCAACATATGAACGAAGGCGTTTCCATACGACATTTGATAAATTGCCATTTCAATTTCGCTGTGGTATTGTCATCTTTCTGATTCAACATACAGTAATTATCATTATCACGAAACTTTAATACATCAATGTCTCTCTTTTCTTGTCGCCATATTGTGTCTTTTAATGATTGTCGATAATTATATCGCAAGCTTTGTCTTAATTGTCGTATTCTTTGAACATTATTAAGTTTTTCTTTACGTTTGTAGTTTTTATGTTTCCTTAATATTCTCATGTGATTAATATTTTGTTGTAACTCATTTTTCTTATATACAAGATTCATCCGCAACATCTTATTTCGTGCAATATTTTCATCATGTTCTCGGGACTTATATGCAACATTATGCCGTAGTATTTTATTTCGTGCAATATTTTGAGCTAGTTCTCGGGATTTATATGCAACATTATGCCGTAGTATTTTATTTCGTGCAATATTTTGAGCTAGTTCTCGGGATTTATATGCAACAATACGCCGTAATATTTTATTTCGTGCAATATTTTGAGCAAGTTCTCGGGACTTGTATGCATCATCATTCCGTAGTATTTTATTCCGTGCAATATTTTGAGCAAGTTCTCGGGATTTATATGCATCATCATTCCGTAGTATTTTATTCCGTGCAATATTTTGAGCAAGTTCTCGGGATTTATATGCATCATCATTCCGTAGTATTTTATTTCTTGCAATATTTTGAGCAAGTTCTCGGGATTTATATGCATCATTATGCCGTAGTATTTTATTTCTTGCAGAATTGTTGGCAATTTCTTTTGCAATATAATATATTCTTTGTCTCAATATCTTCATCCTACTTAGTGTTTTTCTATTTTCCGATTGTTTAAATTCTGGAATTTCTCGTTTACGTTTAATTCGACTTAAATTTGTTTCATTCTCATTGTTACGAAAATCGTCATTTTCTCTTGCACGTTTCATTCGAGTTAGCCTTATTTCATTTTGGTATTTACGAAAATCGGCATTCAGTCGTTTCCGTTGCATTTGTTTGCGATTATATTCAATTTTTTTTTCTTCCGATCAATATTATCACGATACTTTTTTCTGTTTCGCATTCGATTATTCTCATATTCTGCATTTTTATATGTACTATCAGACCGTAATTTTTGCTTGGCTTGTCTTATTTGTGCATTCCGTTTATCTTCCTTTTCGCTCTCATTGACAACATTATTATTAAGGGACAGATAATCATTTTTTCGTTTTTTATTGATGGCTTTTCGTGATTGACGTTTTACCTTCATTTTCGTATTGTCGGAAAATTGTATATTATTTATAGAAAATCTTGTCGCCCCTAGCTGACAAGACAATACTGTTATCTATTTAGTACTTTGTGTCGCCTACGGCCGACAAATATATTTTTTTTTAATCAAAAATTGGTGTCGCCCTTGGCTGACAAAACAATATTGTTTTTTTTTTATATGTTATTAGTACTTTGTGTCGCCTACGGCTGACAATTGTATTTTATACTAAAATGTGAGTGTCGCCCTTGGCTGACAATTCAATAGATATTTATTTATTATTTAGTACTTTGTGTCGCCTACGGCTGACAATTGTATGTTATACAAAAATTTGTATTATATACAAATATAAAATAAAAAAAAAACGGAATAAAATTGTAATATGTAATTGTTTGGGCGTGAGCGGTCTTGGTCGACCGAAATAATGGAAATTTCCTTGACTGAGAAGGACGATTGCGAGACAGGATCGCTTGATTGAATGTGATGGATGAAAACGGCTGGATTTGAATGCGTGTGTGAAAGGAGCTGAATAAATGGATGAATAATCCGGATTTACAATAAATTAAGTGTATTTAATGCACTTTATGCGTACATTAGTCAGTAATGATAACAGTAGACAGTTATGTAATAGAGCGAAATAAAGAATATAAACTTGGCTAGCGATTCGAACAGCTGACTGGTTTTTGAAAAGATAAAGAGCGCAATCGTTGTCTCTTTCTTTTATTACCTCGATCCTCCTGGAAGTTCGTCACGCACCGGTGGTTCCGGTTAAGGGGGTGGATCCCATCTCTAGTGTGCGTGACTCACACCACTAAGTCATATACGTACACAAAATGCAGGGGTTACGTATACGCGGACCACTGACACTATAACGCACATTTCGATGCTCTAAGTGGTCACAATCGCTAGATAAAAGATCAATCTATGTGGGACGCATGTCAAAAATGTCCGTATTTTGCGTTTTCGAGGTGTAATTTACATTATTCTGCAGGCCTTAGGCAGTCGCAAGTAGCACAGAGTGGCGCGACAGTGGTGCCGCTCGAAGTGAGATGCATTTTCGTCAATATCGAGAGATTTAAGTTTCTAATTGAAACAGAACCTGTCGTCCCACACTGCGGGGACACATACAATGCCAATGCAACGATTAATATGTTAAACTTTGCGTATTTAAATCCACAGATCCGCGTATACGAAAATAAACAGTAGAGCGGAGGATTTTGTCAACACATAAATCCGGCATTTCTCACTCCGAGCGCTGAAGTCTGTTTCCGATCATTGAAACACTCCAGTCACTGGCGAGATCGGGGCTGCTGTTGCTTGAGCTCGGTGGTGCCGATAAAACAGAGGACGATAAGTTAGGATTCATAAGCAACCGTGACATCACTATACGGCGTGAGGTTTCATCTCGCCCGTCGTTCGTCGGCGCGTACATGTGCCTCGGCAGTCCGAAAGGTTTGGAAGATTCCAAACCACTTCGCTATGACACGCATTTCGATGCTCTGCGTAGTCGCAATCGCTAGATGAAAGATCAATCTATGTGGGACGTATGTCAAGAATGTCCGTATTTTGCGTTTTTCAGGCAAAATGTGCAGTATTCGCGATCCACGCTGAGCCCGCTCGACTGGCCGTGCTACAGTACGTTCGCACACAAACGCGTTCGTGTCAAGCCGGCTTGCAGAGCCTCTCGCTCAGCGTACAACGCGAATACTCTAAATTTAGCCTCGAAAACGCAAAATGCGGACATTTTTGGCATACGTCCCACATAGATTCATCTTTCATCTAGAGATTGCGACCACGCAGAGCCTCGAAATGCCCGTCGTAGCGTAGTATTTCGGAATCTTCGAAACTCACGCGAGCTGCCGAGGCACACGTACACGCTGCCCGAACGCGTTCGTGTGCGAGCGTACTGTAGCACGGCCAGTCGAGCGGGCTCAGCGTGGATCGCGAATACTGCACATTTAGCCTGAAAAACGCGAAATGCGAACATTTCTGGTATACGTCCCACATAGATTGATCTTTCATCTAGCGATTGCGACTACGCAGAGCATCGAAATGCGTGTCATAGCGAAGTGGTTTGGAATCTTCGAAACTCATGCGAGCTGCCGAGGCACATGGACGCGCCGACAAGCGGCGGAAGAGATTGCGATGCACACACTCTCGCTCGAGCACACCGACACTGCATCAGAGCACATCACGCTGTGTAGTGACGTCACGCTTGCTGATGAAGCCTGACTTACCGCCAACATTTACTGATGTAGTAACTGCTCTCACCGTCAAGACGCTGAATGTTATTTCTTAGCTTCTGCTAGTGGCCACTTCTCTTTTTTTGGCGCGACCGTCAAGGTCATATTTGGACCCACACCCTTAAGCGTTCTCGAACGTTCCAGAAGGATCGAGGTTCCATTTGGCCAATCCCATGCGTGGGATGCGGCCCGCGTTAGCCTCGCAGGCACACGCCACGTGCTGATTTTGAGCGGGATCGCGCGATGCTCGTGGTGACGTCACGCGGGGCCGGTGTGCCAATATGGCCGCTAAACGCGCCAGTCTTGAACATTCCGCCCGCCTCGACTGGTCGAAATACCTGTGCGCGATGTCACGTCGGCTGAACTACTATTTCGGTTGCATGGTGTACGGTGCCGACAGTGATGGTGAAGACCGTGGACAACAATAAATTTTGATAAACGAAGATCTGGTCCGATTTGAGCTTGTTGTGGCTCGAGTAAGCGAACGATCGCGGCCGAGATTGTCACGCGATTCATTTACGCGTAGTGTGTACTGCGCCGGCGCAGAGAAGGATCGCGTCGCGTAGTACGCAGTAGTAACCTGCGCCGCCCGTATGCGCCCGAGTTGAATCGATCCGTTCATTGACTCGTTGCATTGATCGGCAGTGCAATGAGTTTACACACGGGCCTGGATAATTCGGTGGTGGCGGTGACAAGTTTCGCGACGCGAACTTTTCCGTCGGTCCCGGCGTGGATCTCGGTGACGCGTGCAAGAGGCCACTGAGACGGTGGGCTGGTTTCACCGACGATAATACAAAGCCGTCCAACCTCGAGGTCCTCCATTGATCGACGCCATTTTGGACGCATGGTGAGCTCATGCAGGTATTCCCTCTGCCATCTAGTCCAAAATTGATCTCGCATTCTCGTCAACAGTTGCCATCGTGTGAGCCGGTTCTCCTTCTCGTCGATCAGAGACGGTTCGGGGAGTGCATTTAACGCTGCGCCGACTAGAAAATGCCCAGGTGTCAGCGCTGTCATATCCGAGGGGTCGTCGGAGAGTGCTGCCAATGGTCTGGAATTTAGGCAGGCCTCCACTTGGGTCAACAGCGTGGTGAGCTCCTCGAAGGTGAGCCTGGTCTCTCCTATTACACGCCGCAGATGGTGCTTCGTGGACTTTACCGCAGCCTCCCACAGTCCACCGAAGTGCGGTGCTCTAGGTGGATTGAAATGCCATTGCACCCTCAAGCTGGCCATTTCGTCCCGGATGCTGCGGCTTTCCTGACTGCTGGCGCTGAAGAGACGTTTCAGCTCTGCTTCGGCTCCCTGAAAATTTGATCCGCAGTCGCTGTAAAGGTGAGCGCATATACCTCGTCGAGAGATAAATCTGCGGAATGCAGCTAGGAACGCCTCTGCCGTGTAATCCGATGCAGCCTCCAAGTGGACCGCCTTGGTCACCATACAGACGAACACCACCAGATATCCTTTATACGCCTTGTGCCCGCGTCCTGCAGTGGTTCGCAACCAGATGGGGCCTGCGTAATCCACTCCCGTGGAATGAAAGGCGCGTGCTGGATTGACCCGATGAGCTGGCAACTCTCCCATCAATTGCTGCTGTGTCTCCGCCCGCCAACGCAAGCACGTGACACACTTGCGAAGAATGCTCTTAACCACGGAGCGTCCCTTGGGTATCCAGAACCGTTGACGGATGGCCCCGAGTGTGGCCTGGACTCCTCCGTGCAGCGTGCTCCTGTGGATATGTAAAGCAAGCAATTGTGTGAAATGGGATTCGGGGGGCAGGATCATAGGATGGGCTTCGTCTGGAGCGAGGTGAGCTTTGCTGAGCCGGCCTCCGACTCTCAATACCGCCTGGCTGTCCAGTATTGGAGTCAGTGATGCGAGGCTGCTCTTGGCTGGTACGTGGCAATGGTGTTTTAACTGCTCGATCTCTCCTTTGTAGGCTGTCCCCTGCACTTTTCGGATCCAGCATCCTTCGGCTTCTGAAACCTCTTCTGCCGACAAGACGAGCAGTGGTTCCTGCGCAGCATCGTTGCCAGTGCGTGTGGACTTGCGGCATTTGAGCCACCTTCGGCACCATGCGGTGACTCGCAGAAGCCTGGTGAAAGAGGAGAACCGCAGCAGCGTGTCGTTTCCTTCGTCAGTCTGCACTGACCCCGTGGCAACGGCGACGATGTGGCCTCTCTCCTCTGGAAGCTCGTGCTCAATTGCCTCTGGTGACTTGAAGTCGGTGTCGTGCAGTAGAAATTCCGGCCCCCTCCACCACAGATCATGTTCGAGCAGTGCCGTAGGAGAAATGCCCCGAGAGGCACAGTCAGCTGGGTTATGGTCTCCAGCTATGTGGTGCCACTGTGCTTCCGGAACTCTTCTCTGTATGTCTGCGACTCTGTTGGCGACATACGTCTTCCACCGTGATGGGTGAGCCTGGATCCAACCCAAAGCCACAGTGGAATCTGACCATAGATGGATGGCGGTTTCTTTGACATCCAGTGTTGTTCTCGTGTGCTGGATCAAGCGTGCAAGAAGGTGAGCAGCACATAACTCAAGTCGTGGCAGTGATACTTGTTGTAATGGTGCCACCTTGCTCTTCGCAGTGATTAAAGTGCTTGTCCAGTGACCTTCCGTGTCTTGTGCTCTCATATACACGACTGCTCCATATGCTTTCTCGGAAGCATCTGCGAAACCGTGGTACTCCCTCTGGATTTGGCTGGAACTATGGAACAGAGGTCGAGGCACTCTTACCTTCTCAAGGTGTTGTAACTCTGCGCAGAAACTGAGCCATTCTTTTGCCAGTGTTTCCGGGAGAGGATCGTCCCAACTGAGTGCTTTCGTCCACGTGGTTTGGATCATGATTTTGGCTCGCACCACGACCGGGGTGAGCCATCCTAATGGGTCGAATAGCTGCGCAGTCTTTGAGACAACACCTCTCTTGGTTATTGGTTGACCTTCAGTGTTGGCCACGGAGAAGCGGAAGGTGTCGTCATGAGGTGACCACTGGATGCCAAGAGTTGAGTGCGTCTCGTCAGTCCACGTCTTGCATTCCTCTTGGATTGGTAGAATTCTGGACGGGTTCTCTTCTGGTGCATGCAACTGCAAGTGGTCACGAAGAAGATCTGTTGCATTGGATGCCCATTTCTGGAGTGGGAATCCGCCCGCCATGCACAGCTGCTGCAACTGGTCCACCGTCTCCTTCAAGGCTGTGATTGAATCGGCTCCCGTCAGGATGTCATCGACGTAGGAGTCCTGCTTGATTGCGGAGGCACCGATGGGAAAGTGAGTGCCCTCGTCTGCTGCCAGTTGATGCAGCGTCCTGACTGCGAGAAACGGGGCACAAGACAACCCGTAAGTGACAGTATTTAGTCTGAATTCACTCACGTGGTCATTTTCATCGCGTCTCCACAGGATTCGTTGGTGATCGCGGTCCTCGGGGTGTACCAGTATCTGCCGGTACATTTTGGTGACGTCAGCTGTCACCACATACAGATGTCTGCGCCATCTTAGAATGACATCTGCCAGGAGTGGTAGCAGATTTGGTCCTACATGCAGACAATCATTGAGCGATGGCTGCTCCGGCTGTGCCCATGACCCATTAAATACAACTCGCAACTTGGTTGTCGTGCTGCTTGGCTTCAAGACTCCGTGGTGCGGAAGGTAATGAACTTGGCTCTCGTCTACTGGTTCACTGGCCAAGGTCATGTGTCCAAGCTGCTCGTATTCATCAATGAAGTCATGATACAGGGTTTCAAATTGGTCGTCTTTCCTGAAGCGCTGCTCCATCCTCTTCAGTGCATGCCACGATGCTGTCCTCGACCCTGGTGTGGCTGGACCCGATTGACGGAATGGCAGGCGCACTTGGTATCTCCCCTCAGCAGTGCGAGAATGGGTGGTGAGAAAATGATTCTCGCACTCCAACTCCTCCGCTGTCAGCGTCGAGTGAGGCTCCTGCAGCTCTTCTTGTTCCCAAAACCTGCGAACCAGCGTACTGAGGGGGTCACCTACCACCACTTGGTGTACTCGTGCATGTGTAGGAGTTGACGGGTGCCCTGCCATTCCTGTAATTATCCATCCAAAGATGGTAAGTTGACCAATCGGCTCATTAGTTGCTCCTTGCCTGACTCCTGGTTTGATGATTGCAGGATACACATCTGCGCCCAGCAACACCTCGATTGGCAACGCTCGCACGGACACAGGATCTGCCAACTCCAACCCCTCCAGGTGTCTCCAGCCTCGCCGTGGTCCCTCACAGTCCCGCGTATAATCGGTCAACTTGCGGAGGACAATTGCAGTGACCTTGATCGCATCAGTTGCTTTGGTCGCACTGATGGTCAATGTCACTTGTCCGCGTGCCTTGGTCAGCTGTTGCCCTCCGATCCCGTAGATGTCCACGGCAGACGACCTTCGTGGAAGCTGCAGCCGTTGCGCTAGCCCTTCAGTTATCATCGAGACCTCCGACCCCTGATCAATAAGCGCCCGGACTTCATGGTGTCTGCCGAAGCGGTCCTCAACCTGGATAACAGCAGTAGCAAGTAAGACCTTACCCTGTTCATTCCGACAGTCGAGGGAGTGGTGGACCGTCGATTGCTTTGTACCATCTCGGAAGGCATCATGGAGCGAAGAGTGGTGCTGTTCTCCGCACGACATACAGCTCTTCGTGGACGGGCATGCTGCGACCTGGTGGTTCCCGAGACAGTTTATGCACAACCGAGCCTTCTCCACGTAGCCTCGTCGCTCGGCTGGGGTGAGTGCCTTAAACTCGGTGCACTGCATGAGGACGTGCTCCTTTTGACACTTGAAACACGTCGGCTTGTTGTACTGCTGCGCATGATTGATTCGAACTGTCTTTTCAGGTCTCTTCCCATAGCTCGGACCTTGACTTGAGCGGGACTCGACCCTCTGGAACTGTACGGGCTGAGCCCTTTTGACGAGTCCCGATGAAGACGCTTCCAGTTGCTGACGCCGCGTGGTCATGAAGTCCTTCAACGTGGCAAAGGACGGTGGCTCCTTGCTGCTGGAAACTTTCTCCTCCCACTTGTCTCGTGTCGTGGGGTCAAAGAGGCTGACCACAGAATAAACAAACCAGTCTTCATGCTTGTCAATTGGTCTGCTTAAACCCTCCATTGTGTTGACCACAGAAATCACCCCCTTGTGAATGTTGGTGAGTTCCTGGGGCGAGCCATCCTTCATCTTCCTTAGAGCGGCTAACTGGTCGAGGCACGATCGCACGAGAACCCGTTTGTTCTCGTATTGGTCTGTGAGCGTGGTCCATGCACGATCATAATTGTCGTGGGTGGTCTGGAGGTCTTTGATGTAGTCAGCCGCTTGACCATGGAGGCAGGTTTTGAGGTAATGTAACCTGTCTACCTTGCTAAGATGCTTGTTACGATCCATGATTGTCGTGAACAAGTCCTTGAATGCAGGCCACTCGATATATGCTCCATGGAATTCCGGCAATTGTATTCGAGGGAGAGGCGCCGACCCTGCACCTGTCACCAACTCAGACTTGCCTGGCTCCGCTGAAACCTTCGCTGAAGTACTTGCACTGCCCTCAGTGAGACGGTTGATGACGTCGAGTAACCGACCTCGTTGCTCTATAAAGGCCTCCTCAACCACGTCAGCGTACTCGCATTTGACGTACTCGTTGGTCTTGATGGCATCTTTATGCCGGAACGTCAAAATGTCGTGGTTGATTTGGAACGATTTCCAGTAGTCTTCAAGTTGTTGGAGTCTCGTCTGGACGTCACCCTTGTTCATCTTTGCTTGAGACGTGGACTTCTTGAAATTCTCAAAGACACGGCTGATCTTTCGCCCTAGTTCACTCTGCTTGGTGAGCAGTTCATCGAATGAGTATTCCATTTCGCTGCGTGACTGGATTGCTGGATGGACTTTTCACAGATGGAACACTGTTTCACCACTGGTTTCACTGATTACAATGTAAATCCGGCTCGAAGGACCAATGTTTGGGCGTGAGCGGTCTTGGTCGACCGAAATAATGGAAATTTCCTTGACTGAGAAGGACGATTGCGAGACAGGATCGCTTGATTGAATGTGATGGATGAAAACGGCTGGATTTGAATGCGTGTGTGAAAGGAGCTGAATAAATGGATGAATAATCCGGATTTACAATAAATTAAGTGTATTTAATGCACTTTATGCGTACATTAGTCAGTAATGATAACAGTAGACAGTTATGTAATAGAGCGAAATAAAGAATATAAACTTGGCTAGCGATTCGAACAGCTGACTGGTTTTTGAAAAGATAAAGAGCGCAATCGTTGTCTCTTTCTTTTATTACCTCGATCCTCCTGGAAGTTCGTCACGCACCGGTGGTTCCGGTTAAGCGTTCTCGAACGTTCCAGAAGGATCGAGGTTCCATTTGGCCAATCCCATGCGTGGGATGCGGCCCGCGTTAGCCTCGCAGGCACACGCCACGTGCTGATTTTGAGCGGGATCGCGCGATGCTCGTGGTGACGTCACGCGGGGCCGGTGTGCCAATATGGCCGCTAAACGCGCCAGTCTTGAACAGTAATAACAAAATGAAAAAATAAAGAGTACTGTTCAATATATATAACAATTAATTTGTATATAAACGGACAATACTCTTACCTGTTTCAATATGAAAAGACACTCTTAGGTTATATTCACTCATAAACGAAGTGATCACCACGACTGTCACAGTAGAACTGATAATGAAAATATTTACAGTGAAATCATCACTCATAAAAAAAAAATATATTTCATCGTACCAGGTACAGTATATGAGACGAAAGTGAGACGTTCAGGGGCAAGGAAAGAAGAACTGCTACCATAATTGTACGCGTGACACACACATATATATTATATAAACGTATAATTGATTATAAAATAAATCGCTTCGAGGTTTTCGGGGAGGAAATCGAGGAAAATCCATATGAATCGGGAGGTTAATTATTCGGGACCCAATCTATTTTATTATTTTTTTATTTTTTTTTTCTTATTATACTATCCGCCGTAGTGGAAGTGCTGTGTCACGTGGACATTCGCCCTTCCTCGGCCTCTCCCTCGTCCCCCACGACCACGGCCTCGTCCTCCTCCCCCACGACCCCCTCCTACGCCCCTTCCAGGATAGGCGCCGCGCCGCCAACGCCCACGCGACGCACCGCCATTGGTACCACGTTCTGAAAAAGAACAAACCAATAAGTATTCCTATAATAGTATTTCGTACCCAGTATTTTTAGACACAATGACCCATATACAGGGTGTCCCAAAATTCCCTCAGCATCGGGAAATGGGAGGTTCCTTGGGTCATTTCAAGCACCATTTTCCTTTACGAAAATGTCATCCGAGGCTTCGTTAAGGAGTTATTAACGAAAAACACGGACCAATCAGAGCGCGAGCTAGACGCGTATTGTATCGTTCCGCGTCGCGTGCCATCAGCTGAGCGTTGGTAGCACGCCGCGATGTTGTACCGAACAAGAGTTTCTCGATGATGTAAATCCTCTCCGATTTCGATGAGCTTCGGACACCTTCTCAAGACCACGATTCTGAACAACATTTCCCTTTACAGTTTTTGTCTGCTGGTATTAGTTTAGGAAGTATTCTAACAATATTTAATTGAAAATCATTCGATGTACCAATATCTTATCCGATTCCGATGAAATTTTGATACGTTGTCAAGACCACGATTCTGAACAACTTTTCCCTTTACAGTTTTTGTTTGCCGGCATTAGTTTAGGAAATATTCTAACAATATTTAATTGAAAATCATTCGATGTACCAATATCTCATCCGATTTCGATGAAATTTTAATACGTTGTCAAAACCACGATTCTGAACAACATTTCCCTTTACAGTTTTTGTCTGCCGGCATTAGTTTACGGAATAATAGTGCAAAAACTAGTGATTGAAAATCGATCGATGTAAAAAATCTATGTTAATTAAATATTTAATTCGTGGAATTTATAACATATTGTATCTCAAGGTGACCGAAATCGGTGAGGGCCCACATCACCGGCAACTTTACCCGAACTAGAGAAGAAGCATAAATTGATTAACTTAAAAACTAACCTATTCAGTCGTTAATCCATTTGCATGTTATACCAGTGAAGCACGATACACCACACTTTCACACAATTGCTCAACACTACACGTAGCACACTTTTCGAACTCGAAACGATAGCAAACGAAATTCCATACTCCGACGCGGCGCGGAAAGAGATCCGTGTTCTTCGCGATTTCGCGCGAAACTGTGCTCTCAAACAATGTTGTCGATGAAGGCAGATTGTTTGAAACAAATGAAATCGTTGCCTTGAAGATATTGATTTTTCGCGAATCATATGGTAATATTGATTTTTCGAGAATTATTGTATTGTAGAGGTTCTCGTCCATGGCTTCGTTCTATGATGTAAAGTTGCCGGTGATGTGGGCCCTCACCGATTTCGGTCACCTTGAGATACAATATGTTATAAATTCCACGAATTAAATATTTAATTAACATAGATTTTTTACATCGATCGATTTTCAATCACTAGTTTTTGCACTATTATTCCGTAAACTAATGCCGGCAGACAAAAACTGTAAAGGGAAATGTTGTTCAGAATCGTGGTTTTGACAACGTATTAAAATTTCATCGAAATCGGATGAGATATTGGTACATCGAATGATTTTCAATTAAATATTGTTAGAATATTTCCTAAACTAATGCCGGCAAACAAAAACTGTAAAGGGAAAAGTTGTTCAGAATCGTGGTCTTGACAACGTATCAAAATTTCATCGGAATCGGATAAGATATTGGTACATCGAATGATTTTCAATTAAATATTGTTAGAATACTTCCTAAACTAATACCAGCAGACAAAAACTGTAAAGGGAAATGTTGTTCAGAATCGTGGTCTTGAGAAGGTGTCCGAAGCTCATCGAAATCGGAGAGGATTTACATCATCGAGAAACTCTTGTTCGGTACAACATCGCGGCGTGCTACCAACGCTCAGCTGATGGCACGCGACGCGGAACGATACAATACGCGTCTAGCTCGCGCTCTGATTGGTCCGTGTTTTTCGTTAATAACTCCTTAACGAAGCCTCGGATGACATTTTCGTAAAGGAAAATGGTGCTTGAAATGACCCAAGGAACCTCCCATTTCCCGATGCTGAGGGAATTTTGGGACACCCTGTATATTCGGAAGTACAGTAATATCCCTAAGAATCGGGAAGTTAAAAAATATAAGGAAACACTTACTTTTGGTCAGTGCCTCCAGTGCTTGGAGGAGCCGTTGCATTATTGCAACGGGCACCTCCACATTTGGAGTATTTGTCTCGGCAAGCGTAGGAGGTGGTGGCTGCGAGGTTTCTGTTGGCGGTCGTGGTGGTGGATCGGCACATGAGGCGCTTGTTGATGGCGGCGTCTCCATCAACATCACCTCCATTTTTTTAATTAATAAGTGTGGAATGAAAAAAAATCATATGAAGCATCATTGATGTATGAAATAATTACAATAACTTCCCTATAAATCGGGAAGTTAACAATAACTTCCCTATAAATCGGGAAGTTAACAATAACTTCCCTATGAATCGGGAAGTTGTAACGTTCTGAAAACGTTAACGAAAAATTTGATACCATAGAAACGGACATACGCACGCGCGCGCGCACACACACACACACACACACACACACACACACACACACACATACCGACATTTTGATAAAAATAGTCTAAAATGAATCCAATGTCCATGAAACGTGAAGATCTGTTAAAAATTCGATTTTCGATTTTCGGTGTAATTACCATAACTTCCCTATGAATCGGGAAGTTAATAAAAAATCCATTAAGAGCTGTATGCACAACTAGTTTTTAAATTTTAATTCACGTCTTAATGAAATAATATTCACGCCTACTTGTAGCTAAGGCCTCAGAATATATAATATAATTGTTTAATATCTTAATTATTGGTTCTACTGTAAAAATTAAATTGTCTATATTTAGGTATCATTTTTAGACTGTGGGCACTTCACCTTATATACCTTTCTGCCGCGTTACAAATTCTGCGTCGACTGTAAGTGTTTCGGATTGGAGCGGGTTTTCGTTTCACTGAGAAGAACTTTGTGAACAAAAAAAACTTTATTTTTTCCCAGCGGGGAATCGTCCACTTAATCCGAACTGTTGTACAGTAAATATACAAATTAAAGATTAATTGTTTACTGATGTATTGAATGATAATTCTCGGAAGCCCGGGAACCCGATTTGGTATGAGAAATTATTTTTAGAACCGGTCAGAAGACGCGCGACGTTCGAGAAAGTAACTGCCTTTTGTATGCTTTTGCTAGCTAGATCGTTAGAGAACTGGGGATCGATCGATCAGCTGGCCGTTTAGCCGTCACCGTAGATCGCGTGATTGGTGAATCCATAGCGCGATCCACCAATCTGAGAAGTGCTCCGCGATTGTAATCGATAGTAATCGATCACGCTAGATATCGACGGTGCCGTCCAATGACGCCGTGAGCCGACGATCGTTCCCCGCTCTCGCATCGATCAATTGTCTAGCCAATAGGCAAGCCGACGCTGCTGACACATTCAGCCAATCCCAAACAGTAAGAAATAGCATTGATGTCTCTGTAGGACTCCGTTAGCTGACAGGTGGTTCAAGTACCCTGGCCGGTACGACATAACGCAGAGGGACAGCATGTACCGAGGAGTTCCACAGGGGTCGGTGTTGGGGCCGCTCCTGTGGGACATTACGTACGACTCGGTGCTGCGGGCTACTCTCCCCGGAGACGCAGGCGTTGTCTGCTACGCGATGATACGCTGGTGGTCATGGAGGGGGAGACTTGGAGATGAACAATTGCCCTGGCGACTGCAGTGGTGGACGCTGTGGTGGGCAGGATCCAAGGGTTGGGGCTTAAGATAGCTGCCGGCAAAACGGAGGCGATGTGGCTGCATGCCTTAGTAGGTAATATAGGCGGGTTCTAGCACACCACTTATCATTATAGGCAGATTCCTGCCTTACCGGCATTTTAGCTTATAGCGCGAGCATATTTTTGCGGGGTGAGGGGAGTTTCTCATGGGTGGGTATTGCGTAAGCCCCCGTTCGTAGGTGAGGGGGAGGGGGGAGAGGGAGGGGGAGAATAATAATAATTTATTGTTGAAGTAATAATTTAAATAAAGGCCAGTTTCCTGGTACTGCGTTCAAGGCCAGTTTCCTGGTATTGTGCAAGCCCCCGTTCTTTGGTGGTATGCAATATGATACTTCCTGGGGAAGATAACAATTTATTGTTGAAGTAGTGGTTTAAATAAAGGACAGTTTCCTGGTACTGCGTTCAAGGCCAGTTTCCTGGTATTGCGCAAGCCCTGTTCTTTGGTGAGGGAGGGGGGTTTTCGCGGTATGTAATATGATACTTCCTGGGGAACACTGTTAATAACACTTTTACCGTTGAAATAATAGTTTAAATAACGAATATAGACTTTAAAGATGCTAAACTCAGTGAACTCTCTTATCAAGTACAGTTTCCTGGTATAAGTCTCCGTGGGAAGGAGTACGATCACGGCTGGTATCGAGTTGTCAAAACCGAGATATCTAGACGCGCTGTTTTGCTTATTCTTTTCCCTATCAGGCTTCTATAAGGTATCGTTTGACGGAGGCAATAATTAAGGTATCGTTTGACGGAGGCAATAATCTCTCGAGTTGTATATCCGTAGTAGCAACATCCTTTTCACAGCCGGTATGGAGTTGTCAAAACCGAGATATCTGGACACGCTGTTCCGCATAGTCTTTTCCCCTATCAGACTTTCGTAATCGGACGAGTTGGGAGCGACGGCATCGTTTCAAATGCCGGTGTCGAGTATTCCACGTCTCGAGACGTGTGGGTGAGCGGAGATTTCATCGAACGACTTCTCTAATTTCGTGAGTTCGACGAACATCTTCTCTAATTTCGTGAGAAGAGATTTCGGGACATATTTTTTCGGGAGGGGATACAGGCATAAAAGAATGGGTGCTGCCGACGCTCTGGTCAATCTGAAAAAATGTTCGTCACCGCGACTACGAAGAAAGATTTCGTCGTAGACGAAAACGTGCCATTGGCGGAGGCGATGGAAAAATTGGTAAGTACGAAAGAAATATTACAATATATTATTTATTGTTATTGATAAATATTTTATATTACAATTTTATTTTTCCACAGACATTCAACTCGATGGAGGAGAGGGCGGCGTTTATACGCGGATGGCGGTACGTCATGAGGAGGTACCACATCGAGGTGGAACAATGGACGAGGAGTACGCGGCGGCGGTAAAGACGCTATTCATCGATACCGTGAGTATAAATTGATAATTTTATATATTCATTAATTTAAAAATAATAATACTTAATAACATTTTTTTTTGTTTGTTTACAGGCCCAACAATGAAGATATATATATATATATATATATACAGGGTGTTTACCTACAGGTGGGAGAAAATTTAAGGGGTGGTTCTCGACGATAATATAAGACGAAAATAAAGAATAAAAAAATTGCGATTTCGACTTCGTTAATTAGATATTAGCAATTAAAAATTGGCCCAAAAAGCGGCAACATTTCAACACAGATGTACGTTGCGTACGTCACACAGGCGCGCGACACTCTCGTATCAAGTGACAAACGCATGCAAACCTTGGTTCTCATTTGGGGCCCCAGCAAGGTGAAAATGTTTAAAAAATCGTTGGACGACATTGAACCTACCTACTCGTTACAATCCACAAGGGCATTTTTATTATCCGCCCTATGGAATTATCGAGTAGAAGGGGTCAATGCCCTTTCACTTTGAAATTCTTCTCACACAAATCCACAAATCCTTATCCTGCACTATAATTGTTCATAACACCGTACATGATACACTGAAACAAACCACTTTCAAATGGTATACATTGGGTCCATAAATGTTGAATAAAATCCTCACAAATGCAAGTATCCAGAAAAATGCACATACATACTGGATTCGTTCACAGCTAATTCACGTTTGATGCACGTCAATTTGACTTTCTCACACAAAAATAAAATATCAGTGAAATTACTGTGAAGTACACCCATTTAATTAATACCCTAATTCCATATTTTAAGAAAATGTATTTCTGCGAGGAGACAGCTGACGTGATGAATGTCACACACATGAGACATTTGGCGGTCACAGACAGAATGAGAAAGAGTCACGAAATACATGAAAACAGGATAGAGAATGTATTGGTATAGAAACACGTGATGTTTCGGCGGGAATTTGCTGTAGATCTTCATTTGTTTTATCGATCTGGCATTGACCTCACAGCTGTCTTGAATCAGTGTGCATACGAACGTGAACGTGTACAAACGATTCTCCTCGCAGAAACACATTTTCTTAAAACATGGAATTAGGGTATTAATTAAGTGGGTGTACTTCACAGTAATTTCACTGATATTTTATTTTTGTGTGAGAAAGTCAAATTGACGTGCATCAAACGTGAATTAGCTGTGAACGAATCCAGTATGTATGTGCATTTTTCTGGATACTTGCATTTGTGAGGATTTTATTCAACATTTATGGACCCAATGTATACCATTTGAAAGTGGTTTGTTTCAGTGTATCATGTACGGTGTTATGAACAATTATAGTGCAGGATAAGGATTTGTGGATTTGTGTGAGAAGAATTTCAAAGTGAAAGGGCATTGACCCCTTCTACTCGATAATTCCATAGGGCGGATAATAAAAATGCCCTTGTGGATTGTAACGAGTAGGTAGGTTCAATGTCGTCCAACGATTTTTTAAACATTTTCACCTTGCTGGGGCCCCAAATGAGAACCAAGGTTTGCATGCGTTTGTCACTTGATACGAGAGTGTCGCGCGCCTGTGTGACGTACGCAACGTACATCTGTGTTGAAATGTTGCCGCTTTTTGGGCCAATTTTTAATTTCTAATATCTAATTAACGAAGTCGAAATCGCAATTTTTTTATTTTTTATTTTCGTCTTATATTATCGTCGGGAACCACCCCTTAAATTTTCTCCCACCTGTAGGTAAACACCCTGTATATATATATATATAATCATTAGATTTTTAATTTTATAATTAATCAATTTTTTAATTTAAAAAAATCTTATATTCCCTACTTAGTTTTTCATTTCATCGAATACATTGATCTTTTTAAATTTCATTATCACGTTCGGGCGACGATTCTTTCGCGATTCCACAGATATCCACACCACGAAGGTTTGGTGGAATCGTATTCGGATCGACTCCGATCGGGACGTTGCCGCAGTCCAGCCCGCGGACGTATCCGCAGAATCTCGACCAGAAGCGATGCTCCGTCATGGGATCATAATTATTTATCCATCGGCACAGACGAACACGGCACTCGAAACATTCGACGCAGTCCTCGTCATCCAGACAGAAAAATCCAGCAGCGGCGAGTTTCTCCGGCTGAACGACGTGTGAGTAACGCCAATCGCGAAAACTTCGAAATCTGTCGCGTTCGAGACGGTAATCGGGTGGTGGCGGTGTTGCGTGATCGGCTGTTGCGACGGTTCCCTCGGATTTCGCGATCGTTTTAATATTCTGTGTGTAAAAAATCAAAACGTAAAAGGACGTGTCGCTGTAGCGGAGCGAGCCGTCGACACGCGAACACTGAATTGACAGAGCTGAACGTGGACTGTATTTAATAGATTTAAACGAAATGTATGTGAATGATGAGAAATATATGAGTAAACGTGAGAAAACAATGACGAATTTGAAAATGTACGCGGTGACTCTAATTAATTTGGCCCACGACGAGATCCCAGGTCGACTTAAGGCCAACCTAACGGGTCGTATAATTTCGCTATGGTCGAAAGAATGGACCGTTTGGTACGCGGGGGAACCGATGGCAATGCTATGTTTATTATGAATTGGTCGCGCGACGGATTCCAAGAAACGCCGAGGACCTTGACGTTGTCATCCGCGGCGATGTCTTTTGAACAAGCAAGACCGTGGTTGGTGGGATCGATGTCTTTAGGAGGAGGGCGGAATTGCTTGCCCATTTCCGAAGTTCGAATTTACCTCGGAGGAGCAGTCCAGTGACCTGATCGCGAAGCTCGCGAACGGCAGTGACCGTATCTCCTCCGAATAAAACATCATCGACGTAGATTTGATCTCGTAAAATCGGAACCGCGAGGGGAAAATCCGCACCTTCTGAAGAAGCAAGCTGCTTGAGGACCCGAAGTGCGAGAAACGGTGCGCACGTCATACCGTACGTAACGGTGCGCAACGTGAAGTCATGAGGAGCCTGGAACGGAGAGTTATGCCAAAGTATTCGTTGGAAATTCGTATCACGAGGGTCAACCAATATTTGGCGATACATTTTGGCAATATCAGCGGTATAAACGTACCGATGTTGTCGCCACCGGAGGATGACGGATGGGAGATCCGTCTGAAGCTTCGGCCCGGAGAGCAAAAAATCGTTCAGCGGGCATCCATTTGACGTGACTGAAGAGGCGTTGAATACCACGCGCAACTGCGTAATGGAGCTAGAAGGCCGGAGAATTGGATGGTGCGGAATAAACACTGGATGTGCGGGGAGTGGGGACCCGGGGGGTACGCGCTCCATGTGTCCGAGTTCTTCGTACTCGCGCATAAACGCGGAGTATTCGCGAAGAAGTTCTGGACACTTTAGAAATTTTCGTCCTAATGATCGCAACATTTTTTCCGCGGTGGGTCGCGACTGCCCGATGTCGAACGGCGGGTCCCGCCTGAATGGGAGCCGCACCTGAAACCGACCGTCTGAAGTTCGCGAATGTGTGGCTACGAAGTGCTCTTCGCATTGTTGTTCCGACGCTGTCCAGCGCGGGGTGTCACGCGGAATACATTCCACTTCCCAAAAACGACGCAGTTCCGCCTCGAGAGTGTCGATTGGATTATCGGGAGTGGAGCATTGAATAGTCACATTATGGCAGTGGAGGTTATGAGACGGACGAGGATCGACGGAGATGGACAGAAGAGGACCTGAAATCACCCAGCCGAAAATCGATTGCTGCGCGATGGGCTGCCCAGGCATTCCTTTACGAAGGCCACCGAGGATCAGATCGCCAAATAAATCGGCGCCGATAATGATATCTACTGGATGATGGCTGGGTGGATCCGCGTCAGCCAGTGGAAGACCTGCAAGGTATGGGAGCGACGACGCATCCGGAATGGTTTGTGCGCAGTACGAAGTAAGTGACTGTAAAACAAGTGCGTCCGCGAAGAGTACCGGAGTGTTTGACGAAACCGGTGTAATTTTTATTGCGATCGCGGATCGAACATCGTTAACGGTCACGCCGCCAACTGCGGACACTTTAACGTTGCGCGGAATACGGTGAGCTCGCAGTATCTGCGCAAGATTCTCGGAAATCAGAGTCGCTTCGGATCCCTGGTCAAGCAGAGCGCGAACAACTGCTCCCTGGCCTGACGGGATACCTACTTTGACCCATGCGGTAGCCAAGAGCACGCGTGATGCGGAACCGCAGGAGGTGGATGTGCGGTGTGCCGTCACGGCAGATTCGTCGAACGGCGTACAGTACTCTGAGGAGTGGTGTGATGTCACCGTTCGCGGGAACGGGGAGGATGACGTCGTCGCGCGAGAACCCGTATCGTTGTGTACCGATGAGTGATGACGTTGTTGGCACAAACGACACGAGTATGTACTTGTGCAGTCAGCGGTCGAATGTCGCTTACTGAGACAATTAAGGCACCGCTTGAGTCGAACTAGAATTTCGTGACGTTTAATCGGAGTCTCGGCCAAATAGGAACTACACTGGCTTAAATAATGTCGCGAATCCACAGAGTGGACACGCTGAAATTGAAGCGCTCTCGGCGTGATTCGGACGCGGAGTGGACTCGATCGTCGTAGCCGTGTGAATGCGGGCTGAGCTCGTCGACGTCTTGTTCAAAACGTGAACGTCATCTCGTGCGATTTCGTCGAGAATCTTAGCGCGCGACGCAATGAAGTTCGCCAGATCTTTAAACGCCGCGACATCGGGTGGTTTCGCGGAAAAGGCGGTCCATTTTTCCAACGTGTTCGCGTCGAGTTACCGAGTGACCAGATGGACGAGCAAGTCTTCACCGATCTGCTCAGGAGAACGATCGAGCTTTTTTAAACCCGTTACAGCGGCGTTGGCGCGATCCATCAACGCGTGAAGTTCGCTCGCGGCTTCTCGTTGAACGATCGGAAGGTCGAGGAGCTTCGACAGGTGAGTTTTTATTAATCGCCGCTTGTTTTCGAACCGCGAGGTTAGGGTGGTCCACGCTATAGAGAAGTTGTCGGCAGTAACAGAAATGTGTTGCACAGATTCGAGAGCGGGACCAGTCAATGACGAGACCAGATAATGCATGCGCGTGAAGTCGGAGAGATCGTGATTCGCGATTATCAAGGCCTTAAAACGATCCCGGAAAGTTTCCCAGCCATCGGGGTCGCCGTTGAACGGAGGTAACGGCACGCGAGGTAAGTGTGTAATAGACAACGACGGCTTAACGGTCGAAAACAGACTGATCTCACTTGGCGATTGGAACTGACTCACATTTGGTTCCAGGGAAGCCTTGGCTGCAAGCAGAAAGTCCTTTGCAAGGAGGTAGGCTTCTTCCGTGGTGTCGAACTGCTCCTCCTTGAAGTACGGAGCGTCGAGTTGCTCTTCCTCTGGAGTGAAAGCGAGCACGGAGAGATGACCTTCCTGGAACGCGAGCCACACGTCCTCGAGCGTAGACAGGCGACTTAGGACCTTCTCCAGAGTCACGTTGGCCTGACCGATCTTCTTGAAGTTTTCCACGGTCCGCAGGATCTTACGCTGGAGCAGCGCTTGCCGTTGATAGTCCCCCATGGTGATTGGATGGACAGAGTATTTGCTTTTCACCTTCTATCCGGCTCGAAGGACCAAAATTTGTAGCGGAGCGAGCCGTAGGCCTCGGTTTCCGTACGGATAGGAGCTGGTGAAATCGCACAGCGCTGTGCGAGAAGGTGGAAAAAAGGAGAAGACACGTGAACACTGAATTGACAGAGCTGAACGTGGACTGTATTTAATAGATTTAAACGAAATGTATGTGAATGATGAGAAATATATGAGTAACGTGAGAGAACAATGACGTAAATCCGCGCTTTGATAAAAGTAATTATGCTAGAGGCGTCTTATGATGTCAACGGTTCCACGAATTCTGACCCCGTTTCGAGGAATTGAGAAATTCCTCGAAACGTGGTCATCGGTGATTGGTGCTCGAGGATCACGCGATGATGAGGATTCGGTGATTGGTGACTCAACCTCGCGTGATCCTCCGAAGACCCGAAGCCAGAGCGCGAGCCGAGGAACGGCTTCGCGTAAATTCGCGATCGCGGAGTAACGTCACGATGTGACACAGAACGGCGTGTCGAGCTCGCAGGTGAGCGCGCGATTCGATCGTGAACAGTCGCGTTTATGATTTTGACGGGGAAAATCCAAAGACGCGTTTTTATAATCGTTAATCCATGCTAGAAATGTTTGCACTTCGCGTAGACAGCAATGATAGGGTTTCGTTTTAACGTTTCTCGTCGGCTGCCAACAATGAAGTCTACACGGTTCGGCAATTTCGTACACGGGATCGTGAACTAGCACGTCGTATTTCGGACAGTCTCTCTCGAAACATCCACCTTTGTAGGCTACGACTGGATTCGCGTAATCGCGCACAAAATTTCGTATAACTTCGAATACGTCGCACTGTTGGTATTTTTCATAGCCGAAATCTTGAAATGGAATCCCGTGCACGAAATTGCTGACATACCAGGCAGACTTTTTGTCAGCGTCGGATAAACAATGAAAGTTTTTCCCAAGCGAAATTCGGAGAGTTCGAACGAGCCGTCGCGACCGATTATGGCTAATTCTTTAAATATAAATTTTTTTTCCACAACGAATCCGTCCGCGTCAATGATGTGAGTAATTCGATCCATCTAAATGAATAAAGTTTTCACTGGATTTTTTGCATCGTTTTTTAAAATTTTTTTCTATACTTACCGTTAAAGAATGCGTGACCGGTCGAACGATTAAGATTATACACGCGATATAACTTTAGGATAGCGACTGCGATTGTTAACGTTTGCGACCAACATTTTATACTGTGTACCCCCACCCTCATTCTATTGCGAGAGGGTAATATTATTAATTTAATTGTGCGTGTGCATATATGTATGTAAAATTATTTCTAGAAGCTATTTTAAAAAATAAAATTAATCTAGAATATCTCTTTTGTATTTTATTACAAATTCCTTTACAATTCGTATTAATATATTATTAGTTTAGTATGTACGTGTAAATTATTTTGAGAAGGTGTTTTTTAAAATTAAAATTATTTCATGAATATTTCTCTCATATTTATTGCAAATTCCTTCCTTACAATTCCTTCCTTACAATTCCTTTGTAACGAGTCCGGAATTCTCGTTACAACCGGAGCTCTCCCTCGTTGCTGAATGGCTCGCCGAGCCAGGGTTCGCGGCGAGGGGCGGTCGGGGAACGACGGGTCGGGCAAAATAAAACACTGCGAGACGGCGTTACTGTTCGTGTCTCACTACGCCGCGGATCGCGAAGACGCCGATCGCGGTATCCCCACGGGTGCGCGTACGCGGTTCGCGGATTCTAGTATCGGTGCCGGGCACGTTTTTTCCAGGTACGCGGGGGTCGGAACCGGCGGCTCGCGGTCGGATTTGTCGGGGCGATAACGGCGGGGTTCGTTCGACGGCGCGTTGAGCGGGCGAGGAAGCAGCGGCGCGTTGCAATGGGTGTTCCGACGGCTCGCGGGAACGGCGACGGGAACTCCGGCGCGAAGCTGGTGAAAGGATTCGTTCGGCGGCGCGCGGAACGGGCGAGGACACAACGGCGCGCTGCGAACGGGGTTCCGACGGCTCGTGGGAACGGCGACGGGGAACTTCGGCGCGAAGCGGTACTGCGGGTCGGTTCGACGGCTCGTGGAACGGACGCGGATGCAACCGGCGCGCTGCACCAGGTGTCCCGGCGGCTCGCGGGAACGGTGACGGGGAACTTCGGCGCGAAGCGGTACTGCGGGTCGGTTCGACGGCTCGTGGAACGGACGCGGATGCAACCGGCGCGCTGCAAAAGGTGTCCCGGCGGCTCGCGGGGACGGCGACGGGGCTTCGGCGCGAAGTGGCGACGGCTCGTCGGGGTAAGGCGCTTACCGATGTTCCGATCCGTTTGGGCGGCTCGCCTGCTGGGCCCGGAAAGAGAGCGAGTCTTCTTCCGCGCTGCCTCTTATAGGCAAATTCGGTGGTGACTGCGGGATACGCGGGTTGCGGTGTGCACGCGTAATTCGCCGAATTGTGCCTGCTTCGAGGCGCGAAAACGCGGGATGGCGCGTAATACTGTGTCGTGCCTGGTTGCGAGGCGTGAAATCGCGCGGTACGAGTTCGGGTTCGGTCGGGGTCGTTCGGCGTGTTCCGGTGGTGCGCGAGTCTTCGCGTTCGTAACAGATCTGTACTGAGCCCGCTGTACAGGTCTGTTACACCCCCCTCCGTCTTCGGGATGGCGAACGAGCGGCAGTCAGACCTTTTATTGAAAACCAAAATTACATATTATTTACTTACAAGCTAGTGCAGTCTTAGCCTAGGGCACGGAGTCGGATCAGGTCAAAACACAGGAGGTCTGGGAAGAACGATACTTTTTATTGTTAATAATAAACTTTGGTAACAAAATAACTATTTGTTGTCTTCTTATGATTACTCGGTCTTATATCCGTAGTTGCTAGCCCGGCTCGGGCGTAGCCATCAGTCTTGGTAATGAAATAATACTATTCGTTCGCAGTAATCCCGCGCGAGACTAGCACGGAAACACAAAATTGAATCTATCTAAGCTTAAGTCTAGGGTTCTCAGTCTTTGCATAGTTAGTTAGCCCGGCTCGGGCGTAACCGTCAGTCTTGATCGCGAGAGAGAGAAAATCAACAAAATAAGTATTATTTGCGGCTAATTTCGCGCGTAGTTCGGAAAAATAAACAAAACATATATCTTGGTTCCTGAGAAGGACGGAAAGGAAAACAAAAAGAAAAAGAAGAAAAAAAATGCTACGGCGGGCCGCTTGCCGGATGAATAAAAGAAAAGAAGAAACGGCTTGATCGTGGACGGTCGGGGTAGCGTGTATTCGCTGTCGCGGTTCCGGCCTATAACGTTTGACGTATAATAATATAAAAATAAAATAACTTAACAACACGTTTTGGACTTGTCGGACCCTCGGCACGAGGGTCGGTCGCGGCGCGCGATCTTTGGTGCGGTCTGGAGGTAAGACCTAAACCCTCCGCTTGCAACGTCGTAGGTGGCCGTCCTTCCTGAAGAACAGGATCCACCTTTCCTCGGGGGTGGATGCCCGGTACTGCCCCGTCTTTACATAGTACGAGGGAACCTCCACCCGACGGCCCGTCGGTAATTGGTACCAGGCGGTGGGGCCTGGTACGGGTTTGCCGTCGTATGGTAGCGACGGGGGGGCACCGGGGAGGCGGTCTCCGGATGTTGTTGGGCGGCCCCCATTCCCGGGCTGTTCGGTCCAGTTTTCTATGGAGCCGAGTCGTGGTGCCGTCGCTGCCGGGTTCCGTGCTGTCGCTGCTGCCTGGCCGGCCGGGGCGGTGGTGTTCACGCTCGGTGCTGCCACGGTGTTGGTGGTTCTTGATGTGCCCGCTATTGTCCTTGGCGGCGCCGGCGGGTGTTCCGATACGAACACCACGTCCAACTCCTCAAGATCCGACCGCTTGGTCCGGTGCGGCCGTGGTGGTGTGATGCGGCGGTCCTTCTTGGCCTGGCGGTGTTTTGGCCTCGCGGGGGGGGGGGTCAGCGCCCCGTCCCACCAGGTGGGTGGCTCGGCGCGTGCCCCGGAGCTTGGCATCGGGTCGAACGGCCCGACCTTTGTGACCGTTGGTCGCGATGGTCCGGGCTCAGCGTCTGTCCCGAGCGGGACGGCGGGTGGTCGTTTCCGCGCGGTCTCCTCCAAGTCTGCCTTGCGTTTTAGAAGGCCCGGCAGCCAGGTCACCGGCCGTATGGACCGCACTCGTGGGCCACTGCGGCGGTGTGGCGACGGTCCTGGCGGTGCGGGGAGCGGTGGCCTGGTCACGAGGGGCGGTGCGGCCAGTGCGACCTGCGGCTCGGCAACTGTGGCTGTGACCGTGGCCTCCTCGGCTGGCTCAGCCGGGCGGCCTGCGGTTCCGGCAGCTGGATCGTCGGTGTACGGGGCCGCTCGTCCAAATTCGGTTCTGCCAGCAGGTCCGCCAGCTCCTTCACCCACGGCTCCATTGTTCTTGTTACTGTTATACAGATCCTATTACAGAAAGAGACGCTCGGAATTAGTTTACGGGGTCGGCCTTGGCGACGAGGGGCTGGTATGGTGGCGGGGTCGGGAGTTGGTGGGGGCAGGCCGTCCGGTTCCGTTTCGTTCCCAGTTGGGGTCGCGGCTCGCGTTTCGGTGTCCGGTTCCACTGCCGGTTTTAAATCCTGGACATGGATGTGGCGCGTCCACTTTCGGTTATCGCCCCGCAAATCGAAAATGACCGGGGACACGATTTTTCCGACGGTGTACGAGCCGCTGTACTTTGGCGCGAGTTTCGCGTTGATTCCGGCTGCTTTGTCCGACAGCGTATGTTCGCGTTTCCAGACGCGGTCTCCGACGACTGGCCGCCAGTCGCGGTGTCGGAGGTCGTAATGTTTCGCCTGTCGTCCGAATGCACGTGCCAAGTGCAATTTCGCGAGCTCTCGCGCTTCCCGGACATCTTCCATCGCTGGTTCGGCGGCTCGCCGGAATCTTCGGTTGGTGGACGTCCCGGCGTTCGGAGTTCTCTTCCTTGGTTGAGGTACGCCGGACTGTACCCGGTTGACTCGTGCCAGGCGGTGTTGACGGCAAAGCGGGCTTCTTCGATCTTCTCGTCCCACTGGTTGTGCCGGGCACCGGTGTATTGTGCGAGCATCGTCTTCACTACCTTGTTGGCTCGTTCTACCGGGTTGCAGTGGGGCGAGTACGGCGACGTCTTCCTGCGTGTGGTCCCGGCGGCTTCGAGCAGGGCGGTGAATGGCCCGCCGATGAACTGGCGGCCGTTGTCGGTGATGACCACTTCAGGTGCCCCGTGACGGAGGATGACTTCCTTCTGGATGGCAGCGGCGACGGCGGAGCTGGTGGCTTTTCGGAGCGGTACAAGTTCCACCCACTTGGTGAAGCGATCGAGGGCGACCAGCAGCCAGATATTTCCTTGGCGTGACCTTGGCAGTGGTCCGACGAGGTCGATGGACACCGTATGCCATGGTCTGGTTCCTGGATTGGCGTGGAGATGCCCCGCGGGCTGCTGCGGTGGCGACTTGTACCGCTGGCAGCTGGCGCAGCTGCGAACGTAACGGGCGGTTTCCCGAAACATCCCTGGCCAGTAAAATCGTTGTGCCACGCGAACGATGGTCTTGGCGACCCCCAGGTGTCCAGCGGTAGGTTTGTCGTGGTATTTTCGAAGTAGTTCTTCTCGCTCGGCGATGGGCACGCAGATCTTCCAGGCGTCTCCCGGCTCGGGTTCGTTGTAGTCGAGCTGGTGAAGTACGTGACGTTGAAGCTTCCCGTCCTGGATTCGGAAGTCGGTGACGGATGACGGATCGCTCTGGACGGCCTCGAATTTCTTCTGGTACCACGTGTCGGGGCGCTGCTTCGGTCGGATCAGGTTAACGCCCGCCGTGGGTGCATTACGGGACAGCGCGTCCGCCACGTGATTCAATTTTCCGGGCCGGTATCGGACGTCAAAGTCGTACTGCTGCAGCTCGAGTGCCCATCTTGCCAGACGTCCGGTCGGGTTTTCGATTTGACGGAGTCATCGGAGTGCCTGATGATCGGTGACTACGGTGAAGTGGTAGCCCTCGAGGTACGGTTTCATTTTTCGTATTCCCCATACGACGGCGAGGCACTCCTTTTCCGTGGCGCTATACTTCCGATCGGTGGTGCTCAGCGTGTGACTGGCGTAGGCAATGACGTGCTCATCGTTCTCTGGGCCTTGCGTGAGCACGATTCCCAGGCCGTTGTCACTGGCGTCCGTTTGGAGCGTGAACGGCTGCGTGAAATCCGGACAAGCGAGAACCGGCGCGGTCACAAGTTTTTCTTTCATTGTCCGGAACGCAGTTTCTTCTTCCTCGGTCCACCTCCATTTGGCATTTTTCCTGGTGAGCTTCGTCAGGGGCTCCATGATCTCGGCGAAATTCGGCACGAATCGCCGATACCATGCAGCCATGCCGTGAAATCGACGAATATCCCGGATCGTTTTCGGAGCTGTCAGCTGCGCTATTGCGCTCGTCTTCTCGGGGTCGGTCCGGATTCTTTGCTGGTCCACGATATGGCCGAGATAGCGTAGGCTGTCGACGCAGAATCGGCATTTCTCCGGGTTGAGACGCAGGCCAGCGGCGCGGAGACGGTGGAAGACCTCGCGTAGGTGGCGCCGGTGTTCGTTGATGCTCCGGCTGACGATAATGATGTCGTCGCGGTACGCAAACGCGTTCGGCTCCATCTCCGGGCCGATGATTTTATCCAGAAGTCGCTGGAACGTGGCGGGTGCCGAGTGAAGGCCGAACGGCATCACCGTGAACTGAAATAGCCCTCTTCCGGGCACGGTGAAGGCGGTGAGTGGTCGGCTGGCGGCGTCTAGCGGAACCTGCCAATATCCGTTCTTTAGATCCAATGTCGTCAAGAACTTGGCCCCTCGTAATTTGTCGAGGGTGGCCTGGATGTGCGGCAGCGGGTACGCGTCCTTTTCGGAGCGGTCGTTCAGGCGGCGGAAGTCGACACAGAAACGTGGTTTTCCGTCCTTCTTCTTGACGACGACCAGCGGCGAGCTCCACGGGCTGCTGGATCGTTCGATGACTCCATCTCGCAGCATTCTGTCGACTTCTTCGTCGATTACGGCTTGCATCACCGGGTTACGGGGCCGGTATCGTTGCTTGAGCGCTGTCTCGTTGAGCAACTTTATCCGGTGATGCACCAGCGTGGTGCGCCCGGTCACGGAAGAGAACTTCGCCAGTTCCTGCTCCAAAAATTTTTGGAACGGCTCGCGTTCGTCCTCTTTCATTTTTCGGAGTCCCATCTGGAGGCAGGGTTCGGCCAGACAGTTCATGGCCCAGTTGGCTACCTCTGCGGGCGGTCGGACGGTCAAACGGAGCGCTGCGATGGCCTGTATCCCGAGCAACACGGGGGGGCCCATCTGCGGTAGTACGGTGAAGTCTTCGGCCTGCTCGACGTTTCCCACGCGGAACGTTAGACGGACGGTGCCTGCTGGACGCATCTCTGATCCGTCGGCGAGGCAGATCCGCTGGTATCCGTCGGTGGGCCGAATTCCTTGTTCACGGGCCCATTCCATGGCCTCTGCGTTGATGCACGAGAGCTGTGCTCCAGTGTCCAGCATGGCATCAATTTTTCGTCCGAGCATGACGATTGGCAGAAGCGGCCTGGGCGTGTAACGGATCGGCGGGCCCGGGTTTACTGGCGCCGGCTCGGCGACATCGAGCCCCGCGGTCCCTTTCCCGGCGGGTGACAGTCGCGGGTTAGCACGCCGTCGCGGCCACATCGCGAACAGAACTTCCTGTAGATGTTCCTGCATTCGGAGCGATAATGCCCGCGCTGCTTGCATCGCCAGCAGTGTGTCATTGGGTCATACGGACCCTCGGGTTTTTCGGAGCGGCTGGGTCCCGGCGTGGTGCTGAGACGAGCGAGCCGCGCTTCAATCGGCTCGGTGACCGCGATGCTCCGTTCGGCGGCCTCTGCCGCGTGAATCGGCACGGCACGTGCTGCGATCCTCCGGTACGTAGAGTTTTCCTCGGTGTCTTCAGACGCCTGCTCGATCTGTTGGACGCGCGCCAGAAGATCTCGGGGGCTCTTCACGTCCGGCCGATAGATGAGTTTTCGGTGCTCCGGCCGCATGTTCTCAAACAGTAGATCCAGGCGGTGGTAGTTATCCATCTGGGCCCGTCGCATGAGCGTGGTCACCGAGTTCATGAACTCGTGGAAGGGTTCGTTCGGACGTTGGCGTCGTGTTCGAGCCTCGTTCTCTTGCTGGAACCGAGAGCGATTCGATGCGAATACTTGTACGAACTCGTCGGAGAACTCCACCCAGGTTTTGATGTCGGCTCGACTGTTGCGGTACCAAACCTGGACCGATCCCCGCAGTAATTCGGGTACTCCACGGAGCAGGTCGGCGTCGGTGAGATCGTACGTGCTTTGGAGCTCGGCCATTCGCTCCAAGAACGACAGTGGGTCCTTGCCGTCGGTGACGTTACCGGACTTGCGGAGTCGGTCGATGCTCCGGTACGGATCGGCTTTCTCGGTGACAGCTGTCGCTCTATCACTGGTGGCCGCCATGCTCCTGGTGCTGACGCCGTCCTTCGGTTCTGTCATTGCAGTAGGATCGTTGGTTTGCCGCTGGACGTACTCGGTCAACCGTTGGCGCAGTTCTTCCGCGGTCCCGACCGTTGACAGGTTACTACGTTGTAGCTCGGCAATTAGCTGCTCCCTTGTCAGGCGAATCCGTTTCATTCAGTCTGTTCTTCCTCCGGCTGGCTTTAGTTCGGTCGATTGCCGCTAGGTGGCGGCGCTGGTCCCCGTTACACTCCGCGATCGCGATGCACGATTCAATTGTCACTCGTCGTCACTAGGTGTCATTCAATGTTGTTCCGCGACACTTCGCGCGGTCCTTGTTGTCACTCCGCGGCACTGGATGGCGCGTACGGCGCTGATCGCACGTGTCACTTGTCACTCGCGATCGCGTGGTCTTCCGATGTTGTCACTAGATGGCGCGCGTAACGCACGTCTTCGATGATGAGTTAACCTTGAAGCCACGTGGCCGGTTAACCTAGAAAATTCGCGACGCGCCACGTGGTTGGCACTTTACGCGATTTTCGCACAAGGTCCCTGTTCGGGCGCCATGTAACGAGTCCGGAATTCTCGTTACAACCGGAGCTCTCCCTCGTTGCTGAATGGCTCGCCGAGCCAGGGTTCGCGGCGAGGGGCGGTCGGGGAACGACGGGTCGGGCAAAATAAAACACTGCGAGACGGCGTTACTGTTCGTGTCTCACTACGCCGCGGATCGCGAAGACGCCGATCGCGGTATCCCCACGGGTGCGCGTACGCGGTTCGCGGATTCTAGTATCGGTGCCGGGCACGTTTTTTCCAGGTACGCGGGGGTCGGAACCGGCGGCTCGCGGTCGGATTTGTCGGGGCGATAACGGCGGGGTTCGTTCGACGGCGCGTTGAGCGGGCGAGGAAGCGGTACTGCGGGTCGGTTCGACGGCTCGTGGAACGGACGCGGATGCAACCGGCGCGCTGCACCAGGTGTCCCGGCGGCTCGCGGGAACGGTGACGGGGAACTTCGGCGCGAAGCGGTACTGCGGGTCGGTTCGACGGCTCGTGGAACGGACGCGGATGCAACCGGCGCGCTGCAAAAGGTGTCCCGGCGGCTCGCGGGGACGGCGACGGGGCTTCGGCGCGAAGTGGCGACGGCTCGTCGGGGTAAGGCGCTTACCGATGTTCCGATCCGTTTGGGCGGCTCGCCTGCTGGGCCCGGAAAGAGAGCGAGTCTTCTTCCGCGCT
The DNA here is from genome assembly GCA_963971365.1 of Lasioglossum villosulum. NCBI lineage: Eukaryota > Metazoa > Arthropoda > Insecta > Hymenoptera > Halictidae > Lasioglossum > Lasioglossum villosulum. Next base: position 11,476,508 of record OZ020502.1, on the reverse strand, counting down.
GCCTCTTATAGGCAAATTCGGTGGTGACTGCAGGATACGCGGGTTGCGGTGTGCACGCGTAATTCGCCGAATTGTGCCTGCTTCGAGGCGCGAAAACGCGGGAAGGCGCGTAATACTGTGTCGTGCCTGGTTGCGAGGCGTGAAATCGCGCGGTACGAGTTCGGGTTCGGTCGGGGTCGTTCGGCGTGTTCCGGTGGTGCGCGAGTCTTCGCGTTCGTAACAGATCTGTACTGAGCCCGCTGTACAGGTCTGTTACACCTTTCTTACAATTCCTATACAATAAGAATGTAATTAAAGTAGAGAAATGATAAAGTATATATTTTTATAGGTATAAGCGGTTTAAGTAATTTTTCTAACAATATTTAGTATGTATTTATGTACGTGTAAATTATTTTGAGAAGGTGTTTTTTAAAAATAAAATTATTTCATGAATATTTCTGTCATATTTATTGCAAATTCCTCCCTTACAATTCCTTTCTTACGATTCCTATAGAATAAGAATGTAATTAAAGTAGAGAAATGATAAAGTATATATTTTTATCGGTATAAGCGGTTTAAGTAATTTTTCTAACAATATTCGTCAATGGACTGTACTCCACGATGCGGTCGTGTATCATCAAGAAGTGGGCTGTTGTCGATGGGGGGACGTCGGTTCGACATTCGAATTCGATTCGCACGTCGACCGTAGCATTTTTTAGCGCTTCATTTTGTCGAGAACAATCGAGAACGATGAACGGGCCGTATCGCAGGAAATCCGTGACGTTGAGTAACGCTTCGCCGTTTCCATAATATGATTCTTGAAATTTTGCATACATGTCGTAGAGCAACGCGTATTTACCTTTCTCGAAATCGATATTTAAATCATCGTACGGATAGGTTTCCGAATTCAAGTAAAGCCGAATATTTGTCAATGCGCAATGATCGAATCGCGTAGCCGTTTTCGTTAAGTCATTCTTCCGATTGGTTTGCAAAGCGCATATCACGTATCGCGGTTTTTCCATTTGCTGAGACGTTTTTATCGCCCATGTATGCTTGGTAGTCGTCTGTAGTAGAGGATATTCGTACAGATCCCACGATCGAAAACTTATGCCGATCGGTTTATCGCTGTCTAAAATATGTAACATGGACGGCTTGTGTATTTCTTCCAATGCAACGTGTGGCATTCGCCATTGAATTTTGTACAGATGCAGAATAGGTTTCGCGTTCTCGGAAGGACTGTACAACGCGTTCAAGTCGGTACGCGAGCGAATCAAAATTAATTCGTGTCGAGCATTTATCACAACGCGTTTGTAGTCTTCGCAGAAACCTAATAAAACGCTCATAGGCACGCAAAAGTTGAAATATATCGCAGCCGTGTCCGTTGCAGTCAGTTTCTGCTGATCATTGCCATACAACCAGCCAGCGTTGGACAATGCATCGCTTCTCGTTCTGGACAGACTCACATTGTGACGGTCGGCCTTCCCGTGAATAGCTCTGAGCTCGTCCAGGGTGATTGGGAAGGCAAGGTCGGGACGGTCGAAAGAACAACGACGGGATTAATCGAATATATCTTTATTAAACTCTTCCACGGAGCGGGCTGCAGGTACCGGCGGAGGAAGTACGGCCTCCTATATGACAGAGGGGTACCGTTAGACACACGGAACAACTTGTGATCGGCGACGGGCATCGCAGGAGCGCAACGCAGGTGGTAACCCGGTGTACGAGAGTGACGGAGGCGGACGCGTTTCGCGTGACCGCGACACGGACGGAGACTCGATGGACGAGAGTGACGGAGACGGACGTGTTTTGCGTGAGCGCGGCGCGGACGGTAACGCGGTGCGCGAGAGTGACGGAGACGGGCGCGTCTGGAGAAGCGACGGAGGCGGTGCCTCGATACACGAGAGAAACGGGGGCGGGTGCGTCTCTCGTGAGCGTGACGCAGTTCGCGATCTTATCGTCGCTCGTCGACGGCTCGTCCTCTGCCCACCCGATGCTCCGGGCCCGTGCTGAGGGGGGGAGCGGATCGAGGAACGACCGGTTCCGATAGCGGGTGCGGGCCGGGTGCCGCCCGCCGACGGCTCTGTCTCTAGCCGCCCGATGCTCCGGGTTCGCTATGAGAAGGGGAACACGCCGAACGGGCGATCGGCCTTGGCGGCGGAGACGAGCCGAATGTCGCTCGTCGACGGTTCTTCCTCTAGCTGCCCGATGCTCCGGGCTTGCGTCGAGGAGGGGATCGCGCCGACCGGACGACCGGATTCGGTGACGGAGACGAGCCGAATGTCGCTCGTCGACGGCTCTTCCTCTAGCTGCCCGATGCTCCGGGCTTGCGTCGAGGCGGGGAGCGCGTCGGACTGACGACCGGATTCGGCGACGGAGACGGGGGATGCGGGAACGGGTAACGCGTGTCGACGCTTCGGTGGGGAGTCCCTGGGCGGCGAGGCTCGGTGTGCTGCGTATCACGGCCGGCTCGTGTTGAAGCCCTGAGAAGAGCTGCTCAGGAGGAACTCCTCCGAATGTGTCGATCACGCGGTTTATATAGCCCGAAACCGCGAGCGCGGACCATGACTAGTGGCCCGCTCGTTTCGCCGTGCTTGCTCATTCGCGCTTGGCTCGCTGGAATGGCGTGCTCTGATTGGCGCGCAGCCGGGTATGCGAGAGTCTATAAATATGTCTCGCGTCCTCTGTCTCCGTTTCATTCGGCGCTCGTCGATTGTCTAGCGCGGAGCTACGCTTCGTCGCAACATAATTCTTGAGAGTTGTCGTCGCACCGGGATTTCTGGACCGATCGATTTCCACTCCGTTCAATTCGTAGCGTATTTCCTCGAACATAAACGCAACGGCATTGCTCTCGAGAGTTGTCGTATCGATGCCTGATTCTCCTCCTGCTCCAGCGGCTAATTGAAGTTGTCCCGGTAAACTAAGTTTTCCCTCAACGTATAGGAAGCTTTTACACGGCAGCGGGTACAGATCTTGTTGTTGAATGGGTATCCTTATCTCATCGCTGTTTTCGAACGTCGTGTTGGCATACGGATTGTACGTGTGCAGTTCAATCTTCGTTATGCGATTGTCGAAGATCGGCGCTTCGGAGATGTTCAAAATATCGTCGGACATGATTTTTCCTTTCACTTTTTAACAATAAATCCCAAAGATCGTAGATACTTGACGTTTTCCGCGGTTAATATCTTACGAATCGATGACTTTACGTTTTTCTCTGCGGTTATTTTCTTGCGAATCAATGTGTTGCTGTTGGTGTTGGTGTTGCTGTTGCTTTTTTGCTGGTGTTGTTGTTCAACGTATAGAATGCCGTATTGTTATGAATTAGCATTGCTTCGACGCGCATGCAGTCGTACCGTGATTTCTTCACCTCGAAAATCGATCAAACGTCCGGATTGATCAACTATACGGATCGTTAAATCGTCAATTACTCGTGCAACTTTTCATGGTGTTGGTGTTCGCTCGTAAGATCAGAGGATATTCGATATCGGAGGTGATGGACGACTCGTCAACATTTTTTGGAGGATATCGCGCGCATATTTCACGTCTCAGGTACGCGTTTATCGCCTCCAATTCGTACGAACCGTCGCGTATGACGATCTCCTCATCTTTTTCGCCGAAATAGAATCGATTGTTTCCGATGTTGGCGCTGATGTTCGGTATCGTGTAATAAGTTTGCAAATCGAGCAACCCCAGCTCGTATTCGCCATTGCTCAGATCTATGGGTGGAAAGTGCTTGGACGACAGTACGCTGCTTCTTCCCGACAACGTGAACGTAAATAAATTTTTCGAATGCATCGTACAGAGAGAGAGAGAGAGAGAGAGAGAGAGAGAGAGAGAGAGAGAGAATTTATAACGTGGTTCTCGGAGAAACTTCAAACACAATTGTCCACACACGCTTTCGTCGTAGTTTTGAAAACGTTCGTGGTTATACAAGATGGTCGCGTTCGCACCGAAATAGCGAATCAACTCGATCGGCGGTCGAAGATTTCCAAAACTATCAAAATATTTGATACGCGAGCCGTGTTTTATATAGGCGACCCAGTGCGTCCCCGGCCCACGACTATTATCTAGATTGACTATACCTCGCTCGTTTATCCACGCGCGCGGCGGCAAATCGTCACGCATAAAAACTCCGTGAAAGTATGGTAATCCTTTACAGATGCCGATCAATTTGACATCTGTCGTCCTGTTGTCTTTCTTCGTTGTTTTTTTCTTCTCTCCCCCCATCAGACCTTTCCCATGCTTATACGGTGCGAGACGAAACCCGCAACCTTCCATGACTTGATTGTGTCGCTCCGCTTCTTGCAATTGTTTCTTCGCAGCTTTTGCATCGTTTATAACTTTGACTACTCCCGCGGCACCACCCGTCAATGCTCCTATGGCCGACAAAGCAGGCAACAACAACGGCAGAAAACCACCGCGTTTGGCGATCGGGAGAATTCGTTTTCCCGTTTTCTTTTTTTTCTTTTCACCTTTTTTCTTTATCAAACCCATGCCCAATTTCGTTTTAGCTTTCATGGCTGCCAACACTGCAGCCGCGGACACTTTCTCTCCCAACGCAGAGTCTCCGGACGTTAGTCGATGCAGCGCTCAATCCGCCAAAACGCGATCGGCCGCGTGACGATTTCCAAGATCCTTGCACCGCGAATACGCTATATCGTGCTCGCGACAGGCCGCATCCAACGGATTAATTCCCCGATCCCCACGAGCTAATCGCTTGGACAGTTTCGTACCGGGGCCGCAGAATTGATAACCAGGTATATGCAATTCGAACGGTAACGCGTTTATAGCTCTGTTTAAAATCCCCTTACCCATATGCGGACCGAGACGTCGTCGCGAACGATGATTCGCGCGCATAAGCTATTTTTTCCGCTCTCTCTCTCTGTCTCTTTTAAAGAAAACGTGGATCCTATTTTCTCTCTCGGAGGGGTGGAAGATGACTGATATCGACAGCGTTCGAGCTCTCGTATAAATACTGCCCACCCACCCTGCTCATCGAATCAATCAGATCATGCGTTTCGTAAGACAATCTTTGGATATTCGTGTTCCAATGTGTCGCGCGTTCGACGATTGCGACGAGACGATGCGAAAACATGGATCACTGTTACCACGCACTGTACGATGCGTCATAAGCGGCCTGTCAGGATGCGGTAAAACGAACGTTATGATTAGCCTGTTGGAAAGCGTGAACGGACTACGATTCGCAAACGTTTACGTGTACTCGAAATCGTTGAACCAGCCAAAATATCAATACTTAAACAAACTGTTCTCATCCGTGGGGGAGGATGTAGGCTACTTCGCGTTCGCGGACAACGCCAACGTAATCTCTCCCGCAGATGCACGACCCGATTCGATATTCATCTTCGACGACGTGGCGTGCGACGAGCAGCATATCACGAGAGAGTATTTCGCGATGGGTAGACATTCGCACATCGATTGCTTCTACCTGGGTCAGTCGTACGCGAGAATACCTAAACATTTAATTCGCGACAATGCCAATATGTTGATTCTGTTCAAACAGAATACCATGAACTTGCGACACATTCATCAGGATCATGTAAATACCGGTATGTCGTTCGAGACGTTTAGCGCGTTATGCGTGAATTGTTGCCGAAAGAAGTATGGATTTCTCGTAATCGATAAAGACAGCCCTGCCAATCACGGTCATTACAGACGTGGATTTAATGAGTTTGTCGTACGGTAACGAGCACAGTTGTTCGGTAAGGGTTGTCGGTGCTGTATCGCGGTTGTAAATCTCTCTCTTGCGCTTCCAATCAAATATGTCGTCCCAAAGGGAAAAGAAGGAGAAGCTGCGAGCTTCGATCGCGAACGAAATAGCGAAGACCAGCGATACCATACGGAAAAAGTATTTCGCATTGAAAGTTGGGAAAATGGCGACCGAGGAGAATTTGCAAGTGAATTTACGACCGATCGTCGAACCGTTGAAACAGACAGTTCAAAATACGGCTACTGTTGACCCGAACGACAACGCGGATATCAAGGAAACGCCACCGTCGTCCCCCACCCCACAAAGAAAAAGAAGATTCCCAGATATTGGAGGAACACCACCATCCTCTACGAAGAAAAGGATGGTTGAGATCGAGTCTGCGACGACGACGACGACGACGACGGTACCGCAACAGGATATGTTCGAGTCATCGAGCCCGGCATCTTTGGAAATTTCGATGCGTGATATTTTTGAAAATTCTGAAACTCATCGAGAGGAAAATCAACATCTATCCGAGAATTTAGGACCGTTGGCGCGCGAGTATTTAAAAAATTTGTTCACCGGACCATCGATAAAATTTGACAACGTGTACGGAGTATATCCCCACGACGATCAGCTGATGCTGGGAAATTCCACGTTCGACGTGGACAGCAACGATGACGTCATCGTTAACGGGGTACGGTACGCGAGCACTCGCGGTCTTTACGAATTGATATTCAATAAACTGCCTGATGAGCGGCTGTACACCGAGGACGATAAGAACGCGTACAAAAAAATTCTCACTCTTACGAATGCGCATCGACGCGGGAATCAGCTAAAGGGAAACAGAGGTTACAAGTATAAGAAAATTATAGGGCCGTTGTTTTCTTCGCGAGGTGGACGAGGGATTAATCTTCCAACTTTTATGCGCGTGACCGACCATCCAATCGATTACGTGCATTGGGACGATCCGAACGAACTCGTCGATCGACTGAAATTGTTAACCGCTTCGAAGTACGCCGGCCTTTCCAACCATGACAATGAAATAATGTCGATAATCGAGGAACTTCGCGAAGCCGGTATAATTATAAATTAAAGCGCGCGCGCGTTCGTCGAGTCAGTGACGAATGAAATGTCGATCGATGAAATTGTTACGGTTCGTAAAAATGCGTATTCGTCTTAATTGTTGCGAAACAAATCAAACGATATCCTCGGGAGGAGACGACGAGAACGACAACGGCGAAAGCTGGAACTTGAAATTTCAAAGTCTAAGGATAAAACTGGATGAGATATTTCAACGAATACTGTGCATCGAAGAGCAGGTAAAACGGTTGTGCAAACGATACGAGTTGTTGATAACTGAAGAAGAAGAAGACTAACTGGAGCGAAAAAAATGTCTATGAACAAATTTGGTATGGTGCTCCGAGAAGCGAACAAACACGAGTCGTATATTTCTCCGATTTTCTATCCCGGCGTTTTTAAAAGTTATGTGCGCGATAACGCTATATGTTTGAACGACGATGCCACATTGTACGATGCGAAACGTATGAGGATCGTACGCGTGGCGAATCCCGAGGCGAACGATCACGCTGCAACCAAACTATACGTGGACACGCTTAACGCGAAGCTCGAATCCGAGATCGTGAAAAAACTGATCAAAGAACTGGAAACCGCTAAAGAAACGATAAAGTCCGAAATACTGGCTACGATACAAGATGCAAACGAAAATATGAAATCAACCGATTCACGCATCGACGAGGCCTTGAAAGAGAAGGTATATGAAGTAATAAGAAATTAATCGTATAAAAGAAACGCGCGGACCGATATTGAGAGATCCATGGATAGATGTACAACAGCCATACTGCGTACCGTACAACAGCCGTACCTGTAGCTGTAGCTGTAGCTGTAGCTGTACCTGTACCTGTACGTGTAGCTGTACCTGTACCTGTACCTGTACCTGTACCTGTACTGTGTGTCGCCACGAAAAGTATATATAGGAAACTCGAGAAAGTATACGCGCAGATACGGCGTGTCCAGGAGCGACAGCAAGAGACGCCGCTTTCAACGGCCGAATCAGTCATCAATTATTGGAGAGAGAGAGAGAGAGAGAGAGAGAGAGAGACGCGATTGAAAAGCGAATAATCGGATGAGACTACGACAAGAACGACGATGAGTAAAAAGAACGTTATGGAAGAGCTGCATGCTCAGGCGAGACGTTTTTACCCGCGTAGACGCGTGGTCGTGCGAGGATTCGATGATCTTTGGCAAGCCGACATAATCGACGTTCAAAAATACACGCGAAACAATCGTGGGTATCGATATATTCTCACGATAATCGATGTATTTAGCAAATACGCATGGGCGGTTCCTTTGAAGAGTAAAAATGCGCGCGACGTGTGCAATGCTTTCGCGTCGGCGTTGGAGAAGGATGGTAGAGCCCCGAACAACCTGCAGCCGACATGGGAAAAGAATTCTACAATGAAACGTTTCAAGACTATCTGAAGAGTCGCAACATCAACCTCTATTCCACGTTTAGCCCTATGAAAGCGTCCGTAATGGAACGTTTCAATCGCACGCTGAAGAACAGCATGCGGAAATTTTTCTCGTTGAGCGGAAAATATCATTGGATCGATGAGCCCCACGTTGACCGAGAACTACAATAATCGAAAACATCGTACCATTCGTATGCGACCCGTTGACGTGAACCGTAAAAATGCCGGCCACCTTCTGTCCACCGTGTACCGCAAAGTGAAGATCGCTGGCCGCGCCAAATGTAAGCTCAATTATCGCGTGCGCGTTAGCAAGTTCAAAACCCTATTTGACAAAGGATACACGCCGAACTGGTCAACCGAAATATTCAAGATTATCGCGGTGAAACGAACGAATCCTGTCACATACCTCTTGGTCGACGCGAAGGATAAACCTATCGCCGGAGGATTTTACGAACACGAGATACGCGCGACAAAATATCCTGACATATACTTAGTTGTAAAATGGTTGGGGATGGACGCGTCGCATAATTCATGGATACCTGAAACGAATATACTTTAATTGTATTTTTCTACTATCGACTATACTTTATATGTAAGAGTTATGTTAATTAATTTTTTCTCTACTTTTAATTGTATTCTTTTATTCTATAGGAATTGTGAAAAATGTAATTTGCAATAAAATTTAAATAAACTTCTTGCAGTCTAGTAATGTATGTTGGCTAACTTTCCACCCTCGCCACAAGATGGGCTGAAAGCGACGTTGTCCCTATCCTTTCTCGCTAGTACATGACCCGTCAACGATTTGTATATATACAGCCTCAACCACCTACTTCAGCAGAACTAAACTCCCCGCCATGACTCAGGAACATGCGGATACTTCGATCCCGTTTGAATAATCAAACCGAATCTGAAGAATCTCGTCTCCTTGAAGAACAACACCACGCTGATCTTCTCGTCCATGCACGTCCTGCTGTTCAGCTTGATGGATCATGTGGTTACGGTTTAAGAATTACACAAACAAAGACCAGGCACCGTTCGTTATCTGAGGGTCGGCATAGATTACGAACGGTGCTTGGGTGATGTTGATACTGTACGCGTGCCGCACGGCCTTGTCCTTCCCGTCCCTCAGGCAGCAGCAGACACTCCAAGTCGGCATAGATTACGAACGGCGTCTGCTCCTTGTTTGTATAATTCTTGAACCGTAGCCACTTGTCTTCTTCCGATATTGGAAGCATCAAAGCGCAATCGTTCATCCGTTCGCAGTCGACCGTACGAACGTCTAATCTCTCCGGCGTGGGAAAATATTGCAAGCACCTGTCAGAAGGGAAAAAATCATGTCTTTTCCTTCAAACAATTTAAAAAAAAAATAAATGTAACTTACCGATCGCAAATATACTTCTGATTTTTCTTCTTGGTAAGCTGCGACGAAACCAATCTTGACAAATTTCGTATGCACACGAAATGACCGTGCGTCTTTGCAGCATTCTGTAGAAGCAGCAAGTTGACGTGTCTTCCCTCCCGTTTCTTCTCGGTCAAATGAAGCGTTACGGATTTCTTCCGCTCCCATTCGAACACGTTGACGGAAACGTCGTTTTCTCGTTCAAGTTTCGGAATGTCTTTGAACGACATAGGCAGTGGAAAATCTTCAGTTTTCGGAAGCACGTCTTTGTAGTGCGGATACGCCGACACACGCGATGGATTTCTCTCGACCGGATAAAGACCCGCCACGATCGCCCAAAAAAAGCATGCGTCGTCGTTGCTGTTCACGTTCACGACCGCTTTTTTCAACTGTATCACTCGAGACACGTAGATTGTATCGGTGCAACCGGCTTGCAACGGTTGATATTTGCTAAAGTTCACGATCAAATGCAGTATCTTTGACAGCGCCCACCCGCTGTCTCGCTCTTGAAACTCCTCCAACGATGTCAAAATCGTCGGCACAACGTCTTTCTGGTACCACTGTCGTAGATTGCTCGTCCGAAACAACGTGTCACGTCCGGTGGTCCTCTCATAAATAATAATTAATAAACTTAATCATATATTTCTTTTCTTATTTGTTTTATTAATTTTGTGCGAGAATTGTAATCAATTATTATATCAAATATTATATCGAATACTGAATTATTGTATTTTATACCGTACTGCGAGCGATAGAATTAAGAAAAGTTTATAAGATATATTTTGCAGCGAACTATATAGGATTGTTAACAAATGAAATAATTCGAAACATAATATGCGAGCGATTAACTAAAAGAAACTTCCGTTGAAATTTATTCGTCATCGAAGAATATAAAAATTGATAAAAGATTGATGAACAATAGACCGGTGCAAATGAATCGAATATCAAGCGTCCGGTCAAGAGATAGACGATGGATTAAGAAGAAATATGATTACAAAGAAATTGATGAGCATGCATCCACCATAAGAAGATTAAGCGAAGAACAATGGATTAACAAATCTATAAAGGGAGCCTCCTCATCAGGAGCAGGCAGTTGACAATCAATATCTCACTAAATCATACTTTCTCTCTCGACAGTCGACTATCAAAAGTGCAGTAATACTTCTCGTTCGGAAAATACCAACTTTCTGTTGTTAAATTGTTGTTTTTGGGTGTAAAGTAGAAGTTGTAAGGTTTATATAGCGTGTTACACCCGCTGGAATATCATCATCATCATCATCATCATCATCTTCACCACTTCTAAAGACGAATAAGCATATAAGAGAGCGAATTAGAGAGCAAGCAATAAACGTCAATCGGTAAATACTAACATTTGTAATATTTAATCACAATTCTATGTATTTTGAATTTGTTCATTTATAAAATATATCTTGGTCAATTGTTACATTTAAAATCATATTTTAAAATCATTTAAAATACCCAACGTCGATTTCTTCGTTCCACATCCTTATGTAAAGCCATTTTCATATAAAAGTACCCTCAATTACCCGAACCGAAGCCGGTGAATGCAGGTAGGTTCAAAACTGCGTTATATCTCCTATTGAAATCTTTAACTCTTTAATTTCTCTAAAAACGTCCCAACAAGGACGTAACAAACGCAACGTTCCGCGTACCGAAACTTTTCACGGAAACCTCGTTGGCGCGCTGCATGAATTCCGCCTCCAACGTTACGTTAGCTTTCAACGACGAATGCGCGTTTAAAAATTCCGTAACGCGTCCCGTAATTATTCGTTTCGCGTGCTGCAGAAATTGTTTCGGATCGATGTGTTCGACGTTGATAACGATTCCTGTTGATATGCGAGTTTTAAACGCCGACTCGACATTTTCCCAACGAAGCGTCGAGGCTCTCGCACCCCTGCGATCGTATAAACATCTACCGACGCGCGACGAGGAAACACGATGATTCAACGAAACGTTTAAAGTCTTCATACGGCACATAGTCGATGTTAAACTAAATTTCTCGCCCATCGACAATTGTTCCTTTGCACAGGATAGGTAATTGACGCAACACTGCAGAGACTCGATGTAAGAGCGATGCCATTCGCGATACTCCCATGCATTTCACCAGCATTGACATGCGCGTCAAACACTTCAACATGTTTTTACACGTTTCAATCATCTTGCCGCTTTTTCCGTTGATACTTTTGTCACTGTAAACACTGTGTCCGCGAAACGATGCTGCTACTCCCAACTCGCTGGGATTAGAAAAGTCTCCAAATGTAATTACGCTTCGCAACCGACGATGCGACGTTCGCCCGTTTCAATGATGTCCAATATCGCGGATGGGGAATCGAGCGCAGGCCATTGCACGACAACTTGGCTAAATCTTTTCGTGTAAGCGAAACATACGCGACTCGTTACGTCGTTTCGCATTAAACGTTCCACTATCGATTTCTGCTCAATGGAGAAATGATCGCTCAAGTATGAATTTATAACGTGAGGCCAAGCTATATTTTTCAACGTTGGAGCGGTCATGCCATCAGTTTCTTCCGATACGTTCATTCCGCACAAGTCCGTACGCGAAAATTGTCACGTTATAGTCGCGAATTCGAATAACTTTAACTCGGCAACGCTTGCAACGTTCGCGAATACTATGACAGCAGTTCTTCGCGTCCTATTTAGTTATTGCTACCTCCTCACCCCCACCAACTACAATGAAAGGGAGAAAGAAATGATAAGGACCGGACTGTGCGAAATGATGTGGTCAGATATCGCGACTCGATATCAGCCGCGAACGGATGTTGCTTAAGGATAATGAAAACACTCCTCTTACATTTTGCATGATATAGATAAGAAAATAATGTCCCCTAGAGTTATCATATTTTATACCGCGAAACATGTTCGGACACGTCCAAGTCTTCCTGGAAAAAGCAGTGTTCCTCGGGAAGTATCATATTATATTCCGCGAAAACCCCCCTCCCCACGCCAAAGAACATGGCTTGCGCAATACCAGGAAACTGGTCTTGAACGCAGTACCAGGAAACTGGCCTTGATAAAAGCGCATGTTCCCAGGGTAAGCACCCTCCCCCTCCCCCTCGCCTATTAATGGGGGCTTACGCAATACCAACCCATGAGAAACCCCCTCCCCTCACCCCGCAAAAAATATGCTCGCGCTATAAGCTAAAATGCCGGTAAAGCAGGAATCTGCCTATAATGATATGTGGTGTGCTAGAACCCGCCTATATTACCTACTTGCCTTGCTTCCCGGCCGGCGGCCGCCCCAACTAGGGATCCGAGTGGGTGATGCCGTTGTCGAGATCAGGCGGGAGATGAAGTATCTTGGCCTGACTCTCGACAGTCGCTGGTGCTTTGAAGGATAACCGCGCATTCGGAAAATGGTAAATGTTTGTCGCCGCGCCTCCGTATCAAAGATACGAAGAGATCGGGGCTGAACACAACCGTCGTTTTGGAATGCGGAATGTGCAATGAGACATTCATAGTCCGTGGCCAGCCTGAAGATACTCCGAACAATCCGGCTGTTGACCTCGACCTCAGTGCAGTCAGCGCAACAATGACCACCGGAGGCGGCTACTCACAAATGGAGGTATTTTTGCCGGCCATCAACGTTCCCTGTATGTCGAAGAAGAGATACCGCCATTGCCACGACAGGGTCGCGCAGAATTTACAAAAACTGGCAGAAGAATCAATGGTTGCGGCGGCCAAGGAAGAACAAAAGCTAGCCATTGAAAGAGGGGATGTACTACACGACAACACTCCACACATTCCCGTCGTGGTTGACGGTGTAACCGTATATTTGCTCTACGTTTACTTTTCCTTATTATTTAATTCAAACTAATTTTAAATCAATAATTATTGATGGATGGTATGAGTTCGTGCCTCCAGGCACTGGAAAGCAGAGAGGTTGGATTATCCGATAAAAGAATTGAGATGTGTTCGAAGGTAAAAGTAGGGTAGATTGTACCAAATAATATCTACAGCGATTTATGTGTGTAAGACCGATCGATGGTGTACACAATGTGTCGAAGATCTCATTAACAGAAATCCTTGCTACGACTGCGAGATGTACCGCGGTGATTACCAATACAACTAGCTGGTTATTGTTGCTCGCTCGCTTCGCGAGCTTCGCAGGTGGGGGTATTGTAGCTCGCTTTGCGATTTCGCGAGAGGGTTAGTGGTACGGATGTTATTTTGTGTGTGACTCTCCACGAGCCACACAAAGAACTTCCCGATTCGTTAGTTGCAGTATATTATTATCATTATTTAGTGTACGTTTTAAGAAGATTATACGTCCTCAGGGAAGTTCAATAGTTTTCTACTTATCAAAATGTTTTCTGTATGGCGTCGCATTAAACCAACATCGTATGTTCGTTGCTCGCATGCTCCATTAACCATTTTTTTAAATTAACTTTCAATTTCATCTCAGTTAATAATTCGTATTGAACTGCTTGTTTTTTTAATGGATTGTAATATAAATGTTTTTGTACTTTCATTGATATTTTTTGAAACTGTATTCTCGGCAGTAGCGATGAATAACTCACTCTTGCATTGGGATAATTTTCGATTATTCTAAGCGGTAACATTAGCATTAGTTGCATAATTAAAAAAGGAAAATAAAAAACAATTTTTTTAAAAATAAATTTGTTTAAATTATAAAAAAAAAATATATGTAATTATTATGTTTGTTTCTTCGGTGGAAAATTTCCGTCCTCTCGTATAATTTGCATTGTTGAATGAACTTCTTTCGAAAAAAACTAAAAAACTACTTGACCAATATGGACCAAAATCTAATCAGCTCTAAGTTACAGCGGGGCACATCGATTGCATCATTCATCATTCTGATCGCATCGTTACTTTTTCAGAAAACGTTAACGAAAAATTTGATACCATAGAAACGGACATACGCGCGCGCGCGCGCGCACACACACACACACGCACACACACACACACGCACACGCACACACACCATTTTGATAAAAATAGTCTAAAATGACTCCAAAGACCATGAAACGTGAAGATCTGCAAAAAAATCGATTCTCGATTTTCGGGGTAATTACAGTAACTTCCCTATGAATCGGGAAGTTAAAAATAGTCTAAAATGACTCCAATGACCATGAAACGTGAAGATCTGCTAAAAAATCGATTTTCGATTTTCGGGGTAAAAAAACATTAATAGCTGTATGCCCCACTAGCAATGCGTACCACTAACCCTCTCGCAAGAGCAGTTCTACCCGCGAGCTCGCGAAGCGAGCGAGCAACAATAACCAGCTAGTTTTTAATTTGCTATTCGTACGTTTTAAGAAGATTATATGTTTTCAGGGAAAGTGATTATAACACTGTATTGGGCATATAGAGTATGCCCAACCACATGACGTATGTAGTCTTTTGAATTTTTCAAAAAAAAAAAAATTTTTTTTAAAAAACTAAAAAACTACTTGACCAAACTTGACCAAAATCTTATCAGCTCTAAGTTGCAGCGGGGCACTTCCAATGCATCATTCATTATTCTGATCGCGTTATTACTTTTTCTAAAAACGTTAACGAAAAATTTGATACCATAGAAACGGACATACGCACGCACGCACGCACACACACACACACACACACACACACACACACACACACACACACACACATACCGACATTTTGATAAAAATAGTCTAAAATGAATCCAATGACCATGAAACGTGAAGATCTGTTAAAAATTCGATTTTCGATTTTCGGGGTAATTACCATAACTTCCCTATGAATCGGGAAGTTAATTATTGAAATTATTCTTGTGGAACACAATCGGTTATGCGATATTTCAAATCGAGATATTCAATCCAGCTACAATATTATTCGGATTCCCTATTCGATACGGCCGCGGTGACGCGATATATTGATAAAGAGACAAATGCTCGCTCAAAGCAAGATAAACGTGTAATCTCGGTATTCGTCGGGAGAAGTCCGCCGGCTCAGTCGGTTGTCGAGGGTTCGTTCCCCATAAATAAAAGGCACTGTAGGCTTTTAGGGTAATACGTAGGTAAATATATTTTAAGAGGTATAAGAATATATATACATATATATACAAGTGCAGCTTGGCGACTGCTGTAGTTAGTGTAGCGGTGTGTCGATTGCGACTTCTCGGCACACAGTTGATCGGCGAAGTTTGACGAGGGTACCGACGGGACCCGGTTTATGGTCGATGTTAGGATCGGCGGTGATTCGCGGAGGGAATAGATCGCGGTGTCGTGTGCCACCCGCTATAAGGACGGTACGGTTATGCGGTGTCGTGTGCCACCCGCTAGATAGGAAGATCGCGGTGTCGTGTGCCACCCGCTATAAGGACGGTACGGTTATGCGGTGTCGTGTGCCACCCGCTAGATAGGAAGATCGCGGTGTCGTGTGCCACCCGCTATAAGGACGGTACGGTTATGGAAAGGTGCGGAGAGAAGTCTCGGTTTCGGTGCGTACGGTAAGAACCCGGTTGCTCGAAAACTCCGACTCGACTTTTATCGATACGCTACCCCTTTTTATATCTCCTTTGACACATATTCGCTCGCGAGAAAGCGCGACATCTCGGTGGCCGCCTCGCGGCCGTTGCGGCAGTTGCAGCATACGTGCTCTCGGCCGGGAGGAGTCTCGCGTCTAGAATGTGCTCGTTACAAACGATTTACCGAAAACTCCCACTATCAAATACGTTCGCATTAGCGCGATACTCTGTGTAAATGCCGCTCGCAGAATTTATTAGTCGCCCCGGACACTACGTCTGAAATTCGCTTATTATTTCGCTTATACAGGGTGTCCCAGACCACCCGTACCAGCCATTTATAATCTAGATAATAGATTATTTTCAAAAATTCAAAATGTTTCTTTCATAAGTCAGATGCGCTCTATTAAATGGTGATATTTTTAACTTCCGGTTCCGGCCGGAAATAGGAGATTGAGACCGGAAGTTACATTTTTCAAATGGAACATAGTATTTTTTATTACGGATTCGAATTCTATGCGAAATAACAAGAAACTTTTGTCTGAAACATTTTTTCAAAAAATGACATTTTATGTCCTTTAAGTAACCTTCAAAATGAGTCTTGGCGAAATAATGTTTTCACTATCTGCTCTTGGCATAACCCAGAATCTACGACGAGGACGTGGCAGATATCAGATCCCGCGCACGCGCGCGTGTGTGGATATTGTGTGATTAAATCAGGTGTTCGAAATGTTCGCCGTTTGCTTCAATGCACTTAACTACTCTCTTCTCGAAATTATTTGTTGCATTCAAAATTTCATCAGTATTTAGAGAGCGAATAGCGTCACGTATTCTGCGAATCATATCATCTTGTGTTGTAGGGCGTTCGCGATATACCAGATCTTTTAGTCTTCCCCACAAATAATAATCAAGAACAGTTAGGTCCGGTGATCGTGGTGGCCAATTATGTGGACCATATCCCTATCCTATCCATTTATCTGGAAACATTCTGTTTAAGCTTTCACGGGCAATTCTAGATGTATGCGGTGGGCATCCATCTTGCTGCAGAAACATATTTAGGCGCAATTGTATAGGAATATCTTCAAGTAAGGGCGGAAGATCATTTTCAAGGAAATTAGCGTACCGAACACCGTTTAGATTATTTTCAAAGAAAAATGGTCCAACGATGTACTTTTCAATAATTCCGCACCAAACGTTGACCTTCCAAACCTGTTGATGATCAATTTGGCGTAACCACTGAGGATTTTTTTCCGCCCAATAACGGCAATTATAAGTATTTACATTGCCGTCACTGTGAAATGTAGATTCATCAGAAAATAAAATTTTCTGATGAAAGTTTGGTGGTTGTTGACGGATCCAATTGCAAAATTCGAGTCTGCGTCTAAAATCAACAACGGTCAATGCTTGGTGAAGATACATTTTGTACGGACGAAGCTTGTGTTCATGAAAAATCCTGTAAATCGTGCTATGGCCCATACCAGATTCCATTTCTACTCGTCTTACTGAATCATGGGGATTCAACTGAACGTGTGCAAGAATTTCCGACGTCCTTTCGTCCCTAACTGAGCGTCGAATTTTTCTACCTACATTCTGATCCGGTTGAATGATACCTTTATTGATAATTCGTTTAGCTAAACGAGAGAAAACATTGTGTGAATGAGGAGTACGATCTGGGTATCGTTCTCGCCACATCCTTGAAGCTGCTCTAAATTGACCACCACATTCCCCTAAAATGAGCATCATATCTGAAGCTTCTGCGTTTGAATACGGCATAGCGAGTCTATGAGAATTTTGTTACACTTAATGTGTTGACAATGTTGATCTGCAGGTCTGCTGCTAGCATGCTAGCAAGAAGCTGCTGGCAGCAAGCAAGCCGCTAGCAGAGTCTGACCGCTAAATGTCGTCAGATCAATGTTATCAAAACATTGGTCCTCCTCTCTACTGTGAACACCAGAAAAGACGCGCGCGCACGCACGCACGCACGCACACACACACACACACACGCGCGCGCGGGATCTGATATCTGCCACTTCCTCGTCGTAGATTCTGGGTTATGCCAAGAGCAGATAGTGAAAACATTATTTCGCCAAGACTCATTTTGAAGGTTACTTAAAGGACATAAAATGTCATTTTTTGAAAAAATGTTTCAGACAAAAGTTTCTTGTTATTTCGCATAGAATTCGAATCCGTAATAAAAAATACTATGTTCCATTTGAAAAATGTAACTTCCGGTCTCAATCTCCTATTTCCGGCCGGAACCGGAAGTTAAAAATATCACCATTTAATAGAGCGCATCTGACTTATGAAAGAAACATTTTGAATTTTTGAAAATAATCTATTATCTAGATTATAAATGGCTGGTACAGGTGGTCTGGGACACCCTGTATATTGGCGATTACGATCGTGATGTTATAGGCATGACGCTCGACGTCTGCAACCGTCATAACCTGTATGTATTCTGCCGATTGCTCGGAGGAATATCATGCAGGATGACACGTATAAAATTCTTACTATCTTCGCTTCCCCAAAAGAGTACAACTTTCAGCACCGTTAGGTGAATCTAGCTGTACTCCGGGTTTAGAGAGTATAGCTCAAATTGTACTAGTTGCTACGTCTATATTCGCGTATTCCCGTACAACTGTAGACTGTCGAAACATCCAGGTATTCTGCTGATTTCTCAGAAGAATAGCCCGTGTGCCAACGCGTACGAAGCTCGCATTACTATGCTTCACCAAAAGAGCGTATTCTTCTACGCCTAGCAACGGGCCCAAATACACTCCCGTTCTAGAATAATTAACTTGAACTGTACTTAGCCAACTCGGTAGACGCGACGAATAACACACGATTCCACTTCTAATACAGATTCTCGTCGTCTCGTACGTACCTCAAATAAAAGACTACTACGCGGTTACGTTTTTTTTAATACTCGCTTATTTAAATCAGTCGGCTGTGTCCCTGTGCGGTTTGCATCAGTGACTCCTCGGTTTGAGGCGCATACGAGACGAAGGCAATCTAGGCGGTTTGAATAGAATTGCGAAGTCGGTTTGACTTCTCGAACCCGTACCGGTTGTCGCCGGACTCCTTTGAAGTCGCGTGTTATCAGTTTCGTTTCCAGACGTAGTCCGCGGTCCTTCCCCTTGACAAGGATAGCAGATCACGTTGCGGCTCGAAGAGGTGGGAAATCGCGTCGGCCTATTTCCATGACAACCAGTATGTAATTGTACAGTTACAACGGGAGTTGGTTGAAGAGGTCGTAAGAAGGTGCTATACGTCGGAGTGAGAAACCGAACGTGCATAATTTGCATGAGTTACAAAAATGGCCCAGCAACGAGACATCGACAAAAATGGAGAGTGACGCCATCGCAGAGGGATTCCGGACCAGCGTGCAAGAACGTGGATTAGTTTACTCTACGGTGATTGCTGACGGTAACAGCAGCGTTTACAAGACAATTTTGGACAGCAAGCCATACGGGATACTGGCGCATGTGAAGAAGATTGAATGTGCATTTATTGCGCAACTTCTGTAACAAGATGAAGGATGTTGTGAAGAAGACCAAGGCCGGAAAATACAGGAAAGCCGTAGAAGGAAGTATTCTGCGGATGCGCACGGGAATCATGAAAGCTGCTGAGTACAGGATGCAAGAGAACACGTCAATGACAGAGAAGACCAAACGTTTGTACAAAGACATATTGAATGTGCCCAGCCACGTTTTCGGCAAACACAGCCAGTGCAGCAGCTATTTCTGCGATGGAACTGTACAAGAAGGTGAAGAAGACATTGTTCCCATCTTATCAAGCTGTCACGTCGTTTCTCGTTTCGGAGCCGAAAGAGAACCAGAGGCCACGCGCGGTCGCGCGACACGTGGTCCTCTCGGGACAAACAATCCTTCGCGAAATCGAGTCGAAATACACGAAGAGGTGAACGATATCGAATTCGGGCGCCAGACACTATAGGGTGTCACGCAAAACTCTTACGTGGACACGAGCTTTATACAACGATCTCGATTCCGCGGGGATTGCGCGATAACCTGAAATAGCCACGAACGAAGGTCAGGGTTCCACGTGAGGAGGAGGAACGGGGCATTCCCCGCGACAGGAACGTTTCTCGTAGGGAGAATAATTCTTTAAAGATTTCGGCAACAACAACAATCGTTTATTAAACGGCTGGACGGAATACAGGCCGCCGGTGTTCATCGGCGGCATTGGTAATTTGCCGGCGCGATTACGGTATTCTCCGACGGGTATTCGGTCGGTCTCGCGTGAACTCTCCCTTTCGCGTTGAGCTCGGCGGTCACAGGACTTCGCGTGAGATACAAGCCTTTACGGCACGAATTCCGCCGAGCTCCAAGTCGCATACCCCAAGTCCCCTGGGAGAGACATGGGGTTATGTGGGGCTACGTGTCCAGAAGGGCACACAATACCCACTAAAAACCTCACGACAACCTTCCCTAAGCTATTCGGGGGCGGCTGGGATCTCCAATGGAACACAACCAGCCACCCCCTCGCCCATGGCCCCGTGTGGGGCCACGTCCCGGGGGGGAGAGATGCTCCCCCCAGCAATACCTAAGCTATCAGGGTGTAAGCAGGTTGCCCACTTACACCCCCCTTCCCTGGGCCGTTCGGTGGGCTTCGCGAGTCTCCAGCTCGCTCCGCCCAACGACCCCCGGAGACCCCGTTCCTCGCTCGAGGAGCCCTTAAAAGGACTCTCGGCCGAGGGACGAGGTCGCCGCGCGCGACAAGGAGGAGACGGAGGCAGGCACCCCGCCCGCGTTCGCCTCCTCCCCTACTCCCACCCCCCTCCCCCCGGGGCCATATGGCACATATGGCCGGGAATCCGAGATTCGGTGGGGGGCCGGAGCGTTCCCCCCACAAAAGACCTCCCCGATTTGGGATGCCTCTTCGGGGGAGGCGGGAAGGACTTAATTTGCCCCGCCTCCCCCGGTCCATCGCCTGCCCCGTGCAGGGGGCCGGCCGCTCCCGCGAGGTCGCCTCGCGAGAGCCAAACTCCTGGCGGAGAGGGGGTCGGCTTCCCTCTCCCTCTCCGCGGTCTCCTTCTGCTCCATGATCTCCTCACAGAAGGAGACCACGGCCTTGTGCGACCTTCCGCCGCCGACCATGTGGTCGACCACAGCCGGCAGCGAAAGGTCCCCTCCCACAACGCTTCTCAGGACACGGCGCGGCGCCGACCACGCCGGACATTCCTCCAGCGTGTGCCGCGCCGTGTCCAAAGCCTCCCCGTAGTGGTGACACTGCTCGGTGGGTTCTCTTCCGATCCACCGCAGGTACCGGCCAAAACAACCATGGCCGGACAGCACCTGGGTGGTTCTGTAGGTGAGCCGAACTCGCCTCTCGCACCATTCTTCCATAATGGGCAAGAGGGCCCGGACTATTGGCCGGCCCGCGTCTTCGGCCAGAATTTCTGACCGCCATCGGGCCAGCGTCTTTTGCCGGGCCTGGCGCTCCCGCACCACGATCCCATCCTCCCCGTCTGGGTCCGCCTCTCCCCCGCGCAACGAGCGGACGGCCGTATACACGACCGCCCGCTCCCTTGCTACGTGGTGCAGGGGAGCAAGACTCGCGAGGAGGCACGCCGCCTCGGTAGCGATGGTGCGATAACCCCGTATGGTCCGCAAGCGAGGCCGCCACCCTTTGCGCCTGGGGGGCCACCCGATCGAAGTGCGCTTCGAAGCGCCAGCGACTGTCGAGCGTCAGGCCCAGGTACTTCATCTCCTGACCGACCTCGACAGTGGCACCACCTATCCGGATCCCGAGTTGGGGCGGCCGCCGACCCGAAGGCAGATCATGTAATCATATCGCCTCCGTTTTGTCGGCGGCTATCTTAAGCCCCAACCCCTGGATCCCACCCACCACAGCGTCCACCACTGCAGTCGCCAGAGCGTTCCCCTCCACGTCTCCCCCTCCACGACCACCAGCGTGTCATCCGCATAACAGATGACGCTGGCGTCGCGGGGGAGAGTAGCCCGCAGCACCGAGTCGTACGTGATGTCCCACAGGAGCGGTCCCAAGACCGACCCCTGCGGAACTCCTCGGTGCATGCTATCCCAACTATCAGCAGTCCTACGACCCAGTAACCCCAATTTGGCTCGGCTCGGGAACGCGGAAGCGAGGCGTCCCCCTACTTCCTATACTATCTCCTCCTAGGCGACGCTCGGGCCTATCGCGTGGTTCCTCGCGGCAAGGACGAAATTTACGTCTACGATCCCGGGCCTTCGGCAATTTGTTGATTTCCCATGGAAATCACAAATTGGACGGGGCCACCGGGAAGGCTGCGAGGGCTGTTGGTATAGGTCCGAGCCGTTCCAGAATTGTTCTTCGCGCAATTCCTGGACGAGAGTCGGCGAGGTTGGACAGTTGAACGTCCCGTCTTTTCGATATCCTCGTCGGCCTCTCCGGTTGCTAATTCCGGGCTC
The DNA here is from genome assembly GCA_963971365.1 of Lasioglossum villosulum. Taxonomy (NCBI): domain Eukaryota; kingdom Metazoa; phylum Arthropoda; class Insecta; order Hymenoptera; family Halictidae; genus Lasioglossum; species Lasioglossum villosulum. The sequence continues at coordinate 11,454,013 of OZ020502.1, read as the reverse complement.
GATCCTGATCCAACCGTCTAGTTCGCCAATGACGTGCCGCGATAGGTACTCCGAGCCTCTCTCATCAAGACTTGGCGCCAATCAGCGGCAGGAGATAGGTGCCGGGTTCCTTACAGACTCCGACTATTCCTGAAACTTCGTGTCGCGCCCAGCGGCGCAACATTTAAACGCGATAAATTTGTTCCGCTGGACCTCGGACGTCCCGGGAGAGCGATCGTGACGGCCGTTTTCGTTAAAGTATCGGCCGAGGTTGACCCGGTCCTCCGGTTCGGGTTCAAGATGACGCTGGCAAAATCTGCCACGTCACAACTCCTCCCCCCCCGGAAAAGACCGGGACCAACCGGTGGCAGGTACCGATCAGGCTATTCGTGAGCTCGGTGGCGATCGCTCTACCTCGGACGTTCTCTGGACAACCATTCCCCATGGCAGAGACAAACACGAAACCGACACCAGTAAACCCAGGCGAGCATCTACACAACTTATCTTCCTTCGTTTCTGCTTTCCTCCGGTTTTGGCGAGAGCTGGTGTCGCAACCAGTACCTATCGGAGAAGTGGGATATTCGCTAACGATGGACTCATTTGGCCCGGATAACGGAGGGGAAGTGGGTTGAATGCAACGTAATTTCGTTCATTTCACGTATTTTTATTTACGCCCCCTTTCTGGCGGCAATTAAACTATGGCCGCTAAACTACATTTTGGGTGGCGGCACAACCAGATGGTGGGCGGCATTCTGTCTCTAATGTCCTCTGCGGTGGTGCGGGCCCCCGGACCTCCAGGTCCTCCAGCAGTCCGGGCATATTTGGACGGTGTAATTGGGGCGCCCGCACCGAAAGCAGTAAGCATACTTTTGCGGGGCCGTACATGTTGCGTGTGTGTGTCCCTTTTTACGGCACCTCCAGCAGCCTTCTTCTAATTCCCCACACCGGTACTTTAACTTCCCCGATTTCCGTGGTTGGGCGGGGTTCGGCGCGGTGGTCTCCAACATGGTTGGCGCTCCGGGTTTCTTTGGCTTGACGGTGATGGTCGCTGTCGCCACGTACGTTTTTTCGGAGGGGGCGACGTCTCCTGCGTTCTCCTTCTGAACCTCCTCCTGGATGGGTTTGAGTCGCCTTAGGGTACGCGCACAGTAGCTCCTACATCCGATAGACATGGTGACGTCAGAGGCTTCGGTCAGACATTTGAAATGTGTGGGTAGGCCCGTCTGTGTGACACTTCTAGCTTCGTTCGACGTCGACCGACAAGAGTGCCGCCGCGCGAAATATTTCGGTGCAGCGTTCACTTCAACTAATTTTCATGTCGTGAATTTTGAAGTATCCGTATTTTTAAAAACGGGTCCGTAAAGAGGACACTTGGAGCTATATTATCATTATTTTTATTGTTTCAATTTTCTGGTGATATGATAGCAATACACATGTTTAAAATAACTGCAAAATAAACTATGAAAACAAATATTTTTTTATCTGAAATAATTCTTATTAAATACTCTTGATGGTTTCACTATGAGCATCCAAAACTAATTTTCTTCGTTTTGTTAGTTTGACCATTATAATTTAATGAAAAACTTGTGACACCTCATAGTGCACGTCCGTAAAGCCATTGATTTTCAAGATTTCAAAGAATTCTCTTTGAGATACGTTCATGATTTACTAAAGATTGCAGCATATCCAAATTTGAACAAAATTCAAAACGGTAATCCTACTTCACATGAGATGATACATGTGCATTAATTGTATGTAGATCAACGCTCATGGAAGTATGGATATACGAAAGTAATTATAAAAATCATTTTCGGGCCAATTTTGGGCGACCACTGGTCGAGGGATTATTGGGCGATCGACAACAAAGCTGTTTTCCATAAAGCCGTTTTAGTGCGTCCAATTCATAATGTTTGTGCCCTGTGGAGTTGGTGATTTAAAAATGACTTTACAATCAACACGTATTGTCCGAGAAAATGCCGACTTCCAGCTCAGTAGTAAAGACCTGTCATAAACCTCTCCATAGAGAACAACCTCGGGAACGGCACATAAACAAATCAAGCCTATCCCCAAGTCTGCCTATCCCCACTACAGCCGCGCGCACGCAGTCTCAATGTTTTAACTTCGACGTTGCACGCTGCATAGTATGTGTGGCCGTTGTAGCCAATATTTCGACAACAGCCCCAAATGCGTGTGAAACGAGGCCTGCCTCCTCCACTCTGACCCAATCGGCCGCGCATTCAAACCTAGACACGTCACCATACTCCTGCCCTGAAAGGAGCATCTCAGGCTCGCATCAATACAATGACACCAGTTCGGACCCATACGATATGGCGTCTTGCCATCCCTCACATGTCTTACGATTGTAAAATGGCGTCTTGCTATCCCCCACAATCGCGTAGTAGCGAGCGGCAACGGTTTATAATATCTTAACCCACCGCTGATCCGCTATAGCTCGTACAGGGCACTGACTACCTGTTGGACATAAACCGAATAGAAATGATTTTTCACTACGTAAAAGGTGCAACTTTAGGACAAACGCTGTCGAGCCTTATTTCAGAATGTCTAGAGAATATACAGCAATTTTATGGGCCCTAAATAACGAACAATTCAAACCTAACAGCTGTTTTTAGTTTGCAAGGTGAGCATGACAACATTACGATCCCAAATAACTCGCAAGTTATTTGTTGCGCGAACAAAATGTTCAAATACAAGTTACATGGTTCCTAGGGGGCATATGTATAGCGCTTCAATCTGATTTTTAGTACTTTGATTCAAGGTATGAAAGTCGGCTTTACTTTTTTAACTGGAATGCCCATTATTTTTGCTCGAACTCCGATCGAGGCACAAAATTCTGCGTTACAAATTGCTGAACTTCACATATCGCAAATCTAATGGATGATGAGATATTATCGATATAATTTTTCAGATGTAGCTACTACCCGAGAGTTAGTACAGTGACTCTCACTAATATTCGAACACCCTTAAAAACACCACAACTTTTTTTTTAAATATTGGAATATACGACTTGAAATTTTTGGAGAAGTTAGAGCAACTAGTTTACTACAAGATGTGAAAAGAGGAATTTTTGCAAAAATTGCATTCGGTCGGAATTGTAGAGAAAATACTAAAAATTACGTTTTACAATTTCTTTATGCAGGGGCATATTGGGGTGCTAGGGCATGTGGCCACTGCAGTGGTGACTCAGATCCGTTGCAGTGAACTTATTCAGTGATCACTGTCGGTGTGATCTCAAAAGTTACTTCTCTTGTACAGAGTACTAAAGAGTGTCACATGCGTAAGTCGTCTTACGCCACCTCCACGTGGTGTACCCTGGGATGCACACCTTCTGTGTGTATGCTAACGGCGTGAGGTGGATATCCGGCGGTTAGTAGATCTTCGACGATCCGTGCGGTCGTCACTTTGCTTGTGTCTTTATCCGACACCATGAGACTTTTTCCATCTCATGTGCCTTTAGGGCTGAGTTCAGTGAGTGTTGGTGATTAAGTGCGCAGAGGGTTAGCTTCGGTGGAAGCGAGCTTATCTGTTGCTAGAATTGCCAACGGGAGCACGGTAAGAAGAATGAACGTCCGATCGGATATTGGAGCGGCTAGTAGGTTTCGAAGGGAAGTGGCCGGCGACAGGCATAGGTTAGTAAGATCGCTTTATCCGCCACCTATGGGTCCGTTCGTGGGACGGTGGCCTGGCGGACTTCCACTTTGTTAGGCCTGAAAAGGGGACAGTAGATGCCTCGTCATGGGTGACGCCGGGGTTTGCATTTATCGATAGGCAAACCTGATGGGTCCCCTAAGGGCATGACCCCCCCCCCCCCCCGCCGAGTAGGGTGGGAGTGGATTGTGCCGCTTTAATTAAGGGCTGTCTTGGCGCTTCCTAGAGACCGAAAGCCCAGAGAGGTCTACGTGCCTCCTTTCTACGAGAGACTGACGAGACAGGGACTTAATATTCTTTCCGTAAGGGAAAGAATATTTCGGGAACAGACGACCAATCTGTTCCCTGTGATCCGTTACGGAGGAGTACTGTTGAGGCATTACCTGAGTCCCCTCGCCTGGTGAATAGAAAGGCGTTGGGACAATGAGGGTCACTAAGAGCCGAGGTACCGTCCGTGGGACAATGGCCGGGACTACAGAGGTCGGTTATTGTTCCGAGGGGGAATCGAAGCGAGGTATGGCCCTCGGTACAGATTCCCTGCCCCCTTGCCATTGATCGGGAATTTATTCCTGGGTTAGCGAGTATCTGTTACTTGTGAATCTTTAATGACCGATAATAGATTCCGGACCGATATTCTCTCGAAATCGATGAATATCTCAATGGTTGCCTGCTCGGGGACAGGCAGGGATTAGCTCATGTGTTCCCATCCGCATGCGGGTGGAAACATCTGCATGCCACTTGTATGCGAATGGAGACATCTCCATGCGGGTGGAAGCACATGGGCGTCTCTGAGGGTATAGTATTGCTCCCCTCTGGCGGCCACCGCTAACGTGGATTATGGCTGCCGCCCCAGAGTGATGGCATCGACATAACTGGTTTTCCAGACTTGATCGACAGCTGTCACGGGAAAAATGAAGAGCACCGACAGACGGGACTGTGACAAAACGAGTACCTTTCGTAAGAAAGGGAAAGTCGTATGGGATTAGGCTACCCGCCTAATGCCTGTGATGCGTTACTGCGGAGTGGCTATTGAGGGAAAACCCGGAGCCCTTGTCTTGGCGAATAGAAAAGACAAAGGGCAATGACGGGGGAATAATCCTTAAAACTCCTGAGGCGCCGCAGCTGAACAATGGCCAGGGCCTTCTATGCCGGCTATTGTTTAAAGGGGGCATTGAAGCGGGGCGAGGCCCCGGTCCACATGCCTTTCCCGTGATATCGTTGATTGATACTATCTCGGACAAACGGATGTGCGAGGCTCGTGTGTCGACCCCGGGTTGTATATGTGTTTGTGTGAGGTTACATTCTTTTGCCGCATCATGCGTAGCGAGCGTAATGCTTGGACCGATCGTTGTCTATCGGGAGTTGTCGCGTCTCATCGTTTTGCGTGGTTTATGTTCTCTATCTAAGCGCGCGCGTAGCGTCGCTTCCTTCTTCTTGTCTCGTCCTTCGCGATGTGCGGTGTGCGAATGCAGATGCATTAACTATTAGTTCAGTTATTATATCTCCTTATTATATCAAATATCGTTATTTTTTGTTCTACTTATAATAAATAAACAAGGGCTGTGCCTCGATGGCACTACAAATAAGTGGTTATGAATTAATATTTCTATATAACCTCAAACGGGATATTCCAACATGGTTATGGGCCCAGGCAATGCGCCACGTGTGAAACGCGCCGAGTGAGATTAAAGACTATTAATTCTGGGGCCGTGGAATAAAGAAGTCGGCAACGTGCAAGTTTTTTTTAAGAAGTGAAAAAAATGGAAGAACACATGATATCGTTTCCTAATTTTCCGAAGCTAAATTCGAACAACTATAATAGTTGGAAGGTGGACATGAAGGTGTTGCTGATCGATCGTGGATCATGGGAATTCATAACTGGAATCACGGAGCCACCAGAGGATGATGCGCCGGGACGAGAGAAGCGCGACTATCAAAGAAGGAAAGACAAAGCATACACAACGATATATCAAGGTATAGAAAGACAATTTCAAACTCTAATTGCAAATACTCTAGATGGAAAAGAAGCTTGGGAGATTTTAAAAACTAATTTTGAACCCACATCGCGAGCACGCATAGCTGGCCTTGTAGACGAGTTTTATGATCTTAAATTTAATCAAGATGAAGAGACAATAGGAATATTTTGTCGAAGAGTGAATGAGAAAATGTTGTTAATTCAAGAAGCAGGGTTTGAAATTCCAGAAATACTCACATGTTTTCAACTAATAAGAAAATTACCTGTCGAATATGATAATCTAGTACAAACTATTTACAGACTAGAAGACAAAGATTTTACATTCAAAGGAATAGAAAAACAGCTAATTACCGAAGAAGGAAGAATTAAACAGAAGAGAAAAGATGAAGGGCTAGACACCGTAATAAATGCCTATCAGACCGGAATAGGAAAAGAAATTAAAAACTTTAGGAGAGGAAACAAAAATCCAAATACACATTTTGGAAATAATGGAAACATAACAATTAAAGAAGGTAAGAATTTACAATCCTATGAAAACAAAAGAAGTCAACAGTGCAGGTATTGTAAAAAGCCTGGACACTTGATGGAGGATTGCTACACACTAAAAAGAAAACAAAGTTATACAAGAGGAAATTATCGCGGAGACAAAAAGGTGTTTTACACTGAAACTACCAGGGAGATACGAGGTGATAGTGATCACGAAGCACAAACTGTGACTATTTCAGAAAAACCCCTGGATGAATGGTTAATAGACAGCGCAGCCACGTCTCATTTTTGCAAAGAAAGAAATTGGTTTAGGAATTTCAAGGAATTGCCACCTACTAATGTCTTGGTAGGAGATAAAAATGCCAAATCACAAGTCTTAGGAAAAGGAGACATTATATTTTATGCCAAGGATAAAAACAAATTCGTAAAAATAAAATTGAAAGATGTTCTATATGCACCGAATATGAGGAGGAACTTGATAAGTGGATCATGCATGGACATAGCAGGATTTCACATAAACTGGAAAAATAACAAAATGGTGGTGTATACAGAAGAAAAGGAATACTATTTTACAGTTTATAGAAAAGAGAGGCTTTACATATTATATGGAAGGCCTGAGAGAAGAAAGGATGAAACATACATGTCTGGAAGATGTACAAAGGACAATATTAATATGAATACAATGCATAGAAGATTATGTCATATAAATAAAAATATTATTGACTATATGGAAAAGAAAAATATTGTAAGAGGTATCGAAAAAATAAATGGAGACATGGACACGTGTAATATATGTCAAGTGGCAAAGGCGACGAGGTCGTCATTCAAACCAGTGTCCGGGATAATGTCCAACAAAATACTGGAAAGAGTGTACATGGATGTATGGGGACCATCTCCGGTAACATCACTGGGCGGATGTAGATATTTCTTGTCAATAGTAGACGACTACTCCAGGAAGGTATTTATTTACACAATGAAAAATAAATCCGATGTTTTCACGTATTTTAAACAATTTGTAGCTAAAGTTGAAAGGCAACACGACAAGAAATTGAAAATTATTAGAACAGACAATGGAAAGGAATTCTGTCATGCAGAATTCGATGCATTTTTGAGACAGAAAGGAATAAATGCAGAGAGGACGTCTACGTATACACCAGAACAAAATGGAGTTGCAGAGAGGTTCAATAGGACAGCCATGGAAGGTGTAAGAGCAATGTTGCAAGATAGTGGATTAAAAGAAAATTTCTGGGCTGAGGCATTGCACACTTTCGTTCACGTGAAAAACAGATGCGTGCACAAGTCTTTAAAAGACGTTACACCAGATGAGAGATGGTGGGGTCACAAACCATCAATTGGCCACTTAAGAATTTTTGGATCATTGGCATACGTTCACATACCGAACGCAAGAAGAAACAAGCTACAAGCGAAGGCAGATCTCGGAATTATCGTGGGATACGCATTAAATACAAAGGGATATAGAATATGGTTACCAAAGACCAGAAGTATAGTAGAGACGATACATGTAAAAATTGATGAAAACAAGAATGGAGTCGAAATGCTATTTGGAAAGGGAAGATTAAACAAGAATTACAATATTATTACATATGATGGAGAATCGTCTTGGGACGATGATACGCAAGTAAAGGAGAGAAAAATCACAAACTTCAAAGAAGAGCAAAAAGAAGAGAAGCCTGACGAAGTATTGAGGCATGTGGATATTTCTGAGTGGGGAAGAGTTGAGAGAAAAAGGAAAGAGAGAGAGAGAGACGAAAGAATCGATGTATATTATTGTCCACCCGGAAATAATACCAGATTAAGATCATTGGATGACGTGAAAAAATACTGTGCGATCAATAAAATGAAATTCGATCCAGAACATTTTTCGTTTGAACCAAAAGCTCACGATGAAAATGGAGAAGACAAAAAGGAAGTTCTTTTGAGCAATTGTGAGATTCAAGAAGATCCATTAGACTACATTTTTCAAGATGAGGTGTACTCGGCAGAAATTCCGAGGAATTTTGAAGAAACTCAAATACATCCCGAGAAAGAGCAATGGAACGAAGCCATGCGAAACGAGATGAAGATGATGGAAGACAGAAAAGTATGGACGTTAGCAGATTTACCACCAAAGCAAAAAGTAATCGGAAACAGATGGGTATACACAATAAAGACTGACACCAAGGATGACACCAAAAGATACAAAGCTAGGTTGGTAGCTCAAGGCTTTAACCAAAGATATGGGATTGATTACACTGAAATATTCTCACCAGTCGTAAGTTTTTCTTTACTTAGATTCTTTTTTATTGTACTAGTATCAACATTATCATGGTGTCATACACAATTAGATGTAAAGTCGGCATATTTGTACGGAAATTTAAAAGAAAGAATATATATGAGGCAACCGAAGGGATTCGAGGTAGTAGGAAAGGAAAATAAAGTTTGTTTATTACAAAAAGCAATCTATGGGTTACACCAAAGCGGTAGAGAATGGAATAACGAGTTCGAAAATATTCTAAAGTCATTAGGATTTAATAAACTATTAAGATGTAACTGCGTGTATGGTTTAAATAATGAAGCTTTCTTATTACTATATGTTGATGATATTGTATTATTTGCCAAAGATGAAACGTTAATTCAAGAAATTGTAGCGCGAATAAAATCAAAGGTAGATATTAAAGAGCTTGGAGAGGTAAAATATATCTTAGGTGTAAATATTGAAAAGGATAAGACTGACTATTACCTACATCAACAAACTTATATTGAGAAATTAATGAACAGACTTAAAGAATTACCAAAATCACATGTCAAATTACCATTAAAAATAGGTAGCTTACCACCCAAAGGAGGAAATGAATTAGTTGAAAATGATTTAATGAAGAAGTTTCCTTACAGATCGCTGATTGGATGCTTATCGTTCTTGGCCGATAGAAGCAGGCCAGATATAGCTTACACAGTAAATTTAATGTCACAGTATTGTAACCGTTATAATTTTCAGCATTGGAAAATGGTCGTCGACGTAGTTAACTACGTATTTAATACCAAAGATTATAGATTGAATTTATCAAATATCAAGAATACAGGGCTGATCTCATATTCGGATGCGAACTGGGGGTGTGAGCTCATGCAAAGGCACTCGACGAGCGGATATATTATATATTTCAACAACATCCCATTTATGTGGAAATCGAACAAACAAAAATGTATAGCTTTAAGTTCAATGGAATCCGAATTTATTGCGTTGACGGAGAGCGTAAAAGAATTAGTTTGGTACTACGATATTTTAAAAGAATTAGTGATATACTCAGAAATTGAGAAACCGGTTCAATATTGCGATAACCAATCTACAATATATTTCAGTAAAAATAGTATAGAAAATTTAAAAACTAAACACATTGATATCAAGCTTCAATTTATAAGAGATTGGATAAGTATGAAAAAATTCGAATTGAAGTTTATACCGAGTAAGTCAAATATGGCGGATTTCTTAACTAAGGCTCTATTGCAGAATAAACATGACGATTTTACGAATCAGATTTTCTGTAAATGATGCTGCAAACGATTGTGGGGCCGTATGTGAGGTTACATTCTTTTGCCGCATCATGCGTAGCGAGCGTAATGCTTGGACCGATCGTTGTCTATCGGGAGTTGTCGCGTCTCATCGTTTTGCGTGGTTTATGTTCTCTATCTAAGCGCGCGCGTAGCGTCGCTTCCTTCTTCTTGTCTCGTCCTTCGCGATGTGCGGTGTGCGAATGCAGATGCATTAACTATTAGTTCAGTTATTATATCTCCTTATTATATCAAATATCGTTATTTTTTGTTCTACTTATAATAAATAAACAAGGGCTGTGCCTCGATGGCACTACAAATAAGTGGTTATGAATTAATATTTCTATATAACCTCAAACGGGATATTCCAACAGTTTGTGTTTGTCTTTTGGGTCGACCGGCTGAGTACATCCGTTCCGATGAATATCTCAATGTCGACTTGCCTGGGACAAGTCAGGCGGGTTGGTGGGTGTGCGCCGTGTCCTTTGTGGTGTGCGCTGTACGCTGAGGCGTGCGGTGCGTGCTGTGGGGCATACGGTGCGCGCTCCCCTCCCCCAGAGGGTAAGGTACATGCTCCCCTCCGGCGGACAGACGATCTCTCATGCGCCGAAGAAATTCGGCTGCGAGAATCACTCTGTTATATCAGAGGCGTGTCGCCGCCCCTAGACGGAATGTGCACCGGGTTTACCCGGCAGTCATCCGAGGGACACCAATGAAGAGCACCAACTCGTGAGAGAATATGCTTTGGCTCTTTTTGGGAGCCGAAGTCCGGGATGGATTCGGAGCGGGAGAGGGAATGACCTCGAGGTCCCCATGCCTCTTGGAATTCCCCCTCTCTCGCAATGAAACCTCGATGGAACTGATGTTCTCCTGAACTGGGTACTTACCTGATTACTTACCTTCGGTAAGTTCTCGGGAGAGAGGCCTGGGGTGGAGAATTTCGGTGAAGTTGAGGGTCCATCTTGGGCAAAATCCTCCTACTCCACCTCCTCGTGGTGGCTCCTGGGACTCTGTGGAGGCTTCGGCTGAAGCAGAGTACGAACGGTGTAGGAAGGTACCCATGCGCCCTGGACACAGGCCTAGCGGCAAGGCCTGTCCAGGGCCACATACCGTAAATCCGGTGGTCATGTTTTACCGGATCGGGGGGCTTGCCTTGATCGGCCGGCTCCGCGAGGATGACTAGCCGGTATAAAATATGTCTCTAACTACTAAGCTTCGACGCGCGGTGAAGGTAGCACCATTGCACTCTGGTGGGCCGGTGGATGCATCGGCCACTTAGCGTGTCACTGATGTGCGCATACGTGCGCAGGCGCACACGCACAGAAGTAGGTGGGTGGGGTTTTTTTTCACCTCCGGTCTAGCCCGGGACCGGGTAGCGACTAGGGCCCCCGGCGGTAGGGGTTTGCGGCGCCCCCCGGGAGTACTCGTGGACCACACCAGGACACAGGAAGGGTGATGAGTGAGACCCTCCTCCACTTGTGGGGGAGGGTAGTAACCAAGCCTGTTATGAAATAATGATGACGACAAAACAGACGCCTCGAAATATTACTGGGCAGGAGGGGACACCGCGCCCGGAAGCGGTTGCAATGAGGGGTGTTGGAGCGGCAGTGGGGGCAAATATCTCCGCCGCGAGCGCTGGCACCTCGGCGGCTGGGGCCTCGGGCAACCGGAGCACCGGTCGCGGAGTGGGAGGTGGAGTTCTGTCGGGTGCGGTGCCTCGCATCCGCCTCGACAGAATCTTTCGGCCCGGAGAGTCGAGCCTCGGCGGCCCAGGAGCGCGGTCCAAGACTGCGCCTCGGCCACCGACTGCTCTCGACGCACTGGGTTTGGGGGGTGGGAGCGGGGGTGCCGGGGGCGACGGCGCGGGGACGGATTATGAATCCGTCTGCTCCGAGTCGTTGATCCCCCTGGCCTCTCGTTGCACCTCCTCGGTAGTTGAGGGTTCGGTCGCCACCTCAGTGGCCGGCTCCCGTAAACGCCGGGGGGCCTCTGGGGATGTGGGGGAGGGGATCGTGGGGCGTAAACGCCCCTCGCTCGTCCCGTCTCCGCAGGTGGCGGATACGGTTCGCCCCTCAAGGGGGAGGAAGGGCCCGGACACGGCGGCCCTCACTCCGCTTCGCTCTTCAAGGGGTGTGAAGGACGGGGACTCGGCGGCCCTCACTCTGCTCTACGAGCAGAATGAGGCGCTGCGCCGAGAACTCCGGGAGGTGAGGGAGACAAATCGGGCCCTCAGGGAGGAGATGATGGCGGCGAAGAGGCTGGCGGCCGGGTTGCCGCCCGCCTCCCCGGTCCCATCGGTGGGATCACCGGCACCCCCCTGCTAAGGTTGCCGGTGAAGGAGGGACTCTGCTGACCAAGATCGGGGCGCTACTGGACGCCAGGTTGGCCCCGATCCGGCAGACGCAGTATCGCCTCATCAGAGCGGTGTTCGGGGGTGTGCCGGACATCTCCCGGCTCACGCTGGGTGGTGCCCCCGTCCTTTCCCTACCAGTTATGCTGGAGCTGCGGCCGCTCCTCCTCCTGCCACCGTGCAGGTGGCGGCGGGCGCTGGAGGGAAGAGGAGGAAGAGAAAGGGGGGGAAGAAGAAGAAGAAGGGGGCCTCCCAGGTTTCTGGGGGCCCCACCGGTTCTCCCCCTTCCGCTCCCCCGCCTGCGCCCCTCCCCAGTAGGACTGGTGGGAGCAAGGCCGAGAAGCGGGCCCCTCCGCCTCCACCGCTGTCGGTCCCGTCTCCTCCCACGTTGGGGGAGACCTGGACACAGGTAGTGGGGCGAAGGGCCCGACAAAAGGCGGCTAAGGAGGCGATGCCGAAAAAGGCCGCGCCTCCCAAAAAGGCGACCCCCAAGGGTTCTCCCCCGAAGAAGGGGGGGGAATGATGGCCCGCCTAAGGTCAGGGTGGCAGCACCCCCCCGCACGGCGGCGGTCACGCTGACCGCCCCAGAGGGGTGCAAGACCTCCCTGGCCGAGGCAATGTTGTTGGCCAAGAGGGCCATCAACCTTTGGGAGTTGGGCATCGCGGAGGTGCGGCCCAAGCGGGCGATGACCGGGGGCCTCATCTTGGAGATCCCCGGTCAGGAGGGAGCCGCCAAGGCCGACATTCTGGCGGCCGCAATGGCGAAAGTCCTCCGCGAAATGGGGGTGAAGGTCGCCAGGCCCATAAAGACGGCATAGGTCCGTCTAAGGGGCCTGGATGACTCTGTCACTCCCGAGGAGGTGCAGGCGGCCGTCGCTGAGACGGGAGGGTGCCCACCCGACCAGGTAAAGGTGGGGGCTATCAAGCCCCAGCCTGCCGGGTTGGGCACCATATGGGTCCAGTGCCCCGCAGCGGCGGCACGGACCCTCATCGGGGCAGGAAGGATAAGGGTCGGATGGTCCTCCGCCCGAGTAGAGGCACTGGCCACAAGGCCCCTCCAGTGCTTCCGTTGCCTGGCCATCGGCCATGTGCGGCAACGGTGCACATCGGAGGTAGACCGCAGTGGCCGGTGCTACAAATGTGGCGCGGAGGGCCATCGTGCCAAGTAGTGCTCGGCGAGGCCTAATTGTCCCATCTGTGCAGAGATGGGCAGGCCCGCCGGGCACAAGGTGGGGAGCAAGAATTGCTCCCCGCCGTCGAAGAAAGGCCGGAGTGCTGGTGGTAAGGGGGCCACCAAAGCTCCGGCGGAGGCGAGCACGAGCGGGGCTACCACTGCCACGCCCCTCCCCGCCCCTGCGTCTCCACCCAGAGAGACGATGATGGAGGTGGACGCTGCTCCACCTCCGGCTGACGAGGCGTCGGCGGTGCCGGGAACGTCGATGGCCCCATAATGCCACGCACGTTCCCGGTAACACTGATCAACCTCAACCACTGCCGCCGGGCTCAGGATCTGCTCATGCAGGGCCTGGCGGAGTGGGAGGTTGCAGTGGCCGTAGTCACGGAGCCCTATAGGGTCCCCGACGCCCCATCGCTTTGGGTGGGGGACCTGGGGGGCTCCGTGGCAATATGGCGCAATGAGCGCCAGGAGTTTCCCCCCAGCACCGTGATCGAACGGGGCCGGGGGATGGTAGCAATATCATGGAGAAGGTTTCTGGTAGTGGGTTGCTACATATCGCCCAATTGTAGCCTCGCTGAATACGGGGAATACTTGGACCGTTTGGGGGTGTTTCTTGCCCCCAGCATGAACGGTCCAGTGCTGGTCCTGGGGGACTTCAATGCGAAGTCCACTAGTTGGGGAAACCCGGGACCAACCCACGCGGCTAGGCGACAGAAGATTGGGCGGGGGGCTTGGGGCTCCGGTTGGTGAACCGGGGCTCCGTACCCACGTGCCTGCGGTGGAACGGTTGGTCCATTGTCGACTTGACATGGGCCTCCCCGACCGCCGCCGCACGTGTGTCCGCCTGGCGGGTGGCTGAGGAGAGGGAATCCCTCTCCGACCATCTCCATATCACAATGGAGGTGGAGGCCGTCCAGCCCGCGGGCACCCCCCAATCAGCAACCCACCCAGTGCCCGTGAAATGGGCGGTGAAGAAACTGGACGGGGACGTCCTGAGGGCCGCTGCCCTTGCCTGCGTGTGGCCGGAGGCCACAGAGCGCGGCGCGGAAGAGGGGGTGGAGTGGTTCCGGGGCATCATGAAAAGCGTATGCGACGCTTCGATGCCCCGGATTAAGAACCACCCCCCGTTGAGGAAAGTGTACTGGTGGTCGGGCGAAATAGAGGATGCTAGAACGATTAGCATCCGGGCCCGACGCCAGTACACCCGCGCGCGGCGACGTCGTCGAGATCCTGAAGAGGACGACGACGAAGCCAAGGCAAGGATGGACTCCCTGTATGTTACTTACAGGGAGGCCCAAGTGGCCCTGCAGCGACTAATCGCTGCCGCCAAGGCCAAAGCCTAGGAAGAGCTCTTGGGCACTATTCATAGTGACCCATGGGGGCGCCCTTACAAAATGGTGTTGCGCAAATTACGCCCATGGGCGCCCCCGTTGACGGAGCAGCTGGAACCGGAGTTCCTAGGACGGGTCGTATCCACCCTCTTCCCCCCTACTGAGGGGGAGAGGGAGTACCCGCCCATTCCGTCCCAAGAGTGGGACAAGGGTCTCCGGATATCCGGCGCTGAGCTCTGCCAGGCGGTCCGGAGGATAAGGGAAGGGGGTGTTAAGGCCCCCTGACCAGATGGTATCCCCGGACGAGTATTGGTCGCGGCGCTCGACGTCCTCGCCCCGGCTCTGATCGGCGTACTGAACGCGTGTCTGAGCCGGGGAACCTTCCCCAGGGAATGGAAAGTCGCCAGGCTTGTTCTCCTCCAAAAGGCAGGCAAGCCCGCAGAGCTTCCCTCTGCGTACCGGCCGTTGTGTCTCCTCGACGAGGTGGCGAAAATCTATGAAAAGATTGTCGCAGAATGCCTCGTCGAGCACCTGTCCACGAGTGGTCCCGATCTCAGCGATTGCCAGTTTGGGTTCCGCAGGGGGCGTTCTACGATCGATGCCATCGATCGACTCGCCTCCCTCCGGACCAGTGCGGTCGCTGCGGGCAGGGTGTTGTTCGCGGTATCGCTTGATATCACCAACGCGTTTATTTATATCAACACCCTGCCCTGGGATGAGGTAGTGGAGGCGCTGGAGTATCACAGGGTGCCCCCTACCTCCGTGAGGTCATTCGGGACTATCTCCGTGACAGGCGGTTTGAGTACCGTGGCCGGTACGGTGTGATGCAGAGGGAGAACATGCACCGAGGAGTTCCGCAGGGGTCGGTTCTAGGACCGCTCCTGTGGAGCATTACATACGACTCGGTGCTGCGGGCTACTCTCCCCCGCGACGCCAGTGTGATTTGCTATGCGGACGATACACTGATGGTCGTGGAGGGGGAGACATGGAGGGGAACGATAGCCCTGGCGGCTGTAGTGGTGGACTCCGTGGTGGGTAGGATCGAGGGTTTGGGGCTCAAGATAGCCGCCGGTAAGACGGAGGCGATGTGGCTACACGCATTGCCTCCGAATCGGCGGCCGCCGCCCCAACTCGGGATCCAGGTAGGTGATGCCGTTGTCGAGGTCAGGCAGGAGATGAAGTATCTGGGCCTGACTCTCGACAGTCGCTGGCGCTTCGAGAAGCACTTCGGTCGGTTGGCCCCCCAGGCTCAAGCGGTGGCGGCCTCCTTAGGGAGGCTGCTGCCCAATATTGGGGGGCCCGATGGACGGATCCGCCGCCTCTATACGGGGGTGGTGCATAGCAAGCTCCTATATGGGGCACCCGTGTGGTCCGATGCATTGTCGGTCAGCCGGCGCAGTAAAACCCTCTGCAACAGAGTGCAGCGCCGGCTGGCCTTGCGGACCATACGGGGCTATCGCACCGTCTCCACCGAGGCGGCGTGCCTCCTCGCGGGTCTGATTCCCCTGCACTATCAGGCAAGGGAGCGGACGGCTTGGTATTTGGATGTTTCGGCCGGTACCTGGCGTGGATCAAGAGGGAACCCACCGAACGGTGCCACCACTGTCCGGAGGCTTTGGACACGGAGCGGCACACGCTGGAACAGTGTCCAGCGTGGTCGGCGCCGCGCCGTGTCCTAAAAAGCGAGATTGGAGGCGACCTCTCGTTGTCGGCCGTGGTCGACCACATGATTGGCGACGAGAGGTCGCACAAGGCCGTAACCTCCTTATGCGAGGAGGTGATGCAGCGGAAGGAGGTGGCAGAAAGGGAGAGGGAGGCCGATCCACTCTCCGAGAGAAGGATTGCTCTGGCGAGGCGTTCTCGCCAAGCGGCCCGCTCCTCGCTACGGGGCAGGCGACGGACTGGGGTAGGCGGGACTCGTTAAGTCCTTCCCGCCTCCCCCGAAGAGGCATTCCACAGCGGTTGCTCTTTTATGGGGTGACTATTCCCGCCCCCTTTCCTCTGTCCCCCCGGGGGGACGTAAAGATCGTTGGGTCGGGGGGAGGGGTGGGAGTGGGGGACGGGCGAACGCGGGCGGGGCGCGCGCCTTCGTCCCTCCTTGTCGCGCGCGGAGACTTCGTCCTTCAGCCGAGAGCCCTTTGAAGGGCTCCTCGAGCGAGGAACGGAGTCACCGGGGGTCGTTGGGCGGAGCGAGCTGGAGACTCGCGAAGCCCACCGAACGGCCCAGGGAAGGGGGGTGTAAGTGGGCAACCTGCTTACACCCTGATAGCGTAGGTATTGCTGGGGGGAGCTTCTCTTCCCCTGGGACGAGGCCCCACACAGGGCCAAGGGCGAAGGGGGATGGCTGGTTGCGTTCTTTGGAGATCCCAGCCGCCCCCGAATAGCTTAGGGAAGGTTGTCGTGAGGTTTTTAGTGGGTATTGTGAGCCCTTCTGGCCACGTAGCCCCACATAACCTCGTATCTCTCCCAGGGGTTACGGGGTATGCGTAAAAGCATTTCCCTCACGCTAAAAAAAGGGGCATATTGGTATTCTAAAAAGAAACGTTTTGTGGATCTGGGTCAATTATACTTCCAAGTTTAGTGTCAGTCAAAAAGATGCATTATGTTCTTTACAATCACATTTTAAATATATGTAGTTAATTTAGTTAATGTTTTTTTCTATTAATAGATATTAATGATATTTACTCTTAGTATCTATACTGTCTCCTTGCACTTAGTTATTATATGTATATCTGTGTGTGTGTGTGTATCGTATATATATATCGCGCTCAGATTGGTCCGTGTTTTTCGAGCCACGGTGGTCATCAAGAGATTAAGAAGATTTGGGAACCAGCACGCATTTCGAACATAAAAATCAAGACCATCACTTTTATAAATCATAAAAGATACGAACGGTTTTCCCTCGCAAAATAGCTGTTGCAGACCGCCGGACCACGTTCAGCGTCGCCTTTTGGAAACTCGGTGTTTATATTATATTAGCATTTGCTGGTACAGTCGTAAAGAAACTGTTGTAAAGAACGGAGCATGCTTCGTCAAACATTATGAATTGGACGTGCTAAAAATAGCTTTCTGAAATAAAGCTTCGCAGTTGGTCGCCCAATAATATCCTGACCATTTGCACGTCAAATGTTTTATTGCACGTGCCGATAGCCGAAACGCTATTTACGTCGCACAGTGGTGCAAAATTCTCAAGACGTGTTAATAATTTGTTTATAATGACGTCATTTTAAGAAATCTGTGTTGAAATACAAAACAGTATTAATAGGTATGTCAAATAACACAATTGCACGAATTGTTAAAGAGACGTGCACTGCAATTTGAGAGGTATTCCAAATAATCCACATTCCGGAGCCGCCTATGGATATTCTACGCCCAATTGTTTCGGAGCATGAACATTCGTGGCGTTTTCCCAATTGTGTAGGGAGCATCGACGGAAAGCACATTCGGATTAAATGCCCATCGAGATCCGGGGACCTTCAGTTTTTTAAATAGAGTATGTACCCAAAGTGACTCCCACTAATATTTGGACACTCTTAAAAACACCATAACTTTTTTAATATTAGACTATGCAATCTGAACTTTTTTGGGAAGCTACAGCAAATAGTTCACTACAGAATATCAAGAGATATTTTCGAAAATATCATTTGGTCGAAATGAAGCAATACCGGATCAAAAATAAAATACCGGTATTCGGCATTTTTTCAAGCGCTGTACCGGAATACCGGAATCAATACCGCTTTTGAGAATTTTTAAAAAGGTACAAAAGCACAGTTGTTTCTGTGCCATATTTATTAGTATCATACAAAAAGTAATGAACTATAAAAATATAACAAATTTTGTTATGTACAAATATAAAATAAAAGAACAAATGTTATAATCGAATATTATTAAAAACAGCGGTAAAATAATCATTTTCAACATTAGAAACAAAAAATATAATATAAAAAACGAACCAAGGTAAATATATCGATGAGGGGACCAAACTCGGATGACCTTGACCTTCACATATGTTGTCAAGGACAACATTCTGAACAACCTTTGTCATTATATGTATCCGTCGCTCGATCATAGTTTTCGAGAAAATTGCAAAAGACTACTGCTAGTACTGTATTGAATTTTCCGTATTGCGTACGCATATATTTCCGATTTTCTATGGGTGGTCGGGTCGGCCCTCTCCGCCCCCTCCACATACCTAAAGACAACTCATTCTATTCGCATAATCTTTGTGTTGTAACTGTCATCCAGAATTTGATCTAGTAATTAAGACTAACCTAACCCAATCCTAACCACACCACAACTCATTCTATTCGCATAATTTTTCCATTATTAGATCATATTCTGGATGACAGTTTCAATGCAAAAATTATGCGAATATAATGAGTTGTGGTTAGGTTTGCAGAGAAGGGGGCGCAGTGGCTCAGTGGGTAGAGCGCGCGCCTACGGACCCCGAGGTCGCGTGTTCGATCCCCGACGCGGCACCTCTGGAAATACTCCAAGTGCTCTATAAACTGTGGTGCCCCCAGGTGGTTCGGAACCCACCTTTATAAAAACTGTAGGTCCCGTTGCGATGCGACGTAAAAAAAAAACGGAATAACAAACCTCAAAGGGAAAGGTCAGGTGGACGGAGCTATTTGCTGAACACCGACCGGACCCGAGGATGATGGTCACATCCAAGCAATCAGTCATTATTCCTAGAATGTGCCAAGCCCACCCAAAGAGGAATGGAAGGAGCACAATGGAACTGATATCTACGCTCCGAGGAGACAGATTTCGGTGAAGTTGGAGCGTCTGACCTCCGCTACCCCACCGCGAGTAGTAGGTAATCGGCAAGAGATAGCTTCTCCCCAACGACAAAACAATCGCGATCGCGTCCATTGATATTTGCAAGCCCGTAGAATCACAGAGTAGCCTATCCTAATCTTGGGGAGGGAAGTGGGTAAAAGTCTCTGACTAGCAGAGACAGAGTAGGGTCGGGATTCGAAACTTGACACATTCAATCTGGAATATGACGAAGTGGGGGGAGCCAAAACACAGGCAGGCGAGGCACCCTGCAGGTCTGAAGGTGAGAGGGCCCGACGTTCACTCCGAGCCTTAAAACCGCTCAAAAATCCAACAATTAGGTAGCATGGCTCTTCTCATCGATGATGACCGGACCCATCATAGTAAGCCGCAGAATCCGAAAATGGCCCGGGCCGAATAAAACGGAGGAACGGCGGAACGATGGGAAAACTGCAACCCTCTAGTGGGCCGAGCTGCCGGAAGCGCCGATTATGATACTGGTGATGAAAGATCCGGTGTGCCTTAAGGAAGCGAGGGGCGGACGAGCCGCCATCCTCCCCGGCAAGTACCATTACACTAGCTTACACTAGCTAGGTTTGCAGAGGGGGCGGAGAGCGCCGGCCGTTAGACCGGCCCGACCACCCATACGAAAATCCAGGAGTATGTAGTAATTAACGAAGCTTCTTCGTAATTTTCTCGGAAACTAAGTCTGACAAGGAGAGGATACGGTCGTCGGGAACCGGATTTTCCTGAAACTTCTAGTATATGAAGATGACGTATCCAAATGTAATTTAGCAAAGCAGTAGCGCGCAATTCTCAAGATTTTTCGAGAAAATTGCATTTGAAAATTTGTACCCGGTCATAAGGAGTTCGCTTTAACTTTTCAACAAGAACCGTAGTGGCCGAGGGCGCTACGAGAAAGACTAGTAATCAGTAGGTCGCCGGTTCCAGTCTTGCTGTCGACACCAATTTTCTAAATCTTTTTTTTTCAGTTTTAATCCTAAAATTTATAAAACCTGCCATTAAACAAATATTTTTAAACAGAAAATGCATGTTTTTTATTTGTGGGTATTGAAAAAAAAATCGAACATAAAAATAATGCAGTGTTATATTTACTTTATTATTGCCCATTTTTTATTAATGAAAAAAAATTACGTGTTAGTATGACACGACCCAGAGTGATACTTATCATAAAAACATGGAAAACAATAATTTTTTCTGCATCCAGCACACACTATAAACGAAGCGTTTGTACAAGAGCACACCATTTTCAGGAGTTCTATCGGAAAACACACTTCATTAACATTCATAAAAATTTCCCTGGTATCGCAGAGATCGGACGCATACCACGCATACTTCAACATATTAAAAAATATAGGGGAAGATAATTGGTGGTGTACAATAGATTGTATTTTTATACAATCTTCTCTGGAATTGATCTCGCGGTTATGTTGAATTAAAAATGAACTATTCTGCAAACGCTTAATCAAATTTTTCACTTGTCTGTAAAAATATACATCACACGGCTGCACCAGAGGGGTACATTTTGGAGGTATAACCTTCACAGTGCACGTTGGCAGGCCCTCGTCGTCTTGAAATGTTTCGTCGTAGATCACCGGATCTGTCTGTCCTCCCCAAGAATCAATCAATAGAAGAAACTTTTCTTTCTTTACATATGGCTTTAAACAGTCATTTAAATAAACTTTGTACAATGCAGTCGACAATTTTCCCGACTTCGAACATTCTACAACCACATTCGGATATTTGGCCGAATATTGTCGGATTAACTTCTGAACCTTGGGTCCAAATGTGCCGGACTTCTCTTGCAGGCACACGAAAACGACTGGGTTTTCCGGTTTTCCTTTACCTTCGATGAAACGAGTCTGCCTGCATAAAACATCTTCTGGGTTTACACGGGGCAATTAGCAAGTAAGTAATTGGTGCCAGCTTGAGGATGGTAGTGACTGTTGAAAGGACGGGGTTGACTCTCACCTTTGTGAGGGGTGAAGTCAACCCTGGTGAATCCAAAGAACAGACGTCGCGCTCAGACGCCGGATAAGCGTTTTATTACAGCCCAATAACGAATATGTCCTCCTTCCGGTCCTAGCTAACGGATCTTTATTCCAAAACATGAAAAGCAGTTATATTACTTGACCGTCATTTTCGCACAAGCTACCCCAACCATTAAAAACTCTACTGCTCGGCACCGAAGTACTAAAAAAACCTCTGGAAACTCCGAAAATCATTGTTTAAGCATTCGTATATAAGACCGACCAAATGGACCGACAAGCAGACTTGATTAGAAGTGCAAAAGAGAACAGCACGCTGCTCCAATACGATTTTTTAAAGTGTCAGTTTTGTTGGACCAAAGCTTCCAGACATGCCGGCTGTGGAAATTGTGGACGTTCAAGAACCTTCGACAGCAGAAGAATCTGTCGATAACGAAAATGTACGCAATGATATTGCAAAGGTGCTGCTAAAGGATGCTGTGTTGTATTTTTTAAATCTCCTTGTTGAAGAAGACATGATTGCAGCAGAAGGTTCTGCAATTATAAATCAGGAGGCCATTGCCATGGGAGAAGAAATTTACAAACGCACGATGGAGATGTTATGTGAAAAGAAATTCTTCGAATGTGAAGAGCTTCTTATGGAAAATGAAATCGACGAAGAGAACACATCCACAGAACATGAGAGGTCCAGTTCACCGGAAGATTATGAGCCGAAGACGAAGACGGCAAAAAATGAATATATTCCATTGGACTATAAAATTAAAGTGGTGAATACTGCAAAAGCACATCCTGGCTGGACACTAAAGTCCTTGCAGAAGAGACGATGCTCCCGCTTGAAACGAATGGAGGAACTTCAAATGTGGGAAAATCACATCAAAAGTGGTGGGACCACAATGGAAAAACATACATTAATAGATACATGGACAAATGACCGATTTCAAGAAGCTAGGAATAATAGTCAGCAGGTGACTACGCGAAACCTGCAGGAGTGGGCTCTAGCTGCTGCAAGGCAGTTCCGGGAATTTCCATTTAAAGCAAGTGTTCCGTGGGTGAAGAAATTTAAACGGAAACATAGAATACGGCAACGTAAAATAACAGAATACATTTCGGAAGCCGAAAGCGTATCCATGGAGGAAACAATGGCTTCAGCGGAATATTTCCGTGTCCAAGTTCGTGCCCTTATACCATCCTTCAATTCGGACCTCATTATCAACACTGACCAAACCGGCTGTCAGTATCAATCAACGTTCAACCGAACGCTCGCCCACCGAGGATCACGCGTAGTTACCGTCCAAAAGAAGAGCATAAATAAGGTGACACATTCGTATACGGCACAATACGCTCTCACCTTGTCGGGAAAACTGTTACCAGTCGTTTTCGTGTGCCTGCAAGAGAAGTCCGGCACATTTGGACCCAAGGTTCAGAAGTTAATCCGACAATATTCGGCCAAATATCCGAATGTGGTTGTAGAATGTTCGAAGTCGGGAAAATTGTCGACTGCATTGTACAAAGTTTATTTAAATGACTGTTTAAAGCCATATGTAAAGAAAGAAAAGTTTCTTCTATTGATTGATTCTTGGGGAGGACAGACAGATCCGGTGATCTACGACGAAACATTTCAAGACGACGAGGGCCTGCCAACGTGCACTGTGAAGGTTATACCTCCAAAATGTACCCCTCTGGTGCAGCCGTGTGATGTATATTTTTACAGACAAGTGAAAAATTTGATTAAGCGTTTGCAGAATAGTTCATTTTTAATTCAACATAACCGCGAGATCAATTCCAGAGAAGATTGTATAAAAATACAATCTATTGTACACCACCAATTATCTTCCCCTATATTTTTTAATATGTTGAAGTATGCGTGGTATGCGTCCGATCTCTGCGATACCAGGGAAATTTTTATGAATGTTAATGAAGTGTGTTTTCCGATAGAACTCCTGAAAATGGTGTGCTCTTGTACAAACGCTTCGTTTATAGTGTGTGCTGGATGCAGAAAAAATTATTGTTTTCCATGTTTTTATGATAAGTATCACTCTGGGTCGTGTCATACTAACACGTAATTTTTTTTCATTAATAAAAAATGGGCAATAATAAAGTAAATATAACACTGCATTATTTTTATGTTCGATTTTTTTTTCAATACCCACAAATAAAAAACATGCATTTTCTGTTTAAAAATATTTGTTTAATGGCAGGTTTTATAAATTTTAGGATTAAAACTGAAAAAAAAAGATTTAGAAAATTGGTGTCGACAGCAAGACTGGAACCGGCGACCTACTGATTACTAGTCTTTCTCGTAGCGCCCTCGGCCACTACGGTTCTTGTTGAAAAGTTAAAGCGAACTCCTTATGACCGGGTACAAATTTTCAAATGCAATTTTCTCGAAAAATCTTGAGAATTGCGCGCTACTGCTTTGCTAAATTACATTTGGATACGTCATCTTCATATACTAGAAGTTTCAGGAAAATCCGGTTCCCGACGACCGTATCCTCTCCTTGTGAGCGACGGATAGTTCTATTGACAAAAATTGTTCAGAATGTTGTCCTTGACAACATATGTGAAGGTCAAGGTCATCCGAGTTTGGTCCCCTCATCGATATATTTACCTTGGTTCGTTTTTTATATTATATTTTTTGTTTCTAATGTTGAAAATGATTATTTTACCGCTGTTTTTAATAATATTCGATTATAACATTTGTTCTTTTATTTTATATTTGTACATAACAAAATTTGTTATATTTTTATAGTTCATTACTTTTTGTATGATACTAATAAATATGGCACAGAAACAACTGTGCTTTTGTACCTTTTTAAAAATTCTCAAAAGCGGTATTGATTCCGGTATTCCGGTACAGCGCTTGAAAAAATGCCGAATACCGGTATTTTATTTTTGATCCGGTATTGCTTCATTTCGACCAAATGATATTTTCGAAAATATCTCTTGATATTCTGTAGTGAACTATTTGCTGTAGCTTCCCAAAAAAGTTCAGATTGCATAGTCTAATATTAAAAAAGTTATGGTGTTTTTAAGAGTGTCCAAATATTAGTGGGAGTCACTTTGGGTACATACTCTATTTAAAAAACTGAAGGTCCCCGGATCTCGATGGGCATTTAATCCGAATGTGCTTTCCGTCGATGCTCCCTACACAATTGGGAAAACGCCACGAATGTTCATGCTCCGAAACAATTGGGCGTAGACTATCCATAGGCGGCTCCGGAATGTGGATTATTTGGAATACCTCTCAAATTGCAGTGCACGTCTCTTTAACAATTCGTGCAATTGTGTTATTTGACATACCTATTAATACTGTTATGTAGTTCAACACAGATTTCTTAAAATGACGTCATTATAAACAAATTATTAACACGTCTTGAGAATTTTGCACCACTGTGCGACGTAAATAGCGTTGCGGCTATCCGCACGTGCAATAAAACATTTGACGTGCAAATGGTCAGGATATTATTGGGCGACCAACTGCGAAGCTTTATTTCAGAAAGCTATTTTTAGCACGTCCAATTCATAATGTTTGACGAAGCATGCTCCGTTCTTTACAACAGTTTCTTTACGACTGTACCAGCAAATGCTAATATAATATAAACCCCGAGTTTCCAAAAGGCGTCGCTGAACGTGGTCCGGCGGTCTGCAACAGCTATTTTGCGAGGGAAAACCGTTCGTATCTTTTATGATTTATAAAAGTGATGGTCTTGATTTTTATGTTCGAAATGCGTGCTGGTTCCCAAATCTTCTTAATCGCTTTATGACCATCGTGGCTCGACAACTTCATGATGTCCGGCCATTAATCACGACATCGTATTTACGAGACAATGTAAAAAGTTTTACTTTCACAGTTTCCCACTGTTCGGGATTGGCTGAGTGTGTCGACAGCGTCAAAGTCAATCCGACAATTGGCCACGCGCTATTGGCTAATTGTCTTGGGAGCAGAGAGATCTGGAATCGATTGATAGCTCGCGGAGTCATTGGCCGGCACCGTCGATATCGATATGATCGATCATCGACCGCTGGGCGCCACGCGGATTGGTGGATCGCGGTAGCGACCCGCCAATCAAGCGTGCGACGGGGTCAGTTGACTGCTCGCGAAATCAATCGATCTCCAGTTCTCATCGATCTCCCAAAGCATTCAGCTGCGATTCAAATCAAGGTTTATTAGCGTCTTTTTGACCAGTCTTAATTCATTCTTAATCTTCTAACTCCCAGGAGCTTTCCAAGGGAAAAGGAAGAAGAATCTTTCGTTTCTTTCGGGAAAGAAAAACAAGCGCACTAGCGTAGTTGTTAAAAAATAAGTGTAATTGTTGTTAAAAGGACGAATTCCACGTCGGAACAAATAAAGTGGCCTATCATTGTTACATTGGTCTGAAAATATCCTTTCCTTCTCAAACACCCACTCCAAAAAGAAAAGACGTACAGACACACCCACGACCAATTAGAAAATTCAAAATCCCATCACTTGAATCCGTAGTAAGTCAATCGTTAAAAAACCGAAGTGACGACAGAAATAACACAACGAGACGCTGCCAGTTCGCAAAGAAAACCTTCTCGAGAACGCTGTTGATTTCAATTTGAGACGCGCAAAATGGACTCCGAGACGTTGTTTTGCCTCGAAACAAGTAATCTTGCAAAGGTGTAACAGACCTGCACCGAGCAGCTCTGTCACTAAGTATCCGACCGAGCTCCCCCGAACAAACCCGAAGAACACCGAACCCCGTAAGAAACCACCGGCTCCCCGGCACCGTCTCGCAACACCCTTACCGCGTTTACCCCTCTCCTAGAAATACGATTTCGCGGGAACCGGATACGAAAATCCACGAATTTGGCGGGAACCGGATATTATACGTCACGAAAAACACCTTGCCGCGACCTCACCCCTTATCACCAAACTTTACTATATAAACCACCCCGAGACACATCAAAATCACCTGTCTCCGAGTTGTATCCGGACCGAGCCTACCTAGAGATATCTAGCGAACACCAGCAAACGCCGAGGAATCACTTTGTGAGTATTTCTCCGCCGATCCGAAAAGATCGCCGCTGATAAGCAGGCCCGAATCCGTTCGCCGTGCGAACTCCGCATCCGCTCCTGCACCCCGCTCCTGTCTGTCAGACTTCGTGAGACAAATCGTCCTCGAAAGAGACATAAAACAACCTAGAAGAGGTGCGTCACCCTTCTAACAGATATCTAGGAAAGGTTGAAGTGTACGGTGAGTCACCTACACACCCGTGAGACGAGTCGTCCACGAGTTCGAGAACAACGGCTTGGTGCGTCACCCTGCTCGTTCCTCGAAAGAACCTACACCGGGAAATTGAATGTATGGTGCGTCACCTGCATTTCGATAGATCCGGCCTAGAGTCCACGATCACAACGGAAGCAGTGATCAAGTCCCTCCACCATCCTTGACCTTCCTCGTCAACCGCCGCTAGGGTCAGCATCCCCGGCTCGGTACCCCCGCGACCGCGAGAACGATCCGCCACCGCCTACGAACCCCCGGTCACCGGATACCCCACACGAAGCACCGCGAGCAAAATCCACAAACGAGTTGTTCTCTTTTTTACCACCTTGACCGCACTCCCACTCCAGACGCGCTCCTCGCCTGACCGGACCCTGGATCGGCGAGCTATTCGGCACCGAGGAGCACAACCGCGAGAAAACCGGCACACGGAAAGACGAACCGTTACAAAGGAATACTGTGAAGGCAGGAGATTCCACGTACACGACTTATATTTAGAGCGTGAGAAAAAAGGGGAATATCACGTTCTGTTTCGTGATTTGGTCGATAAAAACGACAAATTTTTCGAATATTTTCGAATATGCGAAGACACGTTCGATTACATTTTACAAGGCATAACGACAAAAATTGGAAAGCAATCCAATTTTCGAAAATGTATATTGCCGGAGGAGAGACTTGTTGTAACGTTGAGGTAAGTTATTTTTTGATTTGATGGAAATTAATGTCATCCAATAATTCCTACGGCACAGTTTTAAAGTAATATTGATTTCTGTTTAAGGTATCTATCAACGGGACTGGCATACCGTTCGCTGGCGTTTTCGTTTCGCATGGCAAACAATACGATTGCCAAAATTGTTGTGGAGACATGCACAGCGATTTGGGAGACCTTTCAAGAGGTTCATATGCCGGTGCCGTCGATGGATGCTCTCCGTACAATTGCGGCAGACTATGAACGTTTGTGGGGTTTTCCCAATTGTGTGGGGAGCATCGACGGAAAACATATCCGGATTAAATGTCCAGCGAAATCCGGCTCTATGTTTTTTAACTACAAAAAATTTTTCTCCATGTATCTGCAAGGCATTGCGGATGCAAATTGCAAATTCGTCACAATAGATGTGGGGGATTATGGCAGACGAAGCGACAGCGGTTTTTTTGGGGATACACATGTATACCGCCGCCTCCAAAACAACACGTTTAATATACCCTGTGACAGAGCAGTGGGAGGCACGACTCTGCCACATGTATTGGTCGGTGACCAAGGATATCCGTTAAAAGAGTACCTGCTACGCCCATATCCCATCAAAAGTAATCAGGAGCACGACCAACAGGTCTTTAACTATAAATTAAGCAGAGCAAGGCGATGCATCGAATGCGCATTCGGCCTGCTCGTCAGCAAATGGAGATGCCTAAAGACCGAGTTGCAGGTGCATTCAAAGCAAGTCAGCACAATTGTAAAGTGCGTGTGCTTGCTGCATAACATCGTAATAGATCAAGAAAGCACAGGTGCGGTGGCGATACAACGAACGAACGCCACGGTAGAGGACGATCGCGAGAGCCAGGCGGGCTCGCGAGACTCCACTCGCGCATCGCGGAGAGCGTACAAAATACGCGATGATTCGTGAGTAAAAATGCTGTATCCTAAGCGGTCGATAATCGATCAGTCAGCGAGTCTGCTAAGATAGTGACATGGAATTGCCGAGATGAAATAGAAATGATACACGCAACTACGCAGATTGGTTTACTGTGCCTGCCTCGTAGGTCTCACCAGCGTCTTTCTCGGGCTCGCCCAGAAGGGACAGCGGAATCAATTTATGCACCGGTCGACGATATTGAGAAGAGGCAGTCCGGACAGTAGCGACTCTGACAGAATCGTCTGGTCCCGGGTGCACTTGGATAACGCGGGCGAGAGGCCATTGAGAAGGCGGAAGAATTTCGCTTTTAATTAGACAGAGGACCCCGGCCTTGATTAACGTTTTGTCCTTGTGCCATTTTCCTCTAGGTTGTAAGGAAGCCAAGTACTGAAATGTTGGTACATCCGCTGAATCAACTGCCATCGTGACAATCGAGACACGGGGAGATCCACGAGGCTGGGCTCTGGAATGGACAGTAAAGGTTCGCCGATTAAGAAGTGACCGGGTGTAAGAGCAACTGGATCCTCAGGGACATCTGAAAGGGGTAAGAGAGGTCTGGAATTTAGACAAGCCTCGATGCCTGTCAAGAGTGTGGTCAGCTCCTCAAAGGTCAGTGTTAGCTTGCCACGGACTCGGCGGAGGTGGTGTTTTACTGAATTAACGGCAGCCTCCCAGATCCCGCCAAAGTGAGGAGCCGAAGGGGGGTTGAACTTCCAAATGATACCTTCGATGGAGGTAGCAGAGGGTGGGCCTCCGCCCTGATTCACCGATTCGAGTAGTAAGGCCTGCTGTTCACTGTTGGCTCCGATGAAGTTCCGCCCGCAGTCGCTGTACAACTCGGAGCACCGACCCCGCCGTGCCGTGAAACGTCGTAAGACTGCCAGAAAAGTTTCAGTTGACCCATCCGAAACCGCCTCCAAATGTACAGCTTTAGTAGCCAAGCAAATGAACACTGCGATGTACCCTTTTGAGGTGCGCTGACCACGACCCCGACTGGTACGAAGCTGTATCGGCCCAGCGTAGTCAATCCCAGTCCTGAAAAATGGACGACGACGCGTTATTCGAGCCACTGGAAGGTTTCCCATTTTGGGTTGGGCAGTTTGTCCCTTCCAACGTATACAAGTGGTACAATGTCTGATACAGGACTTGACCAAATGCCGACCCTTGAGGATCCAGCACTCCTGACGCAGCGTAGCAAGCGTCAGTTGAGTTCCCCCATGAAGGCACCGTTTATGCGCAGCGTCAACCCACAGTCGAGCCAGATGAGAGTCGTAGAGTAGTATGGCCGGATGCTTCCTGTCATATGAGATGTTGGTGACCTGGAGACGGCCTCCGACGCGAAGCACTCCATCGGAATCTAGGAATGGCGTGAGCTTGGCCAACCGGCTCTTGGATGACACAGGTTGGTTTTTCCGGAGCGCAGTGATGTCTTCCGGAAAGTAAGCAGCCTGCTCCAGCCGCAATAGTGTGAGTCGACTATTGTGAATCTCAGTGACAGTAAGTGTTGCCTCCTTGCTTCGTTTCCCAGTTTTCCAACGAAGACACCAGGCAAGGACTCGGTGTAGGCGTGTCAGGTTAGAAAACCGCTTGATCAAGAAGCAAGAACTTTCTAACTGACGCGCCACGTGATGAACTGTGGGTTCAGTGACCTCGATGTTGGTTTCCGGAGTGATTGCGACTGGAAGATCCCTGTATGAAGTAAGCCACTCAGGTCCTCGCCACCAAAGCTCAAAGTTGAGCATCTCCGCTGGGTACAAGCCTCGGGAAGCGCAGTCAGCGGGGTTCTCTGCGCTCCGCACATGATGCCACGTAGCGAGTGGCAGCAGCCTCTGGATTTCGGCTACCCTGTTAGCTACGTATGTTGGCCAACGTGAAGGATGTCCCTGAATCCAACTGAGAGTCACTGCTGAGTCCGACCATAGATGTAGGTCGACATCGGACAACTCGAGCACCTTGGTGACGTGAGAGACGAGTTTGGCCAACAGGAAGGCAGCACATAGCTCAAGCCGCGGCAGTGATACCTTCTTCAACGGTGCCACCCTGGATTTGGCTACAATCAATGACACGGTGGCGACTCCCTCATCGTTGAAAGTGCGTGAATAGACGACGGCGGCATAGGCTCGCTCTGAAGCATCGGCGAACCCGTGAATTTCCAGGGCCGAATTCGAGCTGCTGATACCAAGCTATCGAGGTACGCGGAAAGTCCGAAGAGCAGGGAGCTGCTGCAGGAATTTCCTCCAAATACCTTCCTCCCTTTCAGGTAGTGGTGCGTCCCAGTCTGCCTTGAGGAGCCATAGCGACTGTAACAGAACTTTGGCGACGATGATGACAGGCGCTAACCAAGCTAGGGGGTCGAAGAGCTGTGCAGTACCGCTGAGCACAGCTCGTTTTGTGTAAACAGCGGTCTGGATGGTGACAGCTGATACCTGAAAACAGTCCAAACAAGGGAGCCATTGGATACCTAGGACGCTGTGGATTGTCGGTGAGTCCCACTCCTTGATCCCTTTCCGCTCGTCGATTGGGAGCCCTTCCAAGAGTTCGCGCAAGTTAGATGCCCACTTCCGAAGAGGGAATCCGCCCGCCATGAGGAGCTCTCGGACTTCCGTCTGTTTTACCCGTGCTTCTTGGATGGAGTCTGACCCCGTCGGGACATCGTCCATGCAGATGTCCCTCAGTACGACTTGGGAGCCTCGTGGGTACAGCTGCTCTTCCAGATGGACGAGTTGACGCAAGCACCGAATTGCCAGGTAAGGAGCACAGGAGAGTCCGTAGGTGACCGTGTTCAACTCATAATCCTTTATGTCCTCCTTTGGTTCAGGTCGCCACACAAGTCGTTGCCATCGTCGATCCTCAGGGTGAACGAGAATCTGGCGGTACATCTTCTCAATATCCGCCGAGAAGACGAAGCGGTACCGTCGCCATCTCAATAATACGTCGGCGAGATTGGGCAGCAAATTCGGACCCCGCAGCAGAAAATCATTGAGCGATTTCCCATTGGCTGACGGCATCGAACCACTGAAAACTACCCTGAGTTTTGTGGTAGAACTGCTCTCCCGAAATACTCCGTGGTGAGGAAGGTAGTAGCTGTCAGCTGAAGGTGATTGTTTAGTCGTCGTCATGTGACCCATTGCTTCGTAGGTATCCAGGAAGTCTTGGTAAGCGAGCCGGAATTCGGAGGAACGCTGAAACTTGTAACTCAGTCCATTAAGCGTCCGAACGGCTGTGTAACGAGAATTACCCAACTCCGGTGTGACCTTGAAGGGCAGTCGCACCATGAAGCGGCCATCAGGTTGACGACAGTGCGTGGAGGAGAAGTGATCTTCAGCTCGAAGATCGTCCTCCGTACCTGGTACCGAGACCTCGATTTCCTTCTGTTCCCAGAACTTGGTTAGAGAGTCCATCAGCTCACGATCGACACTACAGTGGAGAACAGGGACCTCGCTGCGTCTAGTTGATTCTTCGGCGTTCGAAGAGCCAGTTCCTCCAGTGAGAATCCAACCGAAGCATATCTCCTGAGCGACTGGAGTGTGAGGAGGTCCTTTCTTGACACCCTCTCGAATAATGAGGTCGTAGGAATCTGCTCCTAGCAGGATGTCGACTGGATCGGAGTGATGGTAGGTTGGATCGGCGAGTGATAATCCTTCAAGGTGGGGCCAAGAGCTGGGAGAGGGTAAATCACGAGGTTGGTAGGTGGAGAGCTCAGCAAGAACGTACGCAGGGATCTGGATTTGATCGCCCTGCCCCTGATAGGACGTGAGAATTAACACCGTCCTTCCCCGCGTAAATTGAGTCTTGCCTCGTCCGACTCCACGAAGAGGAACCCGCGCCTGACTTCTCCGGAGGCCGAGCCGCTGGGTCAGTGATTCGGAGATTAGAGACACTTCGCTTCCGGGATCTATGAGCACGCGAGCAAGACTGCGTTGTCCAAGTGGGCCTAGAATTGCAACACGGGCGGTGCCGAGAATCACGGAAGAGCTACTAACGTCCGTTGACACATGCTGCACGCAGGAACCAGCTGCGCAGGTTTCCTTGGAGGAGGAGAAGGACCCTTCATGTATCATCGTGTGATGTTTTCCTCCGCATTTCTGACATCGCTTGTCCGACTGGCAGTCGTTGACCTGATGAGCGCCTAGACAATTGTAACACAGGCTCAACGTCCGGATGGCGTCTCTCCGATCGCTTGTGCTCTTATCGCGGAATTGTGGGCAGCGCTGAATGTAGTGCTGATCCTTGCACAGTCGGGAGGCTAACCCAGAGGGGCCGGCCTTGGACACCTGATGCACCTTGAAGCCCTTGGAAGAAACTCGGGTGGCCGATGACCCTGATTTTTTTATCTCTTCAGGCTGAGGCGACTCCAAAGCCTCACAGGCTTGTATGCGACCCGTCATGAAGCTCTTTAACTCCTCCAGGGTAGGTACTGTTTTGGTGAGCTTTATAGAATCCTCCCAATCCCGACGTGACTGACGATCCAACCGTTCGACTGTTAGTTCCACTACCCAATCACTCGCGTTGGTTACAGGTCGTTCCAGATTTGCTAGGGCATCGACTGCATCAAAGGTCTCGTCAAAAAGTCGCTGCAAGTCGACGGAGGACTCCTTGCGAACAGGAGAGAGATTTGCAAGAAGACGAATCTGTGCCTGGACGAGTAGCCTAAGATTCTCGAAGCGATCTTCAAGTTTCGCCCAAGCGACCTGGAAATTCTCGGCAGAGGTTTTGACGTTTTTCAACAGCGAGGCGGCATTGCCCTTGATACACGATTTGAGACAGTGTAAACGTTCGACCGGCGAAAGAGAAGTGTCCTTGATGATCAAGGACGTAAATAAATGGCCTGCCGAAAGGCAGTCCAATCCTTGTATTGCCCGTCGAACGTAGGAAGAGCTATTTTTGGAAGCACGGCGCGTGACCTTTGGGTGACCGTCTCGGTAACCGTTGGGTTTGAAGTGCTCGGCCCCTGAACGGTTACCTCGGCTTTGAGCTCTTCGATTATGTCTCGCAGCATTCCGGACTGTTCGATGAAGGTCTGTTGAACATCCTCGTACTCGTCCGCCTTTATGTAGGAGCTTTCCCGAATTTTTGTATCGGTCTCAGCGGCGGCCTTCACGGTCAAGTCTCCTTCCCGATAGTCTGCCCACAGTTCCTTTAGAATGCTAAGGCTTGATTCTAAGTTGTTCTCGATCCTTCTGGAAATCTCAAGAACGGACAACCGGAACCTCCGGTGCATGTGGTTTTTTCCAGAAGGATTGAGACAATAAAAGAGAGAGAAGAACAGCGCGCGTCCGTTATCTTTCAAACGCCGCTCAGTCGATCGAGACAAACTACGAATCATATTCTGTATTCATTCTGGTTTACATCTTTATTCATTTGTATCTGTTAATACTGACAAACTCGTCTTAAGTGTTGTCACGCCGCCTAATTTTCGAAACTGAAAAGTAGGGCGACTACGGGTCTTTGATAGACTTTACAGCCAGGCCACGCGCGGCCGCGCGAAACGTGGTCCGCCCGCGACAAATAGTCCGTCGTCGTTTCGAAGCGCGCTCGCTGTTCCTCACGATGACATGGAAAAATTCGGGCGCCAGGCACGCGAGCGTGCCACACGAACAACGCGAACACACTACGAATCACGAGAGCGATTTCCGAAGCGACGGGAACTACACGAACACCTGAGATAGCTCGCGAACAGGTCGAGGGTTCTATGGGAGGAAAGGACGGGGCATTCCCCGCGGCAGGAACGTTTCTCAAGGGAAAATTAGTACAAAGTTTTCGGCAAAACGATCTTTATTGACGTGGTCTTGTACTGTCGGCAGGAGCCGGCAGCGGTCAAAATTTGCCACGCGCGGCTTACAATATTCGCGGCAGGTGGTCGGTCGCGCGCGCGTGTTCCTCGCGTTGAATTTCTCGTTCGCGCGTCAAGCTCGGCAGTTACAGGATTCCGCGAGGGTTTTACAAGCCGTATCGGCACGAATCTACCGAGCTCCGGTGTTATACGCAGCAATAGTCGACGACTGGCCAAAGGACGCGGCAAAGTATGGCGAGAGAAAAACGATCGGGCACGTCGCGTCGTCCCACCG
This sequence comes from Lasioglossum villosulum, assembly GCA_963971365.1. Lineage (NCBI taxonomy): Eukaryota > Metazoa > Arthropoda > Insecta > Hymenoptera > Halictidae > Lasioglossum > Lasioglossum villosulum. The sequence goes on along the minus strand of OZ020502.1, from coordinate 11,419,770 downwards.
TGGACGGCACCGAGGATGAACGGTATTTTCACGAATTCGGCACGTTCCGCATTCCTCCGGATGGAATGTTCTCGGCAACGTGGCTTTTCACGGCCGTCTCGACGCACCGCGTGCACTTTTCCACGTTTCCCGGCTACGCAGACGGACGCGTGACTACGACGCGAAAGTATGATCCGCAAACACGCCCCAAGCCAACACGAACTGTTCACAAATTATTACGCAGAACCTGACCGGCACTTACAAAATCAACAGTCGTTCGACTCCTCTGAATACGGCAGTGCAAAATACTTTATTATTAAGCAATGATTAACGGACGACTTAACTCGGCAATGTCCTGTGGCACAGTGACCTACTTCGCGTCGGCTCGGGAACGCGGAAGTGGGGCGTCCCCCTACTCCATCATCTAATTCCGACACAGTGGTCCCAAATCCCGAAAAAGCGGCCAAAACCTAAAAAATGAACTTCCTCCTAGGGGTTTGTAAGTTTAGGGTTGGATACAATGACAACATGACCACTCAATGCCAGCAAGGGAAAAGGTAAAAAGTTTATGGTACGGTTCTGTAGTCAGTTCAAAGTTAGCCTGCGTTTGATGAGCAATTGTCGCGCGCATTAGTAGGAAATTGAACGCCCCCTTCTAAAGTGCATAACTTTTAAAATAGTGCATCAATTTCAATTCTACGAAATGGATGCTGTTCCTGGAAGTAAGTAGAATGTTTATTTGTTTTTGTATCTCCAAAATTTTTAGTCATTACGTTACACGATGGCAATATCCTTTGCAGGACGTAGAAGGTAAAACTTGATGCGCGTATTGTAGAAACATAGACATAAGTTAAAAGTTCCACGTCCACCCTAATTCCTTTTCTGACGTGTTGCTAATACATTTATCTTTAAAATTTATAAAGCTCAGCTGCCCGTAGCTTCCCGTTTGCTTATACGAGGGTAAACTTTGTTCCTTATCTATGGATTTTAAAAATTCGATGTTACAACTTTTAGTAAGTTTTATTTATAATCATTGTGAATTGAGTACATATCTGCAGTCTTATTTCCCCAGTATCCTCAGTTGTTGAAAAAGTCCATTTATAAAAGAATTACAAATTGTCTACTTTGTAGATGTTTTGCGCTTTCACACCAGCCACTACTCGGCTGTTTTCGGATAGATCTCTGTAGGCTCTCTTAAGTAAAACGACAAATCGCTATCTTATAAACATTTATATGTTGTGCGGGTAAATTTGAATGCGTCGGGAACGTGGTCCGCAGGTAGTCGCGCGGCGGAGGAGACCAAAACGCTGAGGAGGCGCTAGCTAGCACAGGTAACGGGAAAACTCCTCTACTATAATGTTTTGGGGTACTCCAAGTTATAAAAACATCATAAAAACAGTTGAGGCCTGACCCTTCATACCTTTAAATGTTTCCGGCGTTAGATAGAGCATTCAGGAACCCTACAATATACTTTGCCGGTTTAACACGATTTAAAAAAAATCTTATGCCAAAAGCAACCAACCAATCGTCACTGCAGAGACAGAAAACAGCCTTAAATTAAACAAGTTAATTTTCAAGTTATTGCAATCGATTCATTTAATTTCAGGATCTTGCGACCGAGAAGTGCGATTCAGTAGAAAGGAAATATTTATGATGATAAAAAAATATCTAAACAGCTTCAGCATCATTATAGAAAATCTGGAAAAGCAGCTGTTCGAGAAGTATGGATATTCCATAAATATTAATGCAGAAATGAAATCAGCCTTGAAAACATTGTTCAGTAAGTTGAAGATAAAATGGCAAAGCGCCAATAGATCGGAAGATAATTTTTTCCAAAAATTTAAAGAGTGGTTGAATGTATCAATTGCTTTTCGCATACCTGTGGCCACTCCACTAATCCAGAAAAATACAGGCGGTCGTCCTTGTAAACCGTTTATATCAGCTAGCGTAAGGACGAAACGAAGAAGAACAGAGAACATTCGAACAAATTTCACGCTAAACACATTGGCCTACGCCACACAGATGAGTCTTCTTGCTGCAGGTAATTTAAATGCTGCGAAAGTTGTTCAAGATGTAACTTCTGCGAGCCCAACCAGAGCTGCAAGGTACCGTAGAGCAATAGAAACACATTACGAAACAACGATGTCCGGTGATGCTGCTCTTTCTATTTTGATTGAGCAAAAATTATCAAAAAGCCAGTACGTAGGACTAAGAGCAGCAAGTAAAGAAAATAATTGCAATTTGTATCCGCCATATAAAACAATATTACAAGTGAAACAACAATGTTACCCACCCAAAATGGATATTATCATAGCAGAATATAGTGCAGAAGTAAAATTACAGTCTTTATTAGACCAAACTATTAAACGTATTTTGAAATACCAAAATACTGTTATAAAAAGTTTGAGTGCAGAAGAAGTAAGCCATATGAATTTAATTTGTAAGTGGGGCTGTGACGGAAGTTCTGGACAAAGTGTCTATAAACAAATATTTACCGATGAAAGTAAATTCGATCGTGATATCTTCTTAACGTCACTCGTGCCACTGCAGCTATTATCAAGTAACCAGTCATCTCCGACAGAAATTGTAGTATGGAAAAATCCACGACCTTCATCTCCACGATTTTGCAGACCAATTAAGATTGAGTTCCTGCACGAAAATACAGATGCGATAGTACGTGAAATAGAATATATTGAGGAGAAAATAAAGGCACTTGTTCCCTTTACTACAGTCGTACCTGGGAAAGAAATTTCTATTTCATACAAATTGGCAATGACGATTGTAATGTATTCGCGCGGCGACAATCGCGTAGGCCTCGGCGAAAGCCGAGCCGAGCCGAACCGCTCCGAGTGCGGCACGGCGGTGCGACGGCATGGCGATTCGGTTACGACCACGCGATACGAAAACACGTGTAAGCGGAGATATATTAAAACGTTACACTAACTGGACTAGTTCTTCTCACGCCTTACCCACGTCCCCGACTAGCACAGAGGAAACATAGCAACTGGCGACGAGGCGACGGAGAAGAACTGAGAAAGCAGTGAAAATCGGGCCGAAAGTATACGCCACGTGCGCAGTTTGAGGTTAGTTCAGACACGTGGTGTACGGCCGACTAAGGTTACCCACAACAGTGGACAGTGGTGCGTGGTGTCGAACGTGTGTCGCGTGAATGAGTGTGGCAACGTGATAAGCCGCGACAAAGTCTGTAAACAATAATTATTAAACAGTATTATCAGCACCGGGCACGAGTGAAACCGAACATTACCCGGGGTGACGTCAATAAATGAGTAAAAACAACGAGGAAACAGTGGACGGTTTCGAGAGTTCTAAGAAACAATTAACGCTTACAGCAGCTCAGCATTTGTTGAAACCGGAACTCATTCAAGAATTGAGAAAACGCGGTGTTGTGTGCGACGACAGTGATAAACGCGACAGGTTGAGGAAAAAACTCGTCGACCTAGTGCGGGAAGAAATTGAGAAAGGGAATACGGCAAAGGTCGGTAATACAAGAACCGACAACACAGATAGACCCGATACAGCCGATAACGTGAGAAGCGCAGCAGCGGAGTCGGACAACATGGCAGGCAAGCTAAAGATTGAATTCAAGCTAAATACAGACGACTGGGAGGCATTTACGGAGAGACTCGAATTACACTTCAAATTGAGAAAAACGGAGGAGGATATGAAAACCGCAACGCTACTGACATGTGTGGATGAGGAGGCCTACATTTTATTTAGGAATTTATGTGTTCCAGTCAAGCCCGCAACGAAAAGCTATGCGGATCTGGTTAAGTTGATGTCGAGCCACATAAACCCGAAACCTTCGAAGGTCATGGAACGTTGTACATTTAACAAGGCGAAACAAGGAGAAAACGAGTCCATAGCCGAGTTCGCAGCGAAACTACGAAAATTGTCACTACACTGTGAGTTCCAAAACCTTGATGACGCCCTTCGTGACCAGTTTGTTTGTGGTGTTTACGACGAAAACACGAGAATCGAATTATTCAAGATAGAGGACTTGACATTCGAAGACGCTTTGAAACAAGCGCTCGCACGGGAAGGCGCTGTAAAAAATGCCGCAGGCGCTGAAAAGATATTTACAAAAAGTACCATAAAAGAAGAGGTGTTCGCCATAGAACGAAATTCCAAATACAACGCCAGAGGGAAATGGCAAGGGCAAATCCGCCGACAGGCACAGAACGAGAGGAAGTGCTACTGCTGCGGTGAAGCCGGACATCTTGCAAGCATATGCAGATACCGAAGTGCGACCTGCCACGGCTGTGGAAGGAAGGGCCACCTACAGAAGGCGTGCAGGTCCAGCAGGACGCAGACGTCCAACCAGTTCCTGGAGGAAGGAGCTGACGGCGACATCGACGCATCGACAAACAATTACGTAGACTTTTACTCGATTAAGGCGAATATAAAGGACTCAAATTATTGTTACAATTTAATCAGAGCCGACCCAGAATATTTAGATGTCGAAATTAACGGTAAAACATTGCCAATGGAAGTGGACACAGGTACGTATTTCACAGTAGTATCTGAAAAATGTATAGATAAATATTTCAAAGATTGCAGGATAGATAAAACATGTACAAATTTAGTAAATTATGAACAAAATCCTATGAAGCCGATAGGGCAATTAAAAAATCTGGAAGTAAAACTAAAAGGACAAAATAAAAACTTGAATTCCTTTGTTTTGCGTGGAAACGGACCACCATTAATAGGTAGACAGTGGCTAGCCGAATTCGGATTATGGCCGCTAAATGTCACAAGTATTACGGGAGACAATAGTATGAAAGCGTTGTTAAATCTAAACGTAGAAAATGCGGAAGAAAGAATATTAGCAGAATTCGGCGAACTTTTTGGTAGCACACCCGGGTTATATAATAAAAAAGAAATCAAGTTACATTTAAAGAAAGATACCAGCCCGGTAGCGTTGCGCCCTAGACATGTACCCTTTGCATTGAAAGAGAAAATTGAGCGCGAAATCGAGAGGTTAGTTTCGCTAGGTCATTTAGAACCTGTAGAGTCAAGCGATTGGGCTACACCGATAGTTCCAGTTTTGAAGCCGAATGGCGAGGTTCGAATCTACGGCGACTTCAAGGTAACGGTAAATCCACATATCGAATTCGCTAAACGCCCATTTCCTAAACTTGAGGACATTTTCAATACACTACAAAAGGGTCTGACAATCTCACAACTCGACCTTCCGCATGCATACATGCAAATCCCGGTAGATACAGAATCGCGAAATTTGCTAACAATTACCACCCACGTGGGACTATTTAGATATACAAAAATGACCGAGGGTACGGCACCAGCGCCGGGCGAATTTCAACAAATCATGGACGAATGTTTGCAAGGGATCCCAAACACTATTGCGTACATCGATAACATTTTTGTAACGGGTCCTACAAATGAAGAGCACATGGAAAATTTACGGCTGGTATGTAAAAGATTACAGGAGCGTGGTTTGAGATTAAACAAGAATAAATGCGACTTTTTCAAAAAACGTATAGAAGTATTAGGTTACGTGATTGACAGAGATGGGTTGCACAAGGCTAAATCCAAAGTGAAAGCGATGTACGAGGCGCCGCGACCTGAAAACAGCAAACAGCTGGCCTCATTCCTGGGTCTTATTAATTTTTATGCAAGATTTTTGAAACATAGGGCTGACAAACTAAAGCCACTTTTTGACTGTGCTAGAAAAAAAAATTCGAGTGGAATAGGGAATGTGAAGACGCTTTTCGTTGGGTGAAGAATGAAATAATCTCACCAAGAGTACTTGCGCACTATGATCCCAATGAAAAGTTGGTATTGGCCTGCGATGCGTCCGACTACTGGTTGTCAGCGATTTTGTCGCACAAATATAAAAATGGTTCGGAGAGACCGATAGCGTTTGCGTCGAAGCTAATTCCGAAGAAAGAAAGGGGTCGTGCAATTATAGATAAAGAAGCGAGTGCGATCGTGTTCGGGTTCATGAAGTATTACGATTTCGTGTTTGGCCAGGACATAATACTACGTACGGATCATAAGCCATTGGAAATAATTTTCGGGCCAAAACGAGGTATACCATTAACAGCAGCATCGAGGCTGCAGCGTTGGGCATATTTCCTGTCAGGTTTTAGCTACAAAATCGAGACCGTAAAGTCCGAACAGAACGGAAATTGTGACGCATTATCACGTCTACCGATCAACGACAGTACTGATGTGTTCGGTTCGGACTTTACGCCAATGTATTATGTAAAAAATAACATAACCAGCTTGGATTGGCAAGGAGTGTCAGATGAAACAAAGAAAGACAAATTGTTAAATAAAATAGTGAGATACTGTACGTTGGGGTGGCCAGGAGACCGTAAGGATTCGCCGGCTATTGAACGCAGTTTTTTTGTCAAAAGAAATGAAATCTCAGTAGAAGAAGGTTGTTTATTTTGGGGCAACAGGGTAATTATACCCGAATCCTTGCGGTCGTCTCTGATCGACGAATTCCATGCGTCACACCTAGGGATAGTAAAAATGAAAGCGTGGGCGAGATCGTACGTGTGGTGGCCAAATATCGATAGTGATCTCGAGAATGTAGTGAAAAGCTGTAAAGTCTGCACGGAAAATCAAAAAGCGCCACCGCACACACCCATGACACCATGGCCCTGGCCAGAGAAACCTTGGGATCGCATCCACGCAGACTTTCTGGGTCCGTTTTACGGCGATATGTACTTAGTAATCGTGGATGCGCACTCGAAATGGCCAGAGGTCATTAATTTCGGAAAAAACACGAAAGCGAGCGCATTGATTAAAGTATGGGAAACATTGATTGCAAGACACGGGCTGCCAAATCATGTGGTCACAGACAATGGAAGACAGTTTGCATCAGCCGAATTTAAAGAATTTCTGAAAAAGCACGGGGTCAAGCATAGTTTTTCACCCCCATACCATCCGGCTACCAACGGAGCCGCGGAGAATTTCGTAGGTACGGTTAAGAATAAAGTATCAAAGATCGTTCAAGGGGGGAAGAATGTGAGGTGTGCGATGGACAGTTTCTTGTTTGACTATCGTAGCACACCTCACTGTACAACCGGCAAAACGCCAGCGTCGCTATTTTACGGGCGGGAACTCCGAACGCGTTTCGACCGGCTAAGACCGGATTTGAGAAACAGGGTGTACGATAAACAGCAGGCGCAGATCGTCGCCCGCCCACACTCGCGGAATGTAGTACTCGAGCCAGGCGACTCGGTTATGATCGACAATCACGGGACAACAGGCGGTAAGCGCATTGAAGCAGTAATTGCTAAGGCGCTGTCACCGTCGACATTCGAAGTTAGAACCGAGACTGGCACAACGATGAAACGGCACACCGATCAAATTGTAAAACCGATGCGTCGCTCGGAGAGAATTGCGGGGCGCAAGATGGGACCGTAAGACCCATTTAAAGTAGGGGAGGAATTGTAATGTATTCGCGCGGCGACAATCGCGTAGGCCTCGGCGAAAGCCGAGCCGAGCCGAACCGCTCCGAGTGCGGCACGGCGGTGCGACGGCATGGCGATTCGGTTACGACCACGCGATACGAAAACACGTGTAAGCGGAGATATATTAAAACGTTACACTAACTGGACTAGTTCTTCTCACGCCTTACCCACGTCCCCGACTAGCACAGAGGAAACATAGCAACGATGATAGATGGTAAAGTCTGCAATGCTGTATCATCTACACTATCAACACAGCGTTGGTATTTATGTGGAGCGACATCAAAAGATTTTAATCAAATTGACATGACGTTAAAAAAAGAAGTCAATGAAGATCATTTGCGTTTTGGACTCTCCACGTTACATGCGTGGATTCGCTTTTTTGAATGTTATTTACATATAGCATATAGGCTGGATATAAAGAAATGACAGGTATCCACCAAAAAAGAAAAATAAATAATGAAAAACCGTAAAGGCATTATACAAAATAGTTTTCGTTCGCAACTGGGACTAGTCGTGGATCGCCCAAAGCTAGGATTCGGAAGTTCCAATGACGGCAATACGGCTCGGCGTTTTTTTCATTACCCGGAAGTATCTGCAGCCATAACAGGAGTTGATGAAGAACTTATAAAGCGATTTCACATTATTTTGCAGGCCGTCTCAAGTGGTCACAAAACAGATATTTTCAAATTTAAAGAATATACGGTAGAAACTGCCAGAAAATTTGTCGAATTATACCCTTGGTATTACATGCCAACTTCGATGCACAAACTTCTCATTCACGCACCACAAATAATTACGTCCGCTTTGCTGCCAATCGGTCAAATGTCAGAGGAAGCACAAGAGGCCTTACATAAATATATTAAAAGGTTTCGAGAAGATTTCTCGCGGAAATGTTCACGCATCAAGACAATGGAGGATGTTTTCTTGAGACTTACGGTGGCGTCAGATCCATATATCTCAAGTATAAGGAAACTGCCGACAAAAAAAATGAAAAGTTTGTCTCCGGAAGCAATAAAATTGCTGCTTTCGCCATTTGCACCTTATGAGGAAGGGCAAATGGTTACACAAGAAGAAGATGGTTCCGAAGAAGGATCGCATATCGAAGACGATTCGGACGAATAAATATTATGTAAATAATTTACAATTATATTCATTGTTGTGCAACGTTGCCCCCGCGCGAGCGACTTTTTATGGCCGTCGTACAGGGTCAACCCCGAGGATTTACGGGCTCTGAGGCCGGGCCGTGCGCGGCCGCGCGGGCACGGTCCCCTCGGGACAAAGTGCTTCTCCGGGGAGGCTCAATCGAGAAGCAAAAATTCGAGTTCGGGCGCCAGGTACTCGGGAGTACCGCACAAAATGCCAAAGAGCACCGGGATCCGGGGAAACCGAATCCGAAGCGAGCCTCCGCGGAGCGCGAACGAAAGGATGTCGCGAACGGCCAGGAATTCGGACACAGGGGATAACGGGGACTACCCTCGCGACCGGGTGGATCACGCAGGTCGACAGTAAGCAAGACGGAATCGGCTCGAAGTCATTTATTGAACTTAGTCCAACGTCCGGATTTTACAGGTGAGCGGCCACGTGGCCGCGAACCGGGAGCCCGCGCTCCTTATACACTTTGGCGATGGATGTTCGTTCGCGGAGCGCGTTCGTCGTTCTGTACCGTCCGCGAAATTGCAGGTGGTCGGGATTCTACGCGCCTCCGCTGAGGCGGAATTTCGCGAAGCGCAGGTGGACGGCGCGACGGATTTTCGGGACTATCGCGGGAATTTCACGTCCGATCGCCGACGGGAATCGACTCGCCACGCGCGCTGAATAATCCGCGGTCGTACGAGTTGGAAGAACTCGTAGACTCCGCGCGTTCGCGTGCGAATTTCGACGCCCGGCCGCGGTTCGCGATTCGGTAATTATTTCGCGACGCTATTCAATTTCCGACGCGACTCCTGAGGAAGACTTCTTATTCGCGGAGGGAAACGATACTCTTGCTCAAAGCGTCCTCAAGACGGACGCGAGCCGAAATTCGAGGACGAGGCGAATCCGCGTCGTCCTCACACCAAAATGGACGAGCCAACGCTAACGCGAGATCGGGGAATCACAAGTCGACTTACCGTGGATGACTTTTTCGGCTCGGCTGTTCTCGCTTCCGAACTTTGGGGCCGGATCTCAGTGGTCGGGAATCAGAACCCACTCGCGACTTTTCACGGGAATCGAAACCGGGACTTCGGAACTACGGAATTATTTTCGGACGTGCTTGTCTTCCGGAATTCAGTGCGACAGTGATTTCCCGATGCGCGCCGATCGCCAGCTTCGATTCTCGCTCTCCCCCCACTCTATCGGCCCTACCGAATTCCCGATTGGCGCCTTCCGCTTCGCGACTAGAAGATCGCAGGATCGTATCCTCGGGCAGGTCCTTGGGCCCCAGACCTGTAATTCTCGCCAAATGTTCGCCTTTTTCGGCGAACGGGGAAGAGCCATTCTTCTCCCCTGGAATTCTTCCAGCCACCCCCGCCGGGATTCAGTGCGAACGGGGTGAGACGACGGCCGGACCACCCATATACGATGATTAATCTGAATCTCTTAGTCCCGGTACGCCGTCTCCGTGGATCGAGATTTCCTCCAATGGTACCAGTACTGGATTTTCGCCAATTAGTGGCCAATGGTTTTCCCGGGACGATCCTTGAGCGGGCGCCTTTCGGTATTTCCTCTCGGCCAATCGTGCCCTCGGCACGTTCCTGAAACGTTGCCGTACTCGGCACGCACGATAGGTGGCGTTAGTCGCGTGAATATTTTCGGAAGTCTTTCCTTCAGGAGCGCTCTTATGTCGACGAGTGGTTTCGTGCCCGTTTGAGGTCGGTCCGGTCCCTTATTAGCGGTTATGTAACCGTTTTTCTAAAACGGGGTGACGTCGCAAACTTGCAACGTCACAACTCCCCCCCCCTTAAAATGGACCGGACTGACCGATGATTGTCGACCCTGTGATTCCCGACTCGTCAAAGTAGAGCGTTCCCTCCGGAAGTCAACCTTTACAATGGAGCCTTCACCGCCGGACAAACACGCCTTCGCCCCTTCCTGCTCCAAGTTTTCCTAAATGCCTGAAAATATTCGAAAATACCCGAAAATACTCGAAATTTCGGACAAGACCAACACACAATCTAACTACGGGTGGGAAGGTAACAACTAAATAACGAATTACGCTTTCTTTTATGCGGAAATTAACATAAATGTGCTTTTTATTTCCCCTATGCCGTAACTTAACTTTCCCTAGGGGCGGGATTACAGAACGCGAAAAAAAATTTTGTACCCACAGTTTTTGGGTCTGTCCACGGGACTTATTGGGTTGGGAGAAAACTTAAACAATCATCTTTTCTGTTCTCGGAATTCGGAATTGACAACGAGTAGAGACTTATTTATCCGGATTAATAATACTAGTTTTAAACAGTTGGGGCACCCGGCTTCGGATTTCCTCCCCCTAAAACGGGAGTTTGGGGAGACCCAATTTCTCCCGATGGGCGTCGTTCATGCGCTTCCACGCTTCCTTGCATGACGGGCAGGTCCGTACTGAGACGTCCGGCCTACCGCATTTAAAGCAGATCTTCTGCTTACCCTGTGGGCATTTGCTGCGGTTATGACCGTACTTGCCACAGTTCCAGCACGCGTCCGGATCCTGTGCCTTCCTGGTGGCCTTTCCCTCTACCCACTCGTCATATTGGAGCCAGTTCGTTACTCGGTGTCTCGGCCGGTGGTATTCCGGGATTTCCTCCATTTTCTTTTCCGGCTGCGCTCTGTTTTCCGGTTTTTCCGGACTTGCTTTCTCCTCCCTTACCGGAATTGTTTTCGGTGGGCACCTGAAATAATCTTCCAGTGCCTCTATATTTGAAATTATTCTCTCTATGTTTTTTTCTACTATCCTCTTCGGTGTCGCTGTTTCTGGGGTGATTTCCCACGATGAGTCCCCAGCATTGGTTGGGTTTTCCTGGGTCCCTTCCGGAGTCGGTACTTGTTCCGGGTTTTCTTTCTCCGGGCTCATCGGTACTGCTAGTCCGGATTCGTTTACTTCCAAGCTGCCCAAGAGGTCCTCCACTACAACCTCCTCCGGTTCTTTCCGTAATGGTGGGAGGCAGGTCCTAAGCCATCTGACGTTTTCGGCTAACAATTTGAGGTCTTTTGCGATGACCTCGTATCTCGCCTCTATTACCGGATCCATTGTGAATCTCTGCATCTGAAAGGTGTGAATTTGCAGTGGCGGGCTGTTCCGTCGGTATTTCGTGAGGTGGAACGTACGTTTTGAGGTCCGATACGTGGACTTTTCCCGCTTTTTGCCCTTCTAACGTGACTAGATGGTAAACTACGGCTGACGGTTTGCTTTTAATTCGGAAGGGTCCGACGAACTTCGGACTGAGCTTCGCAGCGATATTCTGCGCGGCGGACGACAATACGTGATTTCGTTTCAAGACTAAATCACCTATTTCGAATCGTTTATCCCGATGACGCAAATTATAGTATTTTGCCTGGGTTTCATACGCCCTATCGAGATTTTCCCCTACCCAGTGGCGCAATGTCGCGAGATGCGTAATTCGTTCCTTCCACTCCCCGGTCGGTACTGTGTCGATCTCTATTGGCGGTTCTTCCGCCGCTCTTTTACATTTAAAAGGTCTTGGCTCTCGTCCGAAATTTAGGAAAGCCGGAGACGCTTGGAGTACTGTGTGTTGTGCGGTATTGTACGCGAATCGGAATTTCGGGATATTCACGTCCCAATCGCGATGATCTTTACCAATGTACGAAATTATCATTGTTTTTAATATCCTATTCACCCGTTCTACGGGATTTGCCTGCGGGTGGTACGGAGGCGTTGTCGATATTGTAATTCCGTATTCTTCCGCGAGACCGTGAATATCTTTATTTACAAATTCGGTGCCGTTGTCGGTCACGAGAACCTCGGGCGTTCCCCAACGCGAAAATAGTTGGTTTTCTAGCGCCTCCGCGATTTTTGCCCCGGTGGCCTTCCGGAGGGGACAGCACTCGATCCACTTTGTAAAAAGATCTTGCATAACTAATAAATATGAGAATCCTGCACGACTGCGGGGAAGCGGACCCATTATGTCTGTTGCTACCACCATCCATGGTGCTCCGATACGACGCCTTCCCATAAGCCCGGAGGGGAGGGATTGTTCCACCTTCGATGCTTGGCAAATGGGACAGCGTCGCACGTATTCCACGGTGGTACGAAACATTCCCGGCCAAAAATATTTTTGTGCAATTCGGTGGTAGGTCTTTTCCACCCCTAAATGAGCCGCTTGCACCTCGTCGTGCGATTCTTTTAATATTTCTGTTCTCTCATCTGTCGGAACTACTAATTTCCATTCGTCCAGATCTTTACCGAGAATTTCCGCGATCAGTGGATCGGTGCGACGATGGTAAAGTTTCCCCTCCCGGATGGACCAGTCGGGAAATCGCTCCGGATTCGCTCCTATTTGACGGAATTTTTCTTCATACCAATCTGTTCGCGTCGCGGCCGCTATCGGTAATCCATCCCTCTCGGTTCCGGTTCCCTCGAACATTCGCGAAAGCGCGTCAGGCACGTGATTTAATTTGCCTTTTCGATATTGTATTTCGAAATCATATTCGAGCAGTTGTAATGCCCATCGCGCGAGTCTCCCCGACGGATTCGTTAGTTGTCGAATCCAACGAAGACTACTATGATCCGTAATAACCGTGAATCGATATCCTTCTAAATACGGTCGGAATTTCTGCACGGCCCACACGACAGCGAGGCATTCAAGTTCCGTCGCGGAATATTTTCGCTCTGCGCTGTTGAGTGAGCGACTCGCGAACGCGATCACCCTTTCCTCCCCCTCGATCTCTTGCCCTAATACCGCTCCTAACCCAACCGTACTTGCGTCGGTCTGTAAGACGAACGGGATTTCGAAATGTGGACACGCGAGGGTCGGCGCAGTCGCGATCAAAGATCTTAATTTTTCGAAGGCGGATTGTTGTCCGTCCTCCCATTTCCATGTCTGCCCTTTCCGAAGCAAGATATTTAATTGTTCCGCGACAGTAGCGAATTCCGGAATGAATCTTCTATACCAAGAAGCCATTCCGAGAAATCTCCGTAACTGTTTTAAATTTTTAGGAACCGGAAAGGACCGAATTGGAGCGATTTTATCCGCGTCGACTTTTAAACCCTCGCGACTGACCACAAACCCTAGATATTTAACTTCTTCCCTACCGAATTCGCATTTTTCGGGATTTACGATCAACCCGGCCGATTTGATTTTATTAAAAACTCTCTGGAGCCACTCCATGTGCTCTTCAAATGTAGTGGTCGCGATAATTATGTCGTCTAAATATGCGAACACGTAGGGTTCCATTTCCGGCCCAATTAATCGATCCAATAAACGTTGAAACGTTGCCGGTGCTCCAGTGAGCCCGTATGGCATTCGTCGGAAATGAAACAACCCTTTTCCAGGGACCGTAAACGCGGTAATTTCTTTACTATTTTCTTCGAGTGGTATTTGAAAATAGGCTTGGCTGAGATCGAGAGTGGAGATGTAGCGCGCGGCGCGTAATTTGTCGAGAATGCTCGTCATAATAGGCAACGGATACGCGTCCTTCTTCGAAACTGCATTTACTTTGCGAAAATCTAAGCAAAATCGATATTTGCCATTCGCTTTTTTAACCATGACTATCGGGCTTGACCACTCACTCTCAGATGGTTCAATTATTCCATTTTCCAGCAGCGAATCTACCTCTTTGTAAATCGCCTGCTGTACTATCGGCGAGACCGAATAGGACCTTTGTTTAATAGGTCTATTGTCACCGACATCTATTCTGTGAGTGGTCAACGTTGTCATTCCCGGAATTTTCGCAAAGTCCGCCAGTTCCTTTTCCAGAAACACGCGTAATCGCTCCTTTTCCGTATTCGATAATGTTTGTAGGCCGCAGCAGAGTGGTTCGTTCGATTTGGGACCGAAGGGAAATTCGATTGCCGGTCGCGACGCGAAATGCCACTTTGCTCTGTGATATTCGACAACGATACCGAATTCCGCGATCGCGTCGATCCCCAATAATAACGGGTTCACCAAATTGTCGAGAACGCGTACCGTAATCTCTCGAGTTTCTTCTTTTATTGTAATACGTAACCGAGCTTGTTCCGTCGCTTTATCTATCGCGCCTGTTGCTAGTAAAAAATAGCACGTTTTATTTGTACGCGATGTTTCCGCGCGATCTCCTACTGAGCGAATCACCGCTCGACTCGCAAACGATATTGACGATCCGGAATCTATTAAAGCTCGTGCGCGATACGTGCCGATTTTCGTTTCAATAATTAATAAAGATGGTTGCGAAATTACATCTTTTTCCGAATTTAATTCCGCGATGCGGGCCGAAATTATTGTGGGCGAGCCCGTTCCGGCCCCTGCGAACGGCTCCTTCGGAAGTTTTCCGGATTTTTCCTGCAATGACGGCATTCGCGGATTGTTACTCCCTGTTCCCCGCAACCGTAGCAGTGTATTTTACGCTGTTCCGTACACTCCCTCGCCCAGTGGCCTGTTCGTTGACAGTTCCAGCATTTGCCTTTTACCGTCGGTTTGTAGTCCGACGGTCGAACGGCGCAGCTAGCAGCTGTCACTTTCGGCTTGCCGCGATTCGGTTGCGGTCGGGAATCTTCGTCTCCCGTCGCGGAGTCGTTCGCTCGGCGCGTTGCTGCGTAGCGACGTTCGGTGGCAGGGGGTTCGCGGGGACGGGAGGGTCCCGCTCGGAATCCCTCGTCGTCGCTCTCCCCCCTCTCCCGTTCGCGCACCGCGTAGGCCGATTCGTACTGCTGAAATTTGTACGCTTTTTCGCGACCTAAACTTTTTGTGCGTTTATTGTATCGGCTCGGATCGTAGGCGAATGATTTGTTCGCTAGATACGGAGACCGATACAACTCCGCATTTCCGAACGATACGTAACTTTCCGCTTCCCGTAATTTCTCTTCCAACTCTCCGAGAGTTTTGATGTTGTCTAACCCTATCCCGTTTCGAAGTTCGTCCCGCGCGCTCCAATAGATTCGCCGAATGCACTTTTCTTCCGACCACGGATTTTCCAACCGGCTTATCATCGTTCGCATGAACGTGAGATAGTCGCGTACCGGTTCATCCGGACCTTGTTTCCGGACTCGTAGATCGTGTTCGAGTAATTCTTGATAATCCGGGTCGAAATAATTTTTCCGGAATTCTTTCACGAATTTTTCCCATGACGTTAATGTTCCACGGGACGCGTACCATAGAGCGGCGACTCCGGAAAAGCAGATCGGCAGACAGCGTAAGAGGTCGGCATCTTTTAAGTTTGTACAATTCCTCATGTCTCGGAGTCTGGTGAGGAACATTTCGGGATCCTCCTCCGGTTTTCCCGCGAAATTTAGTTGCCATTTTCTCATGACCTCGTACGCTGAGGCCGCTCCGCGTCGTTCCGTCGGGACTTCTTCCGTTTGAGAGGGTGTATCTATTACGGTCGCGGGTCGTTTCAATATCGGCAGCCTAACTCTTCCGTGCCTCGGCATTTCCGGGACTCGTAACGTCGCGGTCGCGGTCTGGGATTTTGGCGGAGGGCCGTCCGGATCCCATTTAAGCGAAGTGACATACTCCTCCTCCGCGTCCGTCTCGTACGGGCTGTAATACGACATGTCGTCTCCGGTGGTCGACATTTTCGCCACCCGGTATTTCTCGAGAATCGACTGTCTACGCGACGTTTGTTGTGCCCCTTCGATTTCGAGGACTCGCTGCCGCGCGCGTTGTTTACTTTGCGCGTCCGGACTCTACGGGTGTCGAATAACACGTCGCCGTCGCACGCTCGGAAATTGCTACAACGTATTCTCGTGCACGAAATTAGAAACTCGAGAACGCGTTATTGTCAATCGATTCTGACCTTATTTATCGAATTTATCAGTTCAAGTTCAAATTACCCGTATTTGTTCTCGTTATTCTCGTCCTTGGACGATTTCCGAATTCACACAGTACTCTTCGCGAATGGTTTTTGCCTCTCCGGACAATGCGAACGCAAACACCACGGCAGTGTTGCGGGATTGCGAAAAAAAAAATTTTCCAAGATATACGCGACAAATACAATACGAACACGAATTTTGCGTGCGGGAAAGGAAGCGTTTGCCAAACTTTACTAGGGCTCGGAAATTATTGCCCCTCACCTCAAAACGTATTTTCCCCTCACACAATCAATAATTTAACATATCAAATAATTAAGAAACATCTCTACGAAATAATTTAAATACTGGGAAACAATTAACAAAAAAAAACAAAAAAAAATAAGAAATAAAACAAAGTGTCGCACTGGCTCTCTAAAGTCTTCCTCAGCGAGCTTCTTGCTCGCGCGGAACGCAAAATTTCACGAATTCAGGAGTGAGCGAATTTCGCAGCGGTTTGTAGCGTCGGAAATGAATAGTTCGCGGGCGCGCGATCGGTTCCGGAATTTTCCTTCCCGTACCGTCGTGACCTGCGAGAGTCGACCGTTATCCCTGCGCCTTTCTCCGTTCTCGGGAACAAACCCTTACGAGAGAAAGGTCCCTGTTCGGGCGCCAATTTGCAACGTTGCCCCCGCGCGAGCGACTTTTTATGGCCGTCGTACAGGGTCAACCCCGAGGATTTACGGGCTCTGAGGCCGGGCCGTGCGCGGCCGCGCGGGCACGGTCCCCTCGGGACAAAGTGCTTCTCCGGGGAGGCTCAATCGAGAAGCAAAAATTCGAGTTCGGGCGCCAGGTACTCGGGAGTACCGCACAAAATGCCAAAGAGCACCGGGATCCGGGGAAACCGAATCCGAAGCGAGCCTCCGCGGAGCGCGAACGAAAGGATGTCGCGAACGGCCAGGAATTCGGACACAGGGGATAACGGGGACTACCCTCGCGACCGGGTGGATCACGCAGGTCGACAGTAAGCAAGACGGAATCGGCTCGAAGTCATTTATTGAACTTAGTCCAACGTCCGGATTTTACAGGTGAGCGGCCACGTGGCCGCGAACCGGGAGCCCGCGCTCCTTATACACTTTGGCGATGGATGTTCGTTCGCGGAGCGCGTTCGTCGTTCTGTACCGTCCGCGAAATTGCAGGTGGTCGGGATTCTACGCGCCTCCGCTGAGGCGGAATTTCGCGAAGCGCAGGTGGACGGCGCGACGGATTTTCGGGACTATCGCGGGAATTTCACGTCCGATCGCCGACGGGAATCGACTCGCCACGCGCGCTGAATAATCCGCGGTCGTACGAGTTGGAAGAACTCGTAGACTCCGCGCGTTCGCGTGCGAATTTCGACGCCCGGCCGCGGTTCGCGATTCGGTAATTATTTCGCGACGCTATTCAATTTCCGACGCGACTCCTGAGGAAGACTTCTTATTCGCGGAGGGAAACGATACTCTTGCTCAAAGCGTCCTCAAGACGGACGCGAGCCGAAATTCGAGGACGAGGCGAATCCGCGTCGTCCTCACACCAAAATGGACGAGCCAACGCTAACGCGAGATCGGGGAATCACAAGTCGACTTACCGTGGATGACTTTTTCGGCTCGGCTGTTCTCGCTTCCGAACTTTGGGGCCGGATCTCAGTGGTCGGGAATCAGAACCCACTCGCGACTTTTCACGGGAATCGAAACCGGGACTTCGGAACTACGGAATTATTTTCGGACGTGCTTGTCTTCCGGAATTCAGTGCGACAGTGATTTCCCGATGCGCGCCGATCGCGAGCTTCGATTCTCGCTCTCCCCCCACTCTATCGGCCCTACCGAATTCCCGATTGGCGCCTTCCGCTTCGCGACTAGAAGATCGCAGGATCGTATCCTCGGGCAGGTCCTTGGGCCCCAGACCTGTAATTCTCGCCAAATGTTCGCCTTTTTCGGCGAACGGGGAAGAGCCATTCTTCTCCCCTGGAATTCTTCCAGCCACCCCCGCCGGGATTCAGTGCGAACGGGGTGAGACGACGGCCGGACCACCCATATACGATGATTAATCTGAATCTCTTAGTCCCGGTACGCCGTCTCCGTGGATCGAGATTTCCTCCAATGGTACCAGTACTGGATTTTCGCCAATTAGTGGCCAATGGTTTTCCCGGGACGATCCTTGAGCGGGCGCCTTTCGGTATTTCCTCTCGGCCAATCGTGCCCTCGGCACGTTCCTGAAACGTCGCCGTACTCGGCACGCACGATAGGTGGCGTTAGTCGCGTGAATATTTTCGGAAGTCTTTCCTTCAGGAGCGCTCTTATGTCGACGAGTGGTTTCGTGCCCGTTTGAGGTCGGTCCGGTCCCTTATTAGCGGTTATGTAACCGTTTTTCTAAAACGGGGTGACGTCGCAAACTTGCAACGTCACAGTTGATATACAAAGTGCAATTTTGTTTGTCATTTATACATATTTACCTATCCACCACTCAAAATACATTTAATGCGGACTGTTGTCTAAATTTTAATCGGCCATATTCTTTTTCAAATTTTCAACTTCATATTCGTAATCAGCAACCCCGAAAACCCCAAAAAGATAATTTTCTAAGCAGGCCCAATCATTTTTTAATGTACATCTCCGCCATATTGGATCCGCCATTTTGTTTTTTGAAATTTCAACTTCATATTCGTCATCAGCAACCCCGAAAACCCCAAAAAGATAATTTTCTAAGCAGGCCCAATCATTTTTTAATGCACATCTCCGCCATATTGGATCCGCCATTTTGTTTTTTGGAATTTCAATTTCATATTCGTAGTCAGCGACCCCGAAAACCCCCCAGTACGAATTTGTGAGAGCATTAAAGTACGTTTAGAGGTTTTGGCCGCTTTTTCGGGATTTGGGACCACTGTGCGACGGTGCGACTCTCGGGCCTATCGCAGGGGTTCTCGCGGCAGGGGCGCTTCTCAATCGGGAGCCCCCTTGTCTTCGGCAATTTGTCGATCTCCGAAGACGGTGTTCCCTGATTTTCCGCTGCGCGCCTCGAGGTTGGTACGAGCCGGTCCGGCAGTCTGCTCGTGATCTACTCCGGGTGAGGGGCTGACGGGACGGAGGGTGTGGTCCTCTCCGATTCACGAGGTCCTCGTCCGCTCCTCCAGGCTTGCTGGCCTGGGCTCGCCCCAATCCCGACATGTTCGGTACTGCATCGGTGTTGCGATAGGTCCTTTGAGTGCCTCGTCGCGAGGTATCTTCGCCAATTAGCGGTCGGAATTAGGTACCGGGTTCCTTCGTGGAGTCCGGCTACGATCCTGTAACTTTGCGTCGCGCTCCGTGGCGCGACGTTTAAAACGTGTTAATACTCTGCCACTGGTACTCGGATTTTCCCAGGGAGAGCGATCGCAACGGCCCTTTCGTTTCGGCACTGCTCGAGGTGACCCGGTCCTTCGTTAAGGGTTCGGAAGGACGTCGGCAAAACCTGCCACATCACAATGCACGGAACTGGAGCAGCTCCTGCCCCCCACCACCGAGGAAAGGCCCCAAAGGTGGGGAGAAGGGGCCCCCACCAACACAATAAACACTGGTGGGGGCAATTCACTCCCCTCAAACAATCCGACAAAGGAGGGGGAAGGCTGGAAGAGATGGAGGCGGACGATCCACCACCTCCAACGGCCGCACCCCCCAAGGGGGGGGAGCCGAGAGTTCCCGCGACACGATAATGCCACGGAAACTCCTCATTATGCAGTCCAACCTGAACCGCTCCCGTCGTGCACAGGACCTCCTTGTGAAATTTTTTTTTAAATTAATAAAAATGGAATATATGTAATTACGTTTGTTTATTCGGTGGAAAATTTCCATCCTCTCGTATAAATTGCATTCTTGAATGAACTTCTTTCGAAAAAAACTAAAAAAACTAAAAAATCTAAAAAACTACTTGACCAATATGGACCAAAATCTAATCAGCTCTAAGTTACGACGGGGCACATCGATTGCATCATTCATCATTCTGATCGCATTGTTACTTTTTCAGAAAACGTTAACGAAAAATTTGATAACATAAAAACGGCCATACGCACGCACACACACACACACACACACACACACACACACACACACACACACACACACACACACACACACACACACACACACACACTAACAATTTGATAAAAATAGTCTAAAATGACTTCAATAACCATGAAACGTGAAGATCTGCTAAAAAATCGATTTTCGATTTTCGGGGTAATTACAGTAACTTCCCTATGAATCGGGAAGTTAAAAAAAAGGGCTCCAATGCGACATGCGTACGCTGGAATGAGTGGTCCATTATAGATCTGATCTGGGCTACACCATCAGCTGTGCGACATGTGTCCGCCTGGAGAGTGGCCACTGAATGGGGGTCACTCTCCGACCACCTCCATATAGTTATGGAGGTGGAAGCCACTCAAAGAGCGGACCCCCCCCAGAGGATAAATAGCACCCGTTCGGTACCCGTCAGATGGGCACTCAAGCAACTGGACGAGGACGTCCTGAGGGCATCAGCTCTCGCCTATTCATGGGCGACACCGAACGAGCGCGGGCCGGAAGAGGGGGCGTCACACTTCCGGGGCATTATAACGGCGCTATGCGATGCGTCAATGCCCCGAAGAAGTGGACGACCCCCAAAGCGTACTACGTACTGGTGGTCGGGCGACATAGCGGACTTAAGAGAAGCCTGGTCCGCGCCCGACGCCAGTACGTCCGCGCTCGTCGTCGGCTCCGTCGTGGGAACGAAGCCGACGAGGCGAGAGCGGCCGCCCTATACTCTGGATACAGGACGGCCAAGATCCTTTTTTTCTTTTCTTTTTTTTTTAACGAGGGGGAAACGAGAAACCCACCTCCTACCAAACACGGACTTCAAAAACACCCCCGCGCGGTCGCCTATTTAGCATTACTTCGCGTGAGGGTGGTTTGGCATAAAAACTGAGTCAATTATAATTATTTACATTAATTATCATTATTCCTAGGTCTATAAAGAATTTATGTACAATAAAGCCTATATAAT
This sequence comes from Lasioglossum villosulum, assembly GCA_963971365.1. Taxonomy (NCBI): domain Eukaryota; kingdom Metazoa; phylum Arthropoda; class Insecta; order Hymenoptera; family Halictidae; genus Lasioglossum; species Lasioglossum villosulum. The sequence goes on along the minus strand of OZ020502.1, from coordinate 11,398,377 downwards.
ATACAATTAAAATTACAAGTACAACTTAGAAGCTAAGTTTATATTGCTTAGAATTAACTTTTTTGTCCTTTCTCTGTCTGCGTTCATTTTTATCTCTATTAATGTTTTTCAGTATGTTTTCTCTTTCCTGTTTCTGAATTTCTTTTTCAATATTTTCTTTATCTTTCATGCAAATATTTGTGAAATTGATAGTTTTCTTTCTCGTCTTTCCTTCTTTTAATAAATAAATTATTTTTTCCCATCGAAAATCAGCATCGTTTATCAAGTCATTTCTCTGGGTATTCCATCTGGTACACACATCAAACATGTGTGATGGTCCATCAGGTTCATTATTGCAAGCGATACACATATTAGTCGTAGCTTTTTTTCTTACATAGAGATAATTCGCAAAACATCCTTGTCCCGTAATAAATTGAGTGCAGCGATAATTGAGGAGGGGAGGACCCCAGTCGATCCACTCTTTAATAATTGGGATGAGTTTATAGGTGACTCTCCCATTGTCAGACCTATCCCACGAAGCCTGCCACTTTTCAAAGGTAGTATCTCTTTCTAACTTTTTGGCTGAATTTACTGTTTTTTTATAATGTACATTATTTACATCTACGTTTCTAATTTTATCAAATATACGAATTCTCTCCTCAATCAACAGGGTCCAAGGAATGACACCAGTAATAACGCATAGTGCGTCCAACGAAACGGTTCGAAACGACCTAGCCACTCTGGTAAGAGCCATTTTTTGAACTCTTTTAATTTTTTTAATATTAGCAGCGTTTTTCACCGCAGTGGACCAGATAGGTGACGCATACATTAGTACCGATTCAGTTACTCGAAAATACAACATCCTGGATCTAAAGGAACAGTCTCCTACATTAGGCATCAAACCTAGCCAAAGAGTCGGCAACCTTCGCCGCCTTATTAGTGGCGTATTCTATATGTCTGGTAAACGTTTGTTTACCTTCAAACAATATGCCAAGGTATTTGACCGTTGAGACCGGTTGCAATACTAAATTGTTAAGCACTATATTTAAACCCGTAGTTTTCTTACGTCCAGTAAGAAGGACTACTTCAGTTTTCTCACTAGCAAGTTCTAGGTTGTTCTTATCAAACCATTTTTTAATTATATTTAATGCCTTGTTTGTAGCCGACGAGACTTTGTCAATATTTGGACCTGCGACAACCACCGCAACATCAACAGCAAAGCCATAAATGGAAACGCCTTGGGGTAAGTATATTCTAAGTAATTCATCATATTGTGTGTTCCAGAGAAGAGGGCCCAACACTGAACCTTGGGGAACGCCAGCGTGGATCGAAATGGATTTCTCACCAAAGGTAATATGTCTGTCATCAAGATAAGATTTAATAATATTAAATAATTTAGTCGGTAGTTTCCTTTTCATTAAAGCTTTAATTATGTTAGACCATCTCAACGCATTGAAGGCGTTTCGAACATCTAAACAAATCATAATGCAGTGACCTCCTTTATTTTTGGTAGCATTCCATTGATTAATCACCTCCACCATAGCATGTATGGTGGACTTACCTTTGCTAAAACCAAATTGATTTTTTTCAAACTTTATGAATTTCAGCATTCTGCCTTTCAAACAGTACTCTAAGACCTTAGCAAGATTTGACAATATGCTGAAAGGTCTTCATCCAACTTTTCCATCGGCGCCTGGCTTTTTGGGGATCAAAACCAATCTACCATTTTTCCATTCTTTGGGGAAATATCCAATATGGTAGCATATATTAATGACTTTAGTAAGATGATGTCCAGCTATACGACCCAGGATCCAGACAGCTTCGGTAGGTAGACCATCCAAACCTGCGGCCTTCTTTTTGACGCATTTTACTGCCTCTCGTACCTCTTCCAGGATAAAAGGACCATCATTGGCATCGTAAAAACCGGCCCAAGTATACACCGGAATTTCATCATTGTCCTGCGGAGACGTTATAAACAGTTTGTTAACCACTTGTTCAGTTTCAGGACCATCCAATTTTACAGGGGGACTACGGCCTGAGATGACTTTCATGACCGTCTTGTAGGGTTTACCCCATACGTCGCTGTCAATATGATCAACCAGCTTATTGCAGGCACTACGTTTAGCCTTAATGATGGCATACTTTAAGGCTCTCTTAGCCGCCCTGTAGGTCTCAAGCTTTAGCGGAATAGACTCCAAGCGGTTAGCAAACTTATCATGCTGTAGTTTGCGCTTAGCATATTTGCATTTACGCCTCAGCTCTGTCAGGTCCTCGCTCCACCAGAAGATTTCTTTTTTGTATCTTATATCTACAGGTAAGTATTTACAGGTATTATATATATATATAATTTATTAATTTAATGTAAGAGTCAACATCTTCTTTGTTAGAGATAAGCATAGGGTTAACTACTTGGCATGTGCGTTTATAGGTTTTAACAAATTTAATTAAATTTAGTTGTTTTTTATGTTTTTTCAGGATCTTTATCATCATCGTAGTCAAAGATATGCTCAATATACAAATGATCTGAAGCCGAGTAAGTCTCGTGGAGTATTCTACTTTCCCGTAGGTGTCGAATAATTTCACCGCCGCATGCCATTATGTCAATTGTTGACCTACGACAATTTCTTTCAAAAGTGAAATTTCCTTTACTGTGAACAAGGGAGAGTTCCAGTCGATTACACTTGGTTGAGCCCCAAGCCGGAGATTTGGCATTATAATCACCTATAAGTAGGCACCTACGCGTGTTGAAGGCGCCAAGATCTGTTTCGAAATCTGCAACTTTCTGTTCGAAGTTCTGTGTAGATATATTAGGGGATACATATCCACTACTTACGATCATTTGACCAATTTTCACCGATACCATACCTTCTCTACAGGTGATTACTTTAACCCCATCATCAGTAATAGGTGACTTTCTCACCCATATAGCAGAATCTCCTTTTAGGTCCGTGAACCACAAGGGAACAATCTTCCAAGGCTCGGATATGATGACGATATCTATATCTCGCTCGGCTGCGGTTTGAAAAAGTAAATCTTGTGCATCTCTACACCGATTTAAATTAATCTGTAGGATTTTAAGAACTTCCCTTCTAGCTCTTTCTTCTTTACTACTTTTATAATTACTCTCATTTTTCTTTATCTCATTTTTTTCTTTCTTGTTTTTAGGGAATCGCGAGGAATCAGGATTTCTACTTTCATCATGGAACAGGTCACCACGGTAAGTATTTGATTTAATATACTTCTCATTTGTTTTTTTCTTTTTTAGGTATTCCAGGTAACCAGGCTTTCCATCGTCATCAACATCATCCAGAGGAGGATCATTAAGGTAAGTATCAGCAGGGTTAATCCTGCCTATATCAGGTAAGTTATTAATATTGTTTTTACTCTTTCCTTTTTTAGGTAAACTAGCGCTAATATTTTTTTCTTTTCCAGGAACACTGCGTCTACCGGACATCTGCATTTCAGGTAAGTATATTTGATTATTTTTAACTTTTCCAGGTAAAGCATTAAACGATTTTTTCTGTTTATTTCAGGTGAACCCCCAGGATCTGCAGGTAAGCTTCTTCTATTGGTTTTAGTGTGTATTTTCATTTCTTCGACTATATAATCTATTTCTTTTATAGGTAACCTATATATACCGGTACTAGTTGACGGTGAGTTTTTTAAGTCCATTATCTGTTTTATTTGTCTTGTCTTCTTTCACACCTTGTGTATTTCTACTTTGTGCATTAACGTTTTTTCTTCTGTCGCGATATTTAGTTTCCTCTAGCGCTTTCCTATACGCCGGGCAGCGAAAACCGCCATCTCTGTGACCTTCGACATTACATATTATGCATCTCTCTTTTTCAGTACATTCAGGAGCTAGATGATCATCTTTTCCACATCTACGACACAATTTGGATCTGTCAGTACCCTGACAGTACTTCGCTAAGTGTCCATACTCTCTACATCTAAAACATTGGGTGATGTTTTCTCGTTCAACTATACGGCACGGACCCCAGCCAACCCGGAAGGATTTACAGGCGAGCAATTTATCCGCAGCCACTGCCGAAGTAATGACTGTTGCGTTCTGTCGTCCAGCGAAGGCAGGTCGGAGAGCCTTAATTTCCAGATCCTCTTCAGGTAAGTCAGGTAAGTAATTTAAAATAGCTTTAGTAATGTCATCTTTATTAATGTCTCCGTCTAATTGCCTAAAGTGTAATACTTTTTTCAGAGGGTTTCTGCTAGCAGTTACAACTTTGGCGCCAAGAATTCTATTATTGACCATAGAGGTAAAATTAGCAGCCTTATTATTATCACCTTTAATCGTAACGAGGACTTCTCCTTTTTTATTGGACCTTACTCCGGCAACGTCAAATCCTTCTTTTTCTATGTCTATCTCTTTCTTAAGTTCTTTAAGAGTATCTGCGTATGATTTAGTACCATTATTAATACAAATCACCTCGACATTGTCTTGAGTTCTTTTTATTTTGTTTTTATTTCTGTTACTATGGACACTTGTGTCAATATTTGTTTGACAAAAGATAGCTTCTATCATTTTTCTCAATGTGAGGGAGTCCATTTTATAGTCATCGTTATTTATAGATATTTTAGATCTATTATTTTCCACGGCAATATCTTTTAATTCTTTAAGTGTCATGAAAACGGACTCATGATCTACAGGACTGTCCTCTTTTTCTCTGTCGACCAAATGGTAGAAATGTTTTTCTTTAAGGAGCCGTTTATTCATCGGCCTATCTTTTCTTCCAGCCAGACTGGTAGCCATTACAATATACCGGGTGATTCACGAGAAACAGGCCACCTCAATAGATCTGTTAGGACTAGAGATGGAAGAAAATGTTAGAGAGAAAAGTTGTACTGTTAAAGGGGACAAATATAGTGGCATAAAAAATGTGCCGATTGTAGTCGTTTTCAAGGTCTTTTAAAGGTCATTTACGATTTTTAAAAAGCACCATATATTTTTCACTTCACAGTGTTGTAGCTGATGTCAAGACGAGTTCAATGATGTGGTACACTATGACCTTCAAATGACCTCGAACTAGAAAATTTGTGATAAAGCAATGATAACTTCAAAATGTGTAATCATTTTATTTGAACTAAATTAAATGTTCGAAATTATGACCTTGAGCAGTAACACAAACATTTAAACGTTTTACAAGGCAATCAATTGTACTTCCAATTGTTTCTGTTGAAATTGATCTACAAGATCTAATTATTCTTTCTTGCATGTTCTCTGGTGTAGTCGGTTGATCCCGATATACATCATCTTTGAGTGTTCCCCACAAAAAGAAATCCAAAGGGGTAAGATCGGGTGAACGAGCTGGCCATAGTATGTGTCCATTACGTCCTATCCAGCGATTTGTAAATTTATTGTTTAGAAATTCTCTTACGGTACGCGAAGAATGAGCGGGACAGCCATCGTGTTGGTACCACATTACTTGACGAATTTCTAAAGGAATATCTTCTAACAATATTGGCAATGTTTCTTCTAAAAACGTAAGGTATCTTGTTGCGTTTAATGTGCCGGGAATAAAATGGGGTCCAATTTTTTTATTATTCAAAATTCCGCACCAAACGTTGACAGTCCAGGGTCGTTGTTTGTCCACTTGTCGTAACCATCGTGGATTCTCATTACTCCAGTAATGCATATTTCTTAAATTAACTTGACCATGATTTGTGAAGGAAGCCTCATCGGTAAATAATACGTTACTAAAAAATCGGCTATCATTTCTAATTTGCCTCAAACCCCACTCACAAAAATTTACGCGATTTTCAAAATCTCTTCCATGAAGTTCTTCATGGAGTGAAATATGATACGGGTGAAATTTGTATAATCGAAATATTCGTACGATACTTGCTTGGCTAACGCCACTTTCTCTACTGAGTTGTCTAGTGCTGATGCAAGGATTTACATTTACTGCACCCCTTTGGATTTCTTTTTGTGGGGAACACTCAAAGATGATGTATATCGGGATCAACCGACTACACCAGAGAACATGCAAGAAAGAATAATTAGATCTTGTAGATCAATTTCAACAGAAACAATTGGAAGTACAATTGATTGCCTTGTAAAACGTTTAAATGTTTGTGTTACTGCTCAAGGTCATAATTTCGAACATTTAATTTAGTTCAAATAAAATGATTACACATTTTGAAGTTATCATTGCTTTATCACAAATTTTCTAGTTCGAGGTCATTTGAAGGTCATAGTGTACCACATCATTGAACTCGTCTTGACATCAGCTACAACACTGTGAAGTGAAAAATATATGGTGCTATTTAAAAATCGTAAATGAACTTTAAAAGACCTTGAAAACGACTACAATCGGCACATTTTTTATGCCACTATATTTGTCCCCTTTAACAGTACAACTTTTCTCTCTAACATTTTCTTCCATCTCTAGTCCTAACAGATCTATTGAGGTGGCCTGTTTCTCGTGAATCACCCTGTATATGCGCGTATCGGTTCGTCTTCCCCTTGTACTCTATCTTTCGCGTTTCTTTCCAAGTTCTCGTAATAATTGGGATCGCCAAAAAATCTGCGGCATTCCTTTTTGAAGCCTTCCCAATTCGACTAGGTACTTTCGTTCGTTTCGTACCAACGCGCTGCTACCCCGTCGAGGCAAACCGGCAAGCACCGTAGGATATCCGCTTCGGAAATATTCGTGAATCGTCGTTGCTCCGCGATACGATCGAGGAAGGTTTCATGATCCTCCCCGGTTTTTCCGGCAAACTTAATTCGCCATTTTCTCATAATTTCCGAAACGGTTGTCCCTCGGCAGCGTAATGATCCACCCGGTATGTTAATGTTCGCGGAGGATGACTTTATTTTCGCGTCTTGATATTTGTCGCGCGTATTACTGGGAACTTTAAGCGTTACCGTATTTGGGTATAGTTGATTTAAATCCCTTCTTGTTTGAATTTTATTGTTAACTAAATCGCTTGTCGATTCCCCATCTGTAATTCCCCCTTCCGCTTCTTCGAATTTCTCGCTAACGGTTGACTTATTGTCCCCCTCGTCCTCTAGTGGGTTTAGCATCGTGCGCGTTTACTTTATGGCCGAAGCTTGTCTCTATTTATTGCTCTTCGGTATGTTTACGCTAAGGTAGGGTACCCGAGCGCGATGACTTTACTTTAACCGGCAGCGAACAATACCGCTATTCACCTTATAATCCGTCGTATATACAAAGAAAATGTTATTAGGGAACACGGCAGCACAAGTAAAAAAAATGTATACGCGTTTCGTTTCGCTTCGCTTATTGAAACAATCTTATTTAATTTTAAATTCTCAAACCGGCATCTCCAGCAATTCTTGATTATTTCGCTAATTTAACCGTCAATTTACCACAATATTAATATTTGATTTGACACTAATTATCCGTGCACGACTAGTACAACCCGGACATATCTTCCACCACCACATTTATACAATGGACATAATATCAAAATATACAATATTCAATTTCAATAAATAATATCAATAGTAGATTGGTCGATCCGCCGGTGCTGCCAGAATTCGAAACTCGTCAGCGCTATGCCGATTCGTTTCTCCTTCTTTGGTGAGACTAGCGAATCTCTCAATCACACACAAAATTGCAATAAATTTTATCTGGCCAATATAAAATCAGAATAAAAATATACTAAAATATCCGGCAAAACAAAATAGCATTCACAAAAAATTCTCAACAACAATATAATGTATATATAAAATATCAATATAATACGTCTAAAATATCAATAAATAATTTCCATGAGTAAATTAAATAACGAAAGTAAATAATTTAAATAAATGGTGTAAATACGAAATTAAATAACTTAAATAAGAGAAATAAATAATTTAAATAAGAGAAATAAATAATTTAACTACAAAGAACAAATAATTTAAATACGAAAGACAAATAATTTAAATAAGAAAATTAAATACTTTAAAATAACAATATCAATAAATACTTTAAATATTATTGGCCAGAAATCACATCATAGAATAAATCACATAATCAAATAAATCACATAATCAAATAAATCACATAATAAATACAATAATCTTTATATATTTTAAATATTCGTGGCTGCTGCGTGGCTCGGCGCGGTTCGGAAAAATTTTATCGCTAATTTTCCGGGGGTTTTTGTTTGTCCGAGCGACAAGCTAGTGTTCCAATATTTGCAATTTGACGCGTATTCTTTTCCGGCAATTCTATTTATCCGATTTTCATCTGTACGAGGGTCCTGTCCGATCTGCGTGCTTTCTTGGGAATACCCGTAAATTGATATTTTCGTGATGAGAAATCTACATGTTCGGGCGCCAGTTTATCACGCTGCTTATTTGTCCGGGTCAGGATACCAGGTACCGGGAGGCGGAGAAATAAACGGCTACGGGTTTTATAGGTGAAACCGGGCTGCGTCCAGCCGTGATGGGCGCAGTCCACCCGCGATAAGCAACGCGACTTCGAGACTCTCGATCAACGTTTTAATATATCGGGCGCCAGGCACTCAGAGGTGCCACACAAAATTATCCACGAAAAGGGAATCTCGAATTCACGTTCGCGAGGACCAGAATAGCTCAATAAGGGCCAGGATTACACGCGGGATCGGGCAGGACGTCCCCCCACGGCGGGGACGGACCTCGTGAATGACTCGTACAACCTTTGATATGAACCAGAGAGTTTATTCACGGCAAAACGACAACTATTGCAAGAATGGCTGGGTTACGGAATCTATGGAATAAACAGTCGGTCTGTAGGTGATATACATTGCGGCAGACAGGAAAACAAAGTGATACGGTGTGACCGGCGACAGGCCGGCAAGTACGCGGTTCGCAGAGACAAGATGGCCGCGCTGGAATTTTTCCGTCGCGCCAATCGGCACGACGTTCGCAAATCTACAGTATCGGAACTTAGTTCTTACGGCGTCCCAGAGAGAGCGCTTACTGCTAGCGATTTCCCAATTATTCTGCTAGAGGGTGGTCCGTGCTTCGCGATTTTACTTTCGGGTTTTCTTACTATTGTGTTATCGTGACGTGGTTATTTTGCCACGTCACAGTACTTATAAACTAAACGATTTTTATTGTTTGCGTAAATAGTAAAAACTATATTTATATTCCCGTAAAATTGGAAACATATAAAACATTTTAATCTATATAATAATTACAAATTAATAATTACGTTTGTTTGATAAAACATTGAAGTACAAACAATACAATTCGTTTAATTTATAAATGCATATAAAAAAAACAAGAAAAGAAAGTTGAGTTGAGGAGGATTCGATCTCGAGGCCTTCGGAGCATCGACTAGAACCTTTAACACCGCACCGTGACCATACAACATACTTGTAGAAGCTACTTCTGTCTGTTACTTGACAGCAACGAACATGCTTTACACATACTTTTCTTTTTCAATGTAAGCCATTTCCTAAAATATAATTGTTTAGTCTTCTAACTGTAATCATGTATTAGAAGATTTAGTCGCATTTTTACATATATCATCGTTTCCGTACATCCGCCTACTTTCTGTTTGCTCCCATCACTAGGCACCGCAAGGGGATTCGCTCGCTGCGCCGATACTGACCAAACCGTGCGTTCGGCGGCATACTTTATTAACTTCCCGATTCATAGGGAAGTTACTGTAATTACCCCGAAAATCGAAAATCGATTTTTTAGCAGATCTTCACGTTTCATGGTTATTGGAGTCATTTTAGACTATTTTTATCAAATTGATAGTATGTGTGTGTGTGTGTGTGTGCGTGCGCGTATGGCCGTTTTTATGTTATCAAATTTTTCGTTAACGTTTTCTGAAAAAGTAACAACGCGATCAGAATGATTGTTCAAGACTGGCGCGCCCGAGCGCCATATTGACAAACCAGCCCCTAGTGCTTGTTTTTTTAATGGATTGTAATATAAATGTTTTTGTACTTTCATCGATATTCTTTGAAAATGTATTCTCGGCAGTAGCGATGAATAACTCACTCTTGCATTGGGATAATTTTCGATTATTCTAAGCGGTAACATTAGCATTAGTCGCATAATTAAAAAAGGAAAATAAAAAAAAAATTTTTTTAAAATAAATTTGTTTAAATTATAAAAAAAATATATGTAATTATTATGTTTGTTTCTTCCGTGGAAAATTTTCGTCCTCTCGTATAATTTGCATTGTTGAATGAACTTCTTTCGAAAAAAACTAAAAAACTACTTGACCAATATGAACCAAAATCTAATCAGCTCTAAGTTACAGCGGGGCACATCGATTGCATCATTCATCATTCTTATCGCATCGTTACTTTTTCAGAAAACGATAACGAAAAATTTGATACCATAGAAACGGACATACGCACACACACACACACACACACACACACACACACACACACACACACACACACGCACACACCATTTTGATAAAAATAGTCTAAAATGACTCCAAAGACCATGAAACGTGAAGATCTGCTAAAAAATCGATTCTCGATTTTCGGGGTAATTACAGTAACTTCCCTATGAATCGGGAAGTTAAAAATAGTCTAAAATGACTCCAATGACCATGAAACGTGAAGATCTGCTAAAAAATCGATTTTCGATTTTCGGGGTAAAAAAACATGAATAGCTGTATGCTCCACTAGCAATGCGTACCACTAACCCTCTCGCCAGAGCAGTTCTACCCGCGAGCTCGCGAAGCGAGCGAGCAACAATAACCAGCTAGTTAACTTCCCGATTCATAGGGAAGTTACTGTAATTACCCCGAAAATCGAAAATTGATTTTTTAGCAGATCTTCACGTTTCATGGTCATTGGAGTCATTTTAGACTATTTTTATCAAAATGTTCGTATGTGTGTGTGTGTGTGTGTGTGTGTGTGTGTGTGTGCGTATGTCCGTTTGTATGGTATCAAATTTTTCGTTAACGTTTTCTGAAAAAATAACAATGCGATCAGAATAATGAATGATGCAATCGATGTGCCCCGCTGTAACTTAGAGCTGATTAGATTTTGGTCCATATTGGTCAAGTAGTTTTTTAGATTTTTTAGTTTTTTTCGAAACAAGTTCATTCAACAATGCAAATTATACGAGAGGACGGAAATTTTCCACCGAAGAAACAAACGTAACAATTATATATAATTTTTATTTTTTTTTTATTAAAAAAAAATTTTTTTTTTCATTTAAAAAAAAATTTAAAAAAAATTTAAATGCATTTGTAATTTATTTTGCAACATTACTATGCTATAACAAGGAACCAAGCGAGCAACGAGCATACGATGTTGGTTCAAACATTTTGATAAGTAGAAAACTATTGAACTTCCCAAAGAACGTATAATCTTCTTAAAACGTATACTAAATAAATAATGATAATAATATATTGCAACTAACGAATCGGGAAGTTCTTTGTGTGGCTCGTGGAGAGTCACACACAAAATACCATCCGTACCACTAACCCTCTCGCGAGCTCGCAAAGCGAGCGAGCTACAACACCCCCACCTGCGAAGCTCGCGAAGCGAGCGAGCAACAATAACCAGCTAGTTTTTATTTTGCTATTCGTACGTTTTAAGAAGATTGTATGTTTTCAGGGAAAGTGATTATAACACTGTATTGGGCATATAGAGTATGCCCAACCATATGACGTATGTAGTCTTTTGAATTTAAAAAAAAAAAAAATTTTTTTTTTAAAAACTAAAAAACTACTTGACCAAACTTGACCAAAATCTTATCAGCTCTAAGTTGCAGCGGGCGACTTCCAATGCATCATTCATTATTCTGATCGCGTTATTACTTTTTCTGAAAACGTTAACGAAAAATTTGATACCATAGAAACGGACATACGCACACACACACACACACACATACCGACATTTTGATAAAAATAGTTTAAAATGAATCCAATAACCATGAAACGTGAAGATCTGTTAAAAATTCGATTTTCGATTTTCGGGGTAATTACCATAACTTCCCTATGAATCGGGAAGTTAAAAAAAACCATTAATAGCTGTATGCTTCACTAGCAATGCGTACCACTAACCGTCTCGCAACAACAACCCCACCCGCGAGCTCGCGAAGCGAGCGAGCAACAATAACCAGCTAGTTTTTTTTGAAATTGTTCCACAAAATGGACACTTCTGAGATTTTTGTACAAAGTAGGTTAGTATCATAGCAATATTTTAGAATCTTTTGGTAGGTGTCACCCCAGGGGAAGATAGTTAAAAAAATTCATAAAAAATTAATTATTTTCAACTATAAGTAATTAGCAGAAAATTCTGAAAAAATCTGCAATGTAGAGTGTATCTATATCTTTTATTTGCCGTTTATCACATGTCGATATCTTTTCTTGTTTTAGAACAAATTGCATTTTGAGTGCGTGGGAATTTACCCCAATATCACTCTTATCGGTGGGGGTAGACATTTGAAATTTTAAACAATGTTTTTTTAGACGTAAAACTATGTTTTCACACAGAAATCAGGAAAATCGGAGCGGGGGTCTCTGGCCCATGCTTATCTTGCTATACCCTTTGTGTTTCTTAAGAACTCTAATTTGCCTAGTTAAACGATTATATTCTCGAAGAATATTCAAATCACCTTATTTTTCTAAAGCAATTCTTAATGGCCGGCAAAAGCGGGTGCTCTGGGGTGTCAGATTAATCCATTTACACGCCTCTCATGGGCTCTTCAATAGTATGATACTCATACTGGTTACGAAAAGCGTCTGATGTGTGTTTGGGTTTCCATTTTCTTCATTTTCATTATGTTGATGTGGATTGACATGACCAGATGAATTATCAAATTCTATAATGGTAATTAGCTGTAGATTACGCAAATTCTCTTCGTCCCACTGTAATACCACTGAATTACTGTGATAGGGCGATCTTGATCGATCGGAAATGACGGGGATTGAAAAGTGAAGCGTGGATGAGCAGGAGTGTGAACGTCTGGATTTGAATGTGAAGCGAATGGACTGTATAGGAATGAAATGAGGTTGAAGAGATCTATGATAAATTAAACTGTATTTCAGCACTATTATAAGATTGTCTAATATGTACACTATTGCAATTTAAATAATTTAAATAAATGAGCTATAATATTAACTGTGACGTGGCGTTGTAGCCAACGTCCTCCGGTACCGAATAACGGAAGACCGGGTCACCATGGGCGATTATTTCATATTTTGAGCGTCGCGCTAATTTGCGCGACGCACATTTTGCAGGACCGTCACCTGGTCCCGAGGGGACCCGGAATACTTTTTCCCCGCGGAGGAACCGAACGCGAGAGGCGCCGGCGAGAGAATGAGTTACCGAAGGATCGACACGGCCCAGGACGAACAACCTGGAGGCGCCGTCAAAGAGCAGAACTGGCCAAGAAGATATCTCAGCTGCTTTGGCGTCAACTCAACCGGGAAGCAACCCGGCCTGCTACCGTATTGGCCAACGTCAATCGCCTCATGAAGAAGCGGCGAATCCCCGTCAACGCTGCCGGAGTAACCGCCAATCGCCGGACGCCAGGGACCGCCGCGTAGAGCGAGGCCCGTGCCGAAATTCGGACAGGGATAGGTCGAAGCGTTCCGCGGGGAGAAGCGTGCGGAAAAGGGGGACGCCTCACTTCCGCGTTCCCGAGTCAACGCGTAGAGAAGGACTCTCTGATTAGACATTGTACACGACATGCATCTTTTGTACACCGCTTGCGTAATCAGTAATATTGCGACGCACGCTTCCGGAAAGGGAAGGAAGGCCCGACATTGTCGCGGACGTGCGAACCAGACCGTGTGGTAAGTTCTAGTCGGATTTCTTATCGATTATCAGAGTGATTCTTGTTTCGCGTTGGCTCGGTGTGCGTGACGGGTTCGCGATCGCGTCGCGGAAATTCGATGTCGCTTTGCGGCTGCCGGCTGCAACCAGTAAGCGGGCGAAACCATCCATCGAGCGGTGACGCGCGGGGAATATTGTTTTGCGAGGGCGAAGCCCAATATTCCGATTTAGCGAGGATCCGCGCGTCACCGTAATTTTCATACACACCTCGTGTCGTCCCACGGTGAAGAGTCGTCGGACTCGACTCCCGGAACGTAGTAATTCACGGCGCCCCGCGTGGCGAAAATTGTCAGGCCGCGATCATTGTGAAGGGCTCGACCTTCACACTTCTTAAGCTCTCGCACCTCTCCAATACGCACACCGCCGTCATAGAATTAACCGGTCCCCTCGGCCCTCTGTACTTGGTCAGCTGTTACTTTCAGTACAAAGACCGTATAGAGGCCGGAATCGCGTCCCTCCAAAATATTATCGATTCCCTCCGCGGAAAGCCGATCTTCTTCGGAATCGACGCGAAAGCCAGGTCCGCGCTGTGGCACGACCCGCTCCCCCCAGCTCAAACACGTACAACAAGCGTGCCTGGATCCGTGAGAGGGAGTTTGAGCGTTTCCTCGCGCAAAACACCCTCCAAATCCTTAACCAGCCTGGAAACCCCCCCACATACAGTGGTCCCTCCGGCGCGTCTTGTATAGACGTAACGCTGCGGACTACTGCAGCCGATTCTCTGTCCTTCTCCTGGAGTGTTCTTGATGGCAGGACCTCCAGTGACCACAATGTCATCCTGCTTGAACTAAGCAGTCATAATACAATTCCAAATCCTCCCCCCATCCTTGGCAGATTTGCGTGCCACAGAGCGAACTGGGACGAATTCGGAATTGAGTTCGCGCGACTTCTCTCCGAGGGCGCTCCCCCTCTCGAATTTTCCTCCCGCGACGACGTCCAGACAGCTGTCTCCCATCTGGAGAGGGCCATACTGGGCGCTGCCTCCCTGGCCATCCCGAGGAAAAGGTGGCACCCCCGTGCCGTTCCCGGATGGACAGAAGAGCTTACGCGCCTCAAGCGCTCGTCTAATCGCCTCCGTAGGCAATTCCAACGCGAGAGGGATCCCGCTCTCCGAGAAGAGAAACGTCGCGCGTACTCTCGGGCCCACAAGGAGTATCGGGCACTTTTCCGCACCTCCGCAAGGAGAGGATGGAGGGAGCTTGTTACCCGAATGGGCCTAGAAAATCCCTGGTCCGCCCCATACTGGACGGCGTTCGGCAAGAAGATTGCTCCGCAACTTCTTACGTCGATTTCGACCACCGACTCAACGACCCAGAGCTGGCATGAAAGTGCCAGTGCCCTGCTCGCCGCGCTCTCCCCGGACGACTCTGCTCCGGACAGCGAGTCGCACGCCATCACGCGACGCGACTTCACTCTTGAAATCAACACCCCCAATGCCCCCGAATTCTCCCTCGCGGATCTACATGTAATAATTAAAAACCTCGGCGACAACCGCACGCCCGGCCCCGACGGTATCGAAGTACCCGTTCTCAAGCAGGCCTTCAGCCGCTCCCCCGCCCTATTTCTCAAAATTTTCAACGGGTGCTTAAAATTCGGCCTATTTTCAGAATCGTGGAAAACGGGAAAAATCAGGGCGATCCTCAAATCCCCTGATAAACCCGAAACCGCGCCCTCCTCTTACCGCCCCATATGCCTGCTTCCCGTTATTGGAAAGGTGATGGAGAAGTTAATAATCACCGGATTAGGTGACCTAATTAACAAACATCCGCTAGCCTCGAACTCGCAATTCGGCTTTAAGAGAGGCTTGGGGACGGACGATGCCCTGCACAGACTGCAGGGAGTCGTTCAGTCGTCCAACGCCAAGCACGCGGTCGCACTCTCCTTTGATATCAAGGGAGCGTTCGACAACGTCTGGTGGCCTGCTGTTACGGCCGAGTTGCGAAATCGCGATTGTCCGCGCAATTTGTACAATGTTCTCATAGATTATTTCCGGGATCGCAAGATAGTTCTTTCCGCGGAATACTCTTCCCATTACAAACCCGTTACCAAGGGATGCCCGCAGGGCTCGGTCCTCGGCCCCTCCATTTGGAATCTCCTCTTCGATTCTTTACTCCGCGAAATCGCGTTAATTCAAAACACGCACACTGTGGCATACGCCGAAGACCTGCTGGTCGTCGTGGAAGGGAACTCTCGGGCTTCCTTAGAAATGACGTCAGCCCTGGTCACCGACGCGCTACAGGCATGGTGCAGTAAAAATAAAATGGCCATAGCCCCTCACAAAACAGTTATGCTTCGAGTGAGGGGCAGCCTTAGCATTTCTCGTCCGCCCGTTATCAAAATGGATACCGCCAGCCTTGTTTTCGCTAAGAGCCTTAGGTACCTGGGGATCGTGTACGGTCACTCGTTAAGTGTGTCCGAGCACGTGATCCGGATATCAGACCACGCGAAGGCAAAGTTCAGTGGCATCTCAGCCCTAATGGGATCCAAATGGGGATACGATTTCCGTGCCCGATCGCTGCTATTCCGAAGCATCTTCCTTTCCATAATTTCCTACGGTGCGATTGGTTGGGCCCACAAGCTCACCCAAAAACACGTTTCCACTCTCCAAAGTGCGCAGCGCACTGCCCTTCTCAGAGTATGCGCTGCGTACCGCACCACGTCTAACGATGCGCTCTGCGTGCTGGGACTCCAACCCCCTATAGATTTATATCTGACGGAGAAGCGACTCCGCTTCCTCGTCAGGAAAAACATCCCTTTCGAACATCGCGGGATTATCTTCGCCCCTGGCCTCTTCGACGACCCCCGCGACCATATTACGGCCACTCGTAAAGCCCTCCGCGACAATACCCTCGAACTGTGGCAAAACAGATGGGCCAGATCGGTCAAGGGAAGAACCACTTTCGGTTTCTTTCCAACATTGACGGAGAGGGCCCGCTGTCGCGTCCCCATCACCTTCTACACAACGCAGTTCCTCACCGGGCACGGCGATTTTCAGGAGAAACTCTGTTATTTCGGATTGACAGACTCTCCTGACTGCGCCTGTGGCGAGGGAACTGAGTCATCTAAACATGTACTCCTTCATTGCAGACTGCATGCGACGGAGCGAGAACCACTATCATCCCTAATAAATTCACTTGGGCATCCATGGCCACCACCTTTCAATATTTACGTAAGCGACGATGTCGCCGAAGCGTTCAGCTCCTTCGCACGCAAAGTGCTGCAAAAGAAGGAGATGCGGCCGGCCACCGTTGACCGCGCCGCATGACCTGCGCCATTCCCCCCCCACCCTCCCTCCTCCGCGACGCGCTCCCCCCTAAACGCCGGCCCCAATAATTACATTATTGCATGCCCTTTCAGCATTTTGCATGCTCCCTATTGCCTTTAGCGGCTTTTGCAGAGCCAAACAGGAGGGGGTGTCTTTGCGCGTTCCGCGCCTTCGCCGCTCGGTCCCCGGGTCGAAGGTGGAGGCGCGGTGCGCGGCTCCCCCTCTGACATGGTCCACCCGAGTCCATAAATCGGTACCTCGGGGTTGGGGAGCCCAGCGATCGACGAATGGCTAATAGGCTTCCGTCGATCGCCCCCCAACAATAGGCGTTGGCTTCGAGGTGGCAGTGGTGTCTGGCCCGGACTGTCAAGGGTACGAACTGGCGTTTCCATCGCTCTGCGCGCGCCTCGCGCGCGGTGGGATGAAATGTCAGCTCAAAATCGGTCAGCTAGAAGACCGTGCTCAACCAGTAGCGGCGCGAAACTGCAAATCTCGCGCCAAACTGGTACTCGAGACCTCGTCTCGAGGTGCGTTGATCGTGCATCACTACGATCCCAATCCCCGATTTCCGAACGCCTTTAGGAATAGGGGAGGGGCGGGTTGGCCAACAGGCTAAGGTACCGTCTCCGGAATCAAAACAGTAGATCGTGTCGTCTCACGGTGGGACGTCGCCACGTGCTCGCGTCGCATTGTCGTGTTCAGTGCCAGTAACGAGAGGTCGATTGTGTCGCGTATTCCATCGAAATCCGGGCGCAAGACGCGTAGATCGCATCCGCTAACGCTAACACCGCGTGTTGCCGGGTTCGACGCGATTTTGAAGGAGTCCAGAAGAACAAGGTGCGCGGGCGATTACCATCCGTCGCCGAGAATTTGTTACGCGCCGGTTAACCTCCTCAACGCTGCCGGTGTCGACCGGCAGCGCGATTATAACATCGATCGTTAATAAATTGTGGTTAACCAGAGATCACCGACTATTCATTTCGTGAGAAACCTTCCCGCCGCGGGGAACGCCTCGTGGTCGTTCTGCGTAAGGGTATGCGCACAGTGGCTCCTACATCCGACAGACATGGTGACGTCAGAGGCTTCGGTCAGACATTTGAAATGTGTGGGTAGGCCGGTCTGTGTGACTCTTCTAGCTTCGTTCGATGTCAACCGACAAGAGTGCCGCCGCGCGAAATATTTCGGTGCAGCGTTGACTTCAACTAATTTTCATGTCGTCAATTTTGTAGTATCCGTATTTTTAAAAACGGGTCCGTAAAGAGGACACTCGGAGCTATATTATCATTATTTTATTTTTCCAGTTTTCTGGTGCTATGATAGCAATATACCTGTTTAAAACAACTGCAAAATAAACTATGAAAACAAGTATTTTTTCGACTAAAATAAGATTTCTTAAATACTCTAATGGTATCGCTTTGAGCATCCAAAACTAATTTTCTTCGTTTTGTTAGTTTGACCATTATAATTTAATGAAAAACTTGTGACACCTCATAGTGCACGTCCGTAAAGCCATTGATTTTCAAGATTTCAAAGAATTCTCTTTGAGATACGTTCATGATTTACTAAAGATTGCAGCATATCCAAATTTGAACAAAATTCAAAACGGTAATCCTACTTCACATGAGATGATACATGTGCATTAATTGTATGTAGATCAACGCTCATGGAAGTATGGATATACGAAAGTAATTATAAAAATCATTTTCGGGCCAATTTTGGGCGACCACTGGTCGAGGGATTATTGGGCGATCGACAACAAAGCTGTTTTCCATAAAGCCGTTTTAGTGCGTCCAATTCATAATGTTTGTGCCCTGTGGAGTTGGTGATTTAAAAATTACTTTACAATCAACACGTACTGTCCGAGAAAATGCCGACTTCCAGCTCAGTAGTAAAGACCTGTCATAAACCTCTCCATAGAGAACAACCTCGGGAACGGCACATAAACAAATCAAGCCTATCGCCAAGTCTGCCTATCCCCACTACAGCCGCGCGCACGCAGTCTCAATGTTTTAACTTCGACGTTGCACGCTGCATAGTATGTGTGGCCGCTGTGGCCAATATTTCGACAACAGCCCCAAATGCGTGTGAAACGAGGCCTGCCTCCTCCACTCTGACCCAATCGGCCGCGCATTCAAACCTAGACACGTCACCATACTCCTGCCCTGAAAGGAGCATCTCAGGTTCGCATCAATACAATGACACCAGTTCGGACCCATACGATATGGCGTCTTGCCATCCCCCACATGTCTTACGATTGTAAAATGGCGTCTTGCTATCCACCACAATCGCGTAGTAGTGAGCGGCAACGGTTTATAATATCTTAACCCACCGCTGATCCGCTATAGCTCGTACAGGGCACTGACTACCTGTTGGACATAAACCGAATAGAAATGATTTTTCACTACGTAAAAGGTGCAACTTTAGGACAAACGCTGTCGAGCCTTATTTCAGAATGTCTAGAGAATATACAGCAATTTTATGGGCCCTAAATAACGAACAATTCAAACCTAACAGCTGTTTTTAGTTTGCAAGGTGAGCATGACAACATTACGATCCCAAATAACTCGCAAGTTACTTGCGCAAAAAAAATTTTCAAATAAAAGTTACATGGTTCCTAGGGAGCATATGTATAGTGCTTCAATCTGATTTTTAGTACTTTGATTCAAGGTATGAAAGTCGGCTTTACTTTTTTAACTGGAATGCCCATTATTTTTGTTCGAACTCCGATCGAGGCACAAAATTCTGCGTTACAAATTGCTGAACTTCACATATCGCAAATCTAATGGATGATGAGATATTATCGATATAATTTTTCAGATGTAGCTACTACCCGAGAGTTAGTACAGTGACTCTCACTAATATTCGAACACCCTTAAAAACACCACAACTTTTTTTTTAAATATTGGAATATACGACTTGAAATTTTTGGAGAAGTTAGAGCAACTAGTTTACTACAAGATGTGAAAAGAGGAATTTTTGCAAAAATTGCATTCGGTCGGAATTGTAGAGAAAATACTAAAAATTACGTTTTACAATTTCTTTATGCAGGGGCATATTGGGGTGCTAGGGCATGTGGCCACTGCAGTGGTGACTCAGATCCGTTGCAGTGAACTTATTCAGTGATCACTGTCGGTGTGATCTCAAAAGTTACTTCTCTTGTACAGAGTACTAAAGAGTGTCACATGCGTAAGTCGTCTCACGCCACCTCCACGTGGTGTACCCTGGGATGCACACCTTCTGTGTGTATGCTAACGGCGTGAGGTGGATATTCGGCGGTTAGTAGATCTTCGACGATCCGTGCGGTCGTCACTTTGCTTGTGTCTTTATCCGACACCATGAGACTTTTTCCATCTCATGTGCCTTTAGGGCTGAGTTCAGTGAGTGTTGGTGATTAAGTGCGCAGAGGGTTAGCTTCGGTGGAAGCGAGCTTATCTGTTGCTAGAATTGCCAACGGGAGCACGGTAAGAAGAATGAACGTCCGATCGGATATTGGAGCGGCTAGTAGGTTTCGAAGGGAAGTGGCCGGCGACAGGCATAGGTTAGTAAGATCGCTTTATCCGCCACCTATGGGTCCGTTCGTGGGACGGTGACCTGGCGGACTTTTAGTACTTTGATTCAAGGTATGAAAGTCGGCTTTACTTTTTTAACTGGAATGCGCATTATTTTTGCTCGAACTCCGGTCGAGGCACAAAATTCTGCGTTACAAACTGCTGAACTTCACATATCGCAAATCTAATGGATGATGAGATATTACTGATATAATTTTTCAGATGTAGCTACTACCCGAGAGTTAGTACAGTGACTTTCACTAATATTCGAACACCCTTTAAAACACCACAACTTTTTAAATATTGGAATATACGACTAGAAATTTTTGGAGAAGTTAGAGCAATTAATTTACTACAAGATGTGGAAAGAGGAATTTTTTAAAAAATTGCATTCGGTCGGAATTGTAGAGAAAATACTAAAAATTACATTTTACAATTTCTTTATGCGGGGGCATATTGGTATTCTAAAAAAAAACGTTTTGTGGATCTGTGTCAATTATACATATGCATTGTGAACGTTGCGTAGAAATCGGTTGATGCGGGAAAAAACGACAGGCATTGAAAATTATATTTTATTGTTTAATGGGAGGTACGAGTATATACTTGAAGAAAAACAAAAGTATGTTGTACATATACATATATTTTATAATAATACAGGTGTGAATAATATAGATAACGATGTAGGTGTAAATAATACACGCACGCACGCGCAAACGCACACACACGCACGCGCAAACGCACACACACACACGCATACACACGCGCGCACACGGCCTCTTAAGAGGAGGAGGAGGAAGATGAAAAATTGCTCGCTACAGTACATTTTCTTTTAGCCTCAACGAGGACCTGTTGTAATTGACCGCGCTCTTCCAATTTCATATCCTCGGGGATTGCACGCAAGTATGGGAGCAAACTGTTTAAGAATAAGTAATCGGAATCCTCCTTTTGGGTCCTATCGTCGCGCAGTAGCTGGAGGTGATTGATCTTGGCCCTCTCTATTTCTATCAACTCATCCCGTCGATCTTTGGGAGTTCTCCTCCTTTGTGGCGATCTATTGCGGACCTCCCTGTCCGTCTCGTCCGCATCGGCATCCATCTCGCCGTCCGAATTTTGCTGTGTTTCGGCTATGTCCGAAATATTGTGTTCCATTTCCCCGGGCGTATCGGGAATATTTCCAACCATTCCCCTGGTCGTGTAGGTGTCCTCGAGGAAAAGCATGTGTTGAAAATATCGGCAGGTCGATTCTCCTTGTGATTGAGAGCCTGTTGATTGATGGCTCTTTTTCAGCTCTCGTCGGAACGAATCCCTCAGCCGGTGCCACTTGGATTTCACGAGATTGTCTGAATATGCATAAATAGTAACAATTATATAGTATAATGTATACTGATTGTAATGTATGGTAGTGATATCTAATGTAGATTAATTGTATACACACACAATGTACAATACAGTGAATCGGATTAATATTCGGATGCTCTAAAAAAGACGATAACTTTTTAAATATTGGATTATGCGATTTGAACTGTTTTGGGAAGCTAGAGCAATTAATTTACTGGAGGATGTAAAAAGAAATTTTTTTAAAAATTGTATTTGGTCGGAATTGTAGAAAAAATGATAAAACTTGCATTTGACACATTCTTTATGTTGACCTATATTGGAAATTTAAAAAATGCGTTTCGTAGATCTGTATGAATTGTATGTACTGTGAAAGTTCCATCGGAATCGGTTGCTGCGGAAAAAACGACAGGCATTGAAAGATGTAAGAGTCCTTAGGTTTATTGCAGTGCGAGACCAAAAAACGTGAAAATCTGCAATTTTCGCCAACTTCGTGAACGTTTGTAACCCATTGCCATGTCAACCGATTTCATCGAAATTTTCAGAATGTGTAACCGATACAAATCTACAAAACGTATTTTTTAAATCTTGAATATAGGTCCACATAAAGAATTTATGAAATGCAAGTTTCAGTATTTATAAAACACAAAAAGTGTTTACGCGTCAGTGAAATTACCTGAACGGTATCGACGTCGCGACTTAACACGTCCGTGAGAACGAAATGATTTATCCGATTCACTGTAGATCAATTGTATGTAGGAATTGTCGTAGGTACTTACTCGAGGAATTCATTGATTCTGCTATTTCATCCCAAGTTTGGCGATTTACGTCCCTGTTGTGGTATTGCCGGTCTCGAGGGTCCCACAAATGCCTCCTGGCCTTTTTTTTTTCTTTAGCGTGAGGGAAATGCTTTTACGCATACCCCAAGTCCCCTGGGAGAGACAAGGGGTTATGTGGGGCTACGTGTCCAGAAGGGGACACAATACCCACTAAAAACCTCACGACAACCTTCCCTAAGCTATTCGGGGGCGGCTGGGAACTCCAATGGAACACAACCAGCCACCCCCTCGCCCATGACCCCGTGTGGGGTCCCGTCCCGGGGGGGGGGGGAGAGAAGCTCCCCACAGCAATACCTAAGCTATCAGGGTGTAAGCAGGTTGCCCACTTACACCCCCCTTCCCTGGGCCGTTCGGTGGGCTTCGCGAGTCTCCAGCTCGCTCCGCCCAACGACCCCCGGAGACCCCGTTCCTCGCTCGAGGAGCCCTTAAAAGGACTCTCGGCCGAGGGACGAGGTCGCCGCGCGCGACAAGGAGGAGACGGAGGCAGGCACCCCGCCCGCGTTCGCCTCCTCCCCCACTCCCACCCCCTCCCCCCGGGGCCATATGGCACATATGGCCGGGAATCCGGGATTGGGTGGGGGGCCGGAGCGGTCCCCCCCACAAAAGACCTCCCCGATTTGGGATGCCTCTTCGGGGGAGGCGGGAAGGACTTAATTTGCCCCGCCTCCCCCGGTCCGTCGCCTGCCCCGTGCAGGGGGCCGGCCGCCCCGGCGAGGTCGCCTCGCGAGAGCCAAACTCCTGGCGGAGAGGGGGTCGGCTTCCCTCTCCCTCTCCGCGGTCTCCTTCTGCTCCATGATCTCCTCACAGAAGGAGACCACGGCCTTGTGCGACCTTCCGACGCCGACCATTTGGTCGACCACAGCCGGCAGCGAAAGGTAAATGCCTCCTGGCCTGGACTAAACTTATCAGCAATTCACAATTCATTTTACTTTTCAACTGCACTAAGCGCGTCACGAAATCGTTCTGATGTCTTCACTTCCGCGGACCCGGAGGAAAAATTCTTTATGCGAAAATTTGCCCGAAAATGTGTTGATTGGTCAGCAATTTTCAGGTAAACCGATCAATCAGATCGTTTTTAAAGATGTTACTACGCCCACTCCATCGAAACTTTGACAACGTACCGGAATAAATGGAAAAGAAAGCGAGCTAATAAAAACGTGGTAATATACCTTCTTCTACGGACATCACTCCCTTGCCTCTCTTAATGCATTTAGTTCTTTATTACTTTATTTTCAGAGCCGCGAAGGAAGACTCGAAGGATATGTTCCTATGCCCCAATAGTAATTATGTATCATAAACCTTGAAGACCTCAACGGTCAGTTATGGGCTACGGCTGTTGATCTCGGGGTTTTCCCCACAACCCGCACACCTTGTGCAGTGACTCTTTTACCTGTCGCCCGGTACCGCGTGGTGGGCAAGTTGGAAGGGATTTGAGGAAAATGGTTTTTTAAGATGTTAGAAGAATCTTTTCACTAGATAATGCATAAGAAGATTTTTTTAAACATTACTATTGCCTGAAATTTCGAAGATAAATGAGAAGATTACGATTTCCAACTTTTTTATCTATGCCTATAATGAACATCCTAGATTTCCTGAAAGAATAAAAATGAGTATTCTCATGCAGCATATACGCATCGGTCCATGAAGAATCTATCCGCATAAGACTGTGAACCCCTCCAAACGATTTACTTCTTATCTAGAGTAGCATGTAGTAATTGAAAAGTTAAATCATCCTAACGTTACCAGGAGCCTCTGGCTAAATCGGAGTTCAGAGTGCATTTGAATTTTGTTTTGAAAAGCCTCTAATGTACAATGCCTACGCGACAGGCCCGTTAAATATCAATAGATACATACACCTAGTATTTAAATCTCGATAACAAATGACGCGTTTGACAAGGTCCAATGACACCGCGGGGCCGAACCCACGAAGAGATATTCATTACGCGATCATTTGATATTTGTTAGTACGAATTGGCGGAATTATGAATGAAGATAAACATATTAATATACTAGAACGAAACACCTCCTTTCCTTTTTAATATACATACCTTCCAGTTTTCAATTAGCTTTTAAAACATTACTGTATAAACCCAAACGTGTGGTCTTAAGATCAATGAAATAGATTCAAACCCGAATCAACGTTTGTAGTATAATTTGAAATAATGTTTGTAGAATTATGATCGAACCTGTGTGCCGAGAACATCATTTCCTACTTGTCTAAATACAATTTACGATGGAGATAAAAATTTACTAATATTAATATTGTTCGGGAACCCCGGACGATTTGAGGTTTGGTAGTGGACTGTATGGATGTTTGTGTGTAGGATCGGGTTTGAACACCGAATTGCCAAAAAGAAAGGATTTATGGACGGACTCTCAGGAGCGTCTATCCTGGGACCGTGATACGCTGGGGGGCCACCCAGGGCTGTATCGCTCGACTTCGACAGCTTTAACTAATTAAATCTTTGACGCTGTTCCGGCAGCCGTCACCGAGGCAATCCCACCAGCGGACTGTTCGTTAAGCGTCGGATACCGTCGTCTCGGTGCCCCCCACCTTGCGTTAGCAAAACAGGTGATTTCGGGCACGAGACTACGCAACGGGAGCAGACAGTGTTTACCATACCTCGAATACCGCTATACAGCACCTTTACGAACCGCCAATTTAACCGTTTCTGTAATCGTCTATCGTCGAACTATTTGTTCACCGCACCGTGTGCACCGGTCAATCATTGTTTGTGGGTGAATATCAGTGTACAATATCATTGTGAAATACATGTGTTTATTCAATCGTTTTCACACATCATTTTCCCCGCTACGATTCTCAGATTACCGTTCCGATCCCGAACATTTTTTGGTCCTTCGAGCCGGATGTCTTCTTAGGACTACCATGACAGTGGTACATCACCAAGTACCACTGACTGCCAACACTCCTCTGAATCGCTGGAGAGCGTACAGAGTAGCAACTGATCCCAAGTTCGATACTTTGGACATTGCACGGTTGGATATCAAATATTGGGAAATTGTCTTGACTAACCGCGAGGTTGGTGAAACACCTCCGGTCGTAGTCTGTACGGTAGTTATTCCTGAAACATCTGCAGTCATACCCATCAAATATTCGAACACACTATGTTTTTTGTGTACCCTCAGGTACCTAGGAAATTTTATAGAAAGAGCATGTTGTAGCCAAGTAATGTTTAAGTTCTCTAGGAACCATGTGAATATAACCTTAGTCTTATTAATATAATTTGGAATACTAGGAGAAGCCTCAGGGGTGAAGCGTTTGAATTCGGAAACTAATTTTAAAGTTGTCTTCATATCCAAAGGTTTTATACGTTTGGTAGACACTGAAACTCTCTTCTTCTCTTTAGGTATTATGTTGAAGAATGACATGAGGTATGGAACATCCGCGGTCTCGGAGTAGTCATAGACCAGTTCAGACCATCTCCTCATGTCTGACCACTCCATGCATCCGCCTCCTCCCGCACTGATGGGGGTGCACAGCCAATCTACGATGTTTCCTCTTACGCGACTCTTGTTCTTCAAGCTGGCAGCACAGTTAACCATGATGAAAGCACTCAGACGCACAGGTTGGATGCAGTGAGGAAGCATCCTACTGTAGAGGGTCATCCAAGCTTGACTCTGGTCTTTTTCTGAGTCAAATTGGAAGGAAGCTAACCATGGATTGGAGTAGGAGAGAGTTTCTATGGTAACCGTTGGGTAGTGGCATATCCCCCTGGGTGCATATACCCCTCTAAGGTAGTCACCCACTTCACTCAGGACGGTCTTCTTTACATTAGCCTTGAGTCCAGTAGCAGCATATGCATCTAATATCAACGCTTTGTCAGGCATGGGCCCAAACCCCGCTATGACCCCGTCGTCCCCCATTGAACAAACAATTGGAGCGACAGTGAACAGATGTCTCAGCTTGTCTGTCACGTACATACAAGCAGCAGCGCTAACAATCGTTCCAACAATAGATGTTATGCGCATACCAGAAAGCAGTCCACCCAAATATTTCCAGAGATGTCCACCCCACTCTATCTTAAGTGTTTTAATATGCTCAATTTCTTCCTTGGCCACCTGAGCTGTGCTTTCATCCACTCCCCCGAGTTTTTCGACTATATACAAAACTGTTTCTAATGATACGGATTGGTCAAATTTTTCAGCGTCTATACAAGCGTACCAGTCAAACAAACGTTCTTGAAATTTGCTCAACCAGTTAGTAGATGAAATCGGGGACTGTCCAGGATAGTGTCCCCATCTGTACAACAGGTATGACTGTCTCATATAGCTTGCCATCGTAGTTGATATGATGGCCCGTGTCTTCTTCGGTTCTTCCTTGAGAGCAACCTTACATATGGGAGGTTCCTTTAATGCCTCTTCATACAGGTCATAGTCTTTCTTTAGATGGTTACCGTCTTCACTAAATATACGAGAAAACGCCCAAGCCCACTTTGATCTATATAGCTCACCATGTATCTCAGATTTCTTTGCTCCTCCAGCGGTCCCCCATCTCAGAGGGTCATTACAATATTCTCGGAACGTGAGATATTGGGAGGGATCGATACCATGTGACCACTTGTCAAAGAGCTGATCTATGTAAGGTTGGAGCATATGATGGTGAGCTTCATCCTTACCAGACACCCAGTCAGATATGTTATCCAAGATGTCCTGCTTTTTCCAAGGGGCTTTACCACCCACGGATTCAAGCGAACATAGAAGTTGGAATGCAGGGCCTTTGCTGAACACAAGGGGAAAGGCCCATTTGGATACGATGTTGAGATGTTTCCTGACAATATCGTCGCAACAATTTTCGGGTATAGATCGGGACTGGTACTTTTTCTGTATAGTGTACAAAATGCCTGTCAAAGACCGAGCAATCTTGGGTTGTCCGGCGGCTTTCAAAGTACGATAATATAGGAATAAAGGAGACCCAAATGAAGTAAGTCTCAAGGGAAACCACTTAGGAGGTTCCAACTTGTAGCGCACCATGTTCTCCAGCCCATCAACGTTGTCGAGGTACTTGTCTTCGAATCTCCATAGATCATCGAGCAAGGACGCGTCAAAACTGACTGAGTAACACGAAGCACCGCGCGGAAGGATCGCTCCCTGGAACACCGGTAGACGCATTCTACCTGGTAGAGGCGAGATGGAGTGCCAAGTTCCACATGGTTGTACGTTATGTAGTCCAAAGTATTTTTTGGGTCATGGGCAAACATTGTCATAAATTTGGAGTTGTATACTTTGATAGTAAGGTTGCCCTCGACAGACAGATCTTTTGTCTGCAACACCTTACTATACAAAGGTCGTAACGGCATCTGTGTTATTTGCCAGCCATAGATACCGCACTGTCCGCGTCTGCCACGGATGACAAGGCCACTGTCGGAGCCAAGGAGACTGCGGACCTCTGAGCCTTTGGAGCATTTTCGATAGCTTCGGCTGAGGGCGGAGTTATTATAGTCGAAGGACTGTCCATCCTGGAGCTCGACAATTTTACGCTCGCGTCCTTCTTGGGCATCACGTCGAGTGACCCACCTGTCTGCGAGCTTGTCGGTTCTGATTGTGTATTCGAGGTGTTTTTGCGTTGTTGGCCCCGGGATAAAAAAGGCTCAGGATCTGGGTATCGTAACATGGGAACCTGAGGGAAACCGATGATGGAGTTCCCCAAGATTGCATTGTTGATCACACGTATGATATTGTCGTTGTGTGATTCTATAAAGTGGTTCTTGATGGAAAGTAAAAGTGTAGAAGAACACATATGTGCCTCATTGACAATGTGGTGTGATGGTCGTGTAGTGAGGCTGGCCCACTGCTCAATATGTAAGGACATGTACGTCAAGAACATCCCACCTAATGTAACCAAAGTAACAGGTAGGAGTCCGGCCTGATCTAGTGTGGCCGACGCAAGGTGTTGTCCAGGTAGAGTGTCCGCCTCTATGCAAGTGAGGTACTTCGAATCCGTTCTTGAAAGACTCTCATACCTTTGGATAAACTTGTTTGGAATTATGGATGAAAAATGTTGGTTCCACGCAAGAATGAGCCAGGAGGGAATGGGTAAGCAGTTGCCCCACGTATCTTCCTCCCAGGACATGGCACTGTAGTATTTAGAGACATCGTCAGCAATACCTCCGATAATCCTGCCGCGATCGTCCACCCTCACCTCGCTCGTCATCGCCCAAGCGCACTTACGGGCCATGCACGCCGGTCCGCAGCTTACGCTTTCGACCCTAAGACAGTCGTACTGGATCGTCGGCGGTCGACAACCGGTACGAGAATTCATACACCGCTGTGTAACGTGCACCCGCCACAGAGCACGTCAGTGCACGCAACCCATGGGTCAGCTACCGTCGCGGCGCGTCACCCGCGCGCGTGCATTTCTAAATGCCGGGATAGATTACGCAGGCCCGTTCCAATGGAAAACTACGCGCGGCCGCGGAGCCAAGACCTTCAAAGGGCATCTGGCTGTGTTCGTATGCATGGCCACCGGGGCAGTACACCTCGAGTTTGCCTCGGATTACACGGCCGACGCTTTCATTGCAGCCTACAAACGGTTCGCTGGACGACGCGGAATTTGCCGTACACTGACGAGCGACTGTGGAACGAACTTTGTCGGAGCGGACGCCGAATTGCGTCGCATGTTCAAACGCGCCTCGCAGGAGTCCAACGCAATCGCGAGGAGTCTGGTTAACCTCGGAACTCAGTGGATATTCAATCCCCCTTCCGCTCCACACTTCGGTGGCAAATGGGAGGCGGCGGTAAAATCCACCAAATTTCATATGCGTCGCGTCATCGGAGATTCCCCACTCACGTTCGAGGAATATGCCTCACTGTTCACACAAATCGAGGCCGCGTTAAACTCACGACCGATTTGCGCACTATCCGATGACCCGTCTGATCTGTCCGCACTCACACCTGGTCACTTCCTGATAGGCGATGCACTCAATGTCATTCCTGAGCCGGACCTCGCAGACACCCCTCGTTCTCGGTTATCACGCTGGCAATTGCTCCGTCAAATGCTCGATCACTTCTGGTTGCGATGGTCGCGCGAGTATCTGCAACAATTTCACTCCGCGTCGAAGTGGACCACGAAGTCTCAACCATTTCAAACAGGCGATCTTGTTCTCGTACGCGATGACAGAATGCCTCCTATCAAATGGCCACTTGCGCGTGTAACCGAACTCCATCCGGGAAAAGACGACGTCACCCGAGTCGCTACCGTACGCATCGCTACATCGACATTCAAACGGCCCATTGTCAAGCTATGTCGATTGCCGATCGAATCAAAACAAACCGCGTCATAGACAGACACTCAGATGTTATTGCCGAAATACGTCACGGCAAGGGGGGGGAGAAATGTTCCGGCAGCCGTCACCGAGGCAATCCCACCAGCGGACTGTTCGTTAAGCGTCGGATACCGTCGTCTCGGTGCCCCCCACCTTGCGTTAGCAAAACAGGTGATTTCGGGCACGAGACTACGCAACGGGAGCAGACAGTGTTTACCATACCTCGAATACCGCTATACAGCACCTTTACGAACCGCCAATTTAACCGTTTCTGTAATCGTCTATCGTCGAACTATTTGTTCACCGCACCGTGTGCACCGGTCAATCATTGTTTGTGGGTGAATATCAGTGTACAATATCATTGTGAAATACATGTGTTTATTCAATCGTTTTCACACATCATTTTCCCCGCTACGATTCTCAGATTACCGTTCCGATCCCGAACAGACGCCTAATCCTAAACAAATATACTGAATGAAAATGTGGAAGAGGTAGAATGTAGGAGTTGTGTAAAAAAAAGTTTTTTGATAAAACACAATTTTTATTTTCATTTTCTTCCCATTATATAAAACCAATGCACATCACATACAACAAACACATTATATACAACAAACTCACATTATATACAACAAACACACATTACATACAATAAACACACATTACATACAACAAACACACATTACAAACTATTATTAAACATTATATATATATATACAACTATCAAACATTATATACATAATTAATGATGATGTGCAAAATACATTTTAAAATCATCGCGTATTTTGTAAGCTCTGCGCGATGCGCGAGTGGAGTCTCGCGAGCCCGCCTGGCTCTCGCGATTGTCCTCCACCGTGGCGTTCGTTGGTTGTATCGCCGGCGCATCTGTGCTTTCTTTATCCAGCACAATGTTATGTAGCAAGCACACGCACTTGACAATTGTGCTCACTTGCTGTGGGTTCACCTGCAACTCGGTTTTCAGGCACCTCCATTTACTGACGAGCAGGCCGAATGCGCATTCGATGCACCGCCTTTCTCTGCTCAATTTATAGTTGAATACCTGTTGGTCGTGCTCCTGATTACTTTTGATGGGATATGGGCGTAGCAGGTACTCTTTTAACGGATATCCTTGGTCACCGACCAATACATGTGGCAGAGTCCTGCCTCCCACTGCTCTGTCACAAGGCATATTGAATGTGTTATTTTGGAGGCGGCGGTATACATTTGTGTCCCCAAAAACACCGCTGTCGCCTCGTCTGCCATAATCCCCCACATCGATTGTTACGAATTTGCAATTTGCATCCGCAATGCCTTGCAGATGCATAGAGAAAAATTTTTTATAATTGAAAAACATGGAGCCGGATTTCGCTGGACATTTAATCCGGATATGTTTTCCGTCGATGCTCCCCACACAATTGGGAACACCCCACAAACATTCATAGTCTGCGGCAATTGTGCGGAGAGCATCCACCGACGGCACCGGCATATGAGCCTCTTGAAAAGTTTCCCAAATCGCCGTGCATGTCTCCACAACAATTTTCGCAATGGTATTGTTCGCCATGCGAAACGAAAATGCCAGAGAACGGTATGCCAGTCCCGTTGATAGATACCTTAAACAGAAATCAATATTACTTTAAAACTGTGCCGTAGGAATTATTGGATGACATTAATTTCCATGATATCAAAAAATAACATACCTCAACGTTACAACAAGTCTCTCCTCCGGCGAGATACATTTCCGAAAATTGGATTGCTTTCCAATTTTTGCCGTTATGCCTTGCAATATGTAGTCGAAGGTGTCTTTGGACATTCGAAAATATTCGAAAAATTTGTTATTATCAGCAACCAAATCACGAAACAAAACGTGATATTCCCCTTTCTTCTCACGCTCTAAATACATCTCGTGAACGTGGAATCTCCTGCCTTCACAGTACTCCTTTGCAAGGCTACTGGTTTCGAGGCAAAACCACGTCTCGGAATCCATATTCTGCGTCTCAAGTTAAAATCAGTAGCGTTCTCGAGAAGGTTTTCTTTGCGAACTGGCAGCGTCTCGTTGTGTTATTTTTGTTGTAACTTCGGTTTTTTAATGATTGACTTACTATGGATTCAAGTGGTGGGATTTGGAATTTTCTAATTGGTCGTGGGTGTGTCTGTACGTCTTTTCTTTTTGGAGTGGGAAACTGTCAAAGTAAAACTTTTTACATTGTCTCGTAAATACAATGTCGTGATTAATGGCCGGACATAATTTAGTTGTCGAGCCACGGTGGTCATAAAGAGATTAAGAAGATTTGGGAACCAGCACGCATCTCGAACATAAAAATCAAGACCATCACTTTTTTAAATCATAAAAGATGCGAACGGTTTTCCCTCGCAAAACAGATATTGCAGACCGCCGGACCACGTTCAGCGACGCCTTTTGCAAACTCGGGGTTTATATTATATTAGCATTTGCTGGTACAGTCATAAAGAAACTGTTGTAAAGAACGGAGCATGCTTCGTCAAACATTATGAATTGGACGTGATAAAAATAGCTTTCTGAAATAAAGCTTCGCAGTTGGTCGCCCAATAATAGCCTGACCATTTGCACGTCAAATGTTTTATTGCACGTGCCGATAGCCGCAACGCTATTTACGTTGCACAGTGGTGCAAAATTCTCTAGACGTGTTAATAATTTGTTTATAATGACGTAATTTAAAAAAATCTGTGTTGAAATACATAACGGTATTAATAGGTATGTCAAATAACACAATTGCACGAATTGTTAAAGAGACGTGCACTGCAATTTGAGAGGTATTCCAATTAATCCACATTCCGGTGCCGCCTATGGATACTCTACGCCCAATTGTTTCGGAGCATGAACATTCGTGGCGTTTTCCCAATTGTGTAGGGAGCATCGACGGAAAGCACATTCGGATTGAATGCCCATCGAGATCCGGGGACCTTCAGTTTTTTAAATAGAGTGTGTACCCAAAGTGACTCCCACTAATATTTGGACACTCTTAAAAACACCATATCTTTTTTAATATTAGACTATGCAATCTGAACTTTTTTGGGAAGCTACAGCAAATAGTTCACTACAGAATATCAAGATATATTTTCGAAAATATCATTTGGTCGAAATGAAGCAATACCGGATCAAAAATAAAATACCGGTATTCGGCATTTTTTCAAGCGCTGCACCGGAATACCGGAATCAATACCGGTATTGGGAATTTTTAAAAAGGTACAAAAGCACAGTTGTTTCTGTGCCATATTTATTAGTTTCATACAAAAAGTAATGAACTATAAAAATATAACAAATTTTGTTATGTACAAATATAAAATAAAAGAACAAATGTTATAATCGAATATTATTAAAAACAGCAGTAAAATAATCATTTTCAACATTAGTAACAAAAAATATAATATAAAAAACGAACCAAGGTAAATATATCGATGAGGGAACCAAACTCGGACGACCTTGACCTTCACATACGTTGTCAAGGACAACATTCTGAACAATTTTTGTCAATAGAACTATCCGTCGCTCAGACTTAGTTTCCGAGAAAATTACGAAAAAGCTTCGTTAATTACTACACACTCCTGGATTTTCGTATGGGTGGTCGGGCCGGTCTAACGGCCGGCTCTCTCCGCCCCCTCTGCAAACCTAACCACAACTCATTCTATTCGCATAATTTTTGCATTGTAACTGTCATCCAGAATATGATCTAATAATGGAAAAATTATGCGAATAGAATGAGTTGTGGTGTGGTTAGCATTAGGTTAGGTTAATCTTAATTACTAGATCAAATTCTGGATGACAGTTACAACACAAAGATTATGCGAATAGAATGAGTTGTCTTTAGGTATGTGGAGGGGCGGAGAGGGCCGACCCGACCACCCATACGAAAATCGGAAATATATGCGTACGCAATACGGAAAATTGAATACAGTACTAGCAGTAGTCTTTTGCAATTTTCTCGAAAACTATGATCGAGCGACGGATACATATAATGACAAAGGTTGTTCAGAATGTTGTCCTTGACAACACATATGAAGGTCAAGGCCGTCCGTGTTGGGTCCCCTCATCGATATATTTACAACTAATACAGTGTGTAATACAACAAAGGAATAATACATATCATATTATTATTATATATATATATATATATATATATATATATATATAAAATAATATGATATGTATATATATATATATATATATATATATATATAAAATAATATGATATGTATATATATATATATATATATATATATATATATATATATATATATATATATATATATATCAGGGTGTCCCAAAATTCCTCCGACACCCGAAAATGGGAGGTTCCTTGGGTCATTTGAAGCGACATTTTCCTTTACAAAAATGGCGTCCGCGGCTTTGTTTAGGAGTTATTAACGAAAAACACGGACCAATCAGAGCGCGACCTAGACGCGAGTTAGCACAGTCGGCCCGACGCGCCAACTGTCAATTAGCCGAACGTATCATCGCATGTCCAAAATAAAAATAATGATAATATAGCTCCAAGTGTCCTCTTTACGGACCCGTTTTTTAAAATACGGATACTACAAAATTCACGACATGAAAATTAGTTGAAGTGAACGCTGCACCGTCCTGCGGCGGACGAAAAACAAAATGATTTGACTTCCCTCCGTCCAGCATCCGACGTCGGGACCCCATGGGGTTTGCCTATTGTAACCCCTCGAAAAGGTTCGGCTCCTCGCTGAACTTGATCATTTCGTCCGACGACGGACCCACTGTGAGCACATTTTTGTCCGACATCAGACGAAAAGACACGAACACATGCCTCCCGAGGCGCTCGAAACGCTCGTCGGTGTGTGACGAAGTCTGATGTAGGATGAAAGCGGAGCCACTGTGCGCGTACCCTTATACACCCTTCCAACTCCGCCCAATCTTCAATGTTCCGTTATTGGTGGGTCGGGAAGTATGGCTTTAGGTCCCATATATGGGCCTTGCCGATATTGGTTCCGTCTTCCGCGGAAAGGCGGTACACACCTGGGGACAGCTTACGCGTAATTATTACTGGTCCCATAAACTGTGTGGCTAGTTTCGCTGCCACGTGGTCTGCCGCCGACGACAATACCCGTTGCCCTTTCATTACCATATCCCCCACGTTATATTCCCTATTTCTCCTTCGCAAATTATAGTGATGGGCTTGCTTTTAAGCGTCCTCGAGGTTCTCCAAAATCCAGTGCCTCAACGTTGGTAGTTGAGTCACTCGCTTTTTCCAAGTATTATTGGCAGTAACCTCGAGGTCGATATCGGGTTCCACAGTGGCCCTTAAGCCTTTAGCCGGTCGCGGCTCTTGCTCGAAATTGAGAAACGCGGGAGAGGTCTGTAATACCGAGTGGTAGGCGGTATTATACGCGAAGCGGAGTTGCGGCAAATTCAGGTCCCAATACCGGTTCCGGCCATGGTTGTTTTGGCCGGTACCTGCGGTGGATCGGGAGAGAACCCACCGAGCAGTGTCACCACTGCGGGGAGGCTTTGGACACGGTGCGGCACACGCTGGAGGAATGACCGGCGTGGTCGGCGCCGCGCCGTGTCCTGAGAAGCGTTGTGGGAGGGGACCTTTCGCTGCCGGCTGTGGTCGACCACATGGTCGGCGGCGGAAGGTCGCATAAGGCCGTGGTCTCCTTCTGTGAGGAGATCATGGAGCGGAAGGAGACCGCGGAGAGAGAGAGGGAAGCCGACCCCCTCTCCGCCAGGAGTTTGGTTCTCGTGAGGCGACCTCGCGGGGGCGGCCGGCCACCTGCACGGGGCAGGCGACGGACCGGGGGAGGCGGGGAAAATTAAGTCCTTCCCGGCTCCCCCGAAGAGGCATCCCAATTCTCGGCCATATGTGCCATATGGCTCCGGGGGAGGGGGGTGGAAGTGGGCGAGGAGGCGGACGCGGGCGGGGTGCCTGCCTCCGTCTCCTCCTTGTCGCGCGCGGCGGCCTCGTCCCTCGGCCGAGAGCCCTTTTAAGGGCTCCTCGAGCGAGGAACGGGGTCTCCGGGGGTCGTTGCGCGGAGCGAGCTGGAGACTCGCGAAGCCCACCGAACGGCCCAGGGAAGGGGGGGTGTAAGTGGGCAACCCGCTTACACCCTGATAGCTTAGGTATTGCTGGGGGGAGCATCTCTCCCCCCCGGGACGGGGCCCAACAAGGGGCCAAGGGCGAGGGGGTGGCTGGTAGTGTTCCATTGGAGATCCCAGCCGCCCCACAGTGGTCCGGATAGCAGAATTTAGTGACATTTGTGTATAACTTTTGAACCGTTTGAGATATTGAAATGGGGTTTGAACTAAAAAATATTGTAAAATAATCTGTTTCTAATCATACATGTTAGAAAATATTTTTTGTTTAATTTGTTAATTAATTATTTTTATAAACTTTTATTTAGTTGTTGAATCAGTTGCTTTCCTTATTAAAACCATTGTATAATAGTTCGAAATTCAAATCTTATAATTTTATATATATAATGTAATTATGTTATTAAAATTTTTGATAAAATGTACAGGTATACAAGTTATTAAGTACGGTATCTAACGTCACAAATATATATTGCGAGCAAAAGTAATATTAATATTTTTTTAATTGATGAAATAAGAAGTTGTGACGTTGCAAATCAGCGACGTCACTTCGCCGTTATGTGCGAGCACATTTTTAATAGTGCGAAGGACCGGACCGTACAATAACGAGACGCGAGACCGGGAAACACAGGATTCGAGAGCGTTCCGCGAGGAATTTCCATAAATTAGAGCGCGCACTGACACCTAGCGTGCGCGCCGAGAACGGCAAGTTTCAGGGCCGAGCAGCGGACCAGGAAACGGAGCCCCGACCTTCGACATGTTCCTAGGCGAACGATTTCGAGGCAGGAGGACGTCCGACGATAAATAAATGGCATGGATCGAAGCCCCGTGCACGGGCCATCAACGGACTATCGAGGGCACCCGGTCAATCGACTTGGAGGCGCCGAAGGGACAGGAACCCCTATCGACCATCGTATCATTTCGCGGTCCCGACGCCGCCTCATCCCGCCATAAATAGGGTTCCAGCGAGGATGGTGCCACCGAGAAGCCAGTACGAGGCACGAGCCTCCTCCCACGTCTCCCGAAAAGTGAGACGGTTTCGCGTAAGGGTCCAGGAGCCAAGGACCCCGTCGAGACGCCCCTGCTACGCGAACGTCGCGCGTGAAAAGGCGCCCTAGGAAATTCGGAAGCAGGTCGGGTGGGGGGAACTAGAATCGATGCGGCACGCGCCCGGAAATCGATGATCACTGTCGCGCTAGCCTCTCGAGAGACCTCACGATATAGCGAACGCGAATTGCTACGCCTCAGCGTCTTAATAACGTCCACCGATCTCGCGCCTAAATATCTCGTGTGTCCGAAGTGGTGCCCCGGCGGAACTCTCGTTCGCCACCGAGTAGCCGACGCAGACTCCGACTTGCCGTGCGGCGGAAAGAGGCCCACCAGAAGGGACGATCAGCCCCAAACGAGACGGTGAGTCGCGCAGTGATCCTTTCGAATTTTCGGTTAGCGTGTTGGCTCGACGATTATCGCGCGAGGACGACCATTTGTCGTTTCGTCCTCGATATTTCGCGTAGGCCGAGCCGCCAAGCGTCTCGTGCCGTCGGCTCGGGCCGTAGCGACGGTCCTTTGAGCGGTATTTCGCGTAGAGAGTTCCCCTTAAAATCTCGCGCTCGGAAGTTTCCTCGGAGGAATCGCGCCTCGCGAATATTCCGTCCGACGTCTCGCAAAAGTCTCGAATCCTGTGTCGTGTTGCGTAGCGAACGCGTTTCAACTCCGTCGCCGTTCGTATCGTCCGTCGTGTGCTTTGCGTACGCGCGCTATCGCGACAGTCTCGTATCGCGCCGTCCACCCGCGCTTCGCGCGATCCCGTCCGTCGGGAAATCGTATCGTCGGTACCGGTCATCCGTACCCTTTCGCGCGATCTTAAACAACGACAACCGCGCTGTGACCGACCAACCGTCCGAGATTCTGTATGAAGAGCGCGGGTCTCGGGTTGCGGTCACGTGACCGCCCACTTTGTACTCTCTGACTGTCGAATAAAACACCCACTCGAGACCAATTACGTTGTCGTTCATTCCCCGTGAGATCCGTCCTGCCGTAAGGGCTGTCCTCGTCCTTCCGTGTTCGAACCACCGGACCCCCTCGCGTCCTCGTTACGATCCGCGTGTTTCGAAGGTTCGATTTCCGAGTCCGGAATTCGTATCGTGTTTCGCGTGACACTTTTCACGGTGTCTGGCGCCCGAACAATCTCGCGGAAATTTCGAGCCTTCGGACGTCCTTTGTCTCGGGCGAACCCCGGGCATACGGCGGCCCGCGGCCCGGCCTAAGGGCCTGTAAAAGCCCGAAGTCGCTCGATCGGAGGTTTCCTAGCCTCCGCTCGTGAGCGACGTGACAAAGTATACTAATTAATCTTACCATTTTGTTGTTGAAGAAGTAGCTGGCTTTTGTCTCCTTTATTTTTTTAATAATTCTTCAGCCTCTGGACTTAATTATTTGATTTTCTTCTTAGAAGATCTTATTCTCGTTGCCGAAATATGTGGGTCCGATGTTAATAACAATTTGTGCAGTGTATCTTCATTTGTAGCGATTCTAGAAATTTTCCAAGTATTTTTGCTCCTAATTTTTTTAAAATCTTTGTTTCTTGTTTCTTGAGCCTCTTCAGATAATTGGCCAATCGGAAGTAATGCATGCTGTATTATCTCCTTTCCATGGATTAATAATTTATGAACGGAGGCTGGCATATAATACCACCCGTAGTGGTCAATAAAATATTTTGCTGTACTTTGTGCGTATTGTCCAAATTTATCTGTGTCTATTTCATAAGGCGAGGAAATTGTTTGAAGTATAACGTGAAATTTTTTTATTAATACAATATCAACTCCTGTTATTTCTGACGAAAGCTTTGGGTTGGAAAAAAATCGTCTTGCGGTATTTCCGTCATTTGATGAACCCCAGCCTTGTTTGACAAAGTCAACTAATAAACCCATTTTTTCTTTGAATTGTGTCTGAATGTGTTATTTCCTCTCTTTTCTTAATTTTTTAGTATCCTGTGTATTTGCTGTCCATTTTTTGAAGTCTAGATTATATGCTATGTGCAAAAGACATTCGAAGCATCTAATCCATGCGTGAAGTGTTGATAGACCAAACGAATAATTGTTCTTATTGCATGGTCTTGCATTGATTAATTTTAAATTGTTCATTTCTGTCGGAGTAGCATTGTAGATATAACAACGCATTGCGGAAGTTGTATTTGTTATTGCGTTACATATTTTATTATCCACTATCGTTAAAGTCATGACATATTCTATAGTTGCATTGTTTATTTTTAATGGTTTTAAATTTTTAATTGCATTATTAATCCGGTCAATTTCTTCATCGATTATCACTTGATCTTCTTTGACAAATTCGAACTTAATTGGTCTACAAAACCATGGGGAGAATGGACAAGGATTCTGCCATACAGTTTGTCCGGTTAATTTATCATGTAGTTTTAGTGGACCTAAACTTGAAATAAAAATACTGTCATCATTCATTTTTTTATCTATTTGAATTTGTTTATATCTCGGTAGAGATGAAGCTCCATCACAACCCCACTTGCATGTAAGCACAAGTTTTGTATTTTGTGTTATGTTCTGCATACTTTTCAGTATTCTACGTGTTGTGTGGTTTAACAAACTCTGTAGTTCCACTTTAGCGTAATTTTCTGTTATTTGGATGGTGTCTTTTGGTGGGTAGCAATTTCTCTTTTCTTTCAATAATTGGAAGTACGATGGCCACAGATTATTTTTACAATTAATAGACTCGTTTCTAATAACTATGTACTGAAATTTCGAAAGATCAGCAGTAATAGATATGGTCAATGCTTTCTCAACTGTAAAAGCTTTTGCTTTAGACCTACAGTTTTCTTTGAAGAAAGTTTCAAAATGTGATTCTTCGTTATCCTGCAAGTATTGCAGAAAACGTGCTTTTTTATGCATTCCACGCTTTTTAAAACTCATTTTTGTTGCATCTAACAACTCTTCTAAATCATAATTATTCACTAAATATCGCGTTCTACGTATTCTTTGTCTAATACTACATTTCGAATATGATTTCTTTCGTTTTTGAGTGTGCACTGCCGATGATTTTAATCTTGATGTGTTTGATGTCACTGATATGTTTGACGAAGATGGGATTTCTGATAATATTCCAGTAGGATATATGAAATCTCTCTCTAACCACTTTTTATTGCGATTAAGAAATTTAGATTCAATATAACATGATTGGATCCATTTCTTTTTTAAGGTACAACATAGTTTGTTTAAACTGACATTCAGTTTGTTAAAATATTGTGGTGAAACATTCAGTACTTCACATATCTTTTTACATAAAAATATGTTATCAGTTAAGTCTTTATCCGAGTTCTTTAAAATGTAGAACAAGTCTTGATTTGTTCGGAAAGCCTCCATTATAAATGTAATAATCTTAATTAAACACGCGAATACACAACAACAAATACACTAACAAACACACTACAGTACACTAACAAATACACTATAACTAAACACACATAAACTATACAAATAAAAACATAAACTATGAACAAAGTACAACGAAGAAAACTGGCTAACAGCATACGGTTTTCAAGAAAATGCTTCGAATCTCTCACTGTGTTCTCTTGTATCGTTCTGATCCGACTGATGCAGTTAGACATTGTGAAAAGGCATAATATAAATATAACCATTTCGGATGTTTAGAGTTCGGATTTCAGTGCTAAGAGTTCTTCGGTTATCTCGCGCTTCACAACGACCAACGCGCGGCGACCGGACCGCGCGGTCGCCACGACATTGTCAGCTTTAAACAACTATAAATTCTAAAGTAGGACGAGGTAGGAAAAGATTTTTGTACGGTTATTTAAAGGAAGTTGTACCGAACATATTCGTGTTTGTTAGAGCCTGCGATCTTTTGAGATAAAAAAGATCTCCTCTGACAAACATATAAAATTTTTTAAATCTGTCATGTATCATTCAGCATTATTTTTTAAATATATTATTATTAGTTATTACTAAAAAAATATATGGTTTCTTATTGGAAAGGAATGCTCTATATCATGCAAAAAAAAAATTAAGAGAAAATATGGGACGAGACGATGAGGACATCGCAAAGAACTGAAGCAATTTTTCCTGGTGAATAATGCTACTTTCAAAACGATCGACTTTAAATGATCATAGAAGCTAAAATATGTATTCAATTTCATTAATTTCTTCATTTTCGAGGTCTGTGGACATTTACAAAGCAATACACATTGATTAGTTTTCAATTTCGAAAAGTCGACTTTTTGGTCAAATGTCACTAAATTCTGCTATCCGGACCACTGTGCGCCCCCGAATAGCTTAGGGATGGTTGTCGTGAGGTTTTTAGTGGGTATTGTGTGCCCTTCTGGACACGTAGCCCCACATAACCCCTTGCCTCTCCCAGGGGACTTGGGGTACGCGTAAAAGCATATCCCTCACGCTAAAAAAAAGGTCCCAATACCGGTGGTCTCTCTCTATATAGGCCACCATCATTGTTTTTAAGATTGGATTTACGCGTTCAACCGGGTTTGCTTGCGGGTGGTACGGGGGAGTGGTGCTTAGCCGAATGCCGTATTCATTGGCTAGTTCCTTCAAACAGTTATTTGCGAACTCGGTACCATTGTCCGTTAGCAGTACGTCTGGGATTCCCCAATGCGAGAAAATTAATTCTTCCAGGACTTCGGCAATTTTTGGACCGGTCGCACGTCGGAGCGGGGCGCACTCTATCCACTTAGTGAATAGATCCTGTATTACCAGGTACGCATGACCGGATCTGCTGCGCGGAAACGGACCCATTATGTCGGCAGCTATTACAGTCCACGGCATGTCAACACGACGCCTGCCCATGAACCACGGTGGAAGTGTTTGCTCCACCTTAGTGAGTTGACAGGTCTTACAGCGTTTTACGTATTCTACCGCTGTTCTATACATGCCTGGCCAGTAATAACGGGTCGCGATTCGTTGGTACGTCTTTTCGACGCCTAAGTGCCCTGCCTGTGGGTTATCGTGCACCTCCTGCAAGATTTCCGTTCGACGCTCCTCGGGAACCGCGAGCTTCCACTCGGTAATATCTGAACCCAACGTTTCGTCGACAACAGGATCCGATCGACGGCAAAATAATTCCCCGTCCCGAATCGACCAATCCGCAAATTTTTCCGGAGCCCGCTGTACTTCTGCTAATTTCCTCTCGTACCATCTCACTTGCACCGCGGCTACTATCGGAATTTTTCCTTCCCGGACTGTTTCCCCCTCGCAAATTCGCGACAGTGCATCCGGCACTTTATTAAGGGCTCCCTGCCTATATACTACCTTGAAGTCGTATTCAAGTAGCTGCAGGGCCCAACGCGCTAATCTTCCGGATGGATTTTGCAGTTTTCGTAACTGGTCCGTTATTACCGTAAATGCGTACCCTTCCAAGTACGGCCGAATTTCTGTACCGCCCAGACGACCGCGAGAAAGTCCAATTCCGTAGCCAAATATTTCCTTTCAGGTAACGTGAGAGATCTACTCGCGAACACGATAACACTTTCGACGCCCTCGACCTCTTGCATCAAAACCGCGCCTAGAGCAACCGCGCTGGCATCCGTCCGCATCGTAAAAGGGGTCTCGAAATCTGGGCATAAGAGGGTAGGTGTTGAAGCGATCGCGTCACGGAGGGACTCGAAGGCGACTTGTTGGCCGTCCTTCCATTCCCAATCACGATCCTTCCGCAGTAGGCCATTTAGTGGCTCCGCCAGTGTGGCGAATCCCGGAATAAACCTCCTGTACCAGGATGCCATTCCCAGGAAACGCCGCAACTGCTTTACTGTTTTCAGCGGAGGGTACGATAATATCGGCCTTATTTTCTCCGCGTCCACCTTTAATCCTTCCCTGCTCACCACGAAACCCAAATACCGAACTTCCTAACAGCAAAACTCGCACTTTTCCTGGTTCATTATTAGATCAGCAGCCTTGATCTTATTTATCACGTGTTCTAGCCATACGAGATGTTCTGCA
The DNA here is from genome assembly GCA_963971365.1 of Lasioglossum villosulum. Taxonomy (NCBI): domain Eukaryota; kingdom Metazoa; phylum Arthropoda; class Insecta; order Hymenoptera; family Halictidae; genus Lasioglossum; species Lasioglossum villosulum. The sequence goes on along the minus strand of OZ020502.1, from coordinate 11,355,275 downwards.
AATGTTTTCGTCAGGATTATTATATCGTCCAAATAGGCGAACGCGTGTGGCTCAATTTCTGGACCTATCAGTCGGTCTAATAATCTCTGAAAAGTTGCGGGCGCGCCTGTCAGTCCGTACGGCATGCGACGGAAGTGAAATAGGCCTTTTCCCGGTACCGTAAACGCTGTTATTTCGCGACTCTTTTTTTCTAACGGGATTTGAAAATAGGCCTGACTGAGGTCGAGAGTCGAGATGTATTTCGCCGCACGTAATTTATCGAGAATCTGCGTCATGAGCGGTAGTGGGTACGCATCTTTCCTTGAGACCTCGTTAACTTTCCGAAAATCTAAACAAAAACGGTATTTCCCGTTGGATTTCTTAACCATGACGATCGGGCTTGACCAGCCACTTTGAGATGGTTAAATTATGCCTTCAGCTAGTAGTCTATCTACTTCCGTGTATATTGCCTCCTGAACTTTTGGAGATACGGCATAATATCGTTTTTTTATAGGCGGATGGCCATCTACATCTATTTTGTGGCTGATCAAGTTCGTCACGCCCGACATTTCGCTAAAATCCCGTAACGTGGTCTCAAGGAATTTCTTTAATTTCCGTTTTTCGGCATCCGCTGATGTTTGCAGACCACAACATACTATTTCTATAGGCGTGTCCTCGAAAGTAAATTTTTCATTTGGCTGTTTCGCGAAATACCACACGGCATTATGGTATTCAGCCACGATTCCGAATTGCGCTATCGAATCCGTACTTAACAATAGAGGAGTCACGAGATTGTCCAAGACCTGCGCGAAAATTTCACGTTCCTCTTTGCCGATCCGTAACGCGAACTGTGCCTGTTCTTCGGCACGATCTACAACTCCCGTGGCGAGGAGGAAATAGCAGGGTCGGTTCGATTTTCCTAATACGATATTATCGTTTCCGACTTTTTCTACAATATCACGACTGATGAACGTAAATAATGATCCCGAGTCTATTAGGGCGCGTCTCGCAAAATCACCGACAAGAGCGTCTACTGTCAGTAGAGGCGAGCGTTCGGTATCCCCAGTTATCGCTACGCGGGCCGATATTAATTCGGGTGAAGTCTCTCCGGCCCTTTCGATTGACTTCTCCCCCCGTTTCCCGCCGGTCGTTTACAATTTCGGCAATTTGTTATCGTGACCCCTTGCGACCCGCATCCGTGGCAATGCACCCACGGCTCTTCTCGGCAGTCCCGCGCTAGGTGCCCCGTCTTACGACAATTCCAACAATGCAGCGGGTTCCTTCCGCTCATACGTTGCTTGTCGTGCGGCGACCATTGACGCGTTGCCACGGTTGCGGTTACTTCCGCCTTTCGCGTGGGGGTTTCTCGGGAGGGTTCCCTTGATTTTACCCCAGACCGGCATTTTTCGTCTCCCCTCGGCGTAGTCGCTAAACCACTTTTAGCGCCTGCTGCTCGAGGTTCGCGATCACCCTGTCCGGGTTTCGGGTCCCTTCTTATGGATCTGGGGGGACGATCGCCCGAATCGTCGCTATCTCCGGCTCCAGCGGCAGCTATCGCGTTCGCGTACCCAAATCCCACCGACCTTGCCCTCGTTTGTGACTTCGAACGCAAGTGTCGGTTCGGATCGTACGCGTAACTGGGGTGGACCATTTCGGATGGCTTAGGGTTCCCCCGCCTCTTCTGCTGCTCCTCGCGATCGGCTTTTTTTTTATTTTAAAAAATCTCATATGAGATTTATTACAACGTAAATACAAAACAGAAATACATTACATATAATATAGAGTATAGAGATTACAAAACAAAGTAGGTTTCTTATAGAAATACAAATATTATAATACGAACATGATTAATAGGAACAAAAAAACTTATACTTTAAGGCCACAGCTTTTAAAAAATGACAACATGTAGTGACAGGCCCTAATATTAGGTTTGGCTATTATTACTGAGACATCCATTGGAAGCTGAAAGTTCATTTTGCTGAGTTTATTAATCAATAAGAGTCTCTCATCATTGTACAAATTGCACTGCCATAAAACATGATTCAGAGACTCATCTCCATCCCCACAACTACACTCAGGATCATTAATAAAACCAATGCGTGCTAGGGAAAAAGCTAAATGATAGTGGTCAGATCTACACCTATTTATGCTGACAATGGTTGAACGAGATAAATTTAGTTGAGAAAACCAAGGAAGTCGATTTTCATTGAAATAATAACGAAAATAAGTTTTGCCTTTGAGAAGACCATCAGCCTTTATAGAGGCGAAGGAGCTGTCAAACATATTTTTGTAGAAAAACTCAAAACAATCGGTGAAAGGAATGCGGGAAATACAAGGAACACTAAAGAATGATGCCTCCTTAGCTAAAAGATCAGCTTTTTCATTACCAGCAATCCCAATATGAGACGGAATCCAGTAGAACATAATGGAGTAAGACACATTATCATGAATGAAAGAATTATGTTTCTCCTTAATACTGAAAATATAAGGGTTAGTTTTAATATCTATTTTAACAGAATCGAGGCTTGTAAGAACACTTAATGCATCAGAAAAAATAATGAAGCTATTATTCGTATTGGCCACAGCAAAGTCCAGAGCATCATCAATGGCAATACACTCAGCCGTGAACACAGAAGCCTGCTTGTTAATACTTTTTTGTGAAGTCCAGTCTAAGGAAGGACAGTAAGCAGCTGAACCAACATAATTGCTCTCCTGACTCTTACTGCCATCAGTGTAGATAGCAACAGCTGAGTTATCACTAATCAGTTCATTAACCATACTGTTGATGTCAGCTATACTATTTAACATTTTAAGGAACTTCCCAAAAGAACAGTTAACTTTAATTGTGGTGATAATCGTTTCAAAATCATATCTGTAAATATTGAAATTATGAAATGATTCAATTTTGCATGAATCTGTCATCATCTCAATTATACAACGTCTCAATAAGAAATTAGATCTGTTACGTTTATTTTTTATAATATTGTAGTAGCTTTTGATCATTAGGAAACTAAGAGAACTAGTGTTGGATAGTGTTTTAGAAAGATGACGATAACATAAATTTGTAAAGCGATCCTGTAGCAATGGAAGTTTAGATTCTGCTATGAGAATATTTGTGGGGGTGCTAATGCGATACCCCAAAGTCAACCTTATCGCTGCAAACTGAACTCTTTCGAGACGCTCCAAGTTTTTTCGCCTGGTAGAGGAAAAAATCAAACAACCATATTCCAGGATAGAACGAACCAAATTTTTATATAAAATCAAGAGCGTGGAAGGGTCACAACCCCACCACGTGCCTCTTAAGAACTTGATAATGTTGAGAGACCTCATGCACTTTTTAATAATGAAATCAATATGAGGCGTAAACGTCATTCTATAATCGAAAATGATTCCAAGAAACCGGGCACATGAGCTGGAAGTAATTGTAGTACCCTGAATTTGAATTTTAATACGACCAGGAGCAATTTTTTTGTTATTAAAATGTAAAAGAACCGTTTTATTTGGAGATAATTCTAAACCCAGATCAAAAAGGTTACGCTGAATACTCTGAATAGCTTTTACAATAGCCCTTACAGCTCTACCGTTAGAAGAAAATGTAATATAGACGGCTAAGTCATCAGCAAATTGCGAAACAAAAACATTACTCCGAACATCCAGCGCAATATCAGAGACATACAATATATATAGTAAAGGACTTAGAACTCCTCCCTGAGGAACACCTTTAAATGTGATCCTAGGAATATGGTCCGTAGTTGAAGAAAAAATAAGCCTACCATACGTCAGGAATTTAACAAAATTCAGAACACTTGTAGAGCACCCGAAAGAAACCAGCCTAGACAGCAGTAAGTCAGTGTTTACGTTATCAGAAGCACCCTTAACATCCAAAAAAGCAGCAATGACCTCTTTTTTCAGAAAAGGCTTCATCAACTTTCAGAGCCAAGTTCATTGCATTGTCGATGCACGATTTACCTTTACGAAAGCCATGTTGATTTATAGATAATAGAGCCTTACTTTCCACCCAGCATTGCAAGCGGTTTTTAATAAGGGTTTCATATAACTTACATAAACATGAAGTGAGTGTAATTGGACGAAGCCCCATCCCATCATCTTTAGGAATAAAAATAACGAATGAGTTTTTCCAGCAAGTAGGATAATCATTAGTAGAGTGCATAAGATTAAAAATATTCAATAACTCAGCAATAAAAATGTCAGGGAGCTTCTTAAGGATATCAAAGTCGATCCCATCCATACCAGGAGCAGAAGATTACTTTTTTGAGGAAAGTGCTGTAATGAATTCAGAAAAAGAAAAACAAGTATAAAAAAATGTTAGGTTGGGAAGCGGGAAGCAACAAAGGATCAGTCGGAACCCAAGGAGGGCATAATTTATCAAGAGCAACATCATCATCATTGCGATCGCGTAAATTAGTAGCAGTATGTTGTGGACGAACTTTAACCCAGGAATTCTTGAACACTTTGCATTTATTCCAGACAAAACTGGGATCTGTCTGGTAATTAATACTTTCGACAAATTTTCTAAAGTGAGCTCTTTTCTTGTGCTTGAACAATTTAATAGCTTCAGCACACCGTTTCTTATAATCAATCAAATCCCTCAAATTAAGAGAATGTTCCCATTTTTTAAAAGCTGCGCGCCTTAATCTTTTAATTTTATTACATTCCTTGTCCCACCAAGGAACAGGGTTTCTGTATTTTTGGAACGAAACCTGAGCCTTAACCGGAGTAAGAGACGCAAGGCTTCAGTGAGTGTATAAACAGAAGAGTAATACTTTGAGCTAGGAGAAGCACCTAGATACTTATCTGTGGAAAAAATCTGAGATGAGTCCTGAAGTAAGGCATCAAATTTGTCCCAATCAGTTTTAACTGACTTAAGTTTAAAAGAGCGTTTGATATAAAAAACTTTTGTAACAGAAATATTAATAAATATGGGAAAATGGTCAGATCCCCAAGTTTCATCACCAACAGTAGTCAACAATTTATCTGAAATATCGTAAGTGGAAAAAACCAAATCTAAGTTAGATTTAAGATGCGTATATGAATTTTCATTGTGTAGAAAAAGATTATTAGACTCTGAAGCAGAAGCCAGTCTCGAACCGTTAGGATCAGTATGCCGACAGTTCCAATATATATTATGGGCATTGAAATCCCCAAGTAAGATTCCATTACTTGAGTTTACATTACGAACAAGCGTGTTCCACTGGTCCAAAGAGAGCGTGAGACCCGGTGGTCTGTAGCAAACCACTATGTCCAGCGGAGAGCTCAGATTCACAATACGAATTCCACAAATTTCCACAGATAGATCAGGAGCCACCACATGATCAAGCTCTGTAAAAACTAAATGCTTCCTGATTGCGATTAAAATACCACCGCCAGTACTATAGGATCTGTTCTTTCTATAAACAAAAAATTAGGAAAGTTTATCGTACAGGTAGGGTTCAGCCATGATTCAACACAAATAAAGATGTCTATATCTGAGAGAGTGGCTTGTACTTCCTGCAATCTTCTAAGAATACTTCTAGAATTCCAAAACAAAATATTCAGCGATCCTTCAGAAGAGGAATAAGTACGTAACATGTGTAAAAAATTGAAAGACAAAATTAAACGAGTAATAAAGAAGAAGAAAAACAAAATTACAAATCTAGAGCATCCAAGGAACAGGCATCTGAACTAGCGCTGTCCTCAGCGCCGGAAATGGTAAGCTTCTTTATGATTCTTCCAATACGGTTTTTTAAATTCCGCTCTAAAAGACGACTCTTCACTTCAGTGAGCATGTTGACAAAGGCCGGGATGTCACTGGAGAAATTTAGAACTGTTTCCCGAACTTTAGAGTTGTCAAAGGATTGCAGAACAAATTCCGTAAGACAGTCCAGGTCAATTGGAAACTTTTGAGTCTTTGATTCAAATAATTCTTTAGCCGGTGTTAGCTGTATTTTAATAACCTCCTTGTTAACAACCCTATTGGCTGATATTTTCATTTTCTTAACCACTTTTTTCTTAGTAGTAAGGTTCGCAGGTTCATTAGTACAAAGGTTGTCATTTATGTTAACAATATCACTGCTGATGGTGGATGAAGCACTTGACAACGGTCTTTTAAAGGCAGTTGTCAAAGGAGTAGACACAGCCTCTACCGGTGACACATGCGAAGAAGAAGGAGCATTAGTTTCTGTCGGTAATTCAGGAACCAATGGTATGTCAATAGAAGGCTCTGGAATTTGTTCCGTGTTTACAGCAGCTTTGCAGAATTTAGCAAGGTGACCCTCCTCCTTGTAAATCCAAAAGTTGGTATTGTCATAATTAATCTCCAGTATGGATGGCAGCTTGTTAACATCCTCTGGATGTACATACATCTGTCGTCGGAAACTGAGTGTTTCGGAATGTGTGGGAAAATGAATTCGGCAGATTTAAACAAACACGTTTTATTCACGCGAACGGGTGAAAGTCACTGTTTGAATTTACACAAAACTATGTACAACGAAAATTGTAATAAAGAATGCTTGAAGGAGCTAATTTAATTATTTAAAGTACCGACGCGTACCTCAAGGTGATATAAACGCTTTATCGAGAAAACCGGTTTTACAACGCACAGCTTTTGATTCGAGTTCTGCGAGAGCGATGATCTAATTATTAGCGAACTATGGCTAAGTCGACTGATCAATGATCTACACAACCTTTTACCGGGAACTAAGAGCGGTCTCATAGCCGGTCGATAATCGATCAGTCAGCGGCGGCCAATAGCGTGGCGCGCTGCTGATCGAACATCGATAGAGTCGAGTCGCGCGCGACAGCCAATCGTCGACGGAGCGGTTGATAGCTCGTCAATATCGATCGCCAGAAACGGCCAATCCCAAACACTGAGTATATGTGTAGGCCCAGGATCATTCAAACCAGCTCTTATAAACGTGATCTGCGAGCACAGTCGAATATTCTTTTTCGACAATTCTTCAATTATGACATTGTGTGGGATTATAGGACAGACATTTGACAGTATGATCCTTTTAGCTTTAGAAATCAAAGGACGAACTTCCAAAGCATGTTGCCCAATATATAATTTTGCATGTGACTCTGTAAGTTTGTCTACAGTATCTTTTGAATTTAGATAAAAGCAGACACGTCCATGCGATATTCTCGACACAAATTTGATGCTTTTCGAGTCAATTATTTTAATCAATGCCAAAGTATAATCACGAAGTGCAATGCCCTCAACAGCATCAAAAATCACAGCATGTTCTCGGGTAAGAAACTGAACTTGAGTAACTTGAGCGTATGAGGCTTTGGATGTAGCGTTATCCATCTTTATGTTTTAATTACTTTAATTAGCTTGAACTTTGAGGATACAAGTGCCCTGACGACAGAGTAGTGCACACCAAGAAAAAAAAACAAACACCCACACAGACACTGATTAGGTGAATTAAGCACTTATATATCACTTTAAATATTTTTCAATTGCGTCGCAAAATCAAGACACAATAGCAATCTGCCGCCACACTCGCGAGACGTAAACATAAATACGTCCGACCACCGTAACGGCTAACGCTGGACCCTCGCGATCGGCTTCCAATAATTTGTTCGTCACGTTGTCTACAGTTGTACTAGACTGTAACATGATCGATTGTCGCAAAGATGATTTCACGCCCCAATATAGTCGTTTGACTTTCCTTTCCTCCGACCACGGAGGTTGTAGTTTGCGGAACATTGCCAACATGACCATAGTATATTCGCGAATTGGCTCGTTTTCGCCCTGAAACCGTTCTTTTATGTTTCGTTCTAACGTGTATTGATATTCGGGATTTCCGAAGAATTCCCGGAACGCGCCCTTGAAATCCCCCCATGTCCTCCAGCTCGACGCGTGTTCGTTATACCAGTGCTTAGCGACCCCCCGAGACATACCGGTAAACAACGGATTAGCTCTTTATCCGCGATGTTGTGATAATTAATTTGCTGGTGGAGGTCCTCCCGAAAATCTTATGGGTCCTCCCCCTCATCCCCAGAAAAATTAAGGCGCCAACGCCGCATTATTTCGGCGATAGGTGTTCCGCGAAAACATAACTCACGGGGTTTCGCCTCGCCTGGTACTTCGTCGGTAGGTCTGCCGGACGACCCGGTGTGCGACGGCCCTTCTTCTGGACCCCGGTGACGGTCAGGGGACCACGGTCTCCATCTCGACGAATGCGGTGTCGGGAATAAAAATTCCTCAGGGGGAGACCTGCCTCCTTCGCCAGGGGAGTACGCTCCTGGGGCAATCCTCCCCCGGCCGCATCATCGTAGACCGATCGGTCCTCCCCGTCCCCGTGGTCCGGTTTCGGTAAATTTAACCAACTCCTCATTTCTTCGGAGGTCCTGATATCCGACTCGAAATTTAGTCGACGTGGACGTAAAACGTAGCCCCTACCCGCGGTGTTCGCGGCAATATTCGAGATCTTTGAAATTAACGGGTGCAGGCTAGAGGGAACGCTACTATTTTTTGGGCCAAAATTCTTATTCAGAATGCAATAGCAACGCGAATTATCGTTCCTTTATTCCTTCTGCGACTCTCTCCTTTTAGTTTCTCTTTAACTTCGCACGCGAATAACCAGAAATGAAGGGGATATGTTCGCCAAATTGTCGCGCGACTTGCCCGTCGGCAAGTATTACTGCGCGTTCGCTAATTCGATATTTATCGCCAAAAATGATTCTATAATTCCGCGAAATGAGTGTGAAGCAAACACCAAATTTGCTTCCTCGCAAAGTAAATGATACTCGTCCTAGTTTACGGCACACCCCGAACGGAAACCATACTTCCCATTACCACATAAAAAAAATTATTGTATTCAAGTATACAATAATCGACCAAGTTCAATAACAAAATTCAATCACATTTGCATAATCAATTTTCAATGAAATATACACGCGTGTGCCATTCAGAAAATCAATAAATCCATCAATTTCACGCAGTATCCTATAAATCAATCATATAATCAATAATCACTGTTCAGGATCGGAAGGGAAAACTGGGAGAACTTCAATTCGCGTAGTCACAAAAACTTTATTCTCCCGATGCGGGTTCGTTCACTTCCGAACTTACACTGAACTTGTACAAAGAAAGAATACGTCAATAAATGATATTTATCGGAGTAAGGCTTCTCTGAAGTGCAGAGATCTTACTGAATTAAGCCGAAAGTGTCGGATTAATGTTAACGGTATGCGAAGTGCTCGTGTTAGAACGTTAGCGAAAAGTCGCATACTAGGAGTGCTAGACAAAGACTGAGAAGATCGATCAGCTGGCCGTTGGCCGTCGATAGCGCGATCCGCCAATCAATGCGAGTCGTTACGCTCGATAATCGATTGTAATCGTTCTCGACGGTGTCGGCCAATGACTCCCCGAGCTCACGATCGATCTTCGATTCAGATCAACGGCGCATGATCTGTCGCGGGCAGCAGACGCTATTGGTCCACTCGGCCAATCCCAAACAATCACAATATTAAATATAAATTTCGAAATGCATATAAATAAAATTATTGCCGTAAATAATTATTAAACATTATAATAAATTCCGACAATTGGTGTACCACCACCGGCAAGTCGTACTATTTGTGCGACTTATTTCCAGTAGTGGTTTCACCCCAGTGGACCAAGTGTATTCCAAAAAATAATAACAAAAAATTGCACAGTATTATTCAATATTCCGGTAAATTTCTTTAAAAGTTTAACCGGTATCTCGAATGAATTGTCGACACGTGTCCCCGCTGCGGGGAGAAAGAAAATTATTTCTCGCGGCAACGGAATAATGTCGTCGACTGGTATCGAGATTGCGGTATTTGTAAAAAAAACTTGCCGAGAAAACATAAAAAAACAATAGATAATAAATAATTAAGTGACAGTTGCTAACCTAGTAATACATAAATCGATAAATAAACAACGCACAAAATTACAGACTTTAATAAATATTAAATGGATACAAAATAAACTATACCGAATAAATAACACAAAACGAAAGCACGAAATGATAATAAATAATAATAAATAACGACGGTAGACAAAAATAACAGAATAAATAAATATATAACCGAAAATTAGATAACAGTAATAAAAAGAAAATTAAATATATTGATTCGACGGAATTTTTAAATAAAAATTGTTCGGCGTCGACTGACAGTCGGAGGCGCCTGAGGCTGGGACCGCTCAGAAATGAGCGCGCGAGGAAAAGGCGAGAAAGAGGTTCTGAGAAAATTGCTCGGCGAAGTAAATTTGCACACTGCGATTTATTTAAGGCCTATCGTTGGTTTGCTTTGCGACCATAAGATGGTTGACGGAACGGAAATCTTGGAGCATGGCTGGACGTTGCCTTTTGAGCGCGACGGACAATCTTGAGCGATTCTTGTAAATAGAACCACCGCGGACGGAAATCTTGACCGCGTACGAGGAAATCTTCACATGAGGCAGCAAGAACGCAACGCGACGCGAAAGACAAGAAATCAAACGATCGACGAAAGCGAGCAAACCGATTGTGGTATCGAGAGCGCAGTGATTGTCGCAAAGGAAAGACTTAGAAAAAGAACGCAAGATGTGAACGAGTACACGTGAGAACTGAAAAGCCGCCCGTTCCACCAAGGGGAGCCGTTAAATATTCGGCGAGCGAATCGACAGGATTGTACGCGATTGGCGCAAGATCGCTCGCATGATCCTGAGCATCGAAACCGTTCGGAGTTCAAATTGTGGAGAGTGGCCGGCAATAGACGCGGACACGCCTACGCAGCCTCGAGTAACGGTAGCGCTTGCTTGTAAACACGAATGAGAAAGTGCCGTTTTCGAACGATTGGCAACGCGACTGATAATTACCACAATTTGAACTCCGGATCTCGAACAAAAATTTTGATAAAAGTTACCCGGAAAATCTAATTACCAAACGTGGAAGGAGGAAAAAAAATTTCCTTTCTAATCAAACTGGAAGAATTATTATATTTATTAGTATAAAATTATTTAAATTTTTCCACAAGTGAAATTACGCGGCAATATTTAGTATATTTGCTCGTTTGACCGACGGAAATTCGTCAATAGACGTTCCTCCGATTAAGCGGAACGAGGTTATATCAGGCTGAAAGAAAATTCAGTTCAAGATTTCACAATACATATGGGATGGCACACGAAATACAATTTCGAAATAGTACACCCGGTAAACATCAATGGGACCCATGCTCGGTCGACATTCCAGTGATGTTTACGTTAACGTTGGCTCGTAGTATACTTGGCTTGCGGAAAACAAAATTCCGTTCGCGAATGGACCGCGTGTCTCTACGACGCGGCGGCTTTTCTCTCTCTCGCTCGAAATTTCTCGCTTCCTCACTCAGCCAAAATTCTTCTACAAGAGCCCCGAACTCCTTCCCGTGTCTCGAATAAATAACCCGATATCAAATCGCGTATTATCACGAGAAATCCGGGAAAACTGTTCGGGCGCCAATTTGTCACGTCGTTTCTCGTTTCGGAGCCGAAAGAGGACCGAACTCGGGAAATTATGGCTTGGAGACCGGGCCACGCGCGGTCGCGCGACACGTGGTCCTCCCGGGACAGACAATCCTTCGCGAAATCGAGTCGAAATACACGAAGAGGTGAACGATATCGAATTCGGGCTCCAGACACTATAGGGTGTCACGCAAAACTCTTCCGTGGACACGAACTTTATACAACGATCTCGATTCCGCGGGGATTGCGCGATAACCTGAAATAGCCACGAACGAAGGTCAGGGTTCCACGTGAGGAGGAGGAACGGGGCATTCCCCGCGACAGGAACGTTTCTCGTAGGGAGAATAATTCTTTAAAGATTTCGGCAACAACAACTCTCGTTTATTAAACGGCTGGACGGAATACAGGCCGCCGGTGTTCACCGACGGGTATTCGGTCGGTTGCGCGTGAACTCTCCCTTTCGCGTTGAGCTCGGCGGTCACAGGACTTCGCGTGATATACAAACCTTTACGGCACGAATTCCGCCGAGCTCCGATGTTCTACGCGGATTCTAATTTGACTGGGCGAGGGCCACGGCAAAGTCGCGAGAGAACGAAACCGGCACGTCGCGTCGTCCCACCATGGAACGTCCCGAGAAAGCTTTAAATTCGACACCAAAAATTGTACGCCCCGAATATTCCGTTTCGCGGACAATCGCGGGCGTGACGACCCCACGGCCCCGTGCTCCTCTCAGGAGAGCGACTCCCGGTCGTCGAATACGACGGCGGACCCGCGGTATACGACACGAAGTTCGGAATTTCGCCAAAACGCCCCGAGCCAACACGAATTAATTACAATTTATATGACGCTGAATAAAACCTGATCGGCACTTACCCACAGATCTGGCATCGGTAGGTGCGGTCGGCACTTGGCAAATATTTTATTGATACCGCGGAGAGAGGAGCGACACTACTTTACTATCAGCAGTCCTACGACCCAGTAACCCCAATTCGGCTCGGCTCGGGAACGCGGAAGCGAGGCGTCCCCCTACTTCCTATACTATCTCCTCCTAGGCGACGCTCGGGCCTATTGCGTGGTTCCTCGCGGCAAGGACGAAATTTACGTCTACGATCCCGGGCCTTCGGCAATTTGTTGATTTCCCATGGAAATCACAAATTGGACGGGGCCACCGGGAAGGCTGCGAGGGCTGTTGGTATAGGTCCGAGCCGTTCCAGAATTGTTCTTCGCGCAATTCCTGGACGAGAGTCGGCGAGGTTGGACAGTTGAACGTCCTGTCTTTTCGATATCCTCGTCGGCCTCTCCGGTTGCTAATTCCGGGCTCGATCCTGATCCAACCGTCTAGTTCGCCAATGACGTGCCGCGATAGGTACTCCGAGCCTCTCTCATCAAGACTTGGCGCCAATCAGGGGCAGGAGACAGATGCGGGGTTCCTTACAGACTCGGACTATTGCCGAAACTTCGTGTCGAGCCCAGCGGCGCGACATTTAAACGCGATAAATTTGTTTCGCTGGACCTCGGACGTCCCGGGAGAGCGATTGTGACGGCCGTTTTCGTTAAAGTATCGGCCGAGGTTGACCCGGTCCTCCGGTTCGGATTCGGGATGACGCTGGCAAAATCTGCTACGTCACAAAGCATGTGAGTGTACAAAATGATACAGGATCACATGCAAAATCTGACGGCCTACTCTGAAAGCCTCCTCTTCCAGAGGAACAACAACGCGGTGGAGAGTTTCAATGCTGTCATCGCGCAGTCCATTGGCGGAAAGAGGTTCAATTATGGTCAAAGAGGATCCTACACCGCAAGAATTAACGCTTCTGTGATCCAGTACAATACAAAAACAGTATTGTCTAGTGTGCAGGCATCATTCAAAGGCGCGATTTCACAACCTTTGAAGAAACTGGAAGAAGTACGTCAAAAGGAAGGATTAACTAGCTGGTTATTGTTGCTCGCTCGCTTCGCGAGCTCGCGGGTAGGACTGCTCTTGCGAAAGGGTTACTGGTATGCATTGCTAGTGGGGCATACAGCTCTTAATGGTTTTTTTATTTATTTTGTGTGTGACTCTCCACGAGCCACATAAAGAACTTCCCGATTCGTTAGTTGTAAGCGGTAACATTAGCATTAGTTGCATAATTAAAAAAAAAAATTTTTTTTTAAATTAAAAAAAAGTTTTTTTTAGATAAAAATGAAATATATATAACTACGTTTGTTTATTCGGTGGAAAATTTCCATCCTCTCGTATAAATTGCATTCTTGAACGAACTTCTTTCGAAAAAAACTAAAAAGACTAAAAAATCTAAAAAACTACTGGACCAATATGGACCAAAATCTAATCAGCTCTAAGTTACGACGGGGCACATCGATTGCATCATTCATCATTCTGATCGCATTATTACTTTTTCAGAAAACGTTAACGAAAAATTTGATAACATAAAAACGGCCATACGCGCGCACACACGCACACACACACACACACACACACACACACACACACATACTAACAATTTGATAAAAATAGTCTAAAATGACTTCAATAACCATGAAACGTGAAGATCTGCTAAAAAATCGATTTTCGATTTTCGGGGTAATTACAGTAACTTCCCTATGAATCGGGAAGTTAAAAAATGCCGAAAGAAAGCGTGGCTACAAAAGGAAACATCAGCAGTTCCGTGTAGGCAAGGACTCCGATTACGGATCGAGTGTACAAAGGCCAGACTTGGATGAAACGATGTATCAACTGAAATTGACAACCCATATGGAGATGTTGAAGAATTTGACGCAAAGAAGGGAAGAGATCGAGCGGGAAACCATTGGTCAGCACGCCAACGGTAAATGGATGTCGTATAGGACAAACCTTTTGACAGCGTCAAACTTCAGCAAAGTGTGCCGCCGATTCAAAACAACGCTGTGTGCCGGACTGGTAAAAAAACTGATCTACCCAGAAAATCTAGATCTTCCTGCCCTACTACACGGACAGCAGAGCGAAGCTATGGCTCTCGAAGAATTGGCAAAAAAGGAGGATGTAATAATTAAAAAATGCGGCCTTTACATCGACGCATCGCTTCCCTATTTGGGAGCATCACCGGATGAACTGGTCGGCGACGACGGCATTGCTGAATTAAAGTGCCCTATAAGTGCGGCAGATGTAACGCCAGAAGAGACACTACAGGCAGTACCAGCCGTCTAGAAAATGTTTGCAGATAATACAGGTCGCGCAATGCACAAAACGTCGCAGTACTTTTACCAAGTGCAAGGACAGTTGCACATAACGAGCAGACAATACTGTCTGTTTGCTGTGTGGACACGGAAAGGCATAATGTCAATTCGAGTTGACAGGGACGCCGCGTTTGGCAACGTGAAATGGAGCCAAAATTGTCGCAGTTTTACATGAATTGTATGCTGCCCGAACTTATCGACCCCAGACGGGGGAAAAAATGCCTATTAGGGAGCCTCAGTATACAGGGTGTTCGACTACAGGTGGGAGAAAATTTAAGGGGTGGTTCTCGACGATAATATAAGACGAAAATAAAGAATAAAAAAATTGCGATTTCGACTTCGTTAATTAGGTATTAGCAATTAAAAATTGGCCCAAAAAGCGGCAACATTTCGACACAGCTGTACGTTGCGTACGTCACACAGGCGCGCGACAGTCTCGTATCACGTGACAAACGCATGCAAACCTTGGTTCTCATTTGGGGCCCCAGCGAGGTGAAAATGTTTAAAAAATCGTTGGACGACATTGAACCTACCTACTCGTTAAAATCCACGAGGGCATTTCTATTATCCGCCCTATGGAATTATCGAGTAGAAGGGGTCAATGCCCTTTCACTTTGAAATTCTTCTCACACAACTTCACAAATCCTTATCCTGCACTATAATGGACACAATGGATACCATTTTGAAGTGGTTTGTTTCAGTGTATTATGTACGGTGTTATAAACAATTATAGTGCAGGATAAGGATTTGTGAAGTTGTGTGAGAAGAATTTTAACGTGAAAGGGCATTGACCCCTTCTACTCGATAATTCCATAGGGCGGATAATAGAAATGCCCTCGTGGATTTTAACGAGTAGGTAGGTTCAATGTCGTCCAACGATTTTTTAAACATTTTCACCTCGCTGGGGCCCCAAATGAGAACCAAGGTTTGCATGCGTTTGTCACGTGATACGAGACTGTCGCGCGCCTGTGTGACGTACGCAACGTACAGCTGTGTCGAAATGTTGCCGCTTTTTGGGCCAATTTTTAATTGTTAATACCTAATTAACGAAGTCGAAATCGCAATTTTTTTATTCTTTATTTTCGTCTTATATTATCGTCGAGAACCACCCCTTAAATTTTCTCCCACCTGTAGTCGAACACCCTGTATATGAGACGCAATAGAAAATGCAGCACGGGCAAAACGTGCAAAAACCCAATCTGGAGATCTAGTTCCACAGAAAAAGGTAAGAATTAAAAAAGTGTAATATATCCGACTAAATAATCTATCCGATGTCGAGGCCCTCTTACAAAATAATGCAAATTAAAAAAAGTTTAAACTATCCGACGTCGAGGCCCTCTTGCAAAATAATGCAAAGAAAAAAAAAGTTTAAATTATTCGACGTCGAGGCCCTCTTGCAATATTGCAAAGAAAAAAAAAGTTTAAACTATCCAACGTCGCGGTAAGAAATCTCGCAGTGTGCGACACAGTGGAATAGGCCTACAGGGGATACCACTGACAAAAAAAACGCATCTAGAATAGTACCTCATGGGTGATGTGGAAAACTATTCTATAACCAAAAAATTTTTAAACAAATAAACTTTCATAATTTGTCTTCGCATGCATCGTTTGGATTATCATTGTTCATGAAACAGCAAATGAAATAACGAATGTAGAAACAAATGATGAAAATTTTTCTTTCAAAAATGACTTGCTTTTCTGATTTACTGCTGGGTCTACTACTCCGATCGCGCCGAGCGAGACTACAATAGAGCAACGGTGTCGGCGACGGCTACCCTCAACGGGCGGCCGCAGCGCGTGGCCGTCGCCGACGCAGTTTAAAGGCCTACGTGTTCTCACAATGTAATGCCAATTCAAAATGCTTTATTTTTCATTATTTTTTTATGAGACTTTCATTGACTTGTTTCTGGTATTATTCTGATTAAAACAAGACCAAACACGATATAATTTGGCCCATATTTATTCTACATGTGAAAAGCATAATTTATAATCCATCATACATTCAACATATGAAATAGCATATGTTTAAATAAACAACGGAGGAACGCGACTTTTTCTTTCCTATACAAAACTTTCACAGTCGATTAAACCAATAAATGCAATTGAAATTATATTGTGTTTGGTCTTGTTTTAATCAGAAAAATGCCAGAAATACGTTTTTAAAAGTCCCATAAAAAAATTATAAAAATTAAGATGTTTGAACATTCGATTCGTTATGTCAATGTAGTGGTGTTCACACCGATATACCCGGGCGGAGAACAATAGTCGCCGCCATGCGGCGCAGGACAGCGTTGACAGGCAGTGGAGTGAGTAGGCCTGAACAAGAATCGGGACCTCCCAAACTGAACAGGAATCGTAACTTTGCTGTATATAAAAAATGGATTAATAATTCCGCACCAAAAAAGTATATTGTTATTCATAACTTGAACCATAAATATTTTTATTTCAATTAATGTTTTTTTATATGTTGCAGAACAAACTCATGCAGAGAGCGAGGAAGGAATACTTCCTACAGCTCTAAAGACGCGGGAGCAGCGTACGGCAGAACCCGCGGTCGCGGAGGCTGAGGACGCAGCCGAGGAGGAAGAGGCATCGGATTTGGATAGATGACTACCCCACACCTGCCTTTGCGAAAACAAATGTAATTTGCCGGAATAAAACAAACAGCTGACGCGAGGTCTTTTCCCAGAACATTCGAGCGAGAAACACATAAAAGGACGCGTTCAAGCAGCGTCAGACATTTCTCGAAATTATCTCACGTCAAGGTTCACGGAATACGATACGATACGTAATACAAAGGCTGTCCACAGGGATCCATACTCGGTCCGACCTGCTGGAACTTAGTCTTTGACGGAGTTCTGCAGCTCTTGGTTAACGGGCTCGACAGTGAGCCCATCGCCTATGCGGACCACCTGATCGTGCTTGACTCTGGCAACTCGAGAAGGGAACTCCGGCTTAAAGGGCAAGGGGTAGCGGATGCGATTTCTGAGTGGTGCTGTGCGCACAAGTTATCGCTATCCGCTCCCAAGACCGAGATGGTACTCTTGAAAGGCCGACCCGATACGGAGAGGCCACCTGTGGTGAAGATTGACGGCAAAAGTATCACCATGAAGGATACCATCAGGTACCTTGGTGTATACTTAGACAAACGGCTGGGAGTTACATCTCACGCCGTGCATGTGAGTGCTAAGTCCACGACAACGTTTAGTACGTTGGCGAGGGTTGCTCGTTCGAACTGGGGATTGGGATATCGGGCTATGCGTACTATGTACGTAAGTCTGTTTGTCCCGATCGTGACGTACGCTGCTGCGGGCTGGGCGGACCTCCTCACCTCTGCATCGAGATAACATCTCATCAGGGCGCAGGGGAGAGCTCTACTTGGCTGCACCAAGGCCTGTAGAACGGTATCAACCGACGCGATCACCGTGATGGCTGGGGAGGTACCAATAGACTTGATGATAGCGGAGCGTGCGTGCGCGTACAAGATACGGAAGATGCAAGACGTAGAGTACGAAACATGTCGAGTGAGTTCTGCCGATTTGGCAAACGGAGTCGTGAGTCCGCGCGAGGCATTAGCCGAGGTTAGACGGACCGCTCTGGCGAAGTGGCAAGGGAGATGGTCGTCATCGCAGAAGGGGAGGACAACGTTCCAATACTTCAGTGATGTTTCAGACCGACTCTCCGCACGCTGGGTGATCCCTGATCACTATGTGTCTCAGTTCTTGAGTGGACACGGAGATTTCCGTGCGAAGCTCAAAACCTTCAAGCTCGTCGAGGACGAACACTGCGAGTGCGGCGAAGTGGAAACACCGAGCCATATCTTGTATGATTGTCCTCAGTACGTTCAAGCGCGGGAATTCTTGCGCCAGGAAGCCGAAGCTAAAGGCCACCAGTGGCCGGTGCCAGAGGCTGTCTTGATGACCGAACAACAGTTCAAGAGCTTCCGGAGGTTCGCGCGGGACGTACTACGCTCGAAGGCTAGAACAAGAGAAGTCGCGGATTAGAGGCAAAAGAATACCTCTGCCGTGACATCATGGATCGACCAGCTAGCCGAGCTCCTTTTAGGAACGGGACGAAGCCCCTCCTGCTTTCACAAGTAAGGAGCTTCCGGAAAGGGTTGGACTCGAGGTGGTAGTGGGATCGACGTTGTTGTCCATCCATTTATTGGCGGCAACGTTATAGAAGGTAGAGCCATAACATCTGGCGAGGAGGATGGACAACGGAGCAGCGAACAGGATCGTGCGGGATGAGCACGTTGTACTTGATCGGGTGGAATTATTCCCCGTCGTTAGCGTGTCCTCGCTACTCTGAACGACTGCCATTCCATCTTCATGAAAGAGAAGTGAGAAGCCGGTATGGTCCGTATGACCGAGGTACGGCGCAGTCGGGGTAACCCGACTCATATACTTTATATTACATGTTTCATGTTTATTCGGTTTACTTGTATATTAATATTTAAAGTCGTATGATTTCTTTAAATTAATAAAATTGTTCAAACCTCTTTACTCTCATATATCTTCATTTTATCTTTGAATTTTAGTGAGCTTTCATTCCGATTTTTATAGCTTATTAAACAAAAATAACATTTTTTTGTAATGCGGCGAAAGAGCGCCGCACCATTTTATTATTTCAATAAATAGAGATAAATTATATATAGAAAGTGTCTATTTGTGCTACCCTATTCCTTCCATTGCGTTCCCCTGCTGTTCCCCTGAGCGCGCGTGCATGTTACAATCAATAATTAATAAAGGGTATAGCCGGGTAAGATAGTAAAAAATGCCCTTGAACCGAATTATATCGACGATGCGTCATTCCATAGAGCACCAAGAAAAAACATACTGTGCAAAGTTTCAACCTTGTATCTCGATCGGGAGGGTAGCTATGGGGTAAAATCGAAAAATCAGTTTTTGGCCTGTTTTCCCTATTTAATTATGTTTAGAAATTCTGAAAAAAATCTGACACATGTCAAGTACCTAAATGCATACTTCGCAATTGGTTTCAGATTTTTTAATTGAAAATCCTACTTGTAAAAAATCAAAAACCTCAAAAAAATCGAAAAAATGCAGATTTCACATGGAAGTTCTGAATTGGCCAGATTTATATTTTTACAGTAGCGATATATTGTTACAGGTATTGTTCATGAATTTTTTCAGATTTTTTGGTTTGGTGCACCGTTGTTAAAAAAAATGAAAATCGATTTTTTCGACGTTTTTCCCGCGGAGAACTAAGCTAACCTTAAAATTATTATGTTATATTTGTTCTGTAAGTCTATCATGCACTTATAAACCTTAAACATTTCTCAAAAATAATTAAACAATGAAATTGGCTTAATTAGTATTTTTACTATGTCAGCCTATTACATCAGAAAGTATTAAACAGATTTCCAACAGCTCGGTTGGCTCAGCGCGTTAGGCGTTCGACTGTTGACCTGCTTAAACTAGGTTCGCGCCCGGCATGCGTGTAGTTTTTTTTTTACTTGATTAATTCTTTTTTTTATGTCTAACTATATAATAATCAATGGTATTTTTTTAGATTTCTGTAGGGATATGAACGGATAATAACTACACACTACTATTTACACTTTATTACTAAAGACGCTCACAAATTACACTTATAAGATGCCGTAGATCAAACTAAACTAAACTAAACTAAACTAAAGTTAATCGGTGCTTGAATTCGCGATGTTGGCTGCCACGTGGCTAGAAGGAATCGCGTGTTTGTTTTGCCGCGTCGTGTGCGTGTTTTTTCGTAGTTCTCGGAAAACAACGACGACTTCCTCGAATCGCGGCGAGATATATATCGTTCGCGGATTCTCGACTGTTCGCGAATCGTCGATCCGCGCTTACGCGCGGGCATCGCGAGCGTGATCGCTTAGCGGCCGATGACGTCACGAGTTCGTGGGTTCGCGACGCGTGTTGTGCGATCGTCGCTACACACTCCCCCCCTTAGTGGGACGCCTCTATCGTCGCTGAGGGGGTTTGCTAACTCTTCCGTAGCGGGTCGTCGTGGCTGCGGTTGATGTTGCTGTGGTTGTTGTTGCTGCAGTTGTTGTTGCTGCGGTTGTTGTTGCTGCGGGTGGTGTTTCCGCCCCTGCCTGCGTGGCGTCAGCTGCTCGCTCTGCCTGTGCGGGGGGTGGGGGATCGCCTTCCGCGACGGCGAATGCGGGTTTGAGTCGGTCGAGGTGAACCCTTTTCTTCACGCCCTTGACGTCGATGTCGTAGTAATGGTCATACCTCTGGAGCACTCGGAACGGGCCGTCGTACTCCGGCTGGAGCGGAGCTCGTATTGTGTCGTGTCGCAGATAGACGTGGGAGCTGCTCTTGAGCTCGGGGTGTACGAAAACGGCTTCTGTGTTGTGCCGTGATGTGGGTGTTGGCCGGAGGATGCGCATGTGGTGTTGAAGTTGCTGTACGAACTCCGACGGGGCTGTCAGCGTGGCCTCGGCGAAGAATTCGCCGGGCAGTCGTAGACCTTCCCCGTATACGAGGTCGGCCGGCGTTGCTGCGAGGTCGGCGTTGACGGAGCTCCTGAGCCCGAGCAGCACTAACGGCAGTGCGTCCACCCAGTTCACGTGTTTCTGTAAATGACAAACCAAACCATATTTTAGTGAACGGTGTTGTCGTTCGAGGAGACCGTTGCATTGCGGGTGGTAGGCCGTGGTCCTGCCGGTGTCGATGCCCCACAGTTTTTTGAACGCCTTGAAGAGGCCACTCTCAAATTGGCGCCCCTGATGGGTCGTCAGTTTTTGTGGGCTCCCGAAGCGAGCCACACATCCTGCCAGGAACGTTCGTGCGACGGTGTCGGCCTGTTGATCAGGGATGGGGTACGCCTCGATCCACCTCGTGAACCTGTCTATCGCTGTTAGTATGTAGCGTTGACCTTGGCAGAGTGGTAACGGTCCGACGATGTCCACGTGGACGTGTGAGAACCGCTGGCTCGGTACTGGAAAATGCGCGAGGGGTGCCTTGGTGTGCCGCGTGACCTTGGTCCTCTGGCACTGGGGGCAGCCTCTGGTCCAATCTCGGATGTCTCTACGCATTCCCGGCCAGATGAATCGCGCGGTTATTGTCTGAATTGTTGCTTTTGCGCCTGGGTGGGAGAGTCCGTGTAAGCGCTCGAATGCCTCCTTCCTCAGGGACTTCGGCAGGTATGGCCGGACTCGGCCGGTGGACACGTCGCAGTACACTTCTGCCTGACACTCGGGGGTTTTCGCTCGGATCATCCTCAGGCTCTGGTTCTGCAGGAGCTCCGTCAGTTCGTCGTCTTTCTGTAACATAGCGAAATTAGGGGGAAACGGTGGTAGGAAGTTTACCTCCTCGATGCGCGACAGGGCGTCTGCCACGACGTTGTCTTCGCCGGAGATGTGTCTGATATCGGCGGAAAATTCCGAGATGAAGGCGAGTTGCCGAGTTTGTCGAGGGGTCCCCTGGTCCGGTTTCCGCTGGAAGGCGAACGTCAGCGGTTTGTGGTCCGTGAGTATCACGAATTCTCGTCCTTCGACGGCATGGCGGAAATGTTTTACTGCCGCGTATACTGCCAAGAGCTCGCGGTCGTACGCCGAATACCTCTCTTGGGCGGGGGTGAGCCGTCGCGAAAAGAATCCCAGCGGCCGTGTTTCACCGTCGGTCGACTGCTGCAGCACTGCTCCCACCGCTGTGTCAGATGCATCCGTCACCAGGGTTAATTTTCCTCTCGGACTCGGGAAGGTCAAGAGGGTTGCCTCCGCCAGATCCTGCTTCAGGCGCGTAAAGGCGTTGACCATTTCGGGGGTCCATTTTAGCTCTATCGTTGATTTCCTGGCGTGCCCTGCGATGGCGCGTTGCAACGGTGCCTGGGTCTGTGCTGCGTTTTTTAAAAAGCGGTTGTAAAAGTTTACTATCCCCAGGAAACGCCTAAGACCTTTTACGTTGCTGGGTTGCGGGTAATCCTGGACGCTGGCGACCTTGTCCGGGGTCGGGCTCAGCCCGCGTGGTGTTATGCGGTGGCCCAGGAAAGTGACGTTGCTGGAACCGAAAACACATTTAGAGGCGTTTATAGCTAGTCCATACTCTTCTAACTTGCGAAAGAGCGTCCGCAGGTGTTGCTTGTGTTCGTCTACGCTTCGAGACGCGACGAGTATGTCGTCGATGTAGACGAAGCAGAACTCCAGCTGGCCGGCGACCTCGTTCATAAACCTTTGAAACGTCTGCGCGGCGTTCCGCAGTCCGAAGGTCATGAACGGGAATTCAAACAGGCCGAACGGTGTCGTGATGGCTGTTTTTTGAATGTCGGCCTCGTGGATGGGAACTTGCTGGTATGCCCGGACCAGGTCGATCGTGGAGAAAATTTTCGATCCATGCAGCATGTGTGTGCAGTCCTGCAAGAATGGTATGGGATACCGATCTGGCGTCGTGACCGCGTTCAACCTGCGGTAATCACCGCATGGTCTCCAGTCCCCGTTCTTCTTCTGCACGAGGTGTAGTGGGCTGGCCCACGGACTGCTCGAGGGGCGGCACAACCCTTGTTGCTGCATGAAGTGGAACTCTTCTTTGGCTGCTCGTAGCTTATCCGGGGGGAGCCGTCGTGGGCGGGCCGCGATCGGGGGGCCTGTCGTTTCTATGAAATGTTCTATTTTGTGCGGTGTTCGGGCTGGAAGTATCGTGTCCCTCGTCAGGCTGGGGAATTCCATCAGTAGCTGCCGGTATGGGTTGTCCGCTTGTATCGTGAGATCGCGCGGAGCGCTGTCTGCGTGCAATGTGCCTGCCGCGCTGAGTTGCGTTGCTCCGTGCCTGAGCCGTTTCCGGCGCAGGTCAACAAGCAGGTCATGATGCACAAGGAAATCGGTGCCGATAATCGCTCTCCGCACTGCGGCGATTATGAAGGGCCACTGGTGCGTTCTTCCGAGCCCGAGGTCGACTTGGAGGAGGCGTTTCCCGAACGTCGGAATGGCTGTGCCGTTTGCTGCGTACAGTGTCAGTTCCGCGCGGTTCCGTCTGTCCGCGTCCGTAGCTGGTAAAACCGAGACGTCCGCGCCGGTATCTATGAGGTACTCTGCCCTGGATGCCTGGTCGCGGATGAGTAGGCGACGGTGTAGTGCGTCCCGGGTCGCTGTCGCCGTCGATACCCGGGGGCCTAGTTTTCCGCTCTCTCTGCTGGCCATGTGCAAGGTCGCACACACTTCCGCGCGCGGTTGTGGAATCGACGGTGGTACCAGCACTGTCCGTTGTCCGGCGGGGGGGAGGGCGGGCGGGTGTTGCTTCTTCCTCGGCGGTATCCGCGCTCTGGGCCTCGGCTGTAACTGCGGCCGTGCTCGCGGTCGTGGTTTTTTGAGTCCTGCAAGGCTAGTTGCAGTTTTTGCACCTGCATGGTCAGCTCCCCGATCCGCGCGTATATGTCCGGTGTCGGAGGAGCCGGTTCTTTGATCCCGCAAACCGCTACTGGGGGGTTGAGCTCGGCGATGCGGTCGGCCGCCTGTGCGAGGTGGTCCAGGGCGCCTGTGTTCGTGGCGAGAATTGACTGCATTTGTACAGGCATTCGTTGCAACCAAAGAGACTTTAATACTTCCACGGATATCTTTCCGGCGGCCAGCTCTCGCATCCGCCGCAGTAGTTGTGACGGTCGGAGGTCACCTAGCTCCAGTTCGGTGAGCAATGAGCGGAGGCGCCGCTCGTCCGTCTCCGCGAAGACGGTTATGAGCCGTTCCTTTAGCGCCTCGTACTTGCCCGTCGTTGGCGGTGACGTCACTACGTCGCTTGCTTCCTCTAATATCGCCGTGTCCACGCTTTGGACGACGTGGTAGAATTTCGTATCACACGCCGTGATTCCGCACGTCTTGAATTGCGCCTCCATTTGCGCGAACCACAGGGCTGGTTTCGGTTTCCAGAACGGCGGAGCCTTTACACCCACTTTAGCGATCTGTTGCGCGATTATGTCTTTGGGTTCCATGTTGGTTCGTTTGTTAGTCGGGGTCACCAGTTGTAGGGATATGAACGGATAATAACTACACACTACTATTTACACTTTATTACTAAAGACGCTCACAAATTACACTTATAAGATGCCGTAGATCAAACTAAACTAAACTAAACTAAACTAAAGTTAATCGGTGCTTGAATTCGCGATGTTGGCTGCCACGTGGCTAGAAGGAATCGCGTGTTTGTTTTGCCGCGTCGTGTGCGTGTTTTTCGTAGTTCTCGGAAAACAACGACGACTTCCTCGAATCGCGGCGAGATATATATCGTTCGCGGATTCTCGACTGTTCGCGAATCGTCGATCCGCGCTTGCGCGCGGGCATCGCGAGCGTGATCGCTTAGCGGCCGATGACGTCACGAGTTCGTGGGTTCGCGACGCGTGTTGTGCGATCGTCGCTACATTTCTTTTAGAAGCAATATTTAAATATTTAAAACATATTTTAAGGTAAAATTCACAAAAAAAGTTTTGGAGCAATTGTTATTATCATCAATTTTAGTTATGCATCTTCTTAATTCTGGTAGTATTAAATATTTTCTACAGTAAATCTATACGCGTCCTCGAGTTTTAAATACTCCGTTACAGGGAAAATCGATTTTAATACTATTCTTTCGAAGCATTCGTTTTTAGTACCTCGCCTTTAGTGCGGAACGGCAATTATTGTGTATGAACCACCGTTGTGAAAAAGCATATTTCGCCGGACAAAGTGTCCGTGTTTTATTATCTTGTACCTTTACCCTGTCCGTTTACCTTTATCTTTACGTTTACGTTCACCTTTTCTTTTTTCTATTCGCTTTATGACTCTGTCGATCACGACAAACAGGTAACGGATTACTAGGGTTGTTGTTACCTGTTAATCCTTTATTGGTCGCAGGTGTAGTTGGGGGGGGGGGTACGGTCTTAAAACTATACTTTCCCCCTCCTGACCGGGGTTTGGGAAAATGATACCCCTTGTTATATGCCTGTCCTTCTTTTTGGTTTATGTTCTTCCAATTTTCACGTGTCCTGGAACACAATATACAATTATTTCTCTTTTCTAATGATAAATGGATATATATATATATATATATATATATATATATATATATATATATATATATATATATATATATATATATATATATAAATCATTCATTTAAAAAATACTTATCGTTAAAATTGTTGACGTCAGAAGTATTTTTTCTTCCTTGTTGCGCGTGCCCTGTAATAGAATATTGAATTACTTGTCTTTTCTGACGATAAATATACAGGGTGTCCCAAAATTCCCTCGGTATCGGGAAATGGGAGGTTCCTTGGGTCATTTCAAGCACCATTTTCCTTTACGAAAATGTCATCCGAGGCTTCGTTAAGGAGTTATTAATGAAAAACACGGACCAATCAGAGCGCGAACTAGACGTGCAGTGTATCCCTCCGCGCCACGCGCCGTCCAGCGAGCGTTGGTGGCACGCCGCGATATCGTAACGAACAAGAGTTTCTCGATAATGTAAATCCTCTCCGATTTCAATGAGCTTTGGACACCTTGTCCAGACCACGATTCTGAACAACATTTCCCTTTACAATTTTTGTCTGCCGGCTTTAGTTTACGAAATATTCTAACAACTTTTAATTGAAAATCATTCGATGTACCAATATCTTATTCGATTTCAATGAAATTTGAATACGTTGTCCAGACCACGATTCTGAACAACTTTTCCCTTTACAATTTTTGTCTGCCGGCTTTAGTTTACGAAATATTCTAACAACTTTTAATTGAAAATCGATCGATGTA
Organism: Lasioglossum villosulum; assembly: GCA_963971365.1. Classification (NCBI taxonomy): domain Eukaryota; kingdom Metazoa; phylum Arthropoda; class Insecta; order Hymenoptera; family Halictidae; genus Lasioglossum; species Lasioglossum villosulum. Next base: position 11,328,915 of record OZ020502.1, on the reverse strand, counting down.
AAAAATCTATGTTAAAAAGATATTTAAATCGTGTAATTTATAACATTATTGTATCTCAAGGTGATTGAACTCGGTGAGAATCCACATCATCGGCAACTTTACCCGAACTAGAGAAAAAGTATAAACTGATTAAATTAAAAACTTACCTATTCAGTCGTTAATCCATTTGTATGTGTTAATCCATTCCACCAGTGAAACACGTAACACCACACTTTCACACAATTCCTGAACACTACACGTAGCCCACTTTTCGAATTCGAAACGAAAGCAAACAAAATTCCATACTCCGACGCGTACGCGGAAAAAGTTCCGTGTTCTTCGCGATTCCGCGCGAAACTGTGCTCTCCCCGCGTACAATGTTGTCGATGAAGACAGATTGTTTGAAACAAATGAAATCGTTGCCTTGAAGATATTGATTTTTCGCGAATCATATGGTAATATTGATTTTTCGAGAATCATAGAACGAAGCCATGGGCGAGAACCTCTACAATACAAGAACAAAGTGAAATTTTTATTGCGTTAGGCTTGCCTAATTGAAAAAAAAAGTCGGGCCTCATACGCGTTACATGCCCCATTAGAGCCTAACAGCCAAATTAGGCTAGCCTAATGCAATAAAAATTTCAGACTTTATTATTGTATTGTGGAGGCATGTCTTCAAGGCAACGATTTCATTTGTTTCAAACAATCTGCCTTCATCGACAACATTGTTTGAGAGCACAGTTTCGCGCGAAATCGCGAAGAACACGGGTCTCTTTCCGCGCCGCGTCGGAGTATGGAATTTCGTTTGCGATCGTTTCGAGTTCGAAAAGTGTGCTACGTGTAGTGTTGAGCAATTGTATGAAAGTGTGGTGTATCGTGCTTCACTGGTGTAATATGCAAATGGATTAACGACTGAATAGGTTAGTTTTTAAGTTAATCAATTTATGCTTCTTCTCTAGTTCGGGTAAAGTTGCCGATGATGTGGGCCCTCACCGATCTCGGTCATCTTGAGATACAATATGTTATAAATTCCACGAATTAAATATTTAATTAACATAGATTTTTTACATCGATCGATTTTCAATCACTAGTTTAAGTTCAATTAATAGTTTGCACTATTATTTCGTAAACTAATGCCGGCAGACAAAAACTGTAAAGGGAAATGTTGTTCAGAATCGGGATCTTGACAACGTATCAAAATTTCATCGAAATCGGATAAGATATCGGTACATCGAATGATTTTCAATTAAATATTGTTAGAATATTTCCTAAACTAATGCCGGCAATCAAAAACTGTAAAGGGAAAAGTTGTTCAGAATCGTGGTCTTGACAACGTATCAAAATTTCATCGAAATCGGATGAGATATTGGTACATCGATTCATTTTCAATCACTAGTTTTTGCACTATTATTTCCTAAACTAATACCAGCAGACAAAAACTGTAAAGGGAAATGTTGTTCAGAATCGTGGTCTTGAGTAGGTGTCCGAAGCTCATCGAAATCGGAGAGGATTTACATCATCGAGAAACTCTTGTTCGGTACAACATCGCGGCGTGCTACCAACGCTCAGCTGATGGCACGCGGCGCGGAACGATACAATACGCGTCTAGCTCGCGCTCTGATTGGTCCGTGTTTTTCTTTAATAACTCCTTAACGAAGCCTCGGATGACATTTTCGTAAAGGAAAATGGTGCTTGAAATGACCCAAGGAACCTCCCATTTCCCGATACCGAGGGAATTTTGGGACACCCTGTATACACATAAAGCATTAATTTTAAAAATACTTATCGTCAATATTGTTGACCGGTGGAAATAAATATTTCATCATTTTATGGCCTCAGTCTTCGTCACTGTCCTCATTAATGACCGGTGTCACTTCTTCTTGGTGAAATATCTTGCTCAATATTTCAGCAGGTCTTATAATTTTCGCGAGGTATCGAGCACGTGAGAGGTAATAAATAATTGCTGCCACGTGCGAGCAACAACCGACGGTACGATTGCCATTCGCACAGTCACAACAATATCGTTTAATCCCTGAACAATCGCTTGTGTTAGGTGCATATTCAATGTAACATCGATAGGTTCTACTATTAATATGTCGAGATTGAACTTCGAATTTAACTATAAGGTAAAGGTACTAGTAGTTGACCACTTAAGAGAAATTTTTCACGCGAACAATAGTAACAACTTACTCTGTCATCGAATAGCGAGAGTCGATGCCTGAAGACACTCTTTAAGTCTTCTAAATGATGTACCAAGGCCACTTTTTGAAAAAAGTTTACTTATACAAATTTAAGAAACATATTTAAAAATTCAGTAATTGCTTCAGAAGTTAACCACTCTTGAAAATGGAAAATCTAGTAATTGATCTCCTATTCGTTAGTAGTTGACCACTTATACTAGAAAGAGGGTTAAAGCAATAATTTAATTGCTTTCTTAATTAATTCTCGTGAAATTTAATTCTTGTATTTTTAAAGCAATAATGTTGGGAATCATTTTACTATCATTTAGTTTCAACAATTACCAGCACAAATTACAATTAAAGAATGAAATAAGAAATAAAACAAATCAATTTCATAAAAAGTTTCATAGAGGAACACAGTAGACGTTACGAGTTAATAGGAAATAGTATAAAGAAATTTAACTAACAGATGGTATGGCATCCGAGGTTCATTTTCATCAATAGTGTACATTAAGTATGCTTACAAAAATCTTATTTTTTATGTTTTTCTGAAAAATGGTCAACTACTGGTACCTTTACCTTACTATTGTTTGCTACGAGAGAACGAATATTAATATTATTATCTGCATCCATTATTTCGGCTAAATATGAAATTGCCTGAGAATATTGATATGTTCCCGTAAATAAAATTTTTAATTCTTTTTCCGTCAACCGTGGAAAATCGCGTAGATCGGAAGATATTATGGTTTTAAAGGGACGTGTACGTCTGTTCCAATGTTCTGTTTGAACTTCTACTGCTAGTGTATTGATTATGTGTGACTGAGTTGACATTCTATTAATTATTTCTGTGGATAAGGCCACATCGGAGTTTAAACGTTTACCAAATTGGTTATTCAAAAAGCAAGCTATTTTGACATATAAACTAACGTTGGGGAGAAGCTTGTTATCTAACTGGTGGTGAAGAAGCCGATGTTTCTGTCCTATGATGCCGTGAATTGCCTCAACTACCCAACGAACTTTTGTTACCCTGCGGGAAGCATTAGACTCTTCCGTAGTCAATTGACTACGTTTGCCCTTTAATGCTGGCATGACAACTTCAAAACCGAGATCTTGTAAATGAGATTGAACATCGCGAAAACCTCTATCAACAATACATATATCCTTCGGTTTCATGAGAGATATCAGACCGTTTGGATCTTGAAGAACGATCCGCATTATTTCTGCATCATTTTGGTTTGCGTAATAAGGCCCTAACATGTCAACAATATAACCATTCGTTGTGCACACTGTAAACGGTTTACACAGTGGCAGCTTTTTCTGACCCGAATACGATTTTCTCTGATACACGTTGTTAGAACTTTTCTCATGCCGGATATATGTACCGTCGAAAATCAGTGCTAACTGATCTTGAATATTATATAACCGTTTTGCTATATGAGATGTCTCGTTTTGAATTAAATGTTCGCGAGAGAAAGCTTTAACACCGAAATGTACAGGTAAAATATCAGCTTCAAAAGAGTTTAAAACGGAGTTACAAAAATCGGATACTTGCTGCTCTCGCTCTAATCCGAGAATTGCAGCTGTTAAATTATTGGAATTTCCAGTCCGTAATTTAAATAAAAAAACAACAACAGCTTGAGTAACATCTCGTTGCTATGATCTGCGCATAGAAGTCATCATTTGCTTTAGTTCTATAAGATTTTCCCAAGTTAATCCAGTAAATACTTTAAGCCGTTCTTCAGACAGTGTAAAATCACCCACTTTATCTGTAATACTAGAATCATTATTAATCGCAAGATATTCGAAATAATTTTTAACTTCCTCAGAATCAACTACACTAGTATTGGAATGAATACGCAAACTTTCGACTACATCTTCGTAAAACAGGTTACCTACTATTAAATGATCGCGGCAGCACCGATTTCCTTTCGGAACATATATCCTTCGCATGACAAATGTCTGTTTTCTCGCTTCAAGGGGTACAAGATGAATATTACTTTTCGATCCGCATATAAAACAATATCCGTGAGTTGCGATAACTCTTGAAAAGGGCAATTCAATATATGAAAGATTCTGATCAGCCGGCGTACTCAAAGTGAATGCAAAAGATGAATCTACAACCGACAAAGATGATGAATTAAAAGATGAAGAATTGCGGATTGACGATACATTTCCTAAGCTTGACGATAACAAATCAGGTGACGCTGTTTGTGATGATGGTCCGCTTGGAGATCTTTCGAATGACAATGACGGTGTAACAAAAGACGATTCATTCGAGCAAAATTCCAAAACAGGTGATATACTATGAAGAGTTTCGGTAGATGAAGGACCAGCCGTAGGTGTTACCGTTACAGATGCGCCGATTGGAGATATTTGACTGACAATAAGGGTGTAACAAAAGATGATTCATCCGAGCACAGTTCTAAAACGGGTGTTGTCCTACGAGGTGTTTCGAAAGATGAAGTACCAGACGCGGGTGTTTCAGTTAGAGATGTGCCAATTACTGATATTTCAGCCGAAGCTATAGGTGAAACAGATATGGATGAAGTTCCAGCTATGGGGCTTATAGTCAAGGATAGTCAGCAGTGGTTTCTCGAAATTCTTCGGGTATACTACTCGTATATATAAACCGGCGGCACGTATCGCAGAGCATGTCGCCAACACTCACCACTTTATTTAAAATTCTAGACCACTTTATGGACTCAATAACTGTATTTATCTTTTTTTTTCTACCGTGTAATTTCCGAACCAGAATGTTACATTTAATACACCTAACGCGCGAGGTTTTGGTATCAACGACTTCTATCATTCCACTTGACATGCTGATAACACTCAGAAAATAACTTTACTTGTACAATACCGTTCACTCACTACGATCTTCACTGTTCGGAGCTCTGTCCAAGAATGACCACAATTGCTTGGAGTAACAATTTTCGCATTTAGGGGTATCATTTTCCCAAACCCCGGTCAGGAGGGGGAAAGTATAGTTTTAAGACCGTACCCCCCCCCAACTACACCTGCGACCAATAAAGGATTAACAGGTAACAACAACCCTAGTAATCCGTTACCTGTTTGTCGTGATCGACAGAGTCATAAAGCGAATAGAAAAAAGAAAAGGTGAACGTAAACGTAAAGATAAAGGTAAACGGACAGGGTAAAGGTACAAGATAATAAAACACGGACACTTTGTCCGGCGAAATATGCTTTTTCACAACGGTGGTTCATACACAATAATTGCCGTTCCGCACTAAAGGCGAGGTACTAAAAACGAATGCTTCGAAAGAATAGTATTAAAATCGATTTTCCCTGTAACGGAGTATTTAAAACTCGAGGACGCGTATAGATTTACTGTAGAAAATATTTAATACTACCAGAATTAAGAAGATGCATAACTAAAATTGATGATAATAACAATTTCTCCAAAATTTTTTTTGTGAATTTTACCTTAAAATATGTTCTAAAAATTTTAATATTGCTTCTAAAAGAAATATAAAAAAATACCATTGATTATTATATAGTTAGACATTAAAAAAAAGAACTAGCTGGTTATTGTTGCTCGCTCGCTTCGCGAGCTCGCGGGTAGGGTTGTTATAAATTTCTAAAATGGATCCACGCAACTATACTAACAATACAAACAATAGAACGACTCAAACACACATCACAGGATCATCACCCATACAAAACATAAAAATATTCGAAATAAACGTTAATTCCATAATTTCAAACGACAAAAGGGCAGCACTCACAGAATTCTTGAAGAAACACAATCCGGATGTGGTCCTCTTATGCGAGACAAAATTAAATTGTAAACACCGTGTAAGCTTTAAAAATTATAATTTCATCAGGACCGACAGACCTAACTCCAAACAGGGAGGTGGCACGGGTATATTAATAAAAAAGCACATAAAAGGCAAGACCATCCAGCTAAACTGTGACAAAAACTCGTCACTCGAAACTACAATAGTAATGATCAAAACAAATCAAATTAACTTATTCTTAATAGCAGCCTATGCACCTAGCAGCAACAAGAAAGAATTTACGGCAGAACTCTCGGATATTTTCAATAAACTAAACCTACAAAAAATTGATAACTACTACATATTAGCCGAAGATCTAAATGCCAAACACACTGATTGGCATAACCCCAACAACAATAACAGAGGTACAACGCTAAAAAACTGGCTACACAACAATGAAATACAATATAGAGTCTCACTCCTAAACACAGCAGTACCGTCCCTCCTCCACAGCGGATCATACATTGACATATGCCTGACAGACAACAGACTGAAATTTCACAGACTCCCGTCACCTGGCAGACTAGACTCATACGAATACGACAGCGACCACAGAGCAATAGAAATGATAATCTCACTAGACAAGGACGTACCACTTGAAATAGAAGCACCATCAATCACGCACAAATACAACTTCACTAAGGCCGACTGGAACGTTTTTCAATCTGAACTTACAAAAATAGACGACACCGTCATCCCTAACCACTTAAATTTAACAAGACAAGAAATTGACAACTACATAGACAAACTAAACGACAACATAAATACAGCCATAGAACGCACAATACCCGTTATCCCCAACGACTTCAACTCGACACACAGATATATCACACCGACAATAACAAAATTAAGAAAGACGAAAAGCATATTCTTAATCAGACTAAACAGACTAACTGCAGCAAATAACTACACACCGGCAAACGACACCCATATTGCAATACTAAGATACCTCCTTAAAAACATTAGACATAGAATAAAAAAGGAATTCAGCAGGTCAGTCAGCTCTCACTGGAAAAAGAAAATCAACAGCATATCCATACACAAACCAAAAGAGCTATTCCCATCAATAAAGTCAATATTCCGTCATAAAGATCAAAACACAATAGACACACTAAAAATACAGAAATCAAACACAGAACTAATAGAAAACGCAGAAATAAACTCGGACAACACCCCTACAGACGACGACAATAACCTAATAATTACAGACATAAACGACAAATTAAACATACTTGGGTCACACTTTGAGAAAGCACATACACAAAACGCATACATGGGAAAACAGCAACTATTTCTCTTAATCGAACAAAAAATAAACGCCTTAAAAACAGAAATGGACGAAGACAAACTAAACAACAGAACAATATGCACCTTCTCCGAGGCAAACAGAGCAGAAAACCCACATAACGAAGCAATTCCGCAAAACTACTTTACTTCAATTTACGAACTTAACATAATCCTAAAAAATTTAAATAATAAAGTCTTCTAGTTTCGACAACGTCCCAAACATAGTCTTAAAACATCTACCCACACATTACATAACCAACTACGTAATAATTTTCAACAACTGCCTAAACAATACATACTTCCCATCAGGTTGGAAAAAAGCGAAATTAATTGCACTACAAAAAAAAGGAAAAAACAGCACCGACCCCGCTAGCTACCGTCTAATAAGCCTTCTACCTAATATAAGCAAAATCTTCGAAATGATAATTAACAACGCAATAAACTCCTTCTGCGTGCAAAACAGCATCATACCAGAAACTCAATTCGGATTCAGAAGCAGATTATCAATAGTACACGCTATCTCCAAATTTTCTGCGGATATCTGCTGGGCCAGAAACGCAGGAGAATGCGTCGGTGCGGTCTTCATAGACCTCGAAAAAGCGTTTGACACAGTTTGGCTGGATGGTCTATTCTTCAAGCTCATCAAAAAGAAATTCCCCCCTCACCTCACCAAAATGATTTGGAGCATGGTCCATAACAAAAAGTTCCAGGTTGCGGAAGGTTCTGACACCTCCTCCAAAACCTTCGATGTAAAAAACGGTTTACAACAGGGTGCAGTCAACTCCCCCCTATTATTTAGTATATATATATATATATATATATATATATATATATATATATATATATATATATATATATATATATATATATATATATATATATATAAGCGACCTACTAACTTTATTTGACCTAAACACTGACACACAAAAAGGCGCGATTGCCTACGCAGACGACCTCCTCATTTACTATAGTGACAATAATCCATCGACAATAAAGATAAAATTACAAGACCTTTTCGACAAACTACAAGACTATTTTTTTACTTGGAAATTGAAAATAAATATTAACAAATGTGAAACAATACTATTCAGACCATACATTTCAAAGAACTCAGACGCAAACAAGGACGTGCGAAAAAACACTAGACACTTTCACCTACAAGACAATAAAGACGGAAACATAACAGTACCTCATAAACAAATTGTCCGTTATTTAGGCGTCCACCTAGATTTTAAACTTAACCACAACGACCATGTAAATATCCAAATAAGTAAAGCTCAGAAGGCATTTGCGGCAAACAAAAGATTATTCTATTCCAAGGAACTTGATACAGAAGTAAAACTGCTCTGTTACAAATTATTGGTAAGACCAATTTTAACATATGGTGCACCAATTTGGTATAACATCAGCGCCAGCACGATGGAGAAAATAAGATTGTTCGAACGCAGATGCCTTAGAGCCTGTCTAAATGCATACCGGTCGCCCGAATCAAATTACACCAAATACATTAGCAACCATAAATTATTAGAGAAAGCCAAAATAACCAGAATAGATATATTTATACTAAAACTAATAAGAAACCACTGGGCCAAAATACGATACATACATAACAATAGTCTTACATTCAGTTGCTCATACCCCAATCCACTATATCTGGAAACAACAAAACACTCGGGATACACGCCACCAGAATCTTTCATTCATTTGGACGGACAAGGACTTATACAAGACGCTCTAGGACACCCACTAATTTACCACTTCAATGGAAAAAACTACAACAAAACAATTACCTACAACAACAACATAAGTATGAACGACCCAGACATGAGATTCCGCTACAAACTGACTAAGTACGACACAGAAGACAATCACAGAAACGACATAAAAAAATACTGGTGGCTAGACAAATAACACGTTTTACATACATCGAACCCAAGTAGATTATCATTAAGAATAGCATAAGTGCAATTAGGCGTTAATTAGTTTATAAGCGATTACCCTCTAAGTATACGCGAATCTCTCCCACTATACCTGACTCAGGATACCTTTAAGATCTCTCCCACTAGAATCGACTACCTGCGATAACTACTTTATTTTATTATATGCCCTCTGCCAAAGATACGATGTACAGTTTTTTGCTCACCCCTCGTGCCTTTCTGTACCATAAAACTTAAATCGTACCAAACCCTTAAGCATTAAATGCTTTAACATAATAAACCACCGTCCGAATTAAGAAGCAACATAAAAATCTACAACCGTTAAACCATGCGTGCCCGGACTACCGGGCCTTTTGTTGAAGATTCCAACCAATTTTTATTTAGCCCGTAAAATCTGTACACTGTACATATATAGTTCATGATATATTGTATCACATAGTTGACAAACATTTAATAAATTGACGCAGATCTGGCGATCGGTTTGGCGCGCCGTCGTCCCCGCACCGTCCCTCGTTCCCCGCGAGCTCCTCGGGTGGATCGAGCAGCTCGAGCCTCGCGGGCGCGACAGGGGGGAGCGGACGCGGTGGATCGACGCGCCCAGCTGATCGCTCAGTTCGATATTGACAATCCGACAACGTTTACATATAGATCTCCTTTCCGTATCGATTGTGTAACGGTTCGTCGACCCGTCAGGACGACTCACTCAGTTTCTTTCATTCTATCAATTTCGTTTTATCTTAGAGTCCCGGTACCGTCCCGTTTTCGGAAACGACCGAGAATCTAAAACACCTTTAGTTTAGTTTAATAACTCTTGTTACCAACTTGTTATACTATTTTATGCGTTTTTTTTTTAGTTTATATTTTAACCTTGTAAATATTGTACTTTGTTGGCACAATAAACGCTTGTTACAAAAAAGTGGTTAAATCGTCGGACTAGGGAGCTCTCCCAAGTGCCTTTCTGTACTCATAATTATTAAGCCGTCCTAAACAGTAAGCAATATCCGCTTTAGAATAATAAACCACCGTCCGAAATAAGGCGCAATAAAACCATCAACTGTAAAACCGTGCGTGCCCGGACTACCGGGCCTTTAGTTTAGTACTTATATTGTTTCTTTCCATATCTGTTATACTATTTGTGCGTTTTGTAGTTTATATATTTACCTTGTATATATTGTTTTTTTTGTTGGCACAATAAACGCTTGTTTAAAAAAAAAAAGTGGTTAAATCGTCAGACTAGGGAGCGGTTATGCTGGGGTTTGAATCCCCGTTGGTAGTAGTTTTTTTTTCATTACATTAAACTTTTTTTCAATTTCTTATTGAATAGTTTGTTCATGTGAGTTTAACAATATACTTTTTAATGTTTTAAAATATTTAAATAACATTTTTTAGTAAAGTACATATACACAAAAATAGTTTTGGAGTATCTATTATGTCCTCGATTCTCTCATTGTATATGTTAATCACGACGGTCCGGTTTAACATTTTTTTATCATTAATAATGTTTTTACAGTATCTGCTCTTGGCATAACCCAGGATCTACGACGAGGACGTGGCAGATGTCAGATCCCGCGCGCGCGCGTGTGTGCTAGTAATTTCATATTTTATATATATTTGAAAACTAGATTAAAAATACTTATCGTTGTGTTCGTTGAGATGGATTAAGCCAAAAATAATGTGGTGGACTTCAAGTGGTTGGTTTTCAATCTTCATCACTGTCCTCATTTATGATGGGTGTAATTTCATTTTGATTAAAAATGGTGCTAAGGATTTCAGCTGGCCGTATAATGCTATGGAAGTATCGAGCATGGGATAAGTAATAAATAATTGCTGCTGCGTGTGAACAACACCCAATAGTACGATTACCGTTGGCACAATCGCAACAATAGCGTTTTACACCGGAGTATCCGATTGAATTGGGTGTGTAATCGATATAACATTTATATTTTTTTCGGTTGATGTGTCGCGATTGAACTTCGAATTTAATTATATTATTTTCTTGAATTAGATAATTAATATTTATATTATTATTCTCATCCATGATTTCCGCCAAATATGAAATTGCTTGTGAAAATTGGTATGATCCCGTGAAAAGAATTTTTAAATCTACTTGTGTCATTTCCGGAAAATCAAGAACGTCGGCCGAGGATACTTTTCTAAATGGCGTTTTTTTACGATTCCAATTATTTTTTTCAACTTGCATTGCTAAAGTATTCTTTACTTTCCCTTTTGACTCGACATCCTACTTAATATCTGATCTGATAGTGTGACATCAGAGTTGAGACGCTTCCCAAATCTATTATTTAGGAATGATGCTATCCGGAAGTAAGAAGCAATTTGTGGAAGGAGTTTGTTATCGAGTTGTTTATGCAAAAGCTGATATTTTTGGCCCAATATACCATGTACTGCCTCTACAACCCAACGAATTTTAGTCACGGTTCTAGAATGATTCGACTCTTCTGTTGAAAGCTGGGAACGTTTGCCTTTTAAGGCTGGCATAAGGACTTTAAAGCCAAGTTCTTTCAAATAAGATGTGACATCTCGAAAGCCGCGATCCACAATACAAAAATCTCCCCGCTTCATGAGAGTTTTCAATCCATTTGGATTTTGAAGAACAATTCTCATTATCTCGGCATCATTCTGGGTGGCATAGAATGGGCCGAGAACGTCCACAATATAACCATTCGTTGTGCAAATTGTGAAGGGTTTGCACAACGATGCCTTTTTTTGGCCTGAATACGATTTTCGTTGATATTCGTTATTCGTGCTTTTTTGATGGCGAATATATGTCCCATCGAAAATCAATGCTAGGTGGTTGTCGATTTTGTGAAGCCGTTTTGCAATACTAGCAGTTTCATTCGCGATTAGATTTTCGCGTGTAAAAGCTGTGATACCAAAATGATATGGAAGAATGTCTGATTCAAAACTATTTATTACAGAACTGCAATATTGAGATATTTTCTGTTCATGATCTAACCCAAGCGTTGCCGCTATAAGGTTATTGGAATTACCCGTTCGCAATTTAAATAAAAATACAACTATGGCTTGAGTTACATCACGCTGTTGAGAGTTTCTCATTGAAGTCATCATTTCACGGAGTTCGATAAGATTCTCTCACGTAAACCCCGTGAATACTTTGAGTTTCTCCTCAGATAATGTGAAATCGCCGACTTTATCATGAATAGTGGAGTCGCTGGTAACCGAAAGATATTCAAAATAATCTCGAAGTTCATTCGCGTCAATCAAACTACTGTTTGCATAAATTCTTACAGTAGGAATTACATCTTGAATGAAACGTTTTTTTATTAAATGCTCTGGACAGCATCGATTTTCTTTGGGAACATATAATCTTCTAAAAACAAACACCTGCTTTCTAGCTTCGGGTGGAACTGTAGAAATATTAGTTTTGGAGCCACATACAAAACAATATGCGTGCGTAGAAACTACTCTGGAAAACGGCATTTCAATATACTGAGAATCTGGTTGAATGGGGCGGTCACGAGTCATGAACGATGGGTCACCTGTCGCTGAGGAGATACTAGAGCTACTTTCGAGCAATAACGAATGTGATTCGTTGGTGGAAGAAGGTGCTTGATCTGACATGTCTACGGATGTGGAGGCTGAAGGTTTCTGAACCGAAGGGGGTTGCAAAGAATCTGACATGTCTACGGATGTGGAGGCTGAACGTGCTTGAACCGAAGGGGATTGGAATGGATCAGAAATATCCAAGGATGTAGAGGCTGAACGTGCTTGAACCGAAGGGGATTGGAATGGATCAGAAATATCCAAAGATGTAGAAGCTGAAGATGCCTGAACCGAAGGGGGTTGCAAAGAATCTGACATATCCAAAGATGTAGAGGCTGAAGGTTCCTGAACCGAAGAAGTTTGAAACGAATCTGATTGATCTATACACGAAGAAGCTAAAGGGGTTATTATAATTGGTCGAGACCGCAAAACTCTTTGATGCACACTATCTTTACAGAAAAGTATTAATACACGGCAACTCTTACATAAAACGTCACCCACTTGCACCACTTTTTTCAAAATGTTTGTGTACTCGACAGCCTGAATTTCAGTTTTAATTATATGTTTTCGGCCACACACTTTACGAATTAATCGATCACACCTTATACACCTTGACTCGCGATTAGGAGTTTGCGAAATAATGTCAGACATTATAAAAATCTGTAAACGTCCGAGTTCTCTGGAATGTCGTTAAAGACTGATTCCGTTCTTAGTGCATTTCCTCGGAGAACCCTACCACAAGTTCATTCTCAAGTAAACGGAAGGGGAACTTGGGAAATACGCTTCGTTATTAGTGAGGGAAGTAATATCTATTTTAATCTTTGATGCCGAAGGGTAGGTGGATTAACCCTAGCGACCGCTGGCCCTCTCCTAGAAACCTACAATCCCTTGCAGGTCAGTTTTTTCAAGGATCATACAATCTTAGTCGCTGGTTAATGCGCGTCCAGAACTATAAAAATTAACTACATCTGTATATGCAAGGGTCCGTTCAGGTAGATGTTTAAAGGTCCGTTTAGGTACATGTAAAAGTGAACAATAAACGTTCTAATCCGTAACATAAATGTCTACGGTACAAAACCTTCCTTCAAATAACTGTAAACGGGAATTCTTTTCTCATGAACCTCAGAAAGAAAAAGAAATCGTTTAGGTTATTTGTTCCTGACACCTTACTTTCAAAATACTGGTCTCATTTCCTCCCTGATTTTTTTAGACGCAAGACTCAGAAACTAGATTAATGATTTTTAATGGTAAAAATGTTAAACCGGACCGTCGTGATTAGTAGTAGTAGTAGTAGTAGTAGTAAATTTTAGCCGGGGGAGAGATGATTGGCATCCCTCCCTAATTAGGGGAGAGGGGAGGTGCCTAGCGGCACCACCCCCTCTCCCCGATCGCACACCAACAGCATAGTCGGTATCATATGGCGACCGGCTCTCGGCCCCGTAGAGTTGCAAATACCACTGCTTTCGACCGCCACTCTGTTTTTTATAGCCCGGGCAACTTACAGAGCCGACGATCTACTCATCAGGGAGTGGATCATCATTGATGAGAAGGCCATTCTACCTAACTTTTGGGGTTTTTGAGCGTTTTACGGCTCGGAGCGTAATGTTGAACCTTGCTCACCTTCAGATCCTGGACCTTCAGGTTGTATCACCACAGGTTTGTATCTCTGTTATTCTTTCTATAGTGTTAGTTCTCTAATGGTTGTTCTCTAATGAATGGTTCTCTGATAAATGGTCCCGTAGTAGTTGTTCCCTGTAGTCGTCCTCTATTGGTTGTCCTCTAGTGCATTCGTACCCTCGTTGGAAGTCCTTTGTATTTGGTTCTCTGATGGTTGTTCCCTTGTTGATCATTCCTTTGTTGTTTGTTGGTCGTTTTCTCTCAATTTGATTGTGCCCTGATAGTAAGTCCTCTGTTGATTGTCCTCGAAGCTCTGATTCTGTATAAGTTGTTCTCTGTACGATTCTCTATATTAAGATTCTCTGTTGTTTGTCCTTCGAAATTGATTCTCTAATGTACGATTCTCTATTTTTAGTACACTATTATGGTTCCTTGTTGATCGTTCTCTTGTTGATTGTTCCTTTTGTTGGTCATTTTCTCTCACTTGGTTATACTCTAATGATAGGTTCTCTGATAATTGTCCTTGATAGTTGATTCTGTATTGATTATTCCATGTATGATACTATATATATAAGATTCTCTGATGTTTGTCCTTTGAAATTAACCCTATTCTAACCCCTCACTCCGTTCGCATATGCCGTATATGCATATCCCATGGTCCACCACGAGGAGGTGGAGTGAGAGGAATTTTAGTCATGTGACCCCCTCAAATAGAGAGGACGAAACCGACAGTGGTTCAGAATCAGCACTGTCAGCGCCACATGACCTTGGACCCTACCGTCGTGATTAACATATACAATGAGAGAATCGAGGAAATAATAGATACTCCAAAACTATTTTTGTGTATATGTACTTTCCTAAAAAATGTTATTTAAATATTTTAAAACATTAAAAAATATATTGTTAAACTCACATGAACAAACCATTCAATAAGAAATTGAAAAAAAGTTTAATGTAATGAAAAAAAAACTACTACCAACGGGGATTTGAACCCCAGCATAACCGCTCCCTAGTCTGACGATTTAACCACTTTTTTTTTTAAACAAGCGTTTATTGTGCCAACACAAAAAACAATATATACAAGGTAAATATATAAACTACAAAACGCACAAATAGTATAACAGATATGGAAAGAAACAATATAAGTACTAAACTAAAGGCCCGGTAGTCCGGGCACGCACGGTTTTACAGTTGATGGTTTTATTGCGCCTTATTTCGGACGGTGGTTTATTATTCTAAAGCGGATATTGCTTACTGTTTAGGACGGCTTAATAATTATGGGTACAGAAAGGCACTTGGGAGAGCAAAAAACTGTACATGGAAGCTTTGGTTTGAGTCTTATAATAGGGTAATAGTAAATATCACAGTTTTGCGAGTCTAATGTGCGGTATCCTAAGAAGTATCCTGAGCCAGGTAGTGGGCGAGATTCACGTGTTCTTATGTGTAAACGCTTATGATCTAATTAACGCTTAATTCTTAATTGCACTCATTTGTTTTTTTTTGTTAATAATAATCTTAGCCACCAGTATCTCTTTATGTCATTTCTGTGTTTGTCTTCTGTGTCGTATTTAGTGAGTTTGTAACGGAACCTCATATCTGGGTCGTCCAGTCTTGCGGTATTATTGTAGGTTATTGTTTTGTTGTAGTTTTTTCTGTTGAAGTGGTAGATTAGTGGGTGTCCGAGTGGGTCTTGTATGAGTCCTTGACTGTCAAAGCGAATGAAAGATTCTGGTGGCGTGTATCCAGTGAGTCTTGTTGATTCTAGGTTGGGGTAGGATGAGCTGAATGTTAAGCTATTGTTCTGAATGTATCGTATTTTTGCCCAGTGGTTCCTTATTAGTTTTAGTATGAATAGGTCTATTCTAATTATTTTGGCTTTTTCTAGCAGTTTGTGGTTACTTATATATTTCGTGTAATTTGACTCTGGCGAACGGTATGCACTTAGGCACGCTCTAAGGCATCTGCGCTCGAACAAACGTATTTTTTCCATTGTACTTGCGCTAATGTTGAACCATATCGGCGCTCCGTATGTAATAATTGGTCTTATTAGGAGTTTGTAGCAGAGCAGTTTGACTTCCGTATCAAGTTCTTTTGAATAAAATAATCGTTTGTTTGCCGCAAATGCCTTCTGCGCTTTGTTTATCTGTATTGTTACATGGTCGTTGTGGTTTAGTTTGAAATCTAGATGTACGCCTAAATAACGCACAATTTTTTTGTGTGTGATTATATTGTTTCCGTCTTTGTTGTCCTGCAGATGAAAGTGTCTAGAGTTTTTACGTACGTCCATGTTTGCGTCTGATTTCATTGATATGTATGGTCTGAATAATATTGTCTCACATTTGCTAGCATTTATTTTCAATTTCCAAGAAAAAGTAGTCTTGCAGTTTGTCGAAAAGGTCTTGTAATTTGGTCATTATTGTTGATGGTTTGCTGTCATTAATGTAGATGAGGAGGTCGTCTGCGTATGCAATCCTTATGCAGTCCTTTGGGGTAACAATTAACGCTGTTAGTTGAGGATATTCACTCGCAATGTATTAAAAATTAATGTTTAATTAAATGAATAAAATCTATATACTTTCTTTAAATTTGCGAGGTATATCTTTTAGTGGACCTAATTGGACCTCGTCGGACAAATTAGATCATTTTCATTAGACCTTCCTCTACATATCCCCATAAAAATCACATCCGCCCCGATCCGCCCAAACAAATTATTATTGTTTAAAGTTATCGGGACGTGTCACCTGGCGTATAGCACTCACATATAATAATGCATAAGTAATTAAGTACCATCGAAATATGAATATTTTTGGAATTGCATTAAAAGTTCATACCTACCTAAAAAAAGTATGTAATTTTTAACAACAATATAATGAATTTATTAATTTTATTGTTAAAAATATAATGAACGGTACTGATATAACTTGACTAATAGTTTCTTAGTTTTTCTTAGTGAGTATCGCTGTTTTTGGGTAAGTACATCTGTCATTGAATCAAGGTTAACAATTAAGAGACTCTCCTAGCGAACTGTTCAGATTATCGAGACGCGAGACGTTTATGCTGTGCTAAAGCAAGTGAAAACGTTACATCCTAATGCACTAAAATTGTTAATTTAATTATCTATGCAGTTAAAGTAGTATGTTAATTAGATAACATTTTATATCTGACAATATTTGTTGAATGTAATCATTTTAATCTCAGTTTTTATGCCTGCAGATATCCAGAAGCTGCAGCTTTAATAATTAATTGAACTACAGTTTAATTGAACAAATTGACCAATAGTTTACCTGTTAACTTCAATTTAAAAACGTAATGGTTAGATTAATTGGCTTATCTTTTATATTTGTTATATTTTTGTTCATATTTTTATCTTCTATCAACTGTCACGTCGCTCGCGAGCGGAGGCTAGGAAACCTCCGATCGAGCGACTTTCGGGCTTTTACAGGCCCTTAGGCCGGGCCGCGGGCCGCCGTATGCCCGTGGTCCGCCCGAGACAAAGTACGTCCGAAGGTTCGAAATTTCCGCGGGATTGTTCGGGCGCCAGACACCGTGAAAAGTGTCACGCGAAACACGATACGAATTTCGGACTCGGAAATCGAACCTTCGAGGCACGCGGATCGTAACGAGGACGCGATGGGGTCCGGTGGTTCGAACACGGAAGGACGAGAACAGCCCTTACGGCAGGACGGATCTCACGGGGAATGAACGACAACGTAATTGGCCTCGAGTGGGTGTTTTATTCATTCGTCAAATCGTACAAAAGGGCGGTCACGTGACCGCAACCCGAGAGCCCGCGCTCTTTATACAGATTTTTGCGGACGGTTGATCGGTCGCAGCGCGGTTGTCGCTAAATCAAATCGCGCGAAAAGGGTACGGTTGACCGGTACCGACGATAGCGATTTCCCGACGGACGGGATCGCGCGAAGCGCAGATGGACGGCGCGATACAAGACTGTCGCGGTAGCACGCGTACGCAAAGCACACGACGGACGATACAAACGGCGACGGAGTTGAAACGCGTTCGCTACGCAATACGACACAGGATTCGAGATGCTTGCGAGGCGTCGCGTCGGACGAAATATTCGCGAGACGCGATTCCTCCGAGGAAACTTCCGAGCGCGAGATTTTAAGGGGAACTCTCTACGCGAAATACCGCTCAAAGGACCGTCGCTACGGCCCGAGCCGACGGCACGAGACGCTTGGCGTCTCGGCCTACGCGAAATATCGAGGACTAAACGACCAAGGGTCGTCCTCGCGCGATAATCGTCGACCCAACACGCTAACCGAAAATTCGAAAAGATCACTGTGCGACTCACCGTTCTTTTCACCGCCGCTAGTCCCTTCCTGTGGGCCTCTTTCCGCCACACGGTAATTCGGGCTTCGATCTCGCTATTCTTCGGGGGCGAACGAGAAGTCCGCCGAGGCACCACTTCGGACGCGAGACGGCCGCGAGACCGGCGTGCGCTATTAGGATGTTGAGGCGCAACAACATCGCGTTCGCAATGTCGCAACAAATTCTTATCGTCTCGCGAGAGGCTAACGCAACAGTGATCATCGATTTCCGGGCGCGTGCCGCATCGATTCTCGTTCCCCCCACCCGACCTCCTTGCCGAATTTCCTAGGGCGCCCTTTCGCGCGCGACGTTCACGTAACAGGGGCGTCTCGACGGGGTCCATGGCTCCTTGACCCTGACGCGAAAACGTCTCACTTTTTGTGAGACGTGGGGGAGGCTCGTGCCTCGTCTTGGCTTCTCGGTGGCACCATCCTCGCTGGAACCCTATTTATGGCGGGATGAGGCGGCGTCGGGACCGCGAAATGGTACGGTGGTCGGTATGGGTTCCTGTCCCTTCGGCGCCTCCAAGTCGATTGACCGGGTGCCCTCGATAACCGTAGTGGCCCGTAGTCGGTCTTCGAAATGCCATTGGGTTTTCGTCTGACGTCCTTCTGTACCGGAATCGTCTCCTAGGAAAATCTCGAAGGTCGGGGCTCCTGTGCCTGGTTCGTTATTCGGCCCTGAAACTTGCCGTTCTCGGCGCGCACGCTAGGTGTCAATGCGCGCTCTAAATTATGGAAATTCCTCGCGGAACGCTCTCGAATCCTGTGTTTCCCGGTCTCGCGTCTCGTTATTGCACGGTCCGGTCCTTCGCACTATTAAAAATGTGCTCGCAATTAACGGCGAAGTGACGTCGCTGATTTGCAACGTCACACAACGTATTTCACATACATGAAATAATACGAAATAACGAAGATCAACATGATTTTTAAACAATTAAATTGAAAAAATTGTTTATAATCATTATAAATTATTATAAGGAATATCTTTTGACACGCTTGTGAGGCGTTTTTACCTCCCCGGTACATTTGGTATGCGTTGATTATGAAAAGATTTCTCGAATTTATATTTTGCGTATTCCATAAAACATTACATGAAATGTAAATATAAAATACATATTTAGTAAGTCAAAAATAGTTTGAAAGATTATACTTAAACAATTTTATTTTAATAAAAAATATCAATGAAAATTAATTAAAAATTATTGTTTAACAAAATAAAAAAAATTTGATTTGTCTGCAATTAAAATTGACTATTTTTTTAATGAATTTTAGTGCAAATTTCATCCCGATATCTCTTATGGTTCAAGAGTTATAATAAGATGTCACTAAATTTCTCGATCCAGCTCACTGTGCGTCGCTACGGCCCGAGCCGACGGCACGAGGCGCTCGGCGTCTCGGCCTGCGCGAAATATCGAGGACGAAACGACAAATGGTCGTCCTCGCGCGATAATCGTCGAGCCAACACGCTAACCGAAAATTCGAAAAGATCACTGGTCGGCTTACCGTTTTTCCCCGGTACCCTCGGTTCTTCTGGGCCTTTCTGTCCGCCTCTCGACAACTCGGCTACTGGGCCTGAGTCCTTCGGCTCGTCAGGGGATCACTCGTGCGTGATAGCGCGATTCCACGAGACCGGGATCCTCGCGCGAAAAACTCGTCTCTCTCGCGAACGCGAACGTAAGGTGACTCGGTGCGTCTAGGATGGCGGATTTCGCACGAAATTATTGTTGCGTGTCGTTAGACAAGCGGGCTCGCGCGACAGTGATCATCGATATTCGGTCGCGTGCCGCATCGATTCTCGTTCCCCCCACCTGACCTCCTTGCCGAATTTCCTAGGGCTCCGTTTCACGCGCGACGTTCGCGTAACAGGGGCGTCTCGACGGGGTCTATGGCTCCTTGACCCTAACGCGAAAACGTCTCACTTTTGGTGAGACGTGTGGGGGAGGCTCGTGCCTCGTCCTGGCTTCTCGGTGGCACCATCCTCGCTGGAACCCTATTTATGGCGGGATGAGGCGGCGTCGGGACCGCGAAATGATATGATGGTCGATAGGGGTTCCTGTCCCTTCGGCGCCTCCAAGTCGATTGACCGGGTGCCCTCGGTAGTCCGTTGATGGCCCGTGCACGGGGCTTCGATTTATGCCATTTATTTATCGTCGGACATCCTCCTGCCTCGAAATCGTTCGCCTAGGAAAATGTCGAAGGTCGGGGCTCCGTTTCCTGGTCCGCTGTTCGGCCCTGAAACTTGCCGTTCTCGGCGCGCACGCTAGGTGTCAATGCGCGCTCTAATTTATGGAAAGTCCTCGCGGAACGCTCTCGAATCCTGTGCTTCCCGGTCTCGCGTCTCGTTATTGCACGGTCCGGTCCTTCGCATTTTTACAAATGTGTTCGCATATAACGGCGAAGTGACGTCGCTGATTTGCAACGTCACAATAAATATACTGAATAATAGCGGGGATTTGACCGCACCTTGTTGCAAACCATTTTTGACTTCAAAGGTTCTGGAGGATGTGTTTATTCCTTCAGTAACCTGGAACTTTTTGTTGTGCACCATGCACCAGATCATTTTAGTGAGGTAAGGAGGGAACTTCTTTTTGATTAACTTGAAGAAAAGACCATCCAGCCAAACTGTATCGAATGCTTTTTCCAGATCTATGAATACCGCCCCAACGCAGTCTTTTGCGTTTCTGGCCCAGCATATGTCAGCTGTGAATTTCGATATCGCGTGAACTGTTGATAATCTTCTTCTAAAACCGAATTGTGTTTCTGGGATGATGTTGTTTAGTGTGCAAAAGGAATCTATGGCATTGTTTATTATTATTCGAAAACTTTACTTATGTTTGGTGAAAGGCTTATTGGGCGGTAGCTAGACGGGTCAGTACTGTTTTTTCCTTTTTTTCGTAGTGCAATTAATTTTGCTTTTTTCCATGCTGGTGGAAAATAGGATCTGTTTAGGCAGTTGTTAAATACTATTGCATAGTTGGTTGTATAAAGTGGGGGTAAATGTTTTAGAACGATGTTTGGAATGTTGTCAAAGCTGGAGGATTTTTTGTTATTTAGATTTTTTAGTATATAATCAAGTTCGTGTACATTTGTAAAGTAGTTTTGTGTTACTTCATCGGTCTTTGGATTATCCGCTTTATTTTCCTCGGAGAAAGTGCATATAGTTCTGTCGTTTCGTCTGTCTTCTTCCATTTCTGCCTTTAATTTGTTTATTTTTAGTTCTATTAAGTGTGATAACTGCTGTTTTCCCATGTGTGTGTTTTGTGTGTGTGCTTTTTCGAAGTGTGCTCCAAGTATGTTTAGTTTATCGTTTACTTCCGTAATTATTAGGTTATTGTCGTCGTCTGTTCGTGTGTTGTCTGTGTTTATGTCTGCGTTTGTGATTAATTCTGTGTTTGTGTTCTGGATGTTTAGTGTGTCTATTGTGTTTTGTTCTTGTTGTCGGAATACTGTATTTAACGATGGAAATAATTCCTTTGGTTTGTGTGTGGAGATATTGTTAATTTTCTTTTTCCAGTGAGAGCTGACTGCTTTGTGAAATTCTTTTTTGATTCTTTGCCTGATGTTTTTGAGTAGGTATCTTAATATAGCTATGTGATTGTCATTTGCTGGTGTGTAGTTGTTTGCTGCGGTTAGTCTGTTGAGTTTTGTTAAAAATGTGCTTTTCGTCTTTCTTAAATTTGTTATTGTGGTTGTGATGTATCTGTCAGTTGAGTTGTAATCGTTGGATATCACGGGTATTGTGCGTTCTATGGCTGTATTTATGTTTTCGTTTAGTTTGTCTATGTATTTGTCGATTTCCTGTCTTGTCAGGTTTGTATGATTAGGGATAACGGTGTCGTCTATTTTTATTAGTTCCGATTGAAAAGTGACCCAGTCTGCTTTGGAGAAGTTAAATTTGTGTGTATTTGGTGGAGCTTCTATTTCAAGTGGTTCGTCCTTGTCTAGGGAGATTATCATTTCTATTGCTCTGTGGTCACTGTCGTATTCGTATGAGTTTAGTCTGCCAGTCGAGGGGAGTCTATGATATTTCAGTCTGTGGTCCGTTAGGCATATATCTATATATGCGCCGCTGTGAGGGCGGGAGGGTATTGCTGAATTTAAGAGAGCGATCCTGAATTGAATTTCGTTGTTTTGTAACCAGTTTTTTAGGGTTGTGCCTCTGTTGTTGTTGTTGGGGTTGTGCCAATCTGTGTGTTTGGCATTTAGATCCTCGGCTATTAGGTAGTAATTATTGTTATTTTGGAGATCTAGTTTATTGAAAATTTCTGTTAGGTCTGTCGTGCATTCCGTTTTATTGCTGCTGGGCGCATAGGCCGCTATTAGGTAAAGGTGACTTTGGTTTATTTTGATTTTAACTATTTTCGTTTCCAGTGATGTATTGTTGATGCAGTTTAGCTGGATGACCTTGCACTTCATGTTATTTTTAAGTAAGATTCCCGTACCTCCTCCCTGTTTAGAATTTGGTCTGTCGGACCTTATAAAATTATAATTCTTAAAGCTAACGCGGTGTTTGTAGTTTAGCTTGGTCTCGCACAGGAGGACCGCGTCCGGTTTGTGTATTTCCAGGAATTCTGTTAAGGCTGCTCTTTTGTCGTTTGAGATTAGTGAGTTGACATTTATTTCGATTATTTTTAGGTTTAGTGGGGGTGTTGTTCCTGGTATGTGGTTTTGATTTGTTCTATTTTTTGACGCTTTAGTGTGGTTGAGGGGATCCATTTTAAAGATTTAGGTCAAGCGCTTGCGCAATTATGTTGATGTGGTTGCTGTTTATATTTATTTGTTCTAGTAAATGTTCTGTTTGTTTTTGTATTGTTGATTCGATTATTTGTTTTAATTGTGATAGTAAGGTGTTTTGTGATTGCGTATCTTGGTTTGTAATGGATTGTTGAGGTTTTGATTGGTTTGTGTGTGTTTGCGTTGTGTGTTCTGGGTTTGCTGCGTTGTTTGAAACTATCTGACTGAACGATATGCCTGTTTTTATGAAGTTTGATTTGAAATTATGTTTTATTTCTCTTTTTACTTTAATTTCTGATTTTTTTTCTTCGATTTTCTCTTTGATTTCTTTTAATTTTGGACAACCTCTGTAAGAAGCAGGGTGACCATGATTTCTGCAGTTTACGCAGTACGGGGGTGTTGATTCTAGTTCTGCAGGGGATGCGGAAGATCTAGGGCATTCACCTGGGTTGTGGTCGTCGTTGCATTTTACACATCTGTACTTTAAGTTACAATTAGCCGCTACGTGGCCTATTCTTTGGCACCTTACACATTGGATGCGGTCTTTTTTTGTTATTTTCTCCCACTTTACTATGTTGTGTAGGATTGATTTCACCTGACTCAGGTTCTTAATATTACTGTTCGCGGCTAGTTGGACTATAAAAATAGGCAGAATTCTGCCTTCATCCGTTGATCTCTTTGTCGTGAATCTCTTTACGGATATAAATGTTAGGCCTTCTGTTTTTAAATTTATTAAGGCATCCAGGATTTCTCCCGGCTCGTAAATTCCTTCAATGTTTTTGAGAAGGACTGTAATGTTTTTATTAACTTCCCGATTCATAGGGAAGTTATGGTAATTACCCCGAAAATCGAAAATCGAATTTTTAACAGATCTTCACGTTTCATGGTCATTGGATTCATTTTAGACTATTTTTATCAAAATGTCGGTGTGTGTGTGTGTGTGTGTGTGTGCGCGCGCGTGCGTATGTCCGTTTCTATGGTATCAAATTTTTCGTTAACGTTTTCAGAAAAAGTAATAACGCGATCAGAATAATGAATGATGCATTGAAAGTGCCCCACTGCAACTTAGAGCTGATAAGATTTTGGTCAAGTTTGGTCAAGTAGTTTTTTAGTTTTTTAGTTTAAAAAAAAAAATTTTTTTTTTTTTTGAAAAATTCAAAAGACTACATACGTCATGTGGTTGGGCATACTCTATATGTCCAATACAGTGTTATAATCACTTTCCCTGAAAACATATAATCTTCTTAAAACGTACGAATAGCAAAATAAAAACTAGCTGGTTATTGTTGCTCGCTCGCTTCGCGAGCTCGCGGGTAGAACTGCTCTTGCGAGAGGATTAGTGGTACGCATTGCTAGTGGGGCATACAGCTATTAATGTTTTTTTACCCCGAAAATCGAAAATCGATTTTTTAGCAGATCTTCACGTTTCATGGTCATTGGAGTCATTTTAGACTATTTTTATCAAAATGTTTGTATGTGTGTGTGCGTGTGCGCGCGCGCGCGCGTATGTCCGTTTGTATGGTATCAAATTTTTCGTTAACGTTTTCTGAAAAAGTAACAATGCGATCAGAATGATGAATGATGCAATGAATGTGCCCCTTCATAACTTAGAGCTGATTAGATTTTGGTCCATATTGGTCAAGCAGTTTTTTAGATTTTTTAGTTTTTTTCGAAAGAAGTTCATTCAACAATGCAATTTATACGAGAGGATGGAAATTTTCCACCAAATAAACAAACGTAATTATATATATTTCATTTTTTTTAAATTATGCAGTTAATGCTAATGTTACCGCTTACAACTAACGAATCGGGAAGTTCTTTGTGTGGCTCGTGGAGAGTCACACACAAGATTTTTAAAAAACTATTAATAGCTGTATGCCTCACTAGCAATGCGTACCACTAATCCTTTCGCAAGAGCAATCCTACCCGCGAGCTCGAGAAGCGAGCGAGCAACAACAACCCCACCCACGAGCTCGCGAAGCGAGCGAGCAACAATAACCAGCTAGTTTTCTTTTGGTGTGTACGTGAAGAAGTTAACTTGCATTTGTTTCAGCGTGATGCATGATATATTGTAATCTTGTAGGCTTAGTGTTTGTAATATTTGCTTGTTGTTATTTATTCGTTTTAAATTGAAATCTTTTATTGATTTTTTGAGTTGTAATATAATGTTTTTTACTGTGTCCGTGTGCAATGTTATTGGGGGCGGCTTTGGGACTAGAGAGCTATTTGCTTGTGTATTTTCAACGGCTGGATAAGGGTTCTGCCTATTTTTGTTAATTTCTAACGGTGTTTTATGACTATTACCTGTCCCCTTGCTCGATGCGGGGAGTGGGTTTGTGTGGTCCTTGATGGGTCCTGCTGTAGGGAGTGGTAGCTGATTCCCTTGACCGGTTGTTGTTGTTTTATTAGCTGTGTTCGTGCTGCTGCTGTTGGCCTGTTCTGCATGGTTTATGGTGTCCGTCATTGCTGCTATTGAATCAGTCGGTTCCTTTTTTTTTTATTGAAGTTTGACTGTCCACGCTTTTACAGGGTCTTTTTAGGCCTGGGTTACTCTGACCCTTGTCCCCCCCCAACCCAATACGCGGCAGGCTCGGCAAGGAAAGACCGCATGGAAGCGATATTCCAGCCTCGGCGGGAATTTCGCTGAAGTCGGATCGGACCCCAAGTTGATGTATACGCATTAGAATGGGAAGCCTCCGAGGGCAAAGACCGCATGGACGCGATATACCGGTTTTCACTGGTATTTCGCCGAAGTCGGATCGGAGCCCGAGGGGGTCGAACACATAGTATACAAATTCATCCCAACGATCGTAAAGGCGCGGCCCCTTGCTCTTGAGACACTGGTAGAAGCGTAGAGTAGCCTATCCTAATCCGGGGTGGGAGTGGGCAAGTCCCGGACAGCCGGGACAGATTAGGGAAAGGGATGTAAGACTCGCAGGCGCACGACGTGGTTCTATGGTGAAGAGGGGGGGCCAACTGGGCAGGTGTGGCGAACCTGCATGATCCGAGGGTGAGCACGGCCCGACGTACGCTCCGAGCCGTAAAAAGCTCAAAAATCCACACACTAGGTAGAATGGCCGACTCACCGATGACGATCGCTTCCCTGATTAATAGACCGACCGCTCTGAAAGTTGCCCGGGCTATAAAAAGCAGAGCGGCGGTCGAACGCAGTGGTATTTGCAACCCTACGGGGCCGAGAGCCGGTCGCCACATGAAACTGACTATGCTGTCGGTGTGCGATCGGGAGAGGGGAGGTGCCTGGCGGCACCACCCCCTCTCCCGCAAGGATAGGGAGGAGTGCCGATCACTTCTGCCCCGGCTACATTTACTACTACTACTACTCTGACCCTTCGTATACGTGGTTCCTTTTTCTCTTGGGAGTGGTGATTTTGAAGATGTTGGAGATGGTGTTTGTATTTGAAATTCCATGTCTGAATCCAGCACTGCGAATCTATTTTCTGTTGTGAATGTGATCGGAGTGGTGGGGCTGTTTTTTCTTCTTTCTTCTTCTAATTGTTTAGAGAGGTTTTCAATTGTTTTATTAAGATTCTCTATTGTTTGTAAGAGATTATTTATTTTATTGATGTCCATTTTCTCTGTTTCTTGTGCTGCGAGAGCAGTTTTTGTTTTGTTTATTTTACCCATCTCTGGGGAGTTCGTTGGATGTTTCCCTGGCGGAGCTGCTCTTCTTACGATGTTTGGCGTCAGGTTTATACGTTTTGAGTTTTTATTGTTTTTGATAATTTGTTTTAATAGTTGTGCTGTTTTGAAGTCTAGCGACTTAATGTCAATGTCACTGCATTTTAGGGTGTTGCACTTTGTGGGCACTGTCGTGCTTTCGTTTTGTTTTTCACTTGTTATCTTCGTCGTGGATGTATGAGATGTGCTTAAGGTGGCCTCTGAGCTTTCATTGTCTTTGTGTTGCTGCTCGTTGCTTGTATGCAGTGGTAGAGGGGATTTCGCCCCGCTGTGTGAGGCGCTTTCGCGCTCAATTGCGCTGAATTGGTGTGTTTCCACCTATTACTAAATTTTTATTATATTTGAAATATCCACTCGCGGAACTACACTGCACTGCACTCCGTGACTCTCGTTTTTAACACTTTTGTGACACTGCCTGGGTTGTTCTTGTTCGCTCGCAATGGAACTTCACCGTGACTTAGGGGTGGGTATTACCTGCGGTACCTGAGTCGCAGGACGCTCTCTGGGCACGTCTTACCCCTGCGAAGGTTCGATGGGAACTGGTGGACGATTTAACCACTGCGCCAACCGGGGATGATGAAAGCGTTTCTAACATTTAAGTATATACCGCACAGTATACAATTTTCTTTTCTCTCAAATCACATTTTTTAGGTCAAACAATTGTTTGTTTCAATGTAATAATGCTAAAAATTACTTAATATACACCCACGGTAAAACCAACAAGTGTAACTTTCCTCCCAACAGCAGAAACGTCGAAAAAATTCGGTTTTTCTTGTTTTTGACAATGATGCACCACAACAAAAAATCTAAAAAAAATTGACTACACTGCTGGTTATAGTAGTTCATCAGGGAATCAAAAACTGGAATGGCATGTTTTCATATTTTTAAGAGAAAAATATTTCTCCGCTTTTTTTGGGGTTTTTCAATTTTTACGACCACAGTTTGCGATAAAAAAATCTGAAAAAATTCTCAAAAATCCGCCCAGGGATCCAAAATATGCCACATTTATTCAGATTTTTAGAACGCATATAAAACCGGAAAATTCGCAGAAAAGCTCTAAATCGAATTTACCCTGTAACTACCCTCACGGGCAAGCTAGGGGGTTGAAATTTTGCACAGAGGGGTTTTTCTGGATCAGCTTTCGAATGGTGCAAGAGCCGTTGAAAAACGTCTAAGGGCAGGTTTGACCATCTTATTCGGCTAGGCCCTTTATAAGAAGCAAAGTGGATAAATCCTACAATGCTTCAGACCATAAAAATTGCATCCACGAGATAGATTTACGTAAAAATAAGAAATTTGATAACATTTGAAAACATGAAACATAATGTTGACTGGTCATGGAATCTTCGTTCATACGATCAGGAGAAATTTTTAGAGGTATTACAAAAACAGAACAACGAGATCGACTGGAGTGGAGATATCAACTCTCTAACTAATACATATACATATAAAGAATATTAATGCCGCTTGTAATAAATCTATGTCTAAAAAATCAAATAAATAATTACACAAAGCAAGAAATACAAAATGCTCGTACGGAGGTGATTAGAGCGAGAAGATGGTATCAAACGAAATTAAAAAGGAAACAAAATTACATGTAAGCAAAGGAAGAGTACAAAGCATTGGAAAATAAACTACAATTTTTAATAAATGATACCACGAGAAATCAATGGAAAGAATTGATAAATACCTCACGTTTTGATAAATGGAATAGAGCATTCCAGGTGGTCCGGAATAAATTAAAGAATACATAACCGGTCCCCAATGTCTTATCGGGTGATGCAACACGAATTCTCCCGGGATTATTCTCCAGAGAAAATACAGTATAAAAATATAGTAATTTCGGCAAAACAGATAATGGTTTAAAAACATATACAGGACTCCCACTAATATTCGGACACTCTTAAAAAGACGATAACTGTTTTAATATTGTACTATACGATTTGAACATTTTTTTAGAAGCTAGAGCAATTAGTTTGCCACAGGATGAGAAAAAAGAATTTTGTCGAAAATTGCAATTGATCAGAATTATAAAAAAAATACCAAAAGTTGCATTTTACAACTTTTTTATGTGGACCTACGTTGAAAATTTAAAAAATACCTTTTATAGACCTGTGTCAATTAAACATATTCTGAAAATTTCGTCAAAATCGGTAGACGTTGCAATGAGCTACAAACGTTTAAATATGGTAAAAATTGCAGATTTTCACGATTTTCGGCCTTCAACTGCAGTAAATATAATGATTCTTGCCTCTCTCAAACGTAGTCGTTGTTTTCCACATCAGCCGATTGCGATGAAACTTTCACAGGGCATATAATTGACACAGATCTACAAAACGTATTTTTTAAATTTTCAATATAGGTCCACATAAAAAAGTTGTAAAATGCAACTTTTAGTATTTTTTTTTATACTTCAGATGAATTGCGATTTTTCACAAAATTTTTTTTCGCATCCTGTGGCAAACTAATTGCACTAGCTTGCCAAAAAAATTCAAATCGTATACTACAATATTAAAATAGTTATCGTCTTTTTAAGAGTGTCCGAATATTAGTGGGAGTCACTGTAAATACGAGTTATTGGAAATAGCTACAGAGTTAAAATTAAACAAGGCCTCCGGTCTGCCCCCCACCCAATCCCGGATTCCTGGCTATATATGCCATATGTGACAGCCCTTTATCCGGGCTCCTCGAGCGAGGAACGGGGTCACCGGGGGTCATTGGGCGGAGCGAGCTGGAGACTCGCGAAGCCCACCGAACGGCTCAGAGAAGGGGGGTGCAAGTGGGCAACCTGCTTGCACCCGAATAGATTAGATATTGCTGGGGGGAGCTTCTCTCCCCCCTCCCGGGATGGGGCCCTACACGAGGCCAAGTGCCATGGGGTGGATTTTCGTGTTCCATCGGTGATCTTAGCCGCCCCCAAATAGCTTACGGCAGGTTGTCGTGAGGTTTTCTAGTGGGTAGTGTGTCTCTTCTGGCCTCAGGAGTCCCACATAATCCCGCACCCCTCCCAGGGGTGCGGGGTATCCGTAAAGGGATTTTTCCTCACACTAAAAAAAGGGAGTTACCAGAGAATGTAAATAAAATTGTTCTTTTTGGAATCTTTATTAACAAATAGAGAGTTCTGAGGTGGCTGTTAGTTATCAATAGCAATAATTAATTTAAGTTAGTTTTAGATGTATAGGAAAAACTAATTATTATTTTTAACATAGCAAACGAGTAATAATTACCGACATTTAAGGGGTAACTTCAAAAAGAGTAAATAAAAATAATTTTTGGCAATTTTGAGTTGGAATGTTAAACAAAGATAGTAGTTATGTAAAAAAAAATTTCATGTCATAGAAGTAGTAAAAGGATAAAATTTATGTAGTTTTGCTTAGCTTTTTTTTTCTCTTTTCTGTTTTCTCTTTTCACGCATTTCAGCCTACCTAGGACCCGCTTTCCGCATTCTCAAGGTCGCTCATGCGTGCCTCAGCCATTCCTGTTCTTAGCATATATAGTTTTGCTTAGCTATGGTTAGGTTGATAGCTACATAGATGTGGAATTTCTATTTTTAGTTAAAATTAAAATTTAAAGTTAATTAGATTATTTTTCAGATGTATTTAGGTATTCTATACAACTTTTTCATAATTTTAAGATCATATGAAAGCCGTACGAATAAGCTTATTTTGCGAATATAGGTTCCCTCTGCCCTAGGGTGGGGTTCTGATAATGAATAATTGATTACAGTAATTTCTCGATCTACAGTAATTTCTCGATCTATGACCAGAAAACGGGGGTTTTAAATGTCATATCGTAAAGGGTATGCTATTTTTTTTCTCGGAATCGATCGCGCCGTGACTTCAAAAGAGTGCCGAACATGGAGAAGGACAGAATGATACACGGATCGTGTTCGGGCTCAACCGTCGGCTGCGCCCGACAACAAGCGGGAGCATCGACCGAGCGACCGAAAGGACCGCTATGCTCCACAACAAATGCGTGCGCCCAAAAACACCATCGGTCGCACCGGGCGAATTCAAATCAAAGTCGCGACTTTGTCGCCAAGCCGTTCGACGACGCGTTCCCGCGAACCCCTTCCCCGCGCGGAAGGTGATAATATATACCTCGCGCACCGATGCGCGAACTAATTACCGTTAGCAAACGTACCCGAGACCTTCTCAACTATCGAAACTAAAGCACGAAGCGCGTCCATATTGAATACTCGTTCAATACAGTCTGGCACAAACGCACCCTTGTGCACGTGTACAGTACAATAAAATATATTTATATTGTTTGTGTCGGGAGATCGGAGTGTAATTTTCTCTCATAATCGTCCCTTCGCTCACACCGGCAAAACCCGTCTCGCCATCGACGGAACATTTGGTCCTTCGAGCCGGATTGCAAGACGAACGAGAGAAGGGAACCCTGTTCCCCCTAACGCCGATCACGCAGTCGATCGACGGCTACCGCTTCGTGGGTCAACCTATCGGCACGACTGAACTCCACCTAAATCCGAAGCCGCCGGCTATCTGCACCCGCTGCCAGTTCCCGACCCGGACGACTTTGTTGAGATGGAGGAGCTCATCAAGGAGCAGGAGATCGTGGTCCGTGGCATCAGCAGGATCCTGCCTAATTATAAGAAGATGGGGAAGGACAACTTCTCCAAAGCGTCAGCGGAGGAGCGGCTGCGCCGCCTGCGAGTCGAGTGGGAACGCTGCCAGCAGGTCCACCTACACCTGGAAATCAAGGCCACCGCTCGGGATCGGGAGACCAGGCCCTATTTCACGGAGGCGCACTTCGACCGAGCAGAAGAAGCGTTCGAACAGGCAAGCGATTTTTTTTGCGAACTCGTAGAGTCGTTGAAGGCCCCGCCGGAGACCTCGTTTGACGCGTCCACCCTTAATGAACCCGTCGCGAGCGCGTCGAAAGTGACGAAACTCCCGCGGATAGCAGTCCCCAAATTCGACGGCCGTTATTCCGAGTGGCCGACCTTCTTCGATTTATTCACGTCCCTAGTCGTGAAGAACGCCGCCCTAGACGACGTGCAACGGTTGTTTCACCTAAAGGGTGCGTTGGAGGGAAGGGCCGCGTCCGTAATTTCCCACGTTAAGGTGACCGCCGCGAATTTCGCCCCTGCGTGGAAAGCGGTCCAGTCGCGCTACGAAAACAAGCGCATGATAGTCGGTGCCTTGGTGGGGGAATTATTACAATATGCGCCGCTGGTCGATGAATCCGGAGAAGGCCTCGCCAAGCTACGTGATCGAAGCGCCGAAAACTTGGCTCAGCTGGCCAATTTGGGGTGCCCTACCGAGCAATGGGACGATCTGCTCGTCCAGCTGATCGTCCGCAATTTCGACCCGAAATCCCGGGAGGAATGGGAACTCTCCCTCGGGGCGTCTCGCGAGCCTCCCACCTATGGAGAGCTCGAACTGTTTCTCGAGGCGCGCATCCGCGCGCTAGAGAATATTCATTTCGCCGCCGAAATGCGATTCTCTGCCGCGGAAGAAAACGCGATCGCGATCGAGCCCTCCCACGTCAGATCACACGCGGCCGCCGCTACAAATACGACGAAGACGCGGTGTCCCAAGTGCAGCCAAAATCATCTGTTGTTCCGCTGCCCAGTATTTAGGGGCATGACCACCGCCCAAAAAAGGGAATTGGTTAAAACCCGCGGCTGCTGCTTCAACTGCCTCCGAGCGGACCACTCCGCGAGCAACTGCCCTTCCGCGTCCCGGTGCATTCAATGCGGCAAGCCACACCACACGGCGTTGCACCAGGCCTCGTCGAACCCTCGGAGCCACGAAATGTCCTCGACTCTCGCGAGGGGGGAAGTAGAACGCGAGGGCGGCCCCACCGCGCTCTTAAATTGTTCGGCTCGCTCCCCGGAGAACTCGTCACGCGCCGTATTGCTCGCAACTGCGATAGTAAGAATCGAGACTCCGGACGGGGGGACGCGCGCAGTGCGAGCCCTTTTGGACCAAGGGTCGGAGGCGACCTTCGTCTCCGAGTCCCTGGTCCAGGCCTTACGGCTGCCCAAGCGGCCCGCATCGGTCACGGTTAAGGGCGCCGGCGACGCCCCCGTAGGAAGGGTAAAAGCGCGTGTGCATTTTCGTGTTCGGGGGGACACTCGAGTATCACCCGCTTTCGAGATTTCGGCCCTAGTCCTTACGCGGATCACGTCCTACGCCCCCCGTCGCGAGATCGACATCGGCGCATTTGACCACCTCCGCGGACTGACCCTCGCGGACCCAGACCCGAGGCGGTCACTTCCAGTCGACCTTCTCATCGGCGCTGACCATTACGGCGCGCTCCTCCGTGCCGGGCTGCGTCGAGGGGAGGTAGGGACCCCAATTGCGCAGGAGACCGCATTCGGCTGGGTCGTCTCTGGCCCCACGCGTCCACGACCCGATTCCCGCCGCGCCACCGCGATGTCACTGCATTGCCATGCAGACGAGGAGTTGAAGCAGCAACTGCGGGCTTTCTGGGAAATCGAGGAGGCGAGTCCCAGCTCAACTCTCTCTCCTGATGAGACGAAGTGCGAAGAGCACTTCAAGGCCACCGTGGCACGGCGGAGGGATGGCCGGTACGTCGTTCGCCTCCCCCTGCGAGCGGACCCCCCCCCTCCCCCTCGGTGCGTCGTGGAATCGGGCAATTTCGATCCTGCGAGGAGTCGAGCGGCGACTCCGCGGTGACCCCGCGTTGGAGGTGGCATACTATGATTTTTTGACGGAGTACGAGGCCCTGAATCACATGGAGGAGGCGTCGGGCCCCTCTGATCAGGCCCTCTTCGTGTATTTGCCTCACCACCCGGTGGTGAAACGGACAGACGACGGAACCCCGAAGGTTCGCGTCGTTTTCAACGCGTCCAGCCCCACCTCCAACGGGAGGTCACTCAATGACTTTCTTCTACCGGGGCCCAAGCTGCAGCTGGACATTTTCGCAGTCCTGTTACGGTGGCGACTTCCTTGCATCGCTCTTAAAGCCGACATCGCGAAAATGTTCAGGCAGATTCGCGTACACGACGACGACGCTGACCTTCAGCGTATAGCGTGGCGCCGCGAGCCTCATTGCGACCCGTCAGCGTTCCGACTCACCACGGTGACCTACGGAACCGCGTGCGCCCCGTACCTCGCCCAACGGGTTTTACTCGAGCTCGCGAAAGACGAGGGAAACGCGTTTCCGCGAGCATGTTCCGTTCTCCGGAAAAATTTCTATGTGGACGATGCTCTCTTCGGGGCCGACTCCGAGGACGAGGCGAGGTCGTGTCGACTCGAGCTCACGCAACTCCTGCGACGAGGAGGGTTTGAGCTCGCGAAATGGGCGGGCCTGAATCGCGGGTGGTTGATTTGCCCCAGGGTTCCCCCTCCAATCACCCCGTGTTGGGGGTGGACTGGAGTCCCGAGACGGACTCTTTCGGGTTCTCCGTTGAACGCGAGTGTGGGTTGTCGGCCACGAAAAGGGACGTTCTGTCCACGATTGCTCGTTTGTACGACCCGTTGGGCTGGGCGGCCCCGGTAGTAATAAAGGCCAAGATCATGCTCCAAGAGCTGTGGCTGAGAGGGTCCGAGTGGGACGACCCGATCCCCGCCGAACTCGGCCCGGCCTGGAGCGTGATCGTGGAAGAATTGCCCGCTCTACGAAATGCGCGCATTCCCCGGTGGCTTGGCGTGCGACAAACGCCGAGCGACGACGATCGGTACGAGCTGCACGGGTTCGCGGACGCGTCATCCCACGCGTACGGTGCGGTGGTTTACTTGGTCTCGCGATCGCCACCAGGCACCTCCACGGGGACTCGGGTCACTCTCGTTGCCTCGCGCACCAAGGTCGCCCCCCTGAAAACTGTGAGCATTCCTCGGCTGGAACTTTGCGCGGCCGCTCTGCTCGCCAAACTGCTACGCCGTATCGCCGACGAAACCCTCGCGGACCACCTCGACCTCTTCGCGTGGACGGACTCGCAGGTAGTGCTCGCGTGGCTGGCTCGGACACCCTCCACGTGGACGGTGTTTGTGGCGAACCGCGTGGGACTCATCCACGAAACACTGCCCGGCACGTCCTGGCGGCACGTCGGAACCGCTGACAACCCCGCCGACTGTGCCTCCCGCGGTCTACTTGCCAGCGAACTTCTCCACCACGACCTGTGGTGGAGGGGGCCGACGTGGCTCTCAGGCCCGCGGTCCGGCTGGCCGCAAGCCCGCCCCGATGCTCTCGAGTCGCCGAATCTCGAAGTGAGAGTTAACACCGCGCGCGTGCAAGACGTGGAGGAGAGCCCCTTGGCCCCCCTCCCCAATAGCGTCTCTTCGTGGGCGAAATTGCTTAGAGTCACCGCGGGTTGCTATCGGTTCGTCGCTGCCCTTCGACGAAAGGCAGGCAATTCTGTCCCCTACGACGCTTCCGCGACGATACGACGGTCAAGGATGTTGTGGCTCCGGTGGCTGCAACAGAGCGCGTTCAAGCCCGAGCTGAACCGCGTCGAAAGGCAGTTGTTTGTCGGAGAGGCCTCACCCTTGAGGCGTCTGAACCCGTTTGTCGACGCGGCAGGGTTGCTCCGGGTGGGTGGAAGACTCTCGCAGTCGTCTCTCTCCTACGACGAGATGCACCCGATCATCCTGCCGAAACATCCGCTTGTCGAGCTCCTCGTCGACGCCGTGCACCTGACCACCCTACACGGAGGGCCACAGCTCACCTTGAGCGTGCTAAGGAGGACGTACTGGCCACTAGGAGCCCGCGAGCTCGTGCGAAAGGTTTT
The DNA here is from genome assembly GCA_963971365.1 of Lasioglossum villosulum. Lineage (NCBI taxonomy): Eukaryota > Metazoa > Arthropoda > Insecta > Hymenoptera > Halictidae > Lasioglossum > Lasioglossum villosulum. The sequence goes on along the minus strand of OZ020502.1, from coordinate 11,293,110 downwards.
AGGGAGGTGCGTGACTTGTGCGCGCCACCGCGCCACGCCAGCCTCGCAGGTAATGGCCTCCTTACCACGCGCAAGGGTGGACCCCTCCCGTCCCTTCTCGCACGTCGGGGTCGATTATGCAGGCCCCCTCAGTACCCGCATGGGCAAGGGACGGGGGTACAAATCGCAAAAGGGTTACATTTCGATTTTCGTATGCTTCGCGACGCGCGCGGTCCACTTGGAGCTCGTCAGCGATTGTACCTCGACGGGATTTTTGGCTGCGCTGCGCCGGTTCGTCTCCCGACGAGGCCGGCCCACGGAAATCTATTCCGACAACGGAACCAATTTTCGGGGAGCCGCTCGGGAGCTCGCGACGATGAGCCGCAGCGCCGTCAACTCCCCCGAGGTCACGGAGTTTCTGGGGCAGGCCGAGATCGCGTGGCATTTCTCTCCACCCGGGGCACCCCACTTTGGAGGACTTTGGGAAGCGGGAGTTAAGGCAGTAAAACGCCACCTCGTGAGAGTCGTCGGCTCGCACACGCTCACGTTCGAGGAAATGGCGACACTGCTGTGCATGTTCGAGGCATGCCTTAATTCCCGGCCCCTCACCCCGCTCTCTCGTAATCCCGACGACTACGCGGCCCTCACCCCCGGCCATTTCTTGACCGGAACCCCGACCCTCACGCTTCCAGGGGAACGCCCTCCGGACAGCGCGGCGACCACCCTGTCCCGTTGGCAGACGGTCGACCAAATGCGCGCAAACTTCTGGAAGCAGTGGCAACGGGAGTACCTGCATACTCTCCAGGAGCGCAGCAAGTGGTGGCGCACCGAGACCAACCTCCGCCCCGGAGAGATGGTGGTGATCCGCGAGCCGAACTACCCTCCGGCCGTCTGGCGGCTCGCGCGCGTGGAAACACTCCACCCCGGCGTGGACAACCGCGTACGCGTCGTTACCGTACGCACCGCCGGCGGAAAATTCAAAAGACCGGTCGCGCAGCTCGTACGATTGCCCGTGGAAACGCCAGAGGACCCCGCTCCTTCCTCAGCGAATGCATGCTAGCACCCGCGAGCGAAGTGCATCCGCCACGGTGCATTGTGTCACGGCGGGCGGCGAAACCCGTGCCGACGAGAGTACCAGCGGTCGCGCTCCACCGTGGAGCGTGACACGGCGGGCGGCGCATGCCGACCGCGTCAAGCGCCTTACTTTAAAGTTGTAAAATAAAAGAGCCAATTGTAAATAGTGTATGTTTAGTTTTAAGACTTGCGTCAGCGGAGCTGAGGCGAGCGGAATGTTCGGGCTCAACCGTCGGCTGCGCCCGACAACAAGCGGGAGCATCGACCGAGCGACCGAAAGGACCGCTATGCTCCACAACAAATGCGTGCGCCCAAAAACACCATTGGTCGCACCGGGCGAATTCAAATCAAAGTCGCGACTTTGTCGCCAAGCCGTTCGACGACGCGTTCCCGCGAACCCCTTCCCCGCGCGGAAGGTGATAATATATACCTCGCGCACCGATGCGCGAACTAATTACCGTTAGCAAACGTACCCGAGACCTTCTCAACTATCGAAACTAAAGCACGAAGCGCGTCCATATTGAATACTCGTTCAATACAGTCTGGCACAAACGCACCCTTGTGCACGTGTACAGTACAATAAAATATATTTATATTGTTTGTGTCGGGAGATCGGAGTGTAATTTTCTCTCATAATCGTCCCTTCGCTCACACCGGCAAAACCCGTCTCGCCATCGACGGAACAGATCGGATGACCGAGTGTGCCGCAGTCGTCGACGCAGTTTAAATGCCCGCGTATGCTCACAATGTAACGGCATTTCAAAATGCTTTATTCATTACATGTTTAATTACATATTTTTCTATGGGAGTTTTACTACCTTATTTCTGGCATTTTTCTGATTACAACAATACCAAACACGACATAATTCCAACTTTATTTAGTGGTTTAATGTTTCACTTACAAGGAAGGACAGCGTGTTGGAAAGAAAAAGACGCGAAGAGTCGCCGTCGCCGGCATAGATCAAAGGCCCGCGCGTTCTCACAGTAATATTGCAATGGTAAAATTGTTTATTTGCCTTTATTTGTTTAAAAGGCTTTCACTAACTAATTTCTGGCATTCTTCTGATTAAAATAACACCAAACACGATATAATTTGACTCACATTTAATCTACATGTACTCCACAATTTATAATTTATCATAAACTCAACATGTGCTATACATAGCATAGGTTTAAATAAACACCGTAACATCTCGAAAATATGTTCTCAACGAATCAGACTTGAATTTTACAAATTAACTTGCACAAAATGACCTGCATACTCTAGATATTTGCGGTATTTAGGCGCTTTACAGTTAATAAAAGACGTTTTTATGTACTCATTGTGTATGTTATTTTTTAGTTTTTTAGTGATTATTATATGATATATGTACACAGTGATGTAGGATAAATGGTTCGTGCGTACTACGGATTTCTGGTCGGCAAAAATCTGTATCGGGGGAAACATACCTGAATGTTTTTTATGGAAAAACCCACTGTTCTTAGGGTAACTTTCCGAGGGTACAGGAAAAGGTCTTGTGACTGTCCGATGGGTAATCTACTAAGGGATAAAGTAATTGCCACAAGACCATTTTTAACAACCGGAATAGACTTTTGCGGACCTTTTACATAAAGCAGATAAAACAGGTAAGGCAAAGGCATTCTTAGAGTCTGAATAGCACCCAGGTCTCCTCATTTTGGAGGTTTGTGGGAGGCAGCGGTGAAAATATTCACGCATCACATGTATCGTGTCGTGGGAGATACGTTGATCACTTACGAGATTTTCAACATATTCATAATTGAGATTGAAGCAATTCTAAACTTCCGAAGTATTATGTACTCCACTATCCTCGGATCCTAATAATCTCTCCGGGCTGCATGTTCCGTCTACCTACGCCTTCAAGGGTAGTCTTAAGGTTCTAAGGATTAAGATTACTGTCCATACCTGTATATGACCGTACTAGGGTCGTTGCAGCAATTACAGTCGCCATAAAAAAGGGATCTGAACAACAGGCAACCCAGAAATTTCAACCAAACTGTCAACCCGTGCGTTTATAGTGCGCGGTATAACGCAGTACGTGCCGCCGACGGTCCAAGTAGAAAATTACAGTGCCCTGTTCGATCTCGCGCTCGCGGACCCTGAGCCCGCATCAAAACAACGTATCGAATTGCTCTTAGGCGCGGATATCTTCGCGCAAATTCTCCGACCTGGCGTTCGACGCACCAGTGACCATGGACCGATTGCGTAAAATACGGTTCTTGGTGGGATCTTATTCAGATACATCAACACCCCGGAACCCCATCGATTTGCGGTTACCACGCATCACGGGACAATCACGGATCCGCTGGAACGTGCGTTAGCTCGTTTTTGGAAAACAGAAGCGGTCCCTGAAACGCGTATCCTCACCCCGTTGGAGATAGAATGCGAGCGGCACTACGAAAAAACCTATACGCGCGACGCCACCGGCAGGTTAATGGTGCGATTACCGTTTCTCAAATCGGTCCCCGAGGACTTCCTCGGAAATTCACTCCGAGGAGCCACCGCGGCCCTGGAACGTCTGAGCCGGAAACTCCGCGAAAACGAAGCAGTCAAATGCGAATATACTGCGTTCAACCGCGAGTTAAATTCACGCGGTGTAAGCGCCGAAACACTGCTGTCATCGACGTTGTGGATCGAGGGTCCATCGTGGTTGAAGAGGGACGAAGATGACTGGCCTGTTCAGCAGACCTATGAAACGGAGGAACAGAGATGTAAGATAGTCGTCCATAATACAACCACCATCAAGGATTGGGATGCTCTGTCTCGCTTCTCCAGCTGGTAACGCCTGATCCGCGTATTCTGTCACGTGCGACGATTTATAAACACGGTGCGAAAACGAACAAGTACCGCGCCCTCCTTGTTCCTCATCGTCTCTGAGCTACGCGAAACGGAAAGAATAATACTGCGAATAATTCAACACAGTTCGTTCGCAACCGAAACCTCTGCGTTCGCACGGAACAAACCGTTACCTAATCGCTCGTCACTTTTACCGCTCAAACCCTTCATCGACCAATACGGACTAGTACGCGTAGGTGGGAGGCTCAGAAACTCTTTCCTGCTCTGGGAAACGAAGCACCCCGCGATATTGCCGAAACATCGCGTTTCCGACCTCATTATACGGGAATCGCATCTTCTCTCCTTGCATGGCGGAACTCAATTAACAACGTACACCACCCGACAAAAATATTGGATCCTAGGGTTACGTAATTCAGTCCACCGTGTGATCCATCGATGCGTCAAATGCGCGCGTTGGCGGGCGGAAACCGCCACGCAGGTAATGCAAGACCTCGTGACGTCACGTTGCCGTCCGTCCCCACCATTCTCTCACGTTGGAGTCGATTACGCCGGTCCCTACCAAGTGGGGGACGCATCAGGACGCGGAAAACGAACGTACAAAAAATACATTGCAGTATTTATCTGTTTTGCTACTCACGCGGTCCATTTAGAGTTGGTTGATGATTGTTCCACGGCTGCTTTCCTCGCAGCCTTCGACCGATTCACGTCCAGACGTGGTGTTCCTCAGACGATCACTAGCGACAATGGGACGAATTTCGTATGCGCGTCCCACGAACTCGCTCGACACTTCTCCGAGATTACAAATTCGCCGGAATTAAGAAGTCGATGCTCCACTCTCCGAATTCAGTGGAAGTTCTATCCCCCGGGCGCTCCTCACCACGGAGGAATGCAGGAAGCCGCAGTCAGGTCAACCAAGCATCATCTTCGTCGAATCATTGGTCATTCACGCCAACCTCTGAAGAGATGTCCACACTTTGCAAGGTGGAGGCTACGTTAAATTCGCGTCCGATTACTCGGGTACGCGAAGATCCAGAGTGTCTTCAAATCCTTATGCCAGGGCACTTTTTAACCGGTAGTCCACTGATTTCACGTCCAGTTCCTCCCGTGAGTGACGAGCCGACAACGCACTTATCCCGGTGGCAACAAGTGCAAAAATTCCACCAGCTGCTGTGATGCGTTTGGTCCCGCGAGTACCTGCAGGAAATGCAGTCGCGGTACAAATGGCAGACCGAACAGAAGGATATAATTGCAGCAGCTGTAGTCCTTTTGGACAACCCCCTACTACCTCCTAATAAATGGGAATTAGGAAGGGTCATTAAAACGTTCCCAGGTAAAGACGGCCACGTACGAGTGGTGGAGGTCAAGACTGCGTCCTCAACGTATACACGACCCATCACCCGCGTCTGCCGGTTACCAGTGAACAATTGCCACCCCCGGTGATGCTGCTCTTTCTATTTTGATTAAGCAAAAAATATCAACTAGCTGGTTATTGTTGCAACAATTTGATAAAAATAGTCTAAAATGACTTCAATAACCATGAAACGTGAAGATCTGCTAAAAAATCGATTTTCGATTTTCGGGGTAATTACAGTAACTTCCCTATGAATCGGGACGTTAAAAAGAGGTTAATTTTTCTTGTATTGTAATACTAAATTGCTTACCTATTTGTCCCAGACAAGTTTTTATTTCGTTACTATTATTTCCTATTATAATTCCATCGTCTACATACAATGCTAATATTATTCCTTTAGCTTCAGATATAAATACGCAAGGTTCTGTTTTTGTTTGTTTAAAATTTAGACCATATTGTTTCAGGAACTTAGTAAATTTTTGATTCCAAGCGTAAGGGGCCTGTTTGAGCCCATATAATGCTTTCCGCAGTTTACATATTTTTGTATTGTCCATGTGATAACTTTCGGGCACTTCCATATACAGGGTGGTCCACCTAAGTAAGGCCACCTAAATATCTCTGCAGGTTATTGTGGTGCAACAAATACGTAATGTGCATGGTGTCCATGGACCAATATCTGGCAAGAATATTTTTGTCCTAAGGTCATTGTTTTCGAAGTTATCAAGGTCATCGGTATTTTTTGATTCATAACTACATTTTTTTAATTGCATCGTGTAGCTGATGGACAAATAAATTCAGATATGTATACTAACAGGAACTTGAAATGACTTTGATATTCGGTTGCTCGGTGGAACGAGACGAGTCATTTCAAGGTCATGTTACCATGCATATCTGAATGTATTTTTCCATTAGTTACACGATACAATTTTTTAAAAATGTAGTTATGAATCAAAAAATATCGATGACCTTGATAACTTCGAAAACAATGACCTTAGGAAAAAATATTCATACCAGATATTGGTCTATGGACACCATGCACATTACGTATTTGTTGCACCACAATAACCTGCAGAGATATTTAGGTGGCCTTACTTAGGTGGACCACCCTGTATATGGAAGTGCCCGAAAGTTATCACATGGACAATACAAAAATACGTAAACTGCGGAAAGCATTATATGGGCTCAAACAGGCCCCTTACGCTTGGAATCAAAAATTTACTAAGTTCCTGAAACAATATGGTCTAAATTTTAAACAAACAAAAACAGAACCTTGCGTATTTATATCTGAAGCCAAAGGAATAATATTAGCATTGTATGTAGACGATGGAATTATAATAGGAAATAATAGTCCCATTTATTAGGATGGACATTTTCCACCGAATAAACAAACGTAATTATATATATATATATATTCTTTATTGTTCCCCTCAGGGTTACAATTCTATACACCTATCTCCTACATCTTTGCCTTATAACTACCTTAACATTATCTCCTCTCCTCTTATACATTTACTTAACTTAACTTAACTTAACACTAATTACTAATTCCTCGCCGCCGCCATTCGCTCGCTCGCTTGCCCTCTCTCATCTCTCATCGCACGAAAAAATACAAATAAAAATAAAGAAAAACAGAAATATAAATATAACTATAAAATAAAAATAAACTAAATATAAAAAATAAATGAATAACTAAATAAATAAAAAATAAACTACGAAACAACAAAAACATAACTATAACAACATAACAAAATAAATCCGCACGCCTCACGCACGCCCGCCTTACATTTCGCCGCATATCCCCTTACTCCCCTAATCTCTCTTTGGCCACCCACACACATCCTCTTAGCCTTTCTTCCTATCAATCTATCTATCCATCCCCTGGACCTCCCCTTCCGGTCGCACTTCTTTCCTTTCCATCTTGTCCAATCATTCCTTCATCCTCACCTCTTTTATCCATTCTCTCTCTCCATTCTTCTACCTTTCTCATCCAATCTTCCCCATCCCCCTCATCTCCTAGCATTTCCCTCACCACCTCCTGCCACCCTCTTTCATCTTCTCCTCTCATACAAACTTCCCAAATATGCTCCCACGTTTCCTCCTCCCACCCGCACACTCTACATACTCTCTCCTCCTCCCCTAACCAGTATTTCCCCCCTCTTATTCCATTTCCCAATCTACACCTGGCCAACCTTTGCCATCTGTTCTCTCCCCAACCTTTCCCTTAATACTTCGGTATCCCCTCTCCCTTCACTATCCCATACCATTTATTGTATGTGGCTCCCCTTATCCTATCCCATCTCTCTTTCCTCTGGCTTTCCTTTTCCCTTTTCACTATCTCCTCGCTCACCCTCTCCCTCTTTTCATTCATCATTTCTTCCGCCTCTTCCATTGACCATCCCATCTTCTCCCAAAACTCCTTTCTCTCCTTCTCCCACCCATCCACATTCCCCCCTCTCATGCCCCTCTCCCTTACTTCCTCCCAGCACAATTTTGCCAACTCCCCTCCTTTGCCCTCTCTCATCTTCTTTTCGAAACCCCATGCCCTTAGCCCCGCTCGCACCCTCAACAAATCCCTCTGCAGTTCTTCTCTTATCATATATCCTGGTGTGCATTTCTCCACCCCTAATACCCACCTCAGATACCTTTCCTGAATTCTTTCCAACCCCTCCCTCTCCCTCCATCCCCAAATCTCCACTCCATAGCTTAGCACCGTCCAAACCAGCCTGTCGAACAGCCAGATCCTCCTCCCCCAGTCATCCCCAAACTTTCTCTTCCCAATCCCCCATACCTGACCCATCACCGCCGCCCCCTTCCTTATCCTGTCCTCCACCTGTTTCTTTTGCCCCCCATCTCTAGTAATGACATAGCCTAGGTATTTATACTCTTTTACCTCCTCCAGTACCTTTCCCTTCCACCACCATTTCACCTTTTTCCACCTCCCCCCACCTCTTCTACACCTCATCACCTTTGATTTTTCCGCATTCAGGTTCATTCTTTTCTCCTCCAGGTATCTTTCTAGCACCCCAATCATCCCCCTCATCCCCTCCTCGTCCTCCGCTATCAAAGCCACATCGTCCGCGTACGCTAAGGACATTATTTTCCTTCCCCTTACCTTAATCCCACCCCATCTTCCCTTCTCCAGTACATCGTCCAAATCCGCCATCAACAGTGTGAACAGGAGCGGACTTAAGGGGCACCCCTGTCTTACTCCCCTTTCCGTCCAGAAATTTTCCCCTTCTTCCTCCCCTACCCTCACCTTACTTCTCGTCTCTCCCAATATCTCTCCACATCTCTCCACTAGCCCTTCCCTTATCCCCCTCTTTCTCATTGCCTTTACCAGTACTTCCCTGTCTACCGAGTCGAATGCCGCCTTCAAGTCTACGAAGAATATCACCAACCCCCTGTTCTTCTTTCTTACCTGTCTATTTATTAAATAATTTAGCACGTATATGTTCTCCATACAACCCACCCCCTTTCTGAATCCCGTTTGACTCGCTGGTATCATTCCCTTTTCCTCCACTACCACTCTTAGTCTCTCCGCCAATATTGCCGCGTATACTTTATACGCCGTTTGCAGTAACGTTACGCCCCTATAATTTACTACTTTCCTGCTGTCCCCTTTCTTCGCTATCGGTACCACTATCCCCTCCTTCCAGTCCTCTGGCCACCCCTCCCCTTTCCAGACCCTGCTGCATATCCTTCCCAACCATTCCTCCACCTCTCTCCCCCCATGTTTCCAAATCTCATTCTTGAGCCCGTCCCCCCCTGCTGCTTTCTTTTCTTTCAGCCCCTTTATCACCTTTGCGACCTCCCACATTTCTATCTCCTTCTCCTCATCCTCCCTACTTCTGCCTTCTCCCTCCTTCCTTACCCTCCTTTCTACTCCACCCAGCAACCCCCTGAAGTGCTCATCCCACTCTTTTATACTTATACTTTCATCCACCCTGTTTCTCTTTCTCTTTTCCCTATTTACTATCTTCCAGACCTGCATTTCTGTTTTCACCTCCTTTAGTTCCCCTTCCCATATTTCCCTCTCTGTTCTCTTCTTTCTTTCGCATAGGGCCTTATATTCTCTCTTCCTTGCTCTATACTCCCTTCCCTCCCCACCCCTCTTTCTCCATTTCCTCATTTCTTCTCTCACTTTCCTCTTCTCTTCTCTACATTCCTCGTCCCACCACCCTTTTTTCCTCCTTTCCTCCTTTTTCCCCATCCCCCTATCGTCTCCCTAATTCTGTCCTTCAGACCATTCCAGTCTTCCTCTACCCCTTCTTCTCTCTTCTGCCTCCTCCCAAACTTCTCTCTAAACTCATTTATCTCTTCCTCCGACCAGTCTCCTTCCCCCAACACCTTTCCTCTACATTCCTTCTTTCTTCTTCTGCACTTTTCCCCTTTCAACCACACCGTTAGCGGAGTGTGATCTGAATCAATTCTATCCCCCACTTCCATCTTTTCTACCCCCTCTCTTGTATCCTCATTCCCTATAATGTAGTCTATTACCGATGTCCCTCCTCCACCCACGTATGTCCACTCTCCTTCTTCATCTCCCTTCGCATTTCCGTTCAGTATACTCCATCCCCTCTCCCCCAGAAATCTGCATAACTTCTTCCCTTCCGCATTTATTTTCCCATCTTTTGATCTCCTGCTGTTTCTTCCCCCACCCTCCTCCTCCTTCTCCTCCACCTCTCCCCCTTCCCTTCCTGTTCTCGCGTTGAAATCCCCCCCTATTATTACACTTGTTCCTTTCTCCCTCCCCTCTATCCATTCCCCTAACTCTTCCAATTTCTTATCCCAATCTCTGTTTACGTATACTCCTACCACCCTCCACCACCCTTCCCCTAGCTTCAATCTCATTGACATAATCCCCTCCTTTCCTCCTGCTCCTCCTCTTTCCGTTTTTTCCGTTTTTATCTCCTTCCTCACTCCCATCACCATACCCCCTATCACCCTCCCCTTCTTCCCCACCCTTCTTGCCCATTGCGCCTCCCAATAATACCCTCCTGGCAGTTTTTCTCTAATCTTGCTCCATGCCTTCTCTTCCACCCACGTCTCTATTAATATTATTACATCCCATTCAACCAATCCTTTCCAAAACTCCTCATCCTTGTTGCTCAAACCTGCCACGTTCCAGAAAGTTAACTTATATCCCGTGCTCCTCCCCTTTTCTTCTCCCCTTTCTCCCTCCCGTCTCCTTCCCTCACTTCCTCGTTTCCCTGCTCCCTGAACCAGTCTTCCTCTATTTCATCCCATTTCCTCATCTTACCATTGACCCACATTTTCAAATACCCCACTTGTACATTATTTCCTTTCCCTCTCTCCTTCTCCGCTTCCCTCTCTATTTTCCACCTTGTTCTCCTTTGCTCCTCCGTCAGGTCATCGTCCAGCCTTTCCTTCCTCCCCTTTAAATTTCTTCTCCTCTCCATTACTTTCCTTTTCTCTTCCCTGTCCCTCATTTTAACTAATACCAAGCCATTCCCATCCTTTCCTATCTTCTCTACCTCCTTTCTCCCCTCAGCCTTCACCCCTAATAATTCCCACACCCTCCCTACTTCCTCCCTCAGGTCTTTTCCCTCTATCTGCATCCTTCTAATTATTATGTTATTCCTCTTCTCCTCTCTTTCTCTCCTATCCTGTACGATCTCTATTCTCCTTATTCTCCTCCTGTCATCTTCCACTAAATTTCCTCCCGTCTCCCCGATCCTGCCTTTCTTTCCTTCTTCCTTCTCCTCCCTCGACAATTCTTCTATCTTCCCCTCTACCATCCCTACCCTCCCATCTATTTTCTCTAACCATTTCTCTATCCTTTCCCTTTTTGCTGCTTCTTCCAACTTCTCCTCGCTCCACTTCTTCCTTTCCTCCCTCCATTCTTCTACCCGCCTTCTCCCTTCCTTTCTCTCTTCCACCATCTCTTCCCTCAGTTTCTGCACCTCTCCTATTAACCCTTTAATCATCTCCTCCAATCCTTTAACTGCTTCTCCCTCCTCCTTCTTTTCCCCCTTTGGCGATCTTTCTGTAATCGTACTTTTTTTGAAGATTGCCTTTACCTCCTCTCACCCTACTTCCACCTCCTCTATTCCTCTTTTCTTTCCCACGCTGTCTATACTTTCCACACTGAACCAGCGCTCCAGCCTATGTTCCCCAATATACCTTTCCCTGTCTTCTCCTCTTCCCCCCCTACCTCCTTAACATTCCTCTCTTCCACATTCATTCTCGTCAGCTTTTCTTATTTTCTGTCCTACTTGCCCCTTTTCAAACTTTCCCGCCTCTCCTCTTGCCACTTTCTCCCACTAGACCGCGCCACCTGCTACTCTATCTTCTTTCCGCCTACCTCACTCACTCTACTGCGCCCTAACCTAAAAATCCTCCCCGTCTCTCCTGCTTCCCTTGCACTCCCCACTATCCTTCTGTCCTATTCCCTTTGCCCTCTACCTGCGTCTACACCTCACGCACCCTTTCCCACCACTCTCGCACCTCTTACACCTTATATTCCTCACTCACTCGCCCCAAAATTCTCTCAGCTCTTTGCACACTTCACTCTCACAGCGAACCGAAAAAGGAAGTCCAACAAACGTAATTATATATATTTCATTTTTTTTTTAAATTATGCAGTTAATGCTAATGTTACCGCTTACAACTAACGAATCGGGAAGTTCTTTGTGTGGCTCGTGGAGAGTCACACACAAGATTTTAAAAAAACCATTAATAGCTGTATGCCTCACTAGCAATGCGTACCACTAACCCTTTCGCAACAACAACCCTACCCGCGAGCTCGCGAAGCGAGCGAGCAACAACAACCAGCTAGTTTAGGTATAGAATTTGAATGGAAAGGAAAGGATGTAACTCTGTCTCAAAAACACTATATTGATAAGGTACTAAATCAATACAGAATGGAAAATGCAAAAGGTTCAGACATGCCCATAAGACAGAATAACTTACAAAAAGGGAATCAAGAAGAAGATTATATCAACAATTTCCCGTATAAGGAGTGCATAGGTAGCTTATTGTATTTGAGCACTAGAACAAGACCTGATATAACTTATGCTGTAAACTATGCAAGTAGATTTTTGGATTCAAAATTGAAAGGTACTGTAAACATTGTAAAAGGTATAATGCGATACTTAAAAACAAATAGCAATGTAGGTATAAGTTTTAAGTGCAATAAGACAAACAACACAAAAGAAACATTAACATGTTACAGCGATTCTGATGTTGCAGGTGATATACAGACTAGGAAAAGTACCACTGGTTTGGTTATAATGTTTGCTGGTGGACCTGTAAGTTGGTGCAGCAAAAAACAAAGTCTAGTTACTTTGTCAAATTAAGGGAGTGTGTTGGGAATAATTTTGTTAAGTTGTATGACTGAAAAACTATACATGATGTAAGGAAGTGTGGTTGGTATGTGTGTGAAATATAGTTAAGAGAGAAGAGTACGTGTAGAAAGCAGAAAAGTATTAAAACCAAAAAACAGTAAAACTTAGTAATAAAACTTTATTAAATTAACAATCCTAACAGTGGTCCCAGGAGAAGGGTTGCTCCCACTGTTTGTAGTGCGTCGACTCCCAGTAGCACTGCTTGGGAGAGCGTGGGGAGGACCGGGCAGACGAGTTCGATGGTTTTTCCGTTTACGCTGAGAGTGATTTTGAGCTCGCATTTCAGGGCTACGGAGGATCCGTCGGAGATTCGGACGGACAGGTTTCCTTCTCGGACGTAGGCGTCCTGGCTTTGGCACCATTCCGCGATGTCTTGCCGAAGGTATGACCGCGTGGCCCCAGTGTCGACTAGGGCTGGTTGTCGGTGTTGCTTCCTGACGAGGCGTGTAGTTGGGAGTTGACCGGCTGGTGCCTCTTCCTCCGGTCTCTTTGCAGTTTCCCGGCACGTTGTTGCAGGGGCAGCGGATGGTTGTTCGGCCTTCTTTTCCGCAGTACGAGCAGAACAGGCGTGGTGTCCTTCGATATTCCAGGCGGTTATGGCCTCGCTGACCACATTTCCAACAGCAGGTAGCCCGGTCGTAGCCGCTGTGGATCTCGGCGGCGTTGTCTGTATGCGGTAATTTCCGGATTTGGCAGGCTGTCTGTTGCTCTAAGTCCCCCCGCCTCCCCTTGAATAGGGCGCCCATTATCGGGATTGTTCTCATTACGGGGGGACTCCTCCCCCCTTCCCTCTGCCCCCCGCGGGGGACTTAAAGATCGCTGGGTCTGGGGGAGGGGGTGGGAGTAGGGGAGGGGCGGACGTGGGTGGGGTGCCCGCCTTCGTCCCTCCTTGTCGCGCGCGGAGACCTCGTCCCTCGGCCGGGAGGTTTTCTCAGGGCTTCCCGAGCGAGGAACGGGGTCACCGCGGGTCGTTGGGCGGATCGAGCTGGAGACTCGCGAAGCTCACCGAAGGGCCCAGGGATGTGGGGTGCAAGTGGGTAACCTGCTGGCGCCCTTATAGATTAGGTATTACTGAGGGGAGCTTCTCTCCCCCCGGGATGAAGCCCCACAGGGGCCATGGGCTAGGGGGATGGCTGGTTGTGTGCGTAAGCGATCCCAGCCGCCCCCTTTAGTTTTAGGGAAGGTTACCATGAGGTTTTTAGTAGAGATCCCGGTTTTACATGTATGTAAATACTGCGAACACGGATCCGTTCGGTACGTTCGGTACGTTCGAGTCCTACAACTGAGGCGTTATTGTTTTCCGATCGAATTCTTTTCGACTGTTGATGTTAAAAGTGAGACAATAATAAAGTTGCGGTAAATTTACTGTTCTATTTTGATTAATTTTCTATTTTGATATAAAAATACCAAAATGTTTACATTTTCAGGTAATAATCGCGTTCTTTTACGCGTTACTATATTACCTGCAGTTGAAAAGCAACGATCGGAACTATCCGACGTTGCCGGTATCGCCAAATACAAATTAATTGAATAAATTTTATAGTGTAAAATTGTGTTAATTATTTTTTATTACTTGTAGCCCAAAAATTTGTTTTTCAAAATGAGTGTTAGTTCTGGACAGTCGTTGATCCCGCTCACGCCTCAAGTATCACGCAGACGTTACACAAATACGTTCTCTGTTTATATTTACGCGTCACCAATACTGCCGTCTTTAAATGCATGCTTATGTCTGTCTATGTAATCCTTTCTTTTTCTTTGTATTGTTCTCTTTCACGTCAGTATCGCTCTCTATTTTGCAACAAACGCATCGCTCTTCTAGTATCTCTTTCCTTCTGCGCTACTCGCTTCCAGAATCAAATCTAATAGAGGTGCCTATTTCACATGCAATAAACGAATCCGAATTTTAATCCACGTAATACTAAGTAAACGGGTACCCCTGTATTTTAATTTCATAAATATTCGTGTATTTATTTTACATGTGCATTTTAATATACGGTGATTTGACGCCAAACAGTAAATTTACCGCAACTTTATTATTGTCTCACTTTTAACATCAACAGTCGAAAAGAATTCAATCGGAAAACAATAACGCCTCAGTTGTAGGACTCGAACGTACCGAACGTACCGAACGGATCCGTGTTCGCAGTTCGCAGCCCCGTGTAACACGGATTCTTATTCACGGATCCGTATTCACGTGTTCGTGGATCCGTGTACACGGATCCGCATTCACGGATTCGTATTCACGGATCCTTAAATTCGTACTACACGGTTCACGTACCACGTGTACACGTGCATTTTTGTACACGTCCAAAACCGCGATCTCTGGTTTTTAGTGGGTACTGTGAGCCCTTCTGACCACTTGTAAGCCCCACATAACCCTGTGTCTCTCCCAGGGAGGCGCAGGGTATGCGTAAAGGCATTTCCCTCATGTAGAAAAAAAGGCTGTCTGTTGCTAGCGTTCCTCGTTTAGCGTCTCTTCGAGCTCTTGGGCTCTATCCATGAGCTCGTCCACCGACTTGGCTTCGCCCTTGTGGATGAACTTTTTGAGTTCCGCCCGTAGGTTCCTGTACATTCGTTCCAGGCGTTGATCGTTGCTAAGCCCGCCGTGCCGGCGCAGCATTGTTTCCATTTCATCGATGTATTCCGCCACTGCCTCTCCCGGTTTCTGGAGCTTTTCGCGGATCTTGTCCTCTAGATCCAGGAATCATTCTCGTGGGTGGTATCTTCGGTGGAAGTCCTCGCAGAAATCCTTCCATGTTTTCCATTGGTCATTCTTATTTCAGTACCACCGGAGTGCATTTCCTCGGAAGACTAGGGCTAGTCCTGGTAGGAACTCCTCTGGGTCGGCCCCGTATCCCTCCCGGAAGTTTTCCAGCTGGTCGAGGAAGTCTTCGGTTCCTTTGCCGCAGTCGTAGTGTATCCCCTATTTGCGCATTCTCTCCATCATGGCGTGCGCCGGTGTGGGGTTGGTGCTTTCTTCCTCCTTCATTTCGGTGCGTAGATGTGCGATGATCCGTGCTCGGAGTTCTTCAACGGTTCCGGTGGAGTCTAGGCCTTTCTGTATGGCTTCGTCGATGAGCTCCGTTTTCCGCAGTGTGTATACCCAGCCTTCTTTGTTGCTTATTCGATGTCCTTCCGTGTTGCCTTACTGTTCGGGCGCCATTTGTGACGGTTACCTGGACCGTGAAAGGGATTGCCGTCTCAGCCGGCTGTTCAGGATTTGTTTCCTACTCGGCGTTTCGCCACCGGGGAAGGAGGGGATTCCCGTAGGTATTTCACCACTCGGGCTTGGTCTGGAAGGCGGGGTCGGTCGAAGGATCGGAAGTACGCTCGCTCATTCACTTTGCTTTCCAAAAGAGATTCGCCTTCCGGTTTGGATGTTTCACCACTAGGGCTACTCGTCTCTACGGGATCACCTCGTTTTGTCTAGACGGTGTTTGGCCACGGTAATTATATCCGCGACCGCGCATCCTTAGCCGCGAGAAACCTGTTTAGCCCGGTGGCCCTTTCGCGGTCACGAGTCAGGACGTCGCGGCGCGGTATCGCGGCGTGTTTGCTGGCATGGCGGCCATGGTGGTGGTGGGGATAGTTTCGCGCCTTGAAGGATGTAACCGTCACGAGCTGTTAAAGTTTTTGCAAAATTTGATTGTTTGGAATTATACATATAAACAAAAGCCTACTACTACAGTCCGCACGTCCGTATTGATGAGACAGAACATGATCGTGTGTGTCTTGAGCAAACAAAATTTAAAGGGACATTCTTCGCTCGGCCAGTACCAAGTCATTGTATGCACACGATTATGTTCTGTCTCATCGGCACGAACGTGTGGACTGTAGTAGCAGGCTTTTGTCTATACGTACAATTCCACACAATTAAATTTTGCAAAAACTTTAACAGCTTATAGCTCAATAACTATTTGTTTGCGACATATGGCTCCTTTCAAACTTTTCCTCTTCTCGATGAATAGAAGGCGTTGATGTAAAGAAACTGTAACAAAAATTTTCTTTGTTATAAGCAATTTTGCGGTAATTTTCTCTTACAAATGTCCACCGATCCAGAGGTGTAGATTCACCCCTAGGACGGATGACCATTACTTTCTTTACACTCTGTACACGATCAACAAAACCAGCTGCAAATGAATGCACCTTGAATAAACTAGGTAAACTCGGCTTAGCCACGGCAGAGTCGAATATCAATGACTGGCAGTTGATAACCAATGGCCAAAGTTCGACAACACCTGACCATGGCAGGATAACCGTCGATCACAGGAGCGACCCCGAGAGAATGCCCCAAATGGTATCCGAATGGTGTAATTGGAAGACGGAGTACAGGAGAAGGAACCGGGCTTCATTAATCTGAAAGAAAGTATGGGAAATGAGTAAAGGGAATCTCAGAAGAACGTGTGAGCGATTTCCCCGGTCAAGCGAGCGGAATCTCCTATGAAAAACATGGTGAAAATGTCCAAATAGTTATAGGATCAATATTCCCAGACGTACGCCAGGAACTCTAGGAATAAGGAGGATCAGAGCTGCCCAACAAGGAAATCAACCGCTGCCCTGAAGTCTAAATGAAGATCGGAGGAATTCTCACCAAGGTCCTTATCGAGACCGAATGCACCGTTACAGCGGTGTCAGAAGCGTGGCCACAGTTGATTTCGGAATGAAATACTATCACTACAAACGACAACTGGTCCAGCGAAATTGAAAGTGACGGAAGTGAATGAAACCAATGAAACGGTGGTTCGTTCGGGTCATGAAAGAAAAAACACATCAAGCCAATGTTAAACCAAAGTCCCGAGGAGAGATTATTCAATCGCTTTTCGAACCAGTTCCAGTGAACAAAGAACAATAGGTAACCCTGTAACGAGTAATTCAGGCTTTCGCAGAGGTATGGAGAGATGAAATCGGAAGGGTAACGTGCTACGAGCATCACTTGCATGTGAAACCCACTAGACCATATTGTAGAAGAACATACCCGATACCACTGAAATACATGGAGGCCGCAGATGCCGAAATACAAAGGATGCTGAAAAATGACATCATAGAATCAAGCACAAGTCCATACTTGAACCCAATGGTACCAGTCGTAAAGAAAAATGGATCACTAAGACTTTACCTCGACGCTAGAACTAAATTAATTTCTTATGGATGACCACGAAATGTCAGAAACGCCTGATGGCATTTTTCAACGATTCCAAAGAATAGACTATGTAACGAGTCTCGACCTAACGAACAGTTTTTGGCAAGTTCCTTTAACAACATCATCAAGGAAGTATACAGCTTTCCTGTATCGCGGACGGTATTATGAACACGTGGTCACGCCATTTGAATGGATGGGTTCGTTGTCAACTTCTTTGACGATACTCTATGTTTCTCTCCAACATACGAAAAATATATCGAACATCTCACAGCGCTAGTTAAACGATTACGGGAGAATGCCATTACCCTCAATTTAGGAAAATGTAACTTTATGAGACATAAATTCCTTGGTCATGTATGATCAGCTGAGGAGCTAAAACAAGATCAAGAGAAACTAGCGTTCATTAAGGCATTTCCATAACCGCGAAACGTCAAACATTTACGCGGTTTCCTAGGACTGGTGAACTATTACAGCAAGTTCACAAGTAAGCACGTCGAAACAACAACGTCACTACTGACATTACTAAAAAAGGGAGCCGACGGAAATGGACTGAGGCGTCACAAAGGGCATTCGATCGGGCAAAAGGAGCGTATGCAGATACGCGTCGACCATACTCTCTATCAACAGATGCAAACTCGACGGCACTTCAAGCAGTATTAGAACAACGAGATGTCAACGATGAATAAAGGCCGATCACATTCGCAAGTCGGACATTAAAAGGACCGGAACTAGCATATTTCTCCACCGAAAAGGAGTTACTGGCAATAGTTTGGGTATTAGGAAAACTAAGAACGTACCTATATGGAACAAAAATTATATTGCAAACCGATCACAAAACAATCACGTTTCTTATGAACAGCAAACTACTAAGTCAAAGACTAACGCGATGGATCCTGTCCATTTAGTACTATCAGATAGAGATCCAGTACCTCCCAGGAAAAGAAAACATTCCCGCAGACACAATAAGAAGGATGGACAATGCAATGATCGAAAATTGGGCCGAAGAAGAGACGCGCGTACCAATATTGATGGCCTTTGCACGAGCGATGACACCTTCATTAGTGTCCGCACTCAAGCAACTCTCCGAATGGCAGCGGAAAGATGAAAAATTACGCCGCGAAATCGACCGTTGCGAACAAAATACAGAGGACGCGGGAAATCGATATCATCTCCGTGACGGTACGTCGTTCCACGCGGAGAAGAATGACAGGGAATGACCGGTAATTTCCTCGCAATTACATGACCCATTAATACGGGAGGTACACGAAATTTACGCGCATATTGGTGGGGAGAAAACGGCGAAGCTCCTGTCAGAAGACTTTTATATTTCTAAATTACACTGCCGCACGCGAAATCTTATCGGTATTTTCTGGGAAAATATCCTTTAGTCCTGGCTAGAACTTTGGATTCATTGAAAAGTATAGTGTGTCCTGTTGTTATCTGGTGTTGAGCCACAGCTGATAGAATGTAGCTCAAGCTAGCGCATCGCTCGCGTTCCTTGTTTAGCCGCCCAATTAAAGAAGTCTACTTTGATTGATGCTCACCGAACCGGAACATGAGCAACCTTCGCTATACATAAGTGGAGCACAAATCCAGCACACACCAGTATCAGTGTGTTTTCCGATTCCCTGATGGAGCTAGCCGCAATGCTTGCGAAACGAGGGGAATTTTCTTCTTTTAGGACACGACTTACACCCGAAAGCCACAACAGAAGTAACTGTAACAATTTTCTTTGTTATAAACAATTTTACGGCAAGTTTCTCTTACAAATGTCTACCGTTCCGGAGGCGTATATTCACCCCTAGGTCGGATTACCATTATTTTTTACACACCCAGTACATTCAGTTACGGGCAGTTACGGTTATAAAAATTATGGCTCCGGGTCGTTAATGGTAAAATGGTTCTGCATGTGTTCGTCAGTTGCGGGTCATAACGGTTCGTTGAATACTTTAAATTACGTCTAATTTGCTATTTTTTGGCTACGCCTTTCGTCCTTTATGGCGGTACCGGTTGATATGACGCCAGTGGCGGTAGGCTAACATTAATGATTGCGCGCTTGTCCCTTCACAGAGGTTTTTACGGTGAAACACTGGAAACAACGCCTCCTTCACTGTGTCGCTACCCAAGGGAATTATTTTGTAGGTTACAATCTTCAGGTGTAAAAAGAATACGATTCATGGTAACAAAACAGTCAGTCGCATTATTTTTCTAACGAACCTCGTATATTCTGCGACAAGCTGTTATCGATATCGTTAAATACATACATAATTATGTACAGAGTGTCACAAAATTATATGTCGCGGACACCATAGTGCGATTCTACACTCCCGATTTAGTCGAAAACTAGCTGGTTATTGTTGCTCGCTCGCTTCGCGAGCTCGCGGGTGGGGTCGTTATTGCTCGCTCGCTTCGCGAGCTCGCGGGTAGGGTTGTTGTTGCGAAAGGGTTAGTGGTACGCATTGCTAGTGGGGCATACAGCTCTTAATGGTTTTTTTATTTATTTTGTGTGTGACTCTCCACGAGCCACACAAAGAACTTCCCGATTCGTTAGTTGTAAGCGGTAACATTAGCATTAGTTGCATAATTAAAAAAAAAATTTTTTTTAATAAAAATGAAACATATATAATTACGTTTGTTTATTCGGTGGAAAATGTCCATCCTCTCGTATAAATTGCATTCTTGAATGAACTTCTTTCGAAAAAAACTAAAAAAACTAAAAAATCTAAAAAACTACTTGACCAATATGGACCAAAATCTAATCAGCTCTAAGTTACGACGGGGCACATCGATTGCATCATTCACCATTCTGATCGCATTGTTACTTTTTCAGAAACCGTTAACGAAAAATTTGATAACATAAAAACGGCCATACGCGCGCACACACGCACACACACACACACACACACACACACACACACACACACACACACACACACACATACTAACAATTTGATAAAAATAGTCTAAAATGACTTCAATAACCATGAAACGTGAAGATCTGCTAAAAAATCGATTTTCGATTTTCGGGGTAATTACAGTAACTTCCCTATGAATCGGGAAGTTAATAATATAAGAATCACCCCTCAAAATTAACCTTGAACGTAAAAGACATGGTAAAAAACCAAAATGTTTTTAATCGTGTTCTACTGGTTATAAAGACTAACTTTGTCTAAGAAACCATAGGTCGCAACTCAACCGTTCCTCTATTAAAAATTATGTTGAAGTTTATACAATTTTTGAAACAACTCTGTTCATAATATTTTTCCACTTCGTAGTTCGTGAATTAGCAGTACCATATTTCTGATAATTTTCTAGAAAACAAATCAGCTTGTTGTTATGAATTCTGAATTAATGCTATGAATTCTTTCACAAAGTTGGTCTTCACGGCTAGTAGAGCACGATTGAAAAAGATGTTGGTGTTTTTCTTTTTTTTCACGTTCAAAGTCAACTTTTTCGAGGGATTCCTTATGTTAATTCGACTAAATCGGGGGCGTAGAATTGCACAATGGTGTTTGGAACATATAAATTTGTAACATCCTGTACAGGATCTCAAACAGAAAGTATAGTCCGAATTCGTTGGTGGTTAGGTAGGTAAGGGGGCGGAGTGGGTCGGCCATTATGCCAGCTCAATTACAGTTGCAAATCTACGTTATCAGCGCGGAGACACGTTTAAAACTCGCGGTCGTCGAACGCACCATTTATTTATAAATGTTGCGCCGTACCGTGAGAATCCACTTACAGAAGAATATCTGAGCACCTCCACAGTAGGTGACAGAATCGTTTCCAAAAGTATTTAATATTTTATTTTAAAACACATCGGGAATGACCCAGACATTTTCGGAACGAATAAAAATGGAAATTGAAAAAAACGATTAAGAGTTCAGCAACTTTTACAAAATATGTTTATGTGAATCGTATCCTATAATATTATTATTTCATTTCTAATTTTTTAAATTTATTTCAGACCATGGACAACATTAAGAACATGAACGTTTTGGTCACCGGAGCAGCCGGAGGTATTGGCCTTAGCTACGTTCAGCACATGTTGAAAAATGGAGCAAAGGTAATATTTTTGCACATCTTTATAACTATTAAATCGGTAATCCGGTATAGTGGATTGAAATCAAAATTATTTGTTTAATCAATAAATTTAATTAATTAAATGAGATTAGTGAAAAATGGAAATTAGACAGTAATAATTTACTGTAGTAAACTATTTATAAATTAAACAATTTACAATTGTGTTAACGAGTGCACTTATTTATTGTAATGACATGCAACAGAAATTTTTGAAACATGATGAAAAAGCTATGAGCATGGATGTACTGTTTTTCGTGGCGTTTAATTGTTTAGCATTTTTGAAAATCAATTATAAACTCAACTTTTTCAGATTGTTTCCATCCTTGATCTGCCTACATCTGCCGGTACCACAATCGTAACTAATTTGGAAAAAGAATTTGGAAAAGAAAAGGCACTGTTCTTCCCGTGTGACGTGACAAATACTAAAGTATTCGAAGGTACCTTTTTCAATTTTTTAAATTCAAATTACATACAATTTTCTGAGGTTCTATATTTGATAAAACCCGATGAATTCTGTGTCAAAATGAAAAAACTTATGATATAAATGAGATAGAATGATGATTTTTGTTCGAATTAAAGCTGAAATATTGCAGAATAACGGAAAAAGTAGAGAGATTATGGTATGAACTTTATCTAACCTTGAAAATCTGTGTTAAACTTGCAGAATTTTAAAAAAATTGTGGTTTATCCAATGTTATGTTCGGATAGATTTTTTTCTTGGCATGCTATATATCATTTCTTGTAGATTTCGTCACGTTGATTTCAAATCTGGACGTAAACTGTGTCTACCAATAATAATTTTTTCGTTGAAATGATTTGATAACCCACTAGTTTAAAGGTATATTGTATTTTCATATATAAAACACAAAGAACCACACATAGTGAAGTATTTGAACCTTTGTTTGACGTATATCAGCATACATCAGGTAGCTTTAAAAAATCGGCCGTTACGAGCCATTAATTCTGTGGTCTGGTCTGAAACTGCAATTTTCAAAGATAAGGTAACATTGATTAGACTTTTAGATATTCCTAATAAACTTGTCGAAGTGTTATCTCTTTTCCAATTTCATTAAATTTTAAATATGTTGTTAACGTCGCCATTCTGAACAACTATTTCGTTTAGAAATATAAAATGACTGTAGTTTATTATAGATATTCGGAAAATAGTTTCTTAACGTTGCTATACGCGGCATTAGTATCCCGCGAGGGCATGTAATAGAGTCATTCCACGCGAAAACGGACACTTTTTGGAGTAAAATTTTGAATTTTGTTCAATTTTAAATATATTGTAGACTCTTGATCCTACCGGGGATATATTCCAAAACAAAGGGCCTATTTAAGAACAAAGGGCCCACTCAAAATTGAACCATACTCGGGCACTTGCAGGCGGTGCAGCGAGTTGAATTATTTTCAAGAACCCAGTTTAATCAGTAGTCCCCTCCCTCGTCTAGGTCGATTTTGGACACTATATAAGGGCATTAGATCTCTTCATCTTCGGACTTTTGATCTCGGGAGTTTCACGCTATACGCGTCGATTTACGTCATGATATCTTGTAAATCAGGTATAAGTTCCTCGTCGGACAGTACTATTGTGGGGAACGTTGTTCCCGCTCCTCGTTATGGTTCGTGGTTGGGATCGGCGTCGCGTGCAGCGTGTCGCGTGTTCCTTTTCGATTGCCGCTCAAGGTGTATCTAATTCATTTAAATAAGTTACGAGTCAGCGGAACCACGACCCTATGCTTTATAATGGCGACCCAGTTGTGAAAGAGACAACGGCTACGTCTACGCTTCCTACCTTGACCGAAAGGAGTCATGGTATATTCGTGAGCCGTGGGCCGTTCCCCTCAACCGTTGGTTTCCCCTTCCCTGACCTACCCGCTCGCATATTGTCGACCACGCTGCACGATTGGTGCCTGACCGGCTGCGCGCGCTACACATACAAACTCTCTGCTCTGTCCTTGTGAACTACCTGATCGACTAATCGACGCCAACGCGTTTCTTCGATTTTCACGTTACCGAGGTTTCGAACGACTGAGTTGGCCTAATTGTAAGTCGAAAAGTCGGGATCTGGAGATGGCGCGCATTTGAATCTCGGCATGGCGCGACGCACATTTTGCTATGACTTATGATCTAAAAAAGATATCAAAGAGAAATTTAGACTGAATTTTTTTTTGAAAAATTGGGTTTAATGATGTAACACACAGAAATATAGTTTGTGTTTTTTAAATAATGTTTTCGATAGCCGGATAGGATGGTCAAAAGTGCCCATGCAAATTGATTTTTACTCACGTGAAGTTCAACAAAAAATTATTAAAAAATTCATGAATATTCTATCTAATATAATACACGACTGAGATTTTTTTCAAAATTTTTGGTTGTAAATTGATTTTTAAACAAATCTGAAAACATCAAATTGCCAGTTTTATATCAAAGTCTTCAGTTGACCATATTTATATTATTACGTTAATTGTGTCTCATCCTCATTATTTATTGGAATATGGATATATAATAAACTAGACTGTATTAATATAAGGAAAAGAATTTATTCTAAGTAAAATATATCTCTTAAAGCACGTAGTGAGGCACGTCTTTACCAGTCGACAAAACCGAGAGAAGTGAGGATCGCTCTCTCAAACAGACGACGATATACAAAACAAGTGACGTTGAGGGTTCCATGACGCAAACAGCAGAGATGCAATATATAATTTGAACGTTCTCGAAAGTAAATTAATTGCTTTACAACATATAACATTATGAGGTACAAACTGTATTCTGACATTTAAAAAATCAGAATGATTTTTACTTCCTGTCGAAAAAAATTTCTTCCAAAATTTTAAATGTAGAATTATGTGCATGTTTAAGTAGTGTTCTACTTTTATTCGAAATATTTTGTCTTCAGATTATCCGAACTCTTGAAAAGTAGTGATAATGGAATGCTTTGAGTACGATGTACAGAGTTCAGGTATACTTACCGGAAGAGCATCCCATTATCACTACTTTTCAAGAGGTCGGATAATCTGAGGACAAAATGTTTCGAATAAAAGTTAAACAGTACTTAACATATACAGAATTCTATATTTAAAATTTCGAAAAACATTATTTTTCTACAAAGAATAAAAATCACCTTAATTTTTTAAACGTTAAAATACATTTGTTATTTCATAATGTTATAACTGGCGACAAGACGAATCCAACGACCTAGTTTGTTATGACCCTGAGCCGATAAATAACGCTACAATATTTTATTCCCGTTATTCAGTCAAATACCTCACTGTAAGTCTAGTTAAGGGTATGGATCCATGTCTCGTGTACGTGACTCACACCACTAGACAAATACAAGTGCACGAAATGGAAGGATTCGGAATACGCGAAACTATAACACTATAACGCACATTTCGGTGCTCTACGTCGTCACAATCGCTAGATAAAAAAACCAATCTAGGAGGGACGTATGCCAAAATCACCTACTTTTTGCATTTCGCGGTGTAATTTACATCATTTAGACAGCCACTAACGGTGCGACAGTAGTGCCGCTTGAAGTGAGATGCATTTTCTTCAATATCGAGAGATTTAAGTTTCTTGTAGAAACAGTAACTATCCTCCCTCACTGCAGGGACACATACAATGTCAATGCAACACCTACTATGTTAAACCGTGCGTATTTAAACTCACAGATCCGCGCATTAAAAAACAACACTAAAGCGGAGGATTCTGTCAAAATATAAATCCGGCATTTCCGCTCCGAGCGCTGAAGTCTGTTTCCGATCAATCAATTACTCCAGTCGCCGACGAAATCTGTGCTGCAGTTTGCTGCACTCGGTGCTGGTAACACAGAAGACGAGAAAAATGATATTACCAATAAGTTAGGATTCATAAGCAACCGTAACGTCACTATACGGCGTGATGTGTTCTGATGCAGCATCGGTGTCCTCGAGCGTGATTGTGTGCCACGCAATATCGCCCGTCGCTTTTTTGGCGTGTACGTGTGCCTCTGCGGCTCGGAAAGGTTCGAAAAATGCTAAACTTTTTTTGTTGTGGTGAAATGCAGTACGCATACCCCGACCTCCTGGGGAGAAACCGGGGTTACGTGGGGCTCTCCTGGGGCGCAGCGCGGCGCCCCCCTCCCCAGGCTAATCCACTAAAACTCCACACCCGCCTAAGCTATGTCGGAGGAGCCTGATTAACCGTGTATACAACAAACCACTCTCCGCCGCCTGAAGAGGGGGCATAAGTTGTCGCTGGGAGGGGAACACTCCCCGCGACCTCCCCCCAATCACCGCCCCCTACAGAACACGAATTGACGCGGGGGACAAAGCCTCCGCGCTCTCCCTTCCCTCTCCACCCCCCTCCGGGGGCCGCAATTCCTCCTTTTGCGACATTACCTCGTCGCAAAAGGAGGCCACCGCCTTCCACGACCTCTCGCTGGCGACCATGTGATCGACTACCGCCGCGAGTAAGAGGTCCCACCCTTCTAAAATCACCGAATTTGATTAACCACTTACAGAATGATGATAGCATTAACAGATGCAAGACATGTTTTTAGTAGCGATGATTAAGTTTAAATAAGTGACAAAAATCATCAAAGTCCAGTGTAACTCCATGAAGTCCTCATATACTGGAATCTACTTTAGATAAAAAAAACTCCAAACGCTTTCAGAGAAACGTAGTTTTTAGAAAAATTAAACTACATTAATAATTTTTTGCAAAAGTCTTACTTGGATTAGAAATAGATATGGACATAATGGATTATTTTTTATACATGGATATAATTTAAAATATAATGGATAAAAAATATTACTTGGATTTGTTTAAAAAACTGCTTGAAAAAATATAGATGAGACTTCCCAATTTTTGAAAATTGTCTACAAGTTGCAACTCTTATGAACTTACATAGGAATATGACATTTATTAGTAGTTGAGTGTCAGTTGCCGTCTTGCTGTTCATATGTTTTATACAAAATCGTTGATGTTATTAAAAATTTGGCGACGAAACAAGCGAGAAAAATTATTTAACATTATTATTGGATTGTATTATTATTTAATAATCATCTTATAAAATATATATAATATGGAACAGCATTTGTAAATAAATAATTCCCGGTTGTAAAATTTAAGTGTAGGATTTGAATGTGTATTCAGGCCTCGCAACATTTTCGAACCCGGCCCCGCAAATGGTCACGCCAGCCCTGCTCACCTGTTACGTAAAGATTATTTGTACGGTGGTCCCCAGTATGTATATCAACAAATCAATATATATGTAGACGTATACAAATAAATATTGTTATAAATGTATAAGTATATAGAATATACTGTGACGTTGCAAGTGTGCGAAAACGGTTAAAAAACCGCAAATATTGGACCGGGCCGACCGCGAACGGGCATGAAACCACTCGTTGACATGAGAGCGCTCCTGAAGGAAAGACTTCCCAAACAATATGTGGGGAACGTTATTCCCTGTCCCCTATGTTGGTCAGGAGTGGGGATCGGCTGCGCTGTCCGCGCGCCGAGCCTTCACTCGTGTATCATCTTCCGACCACCGAGTGTTACAGTTCGAATCCGTACATCGAGTTTTATTTCGTGTTTACCCTGGCCACGTGCTGTTGTAGTCGGAAGCCATTTTCAATCACGTCGATATCTTATATATCCGCGAATGGGCGCGGTGCACCTCAGTTATATAGAGAGGTCATATTTCCCACAGATACAATCAATTAACGCCATCTATTGTGCGTGCCGAGTACGGCGACGTTTCAGGAACGTGCCCAGGGCACAATTGGCCGAAAGGAATACCGCGAAGGCGCCCGCTCAAGGATCTTCCCGGAGAAATAATGGCCACAATTTGGCAAAAATCCGGTACCGGTACACTTAGGGGAAATCTCCACCCACGGAGACGACGTACCGGGATTAAGAGATTCAGTTTGATCATTGTTTATGGGTGGTCCGGCCGTCGTCTCACCCCGTTCGCACTGAATCCCGGTGGGGGTGGCAGGAAGAATTCCAGGGGAAAGAATGGTTCTTCCCCATTCGCCGAAAGGGCGATTATTTGGCGTTGGATACAAGTCTGGGGCCCAAGGACTTGTCCGAGGATGCGATCCTGCGATCATCTAGTCGCGTAGCGGAAAGCGCCAATCGGAAATTCGGCAGGGCCAATAGAGTGGGAGCGAACAAGAATCGATGCTTCCCGTCGACACGGATCGCGGAACAACTGTCGCGCTGGTATTCGAGCTACGAACACGTGGCTGAACGAAATCTCGTTTCGGTCCCGATTTTTGCGAACAAAAGTCCGAGTCGCGAGTGGGTTTCATGTCCGGAGTAAAGTCCGTTGTTACCGTGCCCTGACCGAACCGAATTCCGGATCGGATCCGAATTACTGAAGGGCAGAGGGCTCAGTTCGAACGACCACGGTAAGTCGACCAGTGATTCCACGACTCCATATTAGCGTTAGCTCGTCCATTTTGGTGAGAGGACGACGCGGATTCGCCTCGTCCTCGTAGTTTGGCTCGCGTCCGTCTTGAGGACGCTTTGAGATAGAGAGTATGGTTTCCCTCCTCGCGTCGGAAGTCTTCCTCAGGAGTCGCATCGGAAATCGAATAGTTCCGAGAAATAATATCAAATCGCGGGCAGCGGCCGGGCGTCCGTATTCGCACACGAATGCGCGGAGGCTACGAGTCCAACAGACTCGTACGACCGCGGATTATACAACGCGCGTGGCCAATCGAGTCCCGTATCAGCGATCGGACGCGAGAATCCCGCGACAGTCAAAAATCCGTCGCGCCGTCCAACTGCGCTTCGCGAATTTCCGTCTCAGCGGAGGCTAACACAGTACCGACGACCAGTAATTTCGCGAACGGTATCTAACGAAGAACGCGTTTCGCGAACGAACACCCGCACAGTGGGCGAGAAAGCGATCTTTGTGGCCAAAAGTCTGCCTACAACTCAGTTTTCCACCGATTCAATTGGAATTTTTTTAAAAATGTTCGTGAAGGTCTATATTTTGATGACGTGCTGCGCAAAAATCGTTATCAAGAATCCTTATCTACAAAACTCAATAACTCCGATACTTCGTCCGCCGATACCATAAATTTGCATGTCCCAGCTGAGTTACCGACGCTTCTTAACCCTAAACCGCAAAATTTTTAACTGTAAATCTGGCCGTGATAATTACCAATTGAATAGAATTACATTGAGCACTTATGAGACTTACCATTAATTTATTGGTCCAACAGCAGCCTTTCCGCTTCTTCCGAAAGATCTTTCTTGGGCCTGCCATCCTTTATTCTTAGAGAGCTTATAAGTGGATCGGATAATAATAACATATGCCGCATAATGTCTATATTTGTCTTTTTGCGGCTGCACATTCGGGAGTTTTCAGCTCGTGATTTCCTGAAGACTTTATTATTTGCCTCTTGTGGCTCTTCCGAATATAAACCAATTGGCAGTTCAAATGTAGCAAGTACTTCACTTCCATGTTGCAGTACCTTATGAACTGATGGAGGTAGTTTATACCATGGATAAATTTGAATGCACAATTTAGCCGTCTCCGAACAATATTTTTTGAATTTCACAGAATCAGCTTTCTTGTCACATGTAATTATCTGAAGAATGTTGTGTAATCTCGTGATAATAACCGCGTTTAATCCAGTCACTGCAGCAACTGATTCGGCTTTTCTAAAGAAAGTTCGGGCCACGTTCCCAGTATTTGATGTACCAGCACCCTGTTTGACAACATCAATTGTGATTGAAAGCTCTTTCAAAGAATTTTGCACTTTTTTCTTCCTTGCCGCCTTTAATTCTTTCTCCTCTTTGGTTCTCGCACATCCTTTTTTGAAATCTAAGTTGTATGAAACATGTAGAAGGTACTCCATGAAACGGATCCAACAGTGTAAGGTCGAGAGCCCGTATTTATAATATTCTTCATTACATGGCAGACTGTTAACGTGTTCCAAATCATTAATTAACTTGGGCCCGACTGAGCATATATTACAACGGTTAGACGATTTCTGTTGAGTAAGTATATGACAGACTTTACCATCGATCATTGTACACCGGATATCAAAACGTATTTCAAAAATCATGTCTGCGTATTCAAAGTTATACGCCTCAACCTTCTGCGGAAGTTCAGTAATCTCACAATATTGGTTATGAATAACAGAATCACTCTCTTTAATAAATTCAAACCTTATTGGACGACAGAAATGAGGAGAGTTTGGCGTTTCATTCGTCCAAATTACCGAATCATCATTTCTAGGTTGTAGTGGGACGAAGGAAACAATCAACACAGTTGCATCATTTATTTCAATTGTTTTTCGATACACATTTTAGCCGTCTCCAAGCAACAACAGAAAACAAAGAATAGCAAATGATGGAACACGCTTTCAGCAGTTTGCGTGATACAGATTCACGGGTTGAGCTTATCTCTGTCGTAATAATTTCGTGTGATTAGTCAGGAGATCAGTAGCACGTTGATAAGAGTTAGTATATTTACTGGATTGTTGAGTAAAAACACCTTTCTTTACAATTTTTTGAAGGAAAACTGTGGTGGAATTTCTATTAATGTTCATAATCGTTGAATAAAAGTTGTAAAAAAATAATCTGCCCAAATACTTTACGGTTTACGATGTATTTTAAAGTAAAGAACTTGGTCTTGTGCACATCAATATGGAGTAAGAAACCCAATACGACGAATAACGATAAGATAGATATCATAATAAATGATATAAAGGCCAGTAACTATTCCTTCTCCTAAATACAATTAGAAGCTATAAGACGCCGATTGAGTAACTGCTTTCTCCCTCAGTACAATAGGTTGTGGCAAAAAATGTATTGGCAAAAAAATCATTTTATAAAGTACTGTGCGGACTTTGCAGAAAAAGATTTTGAAGTTGACTTCAATTTGATCTGTGAAGACTCATTCAGTGATAATCCGGAAGACCACGGACAAAATGGTTCTGTAAGTATAGGTCGTCCACGACTGTCATATGCTGAAGCATCGATAAGGACCAAAAGAAGACGCATAGGAGAGCTCGCTGTTAGTTGCACGTATGAAGAATTATCAAAAGCTCTGCATGTGAAAGAAAGAAACTCTTTTGTCGATCCTCCGAATATTGATGTGGATGATGATATCGGAAGCCATATTAATAATGTCCTGGCAATGTATGTGGACTTAAGACTAAGTAAAAGAAGATATGAGAAATTAAGAAAACATAGTGCATTAATTCATCCGGAAAATAAATATCCTCCTTACGATGCACTCATACATGCAAAACGAAACTGTTACCCAGAGAATATAGACGTTTCTGACTCAGGAGCTAGTGTAAACTTCATATCTCTTTTGGATCATACAACAAAGAAACTACTCGCTTTACTGAATCCAGATGAACTGAAAAATTTACGTGATACGAAGTTGCTCCTTACTGGAAAGTGGGGTATGGATGGCGCTTCCGGTCAGCAGACCACAAGACAACGATGGACCAACAGTAAAAATTATGGCAATAGAACTGAAAAAACAATTGAAATAAATGATGCAACTGTGTTGATTGTTTCCTTCGTCCCACTACAACCTAGAAATGATGATTCGGTAATTTGGACGAATGAAACGCCAAACTCTCCTCATTTCTGTCGTCCAATAAGGTTTGAATTTATTAAAGAGAGTGATTCTGTTATTCATAACCAATATTGTGAGATTACTGAACTTCCGCAGAAGGTTGAGGCGTATAACTTTGAATACGCAGACATGATTTTTGAAATACGTTTTGATATCCGGTGTACAATGATCGATGGTAAAGTCTGTCATATACTTACTCAACAGAAATCGTCTAACCGTTGTAATATATGCTCAGTCGGGCCCAAGTTAATTAATGATTTGGAACACGTTAACAGTCTGCCATGTAATGAAGAATATTATAAATACGGGCTCTCGACCTTACACTGTTGGATCCGTTTCATGGAGTACCTTCTACATGTTTCATACAACTTAGATTTCAAAAAAGGATGTGCGAGAACCAAAGAGGAGAAAGAATTAAAGGCGGCAAGGAAGAAAAAAGTGCAAAATTCTTTGAAAGAGCTTTCAATCACAATTGATGTTGTCAAACAGGGTGCTGGTACATCAAATACTGGGAACGTGGCCCGAACTTTCTTTAGAAAAGCCGAATCAGTTGCTGCAGTGACTGGATTAAACGCGGTTATTATCACGAGATTACACAACATTCTTCAGATAATTACATGTGACAAGAAAGCTGATTCTGTGAAATTCAAAAAATATTGTTCGGAGACGGCTAAATTGTGCATTCAAATTTATCCATGGTATAAACTACCTCCATCAGTTCATAAGGTACTGCAACATGGAAGTGAAGTACTTGCTACATTTGAACTGCCAATTGGTTTATATTCGGAAGAGCCACAAGAGGCAAATAATAAAGTCTTCAGGAAATCACGAGCTGAAAACTCCCGAATGTGCAGCCGCAAAAAGACAAATATAGACATTATGCGGCATATGTTATTATTATCCGATCCACTTATAAGCTCTCTAAGAATAAAGGATGGCAGGCCCAAGAAAGATCTTTCGGAAGAAGCGGAAAGGCTGCTGTTGGACCAATAAATTAATGGTAAGTCTCATAAGTGCTCAATGTAATTCTATTCAATTGGTAATTATCACGGCCAGATTTACAGTTAAAAATTTTGCGGTTTAGGGTTAAGAAGCGTCGGTAACTCAGCTGGGACATGCAAATTTATGGTATCGGCGGACGAAGTATCGGAGTTATTGAGTTTTGTAGATAAGGATTCTTGATAACGATTTTTGCGCAGCACGTCATCAAAATATAGACCTTCACGAACATTTTTAAAAAAATTCCAATTGAATCGGTGGAAAACTGAGTTGTAGGCAGACTTTTGGCCACAAAGATCGCTTTCTCGCCCACTGTGACCCGTCGCAAAATCGTACAAGGAGCGCGGGCTGCCGGTTCGCGGCCACGTGGCTGCCAAATTGTAACAACGACGTTGAGACAACTCAATAAATGACATAGAGCCAATTTCTGTCGCGACGGTAGTCCCCGTTATTCCCTGTGTCCGAATTCCTGGCGTTCGCGTTACTCCTTCCGTTCGCGTTTCGCGGAGGCTCATTTCGGACTGGGATTCTTCGAATCCCGATTTTTCCTCATGTTTCGCGTGACACTTTGAAGTACCTGGCGCCCGGACAAGAGTTTCTCATCGCTTTGTCCCGAGGGGACCGTGCTCGTGCGACCGCGCACGGCCCGGTCTCAGTGCCTGTAAAACCTCTGGGTTGACCCTGTCCGACGGCACTAAAATGTCGCTCGAACGGGGACAACGTTGCAGTACATACATATTGCATACATGGTTTATTAAAATTACAAGAAGCCTTCATAAATAGAAACATAAAAAGTAAAAAAATAATATAAATTTAAATTAACTTCCCGATTCATAGGGAAGTTACTGTAATTACCCCGAAAATCAAAAATCGATTTTTTAGCAGATCTTCACGTTTCATGGTTATTGAAGTCATTTTAGACTATTTTTATCAAATTGTTAGTATGTGTGTGTGTGTGTGTGTGTGTGTGTGTGTGTGTGTGTGTGTGTGTGTGTGTGTGTGTGTGTGTGTGTGTGTGTGTGTGTGTGTGTGTGTGTGTGTGTGTGTGTGTGTGTGTGTGTGTGTGTGTGTGTGTGTGTGTGTGTGTGTGTGTGTGTGTGTGTGTGTGTGTGTGTGTGTGCGCGCGCGCGCGCGTATGGCCGTTTTTATGTTATCAAATTTTTCGTTAACGTTTTCTGAAAAAGTAACAATGCGATCAGAATGATGAATGATGCAATGAATGTGCCCCGTCATAACTTAGAGCTGATTAGATTTTGGTCCATATTGGTCAAGCAGTTTTTTAGATTTTTTAGTTTTTTTAGTTTTTTTCGAAAGAAGTTCATTCAACAATGCAATTTATACGAGAGGATGGAAATTTTCCACCAAATAAACAAACGTAATTATATATATTTCATTTTTTTTTTTAATTATGCATTTAATGCTAATGTTACCGCTTACAACTAACGAATCGGGAAGTTCTTTGTGTGGCTCGTGGAGAGTCACACACAAGATTTAAAAAAAACTATTAATAGCTGTATGCCTCACGAGCAATGCGTACCACTTACCCTTTCGCAAGAGCAGTCCTACTCGCGAGCTCGCGAAGCGAGCGAGCAACAACAACCCCACCCGCGAGCTCGCGAAGCGAGCGAGCAACAATAACCAGCTAGTTTAAATTTATTTCATCACGTTTGAGCGACGATTCTTTCGCGATTCCACAGGTATCCATACTACGAGGGTTTGGCGGGATTGTATTCGTATGGACTCCGATCGGTACGTTACCGCAGTTCACCCCACAAACATATCCGCAGGATCTTGACCAGGTGCGATGTTCCTTCATGGGATCATCTTCCCATCGGCACAACCGTATACGACATTAGAAACATTCAACGCTGTCGTCATCATCCAGATGGAAAAATGCTGTGGCGGAAAAATTGATGGGGGACAAATTCAAAGATGTAGACGCGTTTTTTATAACTGGTCCGTGTTTTTATAATTGTTAACCCATGCTCGAAATGTTTGCACTTCGCGTAGACAACAATGATACGGTTTCGTTTTGACGTTTCTCGTCGGTTTCTGTCCGAAATACGACGTACTAGTTCAAGATCACGTGTATGAAATTGCCGACGGCGAACCTTGTCGACTTCACTGTTGGCAACCGTCGAGAAACGTCAAAACGAAACCGTATCATTGTTGTCTACGCGAAGTGCAAACATTTCGAGCATGGGTTAACAATTATAAAAACACGGACCAGTTATAAAAAACGCGTCTACATCTTTGAATTTTTCCCCCATGAGTCAAAACCACAAACACGACACATCTTTTTACGTTTGATTTTTTTCACACAGTGTTTCACAATGATTACAAAATCCGGGGCAGCCGTCGCAACAGCATCAACAACAACCGATCACGCAACACCACCACCCGATTATCGTCTCGAACACGACAAACTTCAAAGTTTTTACGATTGGCGTTACTCACACGTTGTTTAACCAGAGAATCTCGCCGCCAAAGGATTTTTCCATCTGGATGATGACGACAGCGTTGAATGTTTCTAATGTCGTATACGGTTGTGCCGATGGGAAGATGATCCCATGAAGGAACATCGCGCCTGGTCAAGATCCTGCGGATATGTTTGTGGGGTGAACTGCGGTAACGTACCGATCGGAGTCCATCCGGATACAATCCCGCCAAACCCTCGTGGTATGGATACCTGTGGAATCGCGAAAGAATCGTCGCTCAAACGTGATGAAATAAATTTAAAAAATGAAAAATCTAAAGTGTAAAATAACGAATGTAAGATTTTTATTAATAAAAATTGTAATTATAAAAATAATTCTATTGATTATATATGTTTCTTCATTGAGTCTGCAAACAGAAAAACGTTATTAAGTATTAATTTTAATTAATTAATAAATATATGAAATTATTATTTTGTACTTACAGTATCTAAATATATACTTTTAGTAAATAAAAAAGTTATAAAAATTTTTATTTATATCGTCTGTATCTAATAATAACTGTTTGTTGCCGAAGTCTGAAATCATTTACTTCGTCATTTTCCTCATTATTATTAGCATCACCTTCCTCTTGTTCCTTTTTCATGATCTTCTGGTAATTCGTTGCAAAATCAGCAAGGCATATATCATGTAAATCAATATCTCGTCTACTATAATTATCAAATAAATATATCATCCATATAAGTGGAGTCTTCATTTAATTTTTTAAAGCATTCTCAGATTTTAGCAATAATATACGTTCTGATATCGGATTGGTATTAATGTGTATGTACTGTCTTTGTATTTTGCTTTGATAAAGGTAATGATAAAACATAATTAAATTATTATTTAAAAAGCATTGGTAATATTTCGAAATTTTTCTCTAACAGTCTTATTGTTTATTATCACAATCACTAGCAGCTTCCCTTAATAATTTTGATAAACTTCCTTCAATTTTACTAATGTAATTGGTTACATAACTAACCACCGAATATTCGTCAAATACAAACTGTAAATCCATATTCGATTCGAATAATTGTAAAATATCTGCATTATAACCATTAAGATTTACTTCAAGGCTGGATTGTTTTTAAGAATACCCGTTTTTGTTTTAAACTACTTCGAATAGCTAATAGCTATTCTTCATCAGTCATATTCAGGTTCTCTAGAATTTCATCATAGCTCATAACTATTTTTTCTTATAAAATTCATTTATTAATTCATCAATAAGTTTATAAGATTTAGGCATTATTTCATTTTTATTTAATGGTTCCAGTACCATCGTTCTTCTCATTACTGGATAAGGGATATGTAATCGACACCGCTTATTTCTTTGTCCTTTGTAACAACTATGATTTGAAATTTAATATATGCATTATTTTCGTCATATCTGCATGCAATAAATCGGTCAATTAAATCAATTAATTCTTTGTTATCAACATTATCGTGTCTATTTAATCGTGTAATTTAACACTATTGAACATAGCTGCTCATTTCAACCACGGAAAAAAATGTGTTCATGTGGACTTCCACTTTCCTGAATTTCCACTCGTTCATAACTACCCATAACCTCATATTCTCCGAAATTACTTTGTTTTTGTCTTAATAACCACATAAGCTTATGTGCTTCTATGATCGAAATATTGAGCGCATGTAACGGGATCATTTCTAATTAGATCAGTTTTGGTATTGTAATCCAAATTGAATGCGTCTTGTACAGATAATGTTTTACCGATATTTCATCAATGTTTGCAGTAACTCAGGTCAGTAACTTTCTGCAGCCGACACTGTCATAAAGAAAGTGGATTTACTCAATTGACGGATCATTGCTAGTAACTCATTCTTTCTTGTTCCCAATATGAATATTTTTAAGTAATTTCAATCAAATTATTCATAAAAAGGGAATTCAAAACATCTTAAGCACGTAAATTCTTATAAAATCCGGATTCAAAACATTTTGGTCACGTAAATTCTTATTCGTATTCATTTTTAAAAAAAGATGGAACGAAATCTCCGCTCGCGAGATTAGAAAAGATGTTCGGACACGATCTTACATCGAAAAAAGATAAGGAGGAAACTCTATACCGCTCTGTTAATTAGAAACTATCTCTCTTACATCGTGAACGGTCTCTCTCTCTCTCTTAGATCGTGAACGGTCTCTCTCTCTCTTAGATCGTGAACGGTCTCTCTCGCTGTCTCTCTCTTACATCGTGAACGGTCTCTCTCCCTCTCTCTTACATCGTTCAGGTCAATCGTCTTAAACGAAAGTGCACGTGTTCTCGTGGGACTGTCTTTGAAAAAATTAAGGTCAATCCCTCCTCCATAGGTAAGAAACACGTTCGAACACGTTCGGACGCGATTCTACGACTCTTTGATTCCACGACTCCCTCTATAAAGAAGAGGAAATAAATAATAATGAAAAGACAAAACAGATGTGGTCAGATATCGCGACTCGATACCGACCGTCAAAGGGATGAGCGAGAACAGAGATGCGATCACGATTCCCGCCGTATATTATAAACATACCAGGCTTACGCAATACCAGGGAACTGGTCTTGAATTCAATACCAGGAAAACTTAAAATTTCCCCCTCCTCCTCCCCCGCCAAATATGGTTGCGTTATAAGGTAGTGCCCCTCACCCCGCCCCCTCCCCGCAAAATATGTTTGTGTTCTAAGCTAATCCCCCTCACCCCGAA
Source organism: Lasioglossum villosulum (assembly GCA_963971365.1). NCBI lineage: Eukaryota > Metazoa > Arthropoda > Insecta > Hymenoptera > Halictidae > Lasioglossum > Lasioglossum villosulum. The sequence goes on along the minus strand of OZ020502.1, from coordinate 11,255,533 downwards.
AAATACGATCGCGCTATAAGGTAAAATGCCAGTAAGGTAGGAATCTGCCTATAATGATAACTGCGAGTTAGAACCGTGTTATATATCCTACTGAAGTTCGACGTATAGAAAAAAACTGCTATAGACAGGATTAGAATAACGGTAAAAAATACTTAATATACGCCCACGGTAAAGCCAACAAGTGTAACTTTTCTCCTCACAGCAAAAACGCCGAAAAAGTTCGGTTTTTTCTGTTTTTGACAATGAAGCAGCCAAATAAATTCTTTAAAAAATTGACGACACTGTCTGTTATAGTACTTTATCAGGGAACCAAACAGTAAACTAGCATGTTTTCATATTTTTGAGAAAAAAATATTTTTCCGATTTTTTGAGGTTTTTCATTTTTTACGTCCACAGTTTGCAACAAATAAATCTGAAAAAATCTCAAAAATGCGCCTTAGGATCAGGAAGGTGTCACATTTTTTCAGAATTTTAGAACGCATTTGAGACCGGAAAATGTGCCGGAAAGCGTAAAATCTATTTTACCCTGTAACTACCCTTCCGGGAAAGCTAGAGGGCTGAAATTTTACTCAGAGGGGTTTTTCTTGGTCAGCTTTCGAATGGTTCAAAAGCCATTGAAAAAGCTCTGAGGGCAGGTTTTACCATCTTAATCGGCGAGGCTCTTTACACAATTTCTTTAATACACTGGAAAAGCGCCAATGAATGGACGCTGTCTTAGAGACTGTTTAAGAACTCCAAGCGCGCCTTAAAATCTCTCGACTTTCGATGATATGTGTACGGGTGTACAAATAGATAAAACAATATTGTAGCTTTATTCTTCAAACCTTTAGAGGTACACTTGCTTTTTTGATTTATGGCTACACCTACCGCGTCGACCGCGCCGAGAGAGACTTCAATAGAAAGCCGAACACGCATCGAGTTGCCACAGCGTGTCGCCGTCGCCGGCACAGTTTAAAGGCACACGTGTTCTTACAATGTAATGCCAATTCCAAATGCTTTATTTTTCATTATATTTTCATGAGACTTTTACTGACTTGTTTCTGGCATTATTCTGATTAAAACAAGATCAAACACAATATAATTTGGCCCATATTTACTCTACATGTGAGAAGCATAATTTATAATTTATCATACATGCGACATACGCTACAGCATACGTTTAAATAAACAACTTAACATGTCGAAAATATATTCTCAATGAATTAGACTTGAATTTTGCAAATTAACGGAGTTACAGCTCGTGGAAGCACAGCGTCCTGCACATATACGATATGCCGCATAACGATACTTTTGATATGAATTCGGCCTCTTTGTATCAGAAGTCAATATATACACTTGTATAGTATACACTGGTACAATATATACACTTTTGGTGATCAGACCCATGTAGAACTAATCCTCTTCTGTGCCTCTTCCAGGTTCAACATTTTTTTTTAGGCTTCGTACAGACCTAAACGGTTTGAAGAACGGTTCGGCAAACTAGTTCGGCAAACCATTTAGGTCTGTACGAAGCCATAGGCTATGCAACGCCAAAGAAAAGTACTTTATTTTACATAATCAGAAAAATAATCACAAAAAAGTTATTAATTATAAGGAGGCACGGAATAGAGACACGTCGTGATGCTCTGTCAATCGCTCGCAGAGAACTGACTGTTTTTATTTTAACAAAATGACAACGTGAAACATACATTTGTTAACAAAACATTAACGTGACATATAAATCAATAAAAACATATATAACACATTAATCGATAAAAACATATAAAACACTTAAATATATATCATGGCACGCATACTCACACACAGTCATGTAACACGCAGACTTAAAACATTCATACAACTGCTTACAATTCGGCCGTCCTGACAACAAATCGTCCCGATTTACCGAAATATAAACGACAAATATATAACATAAACGTTTACAACTCTTACAACCAATATATAACAATATATAACGCAGACTGTCGATTGACAGCCGTAAACAACCCTTACAACAACCCTTACAACTCGGCCGTCCTGACGATAAATCGTCTCGATTTACCGAAATCCTGCGTCCAAAATCTACGGTGACGGTCGCCACGGACGCATATTGGTGGCTTCCCATGTTCCACGGTAAGACGTTTGCGACAACTGGAACCCTTCCACATCTTTGATTACGTATCGATCATTACGCAATACACGATCGATCTCGTACGGTCCTTTGAACCGCGGAATTATTTTTGTTGACACTCCTGGTGTGCAATCGTAATTTTTGATAAACACCTTATCTCCAACCCTATATTTATTCGGAACCTTATGTCTTTTATCGAAGATGCGTTTTTGTGACTCCTGATTCTTCCGAATCTGTTCACTAGCTTCTTTTCGAAGGCTGTTCAAATCACGGGAAACACTAATCTTTCTACCAATTTCCAACATATCACGCAACCCATCTACAACCTCACCACGCTGTTGCATGCCAAACAATAACATACTCGGACTCTTGTTGGTAGATTTACAAAAAGTATTATTGCACGCAAATTCAACCTCTCGTAGTACATTGTACCATACCACACCACGCTCACTCATCAATTTAGCGATCATCGGCAAAATTGTACGGTTATATCTTTCTACCTGCCCGTTCGCCTGAGGGGAAGCGGTCGCTATCATAACATGCTGTATATTATACTCTTGTATAAACTCATCGAATTCACGAGACGCAAAACAACTTCCTCGGTCCGAAACAATACGCAGTGGCCGACTATAATGCTCGAAATACGATTTTAAACACTTTATAAGATCAGCGGTGTTCGTTGTTTTAGTTGGATACATTTTAATATACTTAGTGAACGCGTCGACTACAACAAATATATAATTATAACGCAATTTGTGTGATCTAGAAACAGGAGCCAAATGATCAATATGTAGCGTATCAAAAGGTGCATCCCCTTTCGGTATACAGTGCAAGGTACCTTCCAACTTTCCGTGGTTTGGCGTGTACGCGATACATTTTAAACAGCCGCGAATGTGTTTCTCGATCTTGGACCTCATATCCGGAAACCAATAAGTATCTGCAATGTTCCGCGCGGTTTTCTCAACCCCGACATGTCCCATCTCGTTGTGGTACTTATACATGATGCTCGATTCCAAATTGCTCGGCACATAAAACAAAATTTTACCCTGATATTTCCGATATACCAGACCGTTCCTCATTTCGTAGAATTTGCTTTCTGTGGTTTCTAACTCTGTACGGATTTTCTCGATATCTTTATCATCATGTTGGCATAGCGCTAAATTTCTATCGAACGAATTATCTTCGATCACGAGAACCTGACGACTTAACGAGTCTACATGGAGCATACGCGAACCAGCCCTATGCTCTAGCACATAGTCGTAATTTTGCATTTCAAGCATCCAACGTGCAATTCGAGGATTAGTCTCTTTTTTATTTAGTGTCAAACTAAGAGCTTGACAGTCCGTAAATATCTTAAATTTTATTCCTAATAAATATATTCGGAAACGGCGGAGGGCAGAAACGATTGCTAGTGTTTCTAACTCGAAACTATGATAGCGCGATTCAATCTCGGTTGTTCGTTTAGAAAAGTAAAATACTGGATGCAGCTTCTTGTCAGCTTTCCTTTGCAACAAGATAGCGCCAAACCCCGACGCACTCGCATCACAATGCAACTCAGTCTCGTCTCGTGGAGAATAAATACTTAATATCGGCGCATTTATCAATCGATTCTTAAGCATCTCAAACGCTTGTTTTTCTTGTTCGCCTAATTGAAACTTTACATCCTTTCTCGTCAAATCGTACAAAGGCTTCGCGATGATGGAAAAGCCCTCAATAAATTTCCGAAAATATGAACAAAGGCCTAAAAATCCCTGCACTTCTCGAACATTTCGCGGAAGAGGGAATTTCTTTACCGCTTCGAGTCCTCGTTCCGTCGGCCTAATTCCTTCGTTCGTTACAGTATAACCCAAATAATCGAGTTTTGTTTGGAGAAACCTGCATTTATCTAACCGTAAATTTAAAAGATTCGCTGTAAGTAGTTTAAATACCTTTTCGAGGATTTTCATATGATGTTCTATCGTCTCTGTCGCGATAAGAAAATCATCCAAATAAACAGATATTTCGCCCTCATTTATTAGCTCTTTAAAGATTTCTGTAACGTAACGTTGGAATTTAAGAGGCGCACCTTTTAACCCGAATGGCATCCTCGTGTATTCGTATTGCCCGAAAGGCGTTACGAAAGATGTAAATTTAACCGACGCTTCGTCCATCTTAATATGGAAAAATCCATCTTTTAAATCGAGCGTAGTGAAACATTTTTTTCCCTCCAAAAGATCTAATTGATCTTCAATCAATGGCAAAGGAAAGTTATCACGAACCGTGATTTTATTCAATGTGCGAAAATCTACACACATTCTAATTTCTCCGTTCTTTTTCTTCGTCAGAACGATAGGAGATGCGTACTCGGATGTGCTTTCCCTAATTATTCCTCTTTCCAATAATCCGTCAAGGATACAACGCAATTTATTTTTCTCATCATACGATAATCTTCGAGGTGAAAATGAAAAAGGTTTGTCGTTCGTAAGCGTTAATTTCATCGTGTTTTCTACGTTTGGTTCTACAGGTCTCTGTGCGTTAATGTACGTCCTAATAAACAATTCACGTGCCCGTGTCTTAATCTCAGCCGAAAGACTCTCGTCGAAACGCATGTCGTCGGCACCGATGCACGCGTTAACCTGATCTACCTCAATGTTCATAATGTCAGCTATAACGTTACATTCTAACATTTCTTCCTTACTCAACGACAACTTGGCAATTTTCATAAAATCGCGTCCTAAACTTAAAGAGTTTTTCATGGTTTCATCCGGTACAATTCTCAACGGCACATAATATTTTTCTGCTTCATAAATGATTACAGCTCGCATCTTCCCTAAAACGTTTAAATCACTACCGTTGATTCCATGAAAGCTAACTGAATCGCGACCGGACAGAAAAAATATTCTCGGAACGTAACTCTCTTTAATGAAACTAATCGGGCTTCCAGAATCGATTAGTGGGACTACTTTTGAATTTAAACTACTGCTCTCGTTACTTAACTGTAATTCTACCGGACGCCGAAAGTCATCATCTTCTTTCCACCTACGGGTAATGTTGTTGACGTTGTTGACTTCACTTCTCGCTGCCTGTTTGCTGCATCGATCCGCTCGATGACCCATCTCTCCGAGTTGTAAGGGTTGTTGTAAGGGTTGTTTACGGCTGTCAATCGACAGTCTGCGTTATATATTGTTATATATTGGTTGTAAGAGTTGTAAACGTTTATGTTATATATTTGTCGTTTATATTTCGGTAAATCGGGACGATTTGTTGTCAGGACGGCCGAATTGTAAGCAGTTGTATGAATGTTTTAAGTCTGCGTGTTACATGACTGTGTGTGAGTATGCGTGCCATGATATATATTTAAGTGTTTTATATGTTTTTATCGATTAATGTGTTATATATGTTTTTATTGATTTATATGTCACGTTAATGTTTTGTTAACAAATGTATGTTTCACGTTGTCATTTTGTTAAAATAAAAACAGTCAGTTCTCTGCGAGCGATTGACAGAGCATCACGACGTGTCTCTATTCCGTGCCTCCTTATAATTTGTCATAGCCAACTCTTCCACTGTGACACCAGCTCCCAATAAACGTTTTATCAGTTCATCCTTCGTACCAGTCGATTGTAAATTTCTGGCTTTCAGCTTTTCTTTCAGTTCCGGTACCGTAAGAGAACAACTCATTTTGAAACGACACGGTATAAAATTTCACACGTAACTTCACGTAAAATCAACTTGAAATTGAAATTGCGAATCTTTATCCCACTTCTGAAAATTATAAGGAGGCACGGAATAGAGACACGTCGTGATGCTCTGTCAATCGCTCGCAGAGAACTGACTGTTTTTATTTTAACAAAATGACAACGTGAAACATACATTTGTTAACAAAACATTAACGTGACATATAAATCAATAAAAACATATATAACACATTAATCGATAAAAACATATAAAACACTTAAATATATATCATGGCACGCATACTCACACACAGTCATGTAACACGCAGACTTAAAACATTCATACAACTGCTTACATAATGAAAGTGTTATCATCACATTGGTATTTTAAACAATGGAGTAAACAATACAGTTTTTCTTTCTTTTTCACTCGCTATCCTCTTCCATATCCTACAGTTACTCCATAACTTTGATTTGTGCTGACGGCGACGACGACTGTCTGTGCCTCTTTCTTTCCTATACGCTTTCCTTAATTACGACCGAAACTTTCACAGTCCTTCAAACCACTAAATATGTACAATTGAAATTATATCGTGTTTGGTCTTATTTTACTAAGAAAAATGCCAGAAATATGTTTTTGAAAAGTCCTATGACAAAATAATGAAAATTAAGAAGTTTGAACATTCGATTCATTGAGTCAATGTAGTGGTGTTCACACGACATACCCGAGCCGACAACAATAGTCGCCACCCTGCGGCGCGGAACAGCGTTGACAGGCAGTGGAGTGAGTAGGCCGAGACAACTTACGGAGTTTCGATCCCGGACAACTTACATGGGTTCTAGGTGCACGGTAGTGCACTAGCCAAGTTCTCGCACTACCTCCTTTTACAGATGGAGAGATGTAATTTCGTACAATTGTTAAGTGCTATCATGTCTCCATATTGGCAAAACATTAATCTTCCAACATTAGGAGGTTCTGAGATATAGGACCACCAAAAACGCTAAATTTGTCACTGACTGACTGACTGACTGACTGACAGATCATCAAAACCTTTTGGGTACTTCCCATTGACCTACAAGCTTGAAATGTGGTATATAGGTCCACCATAAGAAACACCCAAAGGAATAATTATCAAAGTTTGAAATTTTACTTTCCTTTTATTTAAAAAAAATTTTTTTTCTTTTTAAATTGAATTCAACTAGGACTCTTGTACGAATTAGAACTTGAAAAAAAACAAAGTTTGAAATAATGAACTTTGAAATTGTACACCTTAAAAAAAAGCGTACCCTAAGTGGTGGGGATGGTCAGCTAAGCTCGTCTTAAAAAATGGCTGGATCTCGGTAACGGTTCTTCCTACCGCAAAAATAACGAAATTTTCAAAAGGCTTAACGTAAAGCATATAGGATAAACCCAACCACATGACGTATGTAGTCTTTTGAATTTCAAAATTTTTTCAAAATTTTTTATTTCTTTACTTAATGTACGCCTTAAATATAAAAAATGTTTAGGATTTAATGAATCAGGGACAAGAATAATACCAACTTGATAATTGATGAAATTTAAACAAAAATTGATGAAATCCCAATAAAAACATCCTGTAAACAGGAGCCAAGTTCTCTATGGCCGTAAAAAGTTGTGAGATCAAACAAAATACGGCCAAGTTCGTTAGCTTAGAAATACCTGTTGCAATACTGAAAAAGCGTTTGTCAAAATTAGTTGAAAAGAACGCTATTTAATTTTTAAAGAGTTACATGGAGAGCTAAATTATCCAACTTGGCCGCTACCAAACAACTTTTATGGCCATTGGTTTAAAAAGTAACGGCCAAGTTGAATAATTTAACTCTCTACGTAACTCTTTAAAAATTTAATAGCGTTCTTTTAAACTAATTTTTACAAACGCTTTTTATGGCCATAGAGGACTTGGCTCCTGTTTATAGGATGTTTTTGTTGGGATTACTGTATACAGTCTATAATTCCGATATCTCAGCGTCTAAGGCAAGGCCCGCTAGATAGTGTGACGACAAGATGTCAACAGTGCTGCCGCGCGTTATAGTTGTAATTAGGTTAATTAGTTTTTAAGTTATCAATCCTTAGTCACTAGTTTAGTTTTAGGTTAAGAAGTTGGTAAGCTTAGTTTTTCAGACGCGCGCTCGGAAGAGAAAAGACTGACCAGTACAAAAGTACGAAAGCTACGAGCGTGACCTGTGCAAGACAGACGTTTTAATAATAAAGAAATTATCGTCACGTTTATTTCGTGTGTGCTTCTTTCTCCCATCTTCCACACAGGACAAAGTGTCCACATTGGTGCCGAAACTCGGGAAAAGAAAATTCGTGGAAAGTCCTAAAAAAGGGAAGAAAGAAAAATGACCGACAACGGCGGACCGAGCAAACAAGAAGTCCAGGCACACGAGTTTAGAAATGTGAAGCTTCCAGCCTTCTGGAAAGATAAGCCGTGTTTGTGGTTCACGATGTTGGAAAGAGAATTCCTAGCTGTGGCCGCCCGTGGTTGATTGTGGAATCGTTCGGACTTTGTGAGACTTGCACAGCGAGGTACCCGCTAGTAATCGTCGAAGGACCACCGATTAGGAAGGACAAAGGCGAAACAAAATTTCTTGAATCCAGTATATTTCACTTGTATAAACCACACGTTACTAGATTATACAATAGTTGACGCGATGCTAACTATAAGTGGCTGCGTACTTGGACGTAGTCAAGGATCAACAAATTCAAACGAGTTACAATGTAAGGTCGTGATGGAAGTCTAATTGTTAGGCTAGTTGCCGTCTAATTGCAGTCTGGCTGGAGGACCGAGAGTTTCCGTACTTATCACCTCGGTCCTCCCTACTCTAACCGAGTTATCTACTCTTTTTGGGACGATTTTGGGGGTGGACGTGATGTAGCCTTACACTTGCAGTGGTCCAAAAATTGCCAAACCCAACATTTGGGGACCAGCCCTGGAATTTCCCACCATCTGGAAGCCAGAACGCTGTAACTCCAAGCAATCGCTAGCCGCGCTGGACCCAAGAAGTGAAAGTTTAAAGTGTTTTAGGGCAGGACGAGAGCAATGGTACCCAGGTATGAAGGGATATTGAGTGGCGTTGACAGGCCCAACGCCGTAGCCAAATTATGAAAAGTCACGTACCCAGCCAGTGGACAATAGCGCTATCCCTATCATAAAAAAATGTCCAGCGTGGCCGCTACATACCGCCCACCTTGAACTAATCGAGTTCAATAACACAAGAATAATAGAGAAAACTAAAAAGGAAGAAGGAACAAACAATTAGATAGAAAAATACGTGTCGTATGAAATTCTGAATTTGACGAATCAATGACTATCGGAAAACCACGAGTCTACGACGACCGCGTTGAATTTGGAATAGCTCGTCTAAGGGACCAGGAGAGACACGGGGAGAACAGGAGACGTTCCTCGCGGCAGGAAGATTTCACGCAAGAATCGAACACGTTATTTTCGGCAATCAGAATCGTTTATTCAACGAGGTGGAGAATGACATAGCTGCCGACAAGAGTCGGCAGCCGCTAAAGATGATCGCCAGCGCGTTCTATACAATATCGCGACGGATGTTAATCGCACCCGCTTTGCTTCGTCGCGTCGAATTCGGCAGCACTAGATTTTAACGCGCTTGTCTCCTATGCGGGAAATTTACACCCCGAATTCCGGTGTTATACGCGATCCTACTTTAGTTTCGTTCGTCGGCAAGATTCGCGGAACACAAATCGCGCACGTTACGGCGTCCCACCGTGGAACGAGACGAGGTTGGCCAACGCTGACAGCGACACCCGGTATTTTACTCGGCCCCACGTGGGCAGAGAGTTCGCCAAATATATTAGATCCGTTGCCCAGAGGATCCGGGTCCCTCGCGACTCTAGATTTCCGCGATTATTGGTAGTCCCGAACCCAAGCCGTCAGCTTTCGCAACGCGAACGCGGACCCGCCAAAACGCTACTCGAGCCACACGCGCAAATGAACCGAATTATTAGCAGAAACCTGATCGGCGCTTACCCAGGTAACGGCAGCAAGACGGTGGCTGTACGGCAGCTCTGTTTTTGTCCGTCCTTCTCCTCGGCAGCGGTCGCAAAAAGGACTTTATATAATTCGCGGTGAAATAGTACGTCTTCGTAACTTGCGCGATATCGAAGAAATGGCTTCCCCTGCGGTGGCTCGGAAACGCGGAAGCGAGGCGTCCCCCACTCCCTAACTCTTTTCCTACGCGCGGCGTTTCCTACGCAAATTAGCGCGACGCTCAAAAATATGAGTAGCGCTCTCTGGGTCTCGCTCGTGCCCAACGAGAGCGCTCGCACCGATCGTAATCGTGTCTCGTTGCCAGAAGGTGATCCGGTCTTCCGTTTTACCGGTACGGGGAGACGTTGGCAAAAATGCCACGTCACAACATGTACGCGGAGGCTGTATTGTCCGCACGGCGAGAGTTGTCACAGAATGGCGTCAGTGGGGTGCAGGGGGAACGGCGAGTCCCACTCTTAACGCACTGGGAGCACCACGTGGTACCTACAAGTTCTCGTGCCAACTCTCGCCGTGCGGACTATACACACACTTAGTACACAGTAATGTACAGTAAATTAAACTAAGATGCTGACACAGTGTACTCTATGCGTCTTCAGCAGTTGGTAATAGGCAAACCTTTGTGGTCGGCCTTTTGATGATTCCATTGGCTGTACGTATCAAAACCACTCTCACTATTCTATCCTGGCCCGGATGGATTTCCAAAATGCGCCCCAGAGACCACTTCATAGGTGGTAAGTTGTCCTCCTTAATGAGGAGCATTGCCCCAATTGTTGGAGCAGTTGGGGACCCAAATCTCCATTTCTGGCGTTGCTGCAATCCGTGGAGATAATCTCGCTGCCATCGCTTCCAAAAATGTTGAGACGCTTGCCGAATCAACTGAAATCTGTTGAGGTGATTTTGGATTATGTGTCGAAGATCGGGATGCGGTAAGGCTGTCATCGCCTCTCCCACAAGGAAATGGCCAGGAGTGAGTGGATTTAGATCACGGGGATCTGACGAGAGGGGATGAAGGGGTCGGGAATTGAGGCACGCTTCAATTTGAGTTAAGATTGTGTACAATTCTTCGAATGTGAGCCTTTGCTCACCTATGACGCGCTTCATGTGCGTTTCGACAGATCTCACGCCTCGTTCCCATAAACCTCCAAAGTGTGGAGCATAAGGTGGAATGAAATGCCATTCAATGCGCTCCTTGGCTAGTGCTTCGGAAAGACGGTCGTTGTGTGAACGTGTCGATATTAACTGCCCTAATTCCTTTAATTCATTTCGCACGCCAACGAAATTCGTACCGTTATCCGAGTAAATTACACGGCATTTACCACGGCGCGAGATAAATCTATAAAAACTGCAAGCTCAATGTGCACCGCCTTCGTAACCAAACACACAAATAAACAAACGTAGGCCTTTCTAACCGTACGGGATCGTCCGCGATCGACGAGGAAAAAGGGGCATAGTCGACTCCGCAGGTATCGAAAGCGCGAGTGGGGGTGATGCGGGCCGCAGGTAAATTACCCATTTGCGGTTGCACGATAGATGGATATGACCAAAAACATTTTACGCATTTTCGCAAGGCCTTTCTCGTGACACGCCTACCAGCGATTATCCAAAAGCGGGAATGCAAGGACGCGAGGGTTTGCTGGCACCCGGCGTGCAACAATCGTAAATGCTCGCGTCTTACTAGAAGTATCGCCAATGGATTTGAATTATACCGATCGGGTGTTTTGTCTTATCACGCGGCCTATTTTCCCGGGTCCCGATACCAAGTATCGAGAGGCGAAAAAATAAGCGGCTACGGGTTTTATAGGTTGGAACCGGGCTGCGTCTAGCCGTGATGGACGCAGTCCACCCGCGATAAACAACGCGAATTCGAAACTCTCGACAAGAACTTTAAAATTTCGGGCGCCAGGCAATCTGAGATGCCCACAAAGTTATTCTCGCTAAGGAGAATTCGAATTCACGTTCGCGAGGACCAGAATAGCTGGTTAAGGGCCAGGATTACACGCTGGATCGGACAGGACGTTCTCCACGGCGAGAACGGACCTCGCAAATGATTCGTACAACACTTAGTGTGAACAGACAGATTTATTGACGGCAAACAAAGATAGTGTGAGAAATCGAATCGTGAAACGGAATCTAACGAGTGAAAAGTCGAGATCGGAATTTACTATTGGTTACGGCAATCGGAAAATTTGACTCGGCATGTTCGGCAACAAGCCGATACGCACGCGGCTCGCGGAGACAAGATGGCCGCGTTGGAATCTGTACGACGCCGGTTACACGTGCGTAGCTATCCGCGAGGAATGAAACGTACAGATCCCCGATGTTATACGCGTTTCTCGGATTAAATAATATTACCCGCGTTGGCAGCGATCCGAGATGTTAGGCCGGCGCGGGGTCGAGATGGAATTGACCGAAATTAACAATTTGACTGCGCGCGGCTATTTCGCTAACTGAACGATTCGCGACGTATTTTACACAAGTAGAACTCTAGCTAATCGCTCTCACTGGGAACTCGCCAAAGGAACACGAAACGGGCAGCCGATTCTCGGCACACGAAACACGTGGCCGTCAAAAGGACGGCCCACGTAAAAACCGACACAAAATCACGAACGCTGCTCGAGCCACTTTAAAAGATCGCGAATCAACAATAAATCGGTCTAAGAAATCTGGTAGGCACTTACCAACGGCAGCAGAATTAAGCGAAGGTATACGGCAGCTTATACAGGGTGTTCGACTACAGGTGGGAGAAAATTTAAGGGGTGGTTCTCGACGATAATATAAGACGAAAATAAAGAATAAAAAAATTGGGATTTCGACTTCGTTAATTAGGTATTAGCAATTAAAAATTGGCCCAAAAAGCGGCAACATTTCAACACAGCTGTACGTTGCGTACGTCACACAGGCGCGCGACATTCTCGTAGCAAGTGACAAACGCATGCAAACCTTGGTTCTCATTTGGGGCCCCAGCGAGGTGAAAATGTTTAAAAAATCGTTGGACGACATTGAACCTACCTACTCGTTAAAATCCACAAGGGCATTTTTATTATCCGCCCTATGGAATTATCGAGTAGAAGGGGTCAATGCCCTTTCACTTTGAAATTCTTCTCACACAAATCCACAAATCCTTATCCTGTACTATAATTGTTCATAACACCGTACATAATACACTGAAACAAACCACTTTAAAATGGTATCCATTGGGTCCATAAATGTTGAATAAAATCCTCACAAATGCAAGTATCCAGAAAAATGCACATACATACTGGAATCGTTCACAGCTAATTCACGTTTGATGCACGTCAATTTGACTTTCGCACACAAAAATAAAATATTAGTGAAATTACTGTGAAGTACACCCACTTAATTAATACCCTAATTCAATGTTTTAAGAGAATGAGTTTCTGAGAGGAGACAGCTGACGTGATGAATCTCACACACATGAGACATTTGGCGGTCACAGACAGAATGAGAAAGTCACGAAATTCATGAAAACAGGATAGAGAATGTATTGGTATAGCAACGCGTGATATTTGGGCGGGAATTTGCTGTAGATCTTCATTTGTTTTATCGATCTGGCATTGACCTCACAGCTGCCTTGAATCAGTGTGCATACGAACGCGAACGTGTACGAACGATTCTCCTCGCAGAAACACATTTTCTTAAAACATTCAATTAGGGTGTTAATTAAGTGGGTGTACTTCACAATAATTTCACTGATATTTTATTTTTGTGTGCGAAAGTCAAATTGACATGCATCAAACGTGAATTAGCTGTGAACGATTCCAGTATGCATGTGCATTTTTCTGGATACTTGCATTTGTGATGATTTTATTCAACATTTATGGACACAATGGATACCATTTTAAAGTGGTTTGTTTCAGTGTATTATGTACGGTGTTATGAACAATTATAGTGCAGGATAAGGATTTGTGGAATTGTGTGAGAAGAATTTTAAAGTGAAAGGGCATTGACCCCTTCTACTCGATAATTCCATAGGGCGGATAATAAAAATGCCCTCGTGGATTTTAACGAGTAGGTAGGTTCAATGTCGTCCAACGATTTTTTAAACATTTTCACCTCGCTGGGGCCCCAAATGAGAACCAAGGTTTGCATGCGTTTGTCACTTGCTACGAGAATGTCGCGCGCCTGTGTGACGTACGCAACGTACAGCTGTGTTGAAATGTTGCCGCTTTTTGGGCCAATTTTTAATTGCTAATACCTAATTAACGAAGTCGAAATCCCAATTTTTTTATTTTTTACTTTCGTCTTATATTATCGTCGAGAACCACCCCTTAAATTTTCTCCCACCTGTAGTCGAACACCCTGTATGTACTACTACGGTGACGCACACGCGATTACAAAATATCGGCAGCAAAACGACTAATCGCTCGGAGAGCCTACGCAGCAGTGACGCGAATTTTCGGTGGCTCGAGGATGCGGAAGTAAGGCGTCCCCTACTTGATTCGGTTTTTCGCCCACCAATCACTGTCGCTCGCGGTGTCGTACGCGCTGAGGGCCGGCACTCGACAAGAAGGGCCCCGGACCTTGCCGATTTCCCGATTTCCATAACGGCGGACGCGCTTCCACCGGGAATGTCTTGCGACATTCCAGAACCGCTCGAGCCGCTCCTGCAGGGACCGATAATGTTGCGGGACGAGACGTCGACGGGACGATTCTTCTATGTTCTCTTCGTGGTCCCTTAGTCCCTCGTCGGCGTCTCCAGGTTGTTCAGCCTGGGCTCGAGGTTCCTTTCCAATTCCTCTGCAGAGGGTGTTGTTTTGGTCCGGCGTTCCGAGTGGGCTTTCGAGTCGGCAGCTTGGAATTTCCCTTTTTCCGGCGATTCGTTACGTTGGGGCTCCCTGAACCCACGCTACGTTCCTGCCATCTTTCCGTCGCGCCAATTGGCACGACGTTCACAAATCTAGAGTATCGGAACTTAGTTCTTACAACGTCCCAGAGAGAGCGCTTACTGTTGGCGATTTCCTAATTATTCTGCTAGAGGGTGGTCCGGTCCTCGCGATTTTACTTTCGGGTTTTCTGACCATCGTGTTATCGGGACGTGTGGTTATTTTGCCACGTCACAGTCTCGAAGGCTAGTGGTGCGTGCTGGAGACGCCGCCACAGTGGTCCCAAATCCCGAAAACGCGGACAAAACCTCTAAACGTATCAAAAAATTATTCGATTTGCTTAAAAATTGGTATTAAGGGGTTTTGGAGGTCGCTGATCACGAATCTGAACTTAAAAAATTTTTAAACAAAATGGCGGATCCAATATGGTGGACATGTGCGTTAAAAAATTATTGGATCTGCTTAAAAATTGGTATTAAGGGGTTTTGGGGGTCGCTGATCACGAATCTGAACTTAAAAATTTTAAAAACAAAATGGCCGTTCCAATATGGTGGCCAAAAATTATTGGTTCTCCTCAAAAATTGTTTATCGGGATTTTAGGTGAAGCTGATTACGAATGTGAATTTAATATACAGGGTGTCCCAAACTAAGTGTAACTCCCGGAAATGGGAGGATCCTTGGGTCATTTGAAGCGACATTTTCCTTTACAAAAATGGCGTCCGCGGCTTTGTTTAGGAGTTATTAACGAAAAACACGGACCAATCAGAACCCGGCTATAGCGAACGGAGTTCGACTCGGCGACAGGTCGCGCTTAACGTGGTGTCGCTATTGGCCGAACCAGAATCAATCCGCTGTAGCCGCGCTCTGATTGGTCCGTGTTTTTCGTTAATAACTCCTAAACAAAGCCACGGACATCATTTTTGTAAAGGAAAATGTCGCTTCAAATGACCCAAGGAACCTCCCATTTCCGGGAGTTACACTTATTTTGGGACACCCTGTATATAAAAAAACATGAGGGTCCGTTTGAATTTTAATAAGAATAGACATAGTTATTATAAATAAAATTAATTAAAAAAAAGATAACTCAGTTTTTGTATACATACAATCGTTTAATTGAATATAAATTACATTTTGAATATCTATTCAGAATCGTCATCTGATTCCGTCTCTTCTATTCTTTTACCTATTTCCGGTGGTTGTAGCAATGCAGTTGCTTTTGGTAATAAGCTGCGTAATTTTTTGTTTTTTAATTTTCTTAAACTCGATATATACGGGTCGGAATTTAAAAGGAGTCGATGAATTACATTCTCCATCGTTTTAAGACGAGAACTTGTTCGTGATAAATTTGCTCTAAAATTTTTAATACATTTATTGAGAGACTCCTGAGCGTCCTCAGACATTTGTCCAATAGGAAGATTTGAGGTCTCTATTATCAGGGCCCCATGAACTAAAAGTTTATGGACAGTTGCCGGCATATAATACCATGGATAAGGGTCTACGTATAGCTTCGCGGTGTACATGGCATATTGGTGAAATTTTGTGGAATCTATTCCAAATCCACTTGAAATAACCTGCAACACAATATGAAAAAATGTAATTAATGTTCATTAATTTTCGTTATTAGAGCTAAGACTGTTTGAAATTACCTGCAGAATAATATAGAAACGTTTAATTAGCGTTTCATCAACTCCGGTTACACGAGATGATATCTTATAATTTTCAAAAAATCGTCGGGCTGTATTGCCATCATTGGTTGTACCAAATCCCGGCTTAGGCATATCTACAAGTAATCCTAGTTCACAACGTAGACTCTTTTGAATGCTACGTTTCCATTCTTGTACCTTTTCCTTTTCTTCGGGACTGCGTGTTTGCCACTTTCGAATGCCCAATTTATAGGATAGGTGCAAGCAGCATTCAAAGAAACGTATCCAAGCATGTAGCGTAGAAAGCCCAAAACGTACGTGATCTTTGTTTACTTCCCCCTGTGCAACCATGTTTATTTTATTAAATAATTTCGACGTTGCTCCACATACATAACAGCGTTGCGTAGAATTAGTGTGTGTGATAGCATTGCACACTTTTCCGTCGACCATAGTTAAATTTAAGTTGTATTTTACTGCAACTTCTTTTCCTCCTATTATTGATTCCAGTGGTCTCAGATACTTTATTTGTTCCTCTATTTCTGAAACTTCGTTGATTGTACTTTCTGGTGTTTCGTGGAGAAATTGAATCTTGATTGGCCTACAAAAACGAAGTGAGGAAGGCCTTGGGTTTTTCCAAATGATAGTTCCATCATCAGATAACAACTGTAATGGAACTATTGTTGTCGAAAAAATATGGCCGTCCCATTTTGTAATGTCAGAAAATTTTTGTTTATAGACACTTTGCCCTGAGGTTCCATCACACCCCCATTTGCAAATTAACATCATATTTTTTACTGTTTTCTCCTCCAAACTATTAATTACAATACTTTGTAATAGTAAAATACGGCGGGTGGTATGGTCTAAGAGACCCTGCAATTTGACTTCAGCACTGTATTCCGTGATAATAATATCCGATGTGGGAGGATAGCATTCTTTTTTGCAATTTAAAATAATCTTGTAACTTGGAAATAAATGCGAATTATGTTCTAAAGCTAGTTTCCTTAGATCTACATAGTCACTTTTTGACAACTGTTTCTCAACAATATACGCTACTGCAGCTTCGGCGGATACTGATTTCTCCTTTTTGTAGTTTGAAGATTCTATATATTCTGTGTAGCTTTTGCTGGACTTTTTATAATATTCTGCAGAACTTTCGACGCAGCCAAATTTCCACTTGCTCGGAGGCTCATTTGTGTAGCGTAGGATAATTCTTGTACTGAGACAGTAGATCGGATCTCTTCCGTTTTTCTCCGCTTTGTTCTTTCAGTACAAGTCATAAACTCTGCTGTTCGATCCCGCGTACAGAGATCTGCGGATATCTTCCTCGGTCTCGTAATAAATCATGCCCCTATCCCATTTTTTGTCGTCCTTCGAAACGTAGAAGAATGCTAATTCTCGAGTGACCATAAACAAGGCACTCGAGGGTTTTAGCTGATGGCAATGGGAAAGTGGCTAGACAGTCGATCTGGGAAATCCTCGTTCCGCGTACCATCCTCGAGGTACTTAAGGATCCCAGATTCGGATACAGCGGGCCTTATTGTCCTCGCAAGCGTCGACCAGGCACGGGATCGTAAATCTTGTGCCACACGTGCGCGCGCCCCTTGGCCTGCGTCAACGGACTCAGGTCAAGGGGTAATAAATTCGTCACGGGCCTCTTCGGGCCAAAAAATTACTCGGGCTGTCCCGGGGTCCTGTTAATCGTCACGATTTCCCTGGTTTGACTTGAGGGTGGAGACTTCCTCCTCCACCGGCGAGGGCTGTACCGAAGGATCCTTCTCCCTCAAGTTAAACAGCGAATAAGGAAGACTTTTCCCCCATAACGGACCCAAGTTCGGATTTTTCGCGTCACCACCTAGGTGACCAACAAGCGGACCTCGGGACAGAAAGGCAGATTCGGAAAAGACTTCCTCACGAGAAGATCTCAAAACAGATACGTCACGCGCCGATAGCCAGATTCCTTAATTTGTCACTTGGACAACTACACATTGTCACCGCGTCTAATAGTTATACCGCGCCAGTCCGTTGGTTCTTGAATTAGTTATATAAGGTTAAGTCTGCATATAACCAGATATTGTACAAAGGAAATAAAGTATTGTACATAACAAACATATGGTCCTTCGAGCCGGATCCAGGGACTCTATCAAGTGCGGTTATAACAAATTATTCGAAAGACATAACGTTACGTGATCCTGATTGTGACAAGTGACATCGTGACAAGTGGCATCAACTCGCTTCTACGGGGAAGCTTCACCAGTTTACACCTTGGGACCAGGCGTCTTGGCAGCATACGGACCAGAGACGAACCCATCAACCAAAGGCTTGGTGTTAGCAATCAATCCCGGAAATCTCGACACAAACAACGAGGAAGCCGATCATCCAGCCTGCTGAGAATCCAGCCGTCTTCTGCAACCATTCGGCCGTTGACGACTCTGCGATACGAAGTTCAGCCAAAGGTAGGCTCGTTTTTGAATCGCACGCCAATTACATCCTTTAGTCATTCCTTTTCTCTTCCCGGTCTCGATTTCGATTTGAATTATGGCATCGGCAAACTCGGACAAGGATCACGGCGACAAACAATTAATACGCTCGATTATTCAGAAGGGTAATTACTTCAAGGCTCAGATAACATCCTTAGCTAATTACTTGAAAACATTTCAAAATGTCACTCGGGAACAGATAAAATTAAACGAAAAAATCGATCGTTTACGGAAATTATTCGATAAATTTAACCAGTGTCAGGACGAACTTGCTCTTTTGACGGACGATTCCGATAAATTAGAAGAGCAACGCGAACAGATGACCGATCAGTACGACGACGTTCTTGCGGCAGCTTTAGAAATACAAGCAGCATTCAAAATTTCTCCGGTTATATATTCACATAACGATAGTTCACCCGAAATTCAAACATGTTCGAAGGCTGCACCAATGACTGTAAAACTACCCAAAATAGATTTACCGAAATTCGATGGCCGAATGGAAAAATGGGTCACCTTCAAAGACGCATTTTTGACGATGATTCATGCGCATCCAGGGCTGAGCAATGTTCAGAAATTAAATTACCTGAGGCTCTCACTATCGGGAAGAGCGGAGACCGCGATCGGCGCCTTTACGATTTCGGATGAAAATTACGAAATAGCGTGGAATCATCTCGTCGAAATTTACGACAATAAACGAGCCCTAGTTTTGCGACACGCGGCTCTATTGAGAGAAACTCCAAGTATGCCAAACGATTCGTCAGAGGCAATCCGCGACTTGGTCAATTATATGCAATTACATATTCGGTCTTTGCAAGCTTTAGGACGTTCTTGGGAGGATATCGCCAATGACCTCCTCACTAGCATATTAGTGTCACGCATGGGAAAGGACACGCGTAAAACGTGGGAGCATACCCTTTCAGACACGGAAATGCCAAAAATAATGGACATTTTCAAATTTTTACATATTGCGTCACATCAATCGAGAGATGACGAAACGGTGGCACAATGTCAGAAAGGTAATGCTTCCAACAGAATCGTAACAAGGCTTCAGACGACTAATCGCGTTTATCAGCATCAAGGTCCTCGATCTAGATATTCTCCGCCCTCTTCGCCAAGGTTCACACGACGACAGACTTTCGCGACCGTGACTAAACAACCGTCTTGTGCAATCTGTCAAAACGGAACTCACAAAACCTTTCAGTGTAAGGTCTTTGACAAAATGAACGTAGAGAAGCGTATCGAAGCCATAAAAAAGGCGAAACACTGCCTGAACTGTTTGGCTCCGGGACACACGGCTGAACAGTGTAATGCAGGCAGTTGTAGAGTGTGTAATTTGCCACACAACACCAGATTGCACAGAGACTCGAAACCGCATTACGAAAAGGCGGAAAAACGAGCGGAAAGTCCGAAACCCGGGAGCAGTTCTTGACTTGCTGAACACTTCGATGTTTCACACAAGTTCCATCAATTCACTTCGCTAATAACAAACGGTTCCACACACGATCTTATGACGACAGCAATTGTGCACGCCTTCGATTCTAACAATCGACCACTCGAGTGTCGTGCGTTACTCGATACGTGTTCAAATGCAAACTTTGTCACAGAAGCATTCGCCAAAAAATTAAATTTGAACACTCAGGAACAACGTGTAAACATCGAGGTGTTAAACGAGCTAAACACGGTTACGAACAAAACACTGCAAGTAAAAATAAAGTCACGCATTAATGGGTTCGGCCGCAACCTCAATTTTTTCATTATTCCACGCATATCTAATCAGTTACCCGATCGTCAAATCAACAAGTCCAAATTACACATTCCGACAAATATACAGCTTGCTGATCCTCATTTTCACAGACCATCACATGTGGATATGTTGATCGGTACCGGGACCACTCTGGCGTGTCTTAGCATAGGTCAGATCGAGATTGGTTACAAACACCAGTCCGATTTGATCCTGCAGAAGACACAATTCGGTTGGATCATCGGGGGGAGTGCTCCGGTGTTATCCACTCGCGACTCGCATAAAACTTTGTTTACGAACGTGGAATTCGACATGAAAAAATTTTGGGAGATTGAAGAGGGACCGCATCATTCGTATTTTTCACCTTCGGAAAAAGAATGCGAATCCCATTTTAAACGAACGGTCAGACGATTAGAGTCTGGTCGATATGTACTAGCGCTTCCGTTCAATGAGAAGAAGCAGCTAATAGGCGAATCCCGTACGCGCGCTCTGAATCGTTTTATATCGTTGGAACGAAAACTTTCTCGCGACCCGGAACTCAAGACCGAATATACAAGAATCATGAACGAGTATATAGAATTAGGTCATATGAGTCAAGCAAACAATATAGACAATACACTCGGTTATTATTTGCCTCATCACGCCGTCATCAAACCCTCCAGCTCGACCACAAAATGTCGAGTTGTATTCGATGGTTCGGCTAAATCAAATACCGGGATTTCATTAAATGACTCGTTATACACAGGACCGACGATACAAGATGATATTTTTACTTTGTTGAATCGGTTTCGAATGCACACCTACGTAATAACAGGCGACATTGAAAAAATGTACCGCCAATTCCTCATCCGTCCGGAAGATCGTCAATATCAGAGGATTCTTTGGAGAAATACCAACAATGAAATAACAACATTCGAACTAAATACAGTAACATTCGGTTTATCTTCTGCGCCTTATCTAGCCATTCGATGCCTACAACAATTAGCGGCAGACGAACTCGCACACTTTCCAAAAGCGTACGAGGTTATTTCCAAGGACGTATACGTTGACGATCTTCTAACCGGTACCGATAACTACTACGACGCGTTAAAACTTCGAGATGAAGTTATTAATTTATTGAAACGAGGAGGTTTAAGGATTCGCCAATGGGTATCCAACGACCCAAATCTCTTATCCGGACTTTCCGAAGAAGATATACATCCGAAACTCTTCGGCGATTCAACGGTAAAAACTTTAGGTATTGCTTGGGATCCTAAAGACGATTCGATAAATTACCACGTTCACGTTACTCCGCGAAACACATACACGAAACGGACAATTCTTTCGACAATCGCGAAGATTTTCGACCCTTTAGGTCTACTCGGTCCAGTCACCGTGACTGCCAAACTATTAATGCAACAGCTATGGCAATTAAAGGTCGATTGGGATGAATCATTACC
The DNA here is from genome assembly GCA_963971365.1 of Lasioglossum villosulum. Classification (NCBI taxonomy): domain Eukaryota; kingdom Metazoa; phylum Arthropoda; class Insecta; order Hymenoptera; family Halictidae; genus Lasioglossum; species Lasioglossum villosulum. The sequence goes on along the minus strand of OZ020502.1, from coordinate 11,233,580 downwards.
TATGAATATCCAGACTGAATGGTCCAACTATCAAGACCAACTCAGCCTACTGGAAAATTTAAAATTCGAGCGTCACGTATCTCAAGCATCGGTCCAACGATTAGAGCTTCATGGTTTTTGCGATGCTAGCGAGCGCGCGTACGGAGCTTGTATATATATTCGGTCCCTTGACGCATCGGGGAATATAAAGGTACGACTTCTTTGTGCAAGGTCACGCGTTGCACCCTTAAAAACTATTAGTTTAGCTCGTCTGGAGCTTTGTGGAGCAGTTTTACTCGCGTCATTATATGTTTCGATCACGAGGAGTCTGAACCACCAAATACACGACACGATTTTGTGGACCGACTCTACCATTGTCCTCCATTGGTTGCATAAGCAACCAAACCTATTAAAGACCTTTGTAGCCAATCGGGTTACAGAGGTCCAAACAAAAACAAACGTGCAAGCATGGCGACACATTCGGTCATCCGATAATCCTGCGGATTTACTATCACGCGGCACAACTCCCAAGAATTTAACAAACAGCAGAATCTGGCGCAACGGTCCAGATTGGCTCGCAAACGACGAATCGGTATGGCCAGCATCCAGCTTCGAGCCTCCTTCAGAAACGCCTGAAATGCGTAACATACAATGTTTTACAGTCATTAATGCGCAGCCATTCGATTTGTTACTCAGATACTCTTGCATAAACCGTCTACGTAGAATTATTTCATATTGTTTACGATTTCATCCGAAAAATCGCAAGACCGGTCCCATTTCTAAACAGGAACTGGAACTCGCCAACGACAAAATAATTATTTTAACGCAATCATCTGCTTTTTCCGAAGAGATTGCAGCTCTTAAATCAAAATCCGGTCTGAACGTTAAAGGCAAATTACTAACATTAAACCCGTTCATAGACGAAAAGGGTATACTTCGCGTAGGCGGTCGATTGCAATATTCCAATCTTGAATTCGATAAAAAACATCCGATACTTCTGCCAAAAGGCAACCATATTACAGATCTAATAATTCGCGATACACATATTCGAAATTGTCATTCTGGTCTAACTTCCACATTATACAACATCCGACAAACATACTGGCCAATCGATGGCAAAAACTCTACCAGAAAGATAATCCGAAGCTGTGTAAAATGCTTTAGATTCAGTCCACCAACGACAAACTACCTGATGGGTAATTTGCCTACAACCCGAATTGCTGAATCTAGGCCGTTTTCAAACATCGGAACAGATTATTGCGGACCGTTTTATATCAAAGAACGTCGTTATCGAAATCGGACGCGCGTCAAGGTTTACGTTGCCGTATTTATCTGTTTTTCGTCTAAGGCGGTTCATTTAGAAGTGGTGGGTGACCTGACCACGGAGGCTTTTTTAGCCGCCTTGAAAAGATTCATAGCGCGAAGGGGTATCTGCAAGAACATATATTCAGATAATGGCACGAATTTCGTCGGTGCCGACAATGAATTGAACGAACTTCACAGAGTTCTCCGGGAGGATGAGAAGGTTAATCGATTTATCACTGATAAAAGGATATCGTGGCATTTTATGCCGGCCTTGTCTCCTCACTTCGGGGGACTCTGGGAAGCAGCTGTGAAGTCGTTTAAATATCATTTCAAACGTGTTGTCGGGGATGAACTTTTCACGTACGAGCAATTTGTCACATTCGTAACCGAAATCGAGGGTATCCTAAATTCCCGACCATTGACTCCTCTTTCATCCGATCCAAATGATCCTGTACCATTAACTCCTGGCCACTTCCTTATTGGCACCGCGATAACGAGTTTACCCGAAGCCGACTTCACCGCGAGTCCGAGCAATCGGCTGTCAAATTGGCAGCACATCCAAAAGGTGAAGCAGGACTTTTGGACCAGGTGGTCAAAGGAATACATCCACCAGTTACATGTTCGAGCCAAGTGGACAAAAGGAGCCCACGAGATCAAGGAGGGCACGGTTGTCATTATGAAGGACGATCACCTGCCTCCACTCCAGTGGAACCTTGGACGAATCTTGGAGATCCACCCCGGCAGTGACAACATCATCCGAGCAGTTACGGTTAAAACCAGTAATGGGGTATATAAAAGAAATGTAAAACAACTCGCACCCCTTCCGATTGCGCACGAAACCCCCAAATGTTAAAACTATTTGAATTCGGTTCCTCTTTATACAAATCGACTCTTTAACATTAAGATTAATCCTTACTCCTGTTTTATTTCGTTGAATTACCACTCGTTCGGACATAAGTATGCAAATCGTAGTTTCAACACGTAGTTTATAACACTGTTAGAGTATATATAGGATGTAGGATATATGCGTTTCTATGATTCATTTTTTCTTTTTACTCCGGTTATATTTATATTCTTATAACGTTTATTCTTAAAATTGCGTTCTATTGCATTTCTCGCGTTAATTCAATATATTATTTTGTATTTTCTATTTTTATTATTCGCGCTTTCATTATAGTTCATTAGTGTAACTCGTCAATCGACACCGCCAGTCCTCCTATTGAACTAAGCGTATAGTTCAACGGGGGGAGCATGTTCGATCCCGCGTACAGAGATCTGCGGATATCTTCCTCGGTCTCGTAATAAATCATGCCCCTATCCCATTTTTTGTCGTCCTTCGAAACGTAGAAGAATGCTAATTCTCGAGTGACCATAAACAAGGCACTCGAGGGTTTTAGCTGATGGCAATGGGAAAGTGGCTAGACAGTCGATCTGGGAAATCCTCGTTCCGCGTACCATCCTCGAGGTACTTAAGGATCCCAGATTCGGATACAGCGGGCCTTATTGTCCTCGCAAGCGTCGACCAGGCACGGGATCGTAAATCTTGTGCCACACGTGCGCGCGCCCCTTGGCCTGCGTCAACGGACTCAGGTCAAGGGGTAATAAATTCGTCACGGGCCTCTTCGGGCCAAAAAATTACTCGGGCTGTCCCGGGGTCCTGTTAATCGTCACGATTTCCCTGGTTTGACTTGAGGGTGGAGACTTCCTCCTCCACCGGCGAGGGCTGTACCGAAGGATCCTTCTCCCTCAAGTTAAACAGCGAATAAGGAAGACTTTTCCCCCATAACGGACCCAAGTTCGGATTTTTCGCGTCACCACCTAGGTGACCAACAAGCGGACCTCGGGACAGAAAGGCAGATTCGGAAAAGACTTCCTCACGAGAAGATCTCAAAACAGATACGTCACGCGCCGATAGCCAGATTCCTTAATTTGTCACTTGGACAACTACACATTGTCACCGCGTCTAATAGTTATACCGCGCCAGTCCGTTGGTTCTTGAATTAGTTATATAAGGTTAAGTCTGCATATAACCAGATATTGTACAAAGGAAATAAAGTATTGTACATAACAAACATCTGCAGAAGGACGGCCACCGCCTTTCTGTGCAAGTTTATTGACTGCAGCTTCAGGTATCCGAAAGGCTACCATTTCATTGAGCCAATCTGCACATTTTGTAAAAAATCTGCTCTCGGTTCTGTTGTTACTTCGCCACTTTTGCCGCATGTGGTACAATAATTTCCGCAGTTCCACCTGCCGTTCATCGTCTACTTCGATAAAGCATCTATTTTTCTCCAATACTTGTTTCTTCAAATGGTCAATTATTACATTTGATTTCTCATTCAAATGAGTTCGTATCATGAGAAAAATTTGTTTTCTTGTTAATCGAATTTCGCTATCACGAGATCCTAAGAATAAATGAAAACAATATTACAAAAATGAATATTACATTTAAATAAATAAATAAATATGATGGAAATAAATATTACATTTTAACCCTCCGAGTACTGCGATCTGTAGTGTTATGCCGGGATCATTTCTGACTCACCCCACCCTTCACTAATACATACAGACGCATTGACAGGTCCTCGAGGTTCGTTCAGGTAGAATATACCATCTTGACGGTCAAAAATTTGAGGGTTATACAAGCTATTTAATAGTAAAAGTAAATGCAAAGCATATTTGTGTACGGGTCGGGGATTATCTGACCACCCCTCTGCCTTCCCTCTCGCTCTTTTATATTGACCTGAACGAGAGGGAAGACTAATTCTCGGGAAAGCCAACTCTACCCTTCGTATTGTATAGAGCAGGTATTCGCACTCCTTAGCTACCAAAGAAGCATTCACGTTACAATACGTGTAAAAAAAACGTTCGTCTTCGAAAACTATAAAAAAATTTCAGATTGTTTATAAAAAAAATTGTTCGAAAATACGTTCTAAGCATAATCCTTTAAAAACTATTAATTTTACAGAGAAATTTAGTGTATATCTCTCACAGTTTGAGAAGAAATGCAACGAAAGCTCACAAAATACCTACTCTCCATTACAAAAAACAGTATTATAAAAAAAGGGGCAGAGACGGGCAGCTAATTTTTGATGGAATTGCAAGGTAATAGTATAAACTAGAAGCTCCAACAAGTTTTAGCGCGGGATCTTGCAGGACTTTTTACTTTTTCCCTAATCTTTAAAATTTATGCCTTCACTTTTACCCTTTCTTTTGTATACATAGATTTCAGTTAATAATAAACATTTGGCACTAAAAACTATGCGACTTACCTCCACAAACAGCATCCATAATGCACACTTAAAATCGATACGATCCAATACATTTACACACTGTACACGTAAAACTTGCACTGAGACTTGGAAGAGTATGAAGGCACTGTCTGTTGTAACCGAAGTTCGGATTGCGACTGTTGGTCAGGTAAAAAAATGCGACCTTTTTGCCGTTTGCCCCCAAGTAGTATCACTCTTAGAGTAACCAACCCCATAATGAAAACTTACCTAGCTGAAAGTTCATTTTTTAGGTTTTGTCCGCGTTTTCGGGCTTTGGGACCACTGTGCGCCGGCCCACCCTGAGGAGCCCATGATCATCAAGGAAGGGTTGCAACGATGACAATGGACTATTTCGATCTAAGGATTTTTTCGACTCTAGCGCGTATATCTCGGCGTCAAAGGAGAGCTTCTGTGCAGCTCTAATTACTATGCGTTCAGCCGATTCGAGCTCAGGTACGCTTAAAGGACGACCTTGAATTTCCGTGGAACTCGTGCTTACTCGTTTCCTTCGAGCATTGACGGTAAACCTAAACATGTAGGCGACAACCCGAATTAACTTGTTGTAATCTGAATACCGCGTAATCAATTCCGCCAGCAGTAAATCGGAATGAATCGACGCGGCCAGTTGGATGATTCGAGTCGGTCGTTCTTCTGGTGCGTCAGTCATAGTCGACTTATGACGAGGCCAGTTCACGTCGTTGGTGGATAACCAACTTGGGCTATGCCACCACAATTCACTGTTCTTAAGGAATGATGATGTTGTGCCACGTGACAGAAGGTCCGCGGGATTGTCGGCTGATACTACGTGTGACCAACTATCTACTGCTGTCAGTGTTTGTACTTCGGCGGCTCTGTTAGCGACGAAAGTTTTCCACCTGGAAGGGCTGTCTCTAATCCAGGCTAGCACTATGTCACTATCGGTCCAGTAATACTCGCGAGTTGACTGAATTGCTATTGAATCTCGAACCTTTGCTATTATTTGCGCCATCAAAACGGCGCCACACAATTCCAATCGTGGTAAGTTAATTGTCTTCAATGGTGCCACCCTTGATTTGGGACACAATAACCTTGTCCCCCAAGAATTCTCGTTCGTTCTCGAGTGCAGGTATACGGCGGCCCCGTATGCTCGCTCTGAAGCATCCGAAAAACCGTGTATTTTTACCTGATGGCGCGACGATAGTACCCTCCGAGGGACACGTAATGACGAAATTTCAGCCAACTCGCTTCTAAACAATAACCATTGGGAGTGAAGGTCTTGGGGAAGACTTTCATCCCATCCTATTTTAACAGCCCATAAACCCTGCATAAATAATTTAGCCCTAACTATGATCGGGCCGATGGTCCCTAGGGGGTCGAAGATTTGAGCAACTTCGGAAAGTATTTGCCGTTTGATTATTTTAAGACAAGCATTACTGCTGCAGCTGTATCCTAAGATGTCGTCGGATGCGAACCACAATAGACCCAACGTTTTCGTTTCCGTATCGAGAGCCCTGAATTCTAATTGCTGCGGGTCATTGTCGTGACCGAGTACTCTAGGGTCGTTGCTAGCCCACTTTCTCAGTGGGAACCCCGCTTGTGCTAAGACACCTGTTAAAGATTCCCGAAGTTCAATGGCCTGCTCGATGGTCTCGCAACCCGTCAGCAGGTCATCAACATAAAAATCGTTCAAGATCCTTTCACTAGCAGAAGGATGCGATTGGGAGCAGTCCTTGCCTACCTGCTGCAGAGCGCGTGTTGCTAGATATGAAGCGGAAGCGGTTCCATAGGTGACGGTATTGAGGGAGTAAGTGTGTACGCTCTCGTCTTCACTAAAACGCCGGAGAATCTGTTGAAATTTGCGGTCTTCTTCCCGTACTAAAACTTGCCGGTTCATTTTCGCTATGTCGGCGGATAAGACTACTCTGTGCTTTCGGAACCTGATCAAGATGCTAAATAAATCGTCCTGTACCGATCAACCCACGAGTTGCGCGTCATTTAAAGAGACTCCCGTAGAAGTTCTCGCCGAACCATCAAAAACGACGCGTAATTTGGTGGTCGTACTACTCTGTTTCATGACCGCATGATGCGGCAGGTAGAAGCTGTTTCCGCTCTCACTCATGGGTTCCACTTCTACCTTGGTCATGTGCCCTAGGTCTAGGTATTCGCGGAGGAAGTCGCGGTATTGTCTTCCAAATTCGGGGTCTCTTCTAAATTTTTCTCCATGTTGAGAAGACGCCTTTCGGCTTTGTGTTTAGATTCGCCTAATTCCGATGCGCGATCATTAAAAGGAAGCGCGACTACAAACCGACCCTGATCGTTGCGGGTGGTATTTCCAAGGAAATGTTGCTCACACGGATCGCTGTTCCTGGATCGACTAAAACCAGCTATCTCCTCCACCTCCCAAAAATGCGCGATCGTTTTTTCTAGCTGCGCGTTTGTCACCGCGTGGCAAGCGCGGAGTTGCCTTGCATTAGTGCGCGAACTTGGCCACTGCAAACTACCACCTAAAACCCAGCCGAGTCGTGTTTTCTGCCATACCAAGTTGTCTAGACCAGTTTTTACCTGGCCAATGCACAATAGGTCGAAAAACAGACCGGCGCCTATCAATAGATCGACGCGACCAGACCGATAGAATTCGGGATCGGCCGGAAGAATACCGGGTGGTACGGGAACCTTAATTTGATTCAGAGGGACGTTCGGCATCTCCTCGGTGATACTATCTATTACCAGGCACGATAGATTCGCCTGAAAACCTCCGGAACTAGAAACGATCTTTAAGGACGCGGTCGAGGTAATCGGGTTCTTCACCTGTCCTAAACCGCCGACTGTTGTCTCGACGGTACGACGAAGCAGTGCAAGACGTTCGCAAAATTCTCTGCTGACGAAATTGGCTTGCGAACCCACGTCCAACAAGGCGCGACATTGGTGTCGCTTCCCTTGTTGGTCTAAAACAAAAACTACTGCGGTCGACAGAACCGTGCAATCGATAACCATGCCCGCGGTGTGCGCGACGACTGTATCTGCCACGTGAGAGATAGAGGAAACCGGACCTTCTACCGAAGGTGGTTGATTCTCCATGGAGAGATGCATGTTTCTTTCCACATTTTCTACAATTGCCACCTTTGCAGGCGTTAATGCTATGTTTCACCGCGGAGTGACTTTCCGGAAAGGGCATGGCTAAAAATTTCTGACATGCGTGTAAAGTGTGCATACCGTAGCATAGCAGATATTGCTTTGGTTTACTAGATACGTGTGAAGATGCTACGTAACGTTTGTTCCTATTTTCACGCCCCTTATTCGCGGTTGGACGTTCGACCGGGGTGTTGTCAACCGACCGGGTGGTATCCCTCCGTGAGAGTTGCAGCGCTCTTTGCTCCAGGAATTTTTATAATTCCTTGAATGGGAGAATGTTTTGGGAGTCCAGTACTCGTTTTTCCCACTCCTCGTAAGACGTACTGTCTAATACCCGCGTTACGCAGGTGCTGACGAACGCCTCCAGTACTTCCTCGGATTTTAACAATTTTTTAAGTGCACTCAGGTTGGTCACCGCGGTGTCTACTAATTTACTGAGTGACTTTCCACTTTGTTTTTTTATCGATTCCATATTTAACAGTGAATTAATATGACGAGGCGAACCTCAGAAAATTGCTCACCAGTGTTGAGCTTGGAAACAAAAATCCTTCCGAGCTCTTAAGAGAGATATCCCAGCTAGCCGGAAAAAGCGTAGGAGACAAAGCACTACGCACGCTGTGGATCCAGAGGCTGCCGACCCGCATGCAGGAAATATTGGCGATCATCGACGATACCGATCTGGACAAGTTGGCGAAGCCTACGGACAAGGTGACGGAACGATCGGGGGTCGCAGAGATGGCCGCCATCTCCGACGCGACCCATGCTACAAGGGAAGCGCGCGATGATGTCACGATAAGACCCCAAGAGGGCGAACTGGTAGCCATCGTGAAACGGTTGTCCAGACTGGAGACAAGGTTGAATAAACCACATGGCCGCAACAACAGCAGCAAGCGGTACTTCAGGCGGAGAAGCAGTTCACGACCCAGGGAAACAACGGAGACGAGCAATGGGTTCTGTTTCTACCACAATAGATTCGGCGAGGAATCTTGGAAATGCCGCAAATCATGCACCTGGACGGGCCCAGACAAACAGCGCCAGGGAAACTAGACGGGATGTCTCGACTTTAGGCAGTGGGAGACGACCGGAGGAAGTATCGCCTCATCATCACGGACCCAAACACGCAAATCCAGTTCCTGGTGGACACGGGTGCGGATGTTTCGGTCGTTCCTCGGAGTTTCGGAGCTAAGAGCCTGGAAGTCGACGCTTTCAAACTTTATGCCGCGAACGGAGCAGCCATAAACACATACGGTGAAAAATTGTTATCACTAAATTTAGGACTTCGCCGAGATTTATCCTGGCGGTTCATTCCAGCGGAAGTAACAAAGCCAATTATTGGCGCAGATTTCCTTCATTTTTATAATATATTGGTAGATTTGCGAAATGGAAGATTGTTAGATGGGAACACTAAAATTTACAGAAATGCTGCAATAACGAAAAGTAACGTTCCCACAATTTCCACAATAGACCAAAATAGTTTATTTCATGATCCATTAAAAGAATTTGTAGAAATAACAAAACCGACGGTGGGGGAAATATCAAACATAACACGTTCCACTATATAGAAACAAAGGGCGCTCCGGTTGCGGAGAGAGCCAGGCGGTTGCCTCCGGAGAAGTTAAAAGCGGCTCAGAAAGAATTCGAGAAAATGTTAAGAGATGGAATCTGTCAACCGTCTAAAAGCCAACGAGCTAGCCCTCTCCACATGGTCACAAAAAATCGGGTGCTTGGAGACCGTGTGGAAATTATCGCGGACTGAACAGCAGGGCCGTACCAGACAAATACCCGCTACCACACATCCATGACGTGTCGCATCAATTTGATGGATGCAAAATATTCTCGGTAATAGATTTAAACAGGGCGTACTATCAGATACCGGTAGCGCCTGAGGATATTCAAAAGACAGCGGTGATCACACCATTTGGATTGTTCGAGTTTGCGGTCATGCCGTTTGGTCTATGCAATGCAGCCCAAAGTTATCATAGGCTCATGGACTTCATACTCCGAGATTTAAACTTTCGTAATTGCTACATGTATGATATAATAGTAGCATTCTCAAATGTAGAGACACATGAGAGGCATCTGCGCATTTTGTTTACTAGGCTTAAGGAAGAGTTCCGTTTCCGGATATATAGAGAATAGACGAGTGTTTGTGAGTTGAAGATAAGGAAGGAGTTAAATAAAGGAGGGTGAAAGAAGGATAGTGAGCGCGGGTTTGGTGGATAGGGGAAGAGGAGAGAAGTGGGGGGATTTAAGAAGAACGGAGGGAAAGTGAAAAGAGAAGAGGAAAAAGACAAAAAGAGGAAAGTGAGGTTAGGTGACGGGAAAGGAGAGACGGAAAGAAAGCAGTGAAAGAGGAGGGCGCGCGAGCGACATCGTGCGGGAAAGATAAAAGGAGTAGAGAAAGGTGAGAAGATCGGTAAGGAAGAGAGACAAGAAGAAAAGACAGAAATGAACACAGAACAAAAAGAATTGCAGGAAGGAAAGGAAGAGGAAAGAGGAACAAGAGCATTGGAAATAAAAAGGAAAGGAAGAAGAAGGAGCAATAGCATGACAAAAATAGAGACGGCCAAACGCGGGGAAGAGAGAAAGAGGAGAGAGAGAGAGAGCGAGGAAAAAGAGATGAACATATGGGATATATTCAGAAAAAACAGGAAAACACAGAGGACACCAGAGAAAGAACAGAGAGAGGGAAGAGGTGTAAGTACATGAACAGAAGATAGCATTAGAGAGATAATGAGGTAAAAATGGGGATAAGAGAAGCGAGGAGAGAAGAAAAAGGAGATTTAAAAGAAATGATGGAAGAAATGAAAGAGATGATGAGAGATATGAAAAAAATGAGAGTAGATTGGGAGAGAGAGAAAGAAATGGACGGAAGAAGGTGACAAGAGATAGATGAGAAAATAAAGAAGATGGAGTTGGAAAGCAAGGAAAAGGAAAGTGAAATATAGAAAAAACTGGAGGAGATGGAAAAGGAGAAGGGAAAAGATAAAGAAATAAGGAGTACAGAGATATGGAAAAGAGGCTAAAGGAGGTAGAGATGAAATGGGAAAGGAAAGAAAGAGAGATGAGAAGAAAAAATATTATAATAAAAGGAATAGAGATGAAGGAAGGAGGAGACGGACGGGAGGAAGTCAAGAAATTGTTGGAGACGATTGGAGAAAAAGATGAAATAGAAGAAGTCAGGAGAAGAGGTAGAAAAGGCGTAGGACAAGGAGAATGGGTGGTGGTGAGTTTAGCTTCAGAGGAACAGAAAGGAAGAATAATGAGAGAAAAAAGAGACTGGCAGGGAGAAGGGAAAGGATAGAGGATGACTTAACGTGGGAGGAAAGGAGTATACAATGGAGGATAAAAAATATTAGATAAGGAGAGAGGGAATGGAAAAACGACTAGAATGGGATACATGAAAGCATGGATAGATGGGGAAGTGTTGAAGTGGATCGAGAGGGAGAATATACTGAAAGACGGAGAGGGAAACGAATGGGGAGAGAAAGACAAAGAGGGGGGAAATAAGGGAAAGGGAGTCAGAAAAGAGAGGAACACCAATAACGACGAAAGCAGAAGGAGAAGAGGAAAGGAAAACGAAAATCGAATTTTGGAATGTCGCAGGATTGTTGAGGAAAGACGAGGATTTTTGGATGGATTTAAAACAATAGGACGTTATGGCGTTGATGGAGACATGGGTAGAAGAAAAGATGGAGGAAAAGCTGGAAAAAAGATTACCGAAAGGATATATATGGAACAAACAATGGGCGAGGAGGGATAAAAAAGTAGGAAGAGCAAAGGGAGGAATTATATTAGAGTAAGAAAGGAAATCACGAGCAAAAAAGAGGGGGAAGGGACAAGAGAAATAGAAGGGATAATAGAGGGTGGAGTGAAGATAGAAGGGGAAGAATGGAAAGTAATAGGAGTGTATGTGAATCAAGACATAGACAAGAAGATGAAGGAAATGAGAAGGTGGTGGGATAAAGGGAGAGGAGACAAGATCATAGTAGGATGCGATTTCAACGCGAGGACAGGAGAGGAAGGAGGGAAAGTAGGAATGGATGAGGAAGAAGAGGACAGAAGTAGGTCATCAAGAGACACAAAAGTAAACGGAGAAGGAAGGAAAATGATAAGAGCGTTGGGAGAGCTAGGATTAGAAATAATGAACAGAGGGATAGAAGGTGACGAGAGAGGAGAATTCACATATGTAGGGCAGAGGGGAAGGTCAGTGATTGACTATGTGATAGGGACAAGAAGACAAGAGAGGGAATTGAAAGTATGATAATAGAAGAGAGAGTAGATTCGGACCACCTACCGATAGTAATAATAATGAAGAAAAGATGGTCAGGGGAGGAAAGTGAACAAAGAAAGGAAAAAAAGAAAGGGGCGGGGAAAATGGAGTGGAATGGAGAGATAAAAGAAAGATTTAGAACAAATATTGAAGGAATAGAAATATAAGGGGAAAGTATAGGAGAAAGATTAGAAGAATTTAAAAGCAAGATCTCGGAAATAAAGAGAGAATTAAGAGGGACAGAAAATAGAAAGGAGAGGAAAGGAAGGGGATGGTGGGACAGAGAGTGCATGGAGAGAAAGAAGGAACTGAGAAGAGTGTTAAGGAGGTGGAAAAGGGAGAAAGAAGACGAATAGGTATATAGAAGAATGAAAAGGGAATACAATAAGACATGTGAAAAGAAAAAAGAACAAAAAAAGAGAGAATATTACAGGAAGCAGGAAGAGCGAATACGGAAGGAAGGGTATGGGATTTTCTAAGAAAAATGAGAGGCGGGAAAGGAAAAGGAATAGCCAGCGATATAAAGAAAGAAGAGTGGAAGGAACACTTTATGGATTTATTAGGAGGTGTAGAATCAAAAGTGATAAGAGGAGGCAGAAGAAAGAAAACGGAGGGAGACGAGGAAGGAATAAAGATGGAAGAGATAGAGAGAGTAATAAAAAAGATGAAAGAGGGGAAAGCAGCAGGAGAAGACGGAATGGAGAACGAGATATGGAAATATGGAGGGCAGAATGTGAGGACAGATGCGTGGAAGATCTGCAATGAGGTATGAAAGGGAGAAGGTTGACCTGAAGATTGGAAAGCAGGAATAATAATTCCCATTAAGAAGAAAGGAGACGGCAAGAAGGTAGAATGTTACAGACGAGTGACGCTACTAAACACGTTATACAAGGTATACACGGTCGTATTATAGAACAGATTGGAAAGAGAGGTAGAACTGAAGAAAATGGTGCCGGAGAATCAGACAGGTTTTAGGAAAGAGAAGGGGACAATGGACAATATTTATGTGCTTAATTACTTAATGAACAGGGAGCTATAAAAAAAGGAAAAATGATAGCATGCTTTATAGATCTGAAAGCAGTATTTGACAGCGTAAATAGGGCTAAGCTATGGGAGGCACTAAAGGAAAGAGGCGTAAGTGAAGACCTGAGGGAAAGAATAGAGGAAGTGTATAGTGAAACAGCAGTCAGGGTAAGAGTAGGTGGAGAGACGGGAGAGAAATTGTGGGTAGAGAGAGGAGTGAGGCAAGGATGTCCTCTAAGCGCAAAACTGTTTATACTATTCATGGCGGACCTAGAAAAGAGGATGAAGAAGAAAAGGAAAGGGGGGGTGGAGATAAGGGGAAAAAAGATATACACTTTACAATATGCAGACGATCTGGTACTGTTGGCACAAGAAGAGGGCGGAATGAGACTAATGATGGAGGAATTCAGGCGATGTATAAGGGAGAAAGGGTTAGAGGTAAATAAGGAAAAGACAAAAGTGGTGAAATCTCACCACTTCGAGAGAAGAAAGCGGAGGAAAAGGACATGGAAATGGGGAGACGGAGAAGTGGAGGAGGTAGAGGAAATAAAGTATTTGGGATATATGTTCAAGAAAAACGGAGGACAAGAGAAACAAATAGATGAAAGAACGAGAAAGGGAGGGGGAGTATTGAGGAGCGTATGGGGCATAGGGAAAAGATTCTTCGGAGACAAGTACAAGAGACGGATGTGGTACTTCGATACGCTGGTGTGGCCAGTAATTGCATATGGCGTAGAGGTATGGGAATGGGAGGAATGGAAGAGAATAGAGGCGATGCAAGAAAGATATGCAAGATGGGTGCTAGGAGTAGATTGGAGAACGCCAGGTTATATGGTAAGAGAGGAAACAAAGAGAGAAAAATTGAGAGCGAGAGCGGCGAGGAGGGCATGGAAATTCGAAGAGAGAATAAGGGAAGGAAGAGGAAGTGAATGGGCAAGACAGTGCCTAAAGGAGATAGAAGAGAGAGTCAGAAAAAGAAAAAAACTGTCTAAATAGGAAGAAGGAAGAAAGAAATATATAGAGGAGAGAGGGAATAGAAGAGATTTAGAGAAGGAAGATAGGCAAAAAGAGGGAGGAGGAGTGGGAAAGGATAGAAAGCAGAGAGAAGAGGAAAGAGGAAGAAGAGAACTGGAGAATGGTAAGAGATTCAAGGTACAATAAATGGTACAAAGAAATTAGAGTGAAGAGCCTGCCTGAGTACCTGGAGAAAGGTTATAAAGAAGAGAAATGGAGAAGAATTGCAAGATATAGATTAGGTAACGAAATGAGGGGTGGAAAGTATTGGGAAGAGGAAGAAGAAAGATGGTGTAGGAGATGCGGATATGAAGAGGAAACATGGGAACACGTGCTGGAGAGTTGCAGAGAAGAAGAAAGAAAGGATGCAGGGTTACAAGAGAAAGTGAAGGAGATATTACATGAGGACGGGAGAGGAGAAGAATGGATGAAGAGACTGGATAGGGAAAGAAAAGAAGCACAGGACGGTAGAAATGAAGGGTAAAGGAAGGAAAAGAAAAAACCGGGGAGGAAAAAGCAGGAACGAGAGGGAAAGACAGAGAGAGAGAGAGAGAGAGAGAGAGAGCATGTGCGAGTGAGAGAAAAAGAAGAGAAAGTTTGAATGTAAATATAAATAAAAGATTAAGTGTATACTATATATATAGATATGGTAATAATTAGTTATAAAAATATAAAAAACAAAATATAAATTTAGTAGTATATATAAATATATATATGTAGCTATACTTGTAAATATAAATATAATGTAAATATATTAAATGTTGAGGGAACGGTGCTCCTTGTAACCCGAAAGGGAACAGGAAATAAATACATATGCCATACATATACTAGCCTTAAAGAAAGCGGACTTACGATTAATGTAGCAAAATGTACTTTCGCGAAGAGCGTTGTGCAATACTTAGGATACAAGATTAGCGATAAGGGAATTGCTCCGTTGAACGAACAGGTGAAAGCGATTCAAGATTATCCACAACCAAAGACAATTAATGATTTGCGTCGTTTTTTAGGTGTAGTCGTATTTTTTCGAAGATTTTTACGCCGAGCAGCAGATTGGTTGGCCCCTTTAAATGAATACCTCAAAGGAGCTAAAAAAAGGACAAGAGGCCGGTTTGTTGGGACGATGAATCTGAAATAGCATTCCTGGAAGCAAAAAAGCAATTAGCCACGGCATCATTATTATGCCACCCAAAAGCAAATGCACCATTAGCATTGCGCACGGATGCTTCAGATGTGGCTATCGGAGCAGTACTCGAACAATGTAGAGACGGTAAATGGGAGCCACTCCGATTTTTCTCGAGAAAGTTGGAAAAGGCCCAGATGAATTATAGCGTGTACGACAGAGACCTTTTAGCCATTTACAAGAGCCTCAGATTTTTCAGGCACCTTGTGGAGGGCAAGGAATTGCAGATACAGACGGATCACAAGCCGTTAGTATACACATTCCTCCAAAAAGCAGACAAAGCCAGCCCGCGACAAGTTAGACAGCTGGATTACATTGGCCAATTTACCACCAAAATCATTCATGTAGATGATGAAGGGAATGTAGTGGCCGATGCTTTCTCCAGACTGCAATCTATTCAAATGCCTGTTATTGTCTCAACAGAAGAGTTAATGCAGGCGCAAGCGGAAGATCAAGAGCTGGCTAAATTATTAACAGAAAATTCCAACAGGCGGAACTTCCAGAAAATATTTCTGGACAGTTCAGATAAATACCTGTACGGAGACATTGTTCGAAACAGCATCAGGCCTTACGTGCCACAAAATCTAAGAAAAGTAATTTTCCATAATGCACACGACCTGTCACATCCTAGCGGAAGAACAACTAGGAAGTTGATAGGGAAAAATTTTGTCTGTCCTCTAATGAACAGGGACATATCCGAGTGGTCGCGTACATGTTTACCTTGTCAACAAAGTAAGATTCATCGTCACAATAGACTGGCACCAGAAACAATAGAGATACCAAAAAGTCGATTCGAGCACATACATGTAGATTTGGTTGGACCGTTACCAGTAGTTAACAACTACAAATTTTGTTTAACGATCATCGATAGGTTCTCCAGGTGGCCAGAGGCGGTACCACTCACAGATAGTTCGGCGGACAAAGTAGTAACTGCATTGTATGCAAATTGGATTGAAAGATTTGGAGCCCCAGTAACAATAACCACAGATCAAGGCGCGCAATTTGAATCTCAACTTTTCCAAGCATTCACAAAATTAATTGGTTCAAACAAAATTAGGACAACGGCATACCAACCTCAATCAAATGGCATGATAGAGAGATGGCACATGTCTTTAAAAGCAGCCATTATGTGCCATCAAACTAAAAATTGGGTAGAGATCTTGCCTACAGTGTTGCTGGTACTCCGAACTCGCGTCAAAGAAGACATTAAAGCGTCAGCTGCAGAAATGTTATATGGTGTCATTCTGAGACTGCCTGGAGAATTTTTTGTAAGTCCAGAGGAGAAAATTGATCCACAGATATTCTTGGAAAAGCTGCGACTACACATTAGGCAGACTAAACCACGCCATATTAAACATCACGGCAAACCAAAAACATTTACACATAAAACTTTGTATTCGTGTTCTCATGTGTTTGTTCAAGTCGATGAAGTAAAGAAACCTTTTGTGGCGCCTTACGAAGGTCCGTTTGGGGTACTTGAACGTGTGACAGATCGTATTTTCAAAATCAAGTACAAAAATAGAGAGGTTAACATTTCTGCTGAGCGGCTTAAACCCGCTTTTTGTGAGTACACACAAGAGAATGTTGACAAAGAAATACTAAAGACGTATTCACGAAAAAATATCAGATTCACGAGTTAAAATATATTTACTCATTCGAGGGGGAGTACTGTGGCGACAAGATGTCAACAGTGCTGCCGCGCGTTATAGTTGTAATTAGGCTAATTAGTTTTTAAGTTATCAATCCTTAGTCACTAGTTTAGTTTTAGGTTAAGAAGTTTTTAAGCTTAGTTTTAAAGACGCGCGCTCGGAAGAGAAAAGACTGACCAGTACAAAAGTACGAAAGCTACGAGCGTGACCTGTGCAAGACAGACGTTTTAATAATAAAGAAATTATCGTCACGTTTATTTCATGTGTGCTTCTTTCTCCCATCTTTCCACACAGGACAAAGTGTCCACAATGGCCTTACCGATGAGTCCTCTAGCGGGTCTAGGACGAAACACCGCCTTTCTTTTCCTCTACTATTAAACATTTTAATGGCAAACGTAGTCTTATGACGAACAAATCCAAATCCGAATCGAAACGTTTGAGTATACTTACAAATTAGCTATATTGTTGTAGAGTTTGATCGAACTGTGTGTTGATAACATTATTCCAATTATTTAAAAACATTTACGATCGACAAAAATTCATCATTCATCTGAGAAGAAGGTTCTCACGTTCTGCCCTAAACAAAAATTCGGTCATTTAAAATAGGCAGAATTCGCAATAGTTGGTCTGACAGTTGCTTGCGAATATTTTTGAAACTAAAAGAGACCGTCACATATTTCCACTAGGAACAGGTGTTCAATTTCATCGAAATCCGAGAAGAAGTTCCGACAAGTTTAGTATTTCTTGATTTCTTTTATGCCAGTATGCAAACATAATACATCAGCATAGTTGATATACCATAAAAACAGCAATTTTCAGTGATTAGCATCAGATCTGCAATTTAGCAACAATGTTATAAAACTATGCATACGATTATCTACTTATGCATCTTGAAACATTTACCATTGTATAGTAGGATCATAAGTGAACGTAAACAAAAAATCGTTTTATTACAGAAACTTTCAAGAAGGCTGCAAACGCTATGGGTGGTGTTGACATTGTTATTAACAACGCCGGTATACTAAATGACAAAAATTGGCAGTTGACCGTTGACCTGAATATTGTAAGTAAAATACAGGATGTCCCAAAACTCCTTCGCTTCCCTGAAATGGGCTCCTAAAGTCATATGAAGCGACATTTTCTTTTCTAACAATGTCTGCTGCGGCTCTGTTAAGTAGTTATTAACGAAAAACACGGATCAATCATAGCGTGACCTCGACATTTGTCGACAAAGTCGAATCGGCGCAGCGCGGTGGACATTGTCGCGGAATGCCTATTTTTTGTGCAAATTTCTATTACTTTTGTTCTGCTTATGATAGATACATGAAACAAAGTGGGTTTTTTATTTGTATCGAAAGCAATCTCAATATGTTATTATTAGAAATATAATCAATTATTTAAACATTGTAAAATGATATTTATAAACAAAATTTTGTTTCATTGCTAGTTTTCAGTAGATAAATTCTCAGTTCTGTTCTTCCGAATGTGGAACTTAGTTATATAATCTTAAAACATTGGCCTCCTTGACACAAGTACACTCTTTTTCTGCTGTGCCTGCCGCTAAATTCGCTCTAAACTAAACATTCTTCAATCATACTTAGTTTTTATAAACAAAATTATACCAAATTAGGGAAGTCAGCTCAAAAATTGCTTGATTACTGACTTACAACTCAATAGCAACGACCTGTCATAAATTCTGAATGAGCCTCAGCGTGTACCTCTAAACCTGGCAACCTATACTTGACACCAGACTTCGTCAATACACTCATTTTATTGTGGGCAAATTCACATACGTTAACTGCCTAGGAGAAAATGTGAAACGTGTTTCTAAAATATATAAAAAAAGAGATTAATTTTTTTAATAACTTTTTTTGTAAATAACTATCGCAGAGTAAATCCTTATTCGGAGTGATGATCTGGAGAACATTAAAAAATCAACGAGATTGGGGGTGTTACCTTCTTGTCAATAATTATATATGTATATTCATGATTATTAGGACATTAATTTTTATTAACTTCCCGATTCATAGGGAAGTTACTGTAATTACCCCGAAAATCGAAAATCGATTTTTTAGCAGATCTTCACGTTTCATGGTTATTGAAGTCATTTTAGACTATTTTTATCAAATTGTTAGTATGTGTGTGTGTGTGTGTGTGTGTGTGCGTATGGCCGTTTTTATGTTATCAAATTTTTCGGTAACGTTTTCTGAAAAAGTAACAATGCGATCAGAATGATGAATGACGCAATCGATGCGCCCCGTCGTAACTTAGAGCTGATTAGATTTTGGTCCATATCGGTCAAGTAGTTTTTTAGATTTTTTAGGTTTTTTAGTTTTTTTCGAAAGAAGTTCATTCAAGAATGCAATTTATACGAGAGGATGGAAATTTTCCACCGAATAAACAAACGTAATTATATATATTTCATTTTTATGTAAAAAAAATTTTTTTAAATTTAACCCTTTGAACACGAGCGGCGCAGATACGGCGTCCGGCCGATGTTAAGTAGCAACTCGAGCGGTGCCGATACGGCGCCCGGCCGATGTGAAGTGGCAAGGATGCATCTTGGCTATTGTTTTACTAAGTATCACACCAAAACTAATTACAGAGTGTAATATTTATCAAAATTTGTTGTTTTCGACATATAAATGAATAAACTGGTGAAATTTTTTTTTTTTAATTTTTTTAAAATTAAATATTTTTGATGTACCTGTAAAATGTTCACCTAATTTGGCCGAAATCGTCTCGAGTTGCTGGTTCGCGCAAGCCAAAACGGCCTCGAGTTCAAAGGGTTAAAAAAAATTTTTTTTTTATTAAAAAAAAATTTTTTTTTCAATTATGCAACTAATGCTAATGTTACCGCTTACAATAATCAAACTAGCTGGTTATTGTTGCTCGCCCGCTTCGCGAGCTCGCGGGTAGGACTGCTCTTTCGAGAGGGTTAGTGGTACGCATTGCTAGTGGGGCATACAGCTATTAATGTTTTTTTACCCCGAAAATCGAAAATCGAATTTTTAACAGATCTTCACGTTTCATGGTCATTGGATTCATTTTAGACTATTTTTATCAAAATGTCGGTATGTGTGTGTGTGTGTGTGCGTGCGCGCGCGCGCGCGCGTGTGTGTGTCAAATTTTCGTTAAATTTTCTGAAAAAGTAACAATGCGATCAGAATGATGAATGATGCAATGGATGTGCCTCGTCGTAACTTAGAGCTGATTAGATTTTGGTCCATATTGGTCAAGCAGTTTTTTAGATTTTTTAGTTTTTTTCGAAAGAAGTTCATTCAACAATGCAATTTATAAGAGAGGATGGAAATTTTCCACCAAATAAACAAACGTAATTATATATATTTCATTTTTTTTTTAATTATGCAGTTAATGCTAATGTTACCGCTTACAACTAACGAATCGGGAAGTTCTTTGTGTGGCTCGTGGAGAGTCACACACAAAATAAAAAAAAAACCATTAATAGCTGTATGCCTCACTAGCAATGCGTACCACTAACCCTCTCGCAAGAGCAGTCCTACCCGCGAGCTCGCGAAGCGAGCGAGCAACAACAACCCCATCCGCGAGCTCGCGAAGCGAGCGAGCAACAATAACCAGCTAGTTTATTTAATCGTATCTGTCATTAATATAATATCAAAATTCTTTTATGTATTCAATAATCGTAGTAAAAATCTCATATTTCTATAAGTGGATATCCGCGTACTCGGCTACTGACCGGTTCTTGCTACATATTTTGTTAAATGAGTCTGTTCATTGCAAGCTATTGCAATTAAAACTTATAAAGTACATGATATGGCAGATTTTCCGAACCCTCAACAAAGTACCGGGTCATCCTCGGCCGATGCCGAAACGAAACGGCCGTTGCGATCGCTTTCCCTGGGACGTCCGAGTCCCAGTGGAATGGTTGTATCGCGTTTAAATGTCGCGCTGCAGGGCGTGACACGAAGTTTCAGGGACAGCCGAATTCCGCGAGAAGCCCGGTACGATTTTCGACGTTTCTCTCACAGATCATCTCGAGTCGTTCGACGGTGGGATGGCGCAACGTGCCGGTTTCTTTCTTTCGCGACTTTGCTGCGTCCGTGCCCAGTCACCGCCGAAAGAATATGCTAATGCCATCGGAGCTCGACAGAACTCGTGCCGTAATGGCTTGTTCGTCACGCAGAATTCTGTGACTGTCGAGTTCGACGCAATCGAATAAATTAGGCGCGATCGGCGGAACATATGCCGAAAGATATTGTCTTCGCGCTGGCAAACTTTACGACTGCCGCCAGTCTTCACCGGTCGCTTGTATTCCGTCACGTCGTGAATAAACGATTGTTGTTGCCGAATTCCGCGTGAATTATTCTACCTGCGAGAATCGTTCCTGTCGCGGGGAATGCCCCGTCTTTCTCCTCACGTGGAACCTTGACCTTGTTCGCGGTTATTACAGGTTATAGCGCAATCCTCGCGGAATCGGGATTATTTTACAGGGTCCGCGTCCAGTCGATATTTTTCGCGTGACACGGTAGAATGTTTGACGCCGAATTCCGTTTCGTCGATCTATCTAATACTTCCGATCCGAATCCGCAAGCGATTGTTTTTCCCGGGAGGACCACGTATTGCGCGATCGTGCGTGGTCCGGTCTCCAAGCCATAATTTTCCTCTTTCGGTTGTCTTCTCGTTTGCGAAAAAGGAATCGACGTGACAAATATCAAAATATACTATCTTACTAATATGACGCAATCAAATTCCCAGGATGTTTCGAACTGTTCTTCTTTATCCTCTTCTAAAGATTATGTAAATCAATAAAACGTAATGGTCTCATTTCATGTAAATTATTATATTGCATATAAGTATTACAAAATTTTTGAAGATAAATTATAATTAGCCAACTCTTAGCCATTAGTTTCTAAAAGAATTATTTCTTACAAACGTCTTCTGTTCATAATGCAACGTAAACAAGTTACGCAATGAACTTTTATTTGATCTTCCTAATTTTCGCTTACAGATTCGCTTGTAATTAATTTTCTTTAATTTCAGAGTTGAGCAAAATGTTTAACTCCCAATACAAATTTCGAATAACGAATAGAAGATAAAAATCTTTATATTCGTTATTAGAAGGTTCGAATAAAAAAAGTATCTTTGGTAATCACAGTAATCCCATGAAAGTTGTCGTAGGTCATCTACGTGATAGTTGTCAAATGCCTACTCAAGTGTCGGCTCAGGTATATCGGTGTGAACACCACTACATTAACATCATTAATCGAATGTTCAAACTTCTTAATTTTCATTATTTTTTATGGGTTTTTAAAAACATATTTCTGGCATTTTTCTGATTAAAGCAAAGCCAAACACGTTATAGTTTCAATTGTAATTTAGTGGTGTAATCGACGAAGAGAGTGTTGGAAAGAAAGAGACACGGACAGAAAGAAACGCTTCGGCCACGCGATCCCTATATCATTCTGTCCTTCTCTATGTTCGGCTTTCTATTGAGGTTTGCGCGAGATTGCAGTCATCATTATGTTCTTCTATACGTTCGGCTCCTGATTGAAGTCTCGTGAAGTCTCTAGATGCAGTTATAAATAAAAAATATAGCCATCTCTACAAAAGTTGTTTGTCCAGAGTACGCCTTTTTGACAACTTTTAAGGGATTACTGTGTTACGTTTATGGCAGGCAGCTCTGATGACCTTCACCTTGACATATGTTGTCAAATAGAACATTCTGAACAGCTTTTATCATTACATCTACCCGGTGCTCGAACGTTAGGCTCCCGAGGGTTGTCACGGGGTGGGGAAACGGCCCGCAATTCCAGAACACTCCGCCCGCCTTCGCCAGTCCCTAGCGAATAGTCCTGGTGGTGAGGCAAGAGGCTGATCATGGCGGCAGGTCTAGTGAGAGTGATCGTGGCTTGTTTTCACGAGGCACAAATCGCCCACCTTTGGTTGAGGTTGCCGAGTTCGCCATTTTGGACGTTGATGGAGTTCGTGCAGGCACTCGGACGACCATCGGTTCAAAAAGTGCTTATACATTTGTCGGAGTAACTGCTAGCGATGCGGCCGGCTCAGTGATGAGTCCAACGCGGAAGGTTCCGGCACTGTAAGCGTTGGTTTGCCTATCAGAAAGTGTGCTGGAGTGAGCGCGAATGCGTCAGTGATGTCGTCATTCAAGGAGCACAGAGGTCTTGAATTGAAATAGGCTTTGATCTGCGCGAGCAAGGTCGCCATCTCCTCGAACGTGAGGATCGTTTCTCCAAGCACTCCCCGATCCACTTCCCAGATCTCGCCAAAATGAGGTGCAGCCGGGGGATTGACCTTCCACTTCGTTCCGTCGTGGGCTAGAAGTTGAGCAATTTCCGTTCTCTGAGCGCCGGCCTGGGCAAAAAGGTTGCGGACTTTTGTGTCCGCCCCGACAAAGTTAGTTCCGGAGTCGCTTGATATGCTCGCACAGATGCTTCTTCGGGCGACAAAGCGTCGACAGACTTTCAAGAAGTCGGCGGTGGAGTACCAGAGGCTGCTTCGAGATGGATTGCGCGGGTGGCAAGGCAGACAAAAACCGCAATGTACCCCTTATAGCTTCATGTGCCTCAAAGACGGAGAGACGGAGATTGATAGGGCCAGAGTAGTCGATCCCGCTGTGGAGGAAAGGTCGGCATCGCTGCACTCTTCTTGATGGCAGATTGCCCATGAGCTGCGTGGTAGGGCCCGCACGTTGTCGCCAGCAACGAAAGCACTTGAGGATGACCAACTTGACCAGCTGGCGCCCTCGAACTATCCAAAAGCGCTGCCGGTCATAGGAAAGTGTCAGCTGCGTCCCTCCGTGCAGCGTCTTGGTGTGTGCGTTCCGTACAACGACCTGAGCGAGGTGTGATTCCCGTGGGAGGATTATGGGATGCCTCTCGTCAGGGTGCAGCAGTGAATGCCGCAAACGTCCGTCGACTCTCATCAGGCCAAGTTCATCTATGAACGAATTCAAACGGATTAGAGGGCTTTTGAAAGACAATGCTTTGGCCTAAAACAACAGTCGAATATCGTTGTGAAAGTACGAGGTCTGAGTGTGTTTCGCCCAAAATTGGAGGGTGGATTTGAGTTGAACTGGGTTCAGGGGGTTGATCTGTCCTTTTTTTTAACGTGAGGAAGAATCCTTTTACGGACTTCCCATGCCCCCTGGGAGGGACATGGGTATGTGGGACTTACGAGAGCCAGAAGGGCTCACAGTACCGCACTAAAAAACCTCACGACAACCAAGCTATTCGGGGGTAGCTGGGATCTCCAAAAGAACACGACCAGCCACCCCCTCGCCCTTAGCCAGTCATTGAGGGTGAGTTCATTACGCAGCTTGACAGATCCATTGAACACCGCCCGCAGTTTAGACGTGTCACCATTCGTTTTGAACACGCCGTGATGTGGCAGGTAGAAGGCTGGTAACGCGAGCGATGGCGAGTCGTCTTCTTCGGAGATCTCTCTCATGTGTCCCGCGGCAGCGTACTCGTTCATGAACTGCACGTACTTCTCGCGCAGCTGTGGTTGACCCTCGAACGATTTCTCCATTCGCAGAGTCATTGATCGAGCTGTCGGCTCCGAATTACCTAAGAGGGACAAAGTTGATGTGAAGGGTGGCTTGAGAACATACCTTCCTTCAAGGGTACGTTTCTGCTTCAACTTCAGCTTCCTCGTTCGTGAAAGACCGATTACACTGTCCAACAAATTTTAACTTTTTTTATGTTTTCTTATAACTAAAGGGTGGATCTTATAGAGTTTTTTGCGCTGATTCCGAATCTGCCCTTAGTTTTTCTCCTACACGCACAGTTTTTGAAAAACATGACTTTGAAAAAAAACCTATTTTTCAACTTTAAACAAATGTTGTGACGGTATTATAAATGATATTGAATTGTTCTTTGCAGCAAAAGATTCTGTAGACTTTTCTGAATACGGTGATATCCATTATTAACACGTTATGATTGTTTAAACATTAATAAATAATCATTAAAGACGGAGAGACACTACTTTTGCACCAAATTTTGATGATATTTTTTTAATTATCTCAAAAAATAAGGGTCCAGCGGAGAATCGAAATATACCACGCGATAGAGCCGATTTTTATCTAGAAGATCCACCCTTTCAAGTTAGCAACAAATGACGCATTTACCTTTCCAGAAAGCAAAATATCATCATCTGACACGAGTTGCTGCCAGTGGCGTAGGCGGCAGATAGTTGGTGAGGCGAGGCAAAATTAGAGCTTTGATTTTCCAACTTTTACTATTCTCGAAGCATGGCGAGATGATCGCATGAGTCGCACATCTCACCGTGTGACACAGGGCAGCACCCACTTCAGAAACCGACACAGAAACGGGTTGACGAGGAAGGCGCAATCGTTGCGCCAAGCATTCCGCGATGAACGACGCTTCCAAGCAGAGATCGATGAGCGCTCACACCGATGCACTTCTATCGTTGTTCGAAGAGAGGATTAGTCTGGTCATCGCTAACAAGATGGCTCCAGACTGAGTGACGTCGGTCTTGGTTGCGTGTGACGTCACTTCCCGAGGAGAACGCGCGTTCTGTTGTTGACTCGATGAGATCAGAGGAATGTAGGAATAGAGAGGAGAGAGGGGAGAGGGAATGAGGGACGGAGGAGTGGAGGAATGGAGAGGAGGGAGAAAGAGAGAGAGAGAGAAAGGAGAGGAGAGCGGAGAGAAGAGAGGAGAGAGAGGAATGAAATAAAATGAAATTATACGGCAGAACATAAGAGGAATTAAAAATTACGTGCATTGCCATACAAGGAACGGAACGGCCCGACCATCCGGCCCGGCGTAGCTGCTATGGAGAATTCCGAGGTGCAGCATGCCTCCCCTGCGGGGAGGATCGCCTATACTGAATGTTGACCCGATGATTTCGTGGTCACACTGGACGGCTGTGACGGTTGAACCCGGTGGATGACAGTGTGGTGGCGTCCCTGACAGATGAAACAGCTCTTCTTGAATCGGCACTCTGCGAAACGATGTTGACCAAGGCAGTTGTAGCAGAGTTGCTTCTCTGTAACAAAGTTGCAACGATCATCAACAGAACGAGCACGAAATTTATCGCACGTAGCCACAAAATGGATTGCGTAGCAGAACGAGCAACCGGCACGGTTTTGCATTTGAGATCACGTGCACGTTGACCTTGCGCCGGTTGGAGGAAATCTTCTTGTCACCATTGGCGACTGTCCGGGACAAGGTAGGCGCATAAAATGGCGGAATCTCTGTCGACCCGGCTCGTTCCGCTCCTGGACCCATGACATCAAGAAGCTGTCGAGCTGCGGCTAAGTTATTATATCAGTGCTGTTTCCCAATCTTGTCGAGTGACCGGGTCGCAGCGTTGAATCGTCAGCTGCACGAGGAAGCCGTCTACGGAGGAGGCCGGTCGATCGAGAACCTGAAACGTTTCAACAGTCTCAGTGGCGCCATCCCGGAGTTGCTTCAAGCCCTGAGGAGACTCAAAGGTCAACAGCTGCAGTTGCAAGAACGCGTCAATGCATTGTTTTCAGAGATTGCGTTTATTGTCGTAATAGGATATGAGCTTGTTCCATGCGCGCTCATAGTTGTTGTCCGTAATCAAGATGTTCTTGATGAGATTTGCCGCTTCTCCCTCCAAGGATTCCTTGATGTAGTGCAACTTATCGACGTTTTGGAGGTCTGGATCGTTGGCGACAGGGGACGTGAACTAATCCCTAAAGGAAGTCCATTCCCAGTATTTACCACAAAACGGAGCTATATCGATAGGAATCAATTTGCTTCGCGACCTCTTCGGTTCAGATGATCTATGAACGCTCGATCGTAGTTCAACCGTAGAATCGAGGGCGTGCAACGCATCGAGAAATTTGCCTCGTTCGTCATAGAATGTGTTAGTTGCCTCACCAATGAAGTCCGCCTCGAAATAATTGATGCCGGCTGTCTTGTCGGATTTCAACCTCAGAATGGACTTATGACGATCTTCGATGATACTCCACTTCTTCTCGAGCCCGGCCAGATGAGATTCGATTACCCCTTTCGATGATTGTCCACCCTTCTTCTTGAGGTTGATGAACGCGCGCGACAGAAGATCCTGATCCTTGAGTTGCTTAGCGATGAGATCTTCCATCATGAACAAAACCGCGACACGTCGTTGATCAAGAATCCTAGAAAGAAGGGCTGCTGCAGTGAGAGGTGCAGATCGAGCACAGAAAATTCGCGACTCGAATGGAACGAGCAAGAGCGAGCGAGAAAGCGTCTACCGTCGACGCGCATGTCGGATTTTAGTTGCGAGTGCGAGAGAGAAAGAAGCGTGAGCAGCTGATCCGCGATTTACACGTGAGCGACGAGAGTGAGCGAAAGAGTGAGAGCACCGCTTACGTGCGCGTCGGATAGGAGCCACGTGCGAGAGGGAGAGAGAGAGAAAGAGAGAGAGAGAGGGAGAGAAGATAGCGTTAATAACTGGATCGCTATTGGAACACAACCTCAGAAATGAAAACAAGGAACTTTCGGCTGATCACACACGCACAGACACGCACGAACTCGAAGACAAAGAGCCGTTGCGAATTTAAACGATCGACAACCGTTAAAACGAAAACGTTTGGAGTGTTTTCTGCGTGAAACGTTAACGGATAAGCACAATTCATAAGGCGTTGGAATCACAGATCGCACTTGATTCGTAGAGTACACGATGCCTGAAATCCGGTTCGAAGGACCAGAAATGTACAGAATTGATGTAATAGGATGGATAGGATCCAGGCGTGGAGGGTCAACTGATCGGTATACCTCGCTCAGCTCAACAAAACTGTATTTAACATCTCAATACTCAACAAAGAAACTAGAAAAATGAAAGTCTATACATTGAAAAGAGCACGTGTGTTCTCATTCGCGTCTCGTAGCTCACTCACTCTCGGAACGAGCGTTAGACATAAGAGTACTTCATAATACATACAATAACACATAGTAATTAAATGTACAGAACAGAATATAGATGAAATATAGTACAAATATATACTTATAGATTATATAGATTACAATATAGAATACATTATAGTTACATTAAAATATTAAATATAGTTCTTAATTCTTTTTTGTTTTTCGTGCAGATTTTCTGAGTGTCATGTATTTCAACAAAGCTTGTTGAAGTACTACGTCTCGCCGTCTTCTGACGTCCTTCCCAAATAAAATACAGGGTGTCCCAAAATTCCTCCGACACCCGAAAATGAGAGGTTCTTTGGGTCATTTGAAGCGACATTTTCCTGTACAAAAATGGCGTCCGCGGCTTTGTTTAGGAGTTATTAACGAAAACCACGGACCAATCAGAGCGCGCCCTGGACCGCCGCGCCGCGCCGCGCCAGCAGCAAAGCGTTGGTGAAACGCCGTGACATCGCAACGAACAAGAGTTTCTCGAATATGTGAATGCTCTCCGATTTCAATGAGCTTTGGATATGTGGTCAAACCATTATTCTGAACAACATTTCTCTTTAGAATTTTTGACTGTCGGTTTTAGTTTACGAGATTAGCGCGAGGAACTTTACTTGTTAGTTCATTATGGGTGTTCATGATAGCGGGCCCGGCTTGCTAATATCTCCGAAACTACAGCCGACAGTGAACCATTTAAAAGGAAAAAGATATTTAAAACGTCGAGCTGTATAACATTATTTCAAGGTCATTGAAATCGGTGAGGACCCGCGTCATTTTTACCCGACTTACGACAACTTTACCCGAACGAGAGAAGAAGCAGAAACTGATTGTTTTAAAAACTCACTTATTCGGCCATAAATCCATTTGCTGCTTCGAAGTGTGTGTCACTGGGTCACTCGGTGACGAACTGCATAGATGCATTCAGGTATACGGCAGTACCGAAAGCCAAGGGACGTACGGCCATGTCGACGAACTGCACATCTGGTGTTAGATAGTTGGTATACTACAGCCTAAGACCTACGGGATGCGCGGTCAAGTCAAAGAATCGGATGTTTATTTCACATAGATGCCTTGAATTTTTTGCACACTCATGATCACTGTTCACACATTTGTCAACGCATGGTTATGCACTAATAACAATTGAGATATCCGTTGTAGTGCAGCACAAATCACAAAAATCCGGTAATGTGATCACTACACCAATGTATTATTTTCCACTTGTCAAAATCATTACAGTAAGATCCAAATATCTGTATGGCTTCTGTTCCTTGTAATAGTAGTAACCGGTTTCCATTTTGCATAAATATCCACAGTCTAGTGACTACTTTAAATATCACTATCAAAAACACACCTAATACCAACCATTAGCTTTGAATTGACAAGTCTTTGGAGATGTTCTCTCTGCCGCGGCTCGGACGACACTGATTGTACGACGGGACGGTTATACGAAAAACAGAATACGAGACACAGGGTACGCAGAGTAGATGGGTAAAACGTATTCGTTTATGTTCGACAAAAATTTATACGACGAACAAAGATAATTTTTACTATTCACAGCGGATTTATTTGAACTTCGAATAATTTTTTAATCTTTTACGTTTATCTTCTATTTCAAGGCTTCGAATAACTCTTCGTATAACTTTTGCGAACTTGAATAAACGCATTACCGAGCGTCGAGCTCCGAACATCAAAGACTCAGCGATTGACAAACGGCATACAATCAATACAATGTAAGCAGATGGGGAATCATGCACGAATGAAAGTTTACACTTCTATATTTTTCCATATACCATCACAAAATTATTACGAACGAATTGAGGTGCATTTTCTAATGAAAATGAGTTCAAACTTAAATGTTATGGAACAATTTTTATTGATTTGTAACGTTATGATAAAAATCATAATCTTACCCAGATAGCGGCCGAATGTCCGATGTACGTCCAATGGACGTCCGTGCTATCTGGGTATTGAAAAAAATAGTCCAAACGATGTCGTGTTTGGACTCATTTTCAACAGGATAATCTCTACTACTTATTCGTATCAAAAATATAAAAGTTTGTCAGTCGCTGGGTCTATGCACTATAGCATCGAGACTTTTGGAGGAACCATTTGGGAATCGATACTTCTCGATACCTACAGTATATTTGTTATTTATTATTGTTTCGAGGCGTGTGATATCAATACCAGCCAGTGTTCATTTTAGCAATACTTATATCAAATGTAAATACGAAGCACTTAAATATTTTCTTATATTGATCCTAAAGTTGCAAATTACCACATTAACTTTTTGTTACGTTACGTTACGTTACGTACTTTCGTGTTTAACGTTTCGATCTTACTTCAAATCATTTTCAAAAAATAATTGCGTCTCTAAATTATTACATGTTATGATATTATACTACATGTTAAACGAGATTAATGAAACTTTACCCACATGCTTTGTGAAAAACTTTGTGAAAGAATTTTTAAATTCATTGAAACAGTGAAACACGCGTTGATTTCATGCCGGTAAACAAGACATTGAGGGTTCATTCCGTTTCACGCTTCAAGCGCATGTATCGCATAGAGAAGTGTTCCGTTGCATTCAATGTGCGCATCAGAACTGCATCAGAACGCTCAGAATTCCCTAGATCCCCACCACTTCTCGCGCATTAACATCGCATCAGCTACCACAGCTCAGAAGTGAAGCGTTTGATGCGAAGTCGATGCATCAGTGGTTGTTAGCGGCAATTTTAAAAAATCAAATTTGATGTGAAGCTGGGCACGAGAAAATATAAACGAAACGGAACGATGTCAATGCGCGCATCGCATTGAAAGCGATCTATGCGCTTGACGCGTGAAACGGAATGAACCCTGAGGCAACGTGAACATTTGGAAAGAACGAATCACCAAGCACTTACACATACGTGCTAAACCATTCAAAAATTACTTGAGTATCAAATTGCTTAAAACTCATGAGATAAACTAATATCATACCCATCACTAGGTGATACGCCGCGCCGCACAGTGGTCCGGATGGAGAAATTCAGTGACATTTTGTTATAACTTTCGAATCATTAGAGATATAGCAATGAAACTATCACTAAAAATATTTAAAAATAGTAATTGTTAACTATAGGTTGTGACGTGGCATGTTTGCCGACGTCTCTCCGAACCCTTAGAGGAAGACCGGATCACCTCGAGCAGTGCCGAAACGAAAGGGCCGCCGGTCGTTGCGATTACTCTCCCTGGGAAAATCTGAGTACGAGGGGTGGATATTTAACGCGTTTTAAACGTCGCGCCTGTGGGCGCGACGCGGAGTTTCAGGGCTGTAGCCGGACTCCAGTGAGGAGCCCAGTACCTATTTCCGACCACCAATTTGCGAAATAACCTCGAGACGAGGCGCTCGAAGGACCTATCGCGGACGAGGAGCCCTACCGATCATGCTGAGATTGCGTCGAGCCCGGTTCAACAAGCCTGGAGAAGTCGGCGAATTCCTCATCCGGAGGAATTGCGAGGAAACCGCCGGAGCGGATTGTACCCACCTCGAGAGGCACCGTGAAGCTAGCCGGAACATCGTCTCCGAGGAATCTGCAAATTGCTGGAGACCAGAGGGCTACCAATCGAGATACGTCCCTGCCGCGAGAACCTCTGCGATAGGCCCGAGCGCCGCACCGGCGGAAATAGTTGAGGAAGCCGGGAGATGTCCCACTTCCGCGTTCCCGAGCTGACGCGAATTAGGGCACTGTGTCGCAGGACGTTGTCGCGAGTAGAATTACTGTTGACGATCAAGTATTTTGCACTTGCCGGAATCGAGGAATTGCCGATTTGGTACCTGCCGGTCAGGTTTATGCGCTCTGATTTTGTGAATTGTTCGTGTTGAGTCGGGGCGTGTTTGCGGGCACCGAATTTCGCGTCGCGAACCACACGTCCGCCTGCATAGCCGGGAAATGTGTAAAAGTGCACGCGGCGCATCGAGGCGGCCGTTAGTCGTCATGTTGCCGATAATATTCCGCTCAAGGGAATACGGGACGTGCCGAATTATTAGGAAAAATATCGTTCATCATCGGTACAGCCCACGGTGGGACGACCCGACGTGCCAGTTTCGTTTCTTTCTTCGACTTTGCCGGCTCCTGCCGACAGTTCGTGACCATCTGTCTCTAATAAAGTCTGTTTTGCCGAATTCTCGTGTCTAATTTCCCTGTGAGGAACGTTCCTGCCGCGGGGAATGCCCCGTCCTTTCCTCCCGTAGAACCCTCGACCTGTTTGCGAGCTATTCACGGTAATCGCACGGTTCTCGTGGCTTCGGAGATCGCTCTCGCAATTCGTGTCGTTTCCGAGTTGTTCGCGTGACATATCAACGCACCTGGCGCCCGAATTTTCCGTTGTTATCGTTGGAAAAGTGAGCTGATTCCGAAGCTACGGACCACGTGTCGCGCGGCCGCGTGTGGCCTGGCTAAAAGGCCTATTAAAGACCCATAGTCGCCCTGTTTTTCGGTCTCGGAAAATAGCATTTGTTAAACAATATTTTTTAATTAATTTCCCTTGATATTTTTTTATTGAAAATAAGATTGTTTAAATGTAAGTTTGCAAACTATTTTTTCTAATAATTTATAATAATTAAAATTTTTTTAGCATTCCGGATCAAGAAATTCAGTGACATTTTTTGATAACTTTTGTAAAAGTTATAGGGATGAAATGTTTATTGCAAAGTATGAAAAAATAATGACTTGTTAATGATAAATAATTTAATATGTTTAGTATTTGTTTAATTATTTTTATTAACATTTTACTTACTTTATCGGGTGATTTACTTAAACCTATGATACAGTTTAAACATTAATAACTTACGTGGATGAACGATGTTGGTAGTGTAGAGACCAGTCAAGGAAACTCGAAGTCATTAAAAATAAGCAAACGTTAAGAAAACAGCTGAACACGATTTATGGTGTGCGTGACCAGACAAAGCAATTTTTGAGAGAACTGTTTAGTTTCAGAGTTTGCCAAGGTTTTAGCTTTCGTTAGTCACAGTCTCAATAGCGCATACGGATACCATAAATCGTGAAGAACCGAAGGATCTTTCGACGAAAGGACAGCGGACGCCCGCATCCGGAAAGCCCCACGTGCGTAAGGTCTTGAGGAAACCAGTGTAGTTGGAAGGGATTTTTCCCTTCCCCCGAAAAACGAAGTTAGGATAAAAAAACGAGGCGACTCGGACTCTTGGTCAGTTGTCTCAGAAGAGTCACCCGTAAATTTGTAAACTTGTTATACAGGTGTAAAAATAAATAGAGTACAACGAAACATATCGTGTTATTAAGAACCACGCTACAGTAGTAAATCGTGCATAACTATACAGGGTGTCCCAAAATTCCCTCAGCATCGGGAAATGGGAGGTTCCTTGGGTCATTTCAAGCACCATTTTCCTTTACGAAAATGTCATCCGAGGCTTCGTTAAGGAGTTATTAACGAAAAACACGGACCAATCAGAGCGCGAGCTAGACGCGTATTGTATCGTTCCGCGCCGCGTGCCATCAGCTGAGCGTTGGTCGCACGCCGCGATGTTGTACCGAACAAGAGTTTCTCGATGATGTAAATCCTCTCCGATTTCGATGAGCTTCGGACACGTTCTCAAGACCACGATTCTGAACAACATTTCCCTTTACAGTTTTTGTCTGCCGGCATTAGTTTAGGAAATAATAGTGCAAAAACTAGTGATTGAAAACGAATCGATGTACCAATATCTTATCCGATTCCGATGAAATTTTGATACGTTGTCAAGTCCACGATTCTGAACAACATTTCCCTTTACAGTTTTTGTTTGTCGGCATTAGTTTAGGAAATATTCTAACAATATTTAATTGAAAATCAGTCGATGTACCAATATCTTATCCGATTCCGATGAAATTTTGATACGTTGTCAAGTCCACGATTCTGAACAACATTTCCCTTTACAGTTTTTGTCTGCCGGCATTAGTTTACGAAATAATAGTGCAAAAATTAGTGATTGAAAATCGATCGATGTAAAAAATCTATGTTAATCAGATATTTAATTCGTGGAATTTATAACATATTGTATCTCAACGTGATCGAAATCGGTGAGGACCCACATCATCGGCAACTTTACCCGAACTAGAGAAAAAGTATAAATTGATTAACTTAAAAACTAACCTATTCAGTCGTTAATCTATTTGCATGTTACACCAGTGAAGCACGATACACCACACTTTCACACAATTGCTCAACACTACAAGTAGCACACTTTTCGAACTCGAAACGATAGCAAACGAAATTCCATACTTCGACGCGGCGCGGGAAAAGTTCCGTGTTCTTCGCGATTTCGCACGAAACTGTGCTCTCCCCGCGTGTAATGTTGTCGACGAAGGCAGATTGTTCGAAACAAATGAAATCGTTGCCTTGAAGACATGCATCCACAATACAATAATAAAGTCTGAAATTTTTATTGCTTTAGGCTAGCCTAATTTGGCTGTTAGGCTCTAATGGGGCATGTAACGCGTATGAGGCTCGACATTTTTTCAATTAGGCTAGCCTAATGCAATAAAAATTTCACTTTATTATTGTATTGTAGAGGTTCTCGTCCATGGCTTCGTTCTATGATTCTCGAAAAATCAATATTACCATATGATTCGCGAAAAATCAATATCTTCAAGGCAACGATTTCATTTGTTTCAAACAATCTGCCTTCATCGCAACATTGTTTGAGAGCACAGTTTCGCGCGAAATCGCGAAGAACACGGGACTCTTTCCGCGCCGCGTCGGAGTATGGAATTTCGTTTGCTATCGTCTCGAGTTCGAAAAGTGTGCTACGTGTAGTGAGGAGCAATTGTGTGAAAGTGTGGTGTATCGTGCTTCACTGGTGTAACATGCAAATGGATTAACGACTAAATAGGTTAGTTTTTAAGTTAATCAATTTATGCTTTTTCTCTAGTTCGGGTAAAATTGCCGATGATGTGGGTCCTCACCGATTTCGATCACGTTGAGATACAATATGTTATAAATTCCACGAATTAAATATCTGATTAACATAGATTTTTTACATCGATCGATTTTCAATCACTAATTTTTGCACTATTATTTCGTAAACTAATGCCGGCAGACAAAAACTGTAAAGGGAAATGTTGTTCAGAATCGTGGACTTGACAACGTATCAAAATTTCATCGGAATCGGATAAGATATTGGTACATCGACTGATTTTCAATTAAATATTGTTAGAATATTTCCTAAACTAATGCCGACAAACAAAAACTGTAAAGGGAAATGTTGTTCAGAATCGTGGACTTGACAACGTATCAAAATTTCATCGGAATCGGATAAGATATTGGTACATCGATTCGTTTTCAATCACTAGTTTTTGCACTATTATTTCCTAAACTAATGCCGGCAGACAAAAACTGTAAAGGGAAATGTTGTTCAGAATCGTGGTCTTGAGAACGTGTCCGAAGCTCATCGAAATCGGAGAGGATTTACATAATCGAGAAACTCTTGTTCGGTACAACATCGCGGCGTGCGACCAACGCTCAGCTGATGGCACGCGGCGCGGAACGATACAATACGCGTCTAGCTCGCGCTCTGATTGGTCCGTGTTTTTCGTTAATAACTCCTTAACGAAGCCTCGGATGACATTTTCGTAAAGGAAAATGGTGCTTGAAATGACCCAAGGAACCTCCCATTTCCCGATGCTGAGGGAATTTTGGGACACCCTGTATAGAGAAAAGTGTACTGGACATAGTACAATTTATATTCATACGATGCAATTTGGAACTTAAAAGATATTCCTTATTAAAAATTAGGAATTTTGACAATTTCCTTGCCTTCACTGTGCATTATTTTGTTAATACATTATATACATCAATTTTTACTTGTCAGTTTAAATTCTTATCGTAACGGAATTCTCTTCATTTTGAAAGAAGAACAGAGAAAATATATTAAACAGGTGAGCCAGGGTCCGTCTCGTCCGGTCGTTCGAGAACGAATGAATTTTGTGCGCTTTCGACTGTCGAATATTCGCCTTCGACAGTCGGTTGTTTAACGGCCGACGATCGCCCTCGGAACCGATCTTCCAGTGTTGCTCTGCGGTTTCCGAAGACGATCGTCGCCGCGCATACAATGTATGTTGGCGGTCCAACGGCGTGCTCGTTGGACGGGCCGCCACAGGATCTTTCTTTTGCGAAAAAAACTATTTTTATAATGCCCAAATTTAAGTGTTCGTTACGATTACAATTTTTATTATATTTTATTAATTTCTTTATTTTCGCGGTAGACGGATATTTAGGAAGCAATACAAACTTTGTACATGTCAATATGTGTTCTGCCTCGACCGGATGTCGGAGGCACCTGAGGAACACCTTGCCTGAAAAGCAAGGAGAAGGTTGAGAGAATGATGAAGTTGTGTCACTGATGTTCACACTGTACTTTATTAAAATAAAATAGTCGACTCGTTTCGCGACCGCGAGTTGATTAAACGGAATCGGAAATCTTGAGTCGTGCTTGGTTTTGCCTGCAGAATGCGATGCACTATCTTGCGCGGTTCTTGCAATGAGTACCGCCGCGGTCGGAGATCTTGAGCGCGTTCGAGGGGATACCTTCTCGCGAGACAAGGCACGCAACACGACGACGCGAGTAAATGAATCGAACGGTCGAGGAAACGACCGATCATGTCGTTAAAGAAATTAATTGAACGCAGAATTAAAACTTGAGATTGAACGGAATGAACAATTGAAGGCGAACAAGAACCGAATGAATTTGAATGCGTAGAAGGCACCGCAGGTGTCTTAAATAACGACGATTAACGGGAAAAAAGGGCGAGTCCTGATTGGTGCTCGGGGATCGCATGATCTTGTCCATATAGACTTTGAAGGATTCAAACGGTGAAACTCGGCTAGTCAAATCAACTTCTATTGTTAAGCGGCGTCAAGCGACAGCGACTTGCGATCTATCCGCGTGTTTACGTGTGAGGCATAACGGTTAACAAAGATATCACCAATATCTACGGCAGAGACCGAATTTCACTGTTTGAATTCGGAACAATATGAAAAAGTTCATTTTTCGACAAAATGTCACTCAATTTCTCAATCCGGACCACTGTGCGCCGCGACGACGCGACATCGCAACGAACAAGAGAAAGAGCAGAAACTGAAGAGCAGATATTGAATTAAAAACTCACTTATTCAGTAGTAAATCCACTTGCTGCTTCGAAATGTGTCATTGGGTTACGCAAGGAAAAGTTTACCCTACTTCTGCACTTCTATCGAACGAATTGCATTAGCAATCAATGAAGGATTCAATTTCCAATGAAAGTTTCCACTGAAAGTTTCCACTGAATGAAATCGTACAATTACTAAATTCGGATTTCAGGGTGGTGTAATCCAAGGATCTCTCCTCGCTATGGAACTGATGCGCAATGACAAAGGTGGAAAGGGTGGTGTTCTCGTAAACATTGCGTCCATCGTAGCTCTCGAAGTCGT
The DNA here is from genome assembly GCA_963971365.1 of Lasioglossum villosulum. Classification (NCBI taxonomy): domain Eukaryota; kingdom Metazoa; phylum Arthropoda; class Insecta; order Hymenoptera; family Halictidae; genus Lasioglossum; species Lasioglossum villosulum. The sequence goes on along the minus strand of OZ020502.1, from coordinate 11,196,420 downwards.
CAAAGATTGGCCAGTTTACTGTTCCAGCAAGCACCAAGTGCTTGTATTCAGTCGTTGCCTTGATGTAAATTAATTAAAACGCACAATATTTAACAAACCACGTCATTTCGATCTTCATTAAAATTTGATTCTTTTAGAGATGGTACGAGCAAACCGGTGTCCGTGTCCTCATACTGTGCCCTGGTGTCACAACAACCAACTTGTTCGATAACCTGGAGTCGGTTACGCTTGACTTTATCGACGGAAAGCATATGATGGAGGAGTTTGAAATGATTCCCACCCAGGGGTGAGTTAGTTGCATTTTAATCAATTTAAATGAATTTTAGCACTTTCTGATCAGACATAAAAACAAGTTTTAATTGCAACGTATTCAAGTTAACAAAATTTTATCAGAAGGTTTAAAAGCTCCATAAAACCAATGTAATTTATGGGACGAAATAAACATTGAAAATTTGTTCAACTCAAAAATTCATTCTATAATATGTTCAAATAATTTCGTCACCCATATATGGTAGACACAAACACGAAGATTAAAAAGCGATGATTACTTGAAGGATTTTTCTTTTCACATACTTCTGATATAACGATATGAATGTTGCTTATCATTTTTTGTTTGTTTTCCCAGACCCGAGAATGTGGCGGAAGCAATGGTTTTACTGATTCAGAAAGGTAAGAATGGATCTGTTTGGGTCACCGAAGCAGGAAACCCACCATACGCTGTCGAATTCCCACCAATCAAGAGGGTAGAACTTAATTTATGAAAACAGATCTTCGTTATAACAAAAACTGAGGAATTTTGATTTTAAATCGTTGTTGAAACTTTGAAACATGTATTTTAAAATTCTTTATTAAATAATTCTTCAGCAATTACAACATTTTCTGTCAGCTCATTGTCTGTTTCGATCTTCGTTGGTTTCCGGCAAACGATAACTTGAACTCACGATCGCGAAATAGCAAAAGGATGAAAATCAGGGCTGCCGTTGAACTCGCAAATGCGAGCCGAGTTCGAGTCGAGTCGAACCGAGACTCGACTGGTCGAGCCGAGTCGAGTACTCGCACGAAGCGAGCTACACGCACGACGTCATCGGCTCGCATCGTCTTGCGAGTACTCGACTCGGCTCGATCAATCCAATCGAGCTTAGCTGGGCTCGCTGGCTCGCACCGAGCCACAGTGGTCTGGAGACCCCGGTTTTGTGGCCAAAATTCAATTTTTCAACTTTAATATATTGAAAAAATTGTTTTCCTATAAAGTAACAACCCTTCAAAGCTCCCAAATCCAAAATATTATTCATTTTAAATAATTCTGTAATGAGATACAGCGTTCTAAAGACAAAGTCAGAAAATTCGATGTAAAATATAAAGTTTTAGATTTTAATCATCAAATATCAGAAAACAGATTTTAATGATGGTTTCATATATGTTAGTAAGCGCATTTCAAAGATTTAATCCAATTTTAAGCATTGTTTAGCCCATACACGAATAGCGTAAATTAATATAATTTCAAAACTTTGAAAAGAATTACACAAAAACGCTTCAGAGTGTCAAGCATTAGACTAGGTTTATATGAAAGCTTGAACATTTAAGAAAAGCATGTAAATTTTAACTGCAACCTTCCGAAACCTTAAACTATAAACGGATTTTAACAAATACGGGCCCGTGGTTAATTAACGCGTGGATACGCAGTTCCACTTGAATCTTGCATAGCCGCTTGGAATTACAATGTATGTACGTGTTTTCTCTGCGTCAGTCAGAAACGCCGAAAATTCCTCGTTACTAGATTTCATATAATTCTATGAAGAATTCAATCTCAGCTATTTTGCCGCGATTTCTAGACAATAATATGCATTGTGAGATTTTTACGATTTTAAGATTTAACACGATTTTAAATATTTCCGATGATCTGACAAAAAAATGTTTCCAACGAAAGTTTATCAGGATTCACATTTCTACAAATTTCCACACAAAAAATTAAAGAAAAATTTGTTTTTTTTATACAAAATGAAGATCACCTCAATTTTTTAAATATTAATTGTGACGTGGCGTTTTAACCAACGTCCTCCGGTACCGAATAACGGAATACCGGGTCAGTTGCCGCTGCCCGAAATCGAGGCGAATATTGGCGAGCGCTCTCCCTGGGCACGAACGGGACCCATGAGCGACTTTTTCATATTTTTAAGCGTCGCGCCAACTTGCGCGACGCACATTGGCAGGACCGTCACCGGGTCCCGAAGGGACCCGGAACACTTTTCCCCACGGAGGAATCGAACGCGAGAGGCGCCGGCGAAAGAACGAGTTACCGAAGGATCGACAAGGCCCAGGACGAACAACCTGGAGACGCCGCCAAGGAGCTGGAACGGCCAAAAAGATATCTCAGCCAGTTTGGCGTCGCCTCAACCGGGAAGCAACATGGGCCTCTGCCGGATTGGCCAACGTCGATCGCCTCAGAAAGAAGCAGCGAATCCACGCCAGCGCTGCTGGAGTAACGGCCAATCGCCGGACGCCAGGGACCGCCGTGCAGAGCGAGGCCCTTGCCGAAATTCGGACCGAGATAGGGCGAAGCGTTCCGCGGGGAAAAGCGTGCGGAAAGGGGGGACGCCTCACTTCCGCGTTCCCGAGCCAACGCGTAGAGAATGCCACTCTCGTTAGACATTGTCGCGACAGGCGCTATTAAAACTCGTGATTAAGGATAATCCTTGGCGACGCACGCTGCCGGGAAAGATCGAAGCGAAACATCTTTCGCAGACCAGCGAACCCTTGTGGTAAGTTTTTGTCGGATTCTCCTTATTTAATGAGTGATTTCTATTTCGCGTTGGCTCGGTGTGCATGACGGGTTCGCGAACGCATCGCGGGAATTCGGCATCGTTTTGCGGTTGCCGGCTGCAGCCAGTCCGCGAGCGAAGTCAACGGCCGAGCGGAGGACGCGCGGGGAAGATTATTTTGCGAGGGCAGAGCCCTATATTTCGGTTTTTCGAGGATCCGCGCGTCTCTGTAATTACCACGTCAACCTCGTGTCGTCCCACGGTGGGACGTCGCCACGTGCTCGCGCCGCATTCGCGTAATTAGTATCGGTAACGAGGAGTCAATCGAAACGCGTATTCCATCGGAATCTGGGCGTGAAACGCGTGAATCGCGTACGCTAACGCTTCCATGGCGTGCTGCCGGGTTCGACGCGATTCCGGAGAAGTTCGGAAGGACAAGGCGCGCGGGCGACCACCATCCGTCGTCGAGAAATTGTTAAACGCGCCGGTTAACCGTATCAACGCTGCCGGTGTCGACCGGCAGCGCGATTATACCGTCGGTCGTCAATAAATTCTGATTGACCAAATTTCATTGAGTCTTGATTTCGTGAGATACCTTCCCGACGCGGGGAACGCCTCGCCGGCGTTCTGCGTAGTATCCTGGACCCGTTCGCGTAAAATTCCCGCGCGGCCGAACGCGGCCCGGCTTCCTAGCTTATAAATACCCGGTGTCGTCGGAGTTTTCTCCCTTCTGGCGGTGACAGTTTGGTAGACGACGTGACATAACATATATTTTTTACTTCATGCTGTTCTAACTGGTATCAAGACGAATCCAGCGACCTATAATAATATAAAATTAAAACGTAAAAAAGTTTTAAAAAAGTTGTAATAAGTGTGACTTCTTTTGTATTTGTAAGAATGTGTCTGTACTATTATTGTTAATATTGTTATTATTGTAACGGTTCTAGTTTCCCTGTAGGCGCTTCCTCGTGATAGCTCGTCGAGCCGGGGTTCGTTGTGAGGAAGCGGTCGGGACGGTGATTGACGAGGTGCGTTCGGTAAATAATAAGACGTCGAGTTGTGTCAAAGGCGTCTCGCTGCGTAGTGCGGCGGGGGAGACCTCGGGGCGGTGTTCGCGGTGCGGAGGTGCGCGGTCCCGGTTTCGGTGCTCTCTAGTGGGAGGACGGAGTGTTCGCGGTCCCGGCGAAAGGGTTCATCGAGGTCTTGTTAGGGATGATATCGCCTTGCAGCGGTGGGTACGGTGGTGCGGAGCGGGATCTAGCGTGTATCGCCTCACGGCGACGGGAGTGTTTCGCCTCACAGCGAAAGGTACGGTAGGGCGGCGTGGGGTCTGGAGTGCATCGCCTCACGGCGATGGGGGTGTATCGCCTCACAGCGATGGGAGTGTTTCGCCTCACAGCGAAAGGTACGGTGTTGCGGAGTGGAGTTTAGAGTGTATCGCCTCGCAGCGAAAGGTACGGTGGCATGGAGCGGAAGTCTGGAGTGTATCGCCTCACAGCGAAAGGTACGGTAGTGCGGAGCGGGAGCTAGAGTGTATCGCCTCACAGCGATGGGAGGGTTTCGCCTCACAGCGAAAGGTACGGTGGTGCGGAGCGGAAGCTAGAATGTATCGCCTCACAGCGATGGGAGGGTTTCGCCTCACAGCGAGAGGTACGGTGGTGCGGAGCGGGAGCTAGAGTGTATCGCCTCACAGCGATGGAAGGGTTTCGCCTCGCAGCGAAAGGTATGGTAGAGCGGAGTAAGAATTTGTAGAGAGTATACCTATGTCCCGTAGATGATACTTGAGGTTCGTCGTCCCAACGAAAGGATCCTAACAACTAGTACTGTCCCAGTAGGCGAGCTGCAGGTGGTCTATCACTTCCCAGTGATCGGACTAGAGTAATTTCCGTAGATTTTGATGGGGCTTTTATATGGTTTATTTGGAGGTGAGGAGTGGTGGTGCGGTAAGGTGTCGAGGGTAGTTTTTCTGTATTTGGGTTTTTCGGTAACCGTACTGTTTTCGGTGCGGAAGGTTAAGGGGACGGAGTGTCGGTTACTCTTTTAAATCGGCGCGCTCCGTGGCCCGTTCGGCCATCTTCGGTATCGGTCGGCGGGGTTCGCGGCATGTGTACTTCGTAACAGCACTGCTCGTTGCAGGTCTGTTACACCCCCCTCCTCCTTCGGGGCAGCGACAGCGAGACTAGTTTTATTCAGCTTTCCATATACATTATTTACATTTTAACGGAGGTTCTTACCGACTAATTTAACGGCTAATTAAACAATACACGTTTTCCTTATGTCGAGGTGTCCCACCTCTTTATTATAAGCAAATAATACAGGAAGTGAGGACGAGAGCAGGGGCTAGAATGTCCGGGGTGTGTGTTGTGCCGGTCCTCTGTGGATGTATCGGCGAATGTTTCCTCGGCGGTCGAACAGTAGTCGCCATCGTTCCCCGCTGGCCGTCACGCAGAAGTCCCCGGCGAATACAAATCTCACCGGTACTTCTACGCGCTGGCCCGTTGGCAGTATGTGCCATGTGGTGGCCCCGGTTGTCGTTTTTTCGGTGTATGGGATGGGGGGTAGGGCCTGTGTCGGGGTTTTGCTGCCTAGAATCTGCTCCGGTGTTTCTCCTGTGGGGGGGGGGGGGGTTTGTGGTTCTGGTGCGGGGGCTTCTCGGGGCAGTGGTTTGGCGGGTTCTGGTTCGGTTCGCTTGATGGTGATTTTCATACCGTCCGGTAACCACGCGACTGACCGGATTCGGGGGCCTGGTTTGGTGATGGCGGGGCGTCTTGGGTTGGTTTTTGGCACCCTTCTTGGCCGGGAGGTTGGGGTGCGTCCTGGTCGTGTCGGCTTTCGTCGTGCGATTTCCTCCATTGTTGGGGGCGTGGTTGCACGTGATTCCGGAGGCGTTCGGAGGTGCTCCGGTGTTGTCGGTGTTGCCGGCCTCTTGGGGTGTTTGTTTTGCGGTGGTGTGGGTGTTTCGTTCATCTCTGCCTCCAGTAGCTTCAGCATCTGCTCGTAGCTATCTTCCATGGTATTCCCTATGTTCTGGACAGCGCTTATGTTAATTATTTTCTTGGGGCGGCCTCGAAGGCGGGGTGCGGGATTGGTAGGTGGTGCTGGGTCTGGGTCTTCGCCGGGGTCTGGGTTTTCGTTTTCGCGTTCTTCTCGGGAGTTTCTCTGTTCTATGTCGGGTTCGGTCGCGGGTTTCAGGTCTTGAATGTGGATGTGCCGAATCCACCGTTTTTTTTCGTCGCGGAGGTCTACGATTACCGGTGATATTATTTTTTGAACTGTGTATGGCCCGTTATATTTTGGTGCTAGTTTGGCCGCGATGCCTGCTTCCTTGTTTGATAGTGTGTGTTCTTTTTTCCATACGCGCTCTCCTATTTTTGGCTTCCATTCGCGTCGTCGTAAATTGTAATAATGCTCTTGTCGTCCGAAGGCTTGAGCTAGGTGCAGCTTCGCAAGTTCCTGTGCATCCCGGAGGTTCCTCCATCTTTGACCCGGTGTAAGGGGGTTGCCTCCTTCTGTCGGTGGTTGTCCAGGGGTGCGCAATTCTCTTCCGGTGTTGAGATATGCGGGGGTGTATCCTGTTGCTTCGTGCCATGCTGTGTTAATGGCGAATCTGGCTTCTTCGATTTTTTCGTCCCAGCGGTTATGGTGATTGTCGGCGTGCTGGGCTATAATTGTTTTAACGACTTTGTTCGTCCTTTCCACTGGGTTGCAGTGGGGTGAATATGGCGGTGTTCGGCGGTGGCTGATGCCTGCCGTTTGTAGCAAGCTTGTGAATGGTGCCCCGATAAATTGTCGTCCATTGTCGGAAATGATTATTTGGGGTGCTCTGTGTCGCAGGATCACCTCTTTCCGTATCGCGTTGGTGACGGCAATGCTCGTGGCTTTCCTTAGCGGGATGAGTTCGACCCACTTGGTGAAACGGTCCAGGATGACAAGTAGCCAAATATGGCCTTGTCTTGAGCGGGGTAGAGGGCCGATCAGGTCGGCGGAGACGGTGTGCCATGGTTGATCTCCGGGGTTGGCGTGCAGCAGGCCGGACGGTTGGTGCGGGGGTGTTTTATATTTCTGGCAGCTCTGGCAGTTTCGGACGTATTGGGAGACCTGTCGGAACATTCCCGGCCAGTAGTATTTGTGAGCGATGCGTACGATTGTTTTCGTGATTCCGAGGTGTCCTGCGGTTGGGTCGTCGTGGTATTGGTGGAGTATTTCCTCTCGTTGGCTGGTGGGGACGCAGTTTTTCCACTCGGTGTCTGGTTCTGGTTCGTTAAAATCGAGTTGAGTTAGAATCCTTCGTTGTAGTTGATTGTTCCGTATCCGGTATTCTGGCCAGGCTGCTGGATTTTGTTTAACTGCTTCCGTCTTCTTGTTGTACCATGTATCTGTTTGTTTTTTTTTCTACTGTGTGTACTTCTGGTGTCGGCTTTATTCTGGATAGGGCGTCTGCTACGTAGTTTTGTTTTCCGGGTCGGTATTTAATATCAAAACTATATTGCTGCAGTTCCAGTGCCCATCTGGCGAGTCGGCCGGTTGGATTATCTATTTGCTGGAGCCAGCGTAGCGCCTGGTGGTCTGTGATGACCGTGAAATGGTACCCTTCTAAATATGCTTTCATTTTCCGGATGCCCCATATAACTGCGAGGCATTCCTTTTCCGTCGCACTGTAGTTTCTTTCTGTTGGTGTGAGTGTGTGGCTGGCGTATGCTATTACTCTTTCGTCGTTCTCGGGTCCCTGTGTGAGGACGATTCCTAGGCCGTAATCGCTGGCGTCGGTTTGTAGGGTGAAAGGTTCGTTAAAGTTCGGACAGGTGAGTATTGGTGCGGTGATTAGGCTGGATTTCATGGTCTGGAAGGCTCTCTCCTCGGCTTCTGTCCATGTCCACTTGGCGTTTTTCCGTGTTAGTCTGGTTAGCGGTTCCATGATTTCTGCGAAGTTCGGTATGAACCGCCGATACCATGAGGCCATTCCGTGGAAACGACGTACTTCCCGGAGTGTTTTTGGTGCCTGGAGCTGGGCGATGGCCTGTGTTTTGTCTGGGTCGGTTCGGATCCCTTCCTGGTCGACGATATGTCCGAGGTATCGGAGGCTGTCTACGCAGAATTTGCACTTCTCGGGGTTGAGTCGGAGGCTAGCAGTTCGCAAGCGGCGGAATACCTCTCGGAAGTGTTGCAGGTGCTCTTCGAATGTTTTACTTATGATGATGATGTCGTCCAAGTAAGCGAATGCATACGGTTCGAGTTCTGCGCTTATGATCTGGTCTAGTAGACGTTGGAAGGTGGCGGGTGCTGAGTGTAATCCGAACGGCATGACTGTAAAATGGAAGAGTCCTGTCCCAGGTACCGTAAATGCTGTGAGTGGTCTGCTGGCTTCTTCGAGTGGTATTTGCCAGTAACCGTTCTTGAGGTCTAGCGTTGTTAAAAATTTTGCTCCTCGTAGTTTGTCGAGGGTGGCCTGTATCTGTGGTAGCGGGTATGCGTCCTTCTCGGTTCGTTCGTTTAGTTTCCGGAAGTCGACGCAGAAACGGTGTTTCCCATCCTTCTTTTTAACTATCACCACCGGTGAGCTCCAAGGGCTGTTGGAGGGTTCAATTACCCCTTCTTGGAGCATCTTTTCCACCTCCTGATCTATTACAGCCTGCATGGCGGGGTTGCGGGGGCGGTACCTTTGTTTGATGGGCGTCACGTCCTTCAATTTGATCTGGTGGTGTGTGAGGGTGGTCCGTCCGGTGACTGTTTCGAATCGTTGCAATTCTTCTTCCAGGAATTTATTGAGCCGTGTTTGGTCGGTTTCCTGGGGTTTTCGGAGGTCTATTTGTAGGCATGGTTCGGTGAGGCAGGTGGCGGGCCAGGAGACGAGGTCTAGCGGTGGTTTCAATTCGATTTCGAGGGCAGCGATCGTCTGGATGTCGAGTAGTACTAGCGGTCTCATGTTTGGCAGGACGGTGAATTCTTGATTCCACTCGTACCCCTGGGTGCGGAATGGAATCCGGATGGTGCCTGCGGATTGCGTTGTTGACCCGTCGGCTAAGCTGATGCTGTTTTTCGGTGTTTCGGGGTGGATACCTTGTGTCAGGGCCCACTCTAGTACTTCTGCGTTGATGCACGATGTTTGTGCTCCTGTGTCCAGCAGTGCGTCGATTTGGTGCCCCAGTATCTCGATAGTGAGCATTGGTCTTGGATTGTAGCGTATTTGCTGGCGTATTGGCGGTTTTATTGTCGGGACCTCCAGTTGTTTTGTTGGGGCCCCTGTAGTCCGTTTCCCGAATTTTGGGGTGGGTGGCAATCGCGGGTTAGTGTTCCGTCGCGTCCGCATCTGGAGCAAAATTTCCTTCTTTCGTTGCGGCACTCGAAACGCGTGTGTCCGCGTTGTTTGCAGCGTCAGCAATGTGTTTCCGGGTTGTAAGGCGCAGTGTTGCGATTGGTCGGTCTCGTTGGTCGTGTTCCGGTTGTTTCGACCTGTGGTATGGCGGCGATGCTTGGGTTGTCGGTGTCTTCGGCGGTTTGTTCGGTGGCGGCGGCGATCGTGGTTCTCGTTCGCGTCGCTCGGTTTTTTTTCTCTTGGGCCCTTTCGATTCGCTGTACCTTCTTCAGGAGGCTGTCGGTATCGGTGATATCGTCCATGTCGATGAACATCGTATATTCCGGGGCCATGTTCTCATATATTATTTCCAGTTGATCTTCCTCTGGTATGGTGGCTCGTCGCATGAGGGTGAGTATCGCGTTTAGAAATAAATGAAACGGTTCCCCGGGCCGTTGCGTCCGGTCGCGCGCCTCTCGGTCCCGTTGTGCCTTGGAGCGGTTGGCCGAAAAAAAATTTATAAATTTTTCGGTGAACCCGTCGAATGTGGTTATATGCGCTTCGCCTCGGAGCAGTTCTGGTATTCCTTGGAGTAACTCTTTGTCCGCTAATTGGTATACTGCCTGTAGTTCCGCTATTCGTTCGATGAACGAGAAGGGATCTTTCCCGTCACTGATGCAGCTCCATTTCCTGATACGGTCGATCCTTTTGAGTGGGTCGGCTGTTGTTTCGTTGCTGGTGGAGGTGCCGGGCAGGTGCGTTGCGGTAGACAGGTACGTTGGCGTTTTCGGTTCTGTCATGTTGGCTACGTCGGGGGTTTGAGTGTCGTTGAGGTCGGTCCAGCGCTGAAGTAATTCGTCGGTGGTTCCGGTGGTCGGTAGTCGTAATCTGCGTAATTCGGCGATGATTCGTTGTTTTGTTGGGCGGAGAGTGTTCTTCCTCATTTATTTTCTTTGACTCGGCGCGCGTGCTGGCGCGTAGTATGGTGGTGCGTCCAGAGATGGCGCGCGTTGTTCGGTTTGCTCGCGTCCGCGATGGTTTGTTGATCTCCGTAGTTTGTCCTGTGACACGTGTTGTTGCCGGTCCGCGCGAGTGAGCGATGGCTTGTTAACCTCTATTGTGTCTTATTATTCGGAATTTTGTTTTGAACGCACCAGGTCCCTGTTCGGGCGCCATGTAACGGTTCTAGTTTCCCTGTAGGCGCTTCCTCGTGATAGCTCGTCGAGCCGGGGTTCGTTGTGAGGAAGCGGTCGGGACGGTGATTGACGAGGTGCGTTCGGTAAATAATAAGACGTCGAGTTGTGTCAAAGGCGTCTCGCTGCGTAGCGCGGCGGGGGAGACCTCGGGGCGGTGTTCGCGGTGCGGAGGTGCGCGGTCCCGGTTTCGGTGCTCTCTAGTGGGAGGACGGAGTGTTCGCGGTCCCGGCGAAAGGGTTCATCGGGGTCTTGTTAGGGATGATATCGCCTTGCAGCGGTGGGTACGGTGGTGCGGAGCGGGATCTAGCGTGTATCGCCTCACGGCGACGGGAGTGTTTCGCCTCACAGCGAAAGGTACGGTAGGGCGGCGTGGGGTCTGGAGTGCATCGCCTCACGGCGATGGGGGTGTATCGCCTCACAGCGATGGGAGTGTTTCGCCTCACAGCGAAAGGTACGGTGTTGCGGAGTGGAGTTTAGAGTGTATCGCCTCGCAGCGAAAGGTACGGTGGCATGGAGCGGAAGTCTGGAGTGTATCGCCTGTCACGTCGTCTATTTTTCGTGGCCGAAAAACAGAGCAACTACGGGTCTTTGATAGGCTTTACAGCCAGGCCACGCGCGGCCGCGCGACACGTGGTCCGCCCGCGACAAATAGTCCGTCGCCGCTTCGAAGTTCACTCGCTTCTTTACACGATTTTACGATAAAATTCGGGCGCCAGGCACGTGAACGTGCCACGCGAACAAGGCGAACACTCTATGAATCGCGAAGGCGGTTTCCGAAGCGACGGAGACTACACGAACACCTGAAATAGCTCGCGAACAGGCCGAGGGTTCTACGAAAGGAAAGGACGGGGCATCCCCCGCGGCAGGGACGTTTCTCACGGAAAAATTACTACAACGTTTTCGGCAATAAGGTCTTTATTGAACCGGTCTTGTACCGTCGGCAGGAGCCGACAGCGGTCAGAATTTGCCACGCGCGGCTTACATAATTTGCGGCAGGTGGTCGGTCGCGCGCGCGTTGTCCTCGCGTGGAATTTTCTCGTTCGCGCGTCGAGCTCCGTAGTCACAAGATTCCGCGAGGATATTACAAGCCTTAAAGGCACGAATCTACCGAGCCCCGATGTTATACGCGGCAATAATCGGCGACTGGCCAAAGGACGCGGCAAAGTAAGAAGAGAAAGAAAAACGATCGGGCACGTCGCGTCGTCCCACCGTGGACGGCACCGAGGATGAACGATATTTTTCCGAATTCGACACGTTTCGCCTTCCTCCGGATGGAAGGTTCTCGGCAACGTGGCTTTTCACGGCCGTCTCGACGCGCCGCGTACACTTTTCCACGTTTCCCGGCTACGCAGACGGACGCGTGACTACGACGCGAAAGTGTGATCCGCGAACACGCCCCGAGCCAACACGAACCGTTCACAAAATATCACACAGAACCTGACCGGCACTTACCAAATCGGCAATCGCAGGATACCTCGGGTTCCGGCAGTGCAAAATACTTTCGTGTTAGGCAATGATTAAATCGACTACTATGGTCAACGTCCTGCGGCACAGTGACCTACTTCGCGTCGGCTCGGGAACGCGGAAGTGGGGCGTCCCCCTACTCCCTCATCTAATTCCGACGGTGTGACGCTCGGGCCTATCGCAGGGGTTCTCGCGGCAGGGGCGCTTCTTAATTGGGGAGCCCCCTTGTCTTCGGCAATTTGTCGATCTCCGAAGACGGTGTTCTCTGATTTTCCGCCGCGCGCCTCGAGGTTGGTACGAGCCGGTCCGGCAGTCTGCTCGTGATCTAGTCCGGTTGAGGGGCTGACGGGACGGAGGGGGTGGTCATTTCCGATTCACGAGGTCCTCGTCCGCTCCTCCAGGCTTGCTGGCCTGGGCTCGCCCCAATCCCGACATGTTCGGTACGGCGTCGGTGCTGCGATAGGTCCTTTGAGTGCCTCGTCGCGAGGTATTTTCGCCAATTAGCTGTCGGAATTAGGTACCGGGTTCCTTCGTGGAGTCCGGCTACGATCCTGTAACTTTGCGTCGCGCTCAGTGGCGCGACGTTTAAAACGCGTTAATACTCTGCCACTGGTACTCGGATTTTCCCAGGGAGAGCGATCGCAACGGCCCTTTCGTTTCGGCACTGCTCGAGGTGACCCGGTCCTTCGTTAAGGGTTCGGAAAGACGTCGGCAAAACTTGCCACGTCACAACTCCTCCCCCCCCCGAAAGAGACCGGGTCTTACCGGTGGCAGTTACCGGTCAGGCAATTCGTGGGCTCGGTGGCGAACGCTCTTCCTCGGATGGTCCCTCGGTTACCCACAACTATCTAGAGACGCCCACGTATACAACATCACAAGTATAGACGAGTACTTACCTTTCCTTTGCTTGTAATCTTCGGGCGGGGTTTTCTTAATCGCGATCGGCATCTAATACATAACCCTACTTGTCGCTAAATCTTGTTACGCTTGACTCGGCGGGTAGGGTTTTCGAGGGTTAAATGAAGCTGTACTCCCTATTTTCACGGCACCCTTTTATTAACTTGTCCTCGCCTCGGCGGCCGACTTTTAACAAAAATACCCCTTATTGCGGGCGGCAGATTAATCTATATAAAAAAACTTGTCCCTTTTTACGGGTGGCAACAAAAAAATTATCCCTTTTTGTGGGCGGCATTTTAGTAAAAAAACAGAAACGAAATTATATTTTTATCCCTTTTTCGGGCGGCATGTTATTATAACGGAAGAAAAGAAACGAATACCCCTTCCTCGGGGGGGCCTTTTTCCGGCACGTCAACCGAACACCCCCTTTTTGGGACGCGGCAACCCGCACGTCGACGGCAAGGGAGGCGGTTATCTGCTTTGCGGCGACTTATTTGCCCCAGGGGTGGTGGGGCCCACCCGTCTTCCACGTTGCCCTTCAATCCGGGCAGTTCTTGACCGTGTAGGTGGGCCGCCCACACCGGTAACAGTAGTCCCACTTCTGTGGGGCTCGGCAAGTTGTGTGGGTGTGGTTTTTGTCGCCACAACGCCAACATCCCTGTTCCTCCTCCCTTCGCCGGCGAGTGAGGGTTCCCTTCCCTTTGGGGCCCGGGCGCTCTTTCCGGCCCATCTCCTTGGTGGCGGTAGTGGTGGCCGGTGCCTTTTTTTCCGCTGTCTCCGTGGGGGCGGTGGTCGTTGTTGGCGCCTTTGTTCCTGTGCTCTTCGGGAGGCTGGCGGCAGCTGGCGGTGCCTCCTCCTCGTAAACCGGCTTCAGCTTGCTGATAAGCCTTTCAAAGGACTCGTCGAAGCTGTCCCCGTCCTCCTTTTCCTCGCCCATTGCCCCCCGGCTGCCTCCGCCGATTCGTCCGCCGACAGGTAGATGGTTCCCCCATCGCTGACGATTTCGTATTCCTCGGGCCCCGGGGTCTCGCTCCTTGGCAGCGGCAGTATTATAGCCACCCCCTCCGTTTGGGTGGCTACGGTATGGGTGGTTGGCCTGGTGTTCATGCTGCTACTGGACATAGTCGGCGGCACGGCAAGTCGGCAGGGCGGTAAACCGGCGGGGCGGTCGGGCGGCAGGGCGGCGGGTCGGCAGATCAGCGGTTCGTCCTAGCGGCGACCGGTAGAGCGGCAGGGCGGCAGAGCGGCAGCTCGGCAATTCGGCTCTGTGGAAAACTGTTACTTTTAGCCCCCCTTATTTGGATGTTTGTGGGGGGAGTATGGTTTTAAATCGCTTATGTGGGCTTTGCCGAGATCGTTCCCGTTTGCCGTCGCTAGGCCGTATACTACGGGTGACAGTACTTTCGTGATCACGACCGGTCCCGTAAATTTCGGCGCTAATTTTGCCGCGAAATGTTTTGCCGCCGATGAGAGTACGTGTTGTCGCTTCATTACCCTATCCCCTACTTTATACGTCCGCTCGCGATGTCGCAAATTGTAATATCTTGACTGCCTATTGTACGCATCCTCGAGGTTTTCCAAGACCCACTGCCGTAACGTCGGCAATTGAGTTATACGTTTCTTCCACGTGTCATGGGAAGTGACCTCGAGGTCAATAGGCAGTTCCACGCCAGCTCGCACGCATTTCGCTAGGCGTGGTTCCCGCCCGAAGTTAAGGAACGCTGGAGAAGCCTGTAGCACGGAATGGTTCGCGGTATTATAGGCAAACCTTAGTTGCGGCAAGTTTAGGTCCCAATCTCTGTGATCCCTCTCAATGTACGACACGATCATTGTCTTCAGGACTCGATTTACTCGTTCGACGGGTTCGCCTGCGGGTGGTACGGAGGGATCGTGCTAATTTTAATCCCGTATTCCTTCGCCAGATCTTTCAGGCAGTTATTCGCGAATTCCGTGCCGTTGTCCGTTAACAGCACGTCTGGGGTTCCCCATCGGCAGAAGACTAACTCTTCAAGAGCCTCGGCAATTTTTGGACCAGTGGCCTTTCGGAGCGGCACGCACTCGATCCATTTGGTAAATAAATCTTGGATCACTAGGAGATAGACGTTTCGAGATCTGCTGGGAGGGAACGGGCCCATGATATCGGCAGCTACCACTGTCCAAGGCATATCGACTCTGCGCCGGTCCATCAGCCCTGGAGGGAGTGATTGCTCCACTTTAGTGCTCTGACAGGTGTTACAGCGTCTTACATATTCTACGGTTGTTCGGTACATGCCTGGCCAGTAGTAGCGGGCGGCAATGCGGTGATAAGTCTTCTCGACTCCTAAATGTCCCGCTTGCACGTTATCGTGTGCCTCCTGCAGAATCTCGGTTCTACGCTCCTCGGGAATTACTAATTTCCATTCATCCTTGTCGTTCCCTAGCGTTTCCGCTATTATCGGGTCTGTACGTCGGCAAAACAATTCTCCGTTCCGAATGGACCAGTCCTTATATTTTTCCGGGTCTCGCTCTACTTCCGCGAATCGTTCCTCGTACCACTTGGTACGAACCGCGGCCACGATGTGCTGTTCCCCCTTTCCAACATCCTCCCCCTCATGTACGCGAGAAAGGGCATCCGGCACCTTATTTAGGGTTCCCTGTCTGTAAACTACTTGGAAATCGTATTCCAGCAGCTGTAGGGCCCAACGCGCTAATCTCCCTGAGGGGTTCTGTAATTTTCTAAGCCACCGTAGGCTGTGGTGATCGGTAACCACCGTGAAGCTGTACCCCTCTAAATAAGGACGAAATTTCTGTACCGCCCAGACGATCGCGAGACATTCCAACTCGGTAGCGGAATATTTTCTCTCCGGCAACGTGAGAGACCTACTCGCGAACGCGATGACCCTCTCAATTCCCTCGACCTCCTGTGTCAGAACCGCGCCTAGTCCAACCGTGCTCGCATCCGTTTGTAGGGTAAATGGTGTCTCGAAATTTGGGCACGAGAGGGTAGGTGCTTCGGCAATGGCATCGCGGAGGGCCACGAAGGCGGCTTGTTGGCCGTCCTTCCATTCCCATTCGCGATCCTTCCTCAAGAGGTTATTTAGCGGTTCGGCAAGCGTGGCGAATCCCGGGATGAATCTCCTGTACCAGGAGGCCATCCCTAGGAATCGCCTCACCTGCTTAATCGTTTTAGGTGGTGGGTACGACAGAATTGGTTGAATTTTCTCCCCGTCCACCTTTAGCCCCTCTCGGCTCACCACGAAACCCAGATACCGTACTTCCTGTCGGCAAAACTCGCACTTCTCAGGGTTGATTATTAGACCGGCCTCTTTGATTTTATTTAATATTCTATCGAGCCACACTAGGTGCTCGGTAAACGTTTTGGTGACGATGATTATATCGTCCAAATACGCGAATGCATTTGGTTCCATTTCGGGACCTATTAGCCGGTCTAATAATCGCTGAAAAGTCGCGGGTGCCCCCGTTAACCCATACGGCATGCGGCGAAATTGGAACAGGCCTTTTCCCGGCACCGTAAAAGCTGTAATTTGCCGACTTTTTTCTTCCAACGGAATTTGGAAGTAAGCCTGACTGAGGTCGAGGGTCGAAATATATTTGGCCATTCGCAGCTTGTCTAAAATTTGCGTCATGAGCGGTAACGGGTACGCGTCTTTCCTCGAGACTTCGTTGACTTTCCGGAAGTCCAGGCAAAACCGGTATTTGCCGTTGGACTTTTTCACCATCACGATCGGACTCGACCAGGCACTTTGTGATGGCTCGATTATGCCGTCCGCCAATAAGGTGTCGACTTCCTTATATATGGCCTCCTGTACTTTCGGAGAGACGGCATAATAGCGCTGTTTTATTGGTGGGTGGTCGCCAACATCAATTTTGTGACTGATCAAGTTCGTCAGTCCGGTTACTTCTTTAAATTCCGGCAATGATGCCTCGAGGAATTGTTCTAGACGTTCCTTCTCGGCATCCGCTAAGGTTTGCAACCCACAGCATACGGTAGTCGAGGGTGTGTTAGTAAAGGGGAACTTCTCGTTCGGACGAGACGCAAAATACCATACGGCATTGTGGTATTCGGCTATTAGGCCGAATGTCGCGATAGAGTCCGTTCCCAACAAGAGGGGGCTCACGAGATTATCCAGGACCCGCGCAAATATTTCCCTCTCCTCTCGTCCTATCCTTAACGCGAATCGTGCTTGTTGTACGGCACGATCTACCGTCCCCGTGGCCAGAAGAAAATAGCATGGTTTTTCCGCGTCTTCTACCTTTATCTTGCCTCTTTCGGCATTCTCTAATAGTTCTTGACTAATGAAAGTCAAGGACGAACCCGAGTCTATTAGGGCGCGAGTCGGCATTTTCCCTATAAACGCGTCTATTGTTAATAGAGGGGTATGATGGTTCTCCCTTTCCGCGCTTACGCGAGCCGATATTAATTCCGGCGAGATCGCTCCGGCCCCGTCAAACGACCTCCTCCCCCGTTTCCCGCCGGAGGCGACCATCTTCGGCATTGCGTTATGGTGACTCCCTGCGCCCCGCAACCGTAGCAGTGCAACCTCTGCTCTTCTCGGCACTCTCTCGATATGTGGCCTGACTTACGGCAATTCCAACACTGCAGCAGGCCACTTCCGCTCGCACGTTCTTTTTCGCGTGGCGGCCACTGTCGAGTTGCTACCGTCGCGGTTACTTCCCTTCGACGCGGTAGGGGTTCCCTCGCTAGAGTTCGCGTCGGTCCCTTCGCTGGCACTTCCGCGTGGGTCCTCCCGCTTTCTCCCGAGTGGGCCGCGGTGGGTGTTTTAATTCGCGTTGCCCTTTCCCCGGCAATTCCATATCTGAATCGGTCGTCTCTCCGTGCGGGTTGGGGGAGTTCGTCATTCGCCTGGTCGCTATCGGTATCCTCCGCGACGGTTATCGCGTTTACGTATCCGAATTTTTTTTTTTTTTTTTAGCGTGAGGGAAATGCTTTTACGCATACCCCGTACCCCCTGGGAGAGATACGAGGTTATGTGGGGCTACGTGGCCAGAAGGGCTCACAATACCCACTAAAAACCTCACGACAACCTTCCCTAAGCTATCCGGGGGCGGCTGGGATCTCCAAAGAACACAACCAGCCATCCCCCTTCGCCCTTGGCCCTGTGTGGGGCCTCGTCCCGGGGGGGGAGGGAAGCTCCCCCAGCAATACCTACGCTATTAGGGTGTAAGCAGGTTGCCCACTTACACCCCCCTTCCCTGGGCCGTTCGGTGGGCTTCGCGAGTCTCCAGCTCGCTCCGCCCAACGACCCCCGGTGACTCCGTTCCTCGCTCGAGGAGCCCTTAAAAGGGCTCTCGGCCGAAGGACGAAGTCTCCGCGCGCGACAAGGAGGGACGAAGGAGGGTACACCGCCCGCGTTCGCCCCTCCCCCACTCCCACCCCCTCCCCCGACCCAACGATCTTTACGTCCCCCGGGGGGACAGAGGAAAGGGGGCGGAAATAGCCCTCCCAGCACAAAAGAACAACCCGTCTGGGATGCCTCTTCGGGGGAGGCGGGAAGGACTTAACGAGTCCCGCCTCCCCCGGTCCATCGCCTGCCCCGTAGCGTGGGGCGGGCCGCTCGGCGAGGACGCCTCGCCAGAGCAATCCTTCTCTCGGAGAGGGGGTTGGCCTCCCTCTCCCTTTCTGCCACCTCCTTCCGCTGCATCACCTCCTCGCAGAAGGAGGTCACGGCCTTGTGCGACCTCTCGTCGCCAATCATGTGGTCGACCACGGCTGACAACGAGAGGTCGCCTCCAATCTCGCTTCTTAGGACACGGCGCGGCGCCGACCACGCTGGACACTCTTCCAGCGTGTGCCGCTCCGTGTCCAAAGCCTCCGGACAGTGGTGGCACCGTTCGGTGGGTTCCCTGTTGATCCACGCCAGGTACCGGCCGAAACATCCATGGCCGGTTAACACCTGGGTGGATCTGTAGGTGAGCCTTACTCGCCTCTCGCACCATTCCTCCAGAATGGGCAGGAGGGCCCGGACTATTGGCCGGCCCGTATTGGCGGCCAGAGTTTCCGACCGCCACAGGGCCAGCGACTCCTGCCGGGCCTGGCGCTTCACTTCTACAATCCTGTCCTCCTCGTCCGGGTCCGCTTCTCCCCTGCGCAACGAGCGGACGGCCAAATACCAAGCCGTCCGCTCCCTTGCCTGATGGTGCAGGGGAATCAGACCCGCGAGGAGGCACGCCGCCTCGGTGGAGATGGTGCGATAGCCCCGTATGGTCCGCAAGGCCAGCCGGCGCTGCACTCTGTTGCAGAGTGTTTTACTGCGCCGGCTGACCGACAATGCGTCGGACCACACGGGTGCCCCATATAGGAGCTTGCTATGCACCACCCCCGTATAGAGGCGGCGGATCCGTCCATCGGGCCCCCCAGTATTGGGCAGCAGTCTCCCTAAGGAGGCCGCCACCGCTTGTGCCTGGGGGGCCAACCGACCGAAGTGCTTCTCGAAGCGCCAGCGACTGTCGAGAGTCAGGCCCAGATACTTCATCTCCTGCCTGACCTCGACAACGGCATCACCTACCTGGATCCCGAGTTGGGGCGGCGGCTGCCGGTTCGGAGGCAATGCGTGTAGCCACATCGCCTCCGTCTTACCGGCGGCTATCTTGAGCCCCAACCCCTCGATCCTACCCACCACGGAGTCCACCACTACAGCCGCCAAGGCTATCGTTCCCCTCCATGTCTCCCCCTCCACGACCACCAGTGTATCGTCCGCATAGCAAATCACACTGGCGTCGCGGGGGAGAGTAGCCCGCAGCACCGAGTCGTATGTTATGTTCCACAGGAGCGGTCCTAGAACCGACCCCTGCGGAACTCCTCGGTGCATGTTCTCCCTCTGCATCACACCGTACCAGCCACGGTACTCAAACCGCCTGTCCCGGAGATAGTCCCGAATGACCTCACGGAGGTAGGGGGGCACCCCGTGATACTCCAGCGCCCCCACTACCTCATCCCAGGGCAGGGTGTTAAACGCGTTGGTGATATCAAGCGATACCGCCAACAACACCCTGCCCGCAGCGACTGCACTGGTCCGGAGGGAGGCGAGTCGATCGATGGCATCAATCGTAGAACGCCCCCTGCGGAACCCAAACTGGCAATCGCTGAGATCGGGACCACTCGTTGACAGGTGCTCGACGAGGCGATCTGCGATAATCTTTTCATAGATTTTCGCCACCTCGTCGAGGAGACACAACGGCCGGTACGCAGAGGGAAGCTCTGCGGGCTTGCCTGCCTTTTGGAGGAGAACAAGCCTGGCGACTTTCCATTCCCTGGGGAAGGTTCCCCGGCTCAGACACGCGTTCAGTACGCCGATCAGAGCCGGGGCGAGGACGTCGAGCGCCGCGACCAATACTCGTCCGGGGATACCATCTGGTCAGGGGGCCTTAACACCCCCTTCCCTTATCCTCCGGACCGCCTGGGAGAGCTCAGCGCCGGATATCCGGAGACCCTCATCCCACTCTTGGGACGGAATGGGCGGGTACTCCCTCTCCCCCTCAGTAGGGGGGAAGAGGGTGGACACGACCCGCCCTAGGAATTCCGGTTCCAGCTGCTCCGTCAACGGGGGCGCCCATGGGCGTAATTTGCCCAACACCATTTTGTAAGGGCGCCCCCATGGGTCACTCTGAATAGTGCCCAAGAGCTCTTCCCAGGCTTTGGCCTTGGCGGCAGCGATTAGTCGCTGCAGGACCACTTGGGCCTCCCTGTAAGGAACATACAGGGAGGCCATCCTTGCCTCGGCTTCGTCGTCGTCCTCTTCAGGATCTCGACGACGTCGCCGCGCGCGGGCGTACTGGCGTCGGGCCCGGATGCTAATCGTTCTAGCATCCTCTATTTCGCCCGACCACCAGTACACTTTCCTCAACGGGGGGTGGTTCTTAATCCGGGGCATCGAAGCGTCGCATACGCTTTTCATGATGCCCCGGAACCACTCCACCCCCTCTTCCGCGCCGCGCTCTGTGGCCTCCGGCCACACGCAGGCAAGGGCAGCGGCCCTCAGGACGTCCCCGTCCAGTTTCTTCAGCGCCCATTTCACGGGCGCTGGGTGGGCTGCTGATTGGGGGGTGCCCGCGGGCTGGGCGGCCTCCACCTCCATTGTGATATGGAGATGGTCGGAGAGGGATTCCCTCTCCTCAGCCACCCGCCAGGCGGACACACGTACGGCGGCGGTCGGGGAGGCCCATGTCAAGTCGACAATGGACCAACCGTTCCACCGCAGGCACGTGGGTACGGAGCCCCGGTTCACCAACCGGAGCCCCAAGCCCCCCCCAATCTTCTGTCGCCTCGCCGCGTGGGGTGGTCCTGGGGTTTCCCCAACTAGTGGACTTCGCATTGAAGTCCCCCAGGACCAACGTACGCGTAGCTGGGATGAACCATCTCCGAGGGTTTCGGATTTCGCCTACGTGACTCGTCCGTTTCCCTATCGGCCTCTATTAACTTTGATTTTAACTCTTTTAGGGTGGTTATCCAATCTATTGCGATCGCGCTTCGTAGGCCTTCTCTCGCCCCCAATACACGCGTTGTATTTTCTTATATTCTGGCCATGGAGGGTGCAATTTCTTAAACATCGCGGTCATGTACGTTAGGTAGTTTCTGGTTGGCTCGTCCGGGCCTTGGAACCGATCTTTAATATTCCGAATCAACGTATCCTGATAGTCGGGGTCCCCAAAATATTCTCTATAATCGGCAACGAATTGTTCCCAGTTTTCCCATCCATCGGCCTCCTCCTCGTACCAAAGCTTCGCGATCCCTCCTAAACAGACCGGCAAACAGCGGAGTAGGTCTTTATCCGCGATGTTACTATATTTCCTCTGTTGGTTGAGGTCGTCCAGAAAGGCTTCCGTGTCCTCTCCGGGTTCCCCTGAGAACTTAATTCGCCATCGCCGCATTAATTCGGCGACTGGCTTACCTCGGTAGTATAATTCGCGAGTTGTTCGCTCGCTTGGTACGGTATTGCCCGATGCATGGTCCATCTGGGAGCGTCCCCCCTCTGTGCCTTGTTCGCGGCGACGGGGTGGAGGTGACGGCACGTTAGTCCGTCGCGTTGGAATCGGTACTTTAATTTCGTGCGGGGGAGATCGTCCCTCCCCGCCGTAGCTCAGTCTCTCGTTTTTGGGGAACCAAATTTCGTCTTCCAACGCGTCGTCATACCATGATTGCCTCTCCTCCCCGTCGTGCTCGAGTTTCGGCAAGCTGAGGAACCGACGCATTTTTCGTGACCCACCCGGTATCGTATCCGCCACAAGAAACTCCCAACTACCTGCACGCGACGCTTAATTTTGGTGGGCGTTACCGGTGCCCTTTTCTTTTTTTTTCGTTTAATTCGCGGAGGAACTGCGCGACAAAACACGAAAAACTCGATACTCGGATTTCGACCCGAGGGGGGAAAATACTTGCTCGGCAACTCGCTAAGAGGTGATTCTACCCCGTCGAAAGTCTAAATTCTTTTTCCCGTTTCGCTTGTGGCTTTCCCCAACGATCCGTGTGCACCGGCAGAATGAATAATTTTATTCTCGCAAACAATAAGTGGTGGCCAATGAAGAGCCAAAAACAAAAAAAAACAGAAACTGTTAGGTACGCCACTGGCCTTTTGGCTTGGTTCGTACAACTTCGCAAATATTTTTAATCTTAATAGTACTCGTCTATCTTTTGTGACGGCACAACTACGATCATGCCATACTTCCCCTCACCGTAGCAATTTCGACATATATTATACACAGTAATCAAAACTATTGGGTTGGAATAGCGTGCAAAAATGTGTCGGCGCCGCAACGTACCGTTCCGGAAATAACGTAAAATCACCGGGAAATTATCACCAATATGCGCACAGTATCAATAAATATCAATAAATATTACCTTTAAAATGAAATCAATTGAAATTGGCATTAATCGTCCACCAGTTACGGACGGACCACGCTGGTGGCACAGTCCTGTCCAGCAACGGCAAGACGCACAGTAATAAGATAATTACAGTATCACAGAAATTAATAAATGAGATAAATAAATAAATATATAAAATAAAAAAAATTAAATCCGTTGGTGCACTAGCTGTAGGTGGACGGCACACTGGGCGCTATCCTCCCCCAACCGGGCTCCACGGATCACAATTTTAAAAAAACACAATAATGAAAACACCATAAACGAGAAAAATTCCTCGGCATAAATATCCAAAAATTCGTTAAAAGGCAAAATTTTAAATTCCTCAGTGTGAATTCAAAATTTTGCACGTCATAAATATAACCTATTCAATCAGTGGCCCAGTGTCATTCAATCTCGCTCCACATAAATTATTGGATCCCATACGGCAAAGGCAATAAAGTTTAGTTTATTTATCTATGTTAGAACTGGTGGTGTAATTGAAATCAGCGGAGTTGTCTAGTACAATCTCCTGCTGCCTGTGTTTCCGGAATTATTATGAATTAGAGCGGGAAGAGAGAAAAAAAATTTTTTATTTTTATTTTAGTGGAAGGAGTTCGGAGGGGTCTCGGCACCACTCAACCGAATTAGGTGATTCGGTTAAGCGGCAATGATCTCCCTCTACCACTGCTTTCAGCAAATTTTACTGTAGGGAAAGAGAGACAAAAAAAGAAAATTTTTGAGTAGTTGTGAATAATCCTGAATAACAAAATTGATTTACGGCAGATCCTCTTATTTATGGGGTTCGCGATTTATGAGACTTTTATGAATTGTTGGTGGTATTCCACTGGCCAGTGTTTGTAATTTAAATATTAAGGAATATTGGAGAATATTTCGAAAGTAAATTTTCCGTGTAGATGTTATCGCGCCTAGTTAGCTAAATTCAAAAGAAAATTCCGCTAACCGGCAGCGACCACACTCACTCAATTATCTTTCGATATTCTTCTCAATTGATTCACTCCTAGAAATCAAAAGAAAAAAAAAATTTTTAAACAAATCGGATTAAATTACCGAAGAATCGAACACTGAGGACTAGCAATATCCAATAAATAGTTAAATAAATTAAATAGCAGACAGCTACAAAATAAATAAATAATAAAATACAATAAATAAATAAAACTGGTAATATTTGATTGCGTGAAATTGCCGGCAATAGATCGTTTAAATGAGAAACAATAGAAGAAAATAAATTGTAACTTCAAATTTTCCCGGCACTCATTAGAGCGGCAATATTAAAAGAACAATATTCTTTAAAATATTTAAAGTGCTAAAATATCTTTCAATTGAAATAATTTTCCTGTAAGAAAGTCATGGTTATTTCGATTAGTATTTCATGGCACATAAATATCGGTAAGCAATTTGAAACGGTACGGGCAGCGCTAAAAACACATAAGAAATTTGAAAGACATTCAATACTATTGTATAGAAACCCAATAACCTCGGCAAGGATGTACGTGTTGGCTGTTTCTCTAGTCGTGCGGAACGTAAACAACGCGGAGGAATTTCGAACGCGAACGCGTCGTGCGTCTCTAGCACGCTACGGCCTCGATCGCTTTTCTCTCTCTCTCCTATCGCGTAGTCGCCTAACGAGAAACGAAATTTACCGTGAGAGCCCCGACTTCCTTACGCACCTCTTTGAAAAACAATTTTTCTCAAATCGCTTTTCGGCGAGAGGTCCAGAAAACTGTTCGGGCGCCAATTTGTCACGTCGTCTATTTTTCGTGGCCGAAAAACAGAGCAACTACGGGTCTTTGATAGGCTTTACAGCCAGGCCACGCGCGGCCGCGCGACACGTGGTCCGCCCGCGACAAATAGTCCGTCGCCGCTTCGAAGTTCACTCGCTTCTTTACACGATTTTACGATAAAATTCGGGCGCCAGGCACGTGAACGTGCCACGCGAACAAGGCGAACACTCTATGAATCGCGAAGGCGGTTTCCGAAGCGACGGAGACTACACGAACACCTGAAATAGCTCGCGAACAGGCCGAGGGTTCTACGAAAGGAAAGGACGGGGCATCCCCCGCGGCAGGGACGTTTCTCACGGAAAAATTACTACAACGTTTTCGGCAATAAGGTCTTTATTGAACCGGTCTTGTACCGTCGGCAGGAGCCGGCAGCGGTCAGAATTTGCCACGCGCGGCTTACAAAATTCGCGGCAGGTGGTCGGTCGCGCGCGCGTTGTCCTCGCGTGGAATCTTCTCGTTCGCGCGTCGAGCTCGGTAGTCACAAGATTCCGCGAGGATATTACAAGTTTTAACGGCACGAATCTACCGAGCCCCGATGTTATACGCGGCAATAATCGGCGACTGGCCAAAGGACGCGGCAAAGTAAGAAGAGAAAGAAAAACGATCGGGCACGTCGCGTCGTCCCACCGTGGACGGCACCGAGGATGAACAATATTTTTCCGAATTCGACACGTTTCGCCTTCCTCCGGATGGAAGGTTCTCGGCAACGTGGCTTTTCACGGCCGTCTCGACGCGCCGCGTGCACTTTTCCACGTTTCCCGGCTACGCAGACGGACGCGTGACTACGACGCGAAAGTATGATCCGCGAACACGCCCCGAGCCAACACGAACCGTTCACAAAATATCACACAGAACCTGACCGGCACTTACCAAATCGGCAATCGCAGGATACCTCGGGTTCCGGCAGTGCAAAATACTTTCGTGTTAGGCAATGATTAAATCGACTACTATGGTCAACGTCCTGCGGCACAGTGACCTACTTCGCGTCGGCTCGGGAACGCGGAAGTGGGGCGTCCCCCTACTCCCTCATCTAATTCCGACGGTGTGACGCTCGGGCCTATCGCAGGGGTTCTCGCGGCAGGGGCGCTTCTTAATTGGGGAGCCCCCTTGTCTTCGGCAATTTGTCGATCTCCGAAGACGGTGTTCTCTGATTTTCCGCCGCGCGCCTCGAGGTTGGTACGAGCCGGTCCGGCAGTCTGCTCGTGATCTACTCCGGGTGAGGGGCCGACGGGACGGAGGGGGTCGTCGTCTCCGATTCACGAGGTCCTCGTCCGCTCCTCCAGGCTTGCTGGCCTGGGCTCGCTCCAATCGCGACATGTTCGGTACGGCGTCGGTGCTGCGATAGGTCCTTTGAGTGCCTCGTCGCGAGGTATTTTCGCCAATTAGCTGTCGGAATTAGGTACCGGGTTCCTTCGTGGAGTCCGGCTACGATTCTGTAACTTTGCGTCGCGCTCAGTGGCGCGACGTTTAAAACGCGTTAATACTCTGCCACTGGTACTCGGATTTTCCCAGGGAGAGCGATCGCAACGGCCCTTTCGTTTCGGCACTGCTCGAGGTGACCCGGTCCTTCGTTAAGGGTTCGGAAAGACGTCGGCAAAACTTGCCACGTCACACGCCTCACAACGAAAGGTACGGTAGTGCGGAGCGGGAGCTAGAG
Source organism: Lasioglossum villosulum (assembly GCA_963971365.1). Classification (NCBI taxonomy): domain Eukaryota; kingdom Metazoa; phylum Arthropoda; class Insecta; order Hymenoptera; family Halictidae; genus Lasioglossum; species Lasioglossum villosulum. The sequence goes on along the minus strand of OZ020502.1, from coordinate 11,170,494 downwards.
TGTATCGCCTCACAGCGATGGGAGGGTTTCGCCTCACAGCGAAAGGTACGGTGGTGCGGAGCGGAAGCTAGAATGTATCGCCTCACAGCGATGGGAGGGTTTCGCCTCACAGCGAGAGGTACGGTGGTGCGGAGCGGAAGCTAGAGTGTATCGCCTCACAGCGATGGGAGGGTTTCGCCTCACAGCGAAAGGTACGGTGGTGCGGAGCGGAATCTAGAATGTATCGCCTCACAGCGATGGGAGGGTTTCGCCTCACAGCGAAAAGTACGGTGGTGCGGAGCGGAATCTAGAATGTATCGCCTAACAGCGATGGAAGGGTTTCGCCTCGCAGCGAAAGGTATGGTAGAGCGGAGTAAGAATTTGTAGAGAGTATACCTATGTCCCGTAGATGATACTTGAGGTTCGTCGTCCCAACGAAAGGATCCTAACAACTAGTACTGTCCCAGTAGGCGAGCTGCAGGTGGTCTATCACTTCCCAGTGATCGGACTAGAGTAATTTCCGTAGATTTTGATGGGGCTTTTATATGGTTTATTTGGAGGTGAGGAGTGGTGGTGCGGTAAGGTGTCGAGGGTAGTTTTTCTGTATTTGGGTTTTTCGGTAACCGTACTGTTTTCGGTGCGGAAGGTTAAGGGGACGGAGTGTCGGTTACTCTTTTAAATCGGCGCGCTCCGTGGCCCGTTCGGCCATCTTCGGTATCGGTCGGCGGGGTTCGCGGCATGTGTACTTCGTAACAGCACTGCTCGTTGCAGGTCTGTTACATTATTGTTACTATAATCGTCATTATCATTATCGTTACCAGTATCATTATCGTTACCATCATCATTACTATTATTCATCTGGTTCCATCTCGCTGTTATAACAACTGTTAGTATGACCAATTGTCTTAAACATAACATAAGAGAGAGAGAGGGAGAGAGAGAAATAAAGAAAAATTCATTGTATGTAATACATGTCATTTACTATTTTAAAAAATTGTCCATCATTTACGTAAATACTGTACTAACTCGTGACGTAGTATCTACATAAACATGAAAATAGTATATAAATGTGTTCAAGATTGGCGCGCCCGAGCGCCATATTGTCAAACCGGCACCGCGCGATCCCGCCAAGACTACCGCGATCCCGCCGAAACCGCGAGCCACATCGTATGCCATCGAGGCTTACGCGGGCAATAGATCGGCTGCGTGATTGGTCTATCCACACTCTCGATCCTTCTGGAAGGTTCGCGAATGCTCACAGCGACAGTATACCAGCTGATTAACGTCAATCAAGCGATTCCATAAAGTCATCTTTATTTCAGCTTATCACATTAGTTTATTACATCGTGTAGTATTGTTTGACAAACCATCTTAAGTGCAAATATAGTTTATTTATACAAAGATCCATACATTCTTGCTCTCAATTCCATTTATACAGTCCACTTCTCTTCCATTCAAATCCAACCGTTACCATACGCATCCATTCCGTTCAATCTTGCATCCTATCTCTCATTCCAGTCACTCTGCCAACCTGTCTCATTCGTTCCAGTCATTCCAATCTTCCAAATCCAAGTTCTTGCCATTTCGGTCGACCAAGACCGCTCATTCTCACACAAAATGGTAAATAGTGAATACATATATACGTATATGTATATGTATTATCATTTGGACTATCAATATACTTTTGTTTGTTTCGTACGAATCGCACGTTCAGTGCAAGCCCAGCTAACTAAGCTCGACTGGATGGATCGAGCCTAGTCCAGTACTCGCAATCGATGCGAGCTAATGACGTCGTGCGAGCCGTTCCCATCGTGCGAGTACTCGACTCGGCTCGACCAATCGAGTTGAGCTTAGCTCGGCTCGCATTTTGCGAGTACTTGCAAAGCCCTGCTTATAGCACGAGCACATTTTTGCGGAGGGAGGGGGAGGGGTGGTTTTATAAGATGATACCCCGTCGCACGTGCAAAACTGCAGCGTCAGCTTTTTGGGTAGAGAGTAACTATATTAAGTTATTTAGTTTATGTATGATACCCCCTAGCAACGAACAGGAATGTCGTATGCAAAAACTGCAGCGTCAGCTTTTTTCAGGAAGACTTGACCTTGAACGTGTCCGAACGCGTTCGAACGTCGTTCCTACCTTTTTGTAAGCTGATACCCCTTCATTATTTTCTCATCTATATCATGCAAGACGTAAGAGGAGCGTTTCATTATTCATAGTAGCAACATTCTTTTGACGGCCGGTATTGAGTCGTCAAGCCCCCGCGATATCTGACCACATATAACCGATCAGTTATACAAGCGATTCCTTTCAAATTCTCGAAGTCATCTTTAGTTCAACTTATTGTACATCAGTTCATTACACAGTGTGATATCATTTGACAAACTACCTTTAAGTGCAAATACAGTTATTTATACATAGATCCATACATTCTTGCTAACAATATCATTTATACAGTCCACTTCTCTTCCATTCAAATCCATTCCGTTCAATCTCGCATTCTGCCTTTCATACCAATCACTCTGCGATCCTGTCTCACTCTTATCAATCATTTCATTCGTTCAATTACACGCTTCTTCCTTTCTGGTCGACCAAGACCGCTCTCTCTAAAACAGACCTATTTATCACATGTAGATACGACGAAAATAATGCATTGTGACGTGGCAGGTTTTGCCGACGTCTTTGCGAACCCTTAACGAAGGACCGGGTCACCTCGAGCAGTGCCGAAACGAAAGGGCCGTTGCGATCGCTCTCCCTGGGAAAATCCGAGTATCAGTGGCAGAGAATTAACGCGTCTTAAACGTCGCGCCACTGAGCGCGACACAAAGTTACAGGGTCGTAGCCGGACTCCACGAAGGAACCCGGTACCTAATTCCGACCGCTAATTGGCGAAAATACCTCGCGACGAGGCACTCAAAGGACCTATCGCAGCACCGACGCCGTACCGAACATGTCGGGATTGGGGCGAGCCCAGGCCAGCAAGCCTGGAGGAGCGGACGAGGACCTCGTGAATCGGAAATGACCACCCTCTCCGTCCCGTCAGCCCCTCAACCGGACTAGATCACGAGCAGACTGCCGGACCGGCTCGTACCAACCTCGAGGCGCGCGGCGGAAAATCAGGGAACACCGTCTTCGGAGATCAACAAATTGCCGAAGACAAGGGGGCTCCCGATTGAGAAACGCCCCTGCCGCGAGAACCCCTGCGATAGCTATTGTTCGCGAGCTATTTTAGGCGTTCGTGTAGTCTCCGTCGCTTCGGAAACCGCCCTCGTGATTCCTAGTGTGTTCGCGTTGTTCGCGTGGCACGCTCACGTGCCTGGCGCCCGAATTTTTCCGTGAAATCGTGGAGAAAAGCGAGCGAACTTCGAAGCGACGACGGACTATTTGTCGCGGGCGGACCACGTGTCGCGCGGCCGTGCGTGGCCTGGCTGTAAAGTCTATCAAAGACCCGTAGTCGCACTGTTTTTCGGCTACGAAAAATAGGCGACGTGACAGCATGGGTCTAGGGCATTTCGTCGAAAGACATTTCGTCGAAGACATTTCGTCGAATGGACATTTCGTCGAAAGGACAGTTGGTCGAAGTGACATTTCGTCGAAGGGACATTTCGTCGATGCGACATTTCGTCGAAGAGACATTTCGTCGAAAATACATTTCGTCCAATTTCTTGACCCAAGTTTTTGTTTTTGTTTTAATTTTTTGTTTTGTTTTTGGTTTTGGTTTTGATTTTGGTTTTGGTTTGAGTTTCGTTTTCTGTTTCGGTTTGCCAACCTAACCTAGTAGTAGTAGTAGTAGTAGTAGTAGTAGTAGTAATTACATTGCCGGGGGGGTTTAGCGAATCGTCCGCCCCCCCACTTCCTTAAGGCACACCGGATCTTTCATCACCAGTATCATAATCGGCGCTGCCGGCAGCTCGGCCCACTAGGGGTTGCAGTTTTCCCATCGTTCCGCCGTTCCTCCGTTTTATTCGGCCCGGGCCATTTTCGGAGTCTGCGACTTACTATGATGGGTCCGGTCGTCATCGATGAGAAGGGCCATGCTACCTAGTTTTCGGATTTTTGAGCGGTTTTAAGGCTCGGAGTGAACGTCGGACCCTCTCACCTTCGGACCTGCAGGGTGCCTCGCCTGCCCGTGTTTTGGCTCCCCCCATCTTCGCCATATTCCTTGGTTGAATGTGTCAAGTTCGAATCCCGTCCCTACTCTGTCGCTGCTATCCAGCGACTTACCCACTCCCTCCCCAAGGTTAGGATAGGCTAAGCCGTGACTCTACGGGCTTTGGAAAGAACAATGGACGCGATCGCGAGAGTTTCGTGGGGGTGATTCTAGTATATGTCTGTACATATATTGCAAACTTGGGATCCGATCCGACTTCGGCGAAATTCCCGCTCGCGCGGGAACATCACCTCCATTCGGTCATCACTTGCCGTCCTACTATACGCGATGGGGTGACGGAGGTCGGTCGCTCCAACTTCGCCGAAATCTTTCTCCTTCGGAGCATAGATATCAGTTCCATCGTGCTCCCGCCTCATTGGGTGGGCTTGACACATTCTCGGAATAATGACTGATTGTTTTGGATGTGACCATCATCTCCGGGTCCGGTCGATGTTCAGCAAATAGCTCCGTCCATCTGACCTTTCCCTTAGAGGTTTGTTGTTCCGTTTTTTTTTTTTTTTTTTTACGTCGCATCGCAACGGGACCTACAGTTTTTATAAAGGTGGGATCGAACCCGCGACCACGGGGTCCGTAGGCGCGCGCTCTACCCACTGAGCCACTGCGCCCCCTCTTAAGGGTGTAGATCCGCTCTCTAGTGTGCATGACTCACACAGCGAAGACCCATATACGTACACGAGGATTGCAAGGGTCCGGCAAATTACAAACTACGCCCTTTTACTGCATATTTGCGACCCGTACGACGTCACAATCGTTAGATGAAAGATGTGTCGAGCGCGCTATGAAGCCACAATTTTGAAATTATGCGCTATAGAGGCGTAATCGACTTTATTAGACAGCATACAGTTGAGCATCGAGTTGAGAGGTAGGCAATATGGCGGCGGTACGACTGGCTGCCGCCGTACAGTGATACATTTTCTTAAATTTCGAGCGATTTAGGGTTCTTATAGAGAAAAAGGGTACATAGCGCGCTAGCGAGGACTCATACAATGTAAATGCAACAATTATTATGTTAAACCTTACGTAAATAAAGACACAGTTTGTAATTTTCGCCCGAAAGTGAAAGGTTTTGGGAAATTACAGTACCGGCAGTTCTCGCTACGAGCGCTTATGTCTGTTTCTGCTAAGTCAGTTACCAACGAGCCGTGTTGTCAGTGATGTAGTCACTGCATAGGTAAAACAGAGGACGACCAGAAACATGTTGCCGGTAAGTTAGACTTTGTAGGCAACCGTGACGTCACTATACGGCATGACGTTGCTCTTACTTGATGTCGGTGTGCTCGAGTGAGAGTGTGTGGCACGCATCCCCCTCAGCGCTCGGTCGAACCGTGTGTCCGTGTGGCCGAGCGTGCGAGGGAGGTTCTGAAAATGCGAAAACATAAATCCACCGTGCACGTCACCACGCTCTGCGTGGTCGCGATCGCTAGCTGAAGGATCCATCTAGCGCGCTATGTCTTCCAAATTTCGATATTATCCTTTACAGGGCGGTAATCGACGATATTCGAAACTATTTTCCGGGCGCTCGGCGTACTGGCTCGACTAGCCGTCTCGGGGCGCTCTCGCACACCAGTACGCTCGGTCGGACCGTGTGTCCGTGTTGCCGAGCGTGCGAGGGAGGTTCCGAAAATGCGAAAACATAAATCCACCGTGCACGTCACCACGCTCTGCGTGGTCGCGATCGCTAGCTGAAGGATCCATCTAGCGCGCTATGTCTTCCAAATTTCGATATTATCCTTTACAGGGCGGTAATCGACGATATTCGAAACTATTTTCCGGGCGCTCGGCGTACTGGCTCGACTAGCCGTCTCGGGGCGCTCTCGCACACCAGTACGCTCGGTCGGACCGTGTGTCCGTGTGGCCGAGCGTCCGAGGGAGGTTCTGAAAATGCGAAAACATAAATCCACCGTGCACGTCACCACGCTCTGCGTGGTCGCGATCGCTAGCTGAAGGATCCATCTAGCGCGCTATGTCTTCCAAATTTCGATATTATCCTTTACAGGGCGGTAATCGACGATATTCGAAACTATTTTCCGGGCGCTCGGCGTACTGGCTCGACTAGCCGTCTCGGGGCGCTCTCGCACACCAGTACGCTCGGTCGGACCGTGTGTCCGTGTTGCCGAGCGTGCGAGGGATGCTTCAAACCAGTGGTCGGCTGCCCGTAGTGCACAATACATAGCATAATAGAGCACCTTGGTCGTTACGGGGAGCGAGACGCGGGGCAGGCGCAAGCCGTGAAAACTGGCGGAACTGTGTAGCCGACCATTGCTTCGAACTTTAAACTACTTCTCGTCCTCTGCCGCATTCTTCGCCGTATCTTCCGCCGCATTTTAAATTATTATTATTATTATTATTATTATTATTATTATTATGTATGTTGTGAAAATTGAAGTAATAAATTATTGGGTTGGAACGAAAATTCGTAGCTTTTTTAAATCAAATTTGAGCGATGAAATTACAGTACTTGTTCATACGTTTATTGAATGACATATTGATTTTAATATATTGGTTTATTTAATAATGGTATATGTAAATATATCTTTGTATGCCCTGGTTTAGTAAACAAATCTATGATCACCCGTTTGGAGTTGTTCGAGGAATGGTTCAAATTGAAGAATTTGAAATGGAAGGATTGCGTTAGTGGATTACTAGAGGCTATTTTTACTGAAAGTAATGTGAGCGGACATAATATTCAGGATAGGGTTAGAGAACTTTATCGAAAATTTTGAAAACAGTTGGAAAATAGGCAATAATTATTAAGGTGGATTTTTGTTAAAAAATATGGCTTGGTTAGAATCGACCATAGTATTTCTTCTTAATGACAATTTTTAATGTCAATGTTTTCCTCACACAATATTTGATTCACACTAGAGCTGACTTCTAATCCACTGTGCGACGCAAAAGGGTGGCACAGGTTCAAAGCAGCAGTTTGAAAAATTAGATCGAAATAAAGAACGTCCTTTTCACCTATAATGTATCGTTTAGAACGTTAATATTGATTCTAAGTATTATAGTCGTGTTCAGGATAGGGTTAGGAAGATACAAAAATTAAATGAAGCAATTTTTTGGAAATATTTAAATGTTTTTAAGGGAGTATTGAGAAATTTTTTTTGTTCGTTGTAGGAATTATTAACGATATTCGCTCATGTTCTCATTCATTTTTACATGAATATTAGGAATGGAATATGTTGTTTGTGGTTTCATCAAATTTATTTGCAGAAAGGTGGCAGATTAGCAAGTTATATTATTTTTTCAGGTACAGATCGATGACGAGTACGAGTGGGACGTGCAGTAACTCCCACTAATGTTCCGACATTCTTAAAAACGCTACAACTTTTTTTGACATTTCCGATAATCTCGCAAGAAAATGTTTCCAACAAAAGTTAATCGATACTCGGTCGTCTATACATCGCAATAAAGACATTTCACGAAACTTTTTTTTAATAAAAAAATGTGGTCATGTTAATTTTTTAAGTGTCACTTTTTTATTACATATTCTTGTAGCGGATATAAAGACGAATCCAATGACCTACTTAACTACGGCTGTAAATCTTAAAATAATGCTAGAACAATATTGGTCGGATAAATGGCACGTCCTGACCACTGTGCGCTGTGTAGGTCGTAAATCTTCTCGTTTCACATGCTCGCGATATTCATCGGCTAGCATATTCTACTGTCCGATAAATCTATAAAGATTTCCCTACAAGGATCCGCGATGTTTCCATCATCTCCGTTCTCGTCTGCCGCTTCGGTCGAATCTACTGTCTGTACGTGTCAAGTGAAACACGCATGTTCACATACGGTCGCGGTTCCCAGTCAGACGTCGGTCGTGCGTGCCGCATGGGAAGTTGTGTTGTATTTGAGCGTTTTGCGAAGGTAATGAACGTCCCGGGACGTAACAATTGATTACAAGTTTCATCAGATTCATAGGTAGGTGGTATTAGGATACCATGTACAAAAAATGAAGCAATATCCCCCCAAGGTCATTCAATTTTTAAGAAAATCTGATATAAATGATTGTTGAGGTTGAAAAAATTATTTTGTAATAACCCAATCCTTTCCGAATAAAACAAAAAGAAATGTAGCTCAATCGGACAAACAGTTCCTGAGATGAAAATTAGTATGCGAGACCCGTTTTAGTTGCGGTTTCATCGCGATATACCTGAATGGCCGTCGGGTGGCCCGGTCGCGTTTATTGCACCACTCGGCCAACGCCGAATGGCACGTGCCACTTTTATGGCCCATTTCTCGTCCTCTTCCGCATCCCCCGCCGTACCTTCCGCAAAATTGTAAATTACTATTCTATACATATATAGGATCAGGTTTGGAATGAGTTGACATTCGCTCTTTATTCATTTGTTCGCGAGTCGCTTTGCGTTTTTCATCTATTCGCGCGCTCCGAGATAACGCCGATCGTCGCTTGCTTTTACAGATATTACGAATTACAATTTCGCTTGCGCGGGGCACCCTTCATATATTAGAGGAAAATGAAACACTAACAAACACACAAACAAGGATAGATTGGATTGGAACGAAAGATCATGGCGTTTAAATCAAAATTTAACGATACAAACAAGCTATTGATTCAAACTTTTATTGTAATTAAAATATACACATACTGTATACATTTTATTTTTATCAAGTTAAAATTAAAATTGTACAAGGGGGTCCGGCTGCTCCTTCGTCCTCGGCCGCCTTCGAGGCCCCCGCGTCCACGACCGCCGCCGCGCCAGCCTTCTGCAGCAGTTTGTTCTGCAACTAATGAAAAATAATTAATGTCAATAAAAATAATATGGGATGCCGATATTGTTGTTTAAGTAGTTGTTTATTGTTCTTTTTACTTGAACAATTTTTTGAAAAGAATAAATTTGTTTACTTGCACGCATTATTCGAATTATCATTTTCAATAACAATTTACTGTTTCAAAAATTGTTTGAATTAACATTATTGCGAAAACGATAATGCAAACATGATACTAATGCGAAATTTATAAATAAATAATATTTTAAAAAATTCCCTTGTGCGACTACATTTCCCGCTCCCCCCCCCCCCGCAACATGCGTGCCAATAGTTTTCCACATCACCCTTGAGGTACTATTGTAGATGCGTTTTTTTTTTCCAGTGGTATCCCCTGTAGGCCTAATCCACTGTGTCGCACACTGCAACATTTCTGATCTCGACGTCGGAAATTTAAACTTTACCTTTAAATAGGTAAGAACACCTCGACGTCGGAAATTTAAACTTTACCTTTAAATAGGTAAGAACACCTCGACGTCGGAAATTTAAACTTTACCTTTAAATAGGTAAGAACACCTCGACGTCGGAAATTTAAACTTTACCTTTAAATAGGTAAGAACACCTCGACGTCGGAAATTTAAACTTTACCTTTAAATAGGTAAGAACACCTCGACGTCGGACAGCTTATGCTGCAGGTTCTCGACGTCGGACAGTTCTAGAACGACCTCGCCTTCCGGCAGCTTCCAGTTTTCTCTTCGCTGCGTTCTCCCTTGCCTCCAGAATATACTGGGGCTCTCTAAGATCCATGTGTCGCTGCTTTCTGCTGTCAACCAGTTCGGGTAGCATGCAATTTAAATAAAAGCGAGACAATTGCGGCTCCATTTGGTGTTCCCAAAAGTGGTCGTCCCTCTGAATCCGAAGTGTCAGCATTCCTTTTTTCGTCCAAACACCAAACAGGCAATACTGCCTTCCCGTGATGTGCAGCTGTCCTTGCACTTGGTAAAAGTACGCGTGTCCCCTGCGCATAGCACTAGCCGTGCTGTCCGTGAAAATATCCTTCACGGCTTGCACTGTCTGTAACGCCTCCTCTGGCGTTACGTTTTCCGCACTTATGGGACACTTGACTTCAACGATGCCGTCGTCATCGATCAGCCCATCCGGTGATGCTCCCAAATAGGGGATGGATGCGTCTATAAAAAGGCCGCATTTTCGAATGGTTACATTCTCCTTTCTCGATAATTCCTCGAGAGCTTTAGGTTCGTTTTCTTTGCCGTATGTTACGGCACGAACATTTTTTAAATTTCCTCGGTGGATGAGATCATTTACCAGTTTGCCGCTCAGCGTTGTTGGTAGCCGTTTACACACTACGCCAAAATTGGATGCTGTCAACAGTTTGGCTTTGTAAAAGAGCCACCTGTTATTGTCGGACTGGCCAACCGTCTCGCGTTCAATTTCCTCCCTTTTTTTCGACCAATCCTTGATCGTGTTCATATGGGTTGCCAATTGCAGCTGGTACATTTGCTCATCCATGTCTGGCTTCTGGGCATTTGGTCCGTAGTCAGAATCCTGGACTGCGCGGAACTGCTGACTGCTCTTCTTGCCTCTCTTCTTTTCGGCATTTTTGAGGCCTGCCTTTTGGCGCCGTTCTTCCATGTTCTTCAGGATTTGCGACTGCACGCCCCCACATGATGTCGTTAGCCGAGACAATGCATTTTTTGTGTTGTACTGGATCACAGCAGCGTGTACTCTGGACCTGTACGATCCTCTAAAGCCAAAGTTTAAGCGCTTTCCGCCAATGTATTTCGCGATGATGCAGTTGAAGCTCTCCACGATGTTGTTGTTGGTCTGGTACAGGAGGCTTTCGGAGTGGGCCGCCAACTGCTGAATGAGCTCCTGTATTTTCTCATACACTCCCTTCCTCGATAACTCGGGAACAAGGTTAACTTCATCTTCTTTCGCAGTTCCATCGCAGAAATATCCAATTCTGGCGCACTGGCTGTGTTCTCCGAACACGTGGCTGGGCACATTCAAGATGTCCTGGTACAAGTTTCTTTTTTTCTCTTCTATCGAAACATTCTCGTTCATTCTGTACTCAGCAGCTTTCTTTATTGCCGTGCGTATCCGCCGTATACTGTTCTCCACGGCTTTCCTGTAGTAGCCGAGTAGGATATATACGCGGGTTCTAGCACACCACTTATCATTGTGGGCAGATTCCTGCCTTACCGGCATTTTACCTTATAGCGCGAGCATATTTTTGCGGGGTGAGGGGGATTAGCTTAGAACACAACCATATTTTGCGGGGGCGGGGTGAGGGGGGGGGATTACCTTATAACGCGAGCATATTTTTGCGGGGTGAGGGGGAGGGGGTTTTCTCATGGGTGGGTATTGCGTAAGCCCCCGTTCGTAGGCAAGGGGGAGGGGAAAGAGAGGGGGGGATAATTTATTGTTGAAGTAATAGTTTAAATAAAGGACAGTTTCCTGGTACTGCGTTCAAGGCCAGTTTCCTGGTATTGCGCAAGCCCCGTTCTTTGGTGAGGGGAGGGGGGGTTTTCGCGGGTATGTAATATGATACTTCCTGGGGAACACTGTTAATAACAATTTTACCGTTGAAATAATAGTTTAAATAACGAATATGGACTTTAAAGATGCTGAGCTCAGTGAACTCTCTTATCAAGTACAGTTTCCTGGTATAAGTCTCCGTGGGGAGGAGTACGATCACGGCTGGTATCGAGTTGTCAAAAACCGAGATATCTAGACGCGCTGTTTTGCTTATTCTTTTCCCTATCAGGCTTCTATAAGGTATCGTTTGACGGAGGCAATGATTAAGGTACCGTTTGACGGAGGCAATAATCTCTCGAGTTGTGTATCCGTAGTAGCAACGTCCTTTTCACAGCCGGTATGGAGTTGTCAAAACCGAGATATCTGGACACGCTGTTCCGCATAGTCTTTTCCCCTATCAGACTTTCGTAATCGGGCGAGTTGGGAGCGACGGCATCGTTTCAAAGGCCGGTGTCGAGTATACCACGCCTCGAGACGTTTGGGTGCATTCGTTTTATCGGTTCGCACGATTGAAACGTATACATTCGTGAGCGGAGATTTCATCGAACGACTTCTCTAATTTCGTGAGTTCGACGAACATCTTCTCTAATTTCGTGAGAAGAGATTTCGGGACATATTTTTCGGGAGGGGATACATGCATAAAAGAATGGGTGCTGCCGACGCTCTGGTCAATCTGAAAAAATGTTCATAACTACGGAACACGTGCAACACGTCATGGTGGACGAGGCAATGTCGCTCGGCGACACGATGGATTTGTTGGTAAGTACAGTGAAATATTATAAGCTATATTATTTATTATTGATTGATGTTTCATATTATAATTTTTTTTTTATGTTATTAACAGATTTTCAACTCCGATGAAGAGAGAGCGGCATTTATACGCGGATGGCGGTACGCCATCCGAAGATACCATATCGAGGTCCAGGAATGGGATGAAGAATATATAACTGCGGTGCAGTTGATGTTTGAAAATGTGGTGAGTATGGTTAAAAATACTTTTAAATACATTTATTAATTTAAAAAATAATAATAATACATAACATTTTTTTGTTTGTTTGTTTGCAGGCTCAACAGTGAAGATTTCTTTTTTTTTTTTTCATTACACTAAAAATAATTTTATAATTTTATATTTTTATATATACTTTTTTAAAAAATAAATCGAGCATCGAGCATCAATCGATATCAATTATTATCCGTCCCTTTGCGCGCGATTATTGCATGCATTTTCAATATCACGTTCGGGCGAAAACTTTTTCGCGATTCCGCAGGTATCCACACCACGAGGGTTTGGCGGAATCGTATCCGGATCAACTCCAATCGGGACGTTACCGCAGTCCAGCCCGCGGACGTATCCGCAGAATCTCGACCAGAAGCGATGCTCCGTCATGGGGTCATCATCATTTACCCATCGGCACAGACGAACACGGCACTCGAAACATTCGACGCAGTCCTCGTCATCCAGATAGAAGAATCCAGCAGCGGCGAGTTTCTCCGGCTGAACGACGTGTGAGTAACGCCAATCTCGAAAACTTTGAAATCTGTCGCGTTCGAGACGGTAATCGGGTGGTGACGGTGTTGCGTGATCGGCTGTTGCGACGGTTCCCTCAGATTTAGCGATCATTGTAATACTCTGTAAAAAAATCAAACGTAAAAGGAGGTGTCGCGTCTGTGGTTTTGACGGGGGGAAAATTCAAAGACGCGTTTTATAACTGATCCGTGTTTTTATAATCGTTAAGCCATGCTAGAAATGTTTGCACTTCGCGTAGACAACAATGTTAAGCTCAATGATCGCGTGCGCGTTAGCAAGTTCAAAACCCTATTTGACAAAGGATACACGCCGAACTGGTCAACCGAAATATTCAAGATTATCGCGGTGAAACGAACGAATCCTGTCACATACCTCTTGGCCGACGCGAAGGACAAACCTATCGCCGGAGGATTTTACGAACACGAGATACGCGCGACAAAATATCCTGACATATACTTAGTTGAAAAAATATGCGCGGGCGTTTCCGACAATTTATACCCTGGTGGTACCTGAGGCGCGAATTCGTGTATCGTGTGAACGAGTTTACCGTTGTCGTACGATCCGGTGGTTACGTTGCATTCCACTCGTACGATATTCACGCTGATGATGTTCACAGGTGCGTTCGACGTATGCCACGCGTTCGGCGGTAAAACGCGATTCATGGAAAATCCGAGGATCGATCCCACGTTGCAAGGCTTTGCAAAGTTTATTCGATACTTGCTTATAATTTCACTTTTCATGGTGTTGGTGTTCGCTCGTAAGATCAGAGGATATTCGATATCGGAGGTGATGGACGACTCGTCAACATTTTTTGGAGGATATCGCGCGCATATTTCGCGTCTCAGGTACGCGTTTATCGCCTCCAATTCGTACGAACCGTCGGGTATGACGATCTCCTCGTCTTTTTCGCCGAAATAGAATCGATTGTTTCCGATGTTTGCGCTGATGTTCGGTATCGTGTAATAAGTTTGCAAATCGAGCAACCCCAGCTCGTATTCGCCATTGCTCAGATCTATGGGTGGAAAGTGCTTGGACGACAGTACGCTGCTTCTTCCCGACAACGTGAACGTAAATGAATTTTTCGAATGCATCGTACAGAGTACAGAGAGAGAGAGAGAGAGAATTTATAACGTGGTTTCTCGGAGAAACTTCACACACAATTGTCCACACACGCTTTCGTCGTAGTTTTGAAAACGTTCGTGGTTATACAAGATGGTCGCGTTCGCACCGAAATAGCGAATCAACTCGATCGGCGGTCGAAGATTTCCAAAGCTATCAAAATATTTGACACGCGAGCCGTGTTTTATATAGGCGACCCAGTGCGTCCCCGGCCCACGACTATTATCTAGATTGACTATACCTCGCTCGTTTATCCACGCGCGCGGCGGCAAATCGTCACGCATAAAAACTCCGCGAAAGTATGGTAATCCTTTACAGATGCCCGTCAATTCGACATCTGTCGTCGTGTTGTCTTTCTTCGTTGTTTTTTTTTTTGCTTCTTCCCCCCTTTCAAACCTTTCCCATGCTTATACGGTGCGAGACGTAACCCGCGACCCTCCATGACTCGATTGTGTCGCTCCGCTTCTTGCAATTGTTTCTTCGCAGCTTTTGCATCGTTTATAACTTTGACTACTCCCGCGGCACCACCCGTCAATGCTCCTATGGCCGACAAAGCAGGCAACAACAACGGCAAAAATCCACCGCGTTTGGCGATCGGGAGAATTCGTTTTCCCGTTTTCTTTTTTCTCTTTTCACCTTTTTTCTTTATCAAACCCATGCCCAATTTCGTTTTAGCTTTCATGGCTGTGAACACTGCAGCCGCGGACACTTTCTCTCCCAACGCAGCGTCTCCGGACGTTAGTCGATGCAGCGCTCGATCCGCCAAAACGCGATCGGCCGCGTGACGATTTCCAAGGTCCTTGCACCGCGAATACGCTATATCGTGCTCGCGACAGGCCGCGTCCAACGGATTGATTCCCCGATCCCCACGAGCTAATCGCTTGGACAGTTTCGTACCGGGGCCGCAGAATTGATAACCAGGTATATGCAATTCGAACGGTAACGCGTTTATAGCTCTGTTTAAAATCCCCTTACCCGTATGCGGACCGAGACGTCGTCGCGAACGATGATTCGCGCGCATAAGCTATTTTTTCCGCTCTCTCTCTCTTTTTGAAGAAAACGCGGATTCTATTTTCTCTCTCGGAGGGGTGGGGGATGACTGATATCGACAGCGTTCGAGCTCTCGTATAAATACTGTCCACCCACCCTGCTCATCGAATCAATCAGATCATGCGTTTCGTAAGACAATCTTTGGATATTCGCGTTCCAATGTGTCGCGCGTTCGACGATTGCGACGAGACGATGCGAAAACATGGATCACTGTTACCACGCACCGTACGATGCGTCATAAGCGGCCCGTCAGGATGCGGTAAAACGAACGTTATGATTAGCATGTTGGAAAGCGTGAACGGACTACGATTCGCAAACGTTTACGTGTACTCGAAATCGTTGAACCAGCCAAAATATCAATACTTGAACAAACTGTTCTCATCCGTGGGGGAGGATGTAGGCTACTTCGCGTTCGCGGACAACGCCGACGTAATTCCCCCCGCAGATGCACGACCCGATTCGATATTCATCTTCGACGACGTGGCGTGTGACGAGCAGGATATCATGAGAGAGTATTTCGCGATGGGTAGACATTCGCACGTCGATTGCTTCTACCTGGGTCAGTCGTACGCGAGAATACCTAAACATTTAATTCGCGACAATGCCAATATGTTGATTCTGTTCAAACAGGATACCATGAACTTGCGTCACATTCATCAGGATCACGTAAATACCGATATGTCGTTCGAGACGTTTAGCGCGTTATGCGCGAATTGTTGGCGAAAGAAGTACGGATTTCTCGTAATCGATAAAGACAGCCCTGCGAATCACGGTCGTTACAGACGTGGATTTAATGAGTTTGTCGTACTGTAACGGGCACAGTTGTTCGGTAAGGGTTGTCGGTGCTGTATCGCGGTTGTAAATCTCTCTCTTGCGCTTCCAATCAAATATGTCGTCCCAAAAGGAAAAGAAGGAGAAGCTGCGAGCTTCGATCGCGAACGAAATAGCGAAGACCAGCGATACCATACGGAAAAAGTATTTGGCGTTGAAAGTTGGGAAAATGGCGACCGAGGAGAATTTGCAAGTGAATTTACGGCCGATCGTCGAACCGTTGAAACAGATAGTTCAAAATACGGCTACTGTCGATTCGGACGACAACGCGGATATCAAGGAAACGCCACCGCCGTCCCCCACTCCGCGAAGAAAAAGAAGATACCTGGATATTGGAGGAACACCACCATCCTCTACGAAGAAAAGGATGGTGGAGATCAACGAGCCTGCGACGGCGGTACCGCCACAGGATACCTACGAGTCATCGAGCCCGGCATCTTTGGAAATTTCGATGCGCGATATTTTTGAAAATCCTGAAACTCATCGAGAGGAAAATCAACATCTATCCGAGAATTTAGGACCGTTGGCGCGCGAGTATTTAAAAAATTTTTTCACCGGACCATCGATAAAATTTGACAACGTGTACGGAGTATATCCCCAAGACGATAAGCTGATGCTGGGAAATTCCACGTTCGACGTGGGCAGCAACGATGACGTCATCGTTGACGGGGTACGGTACGCGGGGACTCGCGGTCTTTACGAATTGATATTCAATAAACTGCCTGATGAGCGGCTGTACACCGAGGACGATAAGAACGCGTACAAAAAAATTCTCACTCTTACGAATGCGCATCGACGCGGGAATCAGCTAAAGGGAAACAGAGGTTACAAGTATAGGAAAATTATAGGACCGTTGTTTTCGTCGCGAGGTGGACGAGGGATTAATCTTCCAACTTTTATGCGCGTGACCGACCATCCGATCGATTACGTGCATTGGGACGATCCGAACGAACTCGTCGATCGTCTGAAATTGTTAACCGCTTCGAAGCACGCCGGTCATTCCAACCATGACAATGAAATAATGTCGATAATCGAGGAACTTCGCGAAGCCGGTATAATTATAAATTAAAGCGCGCGCGCGTTCGTCGAGTCAGTGACGAATGAAATGTCGATCGATGAAATTGTTACGGTTCGTAAAAATGCGTATTCGTCTTAATTGTTGCGAAACGAATCAAACGATATCCTCGGGAGGAGACGACGACGACGACAACGGCGAAAGCTGGAACTTGAAATTTCAAAGTCTAAGGATAAAACTGGATGAGATATTTCAACGAATACTGTGCATCGAAGAGCAGGTAAAACGGTTGTCCAAACGATACGAGTTGTTGATAACTGAAGAAGAAGACTAACTCGAGCGAAAAAATGTCCATCAACAAATTTGGTATGGTGCTCCGAGAAGCGAACAAACACGAATCGAATGTTTCTCCGATTTTCTATCCCGGCGTTTTTAAAAGTTATGTGCGCGATAACGCTATATGTTCGAACGACGATGCCACATTGTACGATGCGAAAGGTATGAGGATCGTACGCGTGGCGAATCCCCAGGCAAACGATCACGCTGCAACCAAACTATACGTGGACACGCTTAACGCGAAGCTCGAATCCGAGATCGTGAAAAAACTGATCAAAGAACTGGAAACCGCTAAAGAAACGATAAAGTCCGAAATACTGGCTACGATACAAGATGCAAACGAAAATACGAAATCGACCGATTCACGCATCGACGAGGCGTTGAAGGAGGAGGAGGTATATGAAATAATAAGAATTTAATCGTGTAAAAGAAACGCGTCGACCGATATTGAGAGAGAGATCCATGGATAGATGTGCAACAGCCATACCGCATACCATACAACAGCCGTACCGTACAACAGCTGTACCTGTAGCTGTAGCTGTAGCTGTAGCTGTAGCTGTAGCTGTAGCTGTAGCTGTAGCTGTAGCTGTAGCTGTAGCTGTAGCTGTAGCTGTAGCTGTAGCTGTAGCTGTAGCTGTAGCTGTAGCTGTAGCTGTAGCTGTAGCTGTAGCTGTAGCTGTAGCTGTACCTGTACCTGTACCTGTACTGTGTGTCGCCACGAAAAGTATATATGGGAAACTCGAGAAAGTATACGCGCAGATACGTCGCGTCGAGTAGAGACAGCAAGAGACGTCGCTTTCAACGGTCGAATCAGTCATCAATTATTGGAGACGCGATTAAAAGCGAATAATCGGATAAGATTACGACAATTACTCGACGATGAGTAAAAAGAACGTTGTGGAAGAGCTGCACGCTCAGGCGAGACGTTTTTACCCGCGTAGACGCGTGGTCGTGCGAGGTTTCGACGATCTTTGGCAAGCCGATATAGTCGACGTTCAAAAATACGCGCGAAAAAATCGTGGGTATCGATATATTCTCACGATAATCGATGTATTTAGCAAATACGCATGGGCGGTTCCTTTGAAGAGTAAAAATGCGGGCGACGTGTGCAATGCTTTCGCGTCGGCGTTGGAGAAGGACGGTAGAGCCCCGAACAACTTGCAGACCGACATGGGAAAAGAATTCTACAATGAAACGTTTCAAGACTATCTGAAGAGTCGCAACATCAACCTCTATTCCACGTTTAGCCCTATGAAAGCGTCCGTAGTGGAACGTTTCAATCGCACGCTGAAGAACAGCATGTGGAAATTTTTTTCGTTGAGCGGAAAATATCATTGGATCGATGAGCTCCCCACGTTGACCGAGAACTACAATAATCGAAAACATCGTACCATTCGTATGCGACCCGTTGACGTGAACCGTAAAAATGCCGGCCACCTTCTGTCCACCGTGTACCGCAAAGTGAAGATCGCTGGCCGCGCCAAATTTAAGCTCAATGATCGCGTGCGCGTTAGCAAGTTCAAAACCCTATTTGACAAAGGATACACGCCGAACTGGTCAACCGAAATATTCAAGATTATCGCGGTGAAACGAACGAATCCTGTCACATACCTCTTGGCCGACGCGAAGGACAAACCTATCGCCGGAGGATTTTACGAACACGAGATACGCGCGACAAAATATCCTGACATATACTTAGTTGAAAAAATATTACGCAGGAAAGGAAATAACGTGTACGTAAAATGGTTGGGGATGGACGCGTCGCATAATTCATGGATACCTGAAACGAATATACTTTAATCGTATTTTTCTACTATCTTTATATGTAAGAGTTATGTTAATTAATTTTTTCTCTACTTTTAATTGTATTCTTTTATTCTATAGGAATTGTGAAAAATGTAATTTGCAATAAAATTTAAATAAACTTCTTACAGTCTAGTAATGTGTGTCGGCTAAGGGTACGCTCTCAGTGGATCCGTTTTCGTCCGACGTCCGACTTCGACGTACACGGACGAGCGTTTCGAGGCATGTGTTGGTGCCGGTACGGCCAATTCCGTCCGAACTGATGCTCACAGTGAGTCCGATTTCGTACGAAACGGTCAAGGTCGAACCTTTCCAAGTGCTTCGAGAAGGGTTTCAATGGGCAACCCCATGAGGTCTCAACAGCCGAACGTCGGTCGGAGAGAATGAAATCATTTTCATTTCCCACCGACGTCGGACGGTGCAGCGTTCGCTTTAAATAATTTTCACGTCGCCAATTTTGAAGTGTCCGTATTCATAAAAACGGGTTCGTAAAGAGAACACTTGGGGCTGTATCATCATTATTTTTATTTTTTCAATTTTCTGGTGCTACGATGGCAACGCACCTGTTTAAAAAACAATTGCAAAATAAAGTATGAAAACAAATATTTTTCCAACTGAAATAATTTTTATTAAATACTCTTGCGGTTTCGCGATGAGCACCCAAAACTCATTTTTATCATTTTGTTATAGCTTGGCAGTTGTAATGTAATGAAAAACTTGTGACACTTCATATTTTACACGTCCGTAAAACCATCAATTTTCAAGATTTCAAAGAGTTCTTTGAGCTACGTTGATATTTTACTAATAAAGACTGTAACACAGCTTAAGTTCTATTTTAATATATGATCAAAGTAATAATAAATTTTTTAAAATAACGTTACGTTATTGCCACGTCTTGGGGATTTTGCACCACTGTGCGACGTACGATAGCGTAGCGATTATCTGCACGCGCAACGAAACATTGAGTGTGCAAATGATTGGACCATTATTGGGCGATCGACTGCGAAACTGTTTTTAGCGCATCCAATTCATAATCATGGTAATTTAAAAATTACTTTATAGTCAACAGATGTTCGAGAAAGAGTCGACTTCCATCTCAATAGTAATGCTACCTGTCATAAACCTCTCAATAGAGAACAGCCCCGGGAACGGCACATAAACAAATCGTGCCTATCGCCAGGTCTGTCCATCCCCACCACCACGGCCGCGCGCCCGTAATCTCAATGTTTTGACTTCGACGGTGCACGCTATATAGTGTGTGTGGCCGCTGTGGCCAATATTTCGACACAACCGAAAATGCGTGTAAAACTGGGCCTGCCTCCTCCACTCTTATCCAATCGGCCGCGCATTCGTATCTAGACACGTCACCGTAGTCCTGCCTGAAAACCTTCTTCTCAGGCTTGCATCAATATACAATGTCATCCGTTCGGACCAATACGAGATGGCGCCTTGCCACCCCCTACAGTCGCGTAGTAGTGAGCGATAACAGTTTAATATCTTAACACACTATTGTTCAATGAACAAATTGAAAATGTTTTTTCACTACGTAAAGACAAACACTGTCGACTCTTATTTCAGAATGTCTAGAGAATATTCAGCAATTTTATGGATCCAAAATAACAAACAATTCACACCTAACAGCTGTTTATGTTGTTTGCAGGGTGAGCCTGGCAACATGACGATCTCAAATAACTCGTAAGCTATTTGTTTTCATACTTTATTTTGCAATTGTTTTTTAAACAGGTGCGTTGCCATCGTAGCACCAGAAAATTGAAAAAATAAAAATGATGATGATACAGCCCCAAGTGTTCTCTTTACGAACCCGTTTTTATAAATACGGACACTTCAAAATTGGCGACGTGAAAATTATTTAAAGTGAACGCTGCATCGAAATATATCGCGCGAGGGCCTTCCTGTCAGCCGACGTCGGACGAAGCTGAAGAGTCACACAGACGGGCCTACCCACACATTGGAAATGCCGGGCCGAAGCCTCTGACGTCACCAAGACGGTCGGACGTCGGATGCACTGTGAGCGTACCCTAACTTTCCACACTCGCCACAAGATGGGCTTATAGCGACGTTGTCCCTATCCTTTCTCGCTAGTACACGATCCGTCAACGATTTGTATATATACAGCCTCAACCACCTACTTCAGCAGAACTAAACTCCCCACCATGACTCAGTAACATGCAGATACTTGGTCCCCGTTCGAATAAGTCAATGCTGAATCTTCCGATGGCTGTGTGAGGGATTGATTATTAAAACCGAGTCTGAAGAATCCATATGTTACTGAGTCAGGGGGGTGGGGAGTTTAGTTTTGCCGGAGGATATAATAAACGGACAAAAGAGATATTCTCAAATAATTTTATTTTTAAAAATAATGTATTTACATTATAAACATACAAAAAGAGATATTCTCAAATAATTTTATTCTTTAAAATAATGTACCGTTACAAAATACATTCTCGAATAATTTTTACACACACACACAACATTAATTTTTTAACCTATCTATTTTGCGCGAACGCCGCGATGATGTCGGCGCACGAAGCCGCCAGTTCGCAATCGATCAACGAACTTTGATCGAAAGATTCGCTCTCGACGATCGCTTTCACGATATTCTTCGCGTCGCTATCCTTTACCGTACCGACGAAATTCATGAATTTAGTAGTCACCGCGGGAACATTGTCGATCAGCCACGAATACATGTTGTACACGCAGAATTCTAGATTATACAAGTTATACATAGTTTTTTCCGTGATGTACAGAGCCACGAACTGATTCGACAATTTGACTAGAGTCATATCGTTACGATTAACTATTTGTAACGTTAAACCATCGCCCATTTTTCGGCACTGTTTCTGCGTAGACGATGAAACTAAATCGGAAATATACTCCTTCGTGCGTAACAGCTCTGTCCATGCATCCAGGAAAAATGCGATCTCGTTACCGCGGTTATCTCCTATAGCCAATTCCACGCAAATGTCATCGCCAACGCGCACACCAATCTCGAGATATTTGAAGTAATTCCCGGCTATGGAATATCTTCGGCTCAAGACCCTTGCGCTGCGCAAACTCCTCGGCGATTGCATCATCGATGATGTGGGCTGCTGTTGGGAAACCCTGCAACAGATTACAAAAATTAGACGTTTTTCTAAATTTCTTTTCTTCACAATTTTTTCATCTCTCTCTCTCTCTCTCTCTCTCTCTCTACTTACATATTATTTAGCCTTCTCTTTTTGCACGGCTCCTCGACGTTTGAACGCTCGGACGGATAGCGGTTGTACTGCATCTTGCGACGATTTTAGCGGTTGATCTGAAGCTTGACGCTCGGAATACGTCGTTTTATAGCATGTCTCCCTACCACTTCTATTTACAGATAAGATCATCAAAAATGGACGCATCCCCTCCCCGACAGTTCCAGACTTGCAATAATCTCCCCACCACTTCCTTTTCTTTTACGAGGGATAAAAAATGACTTCTTAATCGATGTTGTAATGTCCCCAAGGAAGAGTATCCATCAAATTATTGCAAATATGCCGCTTGTCGTCATGCGGACTCAACGCTAATTTCTTTTCAGACATCGAGTATACCTGATGCCGTACGGACACTATGCGATTACCGGTAACGCTCTTTTCCGTATGATTACGAAGGCATTCGACATAGTCGTCGAAACTTATATCCCGAGCGGTAACGTTTGTCCTGATACCTTTGATCTTTTTAGTATCCCGATCACCGTGCACGCGAATCGCGTACATTTTCGAACGAAGCCCTACGAACTCGGTCATAATTTTACCGCCGTTCTCATCCTTCATCAAACCGAGCTGTTTATTGTTCGCGATGGGGACGCCGTAAACGTTGTTCGCGGCATAGTTACTTGTATCGTATCGATGGATATCGCGTTTCAACAGCGTCTCGTACGCGTCATCGCAAGCGATCTGGTATATCAGACTGTCCGTGTCAGTGTACAAAATCTTACAATTTTGTTGGAATTTTGGCTGCATGTACTCGTAATGAAAGTTGTACAAATGAAATTTCGAAATATCTAATATTGACATGCCTACGTAGATTGGTTTGAAAAATTTAACGAGCATATTCTTCAGCTGAACTGCGACAAAGTCCTCGGAAAACACCGCACAGCTGTGAAAATTCGGTCTAGCTATCAATCGTTCGACGCCGTGTCTACCGCTCCATCGAGAAAGTAATTTCACGATCGTATGATTTCGTACGTTCTCCATAGTTTTTCCAAACACGGCATTGTTCATTAATTTGAATAAATTCTTCGAAAAATCATTGGTGGCGTTGGCGCGTAATTTTGTGTTCAAATCGATGTAACCGTGCAACCATCGCGACTGCCGAAACTCTAATATTCTATGTATTTTCCGCAATTTCAAATTATGCTTCAAACTTTGTTGGAGGTATCGGTAATGTACAACGTATCGTTCCTTATCGCGAAGCGTTGCCATCAACTTTTTCTGCTTACTCGAGTCGGTCGCCGTGTCGTGACTTGGACAAAACGGAAGATCCGCGTGAGCATCGTGAATTTCGCGCGGATACTCTAAATCCACCTCCAAAATGTATCCTACGGGACTATCGGCCGGAACGGATTCGACGTCGAAATTGTCCGCGTCCACCCATCGAAAGTCTCTGTGCGGCAGAGGTTGCGACATTGCCCAACCGTACAGATTATTAACGTCGAAATACATTAAGTAGGTGGACGGTTTGGTCGAGTCGTGCGTGGACATATATTTGTTGTTGGCGTGCGCATATCTGTGAGAACACTGGCTCAATCCGCCGCGTATTCCCCGCTCCACGAACAAAAGCATGTCAACGTTTGTCAACAACTCCAATTCGATCTTTGTCATTTTCAACATCACGTCCCACGCGAAACCGGGGAGCGTGTAATAATGCGCCGGATCGAGCTTGTAATTCTCGAGACAGTCGTCGCGAAAATTTTCAAAAACATCCGCCAACAACAGAACATCCAATTTTAAGTACAAATCGCTGTACTGTCCAAGCGTTTGTACAGCGAAACGCGACCAAACCGTATTCGCGTGAATGTAATCGACGTCGGATATCTCGCTGCCGTACAACCGATTGTAAAATGCCTCGCGCGGCGGCAAACACGTGTCGTTTAATTTGTCGTACGACGTTAGATAGTCGTACGGAAAGACGCCTTTTCTGGTCAACAGTTTGAAATCGTCGCGGGAAAGATGCGCAAATTCACCTCGTACGATGCGTAATTTACTTTCGTCCAAGTATGACGACAGTTTGTCCAGACTCGAGTTCAAGAACTTGAACGAATCGATGAAGCGGAATTTCAAAAACTTTGCATGCTTTAACTCATCACCCTCGATATTTACGTTTTTCGTGAAAGAGATATACTTCTCTTTCGTCAATGGCAACACGTCTATCCGTCCCTCGAACGAGTTTGCTAATTCCTTGATGATGAAATGCGCGTCGTAGCCTGATAAATTATGGAAAACCACCGGTATCACGTACGAAGATTGATAGCTTAAATTGCATTCGTTATGAGCCGGACCGCGATACGCGCCCGTGAGATGACAATGATCGCGCACCCTCGTCGCGTCGGTCGTGTCGAACGGTTTCTCGCAGACGTGGCAATGCGTGGCCGTACGAAAATTTAACTTTTCCGATTCGGTTAGCGGATTCATCGGTACCGTTTTGTCGAATATCGGCTGTAATTTACGACTGAGTTCGTACAACCTGTTCGCGAACCACGCGGCGGATCCCTCTTTATCGCGGTAAACCTGATACTCGCACAACGATTCGTCGTATCGGCAATGCATATAGTATCCTATGCTAAACGCGTGGTGATGTTGATACTGTACGCGTGCCGCGCGGTCTTGCCCTTCCCGTCCCTCGGGCAGCAGCAGGCACTCCAAGTCGGCATAGATTACGAACGGCGCCTGCTCCTTGTTTGTATAATTTTTGAACCGCAACCACTTGTCTTCTTCCGATATTGGAAGCATCAGAGCGCAATCGTTCATCCGTTCGCAGTCGACCGTATGAACGTCTAATCTCTCCGGCGTGGGAAAATATTGCAAGCACCTGCGGGAAGGGAAAAATCATGTCTTTTCCTTCAAACAATTTAAAAAAATAAATGTAACTTACCGATCGCAAATATACTTCTGATTTTTCTGCTTGCTAAGCTGCGACGAAACCAATCTTGACAAATTTCGTATGCACGCGAAATGGCCATGCGTCTTTGCAGCATTCTGTAGAAACAGCAGGTTGACGTGTCTTCCCTCCCGTTTCTTTTCGGTCAAATGAAGCGTTACGCATTTCTTGCGCTTCCATTCGAACACGTTCACGGAAACGTCGTTTTCTCGTTCAAATTTCGGGATGTCTTTGAACGACATAGGCAGTTGAAAACCTTCGGTTTTCGGAAGCACGTCTTTGTAGTGCGGATACGCCGACACGCGCGATGGATTTCTCTCGACCGGATAGAGACTTGCCACGATCGCCCAAAAAAAACATGCGTCGTCGTTGCACTTCACGTTCACGACCGCTTTCTTCAACTGTATCGCTCGAGGTATGCTGCATGCGGCGGTGCAACCGGCTTGCAACGGTTGATATTTGCTAAAGTTGACGATCAAATGCAGTATCTTCGACAGCGCCCACCCGCTGTCTCGCTCTTGAAATTCCTCCATCGATGTCAAAATCGTCGGCACAATGTCTTTCTGGTACCACTGTCGTAGATTGCTCGTACGGAACAACGCAACGTTTCGCGTGCCGAAACTTTTAACGGAAACCTCGTTGGCGCGCTGCATGAATTCCGCCTCCAACGTAAGATTAACTTTCAACGACGAATGCGCGTTTAAAAATTCCGTAACGCGTCCTGTAACTATTCGTTTCGCGTGTTGCAGAAATTGTTTCGGGTCGATGTGTTCGACGTTGATAACGATACCGCTCGATATGCGAGTTTTAAACGCCGACTCGATATCTTCCCAACGAAGCATCGAGGCTCTCGCACCCCTGCGATCGTATAAACCTCTACCGACGCGCGACGAGGAAACACGATGATTCAACGAAACGTTCAAAGTCTTCATACGGCACATAGTCGATGTTAAGCTAAACTTCTCGCCCATCGACAATTTTTCCTTTGCACAGGATAGGTAATTGACGCAACACTGCAGAGACTCGATGTACGACCGATGCCATTCGCGATACTCGTCCATGGTTTTCACCAGCATCGACATGCGCGTCAAACACTTCAACATGTTTTTGCACGTTTCAATCATCTTGCCGCTTTTCCCCGCTGATACTTTTGTCACTGTAAACACTGTGCCCGCGAAACGATGCTGCTACTCCCAACTCGCGGGGATTAGAAAAGTCTCCAAATGTAATTACGCTTCGCAACCGACGATGCGACGTTCGCCCGTTTCAATGATGTCCAATATCGCGGATGGGGAATCGCGCGCAGGCCATTGCACGACAACTTGGCTAAATCTTTTCGTGTAAGCGAAACATACGCGACTCGTTACGTCGTTTCGCATTAAACGTTCCACCATCGATTTCTGCTCGATGGAGAAATGATTGCTCAAGTATGAATTTATAACGTGAGGCCAAGCTATATTTTTCAACGTTGGAGCAGTCATGCCATCAGTTTCTTCCGATACGTTCATTCCGCACAAGTCCGTACGCGAAAATTGTCACGGTATAGTCGCGAATTCGAATAACTTTAACTCGGCAACGCTTGCCACGTTCGCGAATACTATGACAGCAGTCCTTCGCGTCCTATTTACTTATTGCTACCTCCTCACCCCCACCAACTACAATGAAAGGGAGAAAGAAATGATAAGGACCGGACTGTGCGAAATGATGTGGTCAGATATCGCGACTCGATATCAGCCGCGAACGGATGTTGCTTAAGGATAATGAAAACGCTCCTCTTACATCTTGCATGATACAGATAAGAAAATAACGTTCTTCAAAGGAATGATAAGGAACGGACTGTGCGAAAATATGTGATCGAATATCACGGTTTGGCAACTCGGTATCAGCCGCGAACGGATGTTGCTACTAAGGACAACGAAAACACTCCTCTTACATCTTGCATGATATAGATAAGAAAATAATGTCCCACAGAGTTATCATATTTTATACCGCGAAACATGTTCGGACACGTTCAAGATTTCCTGGAAAAAGCAGTGTTCCTCAGGAAGTATCATATTACATTCCGCGAAAACCCCCCTCCCCTCGCCAAAGAACGGGGGCTTGCGCAATACCAGGAAACTGGCCTTGAACGCAGTACCAGGAAACTGTCCTTTATTTAAACTATTACTTCAACAATAAATTATCCCCCCCCCTCCCCCTTGCCTACGAACGGTGGCTTACGCAATACCCACCCATGAGAAAACCCCCTCCCCCTCACCCCGCAAAAATATGCTCGCGTTATAAGGTAATCCCCCCCTCACCCCGCCCCCGCAAAATATGGTTGTGTTCTAAGCTAATCCCCCTCACCCCGCAAAAATATGCTCGCGCTATAAGGTAAAATGCCGGTAAGGCAGGAATCTGCCCACAATGATAAGTGGTGTGCTAGAACCCGCGTATATATCCTACTTAGCCGGCTTCAGTTTTTTTTGCAACATCTTTCAGCTTATTACAGGAGTTACGCAACAAATGGTTCATACATTCGATCTTCTTTACGCGGGTCATTGTCCCGTACGGATTGCTGTCTACAATACTTCTGTAGACGCTGCTGTCGCCGTCAGCAATCAACGTTGAATAGACCAATCCGTGTTTTGCTTCGCTGGTCTTGAAGCCTTCTGTGATTGCATCACTCTCCATTTTCGTCGATGTCTGGTTTCTGCCCCAATTTTTGAAGCATTCGTGGGGGCGCGCTTCTCTGTTCTGTTTCGCTGCATTCCGGCAGATACAGCACACTCGGTTCTTGACTTCGACGTCCAGCACCTTCTTGGTGTAATGACCGATTATTACGCCGACACCAGAGACCGAGTCGTACTTGCCTGTACGGTACGACCTTTTCATCCAACTCCCGTCAGCCACGACGGGGACGTGTGGAATTCCATTGGGTAACACATCATTTCTTGCGATGGCTAGCCTTTTTTCTTCAGCAGCCGCTGCCGACATTGCTTCTTCTGCAAGAGTTTTGGATTTTCTGACAATCATATCGTGATTTGTCCTATATTCCTGTTTCGACATGCAGGGAACGTTGACGGCTGACAAAAATCCTTCCATTTGGGCGTATCCGCCTCCGTTGGTCATCGTTCCGGCGACTGCAGACAGGTTGATGTCTATGCCCGGCTCCTTCTCACTG
Organism: Lasioglossum villosulum; assembly: GCA_963971365.1. Classification (NCBI taxonomy): domain Eukaryota; kingdom Metazoa; phylum Arthropoda; class Insecta; order Hymenoptera; family Halictidae; genus Lasioglossum; species Lasioglossum villosulum. The sequence goes on along the minus strand of OZ020502.1, from coordinate 11,142,070 downwards.
TCTTCGGGCTGGCTATGGACTTGGAACGTGCGGTTGCACGTCTTGCATTCTAAATGCATGGTTGTCCTCAAACCAAATCTCTTTACTTTTTTTATAACGAGGGCCGTCGTCAAACATCGCGATGATTCGCCATGCGTTCCTATAGCCTTCATCTGAGCGATGACGTGATGCATGTCAGCGATGCTGAATCCGTCCGAAGGGCACGATTCCTCCGGTGACGTGTTCGCAGTTCCTTCTTCCGAGACGGGGTGCTCCGCTTCGCCGGTGGCAATGCCCGCCTCTTGAACATCTTGTTCCACTTCTACTTCTTCAATTTCAATGAATCCTTCATGTTCCATCACTTCTTCGGGCACGAAATTGTCGGCAGAGGTGTCGCACAACATTTCCTCTTGCGGTGCGCTCGATGTCGGTGCTACATTACTGTCCTTGTCAGCTGCGTTTCCCTGAGACGCCGGCGCTCCATTTTCTGCAGCCCTTGAATGTTCTTCGAGGGTAAGCCTTGCTAATCGCATCTGCCTGTACACAGAATACAAAACAAACCTGTTGTCACGAAAAAAAGATGGACATATAAGGAAAATCTTCAATGCTAAAAGATAATAGGAGTTATTACAATGCAATACAACTATTTCAATGAAACAGCATAGATACACTCCTCAAAAAAATTAAGGGATCACTTGACGGTTAATTTCTGCGAATCACTGACTTCAAACACCGCTGCCACAGGGAAAACATAGTCGCAACGGGTTCATGGGATACTCAATCGAATCGGTAGAATCTCAGCTTTAATGTGGTAGGTCGTTTATGGTATTGCGATAATTTCTCGCTGAGATATAGCGAGTTGAAGGAAAAATGAAAATTATGCATACTTTAAGCATATTTTCAGAAACACCTGGTATATCGAAATCTTAATGAAATTGAAAAAACAAAAGAAGTACCTTGAAGAGAAAGGAACGCTGTCAATATTGCTTTTTAGCACAAGATTCTACGACAATTTTTGCACTATCTGGAGCCAGTTAAAGTTAAAAGGCCAACATTTGCTTCAATGTTAAATAACTGGAATAAAACAAATCGCACACTAATCAACAACCATACATTTTACACAGGAAAGACAGCCCTTCCAAACAATGTTAGCGCGATTTATCAAAAAAATTTACTTAACCCCATGTGACATTACAAAGTTGTACAAAATTTTTGTTAACTGTCAACGTTGTCTTTAGCTCGCTATAACTTTGTAAAAAAACAACATAACAAAAATTTAAAACAGAGACGCTGAAACTAGAGGTTCCACGCTTCGAAACCATTGCTCAACCATATCGATACAGCAATTTCGGCCGGAGTTATGATTATGTAAAGTTGTAGCAACTTTTCGGGTTCGCACAAGCGATCCCTTCATTTTTTTGAGGAGTGTAGAACGATTACTTCCGCCCAGCTCGAGCCTGGAAAGAATACGTGCAATAAACCACGGCCGGCGACCAGACAGGTAGCCGGTCATATAGGTGTGAAAACCACAAACAACTCAATACAGGCCACAGAACACAGGCCAGTTCTTTCTTCGATAATAGGGTGAAGCTATGAAAGCTTTGGTAATGGTGTTACAAAGCGAACATGTAAACGAACGGCGGTATAGACGGCGCACAGTGGACCGCACCGATGAATTCTGAAACTTTTTTCAATTACAGCTGAAACTTGACAGAATGCGGGAGAAGTAGGGGGTTTATGGTACGAACGTTTGTTAACCCCGGAAAAATGAAAATTTAAATTTTTTACAAAATGAATTCTGAAACTTTTTTCAATTACAGCTGAAACTTGACAGAATGCGGGAGAAGTAGGGGGTTTATGGTACGAACGTTTGTTAACCCCGGAAAAATGAAAATTTAAATTTTTTACAAAATTCGGAGGTCGTAGACTAATTTAGAGAAAAGTCTACGGGAAATGATGAGTCGAGGTGCAAAAAAATTTTCCACGCGTGTTATTGGAAAACGACAATTTTCTTGAAAGTCGAAAGTACCTCCACCTGAAAAAAATTACTATCGCCATAATACAGCTCCTGTTGTCCTATGTATCTTTTGTTTCGAAAACTTTTCTGCTACTATCATACTTTTGCAGTTATTGTAGGTGGCTGTTCTTACTCTGTATAGGACAGCTGCCTGTGACACGAAAACGCGTAACGCTCGCCTAACCCAACGCTCTCAATGGAGAAAAGACAGGGTAACCTCCACTTTTCACCGTTACGCTTTTTCGTGTTGCGAATTCCGTGGCGCGAATTAGGCTTGCACTCTGTCAAAAGAAGTTTCACTTCAAAAAATGTGACACGTTTCGGATACTAAGCCACACATTGGGTATCATTTTTAGATTTTACCGTTGCATCGAAAACCATGGTCAAAACCATGTTTTTTCGAGATATCTCGAACACAAGAGACTGAAAAAATTTGAATTTTCTTAAAATTGTATGTTTGCGAATGGGAAATGCAGTTGTGCGCAAGAAAATCTTAACAAAAGTTTTTTGTTTGAGCAATATTTTAAAAATTCGATACTTTTTGCAGTCTCTCTTATTTATTGTTAGTTCATTTTAATGTAAACTCGGGTGTGCGATGTTTGACCCAAAATAGTGGATACGTGTTTCAGGATTTTCTTTATTTTGTCATTTAACAATAATTATGCATAATGGAAAATGGTTTTGAACCTGGCGTGTGAAAGAAGAAATTCTGGCTTGTTTTATCGAAATATAAGCATTTAATATAAACGTATACGGTATTTTAGACAATGTCACTGGGTTCATTGTTGTATCAGTAGCTAAAGAAGGTGACGCAGGTAGTAGAGTGACCCAGTGCTAATTACCGCGGCGCGGCGGAGTAAGGGTATCGACTTTTGTAGTCAATTCGCCTGTGAATTTCTGCGGACGTTAGGACTTCTGTGAAACATACCTGGAGCCTTTACAAACTGTTAACCTAGTAATTAAAGCTGGAGTTTTCCACGTCGTTTATGATAGCTCTGAAAAGAGCTGATTTTGAAAGGAGGCTGTCCGTAAAGATTATTCTACATAATTCTGGCAATAATGATGCTCAAGGATAAAATGAGAAAAACCGGTTTCTTTGCACCAAGACATTTAAGTACAACTACATCTGAACAATGGAAACTCGTCATAGTATCTAATTTTGTAAAGCAGAACTCTATGGGATTTTCAAATTCACCTGGCCGTTCTTCTATATATTGAAAATGTTTGAAACATCGTGGTGGCAATTGGGCATTTGCACCGAAAAGCTTCTGAACCGACCGTTTCATGTAAGTGCTTATGAATCACAAACGATAAAAGACAGCAAAAACTGATTCGAGTGAAAGTTCTATTGTATTGTTAAATTTAATATGAGATAGCACCTTTTAGCTTTCTATATAAAATCTGCATTTTTTCGATTTTTTTGTCGTTTTTCAATTTTTACAACCAGAGTTTGCAACGGGAAAATCTGAAAATGATACCTAATGTGTGGCTCAGTATGCGAAACGTGTCACATTTTTTCAGAATTTTTAATGTTAATAAATAGGGTAGGTGGGCCAAAAACGGGTTTACCGATTTTTCTCAATAACTACGCTTAGAGATGAGATAACGGACTGAAACTTGGAAGAGACGGGTCTTCTTGGGTAGGCTATCGAATGGTCCAAGCTCGATTAAAATCACACCGGAGGCGACTTTCACCACCACACCCGGGTATGTATAGCCTTTCGTCCGAATTGCCCACTGTGCGGCGCACTCGCACACAGGTACGCTCGGTCGGCGTGTCCGTGTGCCTAGGCGGATCGCAAGGGATGCTTCAAACCTGTGATCGGCTACCCGTAGCGCACTATATATGGCATAATAGAGCACCAGGGTCGTCACGGAATTCGCGACACGACAATGTGTAATGGAAGCGGCGAGGATGGTTAGCCGAGCTCTAGTCGCAAATAAAAAAAATGAAACTTGTTGCAGTCTACTAATGTTTAGAAGTAAATTAAGATTGGAAATGGTAAATAATTTTAAAAAAGCAACAACAAGATCAGGGACAACTCTAGATGCAGTATTTGCAAGACACTTAGACAAAATTGAATGAAGTTTCAATGATAGAATCATAGAAAATACTAGGGAAAAAATAATGAGGGATCAAAATTTGCGATGCAAAGGAGGAGAGCGATGCGAAATTCCACGAACTACGTCTTTTTCTTTCCCTTACGCTCTCGCCTTCTTTGCGTCATAAATGAAAAAATAATGAGCGTTCATTATTTTTTCATCTTAATTCATCATTTCCAATCTTAATTTACTTGTAAACATTACTATACTGCAACAAGTTTCACTTCTGTCGCGCGTGGTTTTCTACGCGTATGATTTTTTATTATTATGTGCGTCGTAAAAATTAAAACAATTATTTTGTGACGAGCCGTCGACTCGTCACGAGTCATACGAGTCATGTGAGGAGCGCCCGGAAGGCACTCCTACTTATAGACTCTCGCGAAGCTATCCGCGCGCCAATCAACGACGCGGATTTTCACGCGCCAACGAGAGAGCGCCGTCCCCCGCGACCGACACATGTCACGTGACCGAATAACCGGCGTATATAAGGAGCTCCGAATCACGTAACGAGCGGAGTTCGCCGGGAGACACTGAGGCGATACGACCGAGCTCTGCCAGTCCTTCTCAGGGCAAACAGTACAGCTGGGCAACCCGACCTGCCAGAAACGCAGCTGGCCATCTCAGTCTCCGACGGCCGACTCCCTACCTGTCCGCCAGTGCCAGGGGCCAACCGTGCCGCGGTTCGCGGTGACTCGATCCCGTCGTTGCGGGGTAGTGAAGCACGCGCCCTTCGGGACCCTCCGAAGAGCGTGCACCTGTAACGCGTCTCTCCGGTCCTCCGGTAGGAGCGTTGCGGCACTCCCCGTTTCTCCGGCCGTACACCGCGGGCTACCCGGCCTCCGGTGACCACCTGCCGCTGTCTCCAGGCCGAGTCGATCCCGGGGATTCAAGGGGCGCCTAGATTTAGTTATGAGTTCACGCATTACCGTCCAGTATTGTAGTTCATAAGGCAGAATAAATCTTTAATTTGTTTTCTCATCATTTCCGATTTCGCTCATTTACTCTCACGAACCCTACGTCACTCCTGAGCTAACGGCACGCGAAATCGAAACGTCACATGGCGCCCGAACAGGGACCGGAAAAACAGTAGGTTAGGCCAGCGGTCGGGGACGCGAAACGCAAACGCGAAAATCAGGGGCGACTCACCGCGGCATTTGGGCAACTACTGTAAACTCGAATCAAAGAGTACCGCGCCCAGTAAGCGATCAAAAAAAAAACCGGGTTTTTTTTTCTCTTCTTCTCTTCTTCTTTTCTTTCTTTCTTTCTTTTTCTCTCCTTTTTTGTGTGCCCTGCTCTTGCCGGCACTCACCGTCGCGTCGCCGCGCGAACCGCCGCTCCGTCTTGACCGGGTAAACCGACGTAAATAACGCGCCAATAACCTTCCCGACCCCCGACTAATACCAACAATAAAAACACCATCTTAAACCAGCATCATGGGTGTCTCCTGGGTATACCGACTGAGGAAGGAGCAGCTCATCGAAGAGTTGAACAAAAACGGCATCGGCTCGGAAGGCACGGTAGTCCAGATGCGCCAGCGACTAGTCGCATACGTCCGGCGGAACCCACAGGCTTTCCCGGGCAAACCGGAAGACGACCCAGAATACAAAGAGGAAGCCGACGTTACCAGAGATCTCCTCGAATTTCATGATGAACTGGCAGCAGGATTGTACACTGGGAATACGTCAACACCGGTCCAAGCGAACGCCCCCACCACCGATATAACCCCAACGGTGGGGAACGGCACAAATATCACGCTCGACCAGATGCGGAAATGGAATTGCCATTTCGACGGACGCGACCCGCACGGGTTCCTAGAACGCGCCCAAGAACTGCAGAGATCATACCGATTGACTGACCAGCGAATGCTCGAAGGCATCCCCGAGCTCCTAAGAGGGGATGCGCAGCTGTGGTATCGATGCATCGCCGCGTCGGTCACCTCATGGGAAGACCTAAAAACCAGGCTTCGACGATATTTTCTGCCCGTGGGAGACCAGCGCCACCTCGACTGCCAGATTACCGACCGGTATCAGAAGGAGGGCGAACCGGTCCGGGCATACGTCACGGCAATGCGGACGCTATTACGCCGCCATGGAGGCTATACCGACGAGCAACAAATGGACAAACTATATTACCACATACGAAGCGAACTCCGACTATACATCCGGCGAGGTGACGTCACCGAGCCAGAGGATCTAATCCACCGAGTCGAAGAGGTAGAAGAAACACTGCGCAAAATACGCAGCGAAGCACGACCGGTCCAAGGCAACCAGGGGACGTATCACCGAAACACAATGACCGCAGCGGTCCCCTACGATCGCGAGACGCACTGCTGGAGGTGCAAAGGAACAGGGCACTCCCGGTTCTCATGTAAAAACGATCGCAGGAAATTCTGTTCCGTCTGCGGAAAAGACGGGGTCTTTACGCGGGATTGCCACGGCCCACCACAGTACTCGGAAAACGGTTCACAGGCCGAGTCGAGCGATCCAACGGCTCGGCCGAACAGCCGATCGACAATCGAATCTTCACGACCGTCCAACTAAAACATTTCCGGACGCAGGCGCTGGTCGACCCAGGATCAGTCTGCTCGTACGTCAACACGGGAATGGCAAAGAAATGCCTCCGCGACGGATGGTACCTGGCCAAGGAAAGCAGCTCCGCCGCGATGGCGGACGGAACGGTGACCGAACTGACCCGCAGCGTCCGAGGAACCGCGACCATAAACAACCACCTAGTAGATCATCAGTATTTCGTAATGGACACCATGGAACATGAAGTCCTTTTGGGGATGGACATACTCAATAAAATGGGGATGGAAATAAGGTTGCACAACCACACCGTCTATCCCGCAGGAGAACAAAACCAGAAACACGCCTGCGCGACCATCGAACCTACAGGGCTGGCACACCTGACGCCAGAAGAAAACCGGCGACTTCAGGAAACTATACTGGAACAAAAGGCGAAGTTCGAACGGGTACACTGGGTGACCGCGCTAACCGAGCACGAGATCCGGCTGGAAAATACGACACCGATTAAGCAACGGTACCGACCACGCAACCCGGCCATGCAGGCAATAATTGACACAGAAGTCAACAAGATGCTGGCGGAAGGGGTCATCCAACCCTCCCGCAGTCCATGGAGCTCACCCATAGTACTCGCCCGGAAGAAAGACGGGAAATTCCGTTTCTGCGTCGACTTTCGTCGCCTAAATAAGGTCACAAAGAAGGATGCTTACCCGCTGCCGCATATCAACGCAACGCTAGACAAACTACGCGGAGCCCGCTACCTGTCAACCATTGACTTAAAGAACGGATACTGGCAGGTACCATTAACACCGGCCAGTAGACCTTTAACCGCTTTTACAGTACCGGGAAAGGGACTACTGGAATTTAAGGTCATGCCATTCGGACTCCACTCAGCACCGTCGACATTTCAACGACTATTAGACCACGTAATCACACCCGATATGGCCCCGCACGCGTTCGCATACCTCGACGACATAGTCGTCGCCACGACCACGTTCGAGGACCACGAGCGCACACTACAGGAAGTTTTCCGGCGGCTCCGGGCAGCAAACCTACGGCCAAATTGGGAAAAATGCCACTTCGCACGCGTAAAGCTAAAGTACCTGGGACACGTCGTCGACCAAAACGGACTCCACACCGACCCTGACAAAGTTTTGGCTGTGACAGAACTATCACCGCCAACCGGAATAAAAGAGTTACGCCGGTTCCTCGGCCTCTTGTCATGGTACCGCAGATTCCTGCCAGATGTATCACGGGTTGCCGCTCCACTAACCAGCCTGCTAAAGAAGAAATCAAAGTGGAGATGGGAAACCCCACAGCAGGAAGCATTCATGGCACTACGGAAACGCTTAGCAGAGGCTCCTGTACTAGCAGTCCCAAATTGGGAATTACCGTTCACTCTGCAAACCGACGCTAGCAAGGAAGGCCTCGGCGCCGTGCTAACGCAGGACGATGGCCAAGGTGAACGAGTTATAGCTTATTCAAGTCGTACACTGAACCAAGCCGAACGGAATTACTCTGCGACCGAACTCGAATGCTTGGCGGTTCGGTGGGGCATCTGGAAGATGCGACACTACCTCGAAGGATACCACTTCATAGTCCTAACCGACCATCAGTCCTTGAAATGGTTGGAGAAAATAGACAACCCATCGGGAAGGCTCGCCCGGTGGGCAATGGAACTCAGCCAATGGGACTTCGAGATACGATACCGCAGGGGACCAGAGAACACCGTAGCGGACGCTTTGTCCCGACAGCCGCTGCAAACATGCGGAACACGACGCATCAACCAATGCCCATGGTACGATAACTTGCTCAAAGAGGTACAAAACCACCCAGCGGACCACCCGGAATACTGCATACGGAACGGACGACTGTGCCGACACATATTGCATACGCTCGATTTCGACGAACACCCAGCCGCCGACGAATGGAAACTGTGCGTAGCCAAGAACGACCGACCCCGGGTACTACACGAGGCGCACGACGACGCAACCTCAGGTCACCTGGGTATCGCAAAAACACTGGCTCGGCTATGCCGCCTATATTACTGGCCCGGAATGTTACGCGACGGGGCACGACACGTCCGCGCATGTGAGAACTGCCAGCGGTTCAAAAATTCGCAACAAGCGCCCGCAGGCCTCATGCACGCCACGCCTGTAAAACAACCCTGGGAAATGGTCTCAGCCGACCTAGTAGGGCCCCTGCCGCGATCCAGCGCAGGCAATTCGACCCTACTCGTCATACAAGACCGCTTTACCAAATGGATCGAATTACGACCATTAAGAAGAGCCACGGGCCCAGCAATCACGCGAGCCATACGCGAGCTCGTGATCCTACGACATGGCTGTCCGAAGACGCTCGTTACCGATAACGGAAAACAATTTATCGGCAAGGATCTGAAACACGCGCTACACGAATGGGGCGTGCAACATCGGCGCACGCCACCTTACACACCGCAGTGCAACCCGGTGGAGCGGGTAAATAAGGTGGTGAAAACCATGATTAGCCAATACATCGGCCGTACGCAGAAGACCTGGGATATACATTGCGCGGAAATCGCTTTCGCATACAACACGGCACAGCATAGTGCAAGTGGCTATTCACCAGCGTACCTCAACACTGGAAGGGAACTTATACCACCAGGGACCCTACGATTCCAGTCAGGACCCCGGGCAACGACCGGTATACAAAACCGCCTGCAACGCCTACAGGAGGCAAGGGAACTTGCCCAGTGCAACATGGCCCGCAGCTTCCAGGGGCAGCAAAGGCTCTACAACAAACATCGCCGGAACTGGGAACCAAACATCGGAGCGCTCGTGCTCAAACGCACACACACACTTTCAGACAAAGCAAAGGGTGTGAACGCCAAACTGGCAGAGAAGTACGGTGGACCCTTCACCGTACAACGCAGAGTCTCGCCAGTAATCTTCGACCTGAAGGACACGCACGGAAAATGGACCAAACACGTCCACGTGCGGGATTTAAAACCGTTCGAAACCGACCGGCACGCACCAGATGGCGCCACCGACACCGCTCGGGACTATAAAAGAAGCAAACAAACGCCGGAGCCAAAACAGTCGAAAGTGGTCCACGATGACGAAAACGTCGCAACACGAGCTGGACGAGTTCCTCCAGCAGCTAGAGGAAGACTACCGTCACCACGGCGACTACGTCCCAGACGCCCTCATGCCACCGGGACCACGACGGCCAACACAGCCGCAATTAATAACGCCGCCAGCACGACCACCGCGCTTCCAGGTCTCGGAAGCGCGCAGGAATTGGCAAACGATCCCGTGCTGTACCACCGCAACAACCCGGCGCGCACCAGCACCGCCCACGTCGCACGGCCGCCGAGTTCAGCTAATAGCCCCCCACCAGGAGCCAGGCGTCCTACGAAAAGGGGCGATACGGAAAAGCCGGTCACCAGCAGCCCCGCCGAAACAGCCGGCAAGGGCAACAGCCGCAAGATATTCCGCCACGGGCCCAACCGTATGGCCGCACATAACACCGGCAGCCAAAGCCCAGGCGGTCAAGGACAGCGGCCCAACCGAGCCGCAAAAACTGCAGTACCTGCCGAGCCGAGAGCCGTCACCAATTCCGCTTCCAAAGTCTTTGAACAACCTGCCGAGGAAGAAAGAAACCCTACCAGACGGCACGGTATTTTGGTCACCAGTAGGGGTGCGAAGATACCGGCTGGACGTGGGCACAACACGATGGCCACTCCGCCTGGAGCCAACTACAGGAGCAGTCCGGTACATCGGGGAGCCAAAGACAATTGTAAGGATTACCATCATCTACACCCACGCCCAACCGCGGCCCTCCTGCCTCAGATACACCCCCGCGCGGCCGTTTTTCACTTCCCTTGCGGTAATGTTTTCCGCGGATGTACCGCTTTCAAAGTTAGGGGGGGGGTGTGACGAGCCGTCGACTCGTCACGAGTCATACGAGTCATGTGAGGAGCGCCCGGAAGGCACTCCTACTTATAGACTCTCGCGAAGCTATCCGCGCGCCAATCAACGACGCGGATTTTCACGCGCCAACGAGAGAGCGCCGTCCCCCGCGACCGACACATGTCACGTGACCGAATAACCGGCGTATATAAGGAGCTCCGAATCACGTAACGAGCGGAGTTCGCCGGGAGACACTGAGGCGATACGACCGAGCTCTGCCAGTCCTTCTCAGGGCAAACAGTACAGCTGGGCAACCCGACCTGCCAGAAACGCAGCTGGCCATCTCAGTCTCCGACGGCCGACTCCCTACCTGTCCGCCAGTGCCAGGGGCCAACCGTGCCGCGGTTCGCGGTGACTCGATCCCGTCGTTGCGGGGTAGTGAAGCACGCGCCCTTCGGGACCCTCCGAAGAGCGTGCACCTGTAACGCGTCTCTCCGGTCCTCCGGTAGGAGCGTTGCGGCACTCCCCGTTTCTCCGGCCGTACACCGCGGGCTACCCGGCCTCCGGTGACCACCTGCCGCTGTCTCCAGGCCGAGTCGATCCCGGGGATTCAACGCCGTGCCGGTGATACACGCGTCCCTCGGGCACTCCCGAGGAGCGTGCGCCCGTAACGTATCTCTCCGGTCCTCCGGTAGGAACGTTGCGGCACCTGCACGGGGCGAGCCACGCCCGACTCGGCTTCCGAAACGATTCCCTCTCGCGGCTCGGGGTGGTCCCGTGGACTCGGCGCCGCGCCAGTGATACACGCGTCCCTCGGGCCCTGCCGAGGAGCGTGCGCCCGTAACGTGTCCCTCCGGTCCTCCGGTAGGAACGTTGCGGCACTGCGCGGGGGGCCGACCGCGGGCCCGGTCCGACCCGCGCCTGTTATCCTGCTCCAACCTTCTCGCGACACTCGCTCGAATACCCGACCGCTGTACCAGAACGCGAACGCGCGCGCACCGCCGACGTTCTCCGCCTCATTACGTTCTATTTAATTGTTACTTTTAGGCTACGCCACCGACGAGGCCGACGCCCTCGACCGACGTCCAGGGGCCTTCCGCCCGCTCCAGGTAGTCCGGCTGTTCGCGCTGCGCCCTCGGGAAGAGCGTTTCTTTTGTTTGTTTGTCACGCCCGAGGCGCGGCGCCTAGATTTAGTTATGAGTTCACGCATTACCGTCCAGTATTGTAGTTCATAAGGCAGAATAAATCTTTAATTTGTTTTCTCATCATTTCCGATTTCGCTCATTTACTCTCACGAACCTTACGTCACTCCTGAGCTAACGGCACGCGAAATCGAAACGTCACAATTTCAACAATATATTATTAGGTTGGAACGAAAAAAAATGAAGCGTCCGAATACTGCAAATCCGTATACCGAAGGTTGCGGGGTCGTAAATCTCGTTTCGGTTTCTCGCGACGAGGGGGGTGCGTATAACCAGATGATCCAGCTAGAAGGCTCGTAACAACGAATCGAGAAGATAATACATCCGGTCAAAATGCAAAAGACAATTTAACCTTTGACGCGTAATTGCCAACACATGTGTGGTGCATGCATGAGTTAATGACTGCGGAGACAATTTGGCGAGTGAGAATGATCGAACGAGTAAATAGAACGAACGATAGGTCGAATGTGGAAAGACGAGAGAATGTGTGAGGGAACGAAACAAAAAATCGTGAAGCAAATTGGGTGAGAAGTGCGTCGCGCTGGACCGTGAACGATAATCGAAGCGAGCAGGCGTACTCTAACAACAATACAAATCTCTAATAAATGTTAACGGTTCGGACTGTTTAATGAAGGTTCAAAACCATTTTTAAGTAAACAAGCACAGGGAAGCCGGAAGGTTAAAACTTTTGCAAACGACTCTGCCTATTGTCAAAAGTCAGGCAAAGCAGGATGACTGGAATGGCCCGCTATGGGCCGTTTCATTGTTATTACTCCTTCACCAACCGTTATTGGCCTTCGCTCATAAAACATCTGCGTACCAAGTGTGTCTACCTGGCATGGTTACATTTTTTTCGACGGCAGAAGCAACATTTACTCTTTTGACGCCTCGTTTTCCAGTGAATCGATTTCGATAATGCAGCAAATGTACGTGCTATTGATAGGAATCGTCTGACACCTTAGATAATGACCAACCGATTCTACTTACTATACTAAACACGCTAACCAGATCTAGTCTATGTATCTTTTCGGAAACAAGGGGTCAAACGAGAATATCTTATTCCCTTTTTTCAACTTATTTTTTCATTTACAATCATCCCCTCCTGGTTGTACTGCCGGCCCGGCCACACCCCGCACGAAAGAAGTTTTTATGCCGTCGAAAATAAATGTTACAATGGTCGACCAGGTATCCAGAAAAATTACATTTCCATCCTGCCTGCAGTAGGACTTCAATAAACATTTCTACGCAGGTTAACATTTAGCATATAGTTCGAAAACGTTTTATGGCCGAAAGTCCCAGAGGGTAATAGGTCTACTACTAATAAAACGGTGCATAGCAGGCCATTCCGGAATTTATTCCGGAAACAACCTTTTGTTTTCCTCAAAATAATACTAGCTGCTTCGGAAGAGTATTTTTCACAAGAAAAATTGCTTCTCCTTGATGCGATGCCCTTACGTCCCCATTTAATAATTTCTCGCGATTTTTTTTTAAATTTAAGAGCAGATTTTTGCGATAAGAAATCGCATCTCGCATTATAAATTAGTTTACATAATATAGTAAAAGTTAATGCTGGACCAAATGGTGAATATTTAAAAGATTCTTTATAATTAGTAAACGACATCTTTAAAGGAACGGTTCAAAAGTCCAACGTTCCGCTACACTCGAAAAAGAATATAATACCATCCTAGATCTCCTCCTGAAGACCTATATTGAAAATGTATTAATTGTAGAGTTACCTATGACGGAGAAACATCCTTTTTTTGCTGAGTCTACGCGTTGACGGGCGAAGTCTCTTACATATTGCCCTGAGCTTCAATGACTGCAACGATGCATTTCGTTCTCCACCTCTCGTCGAACTTTCACAATTCATTTTCACTCTGAGCTACACACGGTCGCACAATTCCTCACAAACCACACACAATCGCGTCAACAATACACAATACTTGTGTTCGCGCTGTGTAGAAAAAGACGAAAATCACAGGCAAACGTTCACAAACGAACACGTTGCTGTCAATTCGTACACTGCGGAAAAAACGACTCTCTTCCACCCCCATAAACCCTGTCTCCGAAACTGCCAGATGTGACACGAGGCCGCTCGAGACCTCGAGATCTCGAGCCAGCCTCGCGGACCCATGCGTCTTCATTGCTGTTACGACCAAAATGCAATGTTTGAAATTCCTAAAAAATCACAAACGAAATCAAATATCAAAAAAAGATACATATCGAATCGTTGGAAAGGATGTTTTAAAATCGTAAAGATGCTTTCACTTTTCGCTTCTCTAAAAATGTCTTTTCCACTGTCTTCGAACAGAATTTTCAAACTCTGGCTGAAATGGGGCACCTTATATACCCTGCATAATTTCACAAAACTCCTTTTATTAGCCGTTGAAATATGCCAAAATACACTGCCACCCACGGGAGAACCCTTTCAGCGCAGCTTGGAAGATGCTGGGGGGCGCACAGTGGATCACATCGATGAATTCTGTGTCAAGCGCTCACGAGGATTGAAGTGTTCCATGCTTCGTGAGGAACTGTAAACGTTCAAACATTTCATTACGTTTATTTTCATGGTGTTCCATTAATAGTTATGCAGTACACCTTCAAATCAGAGAGTCGTCGAATCATATCAACCAAGGAATGATAATTTCATTGCTGTCTTTCACGAAAATCGATTTTTTGAAGAATCCTACGGTTGCAGACAAATTTTATGACCAGATTTGAAATCAGCATGAAAATATCTACGGGAAATGATGTATAGCATCTTCTAAAAAAAAATTTTCCGCCCGTGGTCTTGGAGAAACCACACTTTACTCGAAATTGTGCAAGTTCGATGAATTTTTTCGGGGTTAAAAAACGTTCGTACCACAATCTCCCTATTTTTCCCATATTCTATCAAGTTTCAGCTGTAATTAAAAACAGTTTCATCGCTCTATCGCATTTCTGTCGAAAGTTCTTCAATTTCGACACAGAATTCATCGATGTGATCCACTGTCGGGCGTCGCGAGCGGCCGAAATTTTCTCGCCGCGGCAGTAACATTTTGCCCACAACACGCCTCACCCCCCACCACTGCAACTCTGTGCAATCCACAATCACCGGCCAGGTAGAAGGGAGGAACGTATATAAAAGGGGCTGCATCTTGCGAGACCATCATTCTGTCTCTGCGATAACAAAAGTAAGTACGCTCTGTTACTCTTTTTCGAGCTAAAATATCTGGCGGAAGTAATTTATTACTGTGTTTATTCACATTTTCTTGCCAGATATTTTTTTTTATTAATTGATTAGGTCATTTTTATAATTTTTTTGTTTACAATATAGATGGACAACACAAGCGAAATCAATCCAATGGAGACGTCGATCACCTTAGAGGCGATACGCCACGAGCGGGCTGTGGCGCTCGCAACCCTAGCTCGGCTGAGCATGGAGGAAGCGCAGCAGGTCGCCAGGCTGACCCCTGCAAATCCCGAGGAGAGCTCTTATGCCGATGTGGCAGTAGCCAGATTGGCGGTATTGTTGGGCCCGAAATCGTCGACGGGAGCGTCGACGGGACCGTCGGCGGGACCGTCGGCGGGACCGTCGCCGGGACCGTCGGCGGGACCGTCGCCGGGACCGACGGCGGGACCGTCGGCTGGAAGAACCTGCCCGGATAACAACACATGGTCGCTAGATTGTCCGCCAACAGATCCAAGGGAGCCAACGCTGGAGGAAAAACAGAAATTATGGGTAAGTGTCGGTCGATATGACATCGCGTGGAAAACCACGCGCGGCGTGTGTGAAACAGAGTTCGTTTTTTCTCTAGTATTTTCAACGATTCTATCATTGTCTAAATGTCTTGCAAATACTGCATCTAGAGTTGTTCCCGATCTTGTTGTCGCTTAATTAGAATTATTTACCATTTCCAATCTTAAGTTACTTCTAAACACTACTAGACCGCAAAAAGTTTCACATATGCCGCACGTGGCTTTTGACACTGTGATTATCTTAATGGAATGTACTATTTTTTATACCTTACATCGATAAAGTATCGAATTCTGAGTATAAAAGTGTTGACCAACGTACGTCCTACACGTAATAGTTAACGAGATATAATCGAAACAATTTCGTTTCTCCTTTGGATAATATCTCGTTAACTATTAGGTTTAGGACGTATGTAAGTCAATACGTTTTTACTCGGAATTCGATGGTCCATCGATTCACGATGCAGAAAGTAGGTGTTTCTATTTTAAAAAATCAAGGTGACCTTCAAACGTCCTCCAATCCTCCTCTCTGGTAGCAAACGTTTGTGTCATGACATGTTCCCTTCTGGTCGCTGCAAAGAGTCTAGCAAACTAAGAATAGTGAATGGGACCCCTCTGATTTTTGTTGAAATTGTGTGGAAAACATTGGTTTTAGGTTGAAAGATAACCCCCCAAAATTTCAAGTCGCTAACCCTTCATATAAGGATTATATTCGGGTAAATACCCTTAACTATATCATTTTTTTTCTCGGTTGTTAATTAAGATATTCAGATAAAAAAATACGAGAATACTCGTACTCACGTCCTCCATATCATATATTTTTTTCACAATTGTGATCATATTGTTAAGGGTAGAAAAAAAAATTATTACATTTTTAGGGGTGGAAATTGCAAACAACCCTTCGAGTGACCACTTTCACAAAATTCAACAACTATGTTCTGTTATCTATCTAATATATACAAAAGTTTCAAGATGGTCGGAGGGGTGGAACATAGTTAAGTGTTGAAAAACAAATGAAATTACGCCATCACTATACAAATACGACACTATAGTACATATATTGTACTATTATAATGGCGTAATTTCATTTGTTTTTCAACACTTAACTATGTTCCACCCCTCCGACCATCTTGAAACTTTTGTATATATTAGATAGATAACAGAACATAGTTGTTGAATTTTGTGAAAGTGGTCACTCGAAGGGTTGTTTGCAATTTCCACCCCTAAAAATGTAATAATTTTTTTTTCTACCCTTAACAATATGATCACAATTGTGAAAAAAATATATGATATGGAGGACGTGAGTACGAGTATTCTCGTATTTTTTTATCTGAATATCTTAATTAACAACCGAGAAAAAAAATGATATAGTTAAGGGTATTTACCCGAATATAATCCTTATATGAAGGGTTAGCGACTTGAAATTTTGGGGGGTTATCTTTCAACCTAAAACCAATGTTTTCCACACAATTTCAACAAAAATCAGAGGGGGCCCATTCACTATTCTTAGTTTGCTAGACTCTTTGCAGCGACCAGAAGGGAACATGTCATGACACAAACGTTTGCTACCAGAGAGGAGGATTGGAGGACGTTTGAAGGTCACCTTGATTTTTTAAAATAGAAACACCTACTTTCTGCATCGTGAATCGATGGACCATCGAATTCTGACTATCGTCACCCTTTCGCTCACCTAACCCTTCTACGTTATTTTTATTGACATCAATTTTTTTTTTTTGTATGTTCCAGAAAAAAGTAAATCAGAAGGCCCGCAGGGATTATTTCCTTCAGCTTCGGAGACGCGGGCCGGCCAGGAGGGGAGGTCGCGGCAACCGAGGGGGGCGCGGATTCGGCAGCGGAGGAAGGAGGGAGGATGGCAGGCGAGGACTGCGGGAAGACTTATTGAGAATTTTATTCAATAAAGATTATCATTATTAAATAAGTTGTATTCATTTTATTCATTTTACATACCTTAGTTTGCGTTCCCATGTTAATCCTCTTTCAATAATTTCGATATATATTTTATAGCATTTCGCATCGCTCTCCTTCTTTGCGTCGCATATTTATTCACTCCTTAACATTACTGGACTGCAACAAGTTTCATTTTTTTTATTTGCGACTAGAGCTCGACTAACCATCCCCGCCGCTTCCATTACACATTTTCGTGTCGCGAATTAGGCTTACACCCTGCCCAAAAGTAATTTAACTTCAGTAATAATTTATAATGCGACGTAAGATACGGCGGAGGAAACATTCGGTTGAATTCCGCACTCTTTCTTGTGTCATTAATTTTGAGACCAGATTTGACATTGTACAAGTTCGATGAATTTTTTCGGGGTTAAAAAACGTTCGTACCACAATCTCCCTATTTTTCCCATATTCTGTCAAGTTTCAGCTGTAATAAAAAAGGTTTCATCGCTCTGTCTAATTTCTATCGGAAGTTCTTTGATTTTGTCTTCGTTTGAACGAAAGGTCCTTCTGTGCGCCATCCCGCACATTTATGTTTTCGCATTTTCAGAACCTCCCTCGCACGCTCGGCAACACGGACACACGGTCCGACCGAGCGTACTGGTGTGCGAGAGCGCCCCGAGACGGCTAGTCGAGCCAGTACGCCGAGCGCCCGGAAAATAGTTTCGAATATCGTCGATTACCGCCCTGTAAAGGATAATATCGAAATTTGGAAGACATAGCGCGCTAGATGGATCCTTCAGCTAGCGATCGCGACCACGCAGAGCGTGGTGACGTGCACGGTGGATTTATGTTTTCGCATTTTCGGAACCTCCCTCGCACGCTCGGCAACACGGACACACGGTCCGACCGAGCGTACTGGTGTGCGAGAGCGCCCCGAGACGGCTAGTCGAGCCAGTACGCCGAGCGCCCGGAAAATAGTTTCGAATATCGTCGATTACCGCCCTGTAAAGGATAATATCGAAATTTGGAAGACATAGCGCGCTAGATGGATCCTTCAGCTAGCGATCGCGACCACGCAGAGCGTGGTGACGTGCACGGTGGATTTATGTTTTCGCATTTTCAGAACCTCCCTCGCACGCTCGGCCACACGGACACACGGTTCGACCGAGCGCTGAGGGAGATGCGTGCCACACACTCTCACTCGAGCACACCGACATCAAGTAAGAGCAACGTCATGCCGTATAGTGACGTCACAGTTGCCTACAAAGTCTAACTTACCGGCAACATGTTTCTGGTCGTCCTCTGTTTTACCTATGCAGTGACTACATCACTGACAACTCGGCTCGTTGGTAACTGACTTAGCAGAAACAGACATAAGCGCTCGTAGCGAGAACTGCCGGTACTGTAATTTCCCAAAACCTTTCACTTTCGGGCGAAAATTACAAACTGTGTCTTTATTTACGTAAGGTTTAACATAATAATTGTTGCATTTACATTGTATGAGTCCTCGCTAGCGCGCTATGTACCCTTTTTCTCTATAAGAACCCTAAATCGCTCGAAATTTAAGAAAATGTATCACTGTACGGCGGCAGCCAGTCGTACCGCCGCCATATTGCCTACCTCTCAACTCGATGCTCAACTGTATGCTGTCTAATAAAGTCGATTACGCCTCTATAGCGCATAATTTCAAAATTGTGGCTTCATAGCGCGCTCGACACATCTTTCATCTAACGATTGTGACGTCGTACGGGTCGCAAATATGCAGTAAAAGGGCGTAGTTTGTAATTTGCCGGACCCTTGCAATCCTCGTGTACGTATATGGGTCTTCGCTGTGTGAGTCATGCACACTAGAGAGCGGATCTACACCCTTAACCTAACCTAACCTAACCTAGTAGTAGTAGTAGTAGTAGTAGTAGTAAAAGAGACTGACCGTGGCAGAGGCGGTCGGTCGCCCCCACCAATTCGCACATCAGCAGCACAGCCGATATCATACGGCGGTAACCGGTCCTCGGCCCCATAGGGGTTGCGAATAGCCACTGCGTTCGAACGCCGCTCTGCTTTTTATAGCCCGGGCAACTTTCAGAACGTCGATCTACTAATCAGGGTGCGATCATCATTGATGAGAAGGCCATTCTACCTAATTGTATGGATTTTTGAGCGTTTTACGGCTCGGAGCGTACGTCGGACCTTCTCACCTTCAGATCATGCAGGTTTGCCTGGCCTGCCCGTGTTTGGCCCCCCCAACTACACCATAGATCCATCACGTGCGTTCTCCAGTTTGACAACCCGTCCCTAAGCTGTTCCGGCTGTCCGGAACTTACCCGCTCCCTCCCCTAGGTTAGGATAGGTCCTACGCTAAGACTCTATGTTGGTAGCAAATGCAAGGGGTCGCGTCTCAGTTTACGTTGGGGTGGCTTTGTATACTACTGTGTGTGTCTGGAGACCTTGGGGTCCAATCCGACTTCTACGAAATCCTGGTCGTTGACCAGAATATCGCTTCCATTCGGTCATTCCTTGCCGAGCCTGCCGCGAGTTGGGTGTGTGGAGGGCTCGAGAAACGCACTAGGATCTATGGCTGGAAGAGTTTGGACGTGACCATCGTCCCCAGGTTTCAGCCGGATGAGATCCGGTCGTCGCCCATTCAGGTTTGTCTCCCGTGATTGGTTTCCTCTGTTTGTGGGTAGGGTTCCTCTATTGGTGCTTCCGCTATTGGTGTTTCCGCTATTGGCTTGCCTCTATTGGATTTCCTTGTTTGCTTATTCCTTGTTTGTTTTGTCCGTTGAAGTTGCTGTCTCTATGGGTTATTCCTTGGTAGTTGTTCCTTCAGGAGTGTCTCCCTGTGTTGATTATTGTTGTTGCTCCGTGTGTATTGTTCCCCTTCTTATGTGTTGTACGTCTGTGTCTTCCCGTTTTTGATTCTTCGTTTGAATGTTTCCCTTTGGTGTGCCGTTCTATGTTCCTCTGCCGGATGGGGTCCGGTTGTCGCTCGTTCGAGTCCGATTTCCGTGGTGGATTTCCGCTATTTGGGGTTTCCGCTATTGGCTTGCCTCTATTGATGCTCCTTGTCCGATTATTCCTTGTTTGTTTGGTCCATTAAAGTTGCTATCTCTATGGGTTCTTCCTTGGTAGTTGTTCCTTCGGGAGTGTCTCCCTGTGTTGACTATCGTTGTTGCTCCGTGCGTATTGTTCCCTTCTTATGTGTTGTGCGTCTGTGTCTTCCCATTTTGTTATATTATTCGTTCGATTGTTACCCTTTGTTGTACCGTTTCTATATGTCACTGCCGGATTGGATCCGGCTATCGCTCGTTCGAGTCCGACTTCCGTGGTGGAGTTCCGCTATTTGGATTTCCGCTACTGGCTTGCCACTATTGATTCTCCTTATCCATTTATTCCTTGTTTGACTGGTCCGTTGAAATTATTATCTCTACTGGTTGTTCCTTGTTGGTTGTCCTTCCAGGAGAGTCTCCCTGTACTAATTGTTTCGTCATTGTTGTCCCGTTTGTTTTTTTTGTCCCCTTCTTGTGTGTTGCGCGTTTGTATCTTCCCATTTTGCTTATTCGTTTGAGTGTTTCCTTTTGTTGTGCCGTTCTATGTCTCTCGGTCGGATGGAATCCGGTTGTCTCTCGTTCAAGCTCGTTTTCTGCTATTTGTATTTTTTTTTCGCTGTTGGTCTGCCTCTATTGATGTTCCTTGTTCGCTTGTTTCTTATCTGCCTGGCCCGTTGAGGTTACTGTCTCTGTTAGTTGTTCCTTGATAGTTGTTCTTTTCGGGAGAGTCCCCCTGCGTTGGCTGTTCTATTATTTTCGTTCTCCTTTTTTTTTCGTTAGCTATCCGTTTGAGTGTTTTCCTCTTTGTGCAATTTTTGCACCATCGTATGTTCTCCGATACCTGTCCTCTTCTTTCTCTTTCTTTTTTTTTATATTTTTTTTCTTCTTTTTTTCCATCATTTCTTATCATCTCCTTGTTCCGACTTTTGTTCTTGGTTGATTCCTCCGTGGTTCCCTTTTTAACTTCCCGATTCATAGGGAAGTTATGGTAATTACCCCGAAAATCGAAAATCGAATTTTTAACAGATCTTCACGTTTCATGGTCATTGGATTCATTTTAGACTATTTTTATCAAAATGTCGGTATGTGTGTGTGTGTGTGTGTGTGTGTGTGTGTGTGTGTGTGTGTGTGTGTGTGTGTGTGTGTGTGTGTGTGTGTGTGTGTGTGTGTGTGTGTGTGTGTGTGTGTGCGTGCGTATGTCCGTTTCTATGGTATCAAATTTTTCGTTAACGTTTTCAGAAAAAGTAATAACGCGATCAGAATAATGAATGATGCATTGGAAGTGCCCCGCTGCAACTTAGAGCTGATAAGATTTTGGTCAAGTTTGGTCAAGTAGTTTTTTAGTTTTTTTCGAAAGAAGTTCATTCAACAATGCAAATTATACGAGAGGACGGAAATTTTCCACCGAAGAAACAAACATAATAATTACATATATTTTTTTTTTATAATTTAAACAAATTTATTTTTAAAAAAATTGTTTTTTATTTTCCTTTTTTAATTATGCAACTAATGCTAATGTTACCGCTTAGAATAATCGAAAATTATCCCAATGCAAGAGTGAGTTATTCATCGCTACTGCCGAGAATACAGTTTCAAAAAATATCAATGAAAGTACAAAAACATTTATATTACAATCCATTAAAAAAACAAGCAGTTCAATACGAATTATTAACTGAGATGAAATTGAAAGTTAATTTAAAAAAATGGTTAATGGAGCATGCGAGCAACGAACATACGATGTTGGTTTAATGCGACGCCATACAGAAAACATTTTGATAAGTAGAAAACTATTGAACTTCCCTGAGGACGTATAATCTTCTTAAAACGTACACTAAATAATGATAATAATATACTGCAACTAACGAATCGGGAAGTTCTTTGTGTGGCTCGTGGAGAGTCACACACAAAATAACGTCCGTACCACTAACCCTCTCGCGAAATCGCAAAGCGAGCTACAATACCCCCACCTGCGAAGCTCGCGAAGCGAGCGAGCAACAATAACCAGCTAGTTCTTTTTTTTTCCTTGAGTCGGGTGTCTACTTCTGATTTCCCCTTTTTCCGTCAGTGTGCTGGTCTTGTCCGTTTTCTTGGTTTCTTGGCCTCCCTCGTGTTCTTGTTGTTGTTTCCCTGTCGTGCTTTTGCCGTGTTGTCGGGTCCCATGCGAGCTCTGTCCGCTGTTGCCCTACGATTGTGCCTTCTTCTTGTTACCCTAGTTCGTTTACCTTCTGGATTCCTTACTCGCTTGGTTCCTAGCTTCCATCACTGAGGGGGTATCATTTTCCCGGCCCTGATCGTCCATTGCTCTCTCGTTCCCTGCCGTTTTCTTTTTTTTCCGGCTTTTACCTTTGCACTTCTTTCATCATTACTCTTTGTTTCTACCTTGGCGTATCTCGGTCGCAAGCAGGTAGGTTTTGGCATGGGGGTCCATCATCGATTACTAATGTAGTCTCAGTAAATGCCGTAACATAACCTGTTCTGCTTGCTTCCGTTTACTCAGTACTCTTATTCTTTCCAGGGGTCTATTTCTTCCATGAATTGTTTCAGTTTCTTCCACTTTATTTCCTTTAGTACGTCTCCTTCGATGACGCTATTCTCTAGTAGCGCCCTTCTTTTCCTTGTCACCGCTTCGCATTCCGTGACTATGTGTTCCGGTGTTTCCTCTTTGTCGTTGCATAGCGTGCATAAGCTCGTGTCTGCCCTTCCTAACTTCATTAGATGTTTATTTAACGGGGCTATTCCCGTGATTGTCTCTACCATTCTTCTCAATTCTTTCCTATCCAGCTCAATGATGCCTCTGACTCTCTTGGCCGGCCATTCGTCTGTTCCCAGGAACCTTTTGCTGTGTTCCAGTCCTGTGGAGTTTCTCCATTTTTCTGCTGCTCTTTCCTCTGCCCATCTCCTGACCAGGAGATTGTAATTGGCATCTGGTAGTCCTACCCAACGTTGTGGTTCCTCTGGGGGTGAATCCGACCCTTTGTTGGCCAGTTCGTCCGCCTTCTCGTTCCCTTGTAGTCCCTCGTGACCTGGTATCCAGGTTATCTTAATGGTTTTCCCTTTTTTGACCAGTTGGTTCAGCGTATCGTGTGTTTCCCATAGTAGTCTCGATCTGCATTCCAGACTCTGCAGGCTTTTGATAGCTGCTTGGCTGTCCGAGCAGATCGTGATCTCCCTCTTGTCTTCCCCTTTTTCTATTATTTCCAGGGCACATAATCGTATGGCCAGTAGTTCTGCCTGTATACCGTTGGGTGCTCTCCCAGTTTTATGTAGAAGTGCCTGTCCCTGTTGTTCGTCCATGCTGCTCCTGTCAGCCCGTTCTTCCTCGATCCGTCCGTGTACCAGAGCGCTGATTCCCTCAGGTCCCTTGGTATTCCCTTCTTCCAGTCATCCCTTTCTCTTATTTCCGTTTTGTACAGTTTGCTGTCCAGGTACCTTTTCTCATCCGTGTCCTTCTGCATCTGACTCAGGGTGATGAGTTCCCTGTTGTCCCTTCTTCCTATATGGCTGATTATGTTTGAGTGTCCGTATCCTAGGTCTTCCCATTTGTTCCAGCTTATTAGTCTGTATGCTGTTTTTAGTGCTATTTCCTTTATTCATATGTCCAGCGGTTGTATGTCTGCTAGCACTTCCATTGTTTTGTTCGGTGTGTTTCCCACGCATCCTAGGATTCTTCTATTTGCCATGCCCTGTAGTCTGTCCAGCCAGCCTTTGACTGTTGCCAGTTCCGTCCCTTTCCACCATATCGCCGCTCCGTACGTCACCCTGGGTATCACGATCGCCTTGTATATCCACCTCAGGATGTGGGGCTTTAGCCCCCATGTTGCGCCTACTGCTCTGCTGAGCATCATTATATTCCCTTTGGCTGCGTCCACTTTCCCTTTGATGTGGGGTCTCCACATCAGTTTCCTGTTTATCGTTATCCCAAGATACTTTACCTTTTCTTTTAGGGGCAGCGGGGTGCCCTTGTAGCTCAGTCCGCTGTCCTCTGGGTATAGTGTGGTTCACCGTTTTTTCGGGGTTCACCGATAGCCCTACCGTTTCGCACCAGACCTCTGTTATGTTTAGTGCCATTTGCATTATTTCTAAGCATTTCCCTCTGTTCTTGTCCCTGCTTATGATGGCCACGTCGTCAGCGTAGGCCACTATCGTTGCTCCGGTTTCGTCTAGTGCGCGTAGAAGCGAGTCCAGCGCCATGCACCAGAGCAATGGGGATAGAATTCCCCCCCTGTGGGGTGCCTCTTTCTACTTTCCCTTCTACCACCGCGTCTCCTCTGCATGCCTTGATTCTCCTGTTCCTCAACATGTTCATGATCCATGTTTTTATGTTTAGTTCCACGCCGAAGTCCTCCATCGCCTGCTCCATGGCGTCTATCGGGGTCATATTGAACGCCCCTTCGACGTCCATGAACCATGCCATGGCGCACTCCTTCCTTTCACGTGCCACTTCGGCTTCTTTGACTACCCTGTGTAAGGCGACTTCCGTTGAGTGTCCTGTTCTAAACGCGTGTTGTCCCTCGAATAGTTCCTTTTCCCTTAGGGTAGTGCATTTGAGGTGCCTGTCGATCAGTTTTTCTACTGTTTTCAGCAGGAACGACGTCAGGCAGATTGGTCGGTATGCCTTTGGTACCGTTAGGTCCGTTTTACCAGGTTTGGGTAGAAACACTACCTTCGTCCCCGTCCATGCTGACGGGATGTGTCCCATTGCGATGCTCGCCTTCATCAGGTTCGTTATGGCCTGGCCATATTGGTTCTGCGCTCTCTTCAGAATTCGTGGACTCAGTTTGTCCAGCCCAGGGGCCTTGTCCGGGCTGAAGGCTGACAGAGCCCATTTGACCCTGCTGGGGTTGGCGATTTGGTTCGCCAGTCTCCAGTTCGGTTGTATCTCGTTAGTTCCGTTCTCCTCGGCTTCCGTGTCTCTGGTAAACCCGGGGAAGTGGGTTTCCAGCAGCTGTTTCATGATTTCTTCGTTTTTGTGGAGTAGGGTGTTTCCCTTCCTTATGGCCCCCATGTTGGCGCCTCCGCATTTCAGCAGGGTCTGCGTGATCCTGGCCGCTACCGAGGTCTTCTCGATCGATTTGGTGAACTTCTTCCAGCATTCCCGTCTGCTTGTCATAATTTCGTTCCTTAACTTTTTGTTCTCTTTCTTGTAGGCTGCCCATTTCCTAGCCTTGTTCCTTGGTTTAGCTTTCCTCCATCTTTGCTTACATTCCTTTACTATTTCTTTCCTTTTCTCCAGCTTCTTGCTCCACCATCTTACTTTCCTCCTTCCCGCCACTGGAGTTGCCTCCGTTGCGTCTTCCCAGTTCATCCTCAGGGTTGTGGCTATGCTTTCCGCGTACGCGTCTATCTCGGCTGCATTACCGTATTTTCCCTCGAGTGTTTTTACCGATTCCTTGTTTAGTTCTATGAACCTGTCCCAGTCTGTGTTTCTGATGCTTCTTCTTTCTTCCGTTTCCGTTTGGCATTCCCATCTGATCCTGTACTCTATCGAGTTGTGGTCTGAGCCGTTTATCTCGTCCAGTACCTTCCATTTGTAGAATTTGTCAATTATGGATTATGAACATATAGTCAGGTGCAGGACCTCTTTCCTGTTTTTCGTGACGTATGTCGGTCTGTTCCCATAGTTCGCTATAAATAACCCTGCGTTTACTATGTAATCCATGAGGATCACCCCTCTTGGATTGGTATCCGTGCTTCCCCAGTGTCTGTTTCTTGCGTTCGCGTCTGCTCCTATTATTACCGGAATGTCGTTTCTATTTGCCCATTCTACCATTTCCGTGCATCGTTTGCCTGGGATGTCTTTTCCTTCGTGGTGTAGGTACAGCGACACTACGTGTATCTCTTTAGAGTCGTTTCCCTGTCCAACTTGTAGCGACACAGTTGTGATCGAGTTATCCGTAAACTGGGTCATCAGTGTTCCCGTTATGTTCCTCCTTGTGATTACGCAGGTCCTTGTTTCCTCGCTTATCCTATTTGAGTGGATAGTTCCAACACCGTTCATTCCTCTGATCCCTTTACGGCTGATCCAGGGTTCCTGGATAAGTGCCACATCGAACGATTCCTCGCCGAATTTTTTGGCCAGTAGGGCCGCTGCTCCGGCTGCATGGTGCAGGTTTACCTGGATTATCTTCATCTTTTTTTTCCTTTCTGTTCCTTTTTTTGTTCCTTTTAGTTCCTTTTCGTTCCTTTTTAGTTCCTCTTTTTTTTGTTCCTTTTATTTTCCCCTTTTTTTTCCTTTTTGTTCCCTCTTTTTTCCTTATGTGCTTTTTATTTGTCCGTGCGTGTGTGGGACGGAGACTGTTTTGTCCGTTCTTCGTGTCGCCTGTTCTGCCTTGCGCTCAGAGCTTGACGATTGACGGTTGTCGATGTTTTGTCCGCTCGCTCGTTCTTATGCTGGCGGGGAGCTGTGTCACCTCTATTGTGCCGGGTTGTCTGTTGCACTGTCAGGTGATGTGGCTGTGTAACAGACTTGTGAACGGAATGGTTAGTCGGCGCGGGGGTGGGGTGGGAGTTCGTGGGATGGGGATACTCATTCCTTTGATTCTTTATTTATGGTGAGTATTACAGGGTTTTTTTTGGATTGTGTTTTTAAGGATGTTTTGCGTTTGGGGGGAGGAGTGGGGTGTTGATGTTTTTCGCTTCCTGTCGTGCGCAGGGGTGTTTTGAGCCTAGTCAATTGTCGGTTATATCAGCTATATTGGTGGTGCTGAGTTCATTCTCCTCAGCTTGTATTTTAGCGCGTTGCTTGCGGGCATCCCAGGCGGGCGATCTTAGTTATGCGAGGGAGTCCGTTTGTCGCTTGTGCGCTTAGTCTAGCCTCCGGAGGCTATGCGATTGTGATTCGGGGGTTATTGTGATAGACGGTACCCGATGAGTGTTATTTATCTGTGGTTGCTATTTTATTGTTATTTATCGAGTTATCTTGTGTTTTGTTTCGTGCCCGGGTTGGGTGCTGTGTTGCGGACTGATCCGCTTCGTTGTCACCGGGGATTTCCGTGCGGACTGGGGGCTGTGTGAATCTACCCGGAGTTGTATCTCTTACCCGCGTGTCTCCTTCTTCTGTCGGTATTCCGCGGATGTGTCTGCTCAGCTGTGCAGAGGGTAGCTAGTATGTTTGCCTAAGTCTTATTTAGATTCCGATCCGCGCTGTGTGTTTCTGTTATAGTTAGGGTGAGCCCGTTCTCTGGGTGCGGGGAATACGGGTGGCGAGGCTGGGGTGTTATTGTTACCGACTCGTACAGTGCGCTCCCGGTCGAGTTGCGGCTCCCGATGGTTTTCTCGGGTCATCTTATGCGGACCACTCTTTGTGGTTATTATTACATGAATTGTACTTACCTTTTCGTTGTGGCCGGCTGTCTGGAGTTCCGCTGTGTTACGGTGGTGGGAGGGGATTGGTTATTGGTTGGGGTGTTTCTGTTATTACTAACTACATTTGGGCCTAGGAGAAGCAGGGGTTCTTTTTATTATTATTATTATTATTTTTTTATTATTATATTTTTTTTCTCTCTTTCTTCCTTTTCTTTCTTGTTTCATGCTTACATCGCGTTTCTCTAGTGTATTTGGTGCGATTATTATGATTCCTTGTTCGGGGGTGTGTCGCGTTTAGGGTATCTGGACTATACATCTGTGTTTCTGTGTTTCGCATCGGTAGGTGTTGTTTGTAGGCGAGACCGGTAATTTTACTTTATGAACTTAGTCTACTGTTATTTATCGGGGGGTTTCGATTTACCGGTGTCTGGCTGGGAGGGATGTGCATCGTTGTATCTTCGCATCATACTACTTTATTTCTGTCTGGGGCGTCTTCATCATTTGTTTGAGTTTATAGTCGCGTGTTGTACCCTATACGTTGCGGGTTGGGTGACTGTGTGTTTGCGTGAGGTGTGTGTCGAGTATGACTTGTGCGACGTTCCGTTTTTGTTCCTTTTTCTTATTTCTAATTCCGTCTCGTTTGTCTTTCCATTCGGCCGGGGAGGGTTAATAAATTTTTTACCAGTATGTAAATTTATATATGTATAAAACATTCTTTATTCATTTTGTGCTGTTGACAGGCGTGTTTTGGAGCGGCGACGTTATAAGGTGGATAACATATGTTTGGGGTGTATATTGTGCGGACTATGTAGGTTGTAGAAGCTATATTGTATATCTTGTACATTTGTTGAGGCTATGGTTAGAACTGAGTGTGACTATTGAGGAGTGTGTGTACGCGTTGCGGATAAAATATAAAAAAAATAAAGTAAAGTATAACAGAATAGCTTGCCTGCGCGGGGGCTGTTAGGGTGTGTCTACGATTTCTTTGTAAAAGTGAGATTAATCGCTCCCCCCATAATGCTTATTTTTACCCCCTTTGTTTTAATATAATTGAGATCATTCTCGGGCATTTCGATCGTAAACTCTTTCCCTTTTTCGGTCAATCTTTCTTTCCTTTTTAACTGCCACCTGGTGGCCGTTAGCGGGGCGTAATCCCACTCAATATGACCTAATATCACCTCGAACTTCATTAGTTTGTTGCTCACGTATAGGGTGGCTCGGATTGTTACGTTAAGTTTGTCCACCCCTATCGTGGTAAGCTTCCTGTTAGTGAAATCAAACTTCAAATCCTTCAGTGCCGTCTTCATATTTTCTATTGCGACGTCATCCCTCGCCGTCATCAAAATTCCCCCCGCTTTTATGCCCCATCTCTTGAATCTGATGGGCCTCCTTTTCTGCAACGCGTACTCGGTTACGCTGGCCCACATTGCTGTGACTTCGTCCCGCAGCATGTCAATCCCCTTTTCGGGATACCCTTCCTTTACGACCACAATCGTCATCGGGTCCTCCGGGATCGCTTCCTCCTGTCTCCTGCTGCTGTCTTTGATCTCTCCGCCTTCGCCCACAGTTCCTGGCTGCTCCCTGGGTTGCCTCGTCCTGCCGCTGCTGCTTCCCTCTCCTGCGTCCTTGGTGACGCTCCTTGGTGTCTTTTGCATTTTTCCCTTTGTCTCCTTCTCCTTCCTTTCCACGATCTGGACCTCCTCGCCCAGTTGGATTCCTCTGAATTCGCCCAGTTGGATTCCTCTGAATTCCATTTCTTTTTCTGCTTTCTTCTCTGCTTTTAACTCTCGCACGCTGCGACTAGTCCTCGGCCCTTGCTGCCTACGAGATTTCCTCTCCTCGCTGGTTGGGGAAAACGTCTTGTGCTTCGGGCACTCGCGTGGCTACTTCGTCACAACCGTATTAATTGTTCATCGGGTACGAATGCGAATACGACACTACTTGCGTGGCTCGTGATAGACTATTGTTATCTCTCGCAACACGATTTGCTTGTAAGCGTTTGGAATCTCAAAGTCACTCGAAGTCTCGACTGCTCAACACGACTCTCAGCTACGGACTCTAACCCAACCTAACCCTATCCTAACCCTATCATATCCTAACCTAACCTTCTTCAAGGGTCTTGTTTCCCACTGTATTATCGTCAACAGAGAACTATGTACACTATTTACAATTAATCAACTTTTTCGTTATAACACATTAATTACACATCACCTTATCTATAAGGATAACCGCATCGCACCGCAAATTTACAAAATATTATATTAAAATATAAAACCTATATATTTCGGTAGCGCACGTCCGAGCGTATACCCTATTTCAAGGACGCACTTCTCGCACGCTCCTAACCACTAAAACGGCTCTAACGGGCCGAAGAACAAATTCCAGCTAACCGGACCTCTACTATCTTGCTTCGTTTGCGAAGACCTATCGAATGATACCCCACACGGGGGGGGGGGACAAACGAATTCTAAAAATTTTTGAAAGTGGAGGCGCCAGCAGCAAAAATCGAGATACGCGGCTGAGACTTGGCACAGTCCTAGATCTCGACTCAGGCTACAATAAAGCTCCTCAGCACTTTCCTCTAACTCGAACCGTTTGGCCGGGAAATCAATTATAAAATAACTTCCCTCCACCAAAAAATCAAATCTTCTGGAAAAATATTTCCAAGACGTTTGGCCTATTCAGAATTTATAAAATCACGATTTCTGACGGTTTGACCTTGAAATCGAGATCTCGAGGTCAAGCCGAAACCACAGATACCCCACTCGGGGGGGGGGGTTGTGCAATAACCAAAACTATTGTCCTCCACCCTGGGGGGGTGAAGGGGGTACAAGTATCTAACTAAAACCAAAGTTAGGCTTGGACAGCCCTCGCTCGATTCCCCCCTCTCGGCGGGGGGGGGGGGGTAAAGAGGAAACCTCAAATAAAAAAATTAATTTTTTCTGACTAGAGTTACGCAATAGTCGTAGACTTCCCTCTATGGGAACTCTCTCTCGCACCCACCGAAAATCCCGTAAGTGCGTCCTTGTCGCACCCGCAGAAAACCGATTTTCACGCTCGAAAAGTTTCGATTTTTTCTATCCTGACCTCTCACGCCCGGAAGAAAAAACCAATCCTAACCGGATTTTTTCGACTATGTCGGGGGGGGGACCCCTCTACACGCCTGCCTGACCAGATTCCCGAAAATTCCTCCCCCAACCCTCGTACGGGCCGCGAATGCCGGAAGCAACACCGACAGCACGTTGGAGTGTTGGGTATGAGAAACAATCGAAAATCAGGAATGATAAAACAAACTATCTAGAATTAATCACGGCACACTAAACCACTAAACTGTACAACACTAGCTCTAAATACTAACCAAAAATATTTTAAACTAACAAAAACCAAAAGACTAATTTTTTAACTAATTTACAACGTGTTCCCGGAAGCCTACAAGCAACCACAGAACACGCGAAAAATCAAAAAATTGCTCCACAGGGGTATCTAATTTAAACCGAAAAAATTTCCCGAACACTCCCGAGTAACATCTCCGAGAAACAAAAATTTATTCCCCGAAGGCTATGCCCCCCGGGACCGTATCAAAACTATTAGAAATCACGCTTTTCACACTCGAATTGTGATAAAGTCGAACTAGATGAATAAAACGCGCACTATTCGCGGTAATACACCCGCCTGTTTCACTAAACGTGGAAAACCAGGGACATATACCACTAAATACACCTAACTAATAGAATAAATCTAACAGAAAACTGGAAACTAACTCTAATTTTAAAGAACTAAATTCGCTATCGAAAACTGAAAAGACTGTTCAACTCGAAAACCGAAATCGCTCTCATCCTAACCTAACCTAACCCTATCCTAACCAAAACCAAAACCAAAACCAAAACCAAAACCAAAACCAAAACCAAAACCAAAACCAAAACCAAAACCAAAACCAAAACCAAAACCAAAACCAAAACCAAAACCAAAACCAAAACCAAAACCAAAACCAAAACCAAAACCAAAACCAAAACCAAAACCAAAACCAAAACCAAAACCAAAACCAAAACCAAAACCAAAACCAAAACCAAAACCAAAACCAAAACCAAAACCAAAACCAAAACCAAAACCAAAACCAAAACCAAAACCAAAACCAAAACCAAAACCAAAACCAAAACCAAAACCAAAACCAAAACTAAAAACAAAACAAAAAATTAAAACAAAAACAAAAACTTGGGTCAAGAAATTGGACGAAATGTATTTTCGACGAAATGTCCCTTCGACCAACTGTCCTTTCGACGAAATGTCTATTCGACGAAATGTCCATTCGACCAAATAACTTCGACGAAATGTCCGAATTCGATTTTCGACAAAATGTCCTTCGACGAAATGTCCGGCTCCCGACAGCATATATTAAATTTCAAATGCACAAACATAATCATAGTTGTAATAAAGGACAAAGAAATAAGCGGTGTCGATTTCATATCTCTTACCCAGTAATGAGAAGAACGATGATTCTGGAACTATTACGTAAAAATGAAATAGCGCCTAAATTCTATACAATTATTGATGAATTAATAAATGAATTTTATAAAGCAAAAATAGTTATGAGCTATGATGGAATTCTAGAGAAACTGAATATGACTGATGAAGAATACTTATTAGCTATTCGAAGTGGTTTAAAACAAAAAACGGGTATTCTTAAAAACGATCCAACCTTGAAGTAAATATAAATGGTTATAATGCAGATATTTTACAATTATTTGAATCGAATATGGATTTACAGTTCCTACTTGACGAATATTCGGCGGTGAGTTATGTAACCAATTACATTAGTAAAATTGAAGGATGTTTATCAAAATTATTAAGGGAAGCTGCCATTGATTGTGATAATAAACAATAAAACTGTTAGAGAAAAATTCCGAAGTATTACCAATTCTTTTTAAATAGTAATTTAATGTCTGCACAAGAAGCAGGCTATCATGTTTTATCATTACCTTTATCAAAGCAAAGTAGAAAGACAGTATACATTAATACCAATCCGATATCAGAACGTGTATTAATGTTAAAATCTGAGAATGTTTTAAAAAATGAAATAAAGACTCCACCGAAATTTATATGCATGATATATTTGATAATTATAGTAGAAGAGATATTGATTTACATGATATGTGTCTCGCTGAGTTTGCAACGAATTACAAAAAGATCATGAAAAAAGGAAAAAGAGCAGCTATTATTAGATACAGACGATACAAACAAAAATTCTTATAACTTTTTTATTTAATAAAAGTATACATTTAGATACTGTGAGTAAAAATTAATAATTTTATATATTTATTAATATATTAAAATTAATACTTAATAACGTTTTTTCTTTCTGCAGACTCAACGAAGAAACATATATAATCAATAGAATTATTTTTATAATTACAATTATTTTTTAATAAAAAATCTTATATTCATTATTTCACACTTTAGTTTTTTCATTTTTAACTTCCCGATTCATAGGGAAGTTATTG
Source organism: Lasioglossum villosulum (assembly GCA_963971365.1). Lineage (NCBI taxonomy): Eukaryota > Metazoa > Arthropoda > Insecta > Hymenoptera > Halictidae > Lasioglossum > Lasioglossum villosulum. The sequence continues at coordinate 11,108,864 of OZ020502.1, read as the reverse complement.
TAATTACCCGGAAAATCGAAAATCGAATTTTTAGCAGATCTTCACGTTTCATGGTCATTGGAGTCATTTTAGACTATTTTTATCAAAATGTCGGTGTGTGTGTGTACATCTGAAAAAGTAACAACGCGATCAGAATAACGAATGATGCAATGGATGTGCCCCGCTGTAACTTAAAGCTGATTCGATTTTGGTTCATTTTGGTCAAGTAGTTATTTAGTTTTTTTCGAAAGGAGTTGATTCAACATTGCAATTTATACGAGAGGATGGAAATTTTCCACCGAATAAACAAACGTAATTGTATATATTTCATTTTAATTTTTTTTTTTTAATTAAAAAGTTAAAAGATTTTAACTATGCAACTAATCCTAATGTTACCGCTTACAATAATCGAAAAATATCCCAATGCAAGATTGAGTTATTCATCCCTACAGGGAAATGTCGCTTCAAATGATGTCAGGAACCTCCCATTTCCGGATGTTCAAGGAATTTTGGGACACCCTGTATACATATAATTTGATTGTATCCAGAATTAATATTTATACGATTTATTTTGCAACATTACTATGCTACAACAGGGAACCAAGTGAGCAACGAGCATACGAAGTTGGTTTAATGCGACGCCATATTGCAATCATTTTGATAAGTAGAAAACTATTGAACTTACCTGAGAACGTATAATCTTCTTAAAACGTACACTAAATAATGATAATAATATACTGCAACTAACGAATCGGGAAGTTCTTTGTGTGATTCTTAGAGAGTCAGATACCAAATAACATCCGTACCACTAACCCTCTCGCGAACTCGCAAAGCGAGCTACAACACCCCCACCCGCGAAGCTCGCGAAGCGAGATCTCTCGCTCTCTCTCTCTTTCTCTCTCTCTCTCTCTCAAAATCGGCCGACACGTTTCTTTTGCACGTTCACGATTAATATCTTAATATTGTCCTGAACGCTTATTCCGAAGTTCTCCAACCGATCGTCGACGATGTTGGTCATATCGTCTTTTTACCTCCTCCTTCAAAGTCTTGAGCGTTTGCATTTGTGACTCGTCCAAATTATCGATTTTCGCGTCGGTCTCGTCGATACGTGAATCTGTCGATCTCATATTTTTGTATGCATTAACGCAGAACGGGTGTAGAACGTGTACGTTCGATGCAGAACGGGTTTAGAACGGGGTGGCGAACATACACGTTCAACATCAAACGGGGTATCGAACTACATTGGACATTGTTCAAAACGCTCCCAATTGATAGAACAAAAGGAGATTGCCAAGAGGAGTGAAGCTGAAAAAATAGAGGAAACGAGTGGTCATCGTACATGATAAGCTTAGCCATTCAGCTAAGAACAGGTACAGACATAGCGCATGCAGAGTATAGCGGTTGAACAGTACACAGTATGGCTGTTGTTTGACACAATACATCGTGACTGTAGCTAAACAGACTGAATAGAAACCCCCTTTCGTCTCCACGATAATTAGATCAGCGAAACGAGCTCTTGGTTATGAAAGTGGTGGGGATGCTTGATGATCCGAAACGCCATCGGAGCTCCTGCCGAATTTTCGTATTCTATTCTGTTGTAACCTCCTCTGCGAGTACATGCGAGTAAGCAAACGATCTTATCTTCCCTGTGAGATTAAGAAAACGATATCATCTCCCCTGTGAGATTAAGTGGGTGCTAGTTGTTATTTCGTCTATTGTGGAATAAACTTTATGTTAATTAAAAACCTCAATGAAATTAATGTCAATAAATTAAGACTGCTTCCTAGACCGGACCAATCCTAGTACTTTGCTTCCCGTAATACGGAACACGGCGTTGTGAGTTCTTTTTGCCACCTTACTCAAATTAAGTGTCGGTGAACAAGTTAATGGTCCTTCGAGCAGGATATTGGAAAGATAAGAGTTGTTCGGAATCAATTCGGCGATCGGAAGCAAACCGTTACTTTCAAACGGGAGTGTGTTAAGTTCGTGACTTCCAAGGATAAAACCGTTGTCGGCAATTAATACAAGTGTCACGGAAACCTTCGAGGCGATTCTCGACCGGCAAACACAAGCGTTCACTCAATTAACCAAAATATTAGCAAACACTAAAAAAAGAGGGATAAACAACTATACGATGGAGTATCTCGAGTCCAGATTGACCATGTATCAGGTGTTTGACACGGAAGAACGATAATTCGCGACGATTAACCAGCGATACAAAAACCGTCTCGCATCGTTGCTCGTGAACAACGTGAAACGCGTGCCTAGGTCTCTATAAGTGTATCAGTGGCAGGGACCCCCCACTTAACCACTGTTGATCTTTTTCGGTAACGGTAATCACGAGGTTATTATAGTTTCGAACGATCGCGATTACCTCGTAGCGAACGAGTTTCTCTCAGAAGTCGTTAAGATTTATACGCGATTGTGTGTCCGGGTCTAATTCTCCTTATTTGTAACCGACTTGTTGTACTACTGTAATTTTTGAAATAAAGGTGGTAGTTAAAATATCAGTGCTGTTACAAACATCAGGAGACCTGGGCACAAATCTCCCTCCTCAACGGCTACCTCCAAGCATATCAAACGGCGGACAGAACGAAGCTGGATTTTCCATATTACAAGGCCAACACCATGGACAGGATGGAGGATGCGTATATCGAGGGCTGGTCTTACCTCAAGGAATAACTCGCGACACTTCGCATCCCAATCGCACCCCCTGCGGCAGCTTCATCTATGGTCTTGCAAGCGCCTCCAACGAATCATCCCCCGCATGTAAGATTGCCCCGAATTGAAATCCCGAAATTTAGCGGCGATTATACAGGGTGGAAGTCGTTCGCATCATGCTTTAACTCGGCGATAATCGCGAATAAATCGCTGACGAAGCGGAAAAATTGCAATACTTATTAAGCTCTCTGTCTGGCGAAGCGTTCTCTGCAATACAGCATTGTAACCATGCTGGTTACACATCAGGTTCGATCCCCACCGCGACGGCAATAATATCGATAGTTATCCTTGTTTAGAAGAGGATCACAGGATTAATCTACGCAATGAGACGCGCGCATCTTTTCCCTCTCGATTGCGATCAAAGGAGGTCGATGCGAGCAGCAAAAGGAGCACTCTGCGTCGAGACCCAGTCTGATAAGCAAGCATGAGTCACCGTGCTCCCGCGAATCGACCGCGATTCGCTCCTCATCGTAGAGTCAATTAAATTGCGTACCGTCTAGACGGCAAAGTTTAAAGAATATAGTTAAAGCTCGATCATGAGCAACTCATAATTTGTTTAGCAAATATAATTTATATTAATTGAAATTAATTTGTGCAATATTCTCGTATAATATAATTATAGATTAGTGTGTGAAATGAGTGTATTGCCACGATGGCAGGCATCTGCGTAGTGACTACGTCTCAAGAATAAATGAAATTTAATTTGCAAATTCCTGTTGTTGCTATTTTAGCAAGTGATTGTAAAACGATTGCAATTTTCACGCATTGAAAGTGTGTGTTGCCACATAGGCATGTGGTATTGGTTTGAGACTAAGAGTCTAAATAAAATTCAATTTAGTTTGATATTCATGGCAAGTGATTAAATTATTCAAATCCCACCTGCGGGGAGTTTCAAATAATATTTGGCGAATAAATAAATATTCAGCTTGTGGGATATCGGAGTGGTTAAATATGCGTGTCGTCTAAACGGTATTGTTTTCCGTCGGGGATTATCGTGACTTGGATTGTGACGAATTCTAAGGGACGTATGTTGATTCGTGAAGAAATAAAGTCGTTTATACGGAAGTTTATATAGAGCATCGCCATTTCTTTCGAGTACCCATACAGTATTCAATTTAGCGCGATTATTCGTTGTTGTAGCGTATTGGGTGGATCGAGCAAGCGGTCTTTGTTTACACGTGTCGAGACGGTCATGTATTCGTATACTACCAATACGTTTACCATCTTTCTGCCACGTTGTGGGTTGCCTACCGAGCAGGGGCCGGTCGCCCTTCCCGGAACTATCCGGCAAGACCGATCGTCATTCTGTTTCGTTAGTCTGATCCGCAATAAGGGTATTCATCATTCCCATTTACAGCACGCGGATAGTTGGACGGTAACAGAGTCCTCACAGCCACGTATTCGTGCTCTGCCTAGACTCTCTAACTTTTCCAGTTTGTTTTGAACACTTGTGCAGGTAGAGCAGGGATGGGCACGGGTGGAGTCCCTCAAACGCTTGCTTCTCCCACCAACCTCTCTTTCATGCAACGCGCGCCTCCGTCGAAAAACACTTCACTCAAAACATGTGACGCAATTTCGAAAGAGTCAAGTGCAACATGAACACGGGGTGTTCATGATTAGGAGTGATCGCGCGTGATTAAAATACATGTCCACGTGAATTGGAAGGGTATACAATATACCCGGGTCGTCGCATATTTCCGCACAGTATTGTTTTGCTCTGGTATTCTCAGGGATCGTATCCCTGTGCAAACAGATCAAATTACAGAATGTACCTTCATTTTACCGGATCTCTGTCGCAAATAATTATTAACACTCGCTTCAACCTTTCCGCTATCCAGTGCCTGGAGGCACGAACCTGTCGTGGCAAAGAACATCGGGTCTCGTAACCAACCCGGTGTTGCAATTGAATCTCATCTACATTCTCAGTTTTTAGAATCGAGATCACAGTTGCGTCCAGATTGCTGTAGCGTCGCCACGACCACGGGTACATGCCCTGCCGATCTTGCATTCGCGTCTGTACCCTGTTGTGAACGTCTCATTCATACGCGGGATCGATCGCCATTCCTGTGATCGTCTAGCAGTGCCGATCGACTCTCCGTGATACTTAAATCCGAAGCAGATACTGATTAAAACAAAAATAGTCACGATTAACTTGTTGGAACGCTCACACTACAGACACCTCGCCATGGCCACGTTTACGTGCCCTGCCGAGAGCTTCTCGTTGTTATTAGCAACGACAACAAGTTTCTTGACTGCCTCGCATAGATCTCTCTATTAATTCTACAATAGATTCAATTAAAAGGAGATATACGAAATGTAGCTAATAGTTCGGTTACAGCATCTTGATGTAACCGATGCGAATTTCCACATTGGATGGTCACGCCTAAATGAGGTTTATGATATGTGACGTGGCAGATTTTGCCAGCGTCATACCGAACCCGAACCGAAGGACCGGGTCAACCTCGGCCGATACTTTAATGAGAACGGCCGTCACGATCGCTCTCCCTGGACGTCCGAGGTCCAGCGGAACAAATTTATCGCGTTTAAATGTCGCGCCGCTGGGCGCGACACGAGGTTTCAGGAATAGCCGGAGTCTAGAAGGAACCCGGTACCTATCTCCCGCCGCTGATTGGCGCCAAGTCTTAAGGAAGGATGCTCGGAATATCTATCGCAATACGTCATTGGCTAACTAGACGGTTGGACCAGGATCGAGCCCGGATTCAGCAACCGGAGAGACCGACGAGGATACCGAAAATACGGGACGTCCAACCGCCCAGCCTCGTCGACTCTCGCCCAGGAATTGCGCGGAGAACAATCCTGGAACGGCTCGGATCCATGCCGACAGGCTCCGCGGCTCTCCCGATGGTCCCGTCGAATTTGCGATTTCCATGAGAAGTCGCCAAATTCCCGGGGGCCCGGGACCATAGACGCTAATTCCGTCTATGCCGCAAGGAACCACGCGATAGGCCCGAGCGTCGCCTAGGGGGAGATAGATGAGGAAGTAGGGGGACGCCTCGCTTCCGCGTTCCCGAGCCACGCCGAATTGGGTTACTGGGTCGTAGGACCGCGAAGAGACAAGTATTCACCGTGCTCTATCCGCGAGTTAAAAGTGTTGGCCGAGTGCCGAGTCCCGAAGATCGACGATCATTTGGTAAGCACCGATCAGGCTTTCTGTAGCGATTTCCCCATGTAAATTAATTCGTGTTGACTCGGGGCGTATTTGCGAATTCCGAACTCGTGTCGTGTGCCACGGATCCTCGCGTATCTGCGTACCGGGAGTAGCTCTCCCGAGAGGAACGCGAGGCCGTGGAGTCGTAGCGTCCGCGATTGTCCGCGCGCGGAATATTCGGGGCGCGCGACCTTTGCGATTGTTAAAAAGCTCTTCTCGGGACGTCCCACGGTGGGACGACGCGACGTGCCGGTCTCGTTTTCTCGCGACTTTGCCGCGACCCTCGCCCAGTCAGATTAGAATCCGCGTCGAACATCGGAGCTCGGCGGAATTCGTGCCGTAAAGGCCTGTATTTCACGCGGAGTCCTGTGACCGCCGAGCTCAACGCGAAAGGGAGAAACTACGCGCGAACGACCGAACAACCGTCGTAGAATATCGTTATCGCGCCGGCAACTTTCCATTGCCGTCGGTGAACACCGGCGGCCTGTATTCCGTCCAGCCGTTAATAAACGATTGTTGTTGTTGCCGAAATCTTTAAAGAATTATTCTCCCTCCGAGAAACGTTCCCGTCGCGGGGAATGCCCCGTTCCTTTTCCTCACGTGGAACCCTGACCGTGTTCGCGGCTATTTCAGGTTATCGCGCAGTCCTCGCAGAATCGAGATCGTTTAATAGAATTTGCGTCAAAGTGCGAGTTTCGCATGACACCCTATAGTGTCTGGCGCCCGAGTTCGGTATTGTCCAGCCCTTCGTGTATTGCGACTCGAATCTGCGAAGGATTGTTTGTCCCGGGAGGACCACGTGTCGCGCGACCGAGCGTGGCCCGGTCTTCAAGCCATAATTTCCCGAGTTCGGTTCTCTTTCGGCTCCGAAACGAGAAACGACGTGACAAATTGGCGCCCGAACAGTTTTCCGGTAGTTCTCGCGATAACAAGCGATTTTGATAACGGGTTTTTCGATTGAGACACGTGAAAGGGTTCGGGGCTCTCGTGAAAGAATTTTGACTGAGCGAGGAAGCGAGAAGGTTCGAGCGGGAGAGACAAAGGCCGCCGCGTCGTAGAGACACACGATTCATTCGCGAACGGAATTTTTTTTTCTCCACGCAAGCCAAGTATACGAGCCAACGGTAACGTAAACATCACTGGAATGTCGACCAGGTATGGGTCCCATTGATGTTTACCGGGTGTACTATTTGGAAAGTGTATTTCGTGTGCCATTCCACATGTATTGTATATATGAATGAATGTAATTTCTCTTTCAGCTGTATATACTTGTTCCGCTTGATCGAAGGAACGTCTATTGACGAGATTCCTTCGGTCAAACGAAGAAACACTCCAAATATTGCCGCGTAATTTCATCCGTGTGATAATTTAAATAATTTTTGTATTACCGGAGTAAAAATTACTCCGGCTAATGTCGAGGAAATATTTTAGCAATTAATAATCGATTTGCCGGATTTTTTTTTCTTTTCCGTTTATCTAGTCATTTTAGTTATTATTATAGAATTTTGAATTATCTATTTATTCATTTTTATTAATTTTTAGTGTCGCGTCGTTATTCCTTATTATTTATTATTGTTTCGTGATTAGTTTTGTTACTTAGTGGTTACAGTTTATTTCTTATTTATTTAATATTTATTAATTTCCAATATTTATGAATTTATTTATTTATGTATTTATTTATCCCTTAGTTAGCTACTTATATTTATTTATTTATTACTTAGCGTTCTTTTGACGCTTTCTTTTTCGATATAAAAAATTTTTTTTTTCTTCTCTTTCGCAAATACCGCAACCTCGATACCAGTCGACAACATTATTCCGTTGCCGGGAAAAATAATTTTTTCCTCACAACCGGTAAAGGTGTCGACAACTCGTACGAGATATCGTGTAATTTAAAAAAAAAGAGACTTAGCGGAATACGGAGTAATACTGTGAATTTTTTTTTCTCTCGGTTGAAAATTGTTTCTTGGAGTACGCTTTGTCCACATTGGTGGAACCACTGGAAAAGTCACACAAATAGTGCGGCTTGCCGGTTACGGTACACCAGTTGTCGGAACTTAGTACTATATTTTTGAATCATTTACGGCAATAATTTTAATTATGTTTATTATTGAATTTATAGGATATAGTATAACACTGATGGATTTTTCTTCATATAATTGTTGATTTTCGGAATGGCACACGCGCGAAAATTTTTCATGGAAAATAGATATTGAAAATGTGTCTAAAATTGTGTTAATCACTTGAGATACTGTCTTGCCTTGATATCGTAATAATTGGAATACTGACTGTGTAAACACCCCCATGTTGAACCCATCCACAAAATTTTTTTTTATGTTTTTTTTTATGTGGTAATGGGAAGTATGGTTTCCGTCCGGGGTGTGCCGTAAACTAGGACGAGTGTTATTTACTTTGCAAGGAAGCAAATTCGGTGTTTGTTTCACACGCATTTCGCGGAATCATAGAAACAATTTTGGCGAGAAATATTGAATTAGCGAACGCGCAATAATACGTGCCGACGGGCAAGTCGCGTGACAATTTGGCGAACAGATCCCCTTCGTTTCTGGTTATTCGCGTACGAAGTTAAAATGAAACTAAAAGGAGAGAGTCGCAAAGGGTTAAAGAAACGATAATTCGCGTTGCTATTTGATTCCGAATAAGATTTTTTTTGGTCTTCTCGATAAAATAGTAGCGTTCCCTCTAGTCGGTTCGTGTTATTTTCAAAGATTTCAAATACTTTCGCGTATACCGCGGGTAGGAGTTATGTAACGAGCGATCTTGTTCGATCGGGAGAAAAGAAAGGGTTGAAAAGATCTACGATAAACAATTGTATTTGCACTGTTACAAATTTGTCGAATATACACTGGTGAATTTGAATAAATAATGTGATGAACTGATGAATGTAAATGTGAACCGATTTTATTGTCAGGCGCGAATTACGTAATTGATCAGCTGATTTGATCTGAGTGAGAGCGAGAAACCGTTATTTCTCACTTTTATTGTCTCGATCCTTCAGGAAGTTCGTCATGCGTCGGTGGTTCCGATTCATTGTTCGGGAACCTTCCAGAAGGATCGAGACAAGGTTTTGGCCAATCGCGAGTCTGATTTTCTGCCCGCGCGAACCTCGAGGGCAGACGCCAATTGCTCGCGTTCAGGCGGGATCGCGCGGTGATATCGCGATTCGCTGCTGAGTCGCAACGCGTAGCTCGGCGAGATATCATGGCGCTCGCGCGGCAATTTTGAGCAGTCTCGAACATACCGCCTGCCTCGACTTGTCGAATTTCGCAGAACCGCACGGCAGACGAAGCGCGCGAGCAAGTCCGAAAGAGTAGCTGTTGTACGCGTGAAGTGAAGAACTTGAACGTGATGATATCGGTGATTAAATGCAGTGAAGTGAATCAGTTACTGGATAATTGAAGGGAATCTATCGCGAGTGTAAGGTACGCAGTGTTCTCGCGAGAGGGAGCGCGAGTGACGCCCTGAATGGCTGTGTGAATGAACTGCGTCTGCGCAGACTGCATCGGCTGCGTACTACGACATACTACGCAGTTGCAGTCGATCTTCATTGACGCGATAATTGATCGTTCGCGTTGAGTGGCAATACAATGATTTTGTGTATTGGTCGAACGAACTCTGATGTCGCCGTGACCACCTTTACGACACGAACTTTCCCGTCGCTCCCTGGATGGACTTCTGAGACCCGTGCAAGTGGCCATAGAGAGGGTGGCGATGATTCTCCGGCGATGAGACACAGGCATCCTGGAGTGGCATCCTCGTGCGGACGGCGCCATTTTGATCGAGAGGTGAGACCATGTAAGTACTCTCGTTGCCATCTCGCCCAGAATCGATCTCTCATCTGTGTAACCTGTTGCCGTCGTGTGAGCCGGTTGACCTTCTCATTCAGTACTGACGGTTCCGGGAGTGAATTCAGAGCAGTGCCTATAAGAAAATGCCCTGGAGTTAATGTCGTCAAATCGTTGGGGTCGTCGGACAGTGCAGCTAGGGGCCTTGAATTAAGGCACGCCTTGATTTGAGGGAGGAGGGTGGTCATCTCCTCGAAAGTGAGCCGCGTTTCCCCTATCGTCCTTCGTAGGTGGTGTTTAGTGGACTTGACTGCGGCCTCCCACAAGCCGCCGAAGTGGGGTGCAGCAGGTGGGTTGAAATGCCACTGAGTCCTTGTGTTGCTCAGTTCATTTCTGATTTTTTTGTTTTCAGAGCTGCTGGCTGCGAAGAGTCGTCGCAGTTCCTGGTCCGCTCCCACGAAATTCGTTCCGCAGTCACTATACATGTGCGCACAGAGATCTCGCCTGGATATGAATCGCCGGAACGCCGCCAGGAATGCCTCCGCCGAGTAATTGGACACCACCTCAAGATGTACAGCCTTGGTCACCATACAGATGAACACTGCCAAGAAGGCCTTGCTTGCCTTGTGACCACGCCCTGGAGAAGTCCGCACCCATATCGGACCAGCATAATCCACGCCGGTGTGGAGGAAGGCGCGGGCTGGTGTGACGCGGTGCTCCGGCAGTTGACCCATCAGCTGTCGACCAGGTTCCGCCCGCCATCGCAGACAAGTGATGCATCGATGGATCACTGCTTTGACCCTCGATCGGCCTTGCGGAACCCAAAACCGCTGGCGCAGGATTCCCAAGGTGGCTTGCACTCCTCCATGCAGTGTCTGCTGATGGCTGTAACGAATGCAGAGCTGTGTAAAGTGGGACTTGGATGGGAGAATGATCGGGTGAGCTTCGTCAGGGTTTAAGGAGGCTTTCCCCAGTCGGCCTCCTACTCTCAGTAGCTGCTTGCTGTCCAGTACTGGGAAAAGAGGTGAAAGGACACTCCTTGGAGGTATGTATTCTCCTGCTGCGAGGGCCTTGACCTCTTCCTCGAAGTGCGTCCTCTGAATTAAAGATATCCATCTGGTTTCAGCCTCTTCTATTTCCTGCGCCGACAAGACTAGAGTGGACGGGTCGTTGCTTGTACTGGATGCTGCTAATGAGGTGTTGTGTCGTCTGCTGATCCATCGACGACACCAAGCTGTCACTCTGAGGAGCCGGGTGAGTGAGGAGAATCTCGTCAGGATGTCACTCTCCTCAATGCTCTCTCCGGTTCTGTTGGTCACTGCAACCATTGGTCCTCTTTCTTCAGGAAGGTGGGTGTCCGGCCAAGAGTGTGCGAACTGCTCGTCATGACAAAGAAACTCGGGGCCATTCCACCACAGAGTTTGCTGCAGTAGTTGTAACGGTGAGAGCCCTCGGGAAGCGCAGTCAGCTGGGTTTTGTGTGCCAGCTACATGATGCCACTGCGCGTCGGGAACTCGTCGTTGTACGTCAGCAACTCTGTTCGCCACGAAGGTCTTCCATCTGCTGGGATGTGCCTGGATCCATCCTAAGGTGACGGTGGAGTCGGACCACAGGTGCACCGTTGTGTTGTGGGCATCCAGAGTTGTGATGGTTCGCTGCGCTAATCGAGCAAGGAGATGTGCCGCGCAAAGTTCCAATTTTGGCAGTGAAACTTGCTTCAGTGGTGCCACCTTGCTTTTGGCAGTGATTAGTGTCACTCTCCACTGATCGTCATCCCCCTTCGTCCTTAGGTAAAGGACTGCTCCGTAAGCTCGTTCCGAAGCGTCAGCGAACCCATGTATCTCTGTCTGCTTACTGGATGCGCAGTGAAACAAGGATCGTGGAACCTTCACTCCCTCGAGCAGTTTCAGTTCTGTACAGAATGAAGTCCAGTCATCAGCCAACGCAGTGGGTAGAGGATCGTCCCAGTTGAGTCCCAAAAGCCACGTGGATTGGATGACGATTTTGGCTCGAACGATGACTGGAGTCAACCAGCCCAGCGGATCAAAGAGCTGAGCTGCCTTTGAAACCACACTGCGCTTGGTGGGACCTTGGGGCGCGGCGTCAGCGATGGAGAATTGGAAGCTGTCGTCATGTGGAGACCATTGCAATCCAAGTGCGGAGTGAGTGCTGTCCGTCCATGTTTTTGGTACTCCGGATTGTGTGGTGTCGATGCGAGCCCTCTCAGTGGTGACCTGATGCAAGTCGACAGCGTTGGATGCCCACTTCTGCAAGGGGAAGCCGCCCGCCATGCACAGCTGTTGTAATTGATTGGCGGTTTCCTGCAACGCTGAGATAGTTTCAGCTCCTGTGAGCACGTCGTCCACGTACGCATCTTGTTTGAGAGCTCGTGCGCCCATGGGATACCGTGCGCTTTCATCGTCTGCTAGCTGACGCAGGGTCCGGACCGCTAAGTAAGGAGCACAAGAGAGTCCATAAGTAACCGTGTTCAGCTGATACTCACGCACTTCTTGTGCCTCTGCTTGTCTCCAGAGAACACGCTGGAAGTCACGGTCTTCTGGATGCACCAATATTTGGCGATACATCTTGGTGACATCCGCCGTCAACACTAACTGGTGCCTACGCCATCTCAGAAGGACATCAGCGAGTGGAGGGAGCAGATTCGGACCGACGTGAAGAGCATCGTTGAGTGAGGGTTGCGTTGGTTCGGACCACGACCCGTTGAAGACCACCCTGAGCTTCGTGGTAGTGCTGGATGGTTTCAAGACTCTATGGTGAGGGAGGTAGTGAGCCTGCTTCTCACTGGGAGCGTCGTTGGCCAGTGACATGTGTCCGAGTTCCTCATACTGGTTCATGAAGTCGTGATACATGTCCTTGAACTCTGCACTCCCCTTGAATTTGTTTTCCATCCGCTTGAGTGACTGCCACGCTGCTCTCTTGGAACCAGAAGTGATGTGAGCCCGGTTTTTAAATGGAAGTCTCACCTGGTAGCGACCTTCTGGAGTGCGAGTGTGAGTGGCGGTGAAGTGGGCCTCACATTCTTCTTCATCTGCTGTCCATGAAGAAGCCGTGTCTGGAAGGTCCTCCTGTTCCCAGAACCTCCTCACAAGTGAGCTCAAGGGGTCGCCAACGGTCATCTGGTGCACTTGAGCGTGCATGACACTGGACGCTGGACCTGCCATCCCGCTGATGATCCAACCAAAGATGGTGCGTTGTCCAACAGGCTGGTTCGGTTCGCCCCTTTTAATACCCTCTCTGATGATTGCAGGGAAGACGTCTGCTCCGAGTATGACCTCTATGGGAGTCCCGCTTGCTGGGGATGGATCGGCTAACTGCAACCCTTTCAAATGGTCCCACTCATGGCTTCGACTGGTACTGCAATGTGTGTACGCAGTGAGCGTAGGCAGGATCACCGCAATGGTCTTGATTGTTGCGTCCATCTTTGATGCGGAGATGTCCAGTGTCACCCTTCCCTTCGCCCTCGCAAGCTGCTGTCCTCCCACTCCGTAAATTGCGACTGAAGCTCCAGATCGAGGTAGTTGCAGCCTCTGAGCTAGTCTTTCTGTCATCATTGTAATTTCAGACCCTTGATCGATAAGTGCTCTGACAGCGTGTCGACGTTCATAACGATCTGAAACATGAATGACTGCAGTTGCCAACATTACCTCACCAAGCTTGCTGCGACAGTCCTGGGCGTGATGGGACATCATCTGGTGATTGGAGTTGTCCCCGAAGGCCTCATGAAGGGTTGTGTGATGACGCTGGCCACACGTGAAGCACCCTTTCTTTGACGGACAAGCGGGAGTGTCGTGATTGCCGAGGCAGTTGTTACAAAGTTGATGCTTCGCCACGACTTTCCTCCGCCCCTCTGGTGTGTTTCCTTGGTAAGTCGGACAATGCATAAGGTAGTGATCCTTACTGCACATCACACACACAATTTGACGCTGCTTCTTCTCAACATGACTAACGGTGGCCTTATTTGTTGCAGCTGATTTTGCTTTGGGGAAACCCTGAGCTGATTTCGCCTTCGCCCATTTGTGGAGATTATGCGCTTGATCAGAGATTGATGTGCTTGGAGCTGCCTGCATCATTTGGAGCCTTCTGATCATGAAGCTCTTCAAAGTCGCATAGGAAGGTGGGTCATTGCTGACGGTGACACTTTCCTCCCATTTCTCTCTGGTTCTTCGATCAAATAGATTTACTATCGAGTAAATGAACCAGTCCTCCGTCTTGTCAATAGGCCTTCCTAGACCTTCGAGGGTGTTGACGACCGAGGAGACTCCCTTTTGAATCAAGGTCATCTCATGCACTGAGCTCTCTTTCATCTTGGGGAGCGCTGCCAACTTATCAAGGCAAGACCGCACAAGAATACGCTTATTTTCGTAATGCTCCTGCAAAATGCTCCATGCTTTCTTATAGTTTTCATTGGTTGTTGCCAGGTCCCTTACGAGGTCTTCAGCCTGATCGAGAAGACAGCCCTTCAGGTAGTGGAGCTTGTCAACCTCGCTCAGCCGTTTGTTTCGCTCGATCATGGACAGAAAGCGATCCTTGAAAGAGGGCCAGTCGACGTGTTCTCCGCTGAATTGTGGCAGCTGCAGCCTTGGAAGTGATGCCATTCCTGAATTGGTTGCATCTTCTGCTGGACTCTGGGTGTGAGTTTTGCTGGTGCTCACGTCGAATTGTCGTGCGAGGTCTCGCAATCGACTCTTTTGCTGCAAGTACGCCTCCTCCACCATTTCAGCCATGTCTGTCTTCACGTAATCGCTGTCCTTGGTTGCAGCTCTATGACGGTACGTCAGCAGAACATGGTTCTGTTGAAACAGTGTCCAGTATCCTTCGAGGAGTTCGAGCCTGGTCTCAACATCGGTTGCGGTCATTCTTCCTTGGGGGATGGACTTCTTGAAGTTGTCCATGAGGCGACTGATTTTTCCCCCAACTTGTTTCTGCTTGTGCAGCAGTTCTTCCGCTGTGTATTCCATTTTAGATGCGGCTGATTCGCTGAATGGATTTCCGACGAGAAGAGCACTGCGTTCACCACTGGTTTGTGCACTAAATCGTAGATCCTAAGAAGGAAGGATGCCAGAAACTTGGATATCCGGCTCGAAGGACCAAAAATGTAACGAGCGATCTTGTTCGATCGGGAGAAAAGAAAGGGTTGAAAAGATCTACGATAAACAATTGTATTTGCACTGTTACAAATTTGTCGAATATACACTGGTGAATTTGAATAAATAATGTGATGAACTGATGAATGTAAATGTGAACCGATTTTATTGTCAGGCGCGAATTACGTAATTGATCAGCTGATTTGATCTGAGTGAGAGCGAGAAACCGTTATTTCTCACTTTTATTGCCTCGATCCTTCAGGAAGTTCGTCATGCGTCGGTGGTTCCGATTCATTGTTCGGGAACCTTCCAGAAGGATCGAGACAAGGTTTTGGCCAATCGCGAGTCTGATTTTCTGCCCGCGCGAACCTCGAGGGCAGACGCCAATTGCTCGCGTTCAGGCGGGATCGCGCGGTGATATCGCGATTCGCTGCTGAGTCGCAACGCGTAGCTCGGCGAGATATCATGGCGCTCGCGCAGCAATTTTGAGCAGTCTCGAACAAGTTACGTTTTACGTCCACGCCGACTAAATTTCGAGCCGGATATCGGGACCTCCGAGGAAATGAGGAGCTGGTTAAATTTACCGAAACAGGACCGCGGGGACGGGGAGGACCGATCGGTCTACGACGATGCGGCCGGGGGGGGGGGGGATTGCACCCGGAGGCATACTCCCCTGTCGACGGGGGCAGGTCTCCCCCGGAGGAATTTTCATTCCCAATACCGCATGCGTCGAGGTGGAGACCGTGGTCCCCTGACCGTCACCGAGGTCCGGAAGAAGGGCCATCGCGCTCCGGGTCCTCCGGCGGACCTACCGACGAGATACCAGGCGAGGCGAAACCCCGCGAGCTATATTTTCACGGGACGCCCATTGTCGAAATAATGCGGCGTTGGCGCCTTAGGTTTTCCGGGGAAGAGGGGGAGGACCCAGAAGATTTTCTGGAAGACCTCCAACAACAAATTAAATGCCACAATATCGCGGAGAAAGATCTAATCCGCTGTTTACCGGTATGTCTCGGGGGGGGGGGGCGCCAAACACTGGTATAACGCGCACGCGTCACGGTGGAGGACCTGGGGGATTTCGTGAACGCTTTTCGTAGACTCTTCGGGGATCCCGAATACCAGTATACGTTACAGCGAAACATAAAGGATCGGTTCCAGGACGATAACGAGCCTATCCGCGAATACGTGATGATTATGACAGCAATGTTTCGTAAATTGCAGCCACCGTGGACGGAGGAAAAGATGGTCGACCGACTCTATTGGGGCGCGAAACCATCGTTACGGCAATCTATCGCGTTAGAGTCTAACTCAACTGTAGACACCGTGACAGAAAAATTGTTAAGGGCCGACCGCGAAGCGCAGCAGAGGAGGCGGGGGAATCCGAAACCATCCGAAATGGCCCATCCCAGTTTCGCGTTCGATCCTAACCGACAATCACGTTCGAAATCACAATCGAGGGTGATGTCGGTGGGATTTGGATACGCGAACGCGATAGCTGCCGCCGGAGGCGGAGAGAGCGACAATTCGGACGATCATCTCCCCGGGTCCAGTAGAAGGAACCGAGGACCCGGGCAGGGAATTCGAGAACCTCGAGCGTCAAGCGCTAAAAGTAGTTTAGCGCCCACGCAGAGGGGAAACGAAAAGTACCGGCCCGGGGTAAAATCGAGGGAACCCTCTAACGACCCCCCGAAGCGTAAAGCGGAGGTAACCGCGACCGTGGCAACGCGTCAATGGCCGCCGCGCGACAGACAACGCGCGAGCGGGAGGAACCTACCGCAATGTTGGAATTGCCGTAAGACAGGGCACCTATCACGAGATTGCCGAGACGAACCGAGGCTGCATTGCTACGGATGCGGGGCGGAGGGGGTCACATTAGTAAGTTGCCGAAAATGTGACCGATCGGCGGGAAACGGGGAGAGAAGTCGATCGCAGGGGCCAGAAAGACTTCGCCCGAATTAATATCGGCCCGCGTATTGATAACTGGGGATAACGAACGCCCGCCTCTGCTGACAGTGGACGCGTATATCGGCGATTTTGCGACACGCGCCCTAATAGATTCGGGGTCCTCACTAACGTTCATCAGTCGGGACGTGCTCAAAAAAATCGGGGATGATAATATCGTGTTAGGGAAATCGGATCGACCTTGTTACTTCCTCCTCGCCACGGGAGTGGTAGATCGTGCCGAAGAACAGGCACAGTTCGCGTTACGAATAGGCAGAGAGGAACG
Organism: Lasioglossum villosulum; assembly: GCA_963971365.1. NCBI lineage: Eukaryota > Metazoa > Arthropoda > Insecta > Hymenoptera > Halictidae > Lasioglossum > Lasioglossum villosulum. Next base: position 11,091,863 of record OZ020502.1, on the reverse strand, counting down.
TGAAATTTTCGCGCAGGTCTTAGACAATCTCGTGACTCCCCTATTGTTAGGTACGGATTCGATCGCGCAATTCGGAATCGTGGCTGAATATCACAATGCCGTGTGGTATTTCGCGAAACAGCCAAAGGAAAAATTTACTTTCGAGGACACGCCCCCAGATGCAGTTTGTTGTGGTCTACAAACCTTGGCGGATGCCGAAAAACGGCAATTAGAGAAATTCCTCGAGACCAGGTTACGAGAATTTAATGAAATGTCGGGCGTGACGAACTTGATCAGCCACAGAATAAATGTAGATGGCCATCTGCCTATAAAACAGCGATATTATGCCGTATCTCCTAAAGTTCAGGAGGCAATATACGCGGAAGTAGATAGACTACTAGCTGAAGGCATAATCGAACCATCGCAAAGCGGCTGGTCAAGTCCGATCGTCATGGTTAAGAAATCCAACGGGAAATACCGTTTTTGTTTAGATTTTCGGAAAGTTAACGAAGTCTCGAGGAAAGACGCATACCCGCTACCGCTCATGACGCAGATTCTCGATAAATTACGTGCGGCGAAATACATCTCGACCCTTGACCTCAGTCAGGCCTATTTTCAAATCCCGTTAGAAAAGAGGAGTCGCGAAATAACAGCGTTTACGGTACCGGGAAAAGGCCTGTTTCACTTCCGTCGCATGCCGTACGGACTGACAGGCGCGCCCGCAACTTTTCAGAGACTATTAGACCGATTAATAGGTCCAGAAATGGAGCCACACGCGTTCGCCTATTTGGACGATATAATAATCGTGACGAAAACATTTGCGGAACATCTCGTATGGCTAGAACGCGTGATAAATAAGATCAAGGCTGCCGGTCTAATAATCAATCCTGAGAAGTGTGAGTTCTGCTGTCAGGAAGTTCGGTATTTGGGTTTCGTAGTGAGCAGGGAGGGATTAAAGGTGGACGCGGAGAAAATAAGACCGATTTTATCGTACCCTCCGCCGAAAACAGTAAAGCAGTTGCGGCGTTTCCTTGGAATGGCATCCTGGTACAGGAGGTTTATTCCGGGATTCGCCACACTGGCTGAGCCATTGAATGGCCTACTGCGAAAGGATCGTGGTTGGGAATGGAAGGACGGCCAACAAGCTGCCTTCGAGTCCCTCCGTGACGCGATCGCTTCAGCACCCACTCTCTCATGCCCAGATTTTGAGACGCCGTTTACATTGCAGACGGACGCAAGCGCGGTTGGTTTAGGCGCAGTTTTAACGCAAGAGGTCGAGGGCGTCGAAAGAGTTATCGCGTTCGCGAGTAGATCTCTGACGTTACCGGAGAGAAAATATTCCGCCACAGAATTAGAATGTCTCGCGATCGTCTGGGCGGTACAAAAGTTTCGTCCGTACTTGGAAGGGTACGCATTTACGGTAATCACAGATCACAACAGCTTGCAGTGGTTAAGAAAATTGCATAATCCAACCGGGAGGTTAGCGCGTTGGGCCCTGCAGCTACTGGAGTACGATTTCAAAGTAGTATACAGGCAGGGAGCCCTGAATAAAGTGCCGGATGCACTATCGCGAATTTACGAAGGGGAGGTCCTCGAAAATAAAACACCGATAGTAGCCGCGGTGCGAGCGAAATGGTACGAGGGGAAATTAGCAGAAGTACAACGGGCTTCGGAAAAATTTGCGGACTGGTCAATTCGGGAGGGGGAATTGTTTTGCCGTCGTACGGATCCTGTGGTCGCGGAAACGTTAGGATCGGATATTACCGAGTGGAAGTTCTCATCGATGTCCCAAAGCATTCAGCTGCGATTCAAACCAAGGTGTATTAGCGTCTTTTTGACCTGTCTTAATTCATTACTTAATCTTCTAACTCCCAGGAGCTTTCCAAGGGAAAAGGAAGTAGAATCTTTCAAATCTTTCGGGAAAGAAAACAAGCGCACTAGCGTAGTGGTTAAAAATAAGTGTAATTGTTATTAAAAGGACGAATTCCCCGTCGGAACAAATAAAGTGACCTATCATTGTTACATTGGTCTAAAATTATCCTTCCCTTCTCAAACATTTGGTCCTTCGAGCCGGATTCAGTGCTGCAGTGAATACAAGGACTGGGTGTCATTCCGCGACCTGTTCACTTCCTTAATACTGAACGACTCCTCCCTTTCCCAGGTCGAGAAGTTACATTACCTCAAGGGATGCATGAAGGGAAGCGCAGCGTCGTTGTTAAAGAATGTGCCGACGACATCCGACAACTTTCAAGTAGCCTGGGATAAGTTGGAGCATCGATACAACAATCCCAGACTGTTGGTGCAGGCGCAAATTCGGTCGCTCGTCTCCCTGTCGGCGATAAAAAAGGAATCGGCAGTCGAAATGAAGCGTCTTTATGATGAGACCTTCGATGCCATTGACTCACTGGCCAACCTTGGTCGACCCGTCACTAACGCGGTCGATTGGGTCGTCGAGCTGACCGTGGATCGGTGGGACCGCCAGTCTCGACGCGAGTGAGAAGAGTCACTCCAAAATTCAAAGAAATTTCCTACGCTGGAGCAGCTAAGAGAATTCATGGAAGGGAGAATTCAAACCTGCGAAGCATTAAAGACGCCGCCCCGCGAGGACCACTCTGACGGGAGGAAGTCAGGACCAGAGAAACCTGCTGCCAAGGGTTTTAGGGTGCACCAGGTGACAGAGCCCGGTGGTTCGGGAGAGTCAACGTCTCGGTATTCCAGCGGAGCGCTCAAGAAGTGCAGTCTGTGTCCTGGGCGACATTTCCTCCTCTATTGTGGGCAGTATCAAGGGAAGACCCCCGGAGAACGTAAGGAGTTGGTACGGTCGCTGAATTTGTGCTACAACTGCCTAAAGAAGTATCCAGCAAGTGAGTGCAATTCTTCCAAGAGGTGCCAAAAATGCAATGGGAAGCACCATACCTCGATCCACCAGGGAGAAGCTGCTTCGACTTCACAGGATGTCACCTCCGGGGCCTCGGTGCAACACTCTTCCACGCACGTGAGTCGTTCCGTGTCGGTGCTCCTAAGCACCGCGCGCGTTAAGGTTTCAGGCTCGCGGCAGCAGGAATGTGTGGTACGGTGCCTGATTGATCCCGGCAGTGAGGTTTCGCTCATCTCCGAGGCCCTGGCTCAGCGGCTCGGCGTGAGGAGGAGCCAAGCACGGGTCCCGCTACTTGGAGTCGGGGGTGGCCAGGCCAAGTACACGAGAGGAAAAACTACGCTGGTCCTCGCTTCCCACTGTGGCAGGTCGGCTCTCTTCAAAATCCCGGTCTATATCATCCCGGAGCTCTCCAGGTATAGACCGAGGAATTTACCAGACCTCTCCGCGTGGCCTCATATTCAAGGGTTGACGCTCGCCGATCCCGGGTATCATCTGGCCGATCCAGTGGACATCCTTCTGGGAGCGGATTCGTACAACCTATTGTTGCGAGAGGGTGTACGAAGAGGTCCGTCCAACGCTCCTGTCGCGCAGGAAACTGCTCTAGGTTGGATCCTGACTGGCGGGCTCGGCTCTGGGAGAGACGCTGAGACTTGTGGTGGATCCGAGATCCCTGTTCACCATTGCAGCGTCGACAAGGAACTACTGGAGGTCCTCACGAGGTTCTGGGAACAGGAGGAAATTGAGATTTCGATCCCGAGGACTGACGACGAGCGGAAAGCAGAGGAACACTTCGCTGAGACTCACCTGAGGCTACCGGAAGGGCGGTACATGGTCCGGTTGCCCTTCAGCTGCACACCAGAACTAGGTGACTCCAGGCGCATCGCTCTTCGAACTCTGGAGTCTCTCAGCAACAAATTCAGTCGCTCTTCTGAATTCCATCGAGCCTACTCTGAGTTTTTAGACATGTACGAGTCCCTAGGGCACATGTCGCCGACGCAGCCACCTTCTTCGGGGGAGAGGTACTACCTTGCGCACCACGGCGTTTGGCGAGAAGACAGCTTCACCACCAAACTCAGGGTGGTCTTCAATGGCTCGATGGCAACCTCGAACGGGAAGTCACTGAATGACTTCATGCTCCGGGGCCCGAATCTTCTTCCTAATCTGGCGGATGTACTTCTGCGATGGAGGAGGCACCGGATCGTCTTCTCTGCCGACATCGAGAAGATGTATCGGCAGATCCTGGTACACCCTGAAGACCGGAAATGGTAGCGTATACTGTGGAGAAATAAGGAAAAGAGCATCGTAGAGTACGATCTTAACACGGTTACCTACGGTCTTGCAAGTGCACCCTACCTTGCTATTCGCTGCCTACATCAGCTCGCCCAGGATGAGGAGAATCGGTATCCCCTTGGCTCTCGCATCGTCCTGGAAGACATCTATATGGACGATGTCCTCACCGGCGCTGACGATGTGGAAACGGCCAAGCGGAAACAAGATGAACTTCGGGAGCTCCTCATGGCGGGCGGATTCCCTCTCCGCAAGTTGGCTGCCAATTCGAAGGGACTGCTGGACGGACTGTCCAGCGAGGAGCGGAAGGGCATCGTCGAGTGGGACTCGCCCACGCTTCATAGCGTGCTGGGAATAAAGTGGGTGCCCGCAGTTGACTGTTTTCAGGTGACCGCTGTTGAGACTATCCGGAACACTGGCTTCACGAAGCGATCGGTACTCAGCGGAACTGCCCAGCTGTTCGACCCACTGGGATGGCTTGCCCCGGTCACGATCACAGCGAAGGTGCTGATCCAGTCCTTGTGGCTCCTGAAGGCTGAATGGGACTCTCCACTGCCAGAAAGGGAGGAGTTGATATGGCAGCAATTCCAGTTCCAACTCCCGGCGCTGCAGAATCTTCGGGTCCCACGATGGCTTGGAACCAGCTCTTCGTTGCAGCCTCTGGAGATCCACGGGTTCGCGGATGCCTCAGAGCGGGCCTACGCTGCGGTGGTATATTCCCGCTCTATAGGTCCAGACGGAGCGGTGACTGTTTCCCTGCTGATCGCCAAGTCGAAGGTGGCTCCGGTGAAGAGGGTGTCTCTGCCCAGGCTGGAGCTCTGCGCAGCCTTCCTGCTGGCCAGGCTCGTCGAACACGTCGTGAAGGTGCTCAACTGGCATGAGGTTGACGTGCACCTCTGGTCAGACTCTTCGGTGGACCTCAGCTGGATACATGGCCATCCTTCTCGCTGGCCGACCTATGTAGCAAATAGGGTGGCCGAAATCCAGAGGATGCTACCCTTGGCGAAGTGGCACCACGTCCGCAGTGCCGAAAATCCTGCTGACTGCGCGTCTCGAGGACTTCTAATCTTCTAACTCCCAGGAGCTTTCCAAGGGAAAAGGAAGTAGAATCTTTCAAATCTTTCGGGAAAGAAAACAAGCGCACTAGCGTAGTGGTTAAAAATAAGTGTAATTGTTATTAAAAGGACGAATTCCCCGTCGGAACAAATAAAGTGACCTATCATTGTTACATTGGTCTAAAATTATCCTTCCCTTCTCAAACAATGACCAACCAGTCCAAGCAACAGCTTCCTGTTCACACAAACTTGTCCAAGGTCTCACGGCTAAAATCTACCACGCATGTCGTCGAAGAAATTAGTTCGCCTATTACTTCCTGTCTCTGTAAAGAAGCACACAACCCTCGTGATTGTAGCACCTTCCGGAGAATCTCTCCGCTTGCCCGATTTGAGGCGATAAAAAACCAACACGTGTGTATTAATTGTCTCGGTGCGAGTCACACTGTATGAATGTATGCCATCACTGTGGTGATAGACACCACACGTTATTGCATCGAGGAGACAAACGGGCCCCCAACAGACCCAAGTCCAGCATTGTTAAAAATCGGAACAGTGAAACCTTTAGTCCTTCCAAACCAGTCCTACCCTCTCCTATGAAGGGACTTTCAGCGACTTCGTCTCCCTCCCAAATGTCGCAGCCCTCGAGTTCGGAAGAGTATGAGGACAAGGTCACGTCTCATTTTGCCGAATCCAGTCTGAACGGGGTAAGGACCGTTCTACTAGCGACTGCATTAATCAAAATCTTCGCGCCGAACGGTCATACAAGAATTACCCGCGCGCACCTAGTTCAGGGGTCGCAATCCTCCTTCGTGTCAACGAACCTAGTGCAACAATTGTGGTTGCAAAAAACCCGGTCACCAATCTCCGTGACGGGCCTTGGCGGCGAACACACGAACACAATAAACTGTAGTGTGGAACTTCGTATAGGTAGCTCTAAACAGTCTTCACCCGCGTTGTTAACCTGCGCGTTCGTAGTACGTAATATTTCTCAGTACGTGCCACCTGCGATCAAAGTAGAGGGTTACTGAGACTTACCAAATCTCGTGCTTGCTGACCCCACTCCTGTCTCTAACCAAAGAATAGACGTCCTGCTCGGTGCTGATATATTCACCTAAATTATTCTGCCTGGCGTCCGGCATATTCGAGAACAGGGACCGCTAGCCCAAAACTTAAAATTGGGTTGGATCTTGTCAGGACCGACTAAACCGACGGAATCCCCGCGATCGGCAGTTATAGTACATCACGGAATAAGCACAGGACGCGCTCGAACGCGCATTATCTCGATTTTGGGAAACGGAAACGATCCCCGAAACGCGTGAACTCACGCCCCTGGAGACCGAATGCGAGAAGCATTTTGAGTCTACTTATTCGCGAGATGCTACAGGCCGATTCATAGTGCTGCTGCCCTTCTTTAAATCGGTTCCGGAAGACTTTCTCGGAGATTCCCTGAGGCAATCCACCGCGTCCCTTGACCGCTTAACGCGGAAGCTATGCGAAAACGATCATTTCAGTCACGAGTATACGAAATTTATACGTGAATACGAATCCCTCGAACATATGACACGTCTTGACTCGATCGACCGTTCCAGGACGTACATTCCACATCGAACCGTCCTCCGAGAGGAAAGTTTGAATACAAAATTGCGGGTAGTTTTTAATGCGTCTAATAAAACGTCGAACGGGTATTGGTTAAATGACATCCTACACACCCGTTCAAAGTTGTAGCTAGAAATCTCAAGAATATTGCTAGCGTGGCGAACACATAAATACTTACTCGTCGCGGATACTGAAAAAATGTTCTGGCAAGTTCTGATTCACCCTACAGATCGCAAGTATCAATGCATCTTGTGGAAAAATGAAACATCCGGTAATATCGAAGCGTACGAATTAAATACGCTCACATATGGAACCGCGTATGCCCCCTACCTATCGATGCGGGTAATCCAAAAAGTAAACACGCTGGAAAGTTCGGCTTATCCCCTCGCTTCCCCGATCCACAGTAATAGCCTCTATGTCGATGACGTATTCATAGGAGCGTCAGATAAACAGCTGCTCGAACAGACAAGAGTAGAAGTCTGTTAACTGTTAGCCCTTTTTCTTTGTGTGAGGAAGAATCCTTTTACGGACTTCCCATGCCCACTGGGAGGGATACGGGGTTATGTGGGACTACGTGGCCAGAAGGGCTCACAATACCTACTAAAAACCTCACGACAACCTGCCCTAAGCTATTCGTGGGCGGCTGGGATCTCCAACGGAACACAAGCAGCCACCCCGTCACCCTTGGCCCCACAGGGGGCCCCGTCTCGGGGGGAAAGAAGTTCCTCCAGCAATGCCTAATCCATCAGGGTGTAAGCAGGTTGCCCACTTACACCCCCTTCCCTGGTCCGTTCGGTGGGCTTCGCGACTCTCCAACTCGCTCCGCTCAACGACCTCCGGAGACCCCGTTTCTCGAGGAGCCCTTAAAAGGGCTCTTGACCGAGGAAAGAGGTCACCGCGTGCGACAAGGAGGAGACGGAGGCAGGCACCCCGCCCGCGTCCGTCTCCTCCCCCACTACCACCCCCTCCCCCCGGGGCCATATAGCACATATGGCCAGGAATCCGGGATTGGGTGGAGGCCGGGCGCGGCCCTCCCCATAAAAGACTTCCCCGATTTGGGGTGCCTCTTCAGGGGAGGCGGGAAGGACTTAATTTGCCCCGCCACCCCCGGTCCGTCGCCTGCCCCGTGCAGGGGCCCAGCCGCCCCTGCGAGGTCGCCTCGCGAGGGCCAAACTTCTGGTGGAGAGGGGACACACTAATGTATATCCGGCCAACTCGAAGTTGACATCGAATGTGCTACCTCGCCTCTCTGGGCATACGCATTATTCGAAGGTGATCTACTTCTACCGAGGTGGCTCCTCTACCAAGAAGAAGGGGCGATGGAAAAATCCAGCAGTGCCACCGAGACGTTTGCAGTGGACGAGTTCTTCGGCCGCTGACGTTTGTGGGAGGATATGGTAGTCGACTCGCCCAAATGCCAACGCTCACACGGAACCACGGGAAGGCGAACTCGCTGCGTGCCGTTCGCACGCACACCCGACCCTTAAGGGCGACGGAAGTAAGGATGGGAGGTGGGAAGGTAAGCGACGCGCTTCGACCTGGGATTTAGTCTGGCGCGCCGAGCAGGTGTGACAAGGTGGGACGCTCACCTGTGTCGTTTATAACACCCTACGAAGTTACGACACAAGTACATGTACATGTGCCGCCTGCTGGGGTCGTAGGGTGCGCCTACTGCCGGTCGATTGCCTCTAGGAGGCAATCCGACGGCGAACTGTCGCAACTCAGTTCGCCGCCCTGTACTAAAGTCTCGGGCCTCGGTCACTTAGTGACTCACGAAGGAGCTCAAGCCTCATCGCCCCAGCCGTATTAAGAGCACCGTCTGGTCTGGTAGGTTGGTGGTGTGTGAGCGCACACACCACTAACCACGTATATATGTACACGAAAATTGTAAGGGTCCGGGGGTAAACGTCTGAATTCGCTATAAAGCAAAAACTGGGTTTCTTATTAGTCAAAATTGGTAGATGAAAGTTCAATCTAGGGTGCTATTTGGCTCAAAAGTCTTATTTTTACGTTTATGACCAATATTTTTGCAATATTCGGCAGCATGCTCGTCAGAGAGGCTACATTTTCATAAATATTAAGAAATTTAGAGCTCGTATGGAAAAAGTGGGCAAATACCACCCTGGCGGGGGCATATACGTTGCTAGTGCAATCGTTGTTCTGTTGTTTACTTGCGTATTAAAGAATCTGTGCGTTTACTTCTACTGAAAACAGCTGAATAGCAAGGTTTTGCGTCAAAATACAGTTCCGACATTTTCCGCTACGAGCGTTGATGTCTCCTTCCGATCATTGTCGTCGTCAGCAAGCCCTGTATCGGTAAAACAGAGGAACCAGAAAATATCTTGCCGGTAAGTTAGGCGTCGTAAGCAACCGTGACGTCACAATTCGGCTGCCGATGCAAAAGCGTCGGCATGCTCGAGTGCGACTCTGTGGCGCTTACACCCCATTCAGGCGGCGTGTACGTGTGCCTACAAGCATCGGAAGGGTCCGGGAGTACGCTTCTGAAAACCTTATAACACAACGATTTGACTTTTTAGTAGTCAAAATCGGTAGATGGAAGATCAATCTAGGGTGCTATTTGGATAAAAGTCCGACTTTTACGTTCACGAGTACTGTTTTTGCAATATTCGGCAGTGCGCCCGCCAGATAGGCTATGGACGCTGGCGGCTGCTTGCAGCGTCGATGTGCTCGAGTGAGACTGAACTATTAATGAAAAAGGATATTTCGGTTGTAGACCACAAGATAGATAATTATCAGTCAAATATATATTTATTTTGACATACAAGATAATTAATTATAATAATCGTATACGACGACGCTACAGATGTATTTTATAGGTGTGATGGGAAGATAATAGAAACATTATGTAACATATATACATTTTATTTGTTATTACAACATAGCATACAACTGTTTTTGAAAACATAGACGGTATAGAGGGGAGCATATTATTATACATTTTCCAAAGACAGGAAAAAGACAGGAAAAAGAGAGAAACAAACGTAGAAAAGAAAAAGAAACCAATAAAAATTGCATGAAAGAAAAAAAGTAATTACACAACAAATTAAAGATATTAAGTTAATTTGTTTAAAATTTAATATATATAATTATATGTAATTTTTTTAAACTAATGGCGGTTATTGCATAGGTAAAAAAAATAAAAATGAACTATAATTAATTTTTTAAATTAAAAATTTTTATTTCAATTGTAATAGTTGTGGTACACCACTACATTGGCGTTCGCGCCGCCTCTCCCGCGATTATTTCTGCCGCCTCGCCCCCGGTTTTTCGCGCCGCCTCGCCCCCCCGGTTGTTCGTGCCGCCTCGCCCCCGGTTGTTCGCGCCGCCTCGCCCCCGGTTCTTCGCGCCGCCTCGCCCGCGTCCTCCACCACCTCGCCCGTGGCCCCCGCGCTTATAGTACTGCCTTCGCATTTCTTTTAGTATTCGGTTCTGTAACATAACAAAATAACATTAATACAACGAAGAATAAAAATAACGTATACATATACAGGGTGAGTCACCAAACATCTTTGCACCTCAAATATCTTTGTTGTTTCTAAAGATACGTAAAATATGGTAAGGACAAAGTTGAATGGTACAATGGGGCTGACACGATGCAAAACCAAAATTTTGTTTTTATGTCATTTTTTTAGAGATATCAAGCTCAACTTCATTTTTTTAAATGGAATGTGGTATTTTTTAATACATCAATCGATGCAGCTGGACATTCGTGATAAAAAAGTACTAACCTATGTATGTCGAAAAGTTAGTAATTCAGGAGATATTTCAATTTAAATAACTCTAAAATACCACATTCCATTTAAAAAAATGAAGTTGAGCTTGATATCTCTAAAAAAATGACAAAAACAAAATTTTGGTTTTGCATCGTGTCAGCCCCATTGTACCATTCAACTTTGTCCTTACCATATTTTACGTATCTTTAGAAACAACAAAGATATTTGAGGTGCAAAGATGTTTGGTGACTCACCCTGTATAGTAAAAGAAGATTCCATTGAAGAAAACTCACTATTTGTCCCTCGGACAAGATCACCTCCACAGCCTCCCCTTCTTCGTTTTCTTTTTCGCTGTTATCCCGGGGCTGTAACATACAGAATAATAATAAATAGTAATAACCAACGACCATTGCCTCGCTTCAAAAACCGGTTCTCGTACGATCACCGAAGTTAAACAGCGTTGGACGTGACCGGTGCTTGGATGGGTGACCGCATGGGTATAGAGCATACACCAGGCGGTGACTACCGGGTACCTGTCGCGTGTTGTTGGCAAAAAGGTGGTTCGGAACCCACCGTAATAAAAAGTAGGTCCCGCTGAAAATTAGGCTGAAATACGCCGAAATTTGGCGATAGAGAGAGTGGAAAGAAGGGGAGAATTGGTAAATGGATTTGAAACCCTGAGGGGACCAAATATCATATACATAATAAATAGTAATATACACGTACATAGTCAATAGTTTATAATGTATCGTATACTCACAGGCTGGGGTAACGGCAACTTGTCGACGGCCGATGACGGCCCTGCAGCCGACGACGACGGTCCTGCGTCCTCGATAGTAGAAGTTTCCATCGTTTTCTTATTTGCCATGATTCTGCAATTGTACACAATATAAGTTAATATACATGTGATCGTACAATATTGGCTTGTAACGAAAGTTCGTAGAGAAATTAAAATGGAATAATAGGAAAGATATAGTTACAAAAATGGCAAAAAGTAATGGAACAGATTTGTGAATATGTTATCGAGTAAATGTATGAATAGATGTTTTATCGATAAACATCGACGATCAACGAGTTCGAAGATCTTTCAATATGTTGTCAAGCTGGAGATTTGGAACAACTTTTTATGGCAGAAACTGGAGAAATATGAAAATTCGAGAATTCATGGATTGTCCGTAAGTAAATTATAGAAAATCTTTTGTAGAATCGGTAAATAATGATTTTGAAAGCGTAAATCTCCAGCTTGACAACATATTGCAAGATCTTCGAGGTCATTGATCGTCGATGTTTATCGATAAAACATCTATTCATACATTATTTCATTTTAATAACTCCACGAACTTTCACTGAAACCAAACAAATGTAAAAACACTTAAAAATATTAAAAAACTACACCACACTAATAACACCTTAACAAAAAATTTTCGCGATTTCTTCTACTTACAATTTCGATATACAGTTACGAGTGTTTCGAATGATGATCACTGACGATATGCGCTTGTCGTTGTTCGGACGATTTCTGCAACCCCTCTCCACGTTGTGCGCCTGCGCGAACATTCTACGGTCCCAGACGGGGTAGGCAACCCTTGCGAATTTCAAACTTTAGGATATTCATCAATGTTACCAACCACTGTGCTGAAATAAGATTATGCCATCACGCGGGAATTTTATTTTGTCCTTATACGAGCATATTTTGAGCTGCACAAAGGTTCATTTGATAGATGAGGGTTCATCGTAGCCCTCTCGCTCCAATATATTAGTAACAAAAGTCTTTTTGTTGAAGAAAAATACATTAGAATCTGCGGAATTTTTCTCGATTTTTTCCATACTTTGGACAATCGTATTACTATATATAAACATAATTATTCTGCACTAATTATTAAAATTAGAATGCAACGAGTTACACAGTATGCTGTGTAGTGTATTCGAAAAGTTCGTTTACGATGACAGAGCCGGCGTCACCTTTTGCGGGGCTCCGCTCAAAAATTTTGCGGGGCCAAAATACACATTCAAATCCTACACTTCACAATAAAGAATTACTATTATTAAGGTCGATTTATACATGACCGTCCGGCAGCGGACGGCGTTTTTGGGCATTTATACATTTCCGTCAGGTTTCTCAGGCAACTTGAGAAGGTTTCGAGACGCTCGACAAAGGCTCAGAGCCGAAGATTGTGTAATTTACAACCCTAACCCCAGGGGTTCCATGAACCGTTTACTCCCTTCTACACCTCAGGAGCAGCCTATGGTCCGAGTCTCCGGCAATCCGGAAGGATTCACCTAAGAGGATATCTGTCCGGAAACCTGACGACACGTAGGCAGAATATAACATTTATTTAAAAAGTTATTAACTAGAAATTATCAGAGTTCGCTAATTGGTGGAAAATACGATATTAAGGAATTTTTAAACGTTATAACGAAAAACAATAACAATTTATTGTATCATGTGTCACGTCGTCTATTTTTCGTGGCCGAAAAACAGAGCGACTACGGGTCTTTGATAGGCTTTACAGCCGGGCCACGCGCGGCCGCGCGACACGTGGTCCGCCCGCGACAAATAGTCCGTCGCCGCTTCGGAATTCACTCGCTTCTTTACACGATATTACGACAAAATTCGGGCGCCAGGCACGTGAACGTGCCACGCGAACAACGCGAACACTCTATGAATCGCGAAGGCGGTTTCCGAAGCGACGGAGACTACACAAACACCTGAAATAGCTCGCGAACAGGCCGAGGGTTCTACGAAAGGAAAGGACGGGGCATCCCCCGCGGCAGGGACGTTTCTCACGGAAAAATTAACACAACGTTTTCGGCAATAAGGTCTTTATTGGACCGGTCTTGTACCGTCGGCAGGAGCCGGCAGCGGTCAGAATTTGCCACGCGCGGCTTACAAAATTCGCGGCAGGTGGTCGGTCGCGCGCGCGTTGTCCTCGCGTGGAATCTTCTCGTTCGCGCGTCGAGCTCGGTAGTCACAAGATTCCGCGAGGATATTACAAGCCTTAACGGCACGAATCTACCGAGCCCCGATGTTATACGCGGCAATAATCGGCGACTGGCCAAAGGACGCGGCAAAGCACGAGAAGCAGGAAAAACGATCGGGCACGTCGCGTCGTCCCACCGTGGGCGGCACCGAGGATGAACGATATTTTTCCGAATTCGACACGTTCCGCCTTCCTCCGGATGGAAGGTTCTCGGCAACGTGGCTTTTCACGGCCGTCTCGACGCGCCGCGTCCACTTTTCCACGTTTCCCGGCTACGCAGACGGACGCGTGACTACGACGCGAAAGTATGATCCGCGAACACGTCCCGAGCCAACACGAACCGTTCACCAAAATATTACACAGGACCTGACCGGCACTTACCAAATCGGCAATCGCAGGATAGCTCGGATTCCGGCAGTGCAAAGTACTATATTAGTTAGGCAATCTTTCAAAGACGACAACTTTCGGCAACGTCCTGCGGCACAGTGACCTACTTCGCGTCGGCTCGGGAACGCGGAAGTGGGGCGTCCCCCTACTCCCTCATCTAATTCCGACGGTGCGACGCTCGGGCCTATCGCAGGGGTTCTCGCGGCAGGGGCGCTTCTTAATTGGGGGGCCCCCTTGTCTTCGGCAATTTGTCGATCTCCGAAGACGGTGTTCCCTGATTTTCCGCCGCGTGCCTCGAGGTTGGTACGAGCCGGTCCGGCAGTCTGCTCGTGATCTACTCCGGGTGAGGGGCCGACGGGACGGAGGGGGTCGTCGTCTCCGATTCACGAGGTCCTCGTCCGCTCCTCCAGGCTTGCTGGCCTGGGCTCGCTCCAATCGCGACATGTTCGGTACGGCGTCGGTGCTGCGATAGGTCCTTTGAGTGCCTCGTCGCGAGGTATTTTCGCCAATTAGCTGTCGGAATTAGGTACCGGGTTCCTTCATGGAGTCCGGCTACGATCCTGTAACTTTGCGTCGCGCTCAGTGGCGCGACGTTTAAAACGCGTTAATACTCTGCCACTGGTACTCGGATTTTCCCAGGGAGAGCGATCGCAACGGCCCTTTCGTTTCGGCACTGCTCGAGGTGACCCGGTCCTTCGTTAAGGGGGTGGATCCCATCTCTAGTGTGCGTGACTCACACCACTAAGTCATATACGTACACAAAATGCAGGGGTTACGTATACGCGGACCACTGATACTATAACGCACATTTCGATGCTCTAAGTGGTCACAATCGCTAGATAAAAGATCAATCTATGTGGGACGCATGTCAAAAATGTCCGTATTTTGCGTTTTCGAGGTGTAATTTACATTATTTTGCAGGCCTTAGGCAGTCGCAAGTAGCACAGAGTGGCGCGACAGTGGTGCCGCTCGAAGTGAGATGCATTTTCGTCAATATCGAGAGATTTAAGTTTCTAATTGAAACAGAACCTGTCGTCCCACACTGCGGGGACACATACAATGCCAATGCAACGATTAATATGTTAAACTTTGCGTATTTAAATCCACAGATCCGCGTATACGAAAATAAACAGTAGAGCGGAGGATTTTGTCAACACATAAATCCGGCATTTCTCACTCCGAGCGCTGAAGTCTGTTTCCGATCATTGAAACACTCCAGTCACTGGCGAGATCGGGGCTGCTGTTGCTTGAGCTCGGTGGTGCCGATAAAACAGAGGACGATAAGTTAGGATTCATAAGCAACCGTGACATCACTATACGGCGTGAGGTTTCATCTCGCCCGTCGTTCGTCGGCGCGTACATGTGCCTCGGCAGTCCGAAAGGTTTGGAAGATTCCAAACCACTTCGTTATGACACGCATTTCGAGGCTCTGTGTGGTCGCAATCTCTAGATGAAAGATGAATCTATGTGGGACGTATACCAGAAATGTTCGCATTTCGCGTTTTTCAGGCAAAATGTGCAGTATTCGCGATCCACGCTGAGCCCGCTCGACTGGCCGTGCTACAGTACGTTCGCACACAAACGCGTTCGTGTCAAGCCGGCTTGCAGAGCCTCTCGCTCAGCGTGCAACGCGAATACTGTAAATTTAGCCTCGAAAACGCAAAATGCGGACATTTTTGGCATACGTCCCTCATAGATTGATCTTTCATCTAGCGATTGCGACTACGCAGAGCATCGAAATGCGTGTCATAGCGAAGTGGTTTGGAATCTTCCAAACCTTTCGGACTGCCGAGGCACATGTACGCGCCGACAAGCGGCGGAAGAGATTGCGATGCACACACTCTCGCTCGAGCACACCGACACTGCATCAGAGCACATCACGCTGTGTAGTGACGTCACGCTTGCTGATGAAGCCTGACTTACCGCCAACATTTACTGATGTAGTAACTGCTCTCACCGTCAAGACGCTGAATGTTATTTCTTAGCTTCTGCTAGTGGCCACTTCTCTTTTTTGGCGCGACCGTCAAGGTCATATTTGGACCCACACCCTTAAGGGTTCGGAAAGACGTCGGCAAAACCTGCCACGTCACACATGATAACGAAAAAAAGAATATCATCTGACAAAGTGTACCGTAAAAAACAATTTGTCAAACAACTCCGATGGAGGTTCTGCACGTTTTGGTTTGTTCAGTACGTTAAAGTAATTTTAAACAAATTACAGTGTCTTAATATTTCGAGAAAAACTATTTTGTGAGCATTTTTTTTTATTTGCCTTTTTTAGCTTTTTTTCTATGTATGTTTACCTATTACCCCGAGATGAATGGGCCAATCAGGACGAAACCTTCTGCATTCTTTTGTAAGGTATGTCTCCCGATTGTCCCCTTGAGAGAAAACAAATTTTGCATTTTTTCATCCTTTGCTGTTTTTATTGCAAATAGAACGCATTCAGAAGAATAAATTTCCTTTTTCTGGGAAATGTAACTTTCCCTCAGTCTTATAACATTACAGAAAGACAAACTGATCTTCCCAGGAGGGGTGGGAGAGGGTGGCGGCGAGGCGGTAGAGGGCAGGTTAAAACTAGCTGGTTATTGTTGCTCGCTCACTTCGCGAGCTTCGCGGGTGGGGGTGTTGTAGCTCGCTTTGTGAGTTCGCGAGAGGGTTAGTAGTACGGATGTTATTTGGTGTGTGACTCTCCACGAGCCACACAAAGAACTTCCCGATTCGTTAGTTACAGTATATTATTATCATTATTTAGTGTACGTTTTAAGAAGATTATACGTTCTCAGGGAAGTTCAATAGTTTTCTACTTATCAAAATGTTTGCTGTATGGCGTCGCATTAAACCAACATCGCATGCTCGTTGCTCGCATGCTCGATTAACCATTTTTTTATATTAACTTTCAATTTCATCTCAGGTAATAATTCGTATTGAACTGCTTTTTTTAAAGGTTGTAATATAAATGTTTTTGTACTTTCATCGATATTCTTTGAAAATGTATTCTCGGCAGTAGCGATGAATAACTCACTCTTGCATTGGGATAATTTTCGATTATTCTAAGCGGTAACATTAGCATTAGTTGCATAATTAAAAAAGGAAAATAAAAAAAAATTTTTTTTTAAATAAAAAAAATTTGTTTAAATTATAAAAAAATAAAATTAAAATATATGTAATTATTATGTTTGTTTCTTCGATGGAAAATTTCCGTCCTCTCGTATAATTTGCATTGTTGAATGAACTTCTTTCGAAAAAAACTAAAAAAACTAAAAAACTACTTGACCAATATGGACCAAAATCTAATCAGCTCTAAGTTACAGCGGGGCACATCGATTGCATCATTCATCATTCTGATCGCATTGTTACTTTTTCAGAAAACGTTAACGAAAAATTTGATACCATACAGACGGACATACGCACACACACACACACACACACACACACACACACACACACACATACAAACATTTTGATAAAAATAGTCTAAAATGACTCCAATGACCATGAAACGTGAAGATCTGCTAAAAAATCGATTTTCGATTTTCGGGGTAATTACAATAACTTCCCTATGAATCGGGAAGTTAATTAAGAAATATTATATATTTCGTTAAATAATAATAAAAATTATATGTGCTATATGGTCGTTTTTGGTTTATTAACCGACTCAATTTGATCAGTATATTGTTTATTTGTATATTTCCTAAGCAATAAGAAAGAAAAACCATCCTACGGTGTTCTACAAATTCTGCTCGTTCCACGCTTGTCAAAAATTTTATGTCGAAATTTCTTAATCCCTTAATTTCTTAATAATTAAACAAACTGTGGAAAGATTCAGCTCGGTCGGGTAACAGGAATATGTGCCCCAAACGAATCTAAAATTGAGATAATTAATTTAATAATACACACCAACTGTTAAATTTATTAAAATTTTAAATACAATACAATATTTTCGGAGGCAGCGGAAAAATCTTCTACATGCTTTTACATATTAATGTATCTTCCCTTCCCATCAACTAACTCCACCATACTCCAATCAAATAAGAACTGAACAAATAAAATACAACAATTGATGCTGTATTCTCAAGAAGTTTAGAACGTATTAAATCACAAACAATAATCATTTTCCGCAGAATTATCAGTTTCTATCATTGTGACAATTGGCTCATAATAGCTGAAATATGGCACGAACGTTTGTGATTTGATACTTATTACTCGCTATTATTTTTATTTATTATTATCTCTTGGTTTCAATGAAAAAATACTAATAATTTATCTGTATTTATACCTAATAAGCAATAAGTTTCACTTCTGTCGCGCGTGGGCCCCACGCACACGAATTTGTTTTATACAATATTTTATAACTTAACCCTTAGTGCTCGAGCGTGCCTCTGAGACGTCACTAAAAATTGCTATACTATTATTAAAAACATTGTTTGCATTATTGGATATGTCGGTATCTAACCAATTACCGAACATTTAAGTATTGCAAGAGGTGCTACAGCAATTTCTGATTTTTCTGTGTTTTTGCGGGGTTTCTATCGATAAAAAAATTAGGAAACAGATATATTAAATGAAATTGAACCAAACGTTATGTGTATCTATAAGGTGCTGTACAAAATTATCACAATAACGAAAGGGATAAAAACAAGTGTACAAGGCACAAATGACATTTGCACCACAAACATTTAAGAGCAACGACTTTGGTGCAAATCGAGCAATTCATACATTCTATTTCGGTGAAACAAAACTGCACAGGAATCTCAAAATGTTTCGGTATGTTAGCTGCATATGTAACCGCACTCAAACCATGCATATTGGAATAAGTTTCTACATCTAGGTGCACATAACTGATTATGTATTATTATGGGAACTGCATTTTCGCAATTGTATTTCGGGCATGCAAATTTTTCCGAATTCTAAACCCATATAGTCTAAAGATTGAATAAGTCCAGTAGCATTTTTCGGAATAGTTGACACTGTTAAATTTTTACATTCTTGGGTGATGTCATTTATAGATTCTTCATCATGACCGGTCCATGAATCCAGTATTTTTAACACGGAGAAAAAATACAAAACAGGCAGGCAGCGGGCGAACTTGGGTTCACGCGGTAAGTGCAATGAAAGATCTTCGGGTGGTTTTTCCTAATCTTTTACCGATGGAAAGCCCGTAGAGAAACGGGAAAAACAGTCCTTTGCAGGGTTGCCACATCACTTTTACCAAGGAACAACTTCAAATGAATGATTATCCTTAATCGAACAAATTTTCCATTGCGGTTGCCATCGTGCCTCGTATAAACATTGAAACCTAATATGACTATTATCATCGCGCAACCAAAAACTTTTTGTCATATTTTTCGTGACGGTACGTTCAGTGACTCCCGCCAATATTCGAACACTTGCAAAAAGACGACAACATTTTTAATATTGGATCATATGATTTGAAATTTTTTGGGAAGTTAGAACAAGTGGTTTGTTGCACAACGTGGCTAAAATGTTTGAAAAATTTGCAAGTTGTCGGGGTTGCAGAGAATATACTAAAAGTTGCATTTTGCAATTTTTTTATGTGCATTGAAAATTTAAAGAGTATGTTTTGTAGGTCTGTGTCAATTATATGTCACGTCCGGTGGTTCTGCCATTAGCACAGTAATTAACAAAATCAATCATATAATATTATATAATTTGTGAAATTCTTTTCGTATTTGTTCTATTAATATTACACGAGAACTGTGATATCATATATTATAATTGATAATTGAATTTTAGTATATTATACTACATTGCGAGCGATAGAATTAAGCGAAATCTATTTTATTAAACAAACGAAATAATTCGAAATACAATATGCGAGCGATTAACTAAATGAAACTTCAGTTGAATTTATTCATCACTGAAGAATGTAAAAGGTAGTCGCGAAGTGACTAAGACGTAGAAAAAATACATGAAGATCGATCAAGAATAGATTGGTAATTGATAATTGGGAGGATGCGTGGATCATAAGATCCAGCGAAGGGGATGATAAAAACGAATCGAAAATTAAACATCCGTTCGTAATGCAGAGATTAAGAAGGAAAATGATTACGAAGAATTGATGAGGATGCATCCACCCTAAGACGATTAAGCGTAGAACAAGGGAATTGACTGAGGATAAATAAAAAAATCATCTATCTTCAATCAATTGTTTCAACTTCTCTGCAAAAAATCCAAGTTCCAGCGTCCAATATTAAACGAGCAACGTTTGGTTGTAGCAACGTTTGCGATCTTTCTCGGTCGGGAAATTCTGCCCTCACCCCTGACGTCACTGAATAGAGGGTTGTCGCGAAAGTATTTAAGGAGCTGTGGGGCCTGACTTTAGCACCATTTCTGGCCCGTGCTTCGAATAATTTCTGTGACTTCCGCGCACCTTATCTACGATGAACTTGAATAACGAGTTGTTAGCAGCCCTTGGCGTGCAAATCGCTCTACAGCAAGTGGCGCTGAGTCTAGTTATCCAGGAGCGAGAAGAGGAGCAATCGGGACATGTAAGCAAAAGAAGAAGGAGAAGAAGTGCTCCAAGACAATACAGTGTCCATCCACTATGGAGAAGTCGGGATAGCGAAGGGGAGTTCACCCTATTTCGGCAAATGTCCGCTGACAGCGAGGAGAAATTCTACGGATACTTCAGGATGACGAGGAGCTGTTTCGCTGCGTTGCTGAACAAAATTAAGGATCAGTTAACGAAAAAAATTACGCATTGGAAGAGGCCCATTCCCCCAGAGGAACGATTGGCAGTTTGCCTGCGGTAGGTGATTTTCTAAGTAACTGATTGCTATTATTAAGGGCTATTAAGAAGTGAATCAATGAATGGCAGTTCTTACGGCATTTCCGCGATTCATAGTATAACATGCATTCCGTACTTGTTCTTTCATATCTCTTGTGACGTGGCAAGTTTTGCCGACGTCTTTCCGAACCCTTAACGAAGGACCGGGTCACCTCGAGCAGTGCCGAAACGAAAGGGCCGTTGCGATCGCTCTCCCTGGGAAAATCCGAGTACCAGTGGCAGAGTATTAACGCGTTTTAAACGTCGCGCCACTGAGCGCGACGCAAAGTTACAGGATCGTAGCCGGAATCCACGAAGGAACCCGGTACCTAATTCCGACAGCTAATTGGCGAAAATACCTCACGACGAGGCACTCAAAGGACCTATCGCAGCACCGACGCCGTACCGAACATGTCGCGATTGGAACGAGCCCAGGCCAGCAAACCTGGAGGAGCAGACGAGGACCTCGTGAATCGGAGACGACGACCCCCTCCGTCCCGTCGGCCCCTCACCCGGAGTAGATCACGAGCAGACTGCCGGACCGGCTCGTACCAACCTCGAGGCGCGCGGCGGAAAATCAGGGAACACCGTCGTCGGAGATCGACAAATTGCCGAAGACAAGGGGGCTCCCCAATTAAGAAGCGCCCCTGCCGCGAGAACCCCTGCGATAGGCCCGAGCGTCGCACCGTCGGAATTAGATGAGGGAGTAGGGGGACGCCCCACTTCCGCGTTCCCGAGCCGACGCGAAGTAGGTCACTGTGCCGCAGGACGTTGCCGCGACTTAACGCTTTAAATATTGCTTCATAAGAAAGTACTTTTGCACTGCCGCGCCGAGGGCTATCCTGCGATTGCCGATTTGGTAAGTGCCGGTCAGATTCTGCGGTCTAAATTGTGAACAGTTCGTGTTGGCTCGGGGCGTGTTCGCGGATCACACTTTCGCGTCGTATTCACGCGTCCGTCTGCGTAGCCGGGAAACGTGGAAAAGTGCACGCGGCGCGTCGAGACGGCCGTGAAAAGCCACGTTGCCGAGAACCTTCCATCCGGAGGAAGGCGGAACGTGCCGAATTTAGAAAATTAGCGTTCATCCCCGGTGCCGCCCACGGTGGGACGACGCGACGTGCCCGATCGTTTTTCTCTCACCTCTCGTACTTTGCCGCGTCCTTTGGCCAGTCGCCGATTATTGCCGCGTATAACATCGGAGCTCGGTAGGTTCGTGCCGTTAAGGCTTGTAATATCCTCGCGGAATCTTGTGACTACCGAGCTCGACGCGCGAACGAGAAAATTCCACGCGAGGACAACGCGCGCGCGACCGACCACCTGCCGCGAATTTTGTAAGCCGCGCGTGGCAAATTTTGACCGCCGCCGGCTCCTGCCGACGGTACAAGACCGGTCCAATAAAGACCTTATTGCCGAAAACGTTGTATTAATTTTTCCGTGAGAAACGTCCCTGCCGCGGGGGATGCCCCGTCCTTTCCTTTCGTAGAACCCTCGGCCTGTTCGCGAGCTATTTCAGGTGTTCGCGTAGTCTCCGTCGCTTCGGAAACCGCCCTCTCGATTCATCAAGTGTTCGCGTTGTTCTAGTGGCACGTTCCCGTGCCTGGCGCCCGAATTGTATCGTAAAATCGTGCAAAGAAGCGAGCGAATTTCGAAGCGGCGACGGACTATTTGTCGCGGGCGGACCACGTGTCGCGCGGCCGCGCGTGGCCCGGCTGTAAAGCCTATCAAAGACCCGTAGCCGCTCTGTTTTTCGGCCACGAAAAATAGACGGCGTGACAAATTGGCGCCCGAACAGTTTTCTGGACCTCTCGCCGAAAAGCGATTTGAGAAAAATTGTTTTTCAAAGAGGTGCGTAAGGGAGTCGGGGCTCTCACGGTAAATTTCGTTTCTCGTTAGGCGACTACGCAATAGGAGAGAGAGAGAAGGGCGATCGAGGCCGTAGCGTGCTAGAGACGCACGACGCGTTCGCGTTCGAAATTCCTCCGCGTTGTTTACGTTCCGCACGACGACAGAAACAGCCAACACGTACATCATTGCCGAGGTTATTGGGTTGCTATTGTATAGTATTGAATTCTGTTTGAATTTCTTGTGTGTTTGTCGCGCTGCCCGTACCGTTTCAAATGTCGTACTGATATTTATGTGTTAAGAAATACTGATTGAAATAACCAGGACTTTCTTGCAGGAAAATTATCTCAACTGAAATATATTTTAACACTTTAAATATTTTAAAGAATATTGTTTTTTTAATATTGCCGCACTAGAGAGTGCCGGGAAAATTTGAATTCACAATTCATTTTCTTCTATTGTTTCGCATTTAAACAATCTATTGCCGGCAATTTCAAACCATCAAATATTACCAGGTTTTATTAATTTATTGCATTTAAGTATTTATTTATTCAGTAGCCGTCCGCTATTTAATTTATTTAACTATTTATTGAATAGTACTAGTCATCGGTGTTCGTTTCCTCGGTAATTTAATCCGATTGGTTTAAAAATTTTTTTTTTGTGTGTTCCGTTAATTTGATTTGATTTCTGGGAGGGAATAAATTGAGAAGGATATCGAAAGATAATTGAGTGAGTGTGGTCGCTGCCGGTTAGCGGAAATTCCTTTTGAATTTAGCTAACTAGGCGCGATAACATCGACACGGAAAATTTACTTTCGAAATATTCTCCAATATCCCATAAAATTTGAATCACAGACAGTGGCCAGTGGAATACCACCAATAATTCTCATAAATCGCGAACCCCATAAATAAGAGGATCTGCCGTAAATTAACTTTATTATTCAGAATTATTCACAACCACTCAAATTTTTTTTTGCCTCTCGTTCCCTACAGTAAAATTTGGTAAAGGCAGAGGTAGAGGGAAATCATTACCGATCAACCGAATCACCTAATTCGGTTGAGTGGTGCCGAGACCCCTCCGAACTCCTTTCACCAAAATAAAAATTAAACATTTTCTTTCTTGTTTCTCTCTCTCGCCGCTCTAATTCAAACACACCACCAGTTCTAACATAGACAAATAAATTAAACTTTATTGACTTTGCCGCATAGGATCCAATAATTTATGTGGAGCGAGATTGAATGACACTGAGCCACTGATTGAATAGGTTAAATATATGAAGCGTAAAATTTTGAATTCATACTAAGGAATTTAAAATTTTGCCTTTGTAACGAATTTTTTTTGAATATTTATGCCGAGGAATTTTTTCGCGTTTATTGTGTTTTCATTATTGTGTTTTTTTTAATTTGTGATCCGTGGAGCCCGGTTGGGGGAGGATAGCGCCCAGTGTGCCGTCCACCTACAGCTAGTGCACCAACGGATTTAATTTGTTTATTTATTATTCTTTTATATATTTATTTATTTATCTTATTTATTAATTTCTGTGATACTGTAATTATTTTATTACTGTGCGTCTTGCCGTTGCTGGACAGGACTGTGCCACCAGCGTGGTCCGTCCGTAACTAGTGGACGATTTATGCCAATTTCAATTGATTGTCTTGTAAAGGTAATATTTATTGATATGCATTGATACTGTGCGCATATTGGTGACAATTTCCTTGTGATTTTGCGTTGTTTCCGGAACGGTACGTTGCAGCGCCGACACATTTTTGGCACGCTATCCCAACCCAATAGTTTTGATCACTGTGTATATTATATGTCGAAATTGCTACGGTGAGGGGAAGTATGGCATGATCGTAGTTGTGCCGTCACAAAATATAGACGAGTACCATTAAGATTAAAAATATTTTGCGAAGGGGTACGAACCAAGCCAAAGGGCCAGTGGCGTACCCAACAGTTTCTGTTTTTTTGTTTTGGCTCTTCATTGGCCACCACTTATTGTTTGCGGAAATAAAATTATTCAGTCTGCCGGTGCACACGGATCGTTGGGGAAAGCCACAAGCGAAACGGGAAAAAGAATTTAGAATACCGACGGGGTAGAATCACCTCTTAGCGAGTTGCCGAGCAAGTATTTTCCCCCCTCGGGTCGAAATCCAAGTATCGAGTTTTTTTTCGTGTGTTGTCGCGCAGTTCCTCCGCGAATTAAACGGAAAAAGAAAAGGGGCACCGGTAGCGCCCATCAAAATTAAGCGTCGCGTGCAGGTAGTCGGGAGTTTCTCGTGGCGGATACGATACCGGGTGGGCCACGAAAAATGCGTCGGTTCCTCAGTTTGCCGAAACTCGAGCACGACGGGGAGGAGAGGCAATCATGGTATGACGACGCGTTGGAAGACGAGGTTTGGTTCCCCAAAAACGAAAGACTGAGCTACGGCGGGGAGGGACGATCTCCCCCGCACGAAATTAAAGTACCGATTCCAACGCGACGGACTAACGTGCCGTCACCTCCACCCCGTCGTCGCGAACAAGGCACAGAGGGGGGACGCTCCCAGATGGACCATGCATCGGGCAATACCGTACCAAGCGAGCGAACAACTCGCGAGTTATATTACCGAGGGAAGCCAGTTGCCGAATTAATGCGGCGATGGCGAATTAAGTTCTCGGGGGAACCCGGAGAGGACACGGAAGCCTTTCTGGATGACCTCAACCAACAGAGAAAATATAGTAATATCGCGGACCAAGACCTACTCCGCTGTTTGCCGGTTTGTTTAGGAGGGATCGCGAAGCTTTGGTACGAGGAGGAGGCCGATGGATGGGAAAACTGGGAACAATTCGTGGCCGATTATAGAGAATATTTCGGGGACCCCGACTATCAAGATACGCTGATTCGGAACATTAAAGATCGGTTCCAAGGCCCGGACGAGCCAACCAGAAACTACCTGACGTACATGACCGCGATGTTTAGGAAATTGCACCCTCCATGGCCGGAATATAAGAAAATACAACGCGTGTATTGGGGGGCGAGGGAAGGCCTACGAAACGCGATCGCAATAGATTGGATTACAACGCTCAAAGAATTAAAATCCAAGTTAATAGAGGCGGATAGGGAAACGGACGAGTCACGTAGACGAAATCCGAAACCCTCGGAGATGGTTCACCCCAGCTACGCGTACATGCCGGGCACATATAACCGCCAAAAATCATTGGGGCGAGGGAAAGCCGTAGGCTTTGCATACGTAAACGCGATAACCGCCGCGGAGGATACCGATAGCGACCAGGTGAACGACAAACTCCCCCAACCCGCACGGAGAGACGACCGATCCAGATATGGTATTGCCGGGGAAAGGGCAACGCGGGGTAAAACACCCACCGCGGCCCACTCGAGAGAAAGCGGGAGGACCCACGCGGAAGTGCCACCGAAGGGACCGACGCGAACTCTAGCGAGGGAACCCCTACCGCGCCGAAGGGAAGTAACCGCGACGGTAGCAACTCGACAGTGGCCACCACGCGAAAAAGAACGCGCGAGCGGAAGTGGCCTGCTGCAGTGTTGGAACTGCCGTAAGTCGGGCCACATATCGAGAGAGTGCCGAGAAGAGCAGAGGGTACACTGCTACGGTTGCGGGGCGCAGGGAGTCACCATAACGCAATGCCGAAGATGTTCGCCTCCGACGGGAAACGGGGGAGGGGGTCGTTCGACGGGGCCGGAACGATCTCGCCGGAATTAATATCGGCTCGTGTAAGCGCGGAAAGGGAGAACCATCATCCCCTCTATTAACAATAGACGCGTTTATAGGGAAAATGCCGACTCGCGCCCTAATAGACTCGGGTTCGTCCTTGACTTTTATCAGTCAAGAACTATTAGAGAATGCCGAAAGAGGCAAGATAAAAGTAGAAGACGCGGAAAAACCATGCTATTTTCTTCTGGCCACGGGGACGGTAGATCGTGCCGTACAACAAGCACGATTCGCGTTAAGGATAGGCCGGGAGGAGAGGGAAATATTTGCGCGGGTCCTGGATAATCTCGTGAGCCCCCTCTTGTTGGGAACGGACTCTATCGCGACATTCGGCCTAATAGCCGAATACCACAACGCCGTATGGTATTTTGCGTCTCGTCCGAACGAGAAGTTCCCCTTTACTAGCACACCCTCGACCACCGTATGCTGTGGGTTACAAACCTTAGCGGATGCCGAGAAGGAACGTCTAGAACAATTCCTCGAGACATCATTGCCGGAATTTAAAGAAGTAACCGGACTGACGAACTTGATCAGTCACAAAATTGATGTTGGCGACCATCCGCCAATAAAACAGCGCTATTATGCCGTCTCTCCGAAAGTACAGGAGGCAATATATAAGGAAGTCGACACCTTATTGGCGGACGGCATAATCGAGCCATCACAAAGTGCCTGGTCAAGTCCGATCGTGATGGTGAAAAAGTCCAACGGCAAATACCGGTTTTGCCTGGACTTCCGGAAAGTCAACGAAGTCTCGAGGAAAGACGCGTACCCACTACCGCTCATGACGCAAATTTTAGACAAGCTGCGAATGGCCAAATATATTTCGACCCTCGACCTCAGTCAGGCTTACTTCCAAATTCCGTTGGAAGAGAAAAGTCGGGAAATTACAGCTTTCACAGTGCCGGGAAAAGGCCTATTCCAATTCCGCCGCATGCCGTATGGGTTAACGGGGGCACCCGCGACTTTTCAGCGATTATTAGACCGACTAATAGGTCCCGAAATGGAACCAAATGCGTTCGCGTATTTGGACGATATAATTATCGTCACCAAAACGTTTACCGAGCACCTAGTGTGGCTCGATAGGATATTAAATAAAATCAAAGAGGCCGGTCTAATAATCAATCCTGAGAAGTGCGAGTTTTGCCGACAGGAAGTACGGTATCTGGGTTTCGTGGTGAGCCGAGAGGGGCTAAAGGTGGACGCGGAGAAAATTCAACCAATTCTATCGTACCCACCACCTAAAACGATTAAACAGGTGAGGCGATTCCTAGGGATGGCCTCCTGGTACAGGAGATTTATCCCGGGATTCGCCACGCTTGCCGAACCGCTAAACAACCTTTTGAGGAAGGATCGCGAATGGGAATGGAAGGACGGCCAACAAGCCGCCTTCGAGGCCCTTCGCGATGCCATTGCCGAAGCACCTACCCTCTCGTGCCCAAATTTCGAAACACCATTTACCCTACAAACGGATGCGAGCACGGTTGGACTGGGCGCGGTCCTGACACAGGAGGTCGAGGGAATTGAGAGGGTCATCGCGTTCGCGAGTAGGTCTCTCACGTTGCCGGAGAGAAAATATTCCGCTACCGAGCTGGAATGCCTCGCGATCGTCTGGGCGGTACAGAAATTTCGTCCGTATTTAGAGGGGTACAGCTTCACGGTGGTTACCGATCACCACAGCCTACGGTGGCTTAGAAAATTACAGAACCCCTCAGGGAGATTAGCGCGTTGGGCCCTGCAGCTGCTGGAATACGATTTCCAAGTAGTTTACAGACAGGGAACCCTAAATAAGGTGCCGGATGCCCTTTCTCGCGTACATGAGGGGGAGGAGGTTGGAAAGGGGGAACAACACATCGTGGCCGCGGTTCGCACTAGGTGGTACGAAGTACGATTCGCGGAAGTAGAGCGAGACCCGGAAAAATTTAAGGACTGGTCCATTCGGAACGGAGAATTGTTTTGCCGACGTACAGACCCGATAATAGCGGAAACGCTAGGGGACGATAGGGATGAATGGAAACTAGTAATTCCCGAGGAGCGTAGAACCGAGATTCTGCAGGAGGCACACGATAACGTACAAGCGGGACATTTAGGAGTCGAGAAGACTTATCACCGCATTGCCGCCCGCTACTACTGGCCAGGCATGTACCGAACAACCGTAGAATATGTAAGACGCTGTAACACCTGTCAGAGCACGAAAGTGGAGCAATCACTCCCTCCAGGGCTGATGGGCCGGCGCAGAGTCGATATGCCTTGGACAGTGGTAGCTGCCGACATCATGGGCCCGTTCCCTCCCAGCAGATCTCGAAACGTCTACCTCCTAGTGATCCAAGATTTATTTACCAAATGGATCGAGTGCGTGCCGCTCCGAAAGGCCACTGGTCCAAAAATTGCCGAGGCTCTCGAAGAGTTAGTCTTCTGCCGATGGGGAACCCCAGACGTGCTGTTAACGGACAACGGCACAGAATTCGCGAATAACTGCCTGAAAGATCTGGCGAAAGAATACGGGATTAAAATTAGCACGATCCCTCCGTACCACCCGCAGGCGAACCCGGTCGAACGAGTAAATCGAGTCCTGAAGACAATGATCGTGTCGTACATTGAGAGGGATCACAGAGATTGGGACCTAAACTTGCCGCAACTAAGGTTTGCCTATAATACCGCGAACCATTCCGTGCTACAGGCTTCTCCAGCGTTCCTTAACTTCGGGCGGGAACCACGCCCAGCGAAATGCGTGCGAGCTGGCGTGGAACTGCCTATTGACCTCGAGGTCACTCCCCATGACTCGTGGAAGAAACGCATAACGCAATTGCCGACGTTACGGCAGTGGGTCTTGGAAAACCTCGAGGATGCGTACAATAGGCAGTCCAAATATTACAATTTACGACATCGCGAGCGGTCATATAAAGTAGGGGATAGGGTAATGAAGCGACAACACGTACTCTCATCGGCGGCAAAACATTTCGCGGCAAAATTAGCGCCGAAATTTACGGGACCGATTGTAATCACGAAAGTACTGTCACCCGTAGTATACAGCCTAGCGACGGAAAACGGGAACGATCTCGGCAAAGCACACATAAGCGATTTAAAACCATACTTCCCCCCACAAACATCCAAATAAGGGGGCTAAAAGTAACAGTTTTCCACACAGCCGATCTGCCGCTTGCCGCTACACAGCTGCCGCACTGTCGCCCTGCCGCTCTGCCGCCTTACCGCTCTGCCGTACTGCCGCCTTGCCGCTCTGCCGCTCGGCCGCTCTGACGCTCTGCCGCCCTGCCGCACGGTCGTCCCGCCAATCTGCCGAGCCGTCGACCCCGGAAGAGGCACTTGCAGTACCAAACGGGGATAAGAAGATGGACAACGGAGAAGTTAGCCGCACGGTAGCCACGCAAACGGAGTGGCGCATCAAAGTGCTGCCGCCTCAACCCGAAGGGGACCCGTCAAATACGGAGAAACAGGCGGAAAAGGGGAGCGACACGGGGGAAGAGTCGCACTACGAGTCGGCGGACGACCAAGCAGAGGCGGAAACGTCCACTAGGCCGGCAGCGAGGGCGGACGACACCTTCGACCGGGAATTCGCAAAGCTTATAAGCAAATTGAAACCGGTATACAAGGAGGAGGACACCCCAACGGGAACGGCCCCGACGGCGAAAGGGGGAAAGGACGGAACATCCCCGGACCCGACCTCCACGAAGGCAACTGGACGGAAAGACGTCCAACACCCAGGACAGGGGCTGACGGATCGACTGCGGAGAATAAGGGAGGCGCAGCGGCGGGGACAGACCGAGGAAACGCCAGTGAGCCCAAACCGGGAGTGGACGACCCAACGGGTGCCGAAGGACGCGCGGAGGGCAAGCACGAAGGGGGCGAACACGCGCCGAATAAGGGAGGAAGAGCAAGGGTGCTGGAGGTGTGGCGACAAACAACACAGCCACACGGAGTGTAAGGCCCCACAGCGGTGGGAGTACTGTTACCGCTGTGGGCGCCCGACATACACAGTTAAAAACTGCCCGGACTGCCGGGCCACGTGGAAATCCGGGGGTCCACACCATCCCTGGAAGTAAAACAAAAAGGGAAACGACCATCTCCAGCAGCCTTACCCACCGATTGCCGCCCGGAATGGGAGACGAATTTAGTTTTTTTTCTTCCGCTTTTTGCCGCCCGGAAATAGGGATAGAACTTAGTTCTTTTTTTGTCTTAGCAACCCAGAACGGGAAGAAAATGTAGTTTTTTTTTGTTGCCGCCCGGAATGGGAATAGAATTTAGTTTCGTTTTTTTTGTGCGCCACCCGGGATAGGGTGAATAAATTTTATGTTTTGTGTTGTTGCCGCCCAGAGATGGGGGGGGGGAACAAATTGATCCAGTAAAATGCCGTCCCAAAAAGGGAGGTTAATTTTGTGTTATTAAAACGCCGCCCAGGGGCAAAAACAAATAAAAAAAAAAAACGTGTGCCGCAAGAATAGGGAGGATCGCTTCATTTAACCCTCGAAAACCCTACCCGCCGAGCCAAGCGTAAAAAGACGTAGCGACAATTAGGTTAAGTTAATTAGATGCCGATTGCGATGAAGAAAACCCCGCCCGAAAAGTGCAAGCAAAGGAAAGGTAAGTACTCGTCTATACTTGTGATGTTGTATACGTAGGCGTCTCTAGATAGTTGTGGGTAACCGGGGGACCATCCGAGGAAGAGCGTTCGCCACCGAGCCCACGAATTGCCTGACCGGTAACTGCCACCGGTAAGACCCGGTCTCTTCCGGGGGGGGAGGAGTTGTGACGTGGCAAGTTTTGCCGACGTCTTTCCGAACCCTTAACGAAGGACCGGGTCACCTCGAGCAGTGCCGAAACGAAAGGGCCGTTGCGATCGCTCTCCCTGGGAAAATCCGAGTACCAGTGGCAGAGTATTAACGCGTTTTAAACGTCGCGCCACTGAGCGCGACGCAAAGTTACAGGATCGTAGCCGGAATCCACGAAGGAACCCGGTACCTAATTCCGACAGCTAATTGGCGAAAATACCTCACGACGAGGCACTCAAAGGACCTATCGCAGCACCGACGCCGTACCGAACATGTCGCGATTGGAACGAGCCCAGGCCAGCAAACCTGGAGGAGCAGACGAGGACCTCGTGAATCGGAGACGACGACCCCCTCCGTCCCGTCGGCCCCTCACCCGGAGTAGATCACGAGCAGACTGCCGGACCGGCTCGTACCAACCTCGAGGCGCGCGGCGGAAAATCAGGGAACACCGTCGTCGGAGATCGACAAATTGCCGAAGACAAGGGGGCTCCCCAATTAAGAAGCGCCCCTGCCGCGAGAACCCCTGCGATAGGCCCGAGCGTCGCACCGTCGGAATTAGATGAGGGAGTAGGGGGACGCCCCACTTCCGCGTTCCCGAGCCGACGCGAAGTAGGTCACTGTGCCGCAGGACGTTGCCGCGACTTAACGCTTTAAATATTGCTTCATAAGAAAGTACTTTTGCACTGCCGCGCCGAGGGCTATCCTGCGATTGCCGATTTGGTAAGTGCCGGTCAGATTCTGCGGTCTAAATTGTGAACAGTTCGTGTTGGCTCGGGGCGTGTTCGCGGATCACACTTTCGCGTCGTATTCACGCGTCCGTCTGCGTAGCCGGGAAACGTGGAAAAGTGCATGCGGCGCGTCGAGACGGCCGTGAAAAGCCACGTTGCCGAGAACCTTCCATCCGGAGGAAGGCGGAACGTGCCGAATTTAGAAAATTAGCGTTCATCCCCGGTGCCGCCCACGGTGGGACGACGCGACGTGCCCGATCGTTTTTCTCTCACCTCTCGTACTTTGCCGCGTCCTTTGGCCAGTCGCCGATTATTGCCGCGTATAACATCGGAGCTCGGTAGGTTCGTGCCGTTAAGGCTTGTAATATCCTCGCGGAATCTTGTGACTACCGAGCTCGACGCGCGAACGAGAAAATTCCACGCGAGGACAACGCGCGCGCGACCGACCACCTGCCGCGAATTTTGTAAGCCGCGCGTGGCAAATTTTGACCGCCGCCGGCTCCTGCCGACGGTACAAGACCGGTCCAATAAAGACCTTATTGCCGAAAACGTTGTATTAATTTTTCCGTGAGAAACGTCCCTGCCGCGGGGGATGCCCCGTCCTTTCCTTTCGTAGAACCCTCGGCCTGTTCGCGAGCTATTTCAGGTGTTCGCGTAGTCTCCGTCGCTTCGGAAACCGCCCTCTCGATTCATCAAGTGTTCGCGTTGTTCTAGTGGCACGTTCCCGTGCCTGGCGCCCGAATTGTATCGTAAAATCGTGCAAAGAAGCGAGCGAATTTCGAAGCGGCGACGGACTATTTGTCGCGGGCGGACCACATATCGCGCGGCCGCGCGTGGCCCGGCTGTAAAGCCTATCAAAGACCCGTAGCCGCTCTGTTTTTCGGCCACGAAAAATAGACGGCGTGACACTCTGGCGTCGTGAGATTTTCGTTACAAACTGTAGCTTTTAAAATTTTTGTTAGACTTCTCGTGCACAGACGCGTCTTGCTGCGGGCGGCCAGCATTTCGAGCAACTAATAAAATAAAGCGATACTACTCTTTTCGTTTTATTACTTTAATATTCTTCAAACTGACCTTCAAAGAATTCTTTTTTATTACCATCTGATGCGCGTGTTAAAGCCATGCGCATCTCACCTTGTATTTTCTCTTACTTTTAATGGCCGCGGAAATAATTTAGGCGTTCAAGATAATATAAACACCCTCTGTATGCAGTAACTCGAATTAATATTCGGGCGTTCTAAAAGAGACGATAACTTTCTTCATATTATACTGTACGACTTAAACATTTTTGGGGAAATATGGCACTTAGTTTATTGTAGGATGTGAAAAGAAATTTGTTTGAAAATTACAATTGATCGGAATTCTTTGAAAATTACTAAACGTCAGACCAATACGGTGCAGGGCCGAATTTTTTTCTCAAGCTCATTTTCCGAGATTTCAAGGTCATCGTATTTTTTTAGCTTAGACTGCGTATTTTCACTACAACAGTCTCGCAGCTTATAAAAAAACGAATCCAACGAGTTGCAATATGTTGACCTTCACGTGACCTTTAGCAGTGAAATTATGAAATGTTTGTCAGTGACTTCAGTACGCGTTCGGGGACGGTGAATGAAGGAATCTTCTGCTAAGATTAACGCTTGGATAATAATACCTGTAAACATACTCCAACCGATGAAAGGAGAATACGAATGTCTGTTTACAAGCAGCAGGGACAATTACACGGTACACTGTCTCAATGAAACTGAAATGCCTTCATTTGTCGTCCCCGAACGCGTACTAAAGTCACTGACAAATATTTCACAATTTCACTGCTAAAGGTCATGTGAAGGTCAACATATTGCAACTCGTTGGATTCGTTTTTTTATAAGCTGCGAGACTGTTGTAGTGAAAATACGCAGTCTAATCTAAAAAAATACGATGACCTTGAAATCTCGGAAAATGAGCTTGAGAAAAAAATTCGGCCCTGCACCGTGTTGGCACCTTTGAATTGAATATGCCCCCCCCCCCCAACATTCTTTTCTATCATACAGAAGAAGCGATATAGTTGGTCAAATTAGGAGTGGAATAGTCGGTATAATAACAAATCATTGTATGCTTTATAATTCTGTTTATTAATTTCTATGCTCCTTGCCCGCCCTGTCGCAAGCCTCCTCTTCCTGCAGCTTCAGCGCCATCCGAGTCGCTTTTGCTCTCGCGTAAAGTTGCCTCTGACGATTCAGGTGCGACATCGAAATTCCAAAACTCCTCCAAAACAACATATTTTCCGTTTCTTCCTTATTTATCAAAGATTTGATGACGTCAGTAGACTCCCTCATGCACTTCACTAAATCTTCAATGCTGCTGCTGCCGTCAGTTCGTCGTTTTTTTGGGGGGGGGGGCCGAGAAGAATTTTGGGTTTCCTCCTCCTGCTCCCCCTCATCCCCCTCTTCCTCGTTCGGCTGCTGCACCTCCACTTGCTGGCTGCCGCTCGTGGAAGCCTCCAAGGCGTTCCGCAGGCTGGACAGCATCGGCCTCTCCTGCATATGAGGGAGCAGAAATTGCAGCTGCTCCCCATATCTGTATTTCCTTTTAGATGCTTCTGCACCCTGCCCGCTACTAGTTTTATTGCACTGAGCACGGTATTTTCTGAACGCGTCCCTCAGATTTTGCCAGCGATTTTTGCATCGAATAGCTGCAAACAAAACAAAATTAATTATTAATAATATGTAAATTCTTTTAGATACCTAGCAACGGGAAACTCGCTAAAATCGCTGAGCTATAGTTTTCGCCTGGGCCATGCGACGGTGCATGCGATCGTGCACGACACGTGCAGAGCGATTAAAAACACGCTGCTACACGAAACAATGCCGCTGCCCAGCAGGGAAAGATGGGAAGCAATAAGAAACAAATTTTGGGACATATGCAAGTTCCCCAATTGCTTGGGCGCGATCGATGGCAAACATGTTTCAATACAAAAACCGTCGAATACAGGATCCTTACACTACAACTACAAAAAAACATTTTCTGTAGTGTTGATGGCCCTGGCGGATGCCGATTGCAATTTCATTGCCGTCGAGGTCGGAGGATATGGGAGAAACAGCGACGGCGGAATTTTCGCCCAATCCGAACTTGGGCGGGCTATGAGCAACGGATCAATTCAAATGTTGCCCGATACACATTTGCCGGGCACAAATATAAGCGCACTCTGCGTTATCGTTGGCGACGAGGCGTTTCCCCTCAAAAGAAATTTAATGAGGCCCTATCCAGGCACAAGAGCCGAAGGAAACGCGACGAGAACCAATTTTAATACGCGCCTATCCTTAGAACGGCGGGTAGTTGAAAATACGTTTGGGATTTTAGCCCAAAAATTTCGGCTGTACAATAGGAGAATGCAACTAAGTCCAGCTAATGCAGACTATGTAATTATGGCAACGTGTATATTACACAATTTTATTCGAACGCACGAGGGATCGTCGGTCGCTGTACCGATTGGCGAGGTGCAGGAGGAGGAGGGTACGCCAGCGTGGCGGCCAATGCCCCGCCGAGGAGGGAACGCGACAAGCGAATGTTTTGGCGTTCGAAGAACATTCGCAAATTTTCTTTTCGGGTCTACGGACGGCGAATCCACCGATGACGACGACGAAAGCACAAACGAAATGTAAATGTTGAAAAAAAACTATTTTTAATAAATTTCAATGTCACACACGTATACGATTCATATATCTATACCTCTACATCTATCCATATCTCTATATGCAGGGTATTTCACCTAACTTGATCACTTTAAATATATCGCTTATTTTGAATGATAGAAAAAATGTAAGGGGGAGAAAATATTCTGTTCGAAGGAGCCAGTTCGGTGAATGTTCAAATTTTTTTCTCATGTTTATTTTTTTCGAGATTTCGAGTTCACCGATGTTTTTTTTAAATGGAATGGTATATTTTTCTTACGACAGCATGATAGACAATAAAAAACTAAATTTAGTGAACACCACCTTTCTGACCTTGAAATGACCTTCATCTTCTAAAATTGGCGTTGCTTTTCGTGGTAAGGCCACCTAAATATCTCTTCAGGTCATTGTGATGCAACCAATATTTGTTTCGTAATGTGCACGTTGTCCATGGACTAATATCTGACAAGAATATTTTTTTCCTGATGTAATTTTTTCGAAGTTATCAAGGTCATTGGTGTTTTTTGAAACATGACTACATCTTCTTTTAATTGCATCGTGTAACTGATGGGAAAATACATTCAGATATGCATAATAACATGACCTTGAAATGACTTTGATATTCGGTTGCTAGGTGCAACGAGATGTGTTATAAAAACGCTAAATTTAGTTTTTTATTGTCTATCATGCTGTCGTAAGAAAAATATACCATTCCATTTAAAAAAAACATCGGTGAACTTGAAATCTCGAAAAAAAATAAACATGAGAAAAAAATTTGAACATTCACCGAACTGGCTCCTTCGAACAGAATATTTTCTCCCCCTTACATTTTTTCTATCATTCAAAATAAGCGATATATTTAAGGTGATCAAGTTAGGTGAAATAACTTGATCAGTTATTTCAAGAACTTATTTTAGACCAAATAAGGTCTAAAGCAACTAATGATAATAAAGATGAAATTAACGAGAAAGCAAAATTGTGCACTCAATTAGAGAATTTGGAGAAAGAAGTATTGTCTCTTGAAATGATTGCAACAGAAAATGAGAATTGAACAGGACAGAATTTAATATATAAAATTACAGGAACTTCCCTATGAATCGGGAAGTTAATAATAATATTTTCGTACGATATGTACATCATTAAAGAGTTAATAAAGATCAGAGGCATTTTCAAGGAATACCCATACTTCTCCCGGCCGTGCGTCTCACTCCCCGTAGACGGCCATAGTGCACGGAGCACCATAGTGTCTGTTATACAGATTGCATGTAATTCCAATTTGTCCCGGCATAGGCTTTACTTCTGTCAAAGTACTAGCTTAGATTGAATTTAATATGTCCAACTATAGGTTTTAATTATTCTTGTTTATACGAATAAAATATTAATCTAAACAATAATTTTGGGACTTTAAATTACTTTACAAACTCTGAACTGTATGTTAAAACTCTTAAAAAATTATTTTTGTTTATCTAAAGTGATGAAATTTAAAATAGAAAAACATGCTGTCCAGGCATAGGGCACTTCACCTTAGAGGGTGAGAGAGAGAGAGAGAGAGAGGGGGGAGAGGGAGAGGGAGAGGGAGAGGGTGAGTTTTTTACAACAAACACGTGTTGTCCGAAAGTGCCGATTTCCCGCTCAATAGTAATGACCTGTCATAAAGCTCTCGATGCAGGGCAGCCCTGGGGAACGGCACCTAAACAAATCGCGCCTTTCATGAGGTCTGTCCATCCCATCAACACCTGCGCGTCCATAGTCTCAAGGTTTCGACTTCGACGTCGCACGCTACATTGTATGAATGGTCGCTGTAGCCAATATTTCGACAGCAGCTGAAAATGCATGCGAGACGAGGCCTGCCTCCTCCACTCTCACCCAATCGGCCACGCATCCGATCATAGACACGTCACCGTTGTCCTGCTTAGAAACCTCCTTCTCAGGCTCGCATCAATACAATTTCATTAGTTGGGGCCCACGTGAGATGGCGTCTTGCAACCCCCCACAACCGCGTAGTAGGGGGCGGCAACGGTTCAACATCTTTGGCCTTAGCCTACTGCTGCTCAGCTATCGCTCACAGCCGTGTAAACAAATCGGTGGGCAACACACCATGCCTTTTCAGGCAACGTTGCAATATATTACTATGGATTCTGAGTTGATACATTATAATCTAGTATGAGGAAGTCCCTTCCAACACGTGCTGATCACGTGTTTCCTTCATGTTTTCGTCGGACGGTGGTCATAAAGCAATTCATGTTCGTCGAAGGAACTTATTTTCACAACAGCCTCATTTTTAGAGTAGCCCAGCACCCGTCCTCACCTGTCATAAAATTGATGGGCTCAAGGTTTAAGGTAACGAACGAACGGTACAACGCCTTCTACCTGCATTACTACCATGTGCGCCAAAATAGGGAAACCAAGGAAATTTGTAAGCAGTGTAATAATACAGGAATTTAATATTTTTTATGTTCTAATAGTTATTTTACATTATTATTTAAGAAGAATCCACACCAAATGGCAAGTAAACGTTAACACCGTTTCGATATTGTTGCTATAACAAAAGCTGATTTGTGTAGGAGTAAGCATTTCGTCACTCAGTGGCAATTTACGTATCGTAAGTTGAGTACGAAAACTATATGATGAGCATCTTTTTCAATAAAAACAGGTTTTGAAAATATCTCGAGAACTAATAATTTTGTCGTACATAATAAGGACATTGCGTAATTAATGTTCTTATAATATAAATGTATGCCAATTAAGTGACAAACACGAATTCGAAGTAAATTAAAAGTTCATATTTAAAAAAGAATATTCTATTCCTGATATTACATAAAGATTCATTTTATGTTAAGAAAAAAATGTTTCTTTCATAATATGAAATAAATATTATCTGTATATTAGGAAAAAATTTTCTCTTTCCAATATGAAATAAAGATTCATTCAATATTTAGAAAGAAATATTAGCCTCGTAACATGAAATAAATATTCCATGCATATTTAAAAAACCTATATTTGTTACTCAATATAAAATAAATACTGCATGGGTATTTAAATATTAAAAAGAGATTAAATCTATTTTTAATATTATATGAATGTGTATGCAATATTTTGTGCTACTAGGGGAAATATTCTAGGTCAGAAGAAATGTTTGATTTTCGAGTTAAAGTAGCTCCGAGTGCAAAAAGGGTTAATCCACTGCTGTTCCCTATCGCTTGTATGGGGCAGTGTATTGAACATAAACAAATTGAAAATGTTTTTCACTTTGTGGAAGGTGTAATTTTAGGATAAACGCCGTCGACTCTTATTTGAGAATATTTAAAGAATATTCAGCAATTTCATGGACCTGAAATAAGAAACAATTCAAACCTAACCTGTATAGTTTATATAGAATATTTTGTTTGTAAATCGAAGACACATGATGCTAATTAGCTAGTGGGATACGGGAATTGACAGGTCATCAGAAAGATGGCGACAAGTTGTTACAAATTGTGAAAAAAAAACAGAATTTCCAAAAAGAAGAATCGTAGAATACGACCATATTTTTAAAAAATTTTTTCACACTTGAAAGGATGAAAAAATTTGTGGAACAAAGACATGTCTAATATTTTTCTAATAATTATTTGAAATCATTATTTATAAGAAGTATTCACCAAGTGGCAGAAACGTTTCTTATTTACATGATCTTGTAAAGAGAGCTACCGATAGTTTAGCTGAGGAGTCGTGGGGGTGCCCATAGACACCTTTTTTTCTGCCACGCACCGCAGGGAGCCGTCAACCCACCAGTGAGATATGGCCCAACCGGCTAGACGGAAAAATATTATGAGAAATGCCGGTCCGGTTACCGGTTGTGAACGGTCCCATCTAAACCTATGTATTTATATTTTGCCGGAACTCCGGATCGGTCATGTTGTAACGGTTCGTCTTTCCGTGTGCCGGTTTTCTCGCGGTTGTGCTCCTCGGTGCCGAATAGCTCGCCGATCCAGGGTCCGGTCAGGCGAGGAGCGCGTCTGGAGTGGGAGTGCGGTCAAGGTGTTAAAAAAAGAACAACTCGTTTGTGGATTTTGCTCGCGGTGCTTCGTGTGTGGTATCCGGTGACCGGGGGTTCGTAGGCGGTGGCGGATCGTTCTCGCGGTCGCGGGGGTACCGAGCCGGGGATGCTGACCCTAGCGGTGGTTGACGAGGAAGGTCAAGGATGGTGGAGGGACTTGATCACTGCTTCCGCTGCGATCGTGGACTCTAGGCTGGGTCTATCGAAATGCAGGTGACGCACCATACATTCAATTTCCCGGTGTAGGTTCTTTCGAGGAACGAGCAGGGTGACGCACCAAGCCGTTGTTCTCGAACTCGTGGACGACTCGTCTCACGGGTGTGTAGGTGACTCACCGTACACTTCAACCTTTCCTAGATATCTGTTAGAAGGGTGACGCACCTCTTCTAGGTTGTCTTATGTCTCTTTCGAGGACGATTTGTCTCACGAAGTCTGACAGACAGGAGCGGGGTGCAGGAGCGGATGCGGAGTTCGCACGGCGAACGGATTCGGGCCTGCTTATCAGCGGCGATCTTTTCGGATCGGTGGAGAAATACTCACAAAGTGATTCCTCGGCGTTTGCTGGTGTTCGCTAGATATCTCTAGGTAGGCTCGGTCCGGATACAACTCGGAGACAGGTGATTTTGATGTGTCTCGGGGTGGTTTATATAGTAAAGTTTGGTGATAAGGGGTGAGGTCGCGGCAAGGTGTTTTTCGTGACGTATAATATCCGGTTCCCGCCAAATTCGTGGATTTTCGTATCCGGTTCCCGCGAAATCGTATTTCTAGGAGAGGGGTAAACGCGGTAAGGGTGTTGCGAGACGGTGCCGGGGAGCCGGTGGTTTCTTACGGGGTTCGGTGTTCTTCGGGTTTGTTCGGGGGAGCTCGGTCGGATACTTAGTGACAGAGCTGCTCGGTGCAGGTCTGTTCACCCCCCTCCCTCTCCGGGGTGACGAGCAACGTGGCGAGACTCTTTATTTAAAAATACTCAGGTACACTGGTAATGACAACTGAAAGACAATATATACAATCTTGGTATAACAAAACTTTTATAGGAAAATAAATCATATACACAGAGAAAAAGAGAAAAACAAAAAGGTAACGTAATTAATGGTGTGAATGAAAAAAAAATAAACAACGAGAAAAAGAAGAAAAAAAAATTTAAGGGGCTTATACGTCAGTTGTGGCGGTCGCCTCGGTGGGGGTGTCTCGGCGTCGGCATCGGAGGAGTCGTCCATTCCGGTCGAGGTTCAGGACCCACCTCTCGGACCCTAATGATGTTAGGAACCTCTTGGACGTGGTCAGCCTCAGGGGTACTTCTACGCACCGTCCATTCGGTAGCAAGTACCACGTGGATGGGCACGGTGCGTCTTTCCCCGTATACGGAATGGGCGCTCTCCGGTCGTGACAGCTGGGTGTCGTAGGGAGGCCGTTGTTCCCTGGGAGCTCGTCCCTGGGTACTTTGGGGTTGGTGGCTCCGGGTTGTTGCTGGTGGTGGTCCCCGTCGTTGTGCCGCTTCTGGCCCCGGTTGTTGCTGGTGGGGGGGTTTGGTTGGGGCCCTTTTGCGGTCTGTTTGGGTGCCGGGTTTGGGATTGTTGTGGCTCCGGTTGGGCGTTCCTTTTCGCTGGCCATGTAGCGGGTGGTTCTCGGGAAGTGTACGCTGAGGCGGTGTGTTTTGGTGGGGGGTGGGGGTGTGGTTGGACGGAATGGCTGGCGCATGTTTTCGGAGATTGGTTGCGGTTGTTCGGGTGGTGGGGCTTGTTTAGGGAGTGCGGTAGGGGTGGTTGGTCGGCGGGGGGGTTGCGGAGGTGGTGTGGTACTGGTGGGGGGTGAGTCGGGTAATAGCGGGGGCAGGTCTAATGATAGCAGAGCTGGTAGTGGTGTCCGTGGGGGTGTTTGTAGGAGGGGGGGAGGTTTGGTGTAACCCCGGTCGTTAGGCCAGCTCTCCTTTGCATCGTGCCCGGTAACCAGCTGACCTGCCTTATTCTCACCGGGTTTGGCCGCTGCGGTGCGCCGGTACTGGTGGTCGTCGGGCGCCTTTTTGATGTGGCCACCTTTTGTGGCCGTGTCGTCTTACGGGTGGTGAGGTCCCTCTCAATGGGCCCTTCCTGGGCTGGCGATGGTTTGGCTGGTGGGGTTGGGGTCCTTGTGGCTGCCGGGGGTTGTCGTAGGTGTTCCGGCGTGCCCGGGGTGCGGGGGCACTCGTTGAACTCCTCCAACCCTCCGAATAGCTCCAGGTCGATGCTCTCCATGTTTATAGAGTTCGTGTTGCTGTGGAGAATTTCGATATTGCTAATAATATTTTTTCTGGGTCGGCCGCGGCGCCGAGGTGCTGGTTGGGGTGGGTTTCGGGTTTCAGGTCTTGTATATGGACGTGTCTGGTCCATTGCTGGTTGGTGTTGCACAGGTCAACTATGACTGGGGAGATGATTCGTTTGACAGTGTAAGGTCCGCTGAATTTAGGTGCTAATTTGGCGGCGATTCCTGCTCCTTTGTCTGAGAGGGGGTGTTTCTTTTTCCATACTTTGTCTCCTATTTTAGGTTTCCAGTCCCGGCGACGCAGGTTATAATATTTTGCTTGTCGGTTGAACGATTGGGCTAAGTGCACCTTCGCCAATTCTTGTGCTTCGCGGAGCGCTTTCCAGCGTTGTTGGGTCGTGGTGGTTGAGTCTGATGGTGACTGGCCTGGTGCCCGGAGTTCTCTCCCCTGATTGAGATAGGCGGGACTGTATCCGGTCGCTTCGTGCCGGGCCGTGTTGATGGCGAATTGTACTTCGCTGATCTTTTCATCCCACCGGTTGTGGTGGTTATCCGCGTACTGGGCTAGCATCGTTTTTACCACTTTATTGGCTCTTTCTACCGGATTACAGTGGGGTGAATATGGAGGTGTCCTCCTGTGTTCAATTCCTGCTGCTTGCAACAGGCTCGTGAAGGGTTCCCCGACGAATTGTTTCCCGTTGTCGGAGATTATTATTACTGGTGCTCCGTGTCGCAGGACGATGTTCTTTAGTATGGCGGCGGCAACGGCGGTACTGGTGGCTTTTCGGAGTGCCGTGAGTTCCACCCACTTAGTGAACCGGTCCATGGCTACCAGTAACCAAATGTGGCCATTGCGGGAGCGGGGAAGTGGTCCTACTAGGTCGATGGAGACGGTGTGCCACGGTTGTGTACCCGGGTTAGCGTGTAAGTGTCCTGGGGGAGGCTGGGGGGAGATTTGTATTTTTGACAGCTGACGCAGCTGCGGACATAGCGGGCGACTTCTCGGAACATTCCTGGCCAATAAAACCGTTGCGCAATGCGAACGCTTGTCTTCGCGATTCCGAGATGCCCCGCGGTTGGATCG
The DNA here is from genome assembly GCA_963971365.1 of Lasioglossum villosulum. Classification (NCBI taxonomy): domain Eukaryota; kingdom Metazoa; phylum Arthropoda; class Insecta; order Hymenoptera; family Halictidae; genus Lasioglossum; species Lasioglossum villosulum. The sequence continues at coordinate 11,049,086 of OZ020502.1, read as the reverse complement.
TCATGGTACTGACGCAGCACCTCTGGGCGTTCCTTGTTCGGTACGTAGAGTTTCCAGGCATTATCGGGCTCCGGCTCGTTATAATCGAGGTGGTGTGGTATCCGTCGATGGAGTTTTCCATTGCGGATTTGGAAATCGGGGACAGATGTAGGATTCTGGCGTACCGCTTCGAGTTTTTTCTCGTACCATGAGTCAGTACGCGGATCTGGACGTAACAGGCTGACGTTTGGTGCAGGTTCAATTCGGGATAGTGTGTCCGCTACCTGGTTTAGTTTGCCGGGTCGGTATTTGACATCAAAGTCATATTGTTGTAATTCGAGAGCCCATCTGGCGAGCCGTCCTGTGGGATTGTCGATGTGCCGTAGCCATCGCAGGGCCTGGTGGTCGGTGATGACCGTAAAATGATAACCTTCCAGGTATGGTTTCATTTTTCGAATTCCCCAGACCACTGCGAGGCATTCTTTTTCGGTGGCGCTATAATTTTTCTCGGTAGCGCTTAGGGTGTGGCTGGCGTAAGCGATGACCTTTTCTTCGTGGTCGGGGCCCTGGGTTAGCACGACCCCTAGGCCGAGGTCGCTGGCGTCTGTCTGGAGCGTAAAGGGTTTCTCGAAGTCCGGGCATGCGAGGATTGGGGCCGTGATGAGTTTCTCTTTCATGATTTGAAATGCGTTTTCCTCGACTTCGGTCCAGACCCATTTCGCATTCTTCCGAGTGAGTTGTGTGAGTGGCTCCATTATTTCGGCGAATTGGGGTACGAATCGGCGATACCACGAGGCCATGCCGTGGAATCGTCTTACTTCGCGGATGTTTCTTGGGGCGGGGATCTTGGCGATTGCGCTCGTCTTCTCGGGGTCGGTTCGGATACCTTGTTGATCCACCACGTGCCCTAGGTATTTTAGGCTGCTGACACAGAATTTGCATTTGTCTGGGTTTAGCTGGAGACCTGCTGCGCGGAGGCGGTTGAAAACTTCCCGTAGGTGTCTCTGGTGGTCTTCGATGGTCTTGCTGATGACGATAATATCGTCTAGGTAGGCGAATGCGTGCGGTTCGAGTTCGGGGCCGATTATCCGGTCGAGCAGTCGTTGGAAAGTGGCAGGTGCTGAATGTAGGCCGAACGGCATCACCCGGAACTGGTACAGGCCTCTTCCTGGTACTGTGAAGGCGGTGAGGGGGCGGCTGGCGGGGTTGAGCGGGATTTGCCAGTATCCGTTTTTTAGATCGAGCGTCGTGAGGTACCGGGCTCCTCGTAGTTTGTCTAACGTGGCTTGTATGTGGGGTAGGGGGTAGGCGTCCTTTTCTGACCTATCGTTCAGTCGGCGGAAGTCGACGCAGAATCGTGGCTTGCCGTCCTTTTTTTTCACCACTACTACTGGCGAGCTCCATGGGCTGCTGGAGGGCTCTATTATCTGGTCCTGCAGCATTTTGTCGACTTCCTCGTTGATAATGGCCTGCATCGCGGGGTTCCTCGGTTGGTAGCGTTGCTTCAGTGGTGTTTGGTCGAGTAGTTTAATTCGGTGCTCGACCAACGTGGTGCGTCCTGGCACTGTTTCAAACAGTTCCATTTCTTGGGCGAGGAAGCAATCTAATTGCCGACGGTCGTCCTCTTGGGGGATGCGGAGGCCCATATTTTGGCAGGGTTCGGACGAGTAGACGGTGGGCCAGGTGGCGATGGATGGAGGGGGTCGGAGCTCGATCCTGAGTGCGGCAATTGCCTGAATTCCAAGTAGAACGGGGGTGCCCATGTTGGGCAGGATTATGAATTCTTGCCGCCATTGCTGTCCTAGTGCCGTGAAAGGGATCCATAGACTGCCGGTAGGTTGAGTGTTGGACCCATCGGCGAGGCTGATTGGGCTGGTTGGTTCAGTCGGGTGGAGGTCTTGCTCGGTGGCCCATTCCAAGACTTCTGCGTTGATGCAGGAAAGTTGGGCGCCTGTGTCCAGTAATGCATCAATTTTTCGGCCTAGTATCTGGATCGTTAGCATCGGACGGGGGGTAAATTTTATGCCCGGGGTCGGCGGTCGTCCGTCTGCGGCGAGCCCCGTGTGCCGTTTCCCGGTGGGTGGCAGTCTCTGGTGAGGACACCGTCTCGTCTGCATTGCGAGCAGAATTTTCTGTACGTATTCCGGCATTCGAAACGGGCGTGGCCCCTCTGCTTACACCTCCAGCAATGCGTATCTCGGTGGTAATAGTCGGGGGTGGGGCCTTGTGTTAGCCCGTTGCTGCTTCGCGGGGGGGCTATCGGGTCGCGTTGCCGCTCTTCTCTGGGCTCAGTACGGGTGAGTAGTGGTGGGGGCTGGTATGTGTTTTGCTCGTCCAGGGTGGTGACAGCAATGGGTCTGGAGGGGATGCGCGGAGCTTTATTCTTTCGGTCGTTGGCTCTCTCGATGCGCTGCGCTTGCCGTAGTAGGTCATCGATGTCGATGACTTGATCTAGGTTAATGAGCATCGCGTACTCGGGCAGCATGTTCTCGTGTATTGTCTCCACGTATTCGTTTTCCGGTATTTGTGCGCGGCGCATTAAGGTTAGCAAACCATTCATAAATACGTTAAATGGTTCGCCTGGTTTTTGGACGCGTTCGCGGGCTTCCCGTTCCCTCTGTAGGCGCATGCGGTTTGGCGCGAAGAATGCCAGAAATTTTTCCGAGAAGTGCATCCAGGTGGGCAGGCGTGGGCGGGTGTTGCGGTACCATAATTGGGCTTCCCCGCGTAGGAGTTCGGGGATTCCGCGGAGTAATTCGGCGTCGGAGAGTTGGTATGCCTCTTGGAGTTCGCTTACGCGTTCCAGAAATGAGTAAGGATCCTTTCCGTCGCTGGTACAGCCCCATTTACGCATCTGCGTAATGTTGCGGCCGGTCTCGGTGACTGGTGGGGGGACAGGGTCGGTGTCCTGGGACGGGCCGGGTTGGTCGAGGTTAATCGACGGGATGGGGTTGACTTTCGGCATGGTAAATAATTCTTCGGCCTGGGCGTGGATAGCGTCTTCCCAACGTTGGCGTAACTCTTCCGCACTTCCGGTCAGTGGTAAATTTCGTTTACGGAGTTCGCTGGTTATTCGTTGTGTCGTGGGTCGGAGTGAATTCTTTCGCATGCCCGGGGTGCTGCTTCAATTAGCGCGCGCGTTAGGGGGGTAGTGGCGCGGTACGTCAAGAGATGACGCGCGCGGTACCGAACGCGATCGGTTCTCCAGCGGGCTCGGTCTAGCGTTACCGTTCCGGACCGATGCTCTCGCGGAATTTCGCGCGTTTTGACAATTCGGCCGGCGGCCTCGAGATTCTTCGTGTACGCGAAATCGACTGTCTATTGTGTTCGATTGAATTGTATTCAGTCTATCTCAGGTCCCTGTTCGGGCGCCATGTAACGGTTCGTCTTTCCGTGTGCCGGTTTTCTCGCGGTTGTGCTCCTCGGTGCCGAATAGCTCGCCGATCCAGGGTCCGGTCAGGCGAGGAGCGCGTCTGGAGTGGGAGTGCGGTCAAGGTGTTAAAAAAAGAACAACTCGTTTGTGGATTTTGCTCGCGGTGCTTCGTGTGGGGTATCCGGTGACCGGGGGTTCGTAGGCGGTGGCGGATCGTTCTCGCGGTCGCGGGGGTACCGAGCCGGGGATGCTGACCCTAGCGGTGGTTGACGAGGAAGGTCAAGGATGGTGGAGCTCTAGGCTGGGTCTATCGAAATGCAGGTGACGCACCATACATTCAATTTCCCGGTGTAGGTTCTTTCGAGGAACGAGCAGGGTGACGCACCAAGCCGTTGTTCTCGAACTCGTGGACGACTCGTCTCACGGGTGTGTAGGTGACTCACCGTACACTTCAACCTTTCCTAGATATCTGTTAGAAGGGTGACGCACCTCTTCTAGGTTGTCTTATGTCTCTTTCGAGGACGATTTGTCTCACGAAGTCTGACAGACAGGAGCGGGGTGCAGGAGCGGATGCGGAGTTCGCACGGCGAACGGATTCGGGCCTGCTTATCAGCGGCGATCTTTTCGGATCGGTGGAGAAATACTCACAAAGTGATTCCTCGGCGTTTGCTGGTGTTCGCTAGATATCTCTAGGTAGGCTCGGTCCGGATACAACTCGGAGACAGGTGATTTTGATGTGTCTCGGGGTGGTTTATATAGTAAAGTTTGGTGATAAGGGGTGAGGTCGCGGCAAGGTGTTTTTCGTGACGTATAATATCCGGTTCCCGCCAAATTCGTGGATTTTCGTATCCGGTTCCCGCGAAATCGTATTTCTAGGAGAGGGGTAAACGCGGTAAGGGTGTTGCGAGACGGTGCCGGGGAGCCGGTGGTTTCTTACGGGGTTCGGTGTTCTTCGGGTTTGTTCGGGGGAGCTCGGTCGGATACTTAGTGACAGAGCTGCTCGGTGCAGGTCTGTTACAATGTATAAATCGACCTTTATGCGGTTTATGGATTACGCGATTACATTTTTTCCACACACACCCGAATATTTACTCTACTATACAGAGGGTTCTGCAAAATGTCTGATGAGTTTTCGTAGATCGCGCGCGGCCTTTCAAAACGTGAGACCGGGTTCAAGCGAACGCGCTGAGGCCGCCTCGCGCCGCACAGTGCCTCAAACCGATGAATTCTGTGGTAAAATCGAAGAACTTTCGATAGAAATGAGTTATAGCGATGAAATTTTTTTTAAATTAGAGCTGAAACTTTCCTGAATATGGAATAATTATGGAGACTGTGGTATGAATATTTTTTTACGTTGGAAAAATAAAAATGTAAATTTTTAACAATAACTCGACTTTTTGCAAAATCCTAAGGTCGTAGACAAATTTTGAGGCCAGGTTTGAAATCAGCGTGAAAAAATCTACGGGAAATGATGTAGAGCATGTTCCAAAAAAATTTTTTCCGCGCGTAGTATTGAAAAACCATAATTTTCTGGAGATTGTGCAAGTTTAACGAATTTTTTCAAGGTTAAAAAGTGTTCGTACCACAATCTCCATAATTATTTCATATTCTGCAAAGTTTCAGCTTTCATTTAAAAAAATTTCATCGCTCTATCACATGTCTATCGAAAGTTATTCCTTTTTTTAATCGAGTTAGGTCAACTTTCCCCACTGTGCGCCGGCCCTGTGCGATGACAATGGTACAGAAAAAATGTGTCCTACAGCGTAGTCTTCGGACAGTTCGCTCGGCCTGGACGAGGGAAGGACTAATTTATGGCACCCTCAATTGCTTTCTCAGCTTGAGTGTTCCGACGGAAAAATCAAGTTGAGGCAAAAGTGGCTAACAGACGGGACGAGCTGACACATACATACAATCACATGTACGTGAGCAGGACAGAGCTACTGACAGATCGCTAACAAATGGAAATGTAGTATATGCTTGCTCGTCGCCTATGATTGTATAGGGGGACGTGCACAAAAATTGCCCACCATCTTTTAAAAAGAAAAAAGAAATTGCATTTTAAAAATTGGGCTAAATGTCGAAACTACATTTTGAAAAAATTTTGTGACGAATATTGACAAAATTTTCTTATATCATTCAATGAATTGTAAGTTTTACAAAATTTATAAGTAATTGTGCGTAAAGTATTATTTTATGCAAGCGTTACCTAAAACATAAAAAAGGTCTACAATTTTTAATAAAGTAACATTCAGCCCAGAACGTTTTATATTTCAGAAATCATGGGACGTTTGAGTTCCTACATTTTTAACGGAAAGGTACAACTGGTTTCCAGATGTTTTTTATTACTTTATCTTTGCCTTTACCGATGAAATGTTCAGCATTCAATAATTATGTATTGTATCCGTATACGAGCATGTACATAATTAACATACACCTTCAAAACGCATATTTTAAATTTTCATCGCGGGGGCTCTAATCTGATAATTTTAAAACTGCCTGTTTTAGTTTCTCTTATAGTTCTTAGCAATTGCAATTTTTTTGACTCAGTAATATACAAATTTTAGAAGACTAAGTTTAAAAGCTCATTTGCACTGTTGCAACATATCTTGTCTATATTACCAGGGTTTTTTTATTTAGTTTTGTGAATAATTTCGTTCTTATGTCAGATACGTATGTACCATCGTATAAACATATAAAGCACCTGTAATGTAAATAAATCCAATTTATTATCAGTTTTGCAATACATTTGGATTTGTTCGGGATACCACACGCACATTGCTTTCCAACGTTCTCGACGACCCTTGTGAAGCGTTCGACGCGTTCTTGACGTCCTGCCGCGGCGCGCCGAATTCGTTGACATCTTCAAGAGTCTCAAGAATCTTGGTGGCCATGTGCATGGTTCCCCATTCTTCGTGGTATTGTCAGTACGAAAAACACACACACACCACTTCCCAAAGTCTAGATACTCTAGTGGCATCATCGTTTGTCTACTACGGGATGAAGTCTTCAGTTTCAGTATAACTGGCGAACAGTAACGCGTTTAGACGTGAATGGTTCCTTGAGCCATTCCTAGTATATGTAGTCTTTGCGCGGTATTGTGCGGTAGTTAGTTAGCGATTAGTTGGTGATTAGTGATTAGTGGTAACTAATTATGGAGAGCACAAATGGGATTAGGCGAACATCCAAAGGGATAGGATGCATAAAAAAACTTCGACTGGGTGCGAAAAGATACAGCAGAAGCAAGGCACAACGAAATAGGTAAGTGTACATATACTGCATGATTTTCAACAAAATTTTTCATACTTCTCAAGATCCTCTCAAGCCGAGTGAAATTTTGTATTTCAATTGAACGGTGTACCACGGAAAGTAAGGGTGGGTGGCCTAGTCCTCGAAAATCGACCGTCGCGCACAGTGGGACAGACCGATGAAATCTGTGTCAAAATCAAACAACTTTCGATGGACAGAATGGTGAATGAGATAGAGCGGTGAATTTTTTTTAAATTACAGCTGAAACTTTTCTGAATGCGGGATCATTTACACAGGAAGTAAGATAAGTATTTCACCATTGTAACTTGCTTCTCATCAACGATTCTTCTAACTTCTAGTGATACCTTGTATTTTTATTTTTATCACTACAAGTTAGAAGATTCGTTGATGAGAAGAAAGTTACAATGATGAAATACTTACCTTACTTCCTGTGTAAATGATCCCGCATTCAGAAAAGTTTCAATTTTAATTTTTAAAAAATTCATCACTCTATCTCATGTTTTTCGAAAGTTCTTTGATTGTGACACAGATTTCATAGGTTTGTCCCCCTGTGCGTCGCGGCCGCTCATCAGCTGTTTGTGCACCGTGATATACAATTGCGAAATTGTAGGGAAAAAATTGAAGTTTCAGTTCACAACTATTGGGTTTGGTGGTGAAATCTTTTGCTGTAAAAAACAATACAATATCTTTTATAACAACATCATAATATTTGTTCAAAGTCGAATACTATGTCCTTTTTGAAACTCGAATTTCTCAAAAACTGTGGGTCTGTGAGAAAAATCAAGGACAGTTTTGGAATCAGTACGAAAAACTCTATAAGAATAACATAGTGAGAATCGAAACGTTAAAAAAACAGTTTCAACTTATTGGACCGTGTTATCGAATGTGAAAGAAAAGAAATTGAAAGAGAGAGAGCGTGAGAGAGAGGAGTGTGTGGTGGTTTGACGAAACGATTGTGTAAGCGATTCGGAACAGCTGATCGATACATGAGCGAATGTCGTTTTAGATGTCAATAGACAAACTGAATGATCAGCTGGGCGCGTTGATCCACCGCGTCCACTCCCCCTGCCGCGCCCGCGAGGCCTGAGCTGATCGATCTATCCTTGGCCCTCGCGGGGGACGATGGAACGGTGTGGGGACAACCAAACCCGCGCGCACAGCTGATCAATAGATCGATGTCAGTATTCATTCCATGTATGTACAATTAAAAGTGGTTGTTGCAACAGAGAGTATATGACATTAAGCGGGAACAATAAATGATAATAATTAGATGAATTACGAGTACATTTATGTTAATTCACAAAGGTAAAATTATTACGTTCAGGGGAGGCAATTCCGATGCCCTTCACCTTCACATATGTTGTCCAGGTCACCCTCCTGATTGACCTTCAGAAGCTTTTAGCCGTCGGTTTATTTTTATGAAAATGTTATACAAAAGAATTTTTTATTTTGATGTAATTTAAATGCATTATAGATTTTGATATTTTGAACAACTTTTTACTTTTTAGGAATAGGTGAGTCGCTTTTAGTTTTCAAGATATCCGTTAGCAAAAACATATTTCTAATATTGCACTGAAGTTTCCTTAGTTTTGCACGCTCCGTTTAGGCTGCTCCGGCGCGTGCAAGAATTGAAAAAATCTCATCTTATACAGGGTGATTCACGAGAAACAGGCCACCTCAATAGATCTGTTAGGACTAGAGATGGAAGAAAATGTTAGAGAGAAAAGTTGTACTGTTAAAGGGGTCAAATATGGTGGTATAAAAAAATGTGCCGTTTGTAGTCGTTTTCATGGTCTTTTAAAGGTCATTTACGATTTTTAAATAGCACCATATATTTTTCACTTCACAGTGTTGTAGCTGATGTCAAGACGAGTTCAATGATGTGGTACACTATGACCTTCAAATGACCTCGAACTAGAAAATTTGTGATAAAGCAATGATAACTTCAAAATGTGTAATCATTTTATTTGAACTAAATTAAATGTTCGAAATTATGACCTTGAGCAGTAACACAAACATTTAAACGTCTTACAAGGCAATCAATTGTACTTCCAATTGTTTCTGTTGAAATTGATCTACAAGATCTAATTATTCTTTCTTGCATGTTCTCTGGTGTAGTCGGTTGATCCCGATATACATCATCTTTGAGTGTTCCCCACAAAAAGAAATCCAAAGGGGTAAGATCGGGTGAACGAGCTGGCCATAGTATGTGTCCATTACGTCCTATTCAGCGATTTGTAAATTTAATGTTTAGAAATTCTCTTACGGTACGCGAAGAATGAGCGGGACAGCCATCGTGTTGGTACCACATTACTTGACGAATTTCTAAAGGAATATCTTCTAACAATATTGGCAATGTTTATTCTAAAAACGTAAGGTATCTTGTTGCGTTTAATGTGCCGGGAATAAAATAGGGTCCAATTATTTTATTATTCAAAATTCCGCACCAAACGTTGACAGTCCAGGGTCGTTGTTTGTCCACTTGTCGTAACCATCGTGGATTCACATTACTCCAGTAATGCATATTTCTTAAATTAACTTGACCATGATTTGTGAAGGAAGCCTCATCGGTAAATAATACGTTACTTAAAAGTCGCCTATCATTTCTAATTTGCCTCAAACCCCACTCACAAAAATTTACGCGATTTTCAAAATTCTCTTCCATGAAGTTCTTCATGGAGTGAAATATGATACGGGTGGAATTTGTATAATCGAAATATTCGTACGATACTTGCTTGGCTAACGCCACTTTCTCTACTGAGTTGTCTAGTGCTGATGCAAGGATTTACATTTACTGCACCAAGAACATTGACTGCATTTGCTTCGTTTGTTACACTTCTCACTTTCACAGGTCTTTTATTTTCTACACTGCCTCTCTCACGGAACTTTTTAACTAAATTTGAATAGGTAGAACGAGATGGACACCTGCGATCAGGAAATCGATCTTTGTAAAGACAAACAGCTTCTCGGAGACATTCACGACTTTCGTAATAAATGGAAATAAGGTCGATCTTATGCTCGTTTGAGTAAAGCATCATTAAACGGTTATCGATAAACTGTGTAACAACTTGGTTACCCGGGGTGTTTAGCTCGTCGTGCCGGGGTTCGTGTCGATCGTGGAGGGGAAGGAGGTGTAGAGAAATAAAACACTGACTGCGGTCGAAATAGGTTTCGCCGCGGATTGGTTCCCCACGTGTCGCGGTATACGGTTGAGTGGAGGCGCGGCTGAATTGGACGGTCGGTACCACGGTCTCGAGTGGAGGCGCGGCTGGCGCGGTCGGTATCGTTCGGCGTCACGCGGTTTGAGCGGAGGCGCGGCTATCGCGGACGGTCGGCGGTGTCGGCGGGGGGCACTGGGGCGAGCCGGTCGCTGGCACGGCGATTGGCGGCAGCAAGGGCGACGTGTCGGCACGACACTTCACCGTGAACTGTATGAGAAAAACAGGCGAAGAAAAGAAGACAGATCGTCGGCTCGAGGATCGTCTGTTCAAACGGAGATACGTTCGTCGGCTCGACGATCGTACTTTTGTACCGCGGAATTATAATACTTACTCTCCGGTCTGGCTTTCGGAACTCTCGGTATACTTGATCTGCGTCGGCCCGACGGTGGATCACTCTCTCTATTTGTCGCGTCGTTCGATTCCTATATCCTCGCGACGGTATCATTTTATCAACGAAAATCGGTAATCGCGGCGTTGGCCATCTAGCGGCCGATTCCCGAAGGTGTGCGGTGCGTACTTTCTGTTGCGAGAGTCGTAGCCATCTAGCGGTCGGTTCGCGGTACTTGCGCGGTGCGTTAGTAACAGGCTTGTGGGAGCAAGTCTGTTACACCCCCCTCCTTCGTCGGGGTAGTGGCAGCGAAACCCAGTTTATTTGTATAGTAACATGACAATCTTTATATAACACGGTTATATCCATATAACAAAATATAAAACGAAATATATAAAACAAAAATAGGAAGTAAAAAAATATAACAAAAATATAATACTGTTTTGCCTAGCACCTAAAAACAACATAAACAAAATAAAACAGGATATAATTGAGCATCATACTTAAAACTACCTTACAAACTACTTCTTATATACTAATAGGGCTGGGGTGTGGCTGTGGCGGGGCCTCGGTGGATAAACCGCCGTGGCTTCCCTGTTTTATCAAACAGGATGCGCCATCTCTCTCCGTTCGCGTTTACGCAGCATCCCCCCGTGCGTGCGTATTGCCTCGGCACCTCCACCTTTTGCCCGGTGGGCAACGTGTGCCACGTTGTCGTTCCGGATGGGTGGTCTCCGGGGTAAGGTGCGGGGGCCAGGTGGCTGGCGTCGCCGCTCCATATCTGTCCCGGCGTTGGTGGCGGCGGCTGCTCGGGTGACGGGGGTAGTGCTTCTTTTGGAAGCTGCGGTGGGGGTGGGGGGGGCGGTTTGGTCCCTGGTTGCCGGTGGCTTCTCTGCGGTAAGGTTGGGGGGTGCGGCCTTGTCCTTGGCCGGTGGTCCGCACGTTATCGTCACCCTTCTTGACGGTGGGAGCCATGATACTGCCCGTATTTTTAGTTTGGTGGTGGCGGTGGTGGGCCGCTGGTTCCTTGCGGTAGGTGGGGGTCGCTTGGTTGTCGGGATCTTGGGTCTCGTGGGCTTCCGCGCCGTCTGATCCCCTTCGACCAGCTCCATTAGCTCCCTCACATATTCCGGCTCGGGGTTCATTCCTATTAGATTAGCGGGTGGTATTAGTTTTCGGGGTCGTCCTCGGCGACGAGGTGCTGGCTTTTCGGCGGGAGGTGGTACTGGTGTAGGATCGTAGGGAGTGTCAGGATCTTCGGTGGTGTCTTGGGTCCGGTTGTCGCGGTCGTTTGCGGGTTTTAGGTCCTGCACGTGTATGTGCCGGTACCATTTTTTCCCGTCGTGGAGGTCCACTATTACCGGTGACACAATTTTCTTGACCGTGTATGGTCCCGTGTATTTGGGGGCGAGTTTGGCCGCCCTCCATTCCCGGTGTCGTAAGTTATAGTGTCGTTCTTGGCGTCCGAACGCTTGTGCTAGTCGGAGTCGGGCCAGTTCCTGGGCTTCTTTTAGGTGCTTCCATCGCTGATTTGGTGGAATGGGGACCCCTTCGGTGCGTGTTTGTCCCGGTGTACGTAGTTCTCGGCCGTGATTGAGGTAGGCGGGGCTGTACCCAGTCGCTTCGTGCCATGCGGTGTTTATTGCGAATCTGGCCTCGTCGATTTTCTCGTCCCATCGGTCGTGATATTTCCCGGTGTATTGGGCCAGCATTGTCTTCACTACTTTGTTTGCCCGTTCAACTGGGTTACAGTGTGGCGAGTATGGAGGTGTTCGGCGATGTGTGATGCCGGTGCTCTGTAGTAGGCTCGTGAATGGGTCCCCTATGAATTGTTTTCCGTTGTCGGAAATGATTATTTCTGGGGTTCCGTGGCGCAGTATAAGGTCTTTTTGTATGGCGGCGGCGATGGCGGCGCTGGTGGCTTTTCGTAGGGGTGTGAGTTCGACCCATTTGGTGAACCGGTCTAGTGCGACTAGTAGCCATATGTGCCCTTGTCGGGAGCGCGGAAGCGGTCCTATCAGGTCGACCGAGACGGTGTGCCAGGGCTGTGTTCCGGGGTTGGCGTGTAGTAGTCCGGGGGGTTTGTGTGGTGGCGTTTTATATTGTTGGCAACTCTTGCAGCTGCGGACGTATTGCGCCACTTGTCGGAACATGCCTGGCCAGTAAAATTTCTGGGCAATGCGGATTATTGTCTTCGCAATGTCTAGGTGTCCAGCGAGGGGGTCGTCGTGGTACCGTCGGAGGATCTCTGCTCTCTCGGTGGTGGGTACGCAAGTTTTCCATGCTGTGTCGGGTTCGGGTTCGTTGTAGTCGAGTTGGTGGAGGATATGTCTTTGTAGTTTGCCTTGTTGCACCCGAAACTCGGGAACGGAAGCGGGATCTTGCTGTACGGCTTTTATTTTTCGTTCGTACCATGTGTCGGTGTGTTCCTTTGGTTGTAGCATATTTATTTCCGGGGTCGGTGGTGTTCGGGATAGTGCGTCCGCAACCTGGTTGTTTTTCCCCGGGCGGTATTGGATGTTGAAGTTGTACTGTTGGAGCTCGAGTGCCCATCTTGCCAGTCTTCCCGTCGGGTTGTCGATCTGTTGCAGCCACCGTAGTGCCTGGTGGTCGGTGATAACCGTGAAGTGGTACCCTTCCAGGTACGGTCTCATCTTCCTGATTCCCCATACTACGGCCAGGCACTCTTTTTCGGTCGCACTATAGTTGCGCTCAGTGGCGTTGAGGGTGTGGCTTGCATATGCTATGACCCTTTCGTTCTCCTCGGATCCTTGTGTGAGCACGATTCCGAGGCCGTGATCGCTGGCATCGGTCTGTAGTGTGAATGTTTCACTGAAGTCTGGGCAGGCCAGTATCGGGGCGGTAACCAGTTTTTCTTTCATCGTGCGGAAGGCTTCTTCCTCTGTTTCGGTCCAGTTCCATCTGGCGTTTTTTCTGGTTAATCTCGTTAGTGGCTCCATGATCTCCGCGAAGTTCGGCACGAACCGGCGGTACCAGGAGGCCATCCCGTGGAATCGGCGTACTTCTCGTATCGTTTTGGGTGTGGAGAGTAAGGCGATTGCGCTAGTTTTCTCGGGGTCGGTTCTTATCCCCTGCTGGTCAATAATATGGCCCAGGTATTTGAGACTCTCTACGCAGAATCGGCATTTTTCCGGGTTCAGTCGTAGTCCTGCAGTACGTAGTCGATGGAACACTTCTTTGAGGTGTTTCAGGTGTTCCTCGAATGATCGGCTCACGACGATGATGTCGTCGAGGTAGGCGAATGCATATGGTTCCAGTTTGGGGCCGATGATCTGATCGAGTAGGCGTTGGAAGGTCGCCGGGGCGGAGTGCAAGCCGAATGGCATCACCGTAAATTGAAACAATCCCTTCCCTGGCACAGTGAAGGCGGTGAGCGGTCGGCTGTTTTTTTCGAGCGGGATTTGCCAGTACCCGTTTTTGAGATCCAGGGTTGTTAGGAATTTTGCTCCTCGTAGTTTGTCAAGGGTGGCCTGTATGTGTGGCAGCGGGTAGGCGTCCTTTTCTGTCCTGTCGTTTAGTTTGCGAAAGTCAACGCAGAATCGTGGTTTGCCGTCTTTCTTTTTCACGATTACGATGGGTGAGCTCCACGGGCTGTTGGAGGGTTCTATAACCCCTTCCTGGAGCATTTTGTCTACTTCCTCATCTATGATCGCCTGCATGGCCGGGTTTCGTGGGCGGTACCGCTGCTTGATGGGTGTACTATCTTTCAACTTGATGCGGTGTTGTGTCAATGTGGTTCGCCCTGTGACATCCTCGAAGTGTCGTAACTCGGTCCTGAGGGAGTCCTGGAGGTGTTTCTGGTCGGTTTCTTGTGGTTGTCGGAGTCCTATTTGCAGGTAGGGCTCGGCGAGGCAGGTGGCGGGCCAATTGACGATTTGGAGCGGTGGTTGGAAGCTGATTTCTAGTGCGGCGATTGTTTGTATTCCCAGGAGGACTGGGGGTCCCATGCGTGGGAGAATCGTGAATTCTTGGGTCCACGTATAGCCTTCGGTACTGAATGGGATTCGTATCTTCCCTGAGGTTTGTGTTATGGACCCGTCGGCGAGGCTGATGTTTTCGGCTGGAGCGGTCGGTTGGATCCCTTGGGCGAGGGCCCACTCGAGTATTTCCCCATTGATACACGAGAGTTGGGCTCCCGTGTCGAGGAGTGCCTTGATCTCCCGGCCGAGCATCTTGATGCTCAATTGTGGGCGCGGGTTGTACTCGATTTTTGTGTATTTCTTTTTTATTGTTGGGGCCGCCGGTCGCTGTATCGCGGCGGTCCCCGTGGTCCGTTTCCCGGGGCAGTCGGGGGGTGGCAGTCGCGTGTTAGGACTCCGTCGCGGCCGCATCGAGAGCAGAACTTTTTGAACTCGTTGCGGCACTCCCATCGTGTGTGCCCGCGTTGCTTGCACCTCCAGCAGTGCGCGTCCGGGTTGTATGGTGCCGGGCTAGAGGGGCGGGGTCTAGAGGCGCGTATCTCGCCTGGATCTGTTCGCGGTATTGCGGAGATGCATGGTGTCTCGTAGGTCCCTTCAATGGTGGCGGTGGCAGGGCGGTTGTTTTGCTGTGTGGCCCGTTTGGTCCTCTCCTGTGCTCGTTCGATGCGTTGGACCTGTTTGAGTAGGTCGTCGAGATCGCTGAGATTGTCGGGGTCGATGAGCATGGCGTATTCTGGTGCCATGTTCTCGTAGAGGAGTTCGAGATATTTCTCGGAGGGAATATCTTCACGCCGCATGAGGGTGCACAGTGCGTTCATGAAGAGATTGAACGGCTCGCCGGGTCGCTGTGTTCGGTCACGGGCTTCACGTTCTCGTTGGGATTGAGTACGATTTGGGGAAAAAAATCCTAAAAATTTTTCCTTAAACCCGGTTTTTGTTAGTATTTGCTGCCGGTTATTGCGGAACCAGAGCTGTGCCTCGCCTCTCAATAGTTCTGGGATGCCCCGTAATACTTCGGCGTCTGTTAGCTGGTAGGTGTCTTGCAGCTCATCGATTCTCTCGATGAATGCGAATGGGTCTTTCCCATCACTGGTGCAGCCCCATTTCCGCATGCGGTCGAGATTTTTACGCGGGTCCGGGGTGGCGGGGGCGTTTACGACGAAGGTTGGCGGTGGTGCGAGGGTGTCGTTGCTGGTGCCTGCGGGATGCATAGCTGTACTGACGAACGTTGGCGTTTTTGGTTCGTCCATCGTTGAGGGTTCGGGAGATCGGGTTATAATACTTGCGGCCCAGCGTTGTCGGAGTTCCTCGGTTGTTCCGGTGACGGGGAGATTCAGTCTCCGTAGTTCGTTTATAATTCTTTCTTTCGTAACCCGTAGGGAGGAGGTTCGATTCATTCCTCGCAGCGATGTTTCAAAAAAAAAGTCCGCGGTTGCGTTGGTCGATTGATTACGTGTCAGGTCCCTGTTCGGGCGCCATGTAACAACTTGGTTACCCGGGGTGTTTAGCTCGTCGTGCCGGGGTTCGTGTCGATCGTGGAGGGGAAGGAGGTGTAGAGAAATAAAACACTGACTGCGGTCGAAATAGGTTTCGCCGCGGATTGGTTCCCCACGTGTCGCGGTATACGGTTGAGTGGAGGCGCGGCTGAATTGGACGGTCGGTACCACGGTCTCGAGTGGAGGCGCGGCTGGCGCGGTCGGTATCGTTCGGCGTCACGCGGTTTGAGCGGAGGCGCGGCTATCGCGGACGGTCGGCGGTGTCGGCGGGGGGCACTGGGGCGAGCCGGTCGCTGGCACGGCGATCGGCGGCAGCAAGGGCGACGTGTCGGCACGACACTTCACCGTGAACTGTATGAGAAAAACAGGCGAAGAAAAGAAGACAGATCGTCGGCTCGAGGATCGTCTGTTCAAACGGAGATACGTTCGTCGGCTCGACGATCGTACTTTTGTACCGCGGAATTATAATACTTACTCTCCGGTCTGGCTTTCGGAACTCTCGGTATACTTGATCTGCGTCGGCCCGACGGTGGATCACTCTCTCTATTTGTCGCGTCGTTCGATTCCTATATCCTCGCGACGGTATCATTTTATCAACGAGAATCGGTAATCGCGGCGTTGGCCATCTAGCGGCCGATTCCCGAAGGTGTGCGGTGCGTACTTTCTCTTGCGAGAGTCGTAGCCATCTAGCGGTCGGTTCGCGGTACTTGCGCGGCGCGTTAGTAACAGGCTTGTGGGAGCAAGTCTGTTACAACTGATACACTCGCAATGATTCGATGACCATAACTGACTCGGTATACATACCTCTAGTTTGTTGATAATCTTGTTTGTGTACACCTAGAGATCACCTTCCGTTAACGGGATACGTGTTATGAGACCGAATGTCTGAAGAAATTAAATTTCCGTTGATCAAACAGAGTAGTCAAACTTATATCTATTAATGAGTCCCAGGTCATTTGAAGGTCATAGTGTACCACATCATTGAACTCGTCTTGAAATCAGCTACAACACTGTGAAGTGAAATATATATGGTGCTATTTAAAAATCGTAAATGACCTTTAAAAGACCTTGAAAACGACTACAATCGGCACATTTTTTTATACCACCATATTTGCCCCCTTTAACAGTACAACTTTTCTCTCTAACATTTTCTTCCATCTCTAGTCCTAACAGATCTATTGAGGTGGCCTGTTTCACGTGAATCACCCGGTATATGTATGTATCAGAGTTGGACAGTATTTAAATACAAAAGTATGTAATTCCGGATTCAACTAAAATCCAAAATTATCTTGTATTCGAAGTTTAATTAGTTACTTTTCTATCTGCAGTAGAAGGATTCGAAGCGACGTATACCTTTGTGTAACTAGTATCTGTATCTAATTCAAAGATCCTTTCGGTTCCTTCAAAATCCTTTTGGCCAGCTCAAGGCTTGAATGAACACGTTCCGAGACACAGCCCAGAACACAATAGTAATGCAATGAACACGGAGAACCCAACGGCCAGTCAGGTATATCGGTGTGAAATAGCTAAAAATGCAGTCACTACATTGGGTTATTTCACATAATTTTTCCATGGAGTGATACCAGTAGAGTTCGGGGCGTTCTTTCGATTAGAACAAGACTAAACTCGATGGACTTTCGAGTTGCGTCTAGTGGTTGTAATGTCTTGTTCTAATCGGAAAAACGCCCCGGACCCTCCTGGCATCACTTCGTGAAAGAATTATGTGAAATAACCAAATTTAGCAATTGCAGTTTTA
Source organism: Lasioglossum villosulum (assembly GCA_963971365.1). Classification (NCBI taxonomy): domain Eukaryota; kingdom Metazoa; phylum Arthropoda; class Insecta; order Hymenoptera; family Halictidae; genus Lasioglossum; species Lasioglossum villosulum. Next base: position 11,031,725 of record OZ020502.1, on the reverse strand, counting down.
GCGGCTCACACCGATATACCTGGCTGGCCGTTGGGTTCCCCGTGTTTATTGCATTACTACTGTGTCCTGGGCTGAGGCCTCGGAACGTGTTCATTCAAGCTGGCCTCGAACTTGTCAAAAGGATCGTTGAATTACAGTGGGTAAAAAAAGTATTGGCACACTCATAAAAAGGCGATAACTTTTTAAATATCGTATTATACGATTTGAATTTTTTTGGGAAGCTAGAACAATTAGTTTGCCACAGGATGCGAAAAAAAATTTTGTCAAAAACTGCAATTCATCGGAATTGTAGCAAAAATACTAAAAGTTGTATTTTACAACTGTTTTATGTGGGCCAATATTGAAAATTTTTTAAATGCGTTAAGAGTGTGCCAACACTATTTTTACCCACTGTAGATACAGAAACTAGTTACAAATGTGTCCGACGCTTCGAATTCTTCTGCTGCAGATAGAAAAGTATCTAATTAAACTTCGAATGCAAGATACTTTTGTAAATATCTAAAACCTCTCGAGTAACTAATTATATAAAAATTTTGTATCTATTATTCGTGATCCGAAATTTGTATCTAATTACATATTTTCCTCAACTCTGTCGGAAAGTAAGTCCAAGCGACGGGCATGGAGAAAAGTAGTTCATAAAGGTGTCTTTGACAACATATGTCAAGGTCAAGTTCATCCGAGATGACTCCCCTATACGTAATATTTACGCCGTCAATTCAATGCTGCAACCAATGTAAAATAATTGACGTCTGTCTACGAAACGTCATCGTCGCGTACTCGTTCAAAACGAAATCATTTTTCGGAGTAATGTTTCGAATTTTGTTTCAAGGTTATCACCAGATAAGATGGTAAAAACTATACTTGGACTGAATTGTATGCCCGATAGATCATTTTACTATTTTTATTTATTTGATTGATTTTTTTCTGACTACACAATAATTGGTGGTATTTTTAAAGAATTCTTTTGAAAACAATATTAAGACGTTTAAAAAATATTATAAGGTTAAATAATCATAAAATGGTAGTCGCAACGTGTCTGGTAGAGTTATAAAGCGACTGAAGACACGGAAAGGTTCACGTAGGACGGGCGACAGGTACTTTCATGAATTATAATTGTTTGGGAACGCGTGGGAAAATTAAGTCCAGAAGATTTTGCACAACCACTTTTATTCACTTGGATGGGTGAAAGTCAATTTGGATTAGTCACACAAACTATTTACAAGAATGGAATAAACAACGCTTGAAGGAGCGATTTTTACTTAATTTCCCTTTACCTACGCGTACCGCGAATTAAACTAAAACGTTATCCAGAACCGGTTTAACAACGCACAGTTTGAATATATTTTAGCGAGAGCGATTGAGTTAATTAGCGATCGATGGCTACGTTAACTGAACGAATGATCGAGAGATTCTCGTTCCGGGAACTAAGAGCGGTCTCTTAGCCGGTCGATAATCGATCAGTCGGCGGCGGCCAATAGCGTGGCGCGCCGCTGATCGAACATCGATAGTGTCGAGTCGCGCGCGGCAGCCAATAGTTGAAGGAGCGGTCGATAGTTCGTTGTTATCGATCGACAGAACCGGCCAATCCCAAACATTCCGCCCGCCTCGTCATTCACTGACGAAACTGAAGAATGAATGGGCTGTATGTACTGCGTAGTAAACGACGCCACGCGACGCGAGTGAACAGTTGAAATGCCGTAAATTGAATTGTGGAATGAGATGAGTGAAATTACAGTGAATCTACAATTACAAGTGAATTTTAACAATGAGGTGAGTGATTTCCACGATGCCAAGAAATCGGATTATCGATATGTGATCGAGATGAAACGTGATTACGCAGAATTGTCTGCTGAGCCTGCCTCGTGGATCTCGCCAGCGTCCTTCTCGGGCACGTCCGGGCGGAGAAGGGGAACCAATTTATGAACCGGTCGAAGATACTGGGAAGATGCAGTTCGAACGGTAGCGACTCGAACGGAATCGTCTGGTCCCGGGTGCACCTGAACAACGCGAGCAAGAGGCCATTGGGTAGGCGGAAGAAGTTCGCTTTTGATTAGGCAAAGGACCCCGGCCTTGATTAACGTTTTGTCCTTTTGCCATTTTCCTCTAGGCTGGAGAGAGTTCAGGTACTCCCGCGACCAACGACTCCAGAAATGCTGATACATCTGCTGTATCAATTGCCATCGAGACAATCGAGATACAGGGAGATCAACGAGGCTGGGCTCAGGAATGGATAGTAATGGTTCCCCTATCAAGAAATGACCCGGTGTGAGCGCGACGGGATCCTCAGGGTCATCTGAAAGGGGTAAGAGAGGTCTGGAATTTAGACAAGCCTCGATGCCTGCCAGAAGTGTGGTCAGCTCCTCGAAGGTCAGGATTTGTTCACCGATGACTCGGCGGAGGTGGTGCTTTACGGACTTGACGGCAGCTTCCCAGATTCCGCCAAAGTGAGGAGCCGAAGGAGGGTTGAACTTCCACCTGATGCCTTCGATGGAGGCAGCTGAGGGTGGACCTCCGTCCTGCTTAACCGAGTCCAGAAGAAGGGCCTGCAGCTCGTGGTTGGCTCCGACAAAGTTCCGCCCGCAGTCGCTGTACAACTCCAAGCACCGACCTCGCCGAGCCATGAATCGCCGTAGAGCTGCCAGAAATGTTTCGGTCGAACCATCCGAAACTGCCTCCAAGTGAACAGCTTTAGTGGCCAAGCAGATGAACACAGCGATGTATCCTTTCAAGGTGCGCTGACCACGACCCCGGCTGGCACGAAGCTGTATTGGCCCAGCGTAGTCAATTCCAGACCTGAAAAATGGACGACAACGTGTTATGCGAGCTAACGGAAGATTTCCCATTTGAGGTTGGGCTGTTTGCCCCTTCCACCGTATACAAATGGTGCAATGTCCGATACAGGACTTCACCATTTGTCGACCATTGAGGATCCAGCATTCCTGACGCAGAGTAGCAAGCGTCAGTTGAGTTCCTCCATGGAGGCACCGTTTGTGGGCAGCGTCAACCCACAGTCGAGCCAGATGCGAGTCCTTGGGTAGTATGGCAGGATGCTTCCTGTCATATGCGATATTGGAGACTTGGAGACGACCTCCGACGCGAAGAACCCCTTCCGAGTCCAGGAATGGTGAGAGTTTGACCAATCGGCTCTTGGATGCCACCGGTTGGTTTTTCCTGAGTGCCTTGATGTCGTCGGAAAAGTGCGCCGCCTGCTCCAGCCGTAATATGGTGATTCTACTGTTGTGAATCTCAGTGATGGTGAGTGTAGGCTCATTGTTTCGGTGCCCAATCCTCCAACGAAGACACCACGCCACGACTCGGAATAGGCGTGTCAGGTTCGAGAACCGCTCGATTACGAGGCAAGAAGAGCCTTCTGCCGGACGCGCCACGTGATGAACCGTGGGTTCAGTGACCTCGGGGTTGATTTCCGGTGGAGTTGCTACAGGAAATTCCCCTGAGGAAGTCAGCCATTCCGGTCCTCGCCACCAAAGCTCGTAGTTGAGCATCTCCGCTGGGTACAAGCCCCGGGAAGCGCAGTCAGCTGGGTTTTCTGCGCTCCGAACATGATGCCACTGAGCGAGCGGCAGTAGCCGTTGGATTTCTGCTACCCTGTTGGCTACGTAAGTTGGCCAGCGTGAAGGATGCCCCTGGATCCAACTGAGTGTAACGGCGGAGTCTGACCATAGATGGAGGTCAACATCGGTCAACTCGAGAACCTTGGTGACGTGGGAGACGAGCTTGGCTAAAAGGAAGGCGGCGCATAGCTCAAGTCGAGGCAGCGAAACCCGTTTCAATGGAGCCACCTTGGATTTGGCTATGATCAATGAAACGGTAGCGACTCCTTCATCGTTTAGAATACGCGAATAAACGACGGCGGCATAGGCCCGCTCCGAAGCATCGGCGAACCCGTGGATTTCCAGGGCCGAATTGGAGCTGCTGATGCCGAGCCATCGAGGTACGCGAACCGTACGAAGCGCAGGGAGCTGCTGCAGGAATTTCCGCCAAATAAATTCCTCTTTTTCGGGCAGGGGTGTGTCCCAGTCCACCTTGAGGAGCCATAGAGACTGGAGTAGCACCTTGGCGACGATTATGACCGGTGCCAACCACCCTAGAGGATCGAAGAGCTGCGCAGTACCGCTGAGTACAGTTCGTTTTGTGTAGACAGCGGTCTGGATGGTGACAGCTGATACCTGAAAACAATCCAAACAAGGGAGCCATTGGATACCTAGTACGCTGTGTACTGTTGGTGAGTCCCATTCTTTAATCCCCTTCAGCTCGTCGATGGAGAGTCCGCCCAAGAGATCCCGAGAGTTTGATGCCCACTTCCGGAGAGGGAATCCGCCCGCCATGAGGAGTTCCCGAACTTCCGTTTGCATCAGCCGTGCTTCAGGAAGGGAGTCAGAACCAGTAAGGACATCGTCCATGTAGATGTCCCTCAGTACGACCTGGGAGCCTCGTGGGTACAGCTGATCCTGTTGTTGGGCGAGTTGACGCAAGCACCGGATTGCCAGGTACGGTGCGCAAGCGAGTCCGTAGGTGACCGTGTTCAACTCGTAATCTTTGATATTTTTACTAGGATCAGGTCGCCAGACAATTCGCTGCCATCGCCGATCATCAGGGTGAACGAGAATCTGCCGGTACATCTTCTCGATGTCAGCAGAGAAGACGAAGCGGTACCGTCGCCATCTCAACAAAACGTCGGCGAGATTAGGCAGCAAATTCGGACCCCGCAGAAGGAAATCATTGAGAGATTTCCCGTTGGCTGACGACATCGACCCATTGAACACCACTCGAAGTTTTGTGGTGGTACTGCTTTCTCGTAAAACTCCATGGTGAGGAAGGTAGTAGTTGTCGTCTGAAGGAGATTGATTCGTTATCGTCATGTGACCCATTGCCTCGTAGGTACCTAGGAAATCGTGGTAAGCGAGCCGGAATTCGGAGGAACGCTGAAACTTGTGATTCAGTCCATTAAGCGTCCGAACGGCTGTGTGACGCGAATTACCCAACTCCGGTGGGACCTTGAAGGGCAGTCGGACCATGAAGCGGCCATCAGGTAGACGACAGTGAGTGGAGGAGAAGTGATCTTCAGCTTGAAGATCATCCTCAGTGCCTGGTACCGAGACCTCGATTTCCTCCTGTTCCCAGAACTTGGTGAGGGAGTCCATCAGCTCGCGATCGACACTACAGTGTAAGACCGGGACCTCGACGCGTCTAGTTGCTCCTTCGGCGTTAGAAGAGCCAGCTCCTCCAGTGAGGATCCAACCGAAGCATGTCTCCTGAGCGACTGGAGTGTGAGGAGGTCCTTTCTTGACACCCTCTCGAATGAGGAGGTCGTAGGAATCGGCTCCTAGCAGAATGTCGACTGGATCGGAGTGATGGTAGGTCGGATCGGCGAGTGATAATCCCCCCAAGTGAGGCCAGGAACTGGGAGATGGTAATTCCCGAGGTTGGTACGTGGAGAGCTCGGCTAGAACGTAGGCAGGGATTTGAATGGAGTCTCCCTGCCCCTGATAGGACGTGAGTGTAAGCACCGTCCTTCCCCGTGTATATTGCGTCTTGCCCCGTCCGACTCCACGAAGAGGAACCCGCGCTTGACTTCTCCGGAGGCCGAGCCGCTGCGTCAGTGCTTCGGAGATTAGGGAGACCTCGCTTCCGGGATCTATGAGCACGCGAGCAAGACTGCGTTGTCCAAGAGGGCCTAGAACTGCAACACGGGCGGTGCCGAGAATCACGGAAGAGCTACTCACGTCCGTTGATACATGTTGTACGCAGGAACCAGCTGCACAGGTCTCCTTGGAGGAGGAGAAGGACCCTTCATGTATCATCGTGTGATGTTTTCCTCCGCATTTTTGGCACCTCCTGTCCGACTGGCAGTCGTTGACCTGATGCGAGCCTAGGCAGTTGAAACACAGGCTCAACGTCCGGATGGTGTCTCTCCGCTCGCTAGTGCTCTTGTCGCGGAATTGTGGGCAGCGCTGAATATAGTGCTGGTCCCTACACAGGCGGCAGGCCAATCCTGAGGGGCTGGTCTTGGACACCTGGTGAACCTTGAAACCCTTGGAAGAAGCTCGGTTGGTCGACGATCCTGATTTCTTTAGCCCTTCTGGCTGAGGCGACTCCAAGGCCTCACAAGCTTGTATCCGACCCGTCATGAAGCTCTTTAACTCCTCCAGATTAGGTACCGTTTTGGTAAGCTTTATTGAATCTTCCCAATCCCGACGTGACTGGCGATCCAACCGTTCGACAGTGAGCTCCACTACCCAATCACTCGCGTTGGTTACAGGTCTTTCCAGGTTGGCTAGGGCATCGACGGCATCGAAGGTCTCGTCGTAGAGTCGCTGCAAATCGACGGAGGACTCCTTGCGAACAGGAGCGAGATTTGCAAGAAGACGAATCTGTGCCTGGACGAGTAGCCTAAGATTCTCGAAACGATCTTCAAGTTTAGCCCAAGCGACCTGGAAATTCTCGGCTGTTGTTTTAACGTTTTTTAACAGCGAGGAGGCATTACCCTGCATACACGATTTGAGGTAGTGTAAGCGTTCTACCGGCGAAAGAGACGCGTCCTTGATTATCAAGGACGTAAACAAATCGCGAAAGGCAGGCCAATCCTTGTGTTGTCCGTCGAACGTGGGAAGCGCTATTTTGGGCAGCACGGCGCGCGACCTTGTGGCGACCGTCTCCGTAACCGTGGAATTTGAATTGCTCGGCCCCTGAACGTTTGCCTCGGCTTTGTACTCCTCGATCATGTCTCGAAGAGTTCCGGACTGTTCAATGAAGACCTGTTGTACATCTTCGTACTCGTCAGCCTTAATGTAGGAGCTTTCCCGAATTTTAGGGTCCGTCTCCGCAGCCGCTCTCACGGCCAAGTCTCCTTCCCGATAATCGGCCCACAATTGATTCAGGGTGATGAGGCTAGATTGTAGAGTCCCCATTGTGATGTTCGCCTTTCCCTTCTTTTTCATATTGACCACGATGCGAGAGATCCGTTGGCCGATGGTACGTTGGTTTCCGACAAGGTCAGTCATTGTTTAGGTAAAGAATTCAAACGGCGAGACGGTTGCAATGAACTAATTTCCTTGTAATTTCAGTGGAATGCAGCACTGAATCCGGCTCGAAGGACCAAATGTTTGGGAACGCGTGGGAAAATTAAGTCCAGAAGATTTTGCACAACCACTTTTATTCACTTGGATGGGTGAAAGTCAATTCGGATTAGTCACACAAACTATTTACAAGAATGGAATAAACAACGCTTGAAGGAGCGATTTTTACTTAATTTCCCTTTACCTACGCGTACCGCGAATTAAACTAAAACGTTATCCAGAACCGGTTTAACAACGCACAGTTTGAATATATTTTAGCGAGAGCGATTGAGTTAATTAGCGATCGATGGCTACGTTAACTGAACGAATGATCGAGAGATTCTCGTTCCGGGAACTAAGAGCGGTCTCTTAGCCGGTCGATAATCGATCAGTCGGCGGCGGCCAATAGCGTGGCGCGCCGCTGATCGAACATCGATAGTGTCGAGTCGCGCGCGGCAGCCAATAGTTGAAGGAGCGGTCGATAGTTCGTTGTTATCGATCGACAGAACCGGCCAATCCCAAACAATAATAAAATACAATATAACCGAAACATACTTTGAAAAGTATGGCAACATCTGCTTTCCTCATTGAATGTTAGGGAAGGCAAATAATTGCTTTTTAATTTATTCCATTCTATCGACCATACAATTCCGCTCAAGTGCAAAAATGAGGATATAGCCTCAAGTGTCCCCTTTACAGACCTGTTTTTAAAAAGATAAATACTTTAAAACTGTCAAAATTAAGATTATCTGAAGTGAACGCTGCATCGCGATATTCAGCCTCGGATGACCGCCGAAGCGTTCACCTGACATAACTTTGATGTCGCGATTTTTGAGTGTCACTATTTTTAAAAACAGATCTGTGAAGGAAGATGATCTTGTCCCTACAACAGGTTTTTTGTATTCCATTTGTAGACGGAAGCAGTTAGCGAAGCTTGCCATTGCGGATCATTGTACAGTAGAGAAAAATGCTGCTCCGGGTTCAAGTACAGTTGAAGAGGAAATGGTGTGCGACAGAAACGTTGAAGATTTTTTTAATGAAATGCAACAAGAAATCGAAGAAACGCATGCAGCGCCGGCAGCGAGTACACATGAAGAGGAAATGGTGTGCGACAGAAACGTTGAAGATTTTTTTAATGAAATGCAACAAGAAATCGAAGAAACGCATGCAGCGCCGGCAGCGAGTACACATGAAGAGGAAATGGTGTGCGACAGAAACGTTTAAGATGCGATGGAAGTACAAGAAGAAATGGAAATACCATGCGCCACGCAGGCAGAAAACGTGTTCGACCAAGAGGAGTACTTCGTCGTGGAAAGAGGAACGACGATCGAACCACAGGAAGAATCGTGCCTCACAGACGGGTTGAGCATAGTTCATATATGCGCTACGTCTTTCAACAAATAAAGGAGGCAAGCTACCATGGAAATAAGTACGGATGTACGTCCAAAAACATGGAAATAGAAAAGATGATGAGAGCGGGCTTGAAGTCGATAATGATTTTGAAATGCTCGATGTGTGGTTATACGGCCCATGTCCGTAGCGAACGTCACGACCCTAAAGCTATGGACATCAACCGAAGTAGGTAATATACGCGGGTTCTAGCACACCACTTATCATTGTGGGCAGATTCCTGCCTTACCGGCCTTTTACCTTATAGCGCGAGCATATTTTTGCGGGGTGAGGGGGATTAGCTTAGAACACAACCATATTTTGCGGGGGGCGGGGTGAGGGGGATTACCTTATAACGCGACCGTGTTTTGCGGGGGGGGGGGGGATATTTTAGTTTTTCCTGGTATTGGCAGTTCCAGGTATTGCGTATGTTTATAATAATATATCCTGTCGACGGCGCGATGTCGGCAGCTTATCATGTTTATAATAATATATCCTGTCGACGGCGGGATATCATTCTCACATCATTTTTTTAAATAAACATCCTTTGACCCAGATCACTGTTCTCACTGACCGGGGGGGGGAGGGGGGATTTTTAGTTTTCCTGGTATTGCATTGAAGACCAATTTCCTGGTATTGCGTCCAGTCCCCTGGTATTGCGTATGTTTATAATTTCGATGGCGGGCGTCGTGATATCAGATCACATCATTTTTAAATAAGCATCCTTTGGCTCTCTCCTTATCGTTTCTCTCCTCGCCTCGTTCGTAACAGCAACACGGCGGAGTCGCGATATCTGACGACATCTGTTTTGTCTTTTCATTATCGTTTCTTTGGTGGGAGGGGAGGAGGGTGGAAGGTATCAATGAATAAATAGGGCGCGGTGGACCGCGAACGCGGTCATACGGGTCGTGAACGTTTACCGCGTTAAAGTTATTCGAATTCAATGGCCGCTCCAACGTTGATAAATATAGCTTGGCCTCACGTTATAAATTCATACTTGAGCGATCATTTTTCCATCGAGCAGAAATCGATGGTGGAACGTTTAATGCGAAACGACTCAACGAGTCGCGTATGTTTCGCTTACACGAAAAGATTTAGCCAAGTTGTCGCGCAATGGCCTGCGATCGATTCGCCATCCGCGATATTGGACATAATTGAAACGGGTGAACATCGCATCGTTGGTTGCGAAGCGTAATTATATTTTTCTGGTATCGAGAGTTGTCCAAGTCTTGAGACACATCGGTTTCTCACGGTTAGCGCGGTCCAAAGTGCCCACCCGCAATCGCCCGGGGACGGTTCTGTTTACTCTCATTTTTGAGAACTTTTCCGGTGTCGAGTTGTTCAAGTCTCGAGACACATCGGATTTTCGACCAGTTCTCACGATTGGCACGATCCAAAGTGCTCATCGTCCGGGGACGGTTCTGTTCACTCTCAAGCGTCCCTATTCAGGGCGACCAGGTCATGCTATAAATCCTTCCAATCTTAAGTATCGCCTCGACATCGGTCGAGGATTTGTTTAAAATACGTTGACGCTACATGGATCCCACGATTAGCGTCGATTAATACGTATACATTCGTGAACGGAGATTTCAAGGAGCGTCTTGAGGGAGAGATTTCACCCCCATTTTTCCGGGGAGGGGATACATGCATATAAGGACAGGGTTCTGTCGACGCTGCATTCAATTTCGAAAATGTTCGTCGAAGTAACAACGAAGAAAGAGTTCGTGGTGGACGAGAGCATGCCTCTGTCCGAGGCGATGGAGAAATTGGTAAGTACAAAAGAAGTATTACATGCAATGTATTATATTATTTATTGTTATTGATAAATATTTTTACAAATATTTTATTTTTCAACAGACATTCAACTCTCCTGACGAGCGGGCGGCGTTCGTTCGAGGGTGGCGATACGCAATGCGGCGATATCACATAGCCGTAGAGGAGTGGGACGAGGAGTATGCGGCAGCGATTAAGACGCTGTTCGTTGATACCGTGAGTATAAATTGATAATTTTATATATTCATTAATATAAATATAATAATACTTAATAACATTTTTTTGTTTGTTTACAGGCCCAACAATGAAGACTATATATATAATCACTAGATTTTTAATTTTTCATAATTAATCATTTTTTTTAAATAAAAATCTTATATTCATTATTTTACGTTTTAGTTTTTTTCAAATTTCATTATCACGTTCGGGCGACGATTCTTTCGCGATTCCACAGGTATCCACACCGCGAGGGTTTGGCGGAATCGTATCCGGATCGACTCCAATCGGCACGTTACCGCAGTCCAGCCCGCGGACGTATCCGCAGGATCTTGACCAGGAGCGATGTTCCTCCATGGGGTCATCATCATTTACCCATCGACATCGACATAGACGTACACGGCACTCGAAGCATTCGACGCAGTCCTCGTCATCCAGATAGAAGAATCCAGCAGCGGCGAGTTTCTCCGGCTGAACGACGTGTGAGTAACGCCAATCGCGAAAACTTTGAAATCTGTCGCGTTCGAGACGGTAATCGGGTGGTGTTGCGTGATCGGCTGTTGTGACGGTTCCCTCGGATTTCGTGATCATTTTAATATTCTGTGTGTGAAAATAAAAACGTAAAAGGAGGTGTCGCGTTTATGATTTTGACGGGGAAAATTCAAAGACGCGTTTTTATAACTGATCCGTGTTTTTATAATCGTTGATCCATGCTAGAAATGTTTGCACTTCGCGCAGACAACAATGATACGGTTTAGTTTTGTCGTTTCTCGTGGGTTGCCAACAGTGAAGTCGACACAGTTCGTCGTCGGCAATTTCATACACGGGATCGTGAACCAGTACGTCGTATTTCGGACAGTTGAAATCTTCCAAATTTATCGAATTTATTCGCATTTTTCGAAGGATGTCTCTCTCGAAACATCCACCTTTGTAGGCTACGACTGGATTCGCGTAATCGCGCACAAAATTTTGTATAACTTCGAATACGTCGCGCTGTTGGTATTTTTCATAGCCGAAATCTTTAAATGGAATCCCGTGCACGAAATTGCTGACATACCAGGCAGACTTTCTGTCAGCGTCGGATAAACAATTAAAGTTTTTTCCCAAGCGAAATTCGGAAAGTTCGAACGAGCCGTCGCGATCGATTATGGCTAATTCTTTGCATATAAATTTTTTTCCCACAATGAATCCGTCCGCGTCAATGATGTGAGTAATTCGATCCATCTAAATAAATAAAGTTTTCACTAGATTTTTGCATCGTCTTTCTTAAAATTTTTTTATTATACTTACCGTTAAAGAAAAGGGGGAATGCGTGAAGTTGACCGGTCGGATGATAAGATCGCGATTGATACAGCGACTGCGATTGTTAACGTTTGCGGCGAACAATTTATACTTATACCCCCACCCTCATTTTATTGCGAGAGGGGGGGATAATATTATTACTGTAATTGTTTTAACTGTGTGTATATATATATATGTATGTATGTGTGTAAAAATTATTTCCAGCAGGTACTTTAAAAAATAAAATTATTTTAGAATATTTCTTTTCTATTTTATTATAAATTCCTTTTGTACAATTCCTATAACTTCCTATAATTTCCTAACTTCCAGATGGTATTTTAAAAATAAAAATTATTTGAAAATATTTCTTTTGTATTTTATTTTATTTTGTAAATTCCTTCCTTACAATTCCTTTCTTACAATTCCTATAGAATAAGAATGCGATTAAAGTAGAGAAATGATAAAGTATACAGGGTGTTTACCTACAGGTGGGAGAAAATTGAAGGGGTGGTTCTGGACGATAATATAAGACTAAAATAAAGAATAAAAAAATTGCGATTTCGATTTCGTTAATTAGATATTAGCAATTAAAAATTGGCCCAAAAAGCGGCAACATTTCGACACTGATGTACGTTGCGTACGTCACACAGGCGCGCGACACTCTCGTATCAAGTGACAAACGCATGCAAACCTTGGTTCTCATTTGGGGCCCCAGCGAGGTGAAAATGTTTAAAAAATCGTTGGACGACATTGAACCTACCTACTCGTTAAAATCCACAAGGGCATTTCTATTATCCGCCCTATGGAATTATCGAGTAGAAGGGGTCAATGCCCTTTCACTTTGAAATTCTTCTCACACAAATCCACAAATCGTTATCCTGCACTATAATTGTTCATAACACCATACATAATACACTGAAACAAACCACTTTAAAATGGTATCCATTGGGTCCATAAATGTTGAATAAAATCCTCACAAATGCAAGTATCCAGAAAAATGCACATACATACTGGAATCGTTCACAGCTAATTCACGTTTGATGCACGTGAATTTGACTTTCGCACACAAAAATAAAATATCTGAAATTACTGTGAAGTACACCCACTTAATTAATACCCTAATTCAATGTTTTAAGAAAATGTGTTTCTGCGAGGAGAATCGTTTGTACACGTTCACGTTCGTATGCACACTGATTCAAGACAGCTGTGAGGTCAATGCCAGATCGATAAAACAAATGAAGATCTACAGCAAATTCCCGCCCAAACATCACACGTTGCTATACCAATACATTCTCTATCCTGTTTTCATGAATTTCGTGACTCTTTCTCATTCTGTCTGTGACCGCCAAGTGTCTCATGTGTGTGATATTCATCACGTCAGCTGTCTCCTCGCAGAAACACATTTTCTGACCATTATCTTAAAACATTGAATTAGGGTATTAATTAAGTGGGTGTACTTCACAGTAATTTTACTGATATTTTATTTTTGTGTGCGACAGTCAAATTGACCTGCATCAAACGTGAATTAGCTGTGAACGATTCCAATATGTATGTGCAATTTTCTGGATACTTGCATTTGTGAAGATTTTATTCAACATTTATGGACCCAATGGATACCATTTTAAAGTGGTTTGTTTCAGTGTATTATGTATGGTGTTATGAACAATTATGGTGCAGGATAAGGATTTGTGGATTTGTGTGAGAAGAATTTCAAAGTGAAAGGGCATTGACCCCTTCTACTCGATAATTCCATAGGGCGGATAATAAAAATGCCCTTGTGGATTTTAACGAGTAGGTAGGTTCAATGTCGTCCAACGATTTTTTAAACATTTTCACCTCGCTGGGGCCCCAAATGAGAACCAAGGTTTGCATGCGTTTGTCACTTGATACGAGAGTGTCGTGCGCCTGTGTGACGTACGCAACGTACATCAGTGTCGAAATGTTGCCGCTTTTTGGGCCAATTTTTAATTGCTAATATCTAATTAACGAAATCGAAATCGCAATTTTTTTATTCTTTATTTTCGTCTTATATTATCGTCGAGAACCACCCCTTAAATTTTCTCCCACCTGTAGGTAAACACCCTGTATATATATTTTTATCGGTATAAGCGGTTTAAGTATTTTTTTTTCGAACAATGTATTTTTATCGGTATAAGCAGCTTAAGTAATTTTTCGAACAATATTCGTCAATGGACTGTACTCCACGATGCGGTCGTGTATCATTAAGCAGTAGGCTGTTGTCGATGGCGGGACGTCGGTTCGACATTCGAATTCGATTCGCACGTCGACCGTAGCATTTTTTAGCGCTTCGTTTTGTCGAGAACAATCGAGAACGATGAGCGGTCCGTATCGCAGGAAATCCGTGACGTTGAGTAGTGCTTCGCCGTTTCCATAGAATGATTCTTGGAATTTTGCATACATGTCGTAGAGCAACGCGTATTTACCTTTCTCGAAATCGATATTTAAATCATCGTACGGATAGGTTTCCGAGTTCAAGTAAAGTCGAATATTCGTCAATGCGCAATGATCGAATCGCGTAGCCGTTTTCGTCAAGTCATTCTTTCGATTGGTTTGCAAAGCGAATATCACGTATCGCGGTTTTTCCATTTGCTGAGACGTTTTTATCGCCCATGTATGCTTCGTAGTCGTCTGTAGTAGAGGATATTCGTACAGATCCCACGATCGAAAACTCATGCCGATCGGTTTATCGTTGTCTAAAATATGTAACATGGACAGCTTGTGTATTTCGTCCAATGCAACGTGTGGCATTCGCCATTGAATTTTGTACAGATCCAGAATAGGTTTCGCGTTCTCGGAAGGACTGTACAACGCGTTCACGTCGGTACGCGAGCGAATCAAAATTAATTCGTGTCGAGCATTTATCACAACGCGTTTGTAGTCTTCGCAGAAGCCTAATAAAACGCTCATAGGCACGCAAAAGTTGAAATGTATCGCAGCCGTGTTCGTTGCAGTCAGTCTCCGCCGATCATCGCTATACAGCCAGCCGGCGTTGGACAATGCATCGCTTCTCGTTCTGGACAGACTCGCGTAATTCTTGAGAGTTGTCGTCGCACCGGGATTTCTGGACCGATCGATTTCCACTCCGTTCAATTCGTAGCGTATTTCCTCGAACATAAACGCAACGGCGTTGCTCTCGAGAGTTGCCGTATCGATGCGTGATTCTCCTACTGCTCCAGCGGCTAATTGAAGTTGCCCCGGTAAACTAAGTTTTCCCTCAACGTATAGGAAGCTTTTACACGGGAGCGTGTACAGGTCTTGTTGTTGAATGGGTATCCTTATCTCATCGCTGTTTTCGAACGTCGTGTTGGCATACGGATTGTACGTGTGCAGTTCAATCTTCGTTATGCGATTGTCGAAGATCGGCGCTTCGGAGATGTTCAAAATATCGTCGGACATGATTTGTTTTCCTTTCACTTTTTAACAATAAATCCCAAAGATCGTAGATACTTGACGTTTTCAGCGGTTAATTTCTTACGAATCGATGACTTTACGTTTTTCTCAGCGGTTACTTTTTTGCGAATCAATGTGGTGCTGTTGCTGTTGTTGCTGTTGCTTTTGCTGCTGGTGTTGTTGTTGTTGTTGTTGTTATTGTTCAACGTATAGAATGCCGTATTGTTATGAATTAGCATTGCTTCGACGCGCATGCAGTCGCACCGTGATTTCTTCACCTCGAAAATCGATCAAACGTCCGGATTGATCAACTATGCGGATCGTTAAATCGTCAATTGCTCGTGCAACGATCGGAAGGTAAATGACTTGCGCGGGCGTTTCCGACAATTTATACCCTGGTGGTACCTGAGGCGCGAATTCGTGTATCGTGTGAACGAGTTTACCGTTGTCGTACGATCCGGTGGTTACGTTGCATTCCACTCGTACGATATTCACGCTGATGATGTTCACAGGTGCGTTCGACGTATGCCACGCGTTCGGCGGTAAAACGCGATTCATGGAAAATCCGAGGATCGATCCCACGTTGCAAGGCTTTGCAAAGTTTATTCGATACTTGCTTATAATTTCACTTTTCATGGTGTTGGTGTTCGCTCGTAAGATCAGAGGATATTCGATATCGGAGGTGATGGACGACTCGTCAACATTTTTTGGAGGATATCGCGCGCATATTTCGCGTCTCAGGTACGCGTTTATCGCCTCCAATTCGTACGAACCGTCGGGTATGACGATCTCCTCGTCTTTTTCGCCGAAATAGAATCGATTGTTTCCGATGTTGGCGCTGATGTTCGGTATCGTGTAATAAGTTTGCAAATCGAGCAACCCCAGCTCGTATTCGCCATTGCTCAGATCTATGGGTGGAAAGTGCTTGGACGACAGTACGCTGCTTCTTCCCGACAACGTGAACGTAAATGAATTTTTCGAATGCATCGTACAGAGTACAGAGAGAGAGAGAGAGAATTTATAACGTGGTTTCTCGGAGAAACTTCACACACAATTGTCCACACACGCTTTCGTCGTAGTTTTGAAAACGTTCGTGGTTATACAAGATGGTCGCGTTCGCACCGAAATAGCGAATCAACTCGATCGGCGGTCGAAGATTTCCAAAACTGTCAAAATATTTGACACGCGAGCCGTGTTTTATATAGGCGACCCAGTGCGTCCCCGGCCCACGACTATCATCTAGATTGACTATACCTCGCTCGTTTACCCACGCGCGCAGTGGCAAATCGTCACGCATAAAAACTCCGCGAAAGTATGGTAATCCTTTACAGATGCCAATCAATTCGACATCTGTCGTCGTGTTGTCTTTCTTCGTTGTTTTTTTTTTCTTCTTCATCTCCCCCCCTTTCAAACCTTTCCCATGCTTATACGGTGCGAGACGTAACCCGCGACCCTCCATGACTCGATTGTGTCGCTCCGCTTCTTGCAATTGTTTCTTCGCAGCTTTTGCATCGTTTATAACTTTGACTACTCCCGCGGCACCACCCGTCAATGCTCCTATGGCCGACAAAGCAGGCAACAACAACGGCAGAAAACCACCGCGTTTGGCGATCGGGAGAATTCGTTTTGCCGTTTTCTTTTTTCTCTTTTCACCTTTTTTCTTTATCAAACCCATGCCCAATTTCGTTTTAGCGTTCATGGCTGCCAACACTGCAGCCGCGGACACCTTCTCTCCCAACGCCGCGTCTCCGGACGTTAGTCGATGCAGCGCTCGATCCGCCAAAACGCGATCGGCCGCGTGACGATTTCCAAGATCCTTGCACCGCGAATACGCTATATCGTGCTCGCGACAGGCCGCATCCAACGGATTGATTCCCCGATCCCCACGAGCTAATCGCTTGGACAGTTTCGTACCGGGGCCGCAGAATTGATAGCCGGGTATATGCAATTCGAACGGTAACGCGTTTATAGCTCTGTTTAATAACCCCTTACCCGTATGCGGGCCGAAACTTTGTCGCGAACGATGATTCGCGCGCATAAGCTATTCTTTTTTCCGCTCTCTCTCTCTCTTTTTGAAGAAAACACGAATTCTATTTTCTCTCTCGGAGGGGTGGGGGATGACTGATAGCGACAGCGTTCGAGCTCTCGTATAAATACTGCCCACCCACCCTGCTCATCGAATCAATCAGATCATGCGTTTCGTAAGACAATCTTTGGATATTCGCGTTCCAATGTGTCGCGCGTTCGACGATTGCGACGAGACGATGCGAAAACATGGATCACTGTTACCACGCACCGTACGATGCGTCATAAGCGGCCCGTCAGGATGCGGTAAAACGAACGTTATGATTAGCATGTTGGAAAGCGTGAACGGACTACGATTCGCAAACGTTTACGTGTACTCGAAATCGTTGAACCAGCCAAAATATCAATACTTGAACAAACTGTTCTCATCCGTGGGGGAGGATGTAGGCTACTTCGCGTTCGCGGACAACGCCAACGTAATTCCCCCCGCAGATGCACGACCCGATTCGATATTCATCTTCGACGACGTGGCGTGCGACGAGCAGGATATCATGAGAGAGTATTTCGCGATGGGTAGACATTCGCACGTCGATTGCTTCTACCTGGGTCAGTCGTACGCGAGAATACCTAAACATTTAATTCGCGACAATGCCAATATGTTGATTCTGTTCAAACAGGATACCATGAACTTGTGTCACATTCATCAGGATCATGTAAATACTGATATGTCGTTCGAGACGTTTAGCGCGTTATGCGCGAATTGTTGGCGAAAGAAGTATGGATTTCTCGTAATCGATAAAGACAGCCCTGCGAATCACGGTCGTTACAGACGTGGATTTAATGAGTTTGTCGTACTGTAACGGGTACAGTTGTTCGGTGAGGGTTGTCGGTGCTGTATCGCGGTTGTAAATCTCTCTCTCTTGCGCTTCCAATCACAGATGTCGTCCCAAAAGGAAAAGAAGGAGAAGCTGCGAGCTTCGATCGCGAACGAAATAGCGAAGACCAGCGATACCATACGGAAAAAGTATTTGGCGTTGAAAGTTGGGAAAATGGCGACCGAGGAGAATTTGCAAGTGAATTTACGGCCGATCGTCGAACCGTTGAAACAGATAGTTCAAAATACGGCTACTGTTGACCCGAACGACAACGCGGATATCGAGGAAACGCCACCGTCGTCCCCCACCCCGCGAAGAAAAAGAAGATACCCGGATATTGGAGGAACACCACCATCCTCTACGAAGAAAAGGATGGTTGAGATCAACGAGCCTGCGACGGCGGTACCGCGACAGGATATCTTCGAGTCATCGAGCCCGGCATCTTTGGAAATTTCGATGCGCGATATTTTTGAAAATCCTGAAAGTCATCGAGAGGAAAATCAACATCTATCCGAGAATTTAGGACCGTTGGCGCGCGAGTATTTAAAAAATTTTTTCACCGGACCATCGATAAAATTTGACAACGTGTACGGAGTATATCCCCAAGACGATAAGCTGATGCTGGGAAATTCCACGTTCGACGTGGGCAACAACGATGACGTCATCGTTGACGGGGTACGGTACGCGGGGACTCGCGGTCTTTACGAATTGATATTCAATAAACTGCCTGATGAGCGGCTGTACACCGAGGACGATAAGAACGCGTACAAAAAAATTCTCACTCTTACGAATGCGCATCGACGCGGGAATCAGCTAAAGGGAAACAGAGGTTACAAGTATAGGAAAATTATAGGACCGTTATTTTCGTCGCGAGGTGGACGAGGGATTAATCTTCCAACTTTTATGCGCGTGACCGACCACCCAATCGATTACGTGCATTGGGACGATCCGAACGAACTCGTCGACCGTCTGAAATTGTTAACCGCTTCGAAGTACGCCGGCCATTCCAACCATGACAATGAAATAATGTCGATAATCGAGGAACTTCGCGAAGCCGGTATAATTATAAATTAAAGCGCGCGCGCGTTCGTCGAGTCAGTGACGAATGAAATGTCGATCGATGAAATTGTTACGGTTCATGAAAATGCGTATTCGTCTTAATTGTTTGTGACGAGCCGTCAACTCGTCACGAGTCATATGAGCAGGAGCGCCCGCGAAGCACTCCTACTTATAGACATTCGCGAAGCTATCCGCGCGCCAATCAGCGACGCGGATCTCCACGCACCAACGAGCGAGCGCCGTCCCCCGCGACCGGCACCTGTCACGTGAGCCAATTCGAGGCATATATAAGGAGCACCGAATCACGCAACCGGCGGAGTTCGCCGGGAGACGCTGAGGCGACACGACCGAGCTCTGCCAGTCCTTCTCAGGATAAACAGCGCAGCTGGGCAACCCGATCCGCCAGAGACGCAGCTGGCTATCACCGTCTCCGCCGGGCGACTCCCCCCTCCCTTCCTCCAGCGCAAGGGGCCAACCGTGCCGTTGTACGTGGTGACTCGTGTCCGTCGCTACGGGGTGGTGAGGCGCGCATCCTTCGGGAACTTCCGAAGAGCGTGTTCCCGCAACGCATCTCTCCGGTCCTCCGGTAAGAGCGTTGCGGCACTCCCCGTCTCTCCGGCCGTACACCGCGTGCTGGGCGGCCTCCGGCGACCACCGACCGTTGTCTCCAGTTCGAGTCGATCCCGTGGGCTCGACGCCGTGCCGGTGATACACGTATCCCTCGGGCACTCCCGAGGAGCGTGCAATCGTAACGTGTCTCTCCGGTCCGCCGGTAGGAACGTTGCGGCACCTGCGCGGGGTGATCCGCGCGCCCGATTCGACTCCCGAGAAGATCCTCTCCGCTTCGAGCCGATCCCGCGGACTCGAGGCCGCGCTCGTGATACACGCGTCCCTCGGGCTCTTCCGAGGAGCGTGCGCCCGCAACGTATCCCTCCGGTCCAGCGGTAGGAGCGTTGCGGCACCTGCGCGGAGTACAGGACGCGGGCCCGGTTCGCCGTTTTCCCTAATCCCGGAGCCCCCGCTGAGGGGCCGGTCCGCGATCGCGCAAACCGTAGCTGAAACACGCGTCCCCGCGTACCGCACCGACCGACCGACCGCTACCCCGACCGCGTACCGCTCCGCGAACCGTTCGCGATAACACGCGTATTATGTATTTTCTTTTGTTGTTATAGGCCGTACCGCCGACTAGGCAGCCGCCGTCGGCCGACGCACCAGGGCCCTCCGCCCCCGCGGTTTAGGTTACGCCCGGGCTTCGCCCGCCACGTTACGCCCTCGGAAAGAGGCACTTCATTTTGTTTTAGTTATTTGTTTATTGCGTCCGAGGCGCGAAATTATGTGTATGTCTAATATCGAATAAAACTTCGTTTGTTTATATCCTCCGATTTCGCCTCATTTATTTCCGCGGACCCTTAGTCACTCTTGAGCTGAAGGCACGCGAAATCGGAACGTTACATGGCGAAACGAAATGTTGCGAAACGAATCAAACGATATCCTCGGGAGGAGACGACGACGACGACGACAACGACGAAAGCTGGAACTTGAAATTTCAAAGTCTAAGGACAAAACTGGATGAGATATTTCAACGAATACTGTGCATCGAAGAGCAGGTAAAACGGTTGTCCAAACGATACGAGTTGTTGATAACTGAAGAAGAAGACTAACTCGAGCGAAAAAATGTCTATCAACAAATTTGGTATGGTGCTTCGCGAAGCGAACAAACACGAATCGAATGTTTCTCCGATTTTCTATCCCGGCGTTTTTAAAAGTTATATGCGCGATAACGCCATATGTTTGAGCGACGATGCCACATTGTACGATGCGAAAGGTATGAGGATCGTACGCGTGGCGAATCCCCAGGCAAACGATCACGCTGCAACCAAACTATACGTGGACACGCTTAACGCGAAGCTCGAAACCGAGATCGTGAAAAAACTGATCAAAGAACTGGAAACCGCTAAAGAAACGATAAAGTCTGAAATACTGGCTACGATACAAGATGTTCGATACGATGCAAACGAAAATATGAAATCAACCGATTCACGCATCGACGAGGCGTTGAAGGAGAAGGTATATGAAGTAATAAGAATTTAATCGTGTAAAAGAAACGCGTCGACCGATATTGAGAGAGAGAGAGATCCATGGATAGATGTACAACAGCCATACCGCATACCATACAACAGCCGTACCGTACAACAGCTGTAGCTGTAGCTGTAGCTGTAGCTGTAGCTGTAGCTGTAGCTGTACCTGTACCTGTACCTGTACTGTGTGTCGTCACGAAAAGTATATATGGGAAACTCGAGAAAGTATACGCGCAGATACGTCGCGTCGAGTACAGACAGCAAGAGACGTCGCTTTCAACGGCCGAATCAGTCATCAACTATTGGAGACGCGATTAAAAAGCGAATAATCGGATAAGATTACGGCAATTACTCGACGATGAGTAAAAAGAACGTTGTGGAAGAGCTGCACGCTCAGGCGAGACGTTTTTACCCGCGTAGACGCGTAGTCGTGCGAGGATTCGATGATCTTTGGCAAGCCGATATAGTCGACGTTCAAAAATACGCGCGAAAAAATCGTGGGTATCGATATATTCTCACGATAATCGATGTATTTAGCAAATACGCATGGGCGGTTCCTTTGAAGAGTAAAAATGCGCGCGACGTGTGCAATGCTTTCGCGTCGGCGTTGGAGAAGGATGGTAGAGCCCCGAACAACTTGCAGACCGACATGGGAAAAGAATTCTACAATGAAACGTTTCAAGACTATCTGAAGAGTCGCAACATCAACCTCTATTCCACGTTTAGCCCTATGAAAGCGTCCGTAGTGGAACGTTTCAATCGCACGCTGAAGAACAGCATGTGGAAATTTTTCTCGTTGAGCGGAAAATATCATTGGATCGATGAGCTCCCCACGTTGACCGAGAACTACAATAATCGAAAACATCGTACCATTCGTATGCGACCCGTTGACGTGAACCGTAAAAATGCCGGCCACCTTCTGTCCACCGTGTACCGCAAGGTGAAGATCGCTGGCCCCGCCAAATTTAAGCTCAATGATCGCGTGCGCGTTAGCAAGTTCAAAACCCTATTTGACAAAGGATACACGCCGAACTGGTCAACCGAAATATTCAAGATTATCGCGGTGAAACGAACGAATCCTGTCACAAACCTCTTGGCCGACGCGAAGGACAAACCCATCGCCGGAGGATTTTACGAACACGGGATACGCGCGACAAAATATCCTGACATATACTTAGTTGAAAAAATATTACGCAGGAAAGGAAGTAACGTGTACGTAAAATGGTTGGGGATGGACGCGTCGCATAATTCATGGATACCTGAAACGAATATACTTTAATCGTATTTTTCTACTATCTTTATATGTAAGAGTTATGTTAATTAATTTTTTCTCTACTTTTAATTGTATTCTTTTATTCTATAGGAATTGTGAAAAATGTAATTTGCAATAAAATTTAAATAAACTTCTTACAGTCTAGTAATGTGTGTCGGCTAACTTTCCACCCTCGCCACAAGATGGACTGATAGCGACGTTGTCCCTATCCTTTCTCGCTAGTACACGATCCGTCAACGATTTGTATATATACAGCCTCAACCACCTACTTCAGCAGAACTAAACTCCCCACCATGACTCAGTAACATGCGGATACTTGGACCCCGATTGAATAATTAAACCGAGTCTGAAGAATCTCGTCTCATTCAAAAACAGCATCACACTTATCTTCTCGTCCAAGTCCTGCTATGCAGCTTTGTCTGGTTACGGTTTAAGAATTACGCCTGGGTGATATTGATACTGTACGCGTGCCGCACAGCCTTGTCCTTCCCGTCCCTCAGGCAGCAGCAGCAGCAGCAGACACTCCAAGTCGGCATAGATTACGAACGGTGCCTGGTCTTTGTTTGCGTAATTCTTAAACCGTAACCAGACAAAGCAGCATAGCAGGACTTGGACGAGAAGATAAGTGTGATGCTGTTCTTGAATGAGACGAGATTAATCAAACCCGGATTGATTATTAAAACCGAGTCTGAAGAATCCGCATGTTACTGAGTCAGGGTGGGGAGTTTAGTTTTGCCGAAGGATATAATAAACAGACAAAAGAGATATTCTCAAATAATTTTATTTTTAAAAATAATGTATATACATTATAAACATACAAAAGAGATATTCTCAAATAATTTTATTTTAAAATAATGTACCGTTACAAAATAAATTCTCCAATAATTTTTACACACACACACACATTAATTTTTTAACCTATCTATTACACGCGAACGCCGCGATGATGTCGGCGCACGAAGCCGCCAGTTCGCAATCGATCAACGAACTTTGATCGAAAGATTCGCTGTCGACGATCGCTTTCGCGATGTTCTTCGCGTCGCTATCCTTCACCGTATCGACGAAATTCATGAATTTAGCGGTCACCGCGGGAACATTGTCGATCAGCCACGAATACATGTTGTGCACGCAGTAGTCTAGATTGTACAAATTATACATAGTTTTTTCCGTGATGTACAGAGCCACGAACTGATCCGACAATTTGACTAGAGTCATATCGTTACGATTAACTATTTGCAACGTTAAATCATCGCCCATTTTTCGGCACTGTTTCTGCGTAGACGATGACAGTAAATCGGAAATATACTCCTTCGTGCATAACAGCTCTGTCCATGCATCCAGGAAAAATGTGATCTCGTTACCGCGGTTATCTCCTATAGCCAATTCCACGCAAATGTCATCGCCAACGCGCACACCAATCTCAAGATATTTAAAGTAATTCCCGGCTATGGAATATCTTCGGCTCAAGACCCTTGCGCTGCGCAAACTCCTCGGCGATTGCATCATCGATGATGTGGATTGCTGTTGAGAAAAACCCCTGCAACAGATTACAAAAATTAGACGTTTTTCTAAATTTCTTTTCTTCACAATTTTTTCATCTCTCTCTCTCTCTCTCTACTTACATATTATTTAGCCTTCTCTTTTTGCACGGCTCCTCGACGTTTGAACGCTCGGACGGATAGCGGTTGTACTGCATCTTGCGACGTTTTAGCGGTCGATCTGAAGCTTGACGCTCGGAATACGTCGTTTTATAGCATGTTCCCCTACCACTTCTTTTACAGATAAGATCAACAATCCCCTCCCCGACAGTTACAGACTTGCAATAATCTCCCTACCACTTCCTTTTCTTTTACGAGGATAAACAAATGGGGTGACTCAGTTTTTCTTAATCGATGTTGTAATGTCCCCAAGGAAGAGTATCCATCAAATTATTGCAAATATGCCGCTTGTCGTCATGCGGACTCAACGCTAATTTCTTTTCAGACATCGAGTATACCTGATGCCGTACGGACACTATGCGATTACCGGTAACGCTCTTTTCCGTGTGATTACGAAGACATTCGACATAGTCTTCGAAACTTATATCCCGAGCGGTAACGTTTGTCCTGATACCTTTGATCTTTTTAGTATCCCGGTCACCGTGCACGCGAATCGCGTACATTTTCGAACGAAGCCCCACGAACTCAGTCATAATTTTACCGCCGTTCTCATCCTTCATTAACCCGAGCTGTTTATTGTTCGCGATCGGGACGCCGTAAACGTTGTTCGCGGCATAGTTACTGGTATCGTATCGATGGATATCGCGTTTCAACAGCGCCTCGTACGCGTCATCGCAAGCGATCTGGTATATCAGACTGTCCGTGTCAGTGTACAATATCTTACAATTTTGCTGGAATTTTGGCTGCATGTACTCGTAATGGAAGTTGTACAAATGAAATTTCGAAATATCTAATATGGACATGCCCACGTAGATTGGTTTGAAAAATTTAACGAGCTTCTTTTTCAGCTGAACCGCGACAAAGTCCTCGGAAAACACCGCACAGCTGTGAAAATTCGGTCTAGCTATCAATCGTTCGACGCCGTGTCTACCGCTCCATCGAGAAAGTAATTTCACGATCGTATGATTTCGTACGTTCTCCATAGTTTTTCCAAACACGGCATTGTTCATTAATTTGAATAAATTCTTGGAAAAATCATTGGTGGCGTTGGCGCGTAATTTTGTGTTCAAATCGATATAGCTGTACAGCCATCGCGACTACCTAAACTCTAAAATTCTATGTATTTTCCGCAATTTCAAATTATGCTTCAAACTTTGTTGGAGGTATCGGTAATGTATAACGTATCGTTCCTTATCGCGAAGCGTTGCCATCAACTTTTTCTGCTTACTCGAGTCGGTCGCCGTGTCGTGACTTGGACAAAACGGAAGATCCGCGTGAGCATCATGAATTTCGCGCGGATACTCTAAATCCACCTCCAAAATGTATCCTACTGGACTATCGGCCGGAACGGATTCAACGTCGAAATTATCCGCGTCCACCCATCGAAAGTCTCTGTGCGGCAGAGGTTGCGACATTGCCCAACCGTACAGATTATTAACGTCGAAATACATTAAATAGGTGGACGGTTTGGTCGAGTCGTGCGTGGACATATATTTGTTGTTGGCGTGCGCATATCTGTGAGAACACTGGCTCAATCCGCCGCGTATTCCCCGCTCCACGAACAAAAGCATGTCAACGTCTGTCAACAACTCCAATTCGATCTTTGTCATTTTCAACATCACGTCCCACGCGAAACCGGGGAGCGTGTAATAATGCGCCGGATCGAGCTTGTAATTCTCGAGACAGTCGTCGCGAAAATTTTCAAAAACATCCGCCAACAACAAAACATCCAATTTTAAGTACAAATCGCTGTACTGTCCAAGCGTTTGTACAGCGAAACGCGACCAAACCGTATTCGCGTGAATGTAATCGACGTCGGATATCTCGCTGCCGTACAACCGATTGTAAAATGCCTCGCGCGGCGGCAAACACGTGTCGTTTAATTTGTCGTACGACGTTAGATAGTCGTACGGAAAGACGCCTTTTCTGGTCAACAGTTTGAAATCGTCGCGGGAAAGATGCGCAAATTCACCTCGTACGATGCGTAATTTACTTTCGTCCAAGTATGACGACAGTTTGTCCAGACTCGAGTTCAAGAACTTGAACGAATCGATGAAACGGGATTTCAAAAACTTTGCATGCTTTAACTCTTTACCCGGCTGTGTCTCGATATTTACGTTTTTCGTGAAAGAGATATACTTCTCTTTCGTCAATGGCAACACGTCTATCCGCCCCTCGAACGAGTTTGCTAATTCCTTGATGATGAAATGCGCGTCGTAGCCTGATAGATTATGGAAAACCACCGGTATCACGTACGAAGATTGATAGCTTAAATTGCATCCGTTATGAGCCGGACCACGATACGCGCCCGTGAGATGACAATGATCGTGGACCCTCGTCGCGTCGGAAGTGTCGAACGGTTTCTCGCAGACGTGGCAATGCGTGGCCGTACGAAAATTTAACTTTTCCGATTCGGTTAGCGGATTCATCGGTACCGTTTTGTCGAATATCGGCTGTAATTTACGACTGAGTTCGTACAACCTGTTCGCGAACCACGCGGCGGATCCCTCTTTATCGCGGTAAACCTGATACTCGCACAACGATTCGTCGTATCGGCAATGCATATAGTATCCTATGCTAAACGCGTGGTGACGTTGATACTGTACGCGTGCCGCGCGGTCTTGCCCTTCCCGTCCCTCGGGCAGCAGCAGGCACTCCAAGTCGGCATAGATTACGAACGGCGCCTGCTCTTTGTTTGTATAATTTTTGAATCGCAACCACTTGTCTTCTTCCGATATTGGAAGCATCAAAGCGCAATCGTTCATCCGTTCGCAGTCGACCGTATGAACGTCTAATCTCTCCGGCGTGGGAAAATATTGCAAGCACCTGTGGGAAGGGAAAAATCATGTCTTTTCCTTCAAACAATTTAAAAAAATAAATGTAACTTACCGATCGCAAATATACATACTTCTGATTTTTCTGCTTGCTAAGCTGCGACGAAACCAATCTTGACAAATTTCGTATGCACGCGAAATGGCCATGCGTCTTTGCAGCATTCTGTAGAAACAGCAGGTTGGCGTGTCTTCCCTCCCGTTTCTTCTCGGTCAAATGAAGCGTTACGCATTTCTTGCGCTTCCATTCGAACACGTTCACGGAAACGTCGTTCTCTCGTTCAAATTTCGGGATGTCTTTGAACGACATAG
Source organism: Lasioglossum villosulum (assembly GCA_963971365.1). Lineage (NCBI taxonomy): Eukaryota > Metazoa > Arthropoda > Insecta > Hymenoptera > Halictidae > Lasioglossum > Lasioglossum villosulum. The sequence continues at coordinate 11,004,468 of OZ020502.1, read as the reverse complement.
GCAGTTGAAAACCTTCGGTTTTCGGAAGCACGTCTTTGTAGTGCGGATACGCCGACACGCGCGATGGATTTCTCTCGACCGGATAGAGACTTGCCACGATCGCCCAAAAAAAAAACATGCGTCGTCGTTGCTCTTCACGTTCACGACCGCTTTCTTCAACTGTATCGCTCGAGGTATGCTGCATGCGGCGGTGCAACCGGCTTGCAACGGTTGATATTTGCTAAAGTTCACGATCAAATGAAGTATCTTCGACAGCGCCCACCCGCTGCCTCGCTCTTGAAATTCCTCCATCGATGTCAAAATCGTCGGCACAACGTCTTTCTGGTACCACTGTCGTAGATTGCTCGTACGAAACAACGCAACGTTTCGCGTGCCGAAACTTTTCACGGAAACCTCGTTGGCGCGCTGCATGAATTCCGCCTCCAACGTAACGTTGACTTTCAACGACGAATGCGCGTTTAAAAATTCCGTAACGCGTCCCGTAACTATTCGTTTCGCGTGTTGCAGAAATTGTTTCGGGTCGATGTGTTCGACGTTGATAACGATACCGCTCGATATGCGAGTTTTAAACGCCGACTCGATATCTTCCCAACGAAGCGTCGACGCTCTCGCACTCCTGCGATCGTATAAACCTCCACCGTCGCGCGACGAGGAAACACGATGATTCAACGAAACGTTCAAAGTCTTCATACGGCACATAGTCGATGTTAAACTAAATTTCTCGCCCACCGACAATTGATCCTTTGCACTGGATAGATAATTTATGCAACACTGCAGAGACTCGATGTACGACCGATGCCATTCGCGATACTCGTCCATGGTTTTCGCCAGCACCGACATGCGCGTCAAACACTTCAACATGTTTTTGCACGTTTCAATCATCTTGATATCGCACGGTTGTTAACACACGGTGAATTCGAATAACTTTAACGCGGTAAACGTTCACGACCCGTATGACCGCGTTCGCGGTCCACTGCGCCTTATTTACTCCCCTCCCACCAAAGAAACGATAATGAAAAGACAAAACAGATGTCGTCAGATATCGCGACTCCGCCGTGTTGCTGTTACGAACGAGACGAGGAGAGAAACGATAAGGAGAGCAATAACAGAGATCGGAGCCAAAGGATGTTTATTTAAAAATGATGTGATCTGATATCACGACGCCCGCCATCGAAATTATAAACATACCAGGGGACTGGACGCAATACCAGGAAATTGGTCTTCAATGCAATACCAGGAAAACTAAAAATCCCCCCTCCCCCCCGGTCAGTGAGAACAGTGATCTGGGTCAAAGGATGTTTATTTAAAAAAATGATGTGAGAATGATATCCCGCCGTCGGCAGGATGTTTATATTATTATAAACATTTAAAAAATGATAAGCTGGGTGATCCGATATCGCGCCGTCGACAGGATATATTATTATAAACATACGCAATACCTGGAACTGCCAATACCAGGAAAACTAAAAATCCCCCCCCTCCCCCCGGAAAACACGGACGCGTTATAAGGTAATCCCCCTCACCCCGCCCCCCCGCAAAATATGGTTGTGTTCTAAGCTAATCCCCCTCACCCCGCAAAAATATGCTCGCGCTATAAGGTAAAATGCCGGTAAGGCAGGAATCTGCCCACAATGATAAGTGGTGTGCTAGAACCCGCGTATATTACCTACTAACCGAAGTGCAATCGCCGGAACAATAACCACCGGAGGCGGATACGCACAATTGGAAGAATTTTTGGCAGCCATGAACGTTCCCGTGATGTCCAAGGAAACGTATCAGAAATATCATGATGACGTTGGCGAGAAATTAAACGCTGCTGCAGAAAAGGAAATGATAGCAGCGACCGAAGAGGAAAAGAAGCTAGCCATTGCAAGGAACGACGTAATAAACGGAATTCCTTACATTCCTGTCGTGGCTGACGGAAGCTGGATGAAGAGGTCGTACCGCACAGGAAAATATGACTCGTTATCTGGTGTCGGCGTAATAGTGGGTGTGCACACGAAGAAAGTTTTATCCATTCAAGTAAAAAATAAAGAGTGCACCATTTGTCGTGACGCGACGAAGAAAAGTAAAGAACCAAAGAAACATAAATGTTATAAGAATTGGAAGAAATCCGATGCGTCCACCAAAATGGAGAGCGAGGCTATCGCTGAAGGCTTCATGACAAGCATTGAAAAAAGGGGGTTGATGTATTCGACGATTACTGCTGACGGCGATAGCAGCGTGTTTTAGATTCTCGGTCGTTTCCGAAAACGGGACGGTACCGGGACTCTAAGATAAAACGAAATTGATAGAATGAAAGAAACTGAGTGAGTCGTTCTGACGGGTCGACGAACCGTTACACAATCGATACGGAAAGGAGATCTATATGTAAACGTTGTCGGATTGTCAATATCGAACTGAGCGATCAGCTGGGCGCGTCGATCCACCGTGTCCGCTCCCCCCTGTCGCGCCCGCGAGGCTCGAGCTGCTCGATCCACCCGAGGAGCTCGCGGGGAACGAGGGACGGTGCGGGGACGACGGCGCGCCAAACCGATCGCCAGATCTGCGTCAATTTATTAAATGTTTGTCAACTATGTGATACAATATATCATGAACTATATATGTACAGTGTACAGATTTTACGGGCTAAATAAAATTGGTTGGAATCTTCAACATGCCGCCCGCCTCGGCGTGAGAAATCACGCCGAAATGTTTGTTGGCGCTAGCGGTGTTGTCGTCGCTCAGGAATGCGGCGTGACGTCAGAGAGAGGGGGGCCGGAATCGTCGGTTGTATACGCTGAAACCGCGTGTCAATTAGTTTGACTACGCCGCCCGCCGTGACAACATCGGACCGCTTTCGATGTCGGTTTTACGTCGGGGATCCATTTGCGTCGGGATCGTCCGACACGGGCAGCACCACCACCTTGGCGACGGCTCTCCGGAATGTGCGGGCCCCAGAACGAAGAATCACCACGCGGACGAGACCGTCGTCTCCGGTGATCGTGTTCTCTACACGCGCTAACGGCCAGCGTGTCGGCGGACAGAGGTCGTCTTTCACCAAGACGATCGTTCCGACGGGTAGATTTTCCGCTCGACGTTGCCATTTCGTGCGTTGTTGAAGCACGTTGAGGTACTCTGAGCTCCACCTGCGCCAAAAGTGGTCGTTCATATTATTAATGAGTCGCCAACGTGTCGTGAGTGAGTACGTGGAGTCATCGGATGGTGGCTCGGGAGGGGAGTGCAAAGGTCCCCCCACAAGAAAGTGACCCGGGGTGAGAGGAGAGTCATCTTGAGTGTCATCGGACAGTGTGGTTAGTGGCCTGGAATTTAGACACGCTTCGATTCGACTCAGCAGGGTGGCCATTTCCTCATAGGTGAGTGTTGCCTCGCCTATAACCCTTTTCAGGTGTGTTTTCATACTCTTCACCGCTGCTTCCCACAGGCCTCCCATGTGCGGCGAGTACGGTGGTATAAACGTCCACTCGGTTCCGGCATTGGCCAGTTCCTCGGCAATTGAGGTGTAGAACTGCGAGGCTGCGTTGAACATCCGTTTCAAGATCGGGTCGGCTCCCGTGAAGGTCGTACCATTGTCGCTGTACAGATGCTCACAGTGACCGCGTCTCGCCGTAAACCTGTGGAATGCAGAGATGAAGGTAAGTGAGGAGAGGTCGCTGACCGCGTCCAGATGCACGGCCTTGGTGGCAAGACACACAAAGATGACAATATAGCCCTTATAACTCTTGTGTCCCCTTCCCTTAGCTGTTCGGAGTGAGACCGGGCCGGCGTAGTCGACCCCAGTGTGCGAGAAGGGTTTCGACGGTTGCACTCGGGCCGCTGGGAGGCTCCCCATTTGCTGGTGACCGGTGGCCGCTCGCAGTCTCGTGCACGTGACGCATTCGCTTAGGATCCGCTTCACTCGCGGTCGTCGGCGTGGGATCCAGAAGATTCGTTGGACCCAGCTCATCGTGGCATTGACCCCACCGTGTAGCGTCTTCAGGTGGGCGTCTCGGATCACCAGAGTGGCCAGGTGCGAGCTCCGGTCCAAGATGAGTGGGTGGCGGCGTGTCTCCGACAGTTCGGAGTGTTGCAAGCGGCCGCCCACCCTGAGGAGTCCCGCGTCGTCAACGAACGGCGCCAGTGCCTTGAGGGAAGAGGACGAGGGAACGGCCCGACCTCGTTGAAGAGCGTCGAGTTCGGCTTGAAACGACCGCTGTTGGTCGGATCGCACCGCTGCCTGGAGCGCTTCTCGCAGTTCGGACGTCGTCAGGGGGCCTGTGACTCGAGCATGTGGGGCCCGGGAGTTTGTAGCGAAGCGGCGAGCGTAGGCGGTGGTCCGGATCAGCCGAGTCAATGACGAGAAGCGCTCCGCGTACGCTTCCGCTTCCGGTGCTTGGACCACGGCCACTGAAACTTGGCGCTCTTCTGGCTGTCGTCCTGGTTCGGAACTCTCTTCGGTGTTCGGCCAGTCGGACTGCGACCCTTGGAGCCAGGAGGGACCGTTCCACCAGAGAGAGGCCTCTCGAAGCTCGCCGGCTGATATGCCTCTCGTCGCCAGGTCCGCTGGGTTGTCCAACGTGCCGACGTGCCTCCACGATGCTCCAGGTAGAAGGGTCTGCAGTTCGGTTACCCTGTGCGCGACAAACGTCTTCCACCTCGAGGGATGCGATCGGATCCAGGCGAGTGCGACCGTTGAGTCTGACCAGCAGTGCACTGTCGCCCCTTGGAGGTCCAGCGCGGCGATCAACGATGCCAGGAGGCGGGCGAGGAGTACCGCTCCGCACAGCTCCAGTCGTGGGATGCTCTGCGTCTGGATTGGGCTGACCTTGGACTTTCCTAGCAGGAGCGATGTTGTTGTTCCAGACGTTCGACGTACTGAAACGTACACGGCGGCGGCGTAGGCGCGCTCTGAAGCGTCGCAAAAGCCGTGTAGTTCCACCTCACAGTCGTTCGGGGAATACTGGGTCCATCTTGGGATTGCGATGTCTCCCAGCTGGTGAAGCTCTTCCCTGAAGTCGGACCAGCGTTGGAGAATGGATGGTGCGATGGCTTCGTCCCAGGATACTCCTGCCAGCCAGAGGTCCTGCATCAGAATTTTTGCCCGGATTAATACTGGAGCCAGCCACCCCAACGGGTCGAAGAGCTGGGCGATCTCGGATAGGATGGTCCTCTTCGTCCAAGTCGGCCCGATGCGTGTGGTTGACGGTTGGAATCCCCGGACGGATAGCGAGTCGCGTTGCGTCTCCCACTGGAGCCCCAGCGCTCCGCGGACCTCTTCATCCTGGAAGGTCCTCTGCGTTGAGTTTGCTGACTGAAGCTCGGGCGTCGAACTGGCCCATTTGTCCAGCGGAAACCCTGCCGACTGCAGGATGTCGGTCAGTTGTCGACGGACTTCCCACGCTTGCTCCAGGTTGTCTGCGCCCGCCAGGATGTCGTCGACATAAGAGTGGCGTCGTAGGGCTCTGGCGCCCAACGGGAACCTGCGCTCCTCATCCGACGCAAGCTGTTGGAGCACCCGATGTGCCAGGAATGGAGCGGGAACAGTTCCGTACGTCACCGTGGTCAACCTGTAATCAGAGACCGCTTGAGAGGAGTCGTCTCGCCATACGATGCGCAGCCAATCCTGGTCTTCAGGGTGGATTCGGATCTGTCGGAACATCTTGACTATGTCCGTCGAGAACGCCACCCTGAAGAGGCGCCACCGCGTTATGACTGCCCAGAGGTCGCTCTGTAATTTTGGTCCCGCCAAGAGGTCATCATTGAGCGAACGACCTGCGGTCGACGCAGCAGAGGCGTTGAAGACGACGCGGATCTTCCTCCTCCCATCGGTCTCCTTCCAGACGGCATGATGCGGGATGTAAGACCCCGGATCTTGTTCCTGGAGGGGAGTTGATGCTGGAGTCATGTGCCCAAGCCGACGGTACTCCTGCATGAACTCTACGTAGTCCTGTCGCAGTTGGTGGTCTCGTGCTCGTTTGGACTCTGCGCTTAGTAGTCTACCGAATGCGGCCACTCGCGATCTGCCTGCTGGTGGTCGTTCCTCCCCCCTGAAAGGTAACCTGACAACATACCGCCCTGAATCATCTCTAAATGTAGATTGTTGAAACAGGTTTTCACATTGCAGATCCTCCGGGGAAAGCGGCGGCGACGACGGCACTTCTTCAATTTCCCAGAATCGGCGAAGGTCTGGCAGTGGCTCGTGGCAGCTGACGTGGTGAATCCGTCTCCCGCTTTCTGCCCGCTGGTCCTCACCAACCGGACCGATCAGCGTCCAACCAAACGGTGTCTGCACGGCGACGGGGGTCCCGGCTGGGCCGACTTTCCTCTCCCGGAAAAGAAGTCCGCATACGTCGGCTCCGAGAAGCGCATCCACGTGCCCTGGTTCGGCAAAACCCGGGTCGGCCAATGGCAGTCCTCGGATGTGAGGCCAGTCCTGCTGTACCACGTGCTTCGAAGGCGTCGGGGCAACCAGCGAGGTGGTCACCAAGGCGTCCAACTGGGTCTGAAAATCAGGTTCGATCGGGGACCGTAGACATACCTGGACTTCTGAACGAGCCGTCCCAACGCTGGTACCCTGATATCCGGTCAACGACACTTGTACTGGGCGTTTCTGCAGCCGAAGAGTTTGTGCGGCCCACTCGCTCAGGAAGGACGACTCTGACCCGGAGTCCAGGAGGGCACGAACCGTCAGCGTCCGTCCATTTGGAGCCTCCAGGGTGACCTTCGCGGTGGCCAAGAGTATCCCCTGCAGTGCGTTGACCGCGTTGATGGAAGTGTGGTCGACCGAACCCGTAGCTCTGTCCTCTTTGCAGGCATCGTGCAGCGTCGTATGATGCTGCTGGCTGCATACCCAGCATCGAAAGGTGGAGGGGCATTGTGACAATCGATGCCCTATTGCGAGGCACGAGGGGCAGAGCGATTTATCCAGTACTAGATTCCATCGTTTGGCAGCTGTGAGGCCTTGATACTGCTTACACGACCCCAAGGCGTGTGATCCGGAGCAGAGTGGACACTTGCGCCCACCTGATCCCTTGTGCTTCGCGTTCTCCACCTGAACCGACAACTGATGTCGGCTAGATGCTGGGGTTCCGGTCCGACCGGATGGCCCGTCCGCCTTCGCACTCTTCGAGGGCTCTACGTTTCCCATGGACGTGAGGGAGTGCGCACGATTTTCCAAGAAGTCTTCAAGAGCCGAGAACGCGGGCACGTCTGTGGGGTCGTCGAGGGTGGCTTCCCAAGCAAGCCTGGTCGTCTCGTCCAACTTCTCCGTGAGTAAGAAGACGAACCATTCGTCCCACTCCTGGACAGGTTTCTTGAGTGCCTCGAACGATTTCTGGGTTTGTCGGAAGTCGTCAATGAGGCGTTTGAACTCCATTGGAGACGGCCTCGTGATCGGCGGACAATTGATCAATCGTCGCATATGCATGGCTGAGATGATGCGTGAATTTCCAAATCGTCGCTCCAACGCTTGCCAAGCCCCGTCGTAATTGCTGTCAGTGATCGGCGTTCGAGAGAGCATGTTGGCAGCCTCCCCGGTCAGACATGACTTCAGGTAGGACAATTTTGACACTTTGGACAGACGGGTTTGGTTATGAACTAACACCTTGAACTGATCGCGAAAACTCTCCCACTGTAACAGGTCTCCAGAAAACATCGGCAGTTGGAGTTTCGGCAGTTTCGTCTCAGCCTCGCGACCTGGAACGGCATCGTTTGGCGGAGTCTGGGCTGCTGCTGACTCCGACTTTAACGACGTGATCCAATTGAGGATGACGTCGACCTGGCTGTCATAATCAGCTTCGACCTCGTCAAAGAACGTCGAGTTATATGCCTCATTGGAGACCATCTGACGATGGATGGCTTGGCACTCCTTCCAATAATCATTCAGTTTAGTCAACCGATTTTGAAGGATCGCAATGGTCACATTGTCCTTTCCCATCTTTTTCATATTGGGAAGAACGCGGGAAACTAGGCGCCCCAACTCCTTCAGTTCTGCGGCGAGTTGTTTCACGTCGGTTGACATTTTGCAACGATGCGAATGTCGAGCACCGTTGGAGTCAAATTCACGAACAACGAACTTGCGCACAACAGAAACACGGCTCGCGACTGTTACGTGAGGAGGTCACACGCACCTGTTTTGACCGCGCGCGATCAACGAGGACAAAGAAGTCCGTTGGCGCGTTTGAAAAATTGAGCCGTTGGAGGGCTGATCGAGCCTCCAAACGTTCGCAAAAAATCGATATTTCGGAAGCGCGGTCGGCTGAAGGGTTGCGGATCCCTTTGCGTCGCGGCGCTGCACTTTCGAATTTGCAGAACTCGGACACGTTATCGTAAAAAAGCGCGCACGAGGAACGAGACTCCTTGTCTGCGCGTGTGATCGACGAACGTGAACGAGAACCTCGCACTTCATACAAAATCTCTGTTTCGTAGCACGGTCGGCGAAAGGGTTGGGCCCCTTAAATTCTCGACGCTGTGCTTTTGACTTGACAGAATTCAAACGCGTTATCGGAACGGCACACACGAGTACTGAGATCCCGTGTCTCCGCGTGTAATCGACGAACGCGAACGATTGAAATCCGGCTCGAAGGACCAATGTTTTAGATTCTCGGTCGTTTCCGAAAACGGGACGGTACCGGGACTCTAAGATAAAACGAAATTGATAGAATGAAAGAAACTGAGTGAGTCGTTCTGACGGGTCGACGAACCGTTACACAATCGATACGGAAAGGAGATCTATATGTAAACGTTGTCGGATTGTCAATATCGAACTGAGCGATCAGCTGGGCGCGTCGATCCACCGCGTCCGCTCCCCCCTGTCGCGCCCGCGAGGCTCGAGCTGCTCGATCCACCCGAGGAGCTCGCGGGGAACGAGGGACGGTGCGGGGACGACGGCGCGCCAAACCGATCGCCAGATCTGCGTCAATTTATTAAATGTTTGTCAACTATGTGATACAATATATCATGAACTATATATGTACAGTGTACAGATTTTACGGGCTAAATAAAATTGGTTGGAATCTTCAACACAGCGTCTACCAAAAAATTTTGGACTGCGATCCATACAAGACGGTGATTCGCGTGAAAAAAAAACAGAATGTACGAATCATTTGCTGCGCAACTTCTGCAACAAAATGAAGGATGTTGCAAAAAAAACCGTTGCCGGCTACTACAGGCGAGCCGTACAAACAAGTATTCTGCGGATGCGAACAGGAATCGTGAAAGCTGCAGAATACAGAGCAAATGAGAATTTCCCGTCAGCAGAGAAAATAAAGAAGTTATATGAAGATATAACGAATATTCCTAGCCATGTTTTTGGAGAGCACAAAGAGTGCGCGAATATAGGCTACTTCTGCGATGGGACTAGGAAGCAAGACGAAGAAAACATTGTTGGCGAATTATTGCACGTAGGAGTGTATCAACAGATACAAGAAATAATTGCACGCCTGGCGGCGAATGCAGAGAGTCTCCTCCAGCAAAGCAACAATAATCCGGTGGAAAGTTTTAATAATGTAATAGCAAAATACATTGGCGGAAAAAGAATAAATTTCGGCCTAAGGGGATCGTACACAGCAAGATGCAATGCTGCTGTAATTCAATACAACACACAAGAAGTGTTATCTCGTTTACGGAGAGAGTTCAAAAACGAGTCTCCAAAAATTCTATACAAAGTGGAACAACAACGCAAAAAGACAGCCTTGGCCAAAATGCAAAAGAATACCAAGAGGATACGCAAGCGGTTTACAACAACGACAGATGCTGATTACGGTCCAAATGCCCAGAGGCCAGACATGGACGAATCTATGTTTCACCTGCAAAAGGAGAAACATATGGAAACCCTACGCGATTGGCAAAAGGATAGGGTTAGCATTGAGCGGAGAACAATTGGACAATCCAAAAACAGCGAGTGGCTCGATAAGAAGACAAAGCTTTTGACAGCGTCCAACTTCGGCGAAGTGAGCAACCGACTCAAAGGAACGCTGTGCGCCAAACTAGTGAAAAGATTGGTCTATCCCAAGGAGGTAAACGTTGCTGCTGTCACGTATGGACGGCGGAACGAACAGATTGCACGGGAAGAATTGTCGAGAAAGGAAGGAATCGCAATCGAAGAATGTGGCCTGTTTATCGATGCATCGATCCCATATTTGGGAGCATCGCCGAATGGCCTCATCGGTGACGACGGCATCGTGGAAATAAAATGCCCAATGAGCGCTGCAAAGATGACGCCAGAAGAGGCTATTTCAACATTGCCGGGAGTAAAGAAATATTTCAAAGATAGTACGGGTACTGCTATGAACGAAAATTACAAGTACTACTATCAAATACAGGGACAGCTGCATATAACCGGCAGAAAGTACTGTCTCTTTTGTCTAAGGACAAAAAAAGGAATGAAGACAATTACAATTGATAGAGACGACCAATTTTGGCTAAGTAAAATGGAGCCAAAATTGTCGCGCTTTTATATAGATTGTATGCTGCCCGAAATAGTCGACGGCAGGGATATTAGACGCATGCCCATTCGGGAGCCGAAATATATTCTTGACGAGCGTGCGAAAAAGAAAATACCAAAAAGAAAAGTTGACACTAATCGAGGTCGAGTTGCACTTGCCAGTGCAACACCACTGACTCGATCAGCTGGTGATTAATAAAAAGATTGTAAAGTGATTACAATCACAGCTTTAGGATCGTATACGATCCTAGAGCTGTCCGACGTCGGGCAGTACACTTGCAAACGAGTGTGCAGAATCGCTGATTCATTTCAAATTGTTCAATAATTGTAATTACGCAAAACTATCAAAATTAATTAAAATATGTTGTTTTTAGAAAAACAGATTCCCATATTGTCACGATGACTGAAACGAGAAGGGAGTGCACGATTCTGAGGCAACAGCAGATCCAGCATCAGCTAACGATGTAAACACACAACCGAAATTCTACTTTTCATACTTTGAAGTTTATTGAGCATTTTTTCGTTTTTCGTTTATTTATGTGTTGTTTCTGTTATAGTCACGTATCGTCTGGACTGTCTGCCACGAATGTACCACAGGTGTGGTACCCGAAGACGTGGCGATCGTCGAGACATGTGACCAATGTGGACAATGGGACCGCATGTCTCGGTTCGGATCGGGTAAAAGATAGTAGAGGGGCGTCTTATTAGCCGTCCCGGGTGAGGTTTAGGTTTTTAGTGGGTATGGGTACGCTGACAATCCGCGGCCAGAGTCCCACACTACCCCCTTCGGGGGGTGTGGCGTAATGTCATTTCCCCCCTCATCCGTAACACAAAAAAAAACTAGATGGTTATTGTTGCTCGCTCGCTTCGCGAGCTCGCGGGTGGGGTTGTTGTTGCTCGCTCGCTTCGCGAGCTCGCGCGTAGGACTGCTCTTGCGAAAGGGTTAGTGGTACGCATTGCTAGTGAGGCATACAGCTATTAATGGTTTTTTTTAAATTTTGTGTGTGACTCTCCACGAGCCACACAAAGAACTTCCCGATTCGTTAGTTGTAAGCGGTAACATTAGCATTAACTGCATAATTTAAAAAAAAAATGAAATATATATAATTACGTTTGTTTATTCGGTGGAAAATTTCCATCCTCTCGTATAAACTGCATTCTTGAATGAACTTCTTTCGAAAAAAACTAAAAAATCTAAAAAACTACTTGACCAATATGGACCAAAATCTAATCAGCTCTAAGTTACGACGGGGCACATCGATTGCATCATTCATCATTCTGATCGCATTGTTACTTTTTCAGAAAACGTTAACGAAAAATTTGATAACATAAAAACGTTCATACGCACGCGCGCACACACGCACACACACACACACACACACAAACATTTTGATAAGAATAGTCTAAAATGACTCCAATGACCATGAAACGTGAAGATCTGCTAAAAAATCGATTTTCGATTTTCGGGGTAATTACCATAACTTCCCTATGAATCGGGAAGTTAATTACTCCATTGTGCACTAACATTAAGATTACTAACAATTGATTATTAATAATTGATATATATTTTGTATGTTACAAAAACTGGAAAATACCACGTCGGCGGCCGCTTCACCGACCTCTCCAACCAATGCAACAGATGATCAAATAGTGAGTTACAAAAACTGAACATCTTCCTACCACATATCCGTTATTTTAGGTCTTCGCTATATTAATATAATATTTATATGTTGCAGATACGAATCCTGTGAGAATTGCGGAAGCAATTTTATAAGCACCGCAGCCGCGGTGGAGGCGGACAGAGCACCACCGGCGACGGCTCGAGCATTACCAGCCACGGCAACGGTCTTCGCCAACTTATCCTTGCGGCACCGAAAAGTACCAGTGAGTATACGATACATTATCAACTATTGACCATGTACGTGTATGTTACATACATTATTAATCATTATTCTTTATGTTACAGCCCAAGGAAAATATCGGGCCCAAAATTGAGGAAGATGCAACGCCGAAATTAACGGACACGCAAATGGTGAGTTGTCCAATTGAATATTATTTTACTACATATACGTTATTTTTAGTCTTTGTTGTGTTAATTTTATATTATTATGTTACAGAGACAAATTATAAGAGAGCTACGCCGGCAGAGGCGGTCGACGAGGAAGACGCGGTGGCGGTCGCGGACGCGTCGTCGCATACAATTATTATAATTAATTATCTGATATATCAAAATAAATATATATTTTACTGATAATTATCTATCTTGTGGTCTACAACCGAAATATCCTTTTTCATTAAAAGTTTAATCGAAATCCAATTGTTTTGCGTAAAAACTGTATTTTAAAAATACAATTTTTACCATCTTTAATCATTTGAATTTCATGGAAACGTCGACTAATTGTTGCACTGTAGTAATGAACGATCAAAATTTTTGACACAAACGAGGACAGCGTATGGGCAAGAAAGAGACACAGTTCAAAGCATTTACCATACAGTGTCCTCGTTTGCGTCGAAAATTTTGATCATTCATTACTAGACTGCAAGAAGATTCACTTCTGTCGCTCGTGGTTTTCTATCCGTATGATTTTATATTACATATATCGTAGGCACACGAAAGCACCGGCCGAACGGTGTGTATGCGCCATACAGTCTCACTCGAGCACACCGACACTGCAAGCAGCCGCCAGCGTGCATAGCCTATCTGGCGGGCGCACTGCCGAATATTGCAAAAACAGTACTCGTGAACGAAAAAGTCGGACTTTTATCCAAATAGCACCCTAGATTGAACTTTCAACTATCGGTTTTGACTAATAAGAAACTCAGTTTTTGCTTTATAGCGAATTCAGACGTTTACTCCCAGACCCTTCCGATGCTCGTAAGCAAACGTACACGCCGTCCGAGCGGTGCGTAACGCCACACAGTCTCACTCGAGCACATCGACGCTGCAAGCAGCCGCCAGCGTCCATAGCCTATCTGGCGGGCGCACTGCCGAATATTGCAAAAACAGTACTAAATTTTATGTATCGGATTAGGCCGACGACCGAACGATACGTGGGTGAGAGAGGTGCCGGAATCGCACAGTGCTGTGCGCGAAGTCGAAGGAGAGAGAAAACTCGGTGTAATACGTGTATGAAAGACTAGAAGTGGACTGTATTTTTGAGTTTGAATAAAAATGTACAATTACACTCGCTTAAACCTTTACTTCTAGAAGTTCGCTTTAATAGGCGATTACGTCGACGACGCGATTTACTCGAACGAGCGAAGGTAGAACAGAGATATTACAAAACGGTTTTAAGCGATCGAAAATGAGAAACGGAATGATTCACGATTCTCGGAACCACCGCGATTCCGAATTTCAGGAATCGGCTGATTGGCCGAGTCAGGATCACGCGATGATCCAGGATCGCGGGTAGGCCGAACGAGAATCACGCGATGATCCAGTGACGCGATTCGTGCGTCACGGATCATACGACGACACGGGATCGAGGATTGGGAAACAATCGATAGATCCGGAGAAGAGCGACGGGGGGAACGAAGACTCGCGTCGCGAGGGACTCGCGTTCGGTGGGCGACGTCACCGCGGAGCGAGGGGAGCGCGAGACAAACACCTCGCAATGGTGAGCGAATCGCGAACACTCGTGAACGTAAAAGTCGGACTTTTATCCAAATAGCACCCTAGATTGATCTTCCATCTACCGATTTTGACTACTAAAAAGTCAAATCGTTGCGTTATAAGGTTTTCAGAAGTGTACTCCCGCACCCTTCCGATGCTTGTAGGCACACGTACACGCTGCCTGAACGGGGTGTAAGCGCCACAGAGTCGCACTCGAGCACGCCGACGCTTTTACATCGGCAGCTGAATTGTGACGTCACGGTTGCTTACGAAGCCTAACTTACCGGCTGTGTACATGTTTTCTGTTTAGTGAATGCTGTCTCCGCCGGGAGCGTATCAACTTTAGAAAGTGTATCCAACGCCCCCTAATTCAGCATCATCTACCGGCCGCTCATCCGATTTAGCGTGACGATCAATTCGTCAAGGTCACGCGACCAGACGGTGCACTTAACAATACCGCAGTACTGCAACACCACTGAGTACTTCAACAGCTTGGGACCACGGTGTCGGGCAGACACTCACGTAAGAGTCTCCGTAGGCATTCTCCGCCATAGCATGCACTCTATGGGGGTACCTATGTTTAGCGGTGGCGGCCTCCTTAGGGAGACTGCTGCCCAATATTGGGGGGCCCGATGGACGGATCCACCGCCTCTATACGGGGGTGGTGCATAGCAAGCTCCTATATGGGGCACCCGTGTGGTCCGACGCATTGTCGGTCAGCCGGCGCAGTAAAACACTCTGCAACAGAGTGCAGCGCCGGCTGGCCTTGCGGACCATACGGGGCTATCGCACCGTCTCCACCGAGGCGGCGTGCCTCCTCGCGGGTCTGATTCCCCTGCACCATCAGGCAAGGGAGCGGACGGCTTGGTATTTGGCCGTCCGCTCGTTGCGCAGGAGAGAAGCGGACCCGGACGAGGAGGACAGGATTGTAGAAGTGAAGCGCCAGGCCTGAAAGGAGTCGCTGGCCCTGTGGCATTCGGAAACTCTGGCCGCCAATACGGGCCGGCCAATAGTCCGGGCCCTCCTGCCCATTCTGGAGGAATGGTGCGAGAGGCGAGTAAGGCTCACCTACAGATCCACCCAGGTGTTAACCGGCCATGGATGTTTCGGCCGGTGCCTGGCGTGGATCAAGAGGGAACCCACCGAACGGTGCCACCACTGTCCGGAGGTTTTGGACACGGAGCGGCACACGCTGGAAGAGTGTCCAGCGTGGTCGGCGCCGCGCCGTGTCCTAAGAAGCGAGATTGGAGGCGACCTCTCGTTGTCGGCCGTGGTCGACCACATGATTGGCGACGAGAGGTCGCACAAGGCCGTGACATCCTTCTGCGAGGAGGTGATGCAGCGGAAGGAGGTGGCAGAAAGGGAGAGGGAGGCCGACCCCCTCTCCGAGAGAAGGATTGCTCTGGCGAGGCGTCCTCGCCGAGCGGCCCGCCCCACGCTACGGGGCAGGCGACGGACCGGGGGAGGCGGGACTCGTTAAGTCCTTCCCGCCTCCCCCGAAGAGGCATCCCAGACGGGTTGTTCTTTTGTGGTGGGGGGGGCTATTCCCGCCCCCTTTCCTCTGTCCCCCCGAGGGACGTAAAGATCGTTGGGTCGGGGGAGGGGGTGGGAGTGGGGGAGGGGTGAACGCGGGCGGGGTGCCCGCCTTCGTCCCTCCTTGTCGCGCGCGGAGACTTCGTCCTTCGGCCGAGAGCCCTTTTAAGGGCTCCTCGAGCGAGGAACGGAGTCACCGGGGGTCGTTGGGCGGAGCGAGCTGGAGACTCGCGAAGCCCACCGAACGGCCCAGGGAAGGGGGGTGTAAGTGGGCAACCTGTTTACACCCTGATAGCGTAGGTATTGCTGGGGGGAGCTTCTCTCCCCCCCCCCCCGGGACGAGGCACCACACAGGGCCAAGGGCGAAGGGGGATGGCTGGTTGTGTTCTTTGGAGATCCCAGCCTCCCCCAAATAGCTTAGGGAAGGTTGTCGTGAGGTTTTTAGTGGGTATTGTGAGCCCTTCTGGCCACGTAGCCCCACATAACCTCGTATCTCTCCCAGGGGGTACGGGGTATGCGTAAAAGCATTTCCCTCACGCTAAAAAAAAAAGGGGGTACCTATGTTTGCGAGATTACTCTCGCAACGTTTAATAGGTCATCGTTGAGATCGCTTTGGCGAGTCTCTGCCACACTTCTGTTGCTGCAAGCGGCATCCGTTGCCCTATGTTCACGCATAGGGATTGGGTAGCTCACGACAAGCAACTTTATGGGTAAGCGTCGTGTGGTCCGCCGTTTACCCGATGAGAGAGCCGCGGTGGACGTTGCCACTCACGCAGGAGCTCGCCCATCACGAAAAACCAGAGCCCACTTAGTCACCCGAGAGTGTCCAGGTCTCACCACGTGGAGGGGGTTTGGTTAGCTAGGGAATAGTACCCTAACCCTTTAAGACCCCTGGTGGAGAGGGGGTCGGCTTCCCTCTCTCTCTCCGCGGCCTCCTTCCGCTCCATCACTTCTTCACAGAAGGAGACCACGGCCTTGTGTGACCTTCCGCCGACGACCATGTGGTCGACCACTGCCGGCAGCGAAAGGTCCTCCCCAATAACGCTTCTCAGGACACGGCGCGGCGCCGATCACGCCGGACATTCTCCCAGCGTGTGCCGCACCGTGTCCAAAGCCTCCCCGCAGTAGTGGCACTGTTCGGTGGGTTCCCGCTCGATCCACCGCAGGTACCGGCCAAAACAACCATGGCCGGTCAGCACCTGGTGCATCTGTAAGTGAGCCGTACTCGCCTCTCGCACCATTCTTCCATAATGGGCAAGAGAGCCCGGACTATTGGCCGGCCCGTGTCGGCGGCGAGAATTTCTGACCGACATAGGGCCAGCGTATCTTGCCGGGCCTGGCGCTACCGCACCTCGATCTCATCCTCCTCGCCTGGGTCCCCTTCTGCCCTGCGCAACGAGGGGGCGGCCGTATACAGGACCGCCCGCTCCCTTGCCACGTAATGCAGGGGAGGTAGGCCCGCGAGGAGGCATGCCGCCTCCGAGGAGATGGTGCGATAGCCCCGTATGATCCGCAGGGCCAGCCGGCGGTGCACTTTGTTGCAAAGTGCTTTACTGCGCCGGCTGACCGACAAAGCGTCGGACCACAAGGGTGCTGCGTATAGGAGCTTGCTGTGCACCACCCCCGTATAGAGGCGGCGGATCCGTCCATCGGGCCCGCTAATGTTAGGCAGCAAACTCGCGAGCGAGACCGCCACCCTTTGCGCCTGGTGAGCCACCCGATCGAAATGCGCTTCGAAGCACCAGCAGCTGTCGAGAGGCCCAGATATTTCATCTCCTGCCTGATCTCGACAATGGCATCACCCACTCGGATCCCTATTTGGGGCGGCCACCGCCGACGGGGAGGCAAGGCATGCAGCCACATCGCCTCCGTTTTGTCGGCGGCTAATTTAAGCCCCAACCCCTGGCACCTACCCACCACAGCGTCCACCACTGCGTTCGCCAGTGCTAGCGTTTCCCCTCCTCAAGTCTCCCCCTCCACGACGAACAGCTTGTCATCCGCGTAATAAACGACGCTGGCGTCGCGGGGGACAGTAGCCCGAAGTACCGGGTCGTACGTAATGTCCCACAGGAGCGGCCCCAATACCGACCCTGTGGAACTCCTCGGTGCATGCTATCCCTCTGCGTTATGCCATACCAGCCAGGGTACTCGAACCACCTGTCCCGCAAGTAGTCCCGAATCAATACTCGGAGGTAGGTGGCAGTCTGTGAAATTCTAGCACCCCCACTACCCCATTCCAGGGTAGGGTGTTGAACGCGTTGGTGATGTCGAGTGACACCGCCAACAACACCCTGTCCGTAGCGACTGCGTCGGTCCGGAGGGAGGCGAGTCGATCGATCGCGTCGATCGTTGAACTCCCCCTCCGGAACCCAAACAGACAGTCGCTGAGGTCGGGACGACAGCGGCCGGTAGGCAGAGGGAAGCTTCGCGGGCTTTCCTGCCTTCTGGAGGAGAACAAGCTAGGTGACTTTCCAATCACGGGGGAAGATGCGCAACTCAGGCAGGTGTTCAACACGCCTATTAGAGCCGGGGCGAGGACGTCGAGTGCCGTAGCCAACACTGGTCCGGGGACACCGTCTGGTCCGGGGGCCTTAACGCCCCCTTCCCTCTCCTCCGGACCGCCTAGGAGAGCTCTGGACCGGAGATACGGAGTCCCTCGTCCCAATCTAGGGACGTTGTGGGCGGGTACTCCCTCTCTCCCTCAATGGGGGGAGAAGAGGGTGGATACGACCCGCCCTAGGAACTCCGGCTCCAGTTACTCCGTCAACGGGGGCGCCCATGGGCGTAGTTTGCTCAATATAATCTTATAAGATCACCCCCATAGGTCACTCTGGAGAGTGCCCAATAGCTCGTCCCAAGCGTTGGCTTTGGCGGCAGCGATCAACCGCTGCGGGGCCACTTGGGTCTCCCTGTATGCGACATACAGGGGGGCTAACATTGCCTCGGCTTCGTCATCATCCTCCTCGGGATCTCGACGACGTCGCCGCGCGCGGGTGTACTGGCGCAGGGCACGGATGCTCACCTTGCGAGCATCCTGAATCTCGCCCGACCACCAATACACTTTCCTCTTCGGGAGTGGTTTCCTATCCGGTGCATCGAGGCGTTACATACTCTCCTCATAGTGCCCCGGAACCACTCCAGACCCTCTTCCGCGCCGCGCTCTGTGGCCTCTGGCCACACGGAGGCAGGAGCAGCGTCCCTTAGGAAGTCCGCGTCAAGTTTCTTCAGCGCCCATCGCACGGGCGCTGCGTGGGATGCTTGTGGGCGGGGGGGTGGCCGCGAGCTGGGCGACCCCCATCTCCATTATAATATAGAGATGGTCGGAGAGGGATTCCCTCTCTTCGGCCACCCGCCAGGCAGACACACGGTTGGCGGCGGGCGAGGAGGCCCAAGTGAGATCCACTATGGACCACTCGTTCCACCGCACGCGTGTAGGTACGGAGCCTCGGTTAATTAACCGGAGCTCCAAGCCCCCCGCTTAATCTTCCAAGGCCTCCCCGCGCGGAGTGGTCCCTTTTTCTTGTTTTACATGAGGAAAATGCTTTTACGCATACCCTGTATCCCCTGGGAGAGATACAGGGTTATGTGGGGCTTACGTGGCCAGAAGGGCTCACAGTACCCACTAAAAACCTCATGGTAACCTTCCCTAAAGCTAACGGAGGCGGCTGGGATCGCTTATGCACACAACCAGCCATCCCCCTAGCCCGTGGCCCCTGTGGGGCTTCATCCCGGGGGGGGGGGGAGAGAAGCTTCCCCCAGTAATACCTAATCTATAAGGGCGCAAGCAGGTTACCTACATGCACCCCCCATCCCTGGGCCGTTCGGTGAGCTTCGCGAGTCTCCAGCTCGCTCCGCCCTACGACCTCCGGTGACCCCGTTCCTCGCTCGGGAAACCCTAAAAAGGGCTTCCGGCCGAGAGACGAGGTCTCCGCGCGTGACAAGGAGGGAAGAAGGCGGGCACGCCACCCGCGTCTGTCCCTCCCCCACTCCCACCCCCTCCCCTCGACCCAGCGATCTTTAAGTCCCCCACGGGGGGACAGAAGGAAGGGGAGAGCAGTCTCCCCCGTAATAAGAACAATCTCGATAATGGGCGCCCTATTCTAGGGGAAGTGGGAGGGACTTAACGAGTCCCGCCTCCCCTTAACCGTCGCCTTCCCCTTTGTCTGGGGCGGGCAGACTGGCGGCGACGTGTCGCCAGAGCAACGCTCCATTCGGAGAGGGGGTCGGCCTCTCTCTCCCTCTCTGCGACCTCCTTCTGCATCATGACTTCTTCGCAGAAGGAGGTCACTACTTTGTGCGACCTCTCGTTACTCACCATGTGGTCGACCACGGCTGGCATGGAGAGGTCGCCTCCAATCTCGCCTCTTTGGACACGGCGCGGCGCCGACCACGCCGAACATTCTTCCGGCGTGTGCCGCACCGTATCCAAGGCCTCGTCACAGTGGTGACACCGTTCGGTGGGTTCCTGCCCGATCCACTTCAAGTACCGGCCAAAACAACCATGGCCGGTCAACACCTGAGTGGACCTGTAGATCAGCTTTACTCGCCTCTCGCACCATTCTCCCAGAATGGGGAAGAGGGCCCGTATTGGCGGCCAGTGTCTCTGACCGCACAGGGCCAGCGATTCTTGCCGGCCCTGGCGCTTCAGTTCTCCAATCGTGTCCTCCCCGACGTCCAGGTCCGCGTATGCGCTGCGCAACGAGCGAATGGCCAAGTACCAAGCCGTCCGCTTCCTTGCCAGATGTTGCAGGGGGCGTTCTTCCCCCTAGAATTCTTCAAGCCACCCCCGCCGGGATTCAGTGCGAACGGAGTGAGACGACGGCTGGACCACCCATAAACGATGTTCTAACTGAATCTCTTAGTCCCGGTACGTCGTCTCCGTGGGTCGAGATTTCCCCAAAAATGTACCAGTACTGGATTTTCGCCAATTTGTGGCCAATTGTATTTCCGGGAGGATCCTTGAGCAGGCGCCTTTCGATATTTCTTCTCGGCCAATCGTGCCTTAGGCACGTCCCTGAAACGTTGCCGTACTCGGCACGCACAATAGATGGCGTTAGTCGCGTGAATCGTTTCGGAAGTATTTCCCTCAGGAGCGCTCTCATGTCGACGAGTGATTTCATGACCGTTCGAGGTCGGTCCGGTCCAAACATAACGGTTTTGTAGCCATTTTCGCAAAACGGGGTGACGTCGCACACTTGCAACGTCACAACTCCCCTCCCCCCCCCCTAAAATGGACCGCACTGACCGATGACTGTCGACCTCGTGATTCCCGACTCGCCAAAGTAGAGCGTTCCCTCCGGAAGTCATCCTTTACAGTGGAGTCTTCACCGTCAGACAAATACGCCTTCGCTCCTTCCTGCTCCAAAATAAAATTTTCCCCAATTACCTGAAAATACTCGAAAATACCTGAAAATTCGGACAAGACCAATACGCAATCTATCTACGGGTGGGAAGGTAACAAATTAAATAACGAATTACGCAGCTGCAATTATACGAGAATAACCGAATTTTTATTTTATTTCCTCTGGGCGGGATTATAACCGAAATCTTATATCCCCTCTCTATAGGGGTTCTGTACGGGATGTCCCTGGCGTAACTAAATTAACTTTTATAGTAGGCGACTGTCGCAAAAAAATTTTGTTCACAGTGGCAGCTTCGGGAGCCCCAATTTTTCCCAATGCGCGTCGTTCATAATTTTCCAGGCGCCTTTGCACGACGGGCAGGTCCGTACCGAGACATCTGGTCTGCCACATTTGAAGCAGATTTTCTGCTTCCCTTGTGGGCATCGGCTGCGATTATGTCCGTACTGCCCACAGTTCCAGCACGCGTCTGGGTCCTGCGCCTTTCTGGTGGTACTGGAGCCAGTTCGGTATTTGATGTCTCGGCCGGTGGTATTCCGGGATTTCTGCCGTGCTCCTCTTCAGCTGCGCTCTTTCTGCATTAAATGTTGTGACGTGGCAGGTTTTGCCGACGTCTTTCCGAACCCTTAACGAAAGACCGGGTCACCTCGAGCAGTGCCGAAACGAAAGGGCCGTTGCGATCGCTCTCCCTGGGAAAAACTGAGTACCAGTGGCAGAGAATTAACGCGTTTTAAACGTCGCGCCACCGAGCGCGACGCGAAGTTACAGGACCGTAGCTGGACCCCGCGAGGGAACCCGGTGCCGAATTCAAACCGCTAATTGGCGAAAATACCTCGAGACGAGGCACTCAAAGGACCTATCGCAGCATCGACGCCGTACCGAACATGTCGGGATTGGGACGAGCCCAGGCCAGCAAGCCTGAAGGAGCGGACGAGGACCTCGTGAATCGGAGATGGCCACCCCCTCCGTCCCGTCAGCCCCTCACCCGGAGTAGATCACGAGCCGACTGCCGGCACGGCTCGAACCAACCTCGAGGCGCGCGGCGGAAAATCAGGGAACACCGTCTCCGGAGATCGACAAATTGCCGAAGACAAGGGGGCTCCCGATTGAGAAGCGCCCCTGCCGCGAGAACCCCTGCGATAGGCCCGAGCGTCGCATGGTCGGAATTAGATGAGGGAGTAGGGTGACGCCCCATTTCCGCGTTCCCGAGCCGACGCGAAGTAGGTCACTGTGCCGCAGGACATTGCCGAGTCGGGTCGCCTTCTTAACGATTGTTAAAGTAAAAGTTCGTTTGCTACTGCCGGAACACGAGGTGTCGAGCGACTACCGATTTGGTAAGTGCCGGTCAGGCTTTGCGTGTGAAATTGTGAATCGTTCGTGTTGGCTCGGGGCGTGTTTGCGGGTCCTTCTTTCGCGTCGTAGTCACGCGTCCGTCTGCGTAGCCGGGAAACGTGGGAAAGTGCACGCGGCGCGTCGAGACGGCCGTGAAAAGCCACGTTGCCGAGAACCTTCCATCCGGAGGAAGGTGGAACGTGCCGAATTCTTGAAAGAATCGTTCATCCTCGGTGCCATCCACGGTGGGACGACGCGACGTGCCCGATCGTTTCTCTCCCGCCTAACTTTGCCGCGTCCTTCGCCCAGCCGCCGACTATTGCCGCGTATAGCACCGGAGCTCGGTAGATTCGTGCCGATACGGCTTGTAAAATCCTTGCGGAATCCTGTGACTGCCGAGCTCGACGCGCAAACGAGAAATTCACCGTGAGGAACACGCGCGCGCGACTGACCACCTGCCGCGAATATTGTAAGCCGCGCGTGGCAAATTTTGACCGCTGCCGGCTCCTGCCGACGGTACAAGACCGCGTCAATAAAGACCGTTTTGCCGAAAAAACTCTGTGCTGATTTTCCCGTGAGAAACGTTCCTGCCGCGGGGAATGCCCCGTCCTTTCCTCCCGTAGAACCCGTCGACCTGTTCGCGAGCTATTTCAGGTGTCCGTGTAGTTAGTGGCGCCCGAATTTTCCGTGATATCGTGTGGAAAAGCGAGCGAGCTTCGGAGCGGCGACGGACTATTCGTCGCGGGCGGACCACGTGTCTTGCGGCCGTGCGTGGCCTGGTTGGAAAGTCTATCAAAGACCCGCAGTCGCACTGTTTTTTGGTCTCGAAAAATAGGCGACGTGACAATGTATTAGGTTGTCCCAAATGTTTCTTTCGCAATGCGTACAATTAATATTGTTACATCACACAAGTATTAGGTTAAGTTAACTCAGATCTAACTCAGTCTGTTTTGTTACCAAGTAATGACAAGTTTATAAACGGATGATCACGTTGTTTGTATATACTTGTGAGATGTTACAATATTAAATATACGCATTGTGAAAGAAACTTTTGGGACAACAATAATTATTAGCGTTTACTTGTTTTTTTACACATGGTGTCCCAAAACTACCCTAGGAGCCGAAAATGGAAGGTACCTTGGGTCATTTGAAGCGACAGTTTCCTTTGCAAAAATGGCGTCGGCGGCTTTGTTTAGGACTTATTAACGAAAAATACTGACCAATCAGAGCGCAGCTATAGCGAACGGAGTCCGACTCTGCGACAGGTCCCGCAAGGCGTGGTGTCGCCATTAGTCGACTCAGAATCAATCCGCTGTAGCCATCCCGGGGGTGGGGGAGAGAAGCCACGCTCTGATTGATCCGTGTTTTTTTAATAACTCCTAAACGAAGCCACGGACACCATTTTTGTAAAGCAAAATGTCGCTTCAAATGACTCAAGGAACCTCCCATTTTCGGCTCCTAGGGTAGTTTTGGGACTCTCTGTATAGTGTCTGTAAAAACGTTAGTTATAAAAACGTAGCAATAAGAATTGAGATGTAACTTCCACAAGATATTCGAAAATGCGACGAACGTGACCAAAAGAAAATATGATCTTTCGTTTTGGTACTTCGTCTTCCTAGCAGTCTCCTAGCTGGAAATGTATTTTGACGTTGTAACAGACCTGTTAACACAAGCCTGTTACTAACGCGTCACGCGTAGTACACGATCCGACCGCTAGATGGCTACGATTCTCGCAAGGAAAAGTGCGCACAGTACACCTTCGAGAATCGGCCGCTAGATGGCCAACGCCACGACTACCGATTCTCGTTGATAAAATGATACCGTCGCGAGGATATAGGAATCGACCTACGCGATAAAGATCAGAGTGATCCACCGTCGAGCCGACGTACGATCAATATACCGAGTGCCCCGAATACCAGACTGGAGAGTAAGTATAATAATTCTGCTGTACAAAAGTACGATCTTTGAGCCGACGAACGTACCTCCGTTTAACAGACGATCATCGAGCCGACGATTTGTCTCACTTTCTCCACCTTTTTTCTCTTATGCAGTTTATGGTGAAGTGTTGTGCCGACAAGTCGCCCCCTGTTACCGCCGATCGCCGTGCCAGCGACCGACTCGCCCCAGTGACCCCCGCGGACACTACCGACCGTTCACGATAGCCGCGCCTCCGCTCAAACCGTGTGTCGCAGCTCACGAACGATACCGCCCGCCCGCGCCGGCCGCGCCAACACTCAAAACCGTGTCTCGTATCTCACCCACGGTACCGACCGTCCATTCCAGCCGCGCCTCCGCTCAACCGTGTACCACGACGCGTAGGGAACGACTCCGCGGCGAAACCTATTACGACCACACTGAGTGTTTTATTTCTCTATACCTCATCACCCGCAACCGACACGAACCCCGGCACGGCGAGCTAACTTCCACAAGGAAAACACCCGGGTAACCAAGTTGTTACATGGCGCCCGAACAGGGACCTGACGCGTAATAAATAGACCAACGCAACCGCGAATTTTTTTTTTGACACCTCGCTGCGAGGAATGAACAGAACCTCCTCCCTACGGGTTACGAAAGAAATAATTATAAACGAACTACGGAGATTGAATCTCCCCGTCACCGGAACAACAGAGGAACTCCGACAACGCTGAGCTGCAAGTATTATAACCCGATCTCCCGAGCTCTCAACGATGGACGAACCAAAGACGCCGACTTTTGTCAGTACAGCTGTGCATCCCGCAGGCACCAGCAACGACACCCTCGCACCACCGCCAACCATCGTCGTAGCCGCCCCCGCCACCCCCCCCCCCGGACCCGCGTAAAAATCTCGACCGTATGCGGAAATGGGGCTGTACTAGTGATGGGAAAGACCCGTTCGCATTTATCGAGAGAATCGATGAGCTGCAGGACACCTACCAGCTAACAGACGCCGTAGTGTTATGGGGCATCCCAGAACTGTTGAGAGGCGAGGCACAGCTCTGGTTCCGGAATAACCGACAGCAAATACTAACGAAAACCGATTTTAAGGAACAATTTTTAGGATTTTTTCCCCCAAATCGTACTCAATCCCAACGAGAACGTGAAGCCTGCGACCGAACACAGCGGCCCGGCGAGCCGTTCAACCTCTTCATGAACGCACTGTGCACCCTCATGCGGCGTGCGGATATTCCCTCCGAGAAATATCTCGAGCTCCTCTACGAGAACATGGCTCCAGAGTACGCCATGCTCATCGACCCCGACAAGCTCAGCGATCTCGTCGACCTACTAAAGCAGGTCCAATGCATCGAACGAGCACAGGAGAGGACCAAACGGGCCACACAGCAAAACACCCGCCCTGCCACCGCCACCATTGAAGGGACCTACGAGACACCATGCATCTCCGCAATACCGCGAGCAGATCCAGGCGAGATACGCCCCTCTAGACCCCGCCCCTCTAGCCCAGCACCATACAATCCGGACGCACACTGCTGAAGATGCAAGCAGCGCGGACACACACGATGGGAGTGCCGCAACGAATTCAAGAAGTTCTGCTCCCGATGCGGCCGCGACGGAGTCCTAACACGCGACTGCCACCTCCCGACTGCCCCGGGAAACGGACCACGGGGACCGCCGCGGTACAGCGACCGGCGGCCCCAACGATGAAGAATAAACACGCAAAAATCGAGTACAACCCGTGTCCACAATTGAGCATCAAGATACTCGGCCGGGAAATCAAGGCACTCCTCGACACGGGAGCCCAACTCTCGTGTATCAATGGAGAAATACTCGAGTGGGCTCTCGCCCAAGGGATTCAACCGACCGCTCCAGCCGAAAACATCAGCCTCGCCGACGAGTCCATAACGCAAACCTCAGGGAAGATACGAATCCCATTCAGTACCGAAGGCTATACATGGACCCAAGAATTCACCATACTACGACGCATGGGACCACCAGTCCTCCTGGGAATACAAACAATCAGCGCACTAGAAATCAGCTTCCAACCACCGCTCCAAATCGTCAATTGGCCCGCCACCTGCCTCGCCGAGCCCTACCTGCAAATAGGCCTCCGACAACCACAAGAAACCGACCAGAAACATCTCGAGGACTTTCTCAGGACCGAGTTATGACACTTCGAGGATGTCACAGGGCGAACCACATTGACACAACACCATATCAAGCTGAAAGATTGGGCACCCATCAAGCAGCGGTACCATCCACGAAACCCGGCCATGCAGGCGATCATAGATGAGGAAGTAGACAAAATGCTCCGAGAAGGGGTCATAGAACCCTCAAATAGCCCGTGGAGCTCACCCATTGTAATCGTGAAGAAGAAAGATGGCAAACCGCGATTCCGCGTTGACTTTCGCAAACTAAACGACAGGACAGAAAAGGACGCCTACCCGCTGCCACACATACAGGCCACCCTTGACAAACTACGAGGAGCAAAATTCCTAACAACCCTGGATCTCAAAAACGGGTACTGGCAAATCCCGCTCGAAAAAAACAGCCGACCGCTCACCGCCTTCACTGTGCCAGGGAAGGGATTGTTTCAATTTACGGTGATGCCATTCGGCTTGCACTCCGCCCCGGCGACCTTCCAACGCCTACTCGATCAGATCATCGGCCCCAAACTAGAACCGTATGCATTCGCCTACCTCAACGACATCATCGTCGTGAGCCGATCATTCGAGGAACACCTGAAACACCTCAAAGAAGTGTTCCATCTACTACGTACTGCAGTACTACGACTGAACCCGGAAAAATGCCGATTTTGCGTAGATAGCCTCAAATAGCTGGGCCATATTATTGACCAGCAGGGGATAAGAACCGACTCCGAGAAAACTAGCGCGATCGCCTTGCTCACCACACCCAAAACAATACGAGAAGTCCGCCGATTCCACGGAATGGCCTCCTGGTTCGTGCCGAACTTCGCGGAGATCATGGAGCCACTAACGAGATTAACCAGAAAAAACGCCAGATGGAACTGGACCGAAACAGAGGAAAAAGCCTTCCGCACGATGAAAGAAAAACTGGTTACCGCCCCGATACTGGCTTGCCCAGATTTCAGTAAAACATTCACACTACAGACCGATGCCACCGATCACGGCCTCGGAATCGTGCTCACACAAGGACCCGAGGAGAACGAAAAGGTCATAGCATATGCAAGCCACACCCTCAACGCCACTGAGCGCAACTATAGTGCGACCGAAAAAGAGTGCCTGGCTGTAGTATGGGGAATCTGAAAGATGAGACTGTACCTGGAAGGGTACCACTTCACGGTTATCACCGACCACCAGGCACTACGGTGGCTGCAACAGATCGACAACCCAACGGGAAGACTAGCAAGGTGGGCACTCGAGCTCCAGCAGTACAACTTCAACATCAAATACCGCCCGGGGAAAAACAACCACGTTGCAGACGCATTATCCCGAACACCACCGACCCCGGAAATAAATATGCTACAACCAAAGGAACACCCCGACACGTGGTACGAACGGAAAATAAAAGCCGTACAACTAGATCCCGCTTCCGTTCCCGAGTTCCGAGTGCAACAGGGCAAACTACAGAGACATCCTCCACCAACTCGATTACAACGAACCCGAACCCGACACCGCATGGAAAACATGCGTACCCACCACCGAAAGAGCAGAGATCCTTCGACGGTACCACGACGACCCCCTCGCTGGGCACCTAGGCATTGCGAAAACAATAATCCGCATTGCCCAGAAATTTTACTGGCCAGGCATGTTCCGGCAAGTGGCACGATACGTCCGCAGCTGCAAGAGTTGCCAACAGTATAAAGCGCCACCACACAAACCTCCCGGGCTATTACACGCCAACCCCGGAACATAGCCCTGGCACACCGTCTCGGTCGAACTGATAGGACCGCTACCGCGCTCCCGACAAGGGCACATATGGCTACTAGTCGCACTAGACCGGTTCACAAAATGGGTCGAACTCACGCCTCTACGAAAAGCCACCAGCGCCGGCATCGCCGCCGCCATACAAAAAGATATCATACTGCGCCACGGAACCCCAGAAATAATCATTTCCGACAACGGAAAACAATTCATAGGGGACCCATTCACGAGCCTACTGCAGAGCACCGGCATCACCCATCGCTGAATACCTCCATACTCGCCACACTGTAACCCCGTGAAACGGGCAAATAAAGTAGTAAAGACAATGCTGGCAAAATACACCGGGAAATATCACGACCGATGGGACGAGAAAATCGACGAGGCCAGATTCGCTATAAACACCGCATGGCACGAGGCGACTGGGTACAGCCCCGCCTACCTCAATCACGGCCGAGAACTACGTACACCGGGACAAACACGCACCGAAGGGGTCCCCATTCCACCAAACCAGCGATGGAAACACCTAAAAGGAGCCCAGGAACTGGCCCGACTACGCCTAGCACAAGCGTTCGGACGCCAAGAACGGCATTATAACTTACGCCACCGGGAATGGAGGCCGGCCATAGGAGAGTCGGTGTGGAAGAGAGAACACACCCTATCCAACAAAGGAGCGGGTATCGCCGCCAAACTCGCCCCCAAATACACGGGGCCATACACGGTCAAAAAAATTGTGTCGCCGGTAATAGTGGACCTCTACGACGGGGCAAAATGGTACCGGCACATACACGTGCAGGATCTAAAACCCGCAAACGACCGCGACAACCGGACCCCAGATCCCACCGAAGATCCTGACACTCCCTACGATCCTACACCAGTACCACCTCCCGCCGAAAATCCAGCACCTCGTCGCCGAGGACGACCCCGAAAACTAATACCACCCGCTAATCTAATAGGAATGAACCCCGAGCCGGAATATGTGAGGGAGCTAATGGAGCTGGTCGAAGGGGATCAGACAGCACGGAAGCCCACGAGACCCAAGCTCCCGACAACCAAGCGACCTCCACCTACCACAAGGAATCAGCGGCCCACCACCGCCACTGGAAAAATAAAAATCCGGTCGGTATCATGGCTCCCACCGTCAAGAAGGGTGACGATAACGTGCGGACCACCGGCCAGGGACAAGGCCGCCCCCCCCCACCCTATTTGCAGAGCAGCCACCGGCAACCAGGGACCAGACCGCCCCCCCCCCCCCACGCCCCCACCGCAGCTGCCAAAAGAAGCACTGCCCCCGACACCCGAGCAGCCACCGCCACCAACGCCGGGACAGCTATGGAGCGGCGACGCCAGCCACCTGGCCCCCGCACCTTACCCCGGAGACCACCCATCCGGAACGACAACGTGGCACACGTTGCCCACCGGGCAAAAAGTGGAAGTGCCGAGGCGATACGCACGCACGGGCGGATGCTGCGTAAACGCGAACGGGGAGAGCGCATCCTGTTCGACAGAACAGGGAAGCCACGGCGGTTTATTCACCGAGGCCCCGCCACAGCCACACCCCAGCCCTACTAGTATAAGAAGTAGTCTGTAAGGTAGTTTTAAGTATTATACTCAATTATACCCTGTTTTTATTTTTGTTTATGTTGTTTTGTAGGTGCTAGGCAAACAGTATTATATTTTTGTTATATATATTTTTTATACATTTTATTTTTGTTTTATATATTTTGTTTTATATTTTGTTATATGGATATATAACCATGTTATATAAAATTGTCATACATGTTACTATACAAATAAACTGGGTTTCGCTGCCACTACCCCGAAGAAGGAGGGGGGGGGTAACAGACTTGCTCCCACAAGCCTGTTACTAACACGCCGCGCAAGTACCACGAACCGACCGCTAGATGGCTACGATTCTCGCAAGAGAAAGTACGCACAGCACACCTTCGGGAATCGGCCGCTAGATGGCCAACGCCGCGATTACCGATTCTCGTTGATAAAATGATACCGTCGCGAGGATATAGGAATCGAACGACGTCACAAATAGCAGAGTGATCCACCGTCGAGCAGCCGTAAGATCGAATATACCGGGTGCCCCGAATACCAGACCGGAGAGTAAGTATCATAATTCAGCTGTACAAAAGTACGATCGTTGAGCCGACGAACGTACCTCCGTTTAACAGACGATCATCGAGCCGACGTTCTGTCTCACTTTCTCCACCTTTTTCTCTTATGCAGTTACGGTGAAGTGTTGTGCCGACACGTCGCCCCTGCTGCCGCCGATCGCCGTGCCAGCGACCGGCTCGCCCCAGTGACCCTCGCGGACACTACCGACCGTCCACGATAGCCGCGCCTCCGCTCAAACCGTGTGTCGCAGCTCACGAACGATACCGACCGCCCGCGCCTGCCGCGCCTCCACTCAAAACCGTGGTACCGACCGTCCATTTCAGCCGCGCCTCCGCTCAACCGTGTACCGCGACGCGTAGGGAACGACTCCGCGGCGAAACCTATTACGACCACATTGAGTGTTTTATTTCTCTACACCTCATCCCCCCCGCAACTGACACGAACCCCGGCACGACGAGCTAACCTCCACAAGGAAAACACCCGGGTAACCAAGTTGTTACAAAAGGATTATTCGTTTCGTGTATGTAGTACGCGGCGTAATGTTAACCGTATAACGGATCGAGTCCATTTTCGGATCCCAAGAAATTCCCAGTGTTTTGACCGTAGTGTCGCCAAAATATTTCGGATGAATTCGATCTGCGGTCAGTCCCGACAAAAGGCTTTGGTCGTTTGGTACCCATTGTCTAATATTTAATCCTCCGCGTTTCAATAGATTTATAATTTCATCCCGAAGGATAAACGCGTCGTCGTAATTATCCGTACCGGTAAGCAGGTCGTCAACGTAGACGTCTTTGGATATGCTTGTAGAAGCTCTCGGAAAATTCTCGTATTCATCGGACGCGAGTTGCTGAAGGCATCTAATGGCCAGATATGGAGCTGCTGATAACCCGAAAGTAACCGTATTTAATTCGAATGTTTTAATATCGCCCTTATTGTCTCGCCAAAGTATTCTTTGGTATGACCGATCTTCCGGGCGAACGAAAAATTGACGATACATCTTTTCGATGTCGCCTGTTATCACATATGTATTGTCACGTCGCTCGCGAGCGGAGGCTAGAAAACCTCCGATCGAGCGACTTTCGGGCTTTTACAGGCCTTTAGGCCGGGCCGCGGGCCGCCGTATGCCCGTGGTCCGCCCGAGACAAAAGACGTCCGAAGGTTCGAAATTTCCGCGAGATTGTTCGGGCGCCAGACACCGTGAAAAGTGTCACGCGAAACACGACACGAATTCCGGACTCGGAAGTCGAACCTTCGAAGCACGCGGATCGTAACGAGGACGCGATGGGGTCCGGTGGTTCGAACACGGAAGGACGAGGACAGCCCTTACGGCAGGACGGATCTCACGGGGAATGAACGACAACGTAATTGGCCTCGAGTGGGTGTTTTATTCCTTCGTCAAATAGTACAATTGAGCGGTCACGTGACCGCAACCCGAGAGCCCGCGCTCTTCATACAGAATTGCGGACGGTAGGTCGGTCGCAGCGCGGTTGTCGTAGGTTAAGATCGCGCGAAAGGGTACGGATGATCGGTACCGACGATACGATTTCCCGACGGACGGGATCGCGCGAAGCGCGGATGGACGGCGCGATACAAGACTGTCGCGATAGCACGCGTACGCAAAGCACACGACGGACGATACGAACGGCGACGGAGTTGAAACGCGTTCGCTACGCGATACGACACAGGATTCGAGATGTTTGCGAGGCGTCGGACAAAATATTCGCGAGACGCGATTCCTCCGAGGAAACTTCCGAGCGCGAGATTTTAAGGGGGAACTCTCTGCGCGAAATACCGCTCAAAGGACCGTCGCTACGGCCCGAGACGCTTGGCGTCTCGGCCTACGCGAAATATCGAGGACGAAACGACCACGGGTCGTCCTCGCGCGATAATCGTCGAGCCAACACGCTAACCAAATATTCGAAAGGGTCACTGTGCGACTTACCGTCTCTCGTTTCTCTTTCTGCGGGTTCGATCGCTGCCCCTCCGATATCTCAGTGATTCGGCCGAAATCGCTGGGCCCAATCGAGAATCCCGTACGACACTCGCGAGACCGGGTCTTCGTTATGTGGCGCGTTCCTTACTTCGCGGACGCGATTTCAGAGACCGTAATTGCTAGGTGACGCGGGTGGTTTTTCGTCGGACAGCTCGCGCGACAGTGATTCATCGATATTCGGTCGCGTGCCGCATCGATTCTCGTTCCCCCCACCCGACCTCCTTGCCGAATTTCCCAGGGCTCCGTTTCTCGCGCGACGTTCGCGTGGCAGGGGCGTCTCGACGGGGTCCTTGGCTCCTGGACCCCTTCGCGAAACCGTCTCACTTTTCGGGAGACGTGGGAGGAGGCTCGTGCCTCGTACTGGCTTCTCGGTGGCACCATCCTCGCTGGAACCCTATTAATGGCGGGATGAGGCGGCGTCGGGACCGCGAAATGATAGGGTGGTCGATAGGGGTTCCTGTCCCTTCGGCGCCTCCAAGTCGATTGACCGGGTGCCCTCGATAGTCCGTAGATGGCCCGTGCACGGGGCTTCGATTCATGCCATTTGTGTTTCGTCGGACGTCCTCCTGCCTCGAAATCGTTTGCCTAGGGAAATGTCGAAGGTCGGGGCTCCGTTTCCGGGTCCGCTGCTCGGCCCTGAAACTTGCCGTTCTCGGCGCGCACGCTAGGTGTCAGTGCGCGCTCTAATTTATGGAAATTCCTCGCGGAACGCTCTCGAATCCTGTGTTTCCCGGTCTCGCGTCTCGTTATTGTACGGTCCGGTCCTTCGCACTATTAAAAATGTGCTCGCAATTAACGGCGAAGTGACGTCGCTGATTTGCAACGTCACAACTCCCCCCCCTTTAAAAAGGACCGGACCGATACGGATTCGTCGACACAGTGATCCGTTGGCTCGGCGTGAGAGAGCGTTCCCTTCGGAAGTTTTCCTTTACAATACGAGGAACCGTCACCAGGAGAATTGCCCACGAATAACGAGTCAGCATTCCACGCGTACCTTGTTCCTGAATATCTCTAAAAAAAACTACGATAACATAATAAAAAACTGGACGAAATTGGAACGCGATGCCAAGGAATCGAAAGAGCTATTGTCGTGTTGTCCTCTTGAATTTCGGACGAGGCGTGTGCTTTGGTGAACCTACAGGGTGTCGGGTGTCGCGAAGTGAATTTGTAAACTTTTTCTGTTGGTTTTCCGATATCATTTTATTGGTAGGATACATTGAGGAGTCTTGAAAGTATATATGAAAATCTTATGTAATAATCTACTTTAATAATTGTCGTAGCCCGAACGCGAAAAAAAATTTTTGCTCTTACGTGAGCGCTTGGAGCGGCCGTTAGGTGTCCTGTGGAGTTGGGGAAGTGGCGCCCTACTCCTTGGGGCTGTACGAGGTGTTGGGCCTGCTGGTTTCCCTGCGGGGTCTTCCTGGCTCCTGCCATGACGGCCCGCAGGTCGGGCACGTCTTTCAGGATACCTCCGGCCGTCCGCAACGAAAGCAGTGCTTTTTAATTTTTTGTCCGCACTGGTTGCGGGTGTGTCCGTATCGCCCGCAATTCCAGCAGGCATCGGGGTCTCGAATTGTCATTCGAGACCCCCCTTCCACCCACTTCTCGTACAGCCCCCAGCTGGCTGATTTCTCTTCTCGCGTCTTCGTGACTTTCTGCCGCTGTTCCTCTGGGTTTTTCTTCTTCTCCGCCCTTATGTTTGGTGGTACTCTTCGAGTTGGTAGACTGCTTTGGGCGTCTTGGCATTGTTTAACTGGTTCCTCACGGGACACCTCTCTGATTTCTTGTGAGGATGGTTGTTGGTCCTCTTTCGCAATTACTCCTTCGGTTACTTCCTCCTCTGAGAAAGTTATCAGCCATCCTTTGGGGTGCTCCGTCCTGAGTGTTCCCGAATGTGGCTCCGAGAATTCGCCGAGCCCTCGCTCCTCGTCTTGGAGCGGCCCTAGGAGGTCGCCCACTGGCGGCAGTTCCTTATATCTAGCCGCCGGTATCGGTGGGTACCGTATTAAGCGCTGTAGCGCCTCGCAATTGCGTGCTGCCTTTCCTAATTCGTACGCCAAGCGTTTAAATCTTTCTGGCGCGTCTACGTCCTCCCCGTCCTTCACTTCCTGCGAGAAGTACACCTCCAGCTCCTTGATCTCGCAAATGAGAGGCTCGAGATCGCTCGCGATTGCCTCTCGCGTCTCCTCCACGCTCATTCTGCGCCATAACTCTGCCATCTGAAATGTTTGACTCATCTAGGGTGTTGTTCGACTGTACTTCGTTCCTTGGCGAAGTGTACGTTTTCAGGTCGCTCACGTGAGCTTTTCCCGCGTCTACCCCTTCGGTGGTACTCAGTTGGTAGACCACCGACGACAATTTTTTCGCGACTACGAAGGGACCGCTAAATTTGGGGCATAATTTCGCCGCGATGTTTTGCGCGGCCGACGAGAGGACGCGGAGGCGTCGGAGAACGAGATCTCCTTCTTTATATTGTCGGCAATATAGCAATTCGATGATACGTTTTTTCTACTCCCATGTGACCCGCTTGCCTTTCGTCGTGAGCCTCTTTTAAAATTTCTATTCTCGCGTCAGACGCGACGACGAGTTTCCACTCGTCCAAGTCTGCCCCGAGAATTTCGGCAATCAATGGATCGGATCTACGACGAAAAAGTTGCCCCTCGCGAATTGACCAGTTCGGGAATTTACTCGGATTCTCTTTTACCTCGCGAAACTTTTTCTCATACCATCCGAGCGTTGTCACGGCCGCTGATGTTAACGCGAATTCCCCTTCCCCCGGGTCGGCTCCCTCGTACATACGCGAGAGTGCGTCTGGTACGTGATTGAGTTTTCCTTGCCGATATTTAATCTCGAAATCGTATTCTAACAATTGCAAGGCCCAGCGCGCAAGTCGTCCCGAAGGATTTTTCAATTGACGTAACCACCGTAAACTACTGTGGTCCGTCACGATCGTGAATTTGTAACCTTCGAGATACGGTCTGTATTTCTGTACGGCCCACACGATAGCGAGGCATTCTAGTTCGGTCGCGGAATATTTTCTTTCTGCCGCGCTCAATGATCTACTCGCGAACGCGATTACTCTTTCCGTTCCCTCGATTTCTTGAGCCAAAACCGCTCCAAGCCCTACCGTACTCGCGTCTGTCTGCAGGACGAACGGTATCTCAAAGTGGGGGCACGCGAGGGTAGGGGCAGTCGCAATTAACGCTCGTAATTTCTCGAAGGCGGATTGTTGTCCAGCCTCCCATTCCCACGTCGCGTTTTTTCGCAATAATTTATTTAATGCATCTGCTACCGTCGCGAAATTCGGAATAAACCTGCGATACCACGAGGCCATCCCGAGAAATCGCTGCAGTTGTTTAATATTTTTCGGAGCCGGATACGCTACGACGGGCGCGACTTTCTCTGCATCGACCTTTAACCCCTCCGCGCTTACCACGAACCCGAGATACCGCACTTCCTCTTTGCAGAATTCGCATTTGTCCGGGTTTACGATTAATCCTGCCGTTTTTATTTTATCTAAAACCCGGCGGAGCCATTCGAGATGACTTTCGAATGTTGTAGTCGCGATAATAATGTCATCTAAATACGCGAAAGCGTGAGGCTCCATTTCCGGTCCGATTAATTTATCTAAAAGCGTTGAAAAGTGGCTGGGGCTCCCGTGAGCCCGTACGGCATTCGTTATAATTGAAATAACCCTTTCCCCGGAACGGTAAACGCGGTGATTTCTTTGCTTGATTCGTCAAGCGGGATTTGGAAGTATGCTTGGCTCAAATCGAGGGTGGAAATGTATTTGCGGCTCGTAATTTGTCTAGAATGCTCGACATAATCGGTAGCGGGTACGCGTCTTTCTTGGATACCTCGTTGACTTTACGAAAATCGAGGCAAAAACGATATTTGCCATTTGGTTTCTTTACCATGACGATCGGACTGGACCACTCACTTTGCGACGGCTCGATAATGCCTTGTTCCAGAAGCGAATCTACTTCTTTATAGATCGCCTCCTGAACTTTCGGCGAGACCGTGTAATATCGTTGTTTAATCGGTCTATTATTGCCAACATCGATTCGGTGAGTGGTTAGAGTCGTCACGCCTGGTATTTCCGCGAAACCGCTAAGCTCGGTTTCCAAGAATACGCGTAATCGCTCCTTTTCTGACGCGGTAAGAATCTGCAGGCCGCAACAGAGAGGACCGCTCTCTTTGTTACCGAAAGGAAATTCAACGTGCGGTCGTGACGCGAAATACCATATCGCTCGGTGGTATTCGACAACGATACCGAATTGCGCGATTGCTTCGATTCCCAATAAAACCGGATTTACTAAGTTGTCGAGAATGTACGCGAAAATCTCGCACGTTACGCCTTTTATCGTTAATTGAAAACGAACTTGCTCTACCGCGCGATCGATTGCCCCGGTCGCTAGCAGAAAATAGCACGGTTCTGTCGCTTTCGTAATTTTCGCGACGTTTCGCACGGATTCTAATGTTTCGCGACTCACGAACGAGAGAGAGGAACCAGAGTCTACTAGCGCGTGAACGAGTTGATCTCCGATGTACGCGTTCACGATAAGGAGCGACGGTTTCGTTACGAGAGCGAGTTCGAAATCTGTTTCCGCAACGCGGGCCGATATTAATTCGTACGAGGCCGTTCTGGCCCATTCGAGCGGCTTCGTATCGCGTTTCCCGCTTCTGGTGTACAGCGGTGACAATTTCTTGTCGTTACACCTTGCTCTCCACAGCGGTAGCAGTGGAGGCTTGGTTTTTCGCGACAATGTCTTGACCGGTGTCCCTCGCGCTGACAGTTCCAGCACGTGTTGTTCGCGGCCGGCTGTTCGTTCGGCCGCGTGACAGCTCGGCTTTCCCCGGCAGCGGTCGGACGGTCTCGGCTCGGAGCCTCGCGCGAGCGGCTGTTCGGTTGCGTGACGCGACGCTCGGTGGCGAGGGGTTCTCGCGGGCGGGAGGGTGGGCTACGATACCCCGCTTCCGCGCGCCCGTCCCCTCTACCGTCGGTTACCGCGTTCACGGACTCGTATCGATACGATCTCTCGCGGCTCAAATTCTTCGTCTTTTTGTACAGGTTCGGGTTGTAGGCGAACTCTTTATTAGCCAAATACGGCGACTGATAATAATCCGCGCTCCTCGGCGTCGTATACCGTTCCCCCTCGCGTAATTGGTCCTCGAGCTCTCTCACCGTCGTGACGAGCGCGCGTGATATTACGGCGCGTAATTCATCTCTCGCGCCCCAATAGATCCGGTCTATTTTCTTTTGCTCGGACCACGAGGTTTTCGAACGCGCGAGCATCGCTTTCATGTTCGCGAGATAATCTCGCACCGGTTCGTCCGGACCCTGCTTTCGCACGCGTAAATCATGCTCCAGGAGTTCCTGGTAATCTGGATCGCGAAAATTCTTATGCCATTCGCGCACAAATTCTGCCCAGGTCGACATCGGGGGACAGTTCTCAAACCACCTCGCCGCCAGATCGGTGAAGCAAATCGGCAAACAGCGCACGAGATCAGCGTCTTTCAAATTGCAGACGCTGCGCATATTCGAAAGTCGAGTGAAGAACGCTTCCGCGTCTTCCTCCGGCTTTCCTCCGAAGGTCAGATGCCATTTCCTCATTACTTCGTACGCTGAAGCCGGTGTTCGTCGATCCGGCGGGGAGGGGCTGGCCGTTTTTGGAGTCGCCACTGGCCGTTTTATAATCGGAGTTCTCGGGCGTTCGGGAACTTGGAGGGTGATCCCGCTGGTACCGGGGAGGGAGTCGTCCGGATCGAATTTTATATTCGACCGGGCGTCCTCCTCCCCGTCCGTTTCGTATGGGCTATAATACGGCCCGTCTTCATCATTCGGCCACGTTGTTCGATACATTTTTCCGACACCCGTTACCTGTTCGAATTTGTTTACGAGCGCGAGACCCGGAGCGAACCGTACTCGAGCGAGAGTCTCCTAGGCGCGCGTTGTTTACTAGTTGCGTCCGGACGCGGGGCCGTCCCCCCTCGTGCTCACGGCCGTAACGTTACCAAAACGGAGCCCGTGGTTGTCAACCGTCGCGATATTAGGCCGTATTGTCCCGATTTATTTTCGGAGTTTCGCACGGCCGCAACACGGTACCGTACCACACAACGCTGACTTTGGGCTACAAATCAATAAGCAACTCGGTCGGAGCGACCTTGCTCTCCTTTGTCTCGAACTCGCGCGAGATACGACAAAAAAAAACAAAAAAAAATTTTCAAACTACGCGACAAACACGCAGGAATTCGAGTTCGTGCGGGACAAAGGGAAACGGTTTCGATTTTCGAAACCGCCGTTACGTTCACGACACCTGAAGACGTACACTCTATACCAATTTTACAAAATTCCACAAAATTTACAATGCAATAAATTAGGACGAACACAAGAATATTTCATAGGTTATGCAACCTCAAGAACAAGGCGTAGCTGGCTCGCTATTTTATTTCTTTCCCTACGGGGAACGCACGGAGAAAA
Source organism: Lasioglossum villosulum (assembly GCA_963971365.1). Classification (NCBI taxonomy): domain Eukaryota; kingdom Metazoa; phylum Arthropoda; class Insecta; order Hymenoptera; family Halictidae; genus Lasioglossum; species Lasioglossum villosulum. The sequence continues at coordinate 10,965,772 of OZ020502.1, read as the reverse complement.
TCGCTAAACGCAACGAACGTGGTTGAGCGGGTTTCTCCTGGCGTCGTCCGTCGCGAATATCTCGTCGACTCTCGAATCCGTGTCTCGTTCTATCGCCGATTTTTACGCGCTCGCGAATTGTTCCGTCTTTCTCGTATCGCGCGTAACCCTGTGAGAGTCCTCAGCCCTTCACGTGCCTCTCTCCGTTCTCGGACAATAATCCCTTCGAGAGAGAGGTCCCTGTTCGGGCGCCAATTTGTCACGTCGCTCGCGAGCGGAGGCTAGAAAACCTCCGATCGAGCGACTTTCGGGCTTTTACAGGCCTTTAGGCCGGGCCGCGGGCCGCCGTATGCCCGTGGTCCGCCCGAGACAAAAGACGTCCGAAGGTTCGAAATTTCCGCGAGATTGTTCGGGCGCCAGACACCGTGAAAAGTGTCACGCGAAACACGACACGAATTCCGGACTCGAAAGTCGAACCTTCGAAGCACGCGGATCGTAACGAGGACGCGATGGGGTCCGGTGGTTCGAACACGGAAGGACGAGGACAGCCCTTACGGCAGGACGGATCTCACGGGGAATGAACGACAACGTAATTGGCATCGAGTGGGTGTTTTATTCCTTCGTCAAATAGTACAATTGAGCGGTCACGTGACCGCAACCCGAGAGCCCGCGCTCTTCATACAGAATTGCGGACGGTAGGTCGGTCGCAGCGCGGTTGTCGTAGGTTAAGATCGCGCGAAAGGGTACGGATGATCGGTACCGACGATACGATTTCCCGACGGACGGGATCGCGCGAAGCGCGGATGGACGGCGCGATACAAGACTGTCGCGATAGCACGCGTACGCAAAGCACACGACGGACGATACGAACGGCGACGGAGTTGAAACGCGTTCGCTACGCGATACGACACAGGATTCGAGATGTTTGCGAGGCGTCGGACAAAATATTCGCGAGACGCGATTCCTCCGAGGAAACTTCCGAGCGCGAGATTTTAAGGGGGAACTCTCTGCGCGAAATACCGCTCAAAGGACCGTCGCTACGGCCCGAGCCGATGGCCCGAGACGCTTGGCGTCTCGGCCTACGCGAAATATCGAGGACGAAACGACCACGGGTCGTCCTCGCGCGATAATCGTCGAGCCAACACGCTAACCGAATATTCGAAAGGGTCACTGTGCGACTTACCGTCTCTCGTTTCTCTTTCTGCGGGTTCGATCGCTGCCCCTCCGATATCTCAGTGATTCGGCCGAAATCGCTGGGCCCAATCGAGAATCCCGTACGACACTCGCGAGACCGGGTCTTCGTTATGTGGCGCGTTCCTTACTTCGCGGACGCGATTTCAGAGACCGTAATTGCTAGGAGACGCGGGTGGTTTTTCGTCGGACAGCTCGCGCGACAGTGATTCATCGATATTCGGTCGCGTGCCGCATCGATTCTCGTTCCCCCCACCCGACCTCCTTGCCGAATTTCCCAGGGCTCCGTTTCTCGCGCGACGTTCGCGTGGCAGGGGCGTCTCGACGGGGTCCTTGGCTCCTGGACCCCTTCGCGAAACCGTCTCACTTTTCGGGAGACGTGGGAGGAGGCTCGTGCCTCGTACTGGCTTCTCGGTGGCACCATCCTCGCTGGAACCCTATTAATGGCGGGATGAGGCGGCGTCGGGACCGCGAAATGATAGGGTGGTCGATAGGGGTTCCTGTCCCTTCGGCGCCTCCAAGTCGATTGACCGGGTGCCCTCGATAGTCCGTAGATGGCCCGTGCACGGGGCTTCGATTCATGCCATTTGTGTTTCGTCGGACGTCCTCCTGCCTCGAAATCGTTTGCCTAGGGAAATGTCGAAGGTCGGGGCTCCGTTTCCGGGTCCGCTGCTCGGCCCTGAAACTTGCCGTTCTCGGCGCGCACGCTAGGTGTCAGTGCGCGCTCTAATTTATGGAAATTCCTCGCGGCACGCTCTCGAATCCTGTGTTTCCCGGTCTCGCGTCTCGTTATTGTACGGTCCGGTCCTTCGCACTATTAAAAATGTGCTCGCAATTAACGGCGAAGTGACGTCGCTGATTTGCAACGTCACAGTATGCATTCTAAATCGATTTAATAACGTAAATATATCATCCTGTAATGTCGGTCCAACATGTAGCGTATCTTTAAGCGAAATTCCGGTACTGGATTTAGCCGAACCATCGAAAACAACTCGACATTTAGTCGTCGAGCTGGAGGTTTTGATGACGGCATGATACGGTAAATAATGACTGCGTAAGTTATCAGTATTTTGAATAGACTCATATGACCCCATTTGATGTATTCGTCTATTATACGAGTATATTCAGTTTTCAAATCTGGATTAAGAGAAAACTTTCGTTCCAAATATAGAAATCGATTAAGAGCGCGCGTACGAGATTCGCCGATGTTTTGCTCCTTCCCATTAAACGGGAGCGAAACCATGTATTGTCCAGACTCTAACCGTTTGACAGTGTTTTTAAAGTGGGACTCGCATTCAATTTCTGTCGGCGATAATTTAGAATGATGAGGCCCCTCTTCAACCTCCCAGAAGTTTCTCAAGTCAAAATCAACATTGGTCATGAATGTTTTACGTGATCCGCGAATGGATGAACTGGGTACACTCCCCCCGATTATCCACCCGAATTGCGTCTTTTGTAGGATCAAATCGGGTCGGCCTGTATCGCTAATATCGATTTGACCAATGCTCAAACATGCTAGTGTAGTTCCGGAACCGATCAACATATCAATATGCGATGGGCGATGAAAGAGTGGATCGGCTAACTGAATATTAGAGGGAATATGCAAGTTTGACTTGTTGACCTGTCGATCAGGTAATTGACTTGATATACGTGGAATAATAAAAAACTTAAGGGTACGGTTGAAGTTGTTTATGCGCCATTTAACCCTGACTCGTAGTGTTTTGGTCGTTGCCGTACTTAATTCGTTTAGAACTTCGATGGTCACGTGTTCGTTCCGATGAGTTAATTTTAATTTTTTGGCCAATTCTTCCGTAATAAGATTTGCGTTTGAACAAGTATCAAGTAAAGTTCGACACTCTATAGGTCGGTTGTTGTTATCAAAGGCGTAAACTATTGCGGTAGTTATAAGGTCGTGAGTGGAACCATCGGTAATTAGCGTAGCGTATGGTCTGAACATGCGTGAGCTATCGAAGTGTGCGAGTCAAGAGTTTTGATCGGATTTCGAAGTTCCCGCGCGTTCCTCTGTTTTTTCGGATACGGTGTCGAGTCTTTGTGTAATCTCGTATTGTGTGTCATATTACACACCTTACATCTGCTTGAATTGCATTGCGCAGTCGTATGTCCTGGGAGGAGGCAATTAAGGCAGATCCTGGCCTTTTTGGCAGCTTCGATTCGTCCATCAATGGTCATTCCTTCAAATGTTTTACATTGAAAGATCTTGTGCGGACCGTTCTGACAGATTGTGCAAATTGGTTGTTTCGACTGCGTTGCAAATGTTTGGTTGCGATGAAAATGCGGCGAAGACGGCGGAGAATTTCGCGGTCGATATCCTTTCGATGGATAATTGTAATTCGTGGTCTGATATTTCGGAATCGATTTGTTAAAATTACTGGGCAGACGAGGGGGTGTCCTAACCCTATCCTTCGATGGATGATACACGATATTTACAAATTTTAAAATATCCAGTACCTTCGGCATTTCCGTGTCCGACAAGGTCTGTTCCCAACATTTACGCGTGTCCTTCCCCATCCGTGATACTAAAATGCTCGTACGCACATCGCTCGCAATATCTTTCCAAGTGCGTCTTAGGGCTTGCAAGGATCTGATGTGTAATTGCATGTAACTGGTTAGATCTCTGATGGCTTCCGACGAATCGTTAGGCATTTTTGGCGTTTCTCGTAATAACGCCGCGTGTCGTAATACTAGTACCCGTTTGTTGTCATAAATTTCCATCAAGTGTTTCCACGCGGTCTCGTAATTTTCCTCGCTGAGTCTAAATGCTCCGATCGCGATTTGAGCCTGTCCCGTTAACGATAGTTGCAAATAATTCATTTTTTGAATATTGCTTAGGCTAGGATGTGAATGAATCATAGTAATAAACGCATCCTTGAAAGTGACCCAATTCTCCATCTTTCCATCGAATTTTGGCAAATCAATTTTCGATAATCTCATAACCGATGTCTCAGCCCTTGTATCCCGTATTGCATCGCGTACACCGGGGTTTCCGCTGTGCGTTTGTATTTTGGCTTTCGATGAATTTAATCATTCTAACGCGGTCGCTAAAGTGTCATCGTAATGATTCGTTATCTCTTCGCGATGCTGCTCTATTGCCTCGAAATCGTCTATTAACAGCGCTAATTCGTTAAGGTTAGTGTTGAATTTATCGAATAGAATTTGTAGGCGTTCAATTTTTTCGGATAATTTTATTTGTTCTCTCGAAGAGCGTTGGTATGTATTCGCAAAATTCTCTAAAGACGTCGTTTGACCTTGAAAATATTGAGTCTTTTGTTTTATCGAAGGGATTTGTTTGTCAATCGTTTTGTCGTTGGACTTGGCTTTCTCAATAGCCTTATCAACATCAGCTGCCGACATTATGAACCGAAATCGAGATCAGGAAAAAGAGTAACGAAGGAAGTGATTGGTTTACGATATAAACGAGCCTACCTTGGCGATGATGTCTTAATGCAGCAATATCTCCAGTAAAGATTGCACGAGACGTCCGAATCCTGGGCAGGTTGAATGCTCGACTTCCTCGTTGTCGACTGTCCTATTTTCCTGTGTGTCACCGACACGGAACCCTTGGTTGCGTCGCTCGTTGTCAGTACACAAATAGACCCAAGGTGCTGATCGGTGTGGCTTCCTCGTAGGATCGATTTTATCTTCACTTGCCACGATTGCTTGATTGCATAGCGATAATGTTCGTTTCAAAATTCACTTGAACTGCACTGTCACTTAGTCTCTGGATCCGGCTCGAAGGACCATATGTTGTTTCCCGATATTCGAAACGTCTTGCACAGTTGAATTATGTAATAAATAAGTCTTTATTTACACTGTACAAAGTGATGTCGCCGGCGGAGTTTATCGTTGGGCGACTAGTTTGAGTCGAAATTGAAAAGTGAAATTTTGAACTGTAGTTATGAGACTTTACCGTTGTGTCTCAGAGATTGATATATTCGCAATCTCTGTCGGCGGATTGAAAGGTTTGATTCCTTCGCGTCGGAGAATCAAAGTACTTCGGCTGAATCGTACTGTCGAAAACGTCTTGCTCGAGTCCCAAGATCGAATGCGAATGATCCGCTGCTTCGGGGTGAGTTCCCGGTCGAAAAAACGTATGCCCCGATAAGGCCCTAATTTGGGGGAAAATCGTTTTCTATTTGTTGGTTCACTTGAGAGAGGAGGAACCTTCCGATCATCCTTCCTCGGTGAACGCAGAAGACTCCACCCTTAAGTCAACCGTTGGAAAATCGTTGTAATTCCCGGGATACGTCATCTCCGAAGCAGCGCGACGAATTGGGCCCGAGCGACCCGCCATGGATTTATGGCCCTTGGCCTGCGAACGTTATTGCCGGTCAAGGGTACGCACTAATCCTCAAACTTGCAATTTGAAGATGCCTCGAAAAGGCTATTGGGAAAATAACCCACGTGAGCCGCATGTGCAGCGCAAGGGATGCTAACCTTGGCCGCTATCGCTCAGACCCGCGAATATCCGAATCTGGGACCCTCGTAAACTTGACCTGCGTTATTCTAAAAAAGGGTCCCCAGATTGACTTATGACCGTCTTTCCGTTGCCGTCTGCTCGAACCCTCGAGTGCCGTATACACTTCGAGGGTTAGCAATCGTCGAAATTACTGAAGGACAGCATGCATACAAAAAAGGCCTCTCGGATTTAGCAAACGGAATTAACACGGTACGGAGAGAACATTTGGTTGCTACGGGTGGCCGATGATTTATGGTCGAACAATAAATCGGTAAAACGCGGAATCGTACAAAATTCATTTATTAATTCATTAATAAGTTTATAGGATTTAGGTGTTATTAACTTCCCGATTCATAGGGAAGTTACTGTAATTACCCCGAAAATCGAAAATCGATTTTTTAGCAGATCTTCACGTTTCATGGTTATTGAAGTCATTTTAGACTATTTTTATCAAATTGTTAGTATGTGTGTGTGTGTGTGTGTGTGTGCGCGTGCGTGTGCGCGCGCGCGTATGGCCGTTTTTATGTTATCAAATTTTTCGTTAACGTTTCCTGAAAAAGTAACAATGCGATCAGAATGATGAATGATGCAATCGATGTGCCCCGTCGTAACTTAGAGCTGATTAGATATTGGTCCATATTGGTCAAGTAGTTTTTTAGATTTTTTTAGTTTTTTTCGAAAGAAGTTCATTCAAGAATGCAGTTTATACGAGAGGATGGAAATTTTCCACCGAATAAACAAACGTAATTATATATATTTAATTTTTTTTAATTTAAAAAAAAATTTTTTTTTAAATTATGCAACTAATGCTAATGTTACCGCTTACAACCAACGAATCGGGAAGTTCTTTGTGTGGCTCGTGGAGAGTCACACACAAAATAAATAAAAAAACCATTAAGAACTGTATGCCCCACTAGCAATGCGTACCACTAACCGTTGCGCAAGAGCAGTCCTACCCGCGTGCTCGCGAAGCGAGCGAGCAACAACAACCCTACCCGCGAGCTCGCGAAGCGAGCGAACAATAACAACCCCACCCGCGAGCTCGCGAAGCGAGCGAGCAACAATAACCAGCTAGTTTCATTTTTATTTAATGGTTCCAGAATCATCGTTCTTCTCATTACCGGATAAGGGATATGAAATCGACACCGCTTATTTTTTGTCCTTTGTAACAACTATGATTATGTTTGTGCATTTGAAATTTAATATATCGATTATTTTCTTCATATCTACATGTGATAAATCGGTCAATTAATTCAATCAATTCTTTGTTACCACCATGATCGTATCTATCTTTAACACTATTGTACATAGGTGCTCCGTTCAACCACAGAAATATATGTTCATGTGGACTTTCACGTTGCTGAATTTCCACTCGTTCATAACTATCCACAACCTCATATTCTCCGAAAATACTTTCTTTTTGTCTTAATAACCACATAAGCTTATGTGCTTTATGATCGAAATATCGAGCGCATGTAACGGGATCATTTCTAATTAGATCAGTTTTGGTATTGTAATCCAAATTAAATGCGTCTTGTACAGATAATATTATACCACCATCGCGATATTTCATCTATGTTTGCAATAACTCAGGCCAGTAACTTTCTGCAGCCGACATTGTCATAAAGAAAGTGGGTTTACCCAATTGACGGATCATTGCTAGTAACTCTTTCTTTTTTTGTTCCCAATATGCTGGCGATGAACGAATATTTTTAAGTAACTTGAATCCGTCATCAAATTCAAACAAATTATTCATAAAATCCGGATTCAAAACATCTGAAGCACGTAAATTCTTATTCGTATTCATTTTTATTCGTCTCAAACAGACATTTATACTAGATAAACATGATATCTCTAAACATTTTTTAGCCATAAATAAAATCCTAGAAGGAATTCATGATCGTCGATCATACCGTCTAACTTCGGATCTTATACGATCTGAATAGGATACTGATTTCGGCAAATTGAAAGAATATCCAGCAAATATTCTTGAGAAACACAATTCATCCAAATCATCCATTTTATGCCATGGTAATGGATATTTTCCCTGTCCTGGTGCAATAATATTCACAACGAAAGAATGCCCTTCTGCTACTGCAGCATTATTATCAACAAGTAATACTTCATCATTATTTATTTGATCCAAACAGATTGCATTTTTATTTACCAAATCCATATTGTCAATCATTTTTTTCTCATCTACCTCATCGTTATTGTCAACTATGAAATTAATTTCTTCGCTACCATGACTTGCATAATTTTGAAAATACGTTTCATCTACTTTAATAGCATATTTCACATACAATGGTGTTTTCACCAAATGTTATAGTGCTTTACAAATTACTCCTGGTCTGACTGATTTGAACATATAATCACTTCTATGATGTTTATGACGTTTTAATTTCAGTTGAATTGTTTCCATTTCCGTAAATTTTCGAGGCAATACTTCTAACACATTAGTCACATCGTTTTGAATATTAACAACACTACCTTTGAGGCCTAATTGTGGATTTAAAGCATATGGTTTCAATGCGCGAATTTGCATAAAATTCAAAATCGGTGCTACCATTCTTTCCTCAAGATCAGTCAATTCTTTCACTGATTTTGGAACTATGGGAAACTTGAGACCATTGCTTGTTGACAACTTATATACTTTGCCTCTATAAGCATAATTTTTACAAGTTCCACAAATAAAACCTGACGGAAAATTATTTATTTGAGATAATATTGCATCATTTGCTTTATCGATTATCAATTCATTTAATTTTACGATGGCAGATTTAAAAAAAAGACCTTCACAACAGCAACATATGAACGAAGGCGTCTCCATACGAAATTTGATAAATTGCCATTTCAATTTCGCTGTGGTATTATCATCTTTTTGATTCAACAAATAGATATATAAATTATCTCGAAACTTTAATACATCAATGTCTCTCATTTCTTGTCGAAATACTGATATTTTTAATGAATCTCGATATTTATATCTCAAGCTTTGTCTTAATTTTCGTATTCTTTGAACATTATTAAGTCTTTCTTTACATTTGTATTTTTATGTTTCCTCATTATTCTCATGTGATTAATATTTTGTTGTAATTAATTTTTCTTATATACAAGATTCCTCCGCAATATCTTATTTCGTGCAATATTTTCGGCAAGTTCTCGGGACTTGTATGCATCATTATGCCATAGAATTTTATTTGGTGCAATATATTCGGCAAGTTCTCGGGACTTGTATGCATCATTATGCCGTAGTATTTTATTTCGTGCAGAATTTTTGGCAAATTCTTGTGCAATATAATGTAATCTCTGTCTCATTATCTTCATCCTACTTAGTAGTTTTCTATTTTCCAACTGTTTAAATTCTGGAATTTCTCGTTTACGTTTAATTTGATTTAAATTTGTTTCATTCTCTTTGTTACGATAATCGTCATTTTCTCTTGTTCGCTTCTTTCGATTTTGCCTCATTTCATTTTCTTTTTTACGAAAATCGTCATTCAGTCGTTTTCGTTGCATTTGTTTGCGAGTAGATTCAATGTATTTTTTTTCATACGATCAATATTATCACGACATCTTTTTATGTTTCGCATTCTATTTTTCTCATATTCATCATTTTTTTATGTACTTTTAGATCGTAATTTTAGCATGGCCTGTCTTATTTGTGCATTCCGTTTTTCTTCTTTTTCGCTCTCATTGACAACATTATTATTAAGGGAGAGATAATCATATTTTCGTTTTTTATTGATGGCTTTTCGTGATTGACGTTTTACCTTCATTTTCGTATTGTCGGAAAGTTGTATATTATTTATTCAAAATTTGGTGTCGCCCCTGGCTGACAATTATATTTTTTCAAAAATTGGTATCGCCAATATTTTATTTATTTATTTAGTGCTTTGTATCGCCTACGGCTGACAATTGTATTTTATTCAAAAACTAGCTTTCTCCCGCCACGCGTTGCTGTGGCACAGTATTTTTTAAAAGCATGTACGTATTCAACGTGTTTGTTGTAATCTATTTTGTTCAATTCCATTTCGCTTATCGCGTTGCTCTGTAGTTCTCTCTCTTTCCCTCTCTCTCGCTCTCCTCACTCTCTCTCACTGTTTACCGCTCCCTCTGTCACTCGTTCTGTCTCGCTTTCTCTCTCTCTCTCTCACTCACTCTCCCCCCCCCCCGCAATGAGTCCCTCAAATTTAATGTTGTTGCTACCAGTCAAAAGATAAAAGCAGAAACGTGCCCAAAGGAGGCCGAAAAAGTCGTATTTGGTCAGTTTGTGACGTGATCAATGGTAAACAGCAGAATGTAGAATATTGCGGTATGAACCATTGGACGCGACATTTCTTGAGGAAGGATTCAGAAGAAACTGCATTCGAAAAAGTCCATGCGGTGAAAAGTTATAAGCAGAAACGTGTGGTAACAACGAGCTCGAGTATTTCTAATGGCACTGTCCGTGCCTGGCGCCCGAATATTCGCGAGATTCACCTAAATTGACGAGCCTGCGAACAACTTTTGTCCCGGGTGGACCGCGTTTCGCGCGACCGAACGCGGCCCGGCTTCCTAGCTTATAAATACCCGGTGTCGTCGCAGTTTCCGCCCTTCTGGCGGTGGCTGTTGTTAGACGACGCGACGTGACAGTATATAAACAGACAAAATTCTTACTTGTTTTGTGGCGGATAGGGTGATATAAAATAGTAGGAATTGTCCTCACTTCATTTATTAGTGTAATCGGTATTGCGAATATTAGCGCGGCGTTGGTGTTGTAGTCTCGGAGTTTTAACATCGACTGACTGCGCTCGTTGCATTTCCTAAACGCCTCGGGGTTAGAAAAGGCAAAAAGACGGGGGAGAAAAAGAAAAGAGAATAGAAAAGGAAAACTTGAGAAGACAGCAACAGCGATAGGGACAGCGGAAAAGAGTCATAAACAGAGAAAGCTGAGAGGTCGGCGAAGGACCGAGACTAATGTAAACCCGAACTCTGACGACGTTCTCAAGGATGCGTTGGAAGTTAGTGAAGGGCTGGTCACCAAATGTGCGACCAGCAGTCAGGAAACAGAGAACAATAGCGTAACAGAGTTGGAAAGGAAAGAGAAATTTTTAGGAGAAATATACGCATTGGCGTACGTGGTGCTATAGCCACCACAGTTTCAATATGAAAAGAAACTCAAGTTATATATTCACTTATATACGAAGTGATCACCATGAGTGTCACAGTAGAACTGATAATGAAAATATTTACAGTGAATTCCTCACTCATCCACATCCACACTCAAATATATTTCGTCGTTTGTTTTCTTTAATTGGTTAGAATGTACCAGGTACATTAGGTAAGACGAAGGTGAGACGTTCAGGGGCAAGGAAAGAAGTACTGCTACCATAAACGAGCGCGTGACACACACATATATATTATATAAACGTACTATGTGGCTCCGCCCCCTGTTCGCTTCGCTCGCCAACCCCGCGGCGTCGCGCTCTCTCTCTATCTCTCGCTCTCTCTCTCCCGCTCTCTCTCCCTCTCTGAAAGATACACACTGTCACGGCGCTCAATTTTCGGTTCCCCCTCAGTAGGCAACTCGCTTCTCAATTTTCGGTTCCCCTTCAGTAGGCAACCCGCTCGGCGTTTTAGCGTGACAGAACTATTTTATAGATAATAGATAATAATAATATAGTTTATTCCCTCCGCGGGGTACAAATGCGGACCTCCGCTCCGCTTACGAAAGAAAAAATACAGATAAAAGTAAACATAAACATAAACATAAACAACAAATAATCCATCTATCTTAGCCTACATTTCTAGAGAGAGAGAGAGAGAAAACATACCACACTCATTCATGCCTCATACCATCATTCCCTCTATGGACCCCCGGTTCCGGTGTTCATCCTTTCTCGCATCTCTTCCACTTTCTACATCCACACCTCCCCTTCTCCTTCCTCCCCTAGCACTTAAATACCCTGGCACACCCTCTCTTTTCACTATCTCATACCATTTATTATACCGTGACTCCCTTATCCTTCTCCACCTCTCCTCCCTTTGCGCATCTTTCTCCTCTTTTACCAGTTCTTCCCCCCTCAGCCTTCCTTCATTCCTCATCTCCTCTACCTCCTCTATACTCCATCCCATACCCTCATAAAACCTTCACCTCTCCTCCTCCCATCCCTCCAACGCCCTACCCCTCCTTGCTCTTTCTCTTACCTCCATCCAGCATTTCTTTGCTAAGTACCCCCCCTTTCCTTCATTCAGCTTCCTCTCATATTCCCACGCCCTCATACTCGTCCTTCCTACTAATAAATCTCTCTCCAATTCTTCTCGAATCATGCACCCTGGTACGCTTCTTTCCACTCTCAACATCCATCTTAAGTACCTCTCCTGAATACTCTCCATTTTTCCCCTTTCTTTCCACCCCCAAATTTTCACCCCGTAACTCATAACAGCCCACACTAATCTATCAAACAACCATAGTCTTCTACCCCAGTCCTTCGCAAATTTCTTTTTTCCTAAACCCCACACTTGTCTCATAGCGACCGCTCCTTTCCTCACCCTCTCCTCTACATGCTCGTCTTGCCTTCCGTTCGACGTCACCACATATCCTAAGTACTTAAACTTCTTCACCTCCTCTATTCATCTTTCCACCACCATCTCATCTTCCCTCTTCTTCCCCCTCCCTTTCTTCATTTCAACATCTTTGTCTTTCCTACATTGAGTTCTAATTTTTTCTCTTCCACTACCTGTCACCCAGTGTAAATTTCTTCCTCTAGAGCGCGCTACCTACGCTCCTGCTCTCTTTTCTCCCGCGCACACCTGTCTACTGTCACACGGACCTAACCTCCCTATCCCGCTCACTTTATTCCTTCCTACTGACCTCTCTCTTACTCCCTCACCCTTACCTCTTTCTCTCCCGCCTATCCGCTCTCCCTACTGACCCTTCGACTCACTTTCTCCACTCACACTTCTTTCAGATCCACTTTCTCACAAGTAGAAATGGCTTCGCTAACTGCACACACCTGCCTCTCCTACAACCGGAAACGGAAGTCCCGACAGAACTATTTTATATAATAGAGAGATATATGATTATCACATAAATTGATTCGAGCAATATCGTAAAATGAATTTTAAAAAAAATATTGAGTTGAATACCATCATGATTAATTGAATTATATTGCAACATGAACGTAATTAATAAATTGATAAATACATACAGTATCATTGATAAGAAATCATGATATTCAATCAGTTCATAAACGTATTACGTATTAATATAATAATATTAATAATAATATTACTTGTTTGGGATTGGCATAGCGGATCGGCCGCGACAAGGGTCAATGACCGAAGCCAATCCGTGTTTGGTTTTCTTTCGGCGGATCGAGAGCTGTTGAGTCGAAGATCAGCTCGCGTAATGATTGGCCGGTGCGCCGAAGTCGATTACGATCGATTGTCGTCCGCGGAACGGACGACTGATTGGGCGTTCGCACATCGATCCATCGATTACTCGGCGCCCGGTGTTGTCTAACCGCCAGCTGATCCGACAGTTCAGTTCGCTATAGATTACGATTAAGAGCAGTTCAAGGATCTTTAATTATTGTGAGTCTCCGGGCAGTTAGTTAAATTATCTCAAATCTCCGGGTTTCCTAAGCGAAGGAAACGAATCATTTATAAGTCAGTTTATTGTTCTTTAAATTCGATACATTGCAACGCTCCGTGTATTCACAATTTCTAACTCAATTTCTTGTTAAGTGTGACGAAACATTCAGTGAATAAAGACGTGACGGTTACGTTGAAAAACGGCGCTTTTTCCAACCTTTCCTTTAACATTTGGTCCTTCGAGCCGGATCCAGCGCTGCAGTTCTAGAGTTCAAAATCGTGCGTTAATTTCACCGACTAGTGTTTCTACTTGACAAGAGAAAAATCATGGCTGACCTGATTGATGACCAACGGTGCATCGCAAGCCGACTCTCTCGAATTATGGTCAATCTAAAAAAGAGAGGGAAGGCAAACATCAATCTGGAAATTCTCCAGGAGAATCTGGAGGGGGCTAAAGGATTGTGGAGTGAGTACAACCAGAGCGATCGGAACGTGAGAGCAGCTGCAAGGAAGGACGCGAAGCTGCTCGAGAGCCGGTATTTTAAGGAGGAGGAATACAATGTGACCCAAGACAATTATTTTGAGTTGGCCGCCTCTCTGAGGAGGTGGATCAAGCAATTGGAGGCATCACAAGATTCGAATCCGTCAAATGAAACGGTCGCCGACGCGACCGCTAAAAGGTCACGAGCTGTGTTGCCGAAAATGTCGTTGCCGCCGTTTGAGGGTCATTACAAGGATTGGCCTTCTTTTCGCGATTTGTTTACGTCGCTCATCATAAACGAACCGACCTTGTCATCCGTTGAGCGACTTCACTATTTAAAAGCGTGTATGAAAGGCAGCGCCGCCTCGATTTTGAAAAATGTCCAAACGACCGCTGACAACTTTCAAGTCGCATGGGAGAAGCTGGAGAGTCGGTTCGGAAATCGGCGCTTGTTGGTTCAGGCTCAAATCCGAGCCCTTTCATCACTCGCTCCCGTTCGAAAGGAATCGGCCGCTGAGATGAAGAGGTTATACGACGAGACCTTCGACGCCATCGACGCTCTCGAAAATCTTGGACGGCCAGTAACGAACGCCACGGATTGGATAGTGGAAATGACAGTTGAGCGGTTGGATAGGCAGACTCGGCGCGAGTGGGAAGACTCTCTTCAGCACTCAAAGGATCTTCCGACACTTGATCAACTGAAGAAGTTCATGGAGGGACGCATACACACTTGCGAAGCGTTAGAGCCGGCCCAAGCTGACGCTCCCGAGGACAGCAAGAAATCCTCGGCGAAGGCGTTCCGCGTCCATGTGGTGTCCAAGGACAGTCCTCCTCCTGCCGGAAGCTGTGGGTTGTGCCAAGGGAGTCACTACGTTCTCTATTGCGACCAATTCAAAGAGAAAACTCCTGTTGAGAGAAGAGAAGTGGTTAGAAATCTCAACCTCTGCTATAATTGCTTGGGCAAGCACTCAGCTCATGAGTGCAAATCAAGAAAGAGATGCCAGAAATGTTTAGGGAAGCACAATACCACTCTGCACGTACCATCGACTGCCGGGAAGGAGCCTGCATCTCCGGGAGCCGTCGTACAACATGTGGCCAAGCCCATGAGTCGACCCTCCGGGGTATTGCTCGGAACGGCTCGCGTTTCAGTTTCCGGCCCTCGAGGAGAAGACTGCTACGCACGTTCGCTGATCGACCCTGGAAGCGAAGTGTCCCTCATGTCGGAGGCCCTGGCTCAGCGACTCGGCGTGAAGCGGATTCCAGCTCGAGTTCCGCTCCTGGGTGTAGGAGGAGCCAAGGCCAAGCTCACCAGAGGGAAGACGACGCTGACCATCTCACCTCACTATGGCAGAGAAAACGAGATCCAGGTGACAGTTTATATAATTCCAGAGCTCTCCAGGTACACGCCCAGAAACCTACCTGCGGTGGCCGAGTGGGATCATGTGAAGGGTCTACGACTCGCCGATCCAGGGTACCATCTCGCCGATCCTGTGGACATCTTGCTCGGAGCCGATTCCTACAATCATATCCTGCGGGAAGGCGTGAAGCGAGGACAGGAGAATACGCCAATTGCTCAGGAAACAGCCCTAGGTTGGATCCTGACGGGAGGAATCGACTCCAAGGTCGGCGATGATGCAGCATGCGGTCCGGAAATTCCCGTTCACCACTGCAATGTAGACAGGGAATTAATGGAATTGCTGACTAGATTCTGGGAGCAAGAAGAAATCCAAGCGTCGATTCCAGGGACAGAGGACGACCGAAGGGCCGAAGAACACTTTGCTGAGACTCACCTACGGCAATCTGATGGGCGATTCGTGGTGCGCCTGCCGTTCAGCAGCGCACCGGTTCTGGGAGACTCTCGCCGCACAGCTCTTCGAACCTTGGAGTCTCTGAACGGGCGGTTCAGTCGATCGGCAGAATTCCAGCGAGCGTACTCCGAATTCCTTGACACGTACGAGGCTCTGGGTCACATGACTGCTTCACGGCGGCCGAGCAGCGAAGGGTACTACCTCCCACATCATGGGGTCCTGCGAGAAGCGAGCTCTACCACCAAATTAAGGGTGGTATTTAACGGGTCGATGCCGTCATCCAATGGGAAGTCTATTAACGACTTCCTTCTTCGGGGCCCAAACCTACTCCTCAACATCGCCGACGTCTTGCTGAGGTGGCGGCTGCACGAATTCGTCTTCTCTGCTGACATAGAGAAGATGTATCGTCAGATCGTGGTCCACCCTGACGATCGAAAATGGCAGAGGATCTTGTGGAAGACTTCGCAGGAGAGCGAAGTGACAGTTTTCGAATTGAATACTGTCACTTACGGGCTCTCTTGTGCACCATACCTGGCTATTCGATGTCTGCACCAGCTGGCAAAAGGTGAAGAGAAGCGATACCCCTCTGGCGCCAGCGTGATTCTCCGGGACGTCTACATGGACGATGTCCTCTCCGGGGCAGACACCCTGACTGATGCACGACGGAAGCAGCAAGAAACTCGGAGGCTCCTGATGGCGGGCGGATTCCCCTTACGGAAGTGGGCATCAAATTCGAAGGAGCTTCTGGATGACCTTTCGCCCGAGGAGCTGAAGGGGTCAGTCGAGTGGAACTCGCCAACGCAACAAAGCGTATTAGGTATACGGTGGCTCCCTTCCCCCGACTGTTTTCAGGTGACTGCTGCGACATCCCTGAAGAACTCTGGATCCACCAAGCGGGCGGTACTCAGCGGAACGGCTCAACTTTTCGATCCGCTCGGTTGGCTGGCTCCAGTTATAATCGTAGCGAAGGTGGTCATCCAGTCATTGTGGCTCCTCAAGGTGGACTGGGACACGCCTCTACCGGAAAAGGAGCACTCGACGTGGCAGCGGTTCCGGCAACAACTTCCTGCGCTCCAGACGATTCGGGTCCCTCGGTGGCTAGGATCGAGCACTTCCAGCGTTCCACTGGAAATCCACGGGTTCGCTGACGCCTCCGAGCGAGCCTATGCGGGGGTGGTATATTCTCGCTCTATCCGGGCTGAGGGAGGGGCAACTGTATCCTTGATAGTTGCCAAGTCAAAGGTGGCCCCCTTGAAGAAGGTGTCTTTACCTCGGCTGGAGCTCACTGCCGCTTTCCTGCTGGCAAGGCTCGTGGAGCAGGTTATCAAGGCGCTCGATTGGCAGGACGTGCGTATCCACTTGTGGTCGGATTCTTCAGTCGCACTCAGCTGGATCCGGGGGCACCCCTCTCGTTGGCCTACCTACGTAGCGAACAGGGTGGCCGAAATTCAAAGGATGCTTCCTCAAGCCCAATGGCATCACGTGAAGGGCACGGAGAATCCAGCTGACTGTGCGTCCCGAGGCCTGTCCCCAGCGGAGCTTCCCACGTTTGAGCTGTGGTGGCGAGGACCTGAATGGCTCTCTTCGTCAAATCCTGTTCCAGAGCCATTCATCGAGGAGGAGACGCACGAGGCCGAGGATCTGGGGATCCACCACGTAACCAGGCAGGCAGAAGAATCATCGTGTCCACTGATCAAGCGGTTCTCAAACCTGAACCGCTTACTCCGGGTACTGGCCTGGTGCCTTCGCTGGATCCCTAGGAAAAGAAAAGGGGAATCATTCATCACCGCCACTGAGGTACATGAGGTAAAATTAACCTTACTTCGTCTGGAGCAGGCAGCCGGGTTCTCTGAGGAACTATCTCTTCTCCGGAAGAACCAGTCGGTCAAGGTCAGCTGCAGACTAGCGAAGCTTTGCCCATTCCTGGACCAGGACGGGGTGTTACGGGTCGGAGGCCGTCTACAAGCAGCAAACACCACATACGAACACAAGCATCCAGCTATCTTGCCAGACGAATCCCCTCTGGCAAGGTTGTGGGTCGACGCTGCTCACAACCGATGTCTTCATGGGGGGACACAGCTCACGCTGGCTACATTGCGCCAGGAGTGCTGGATTCTCCGAGGAAGGCCTATGGTAAAACAATGTATTCGTCAGTGCACTGTTTGCATTCGTTGGAGAGGGGAAACGGCCCGACCAAAAATGGGAAATCTACCCGTAGCACGTATAACTCAAAGTCGTCCCTTTCTTAGGTCGGGTATCGACTACGCTGGTCCAATTGAGCTTCGTGTCGGCCGAGGTCGGGGTCGTGGTCAGCTCGCATCGAAAGGCTACATCGCGGTCTTCGTCTGCCTTGCAACCAAAGCAGTGCACCTGGAGGTTGTGTCGGACGGAACCACCGAGACATTCATAGCCGCGCTGAAGCGGTTCACTTCCCGGCGGGGAAAATGTTTAGAGCTGCATAGCGACTGCGGCCGGAATTTCGTGGGTGCGGATAAGGAGCTTCGCACATTACTAAGAGAAGCCACTAAGCAAGGGGGTAGTCCGTTCGAGGCAGCCTCCAGGGAGGGGATCACGTGGAAATTCAATCCCCCCGCTGCTCCTCACTTCGGAGGAGTCTGGGAGGCGGCGGTAAAATCGGTAAAACATCACCTCCGTCGGATAATAGGAGAGCAACGACTGTCGTTCGAGGAGCTGACCACGCTCCTGGCCGGGATAGAGGCTTGTTTGAATTCCAGGCCAATGCAACCATTGCACGACGACTCGGAGGATCCAGTGGCTCTTACTCCGGGTCACTTTCTGGTCGGGGAACCTCTTACTGCGATTCCGGAGCCCAGTCTGGAGGAGCTCCCGATGTCTCGGTTATCACGGTGGCAATTACTGCAGCAAATGCAACAGCATTTTTGGCGACGCTGGTCTCAGGAATACCTCAACACATTGCAGACTCGAGTCAAGTGGCGAAAAGATAAGGTATTAATCGAGCCCGGGTTTCTCTGTCTCGTAAAAAATGAGATTTTACCTCCGACTCAATGGGCACTGGCTCGAGTCGTGCAAGTGCATCTGGGACCAGACGGCGCGGCCCGCGTCGCCACCATTCGTACAGCTACTTCGCAGTTCCTTCGGCCGGTGCACAAACTCATCCCGCTCTTGAAACCGGAGGACGAGGCAAGGAACACGGGAGAGGACCCCGAGACTGGGCTCTTGAGCGATTCTCCGGATCAGTAATCTCCTTATACACACTTAGTTCGTTAATCAGCGTAAATCACTCACCCATGTATCACTGTATCACCATTTTCACTCACGTTGTCGCACTCCATACCACTCTCACTGTACTACGCGTTTGTTTCAGAATACTACGCAGTCGTGGCCGGTCCGTTCATCTCTTCTCGCTTCGCTTGAGCCGTCACCTTGTGTTGGAGAATATGTAAACAGTTTCGTCATTGGCTGACGAGGCGGGCGGAATGTTTGGGATTGGCATAGCGGATCGGCCGCGACAAGGGTCAATGACCGAAGCCAATCCGTGTTTGGTTTTCTTTCGGCGGATCGAGAGCTGTTGAGTCGAAGATCAGCTCGCGTAATGATTGGCCGGTGCGCCGAAGTCGATTACGATCGATTGTCGTCCGCGGAACGGACGACTGATTGGGCGTTCGCACATCGATCCATCGATTACTCGGCGCCCGGTGTTGTCTAACCGCCAGCTGATCCGACAGTTCAGTTCGCTATAGATTACGATTAAGAGCAGTTCAAGGATCTTTAATTATTGTGAGTCTCCGGGCAGTTAGTTAAATTATCTCAAATCTCCGGGTTTCCTAAGCGAAGGAAACGAATCATTTATAAGTCAGTTTATTGTTCTTTAAATTCGATACATTGCAACGCTCCGTGTATTCACAATTTCTAACTCAATTTCTTGTTAAGTGTGACGAAACATTCAGTGAATAAAGACGTGACGGTTACGTTGAAAAACGGCGCTTTTTCCAACCTTTCCTTTAACATTACTACTACTACTACTAATAATAATATAATGAATCGGGAAGTTAAAAAATATAAGGAAACACTTACTTCTCTTCTGTGCCTCCAATTCTTGGAGGAGCCGTTGCATCATTGCAACGGGCACCTCCACGGTTGGCTCCTGCACAGCACTTACTCCACCAGCCACCGGATTTGGCAGTGGAGGAGGTGCTGGCAGCGTAGGAGGTGGTGGTGGTGGTGGTGGCTGCGAGGAAAGTGGTAGAGGTGGTGGCTCGCAGCTGGATGAGGAGGGCAATGAAGGCGCCCCCAACAAAATCTCCATTTTTTTAGTTAAGTATTCTGGAAAGGAAAAAAATATGGGACATCGTTGATGTATAAAAAATAATAAAAATAATAAAATTATTTACAGGAAATATGATGAGTGTTAATATTATATACTTACTGGATACCTCTCCATCCCCAGCAGGTTCCATACTTTTTTTTATTTGGAGTTGTTATTTTCAATCTGGAAAAATATACATGCTTATAAATAACGACAATTTATAAAAAAACATATTGAATAAAAATGAAAAAGGAAGAAAAAGAAAATAACTATTTTTTTTCATTATTTTTCTAGGTTACATTCCCAAACATATTCGTGGCATTTTTATAATGCAGGATGGTACCTGTTTGGGATTGGTCAGTTCGGTCGATCGATATCAACGAGCTATCGACCGCTCCTTCAACTATTGGCTGCCGCGCGCGACTCGACACATCGATGATCGATCAGCGGCGCGCCACGCTATTGGCCGCCGCCGACTGATCGATTATCGACCGGCTAAGAGACCGCTCTTAGTTCCCGGAACGAGAATCTCTCGATCATTCGTTCAGTTAACGTAG
Organism: Lasioglossum villosulum; assembly: GCA_963971365.1. NCBI lineage: Eukaryota > Metazoa > Arthropoda > Insecta > Hymenoptera > Halictidae > Lasioglossum > Lasioglossum villosulum. The sequence continues at coordinate 10,945,416 of OZ020502.1, read as the reverse complement.
CCATCGATCGCTAATTAACTCAATCGCTCTCGCTAAAATATATTCAAACTGTGCGTTGTTAAACCGGTTCTGGATAACGTTTTAGTTTAATTCGCGGTACGCGTAGGTAAAGGGAAATTAAGTAAAAATCGCTCCTTCAAGCGTTGTTTATTCCATTCTTGTAAATAGTTTGTGTGACTAATCCAAATTGACTTTCACCCATCCAAGTGAATAAAAGTGGTTGTGCAAAATCTTCTGGACTTAATTTTCCCACGCGTTCCCAAACATTTGGTCCTTCGAGCCGGATTCAGTGCTGCATTCCACTGAAATTACAAGGAAATTAGTTCATTGCAACCGTCTCGCCGTTTGAATTCTTTACCTAAACAATGACTGACCTTGTCGGAAACCAACGTACCATCGGCCAACGGATCTCTCGCATCGTGGTCAATATGAAAAAGAAGGGAAAGGCGAACATCACAATGGGGACTCTACAATCTAGCCTTATCACCCTGAATCAATTGTGGGCCGATTATCGGGAAGGAGACTTGGCCGTGAGAGCGGCTGCGGAGACGGACCCTAAAATTCGGGAAAGCTCCTACATTAAGGCGGACGAGTACGAAGATGTACAACAGGTTTTCATTGAACAGTCTGGAACTCTTCGAGACATGATCGAGGAGTATAAAGCCGAGGCAAACGTTCAGGGGCCGAGCAATTCAAATGCAACGGGTACGGAGACGGTCGCCACAAGGTCGCGCGCCGTGCTGCCCAAAATAGCGCTTCCCACGTTCGACGGACAACACAAGGATTGGCCTGCCTTTCGCGATTTGTTTACGTCCTTGATAATCAAGGACGCGTCTCTTTCGCCGGTAGAACGCTTACACTACCTCAAATCGTGTATGCAGGGTAATGCCTCCTCGCTGTTGAAAAACGTTAAAACAACAGCCGAGAATTTCCAGGTCGCTTGGGCTAAACTTGAAGATCGTTTCGAGAATCTTAGGCTACTCGTCCAGGCACAGATTCGTCTTCTTGCAAATCTCACTCCTGTTCGCAAGGAGTCCTCCGTCGATTTGCAGCGACTCTATGACGAGACCTTCGATGCCGTCGATGCCCTAGCCAACCTGGAAAGACCTGTAACCAACGCGAGTGATTGGGTAGTGGAGCTCACTGTCGAAGGGTTGGATCGCCAGTCACGTCGGGATTGGGAAGATTCAATAAAGCTTACCAAAACTGTACCTACCCTGGAGGAGTTAAAGAGCTTCATGACGGGTCGTATACAAGCTTGTGAGGCCTTGGAGTCGCCTCAGCCTGAAGGGCTAAAGAAACCAGGATCTTCGACCAACCGAGCTTCTTCCAAGGGATTCAAGGTTCACCAGGTGTCCAAGGCCGGCCCCTCTGGATTGGCCTGCCGCCTGTGTAGGGACCAGCACTATATTCAGCGCTGCCCACAATTCCGCGACAAGAGCACGAGCGAGCGGAAAGACACCATCCGGACGTTGAGCCTGTGTTTCAACTGCCTAGGCGCTCATCAAGTCAACGACTGCCAGTCGGACAGGCGATGCCAAAAATGCGGAGGAAAACATCACACGATGATACATGAAGGGTCCTTCTCCTCCTCCAAGGAGACCTGTGCAGCTGGTTCCTGCGTGCAACATGTATCAACGGACGTGAGTAGCTCTTCCGTGATTCTCGGCACCGCCCGGGTTTCAGTTCTAGGCCCTCTTGGACAACGCAGTCTTGCTCGCGTGCTCATAGATCCCGGAAGCGAGGTCTCCCTAATCTCCGAAGCACTGACGCAGCGGCTCGGCCTCCGGAGAAGTCAAGCGCGGGTTCCTCTTCGTGGAGTCGGACGGGGCAAGACGCAATATACACGGGGAAAGACGGTGCTGACACTCACGTCCTATCAGGGGCAGGGAGACTCCATTCAAATCCCTGCCTACGTTCTAGCCGAGCTCTCCACGTACCAACCTCGGGAATTACCATCTCCCAGTTCCTGGCCTCACTTGGGGGGATTATCACTCGCCGATCCGACCTACCATCACTCCGATCCAGTCGACATTCTGCTAGGAGCCGATTCCTACGACCACCTCATTCGAGAGGGTGTCAAGAAAGGACCTCCTCACACTCCAGTCGCTCAGGAGACATGCTTCGGTTGGATCCTCACTGGAGGAGCTGGCTCTTCTAACGCCGAAGGAGCAACTAGACGCGTCGAGGTCCCGGTCTTACACTGTAGTGTCGATCGCGAGCTGATGGACTCCCTCACCAAGTTCTGGGAACAGGAGGAAATCGAGGTCTCGGTACCAGGCACTGAGGATGATCTTCGAGCTGAAGATCACTTCTCCTCCACTCACTGTCGTCTACCTGATGGCCGCTTCATGGTCCGACTGCCCTTCAAGGTCCCACCTGAGTTGGGTAATTCGCGTCACACAGCCGTTCGGACGCTTAATGGACTGAATCACAAGTTTCAGCGTTCCTCCGAATTCCGGCTCGCTTACCACGATTTCCTAGGTACCTACGAGGCAATGGGTCATATGACGATAACGAATCAATCTCCTTCAGACGACAACTACTACCTTCCTCACCATGGAGTTTTACGAGAAAGCAGTACCACCACAAAACTTCGAGTGGTGTTCAATGGGTCGATGCCGTCAGCCAATGGGAAATCTCTCAATGATTTCCTTCTGCGGGGTCCGAATTTGCTGCCTAATCTCGCCGACATTTTGTTGAGATGGCGACGGTACCGCTTCGTCTTCTCTGCTGACATCGAGAAGATGTACCGGCAGATTCTCGTTCACCCTGATGATCGGCGATGGCAGCGAATTGTCTGGCGACCTGATCCTAGTAAAAATATCAAAGATTACGAGTTGAACACGGTCACCTACGGACTCGCTTGCGCACCGTACCTGGCAATCCGGTGCTTGCGTCAACTCGCCCAACAACAGGATCAGCTGTACCCACGAGGCTCCCAGGTCGTACTGAGGGACATCTACATGGACGATGTCCTTACTGGTTCTGACTCCCTTCCTGAAGCACGGCTGATGCAAACGGAAGTACGGGAACTCCTCATGGCGGGCGGATTCCCTCTCCGGAAGTGGGCATCAAACTCTCGGGATCTCTTGGGCGGACTCTCCATCGACGAGCTGAAGGGGATTAAAGAATGGGACTCACCAACAGTACACAGCGTACTAGGTATTCAATGGCTCCCTAGTTCTGACTGCTTTCAGGTTTCAGCTGTCACTCTTCAGACTGCGGTTTATACCAAACGAGCTGTGCTCAGCGGAACAGCGCAGCTCTTCGACCCTCTAGGGTGGTTGGCACCTGTCATCATCGTCGCCAAGGTGCTACTCCAATCTCTATGGCTCCTCAAGGTGGACTGGGACACACCATTGCCCGAAAAGGAGGAAATTATTTGGCGAAAATTCCTACAGCAACTCCCAGCGCTTCGTACGGTTCGAGTACCTCGATGGCTCGGCATTAGCAGCTCCAATTCGGTCCTGGAAATCCACGGGTTCGCCGATGCTTCGGAGCGGGCCTATGCCGCCGTCGTTTATTCGCGTATTCTAAACGAGGAGGGAGTCGCTACCGTTTCATTGATCATAGCCAAATCCAAGGTGGCTCCATTGAAACGGGTTTCGCTGCCTCGACTTGAGCTATGCGCCGCCTTCCTTTTAGCTAAGCTCGTTTCCCACGTCACCAAGGTTCTCGAGTTGGCCGATGTTGACCTCCATCTATGGTCAGACTCCGCCGTTACACTCAGTTGGATCCAGGGGCATCCTTCACGCTGGCCAACTTACGTAGCCAACAGGGTAGCAGAAATCCAACGGCTACTGCCGCTCGCTCAGTGGCATCATGTTCGGAGCGCAGAGAACCCCGCTGACTGCGCGTCTCGTGGCCTGTATCCAGCGGAGATGCTCAACTACGAGCTTTGGTGGCGAGGACCGGAATGGCTGTCTTCCTCCGGGGATTTTCCTGGTTCAACTCCACAGGAATTCAACCTCGAGGTCACTGAACCCACGGTTCATCACGTTGCGCGTCAGGTCGAAGGCTCGTCTTACCTCTTGATCGAGCGGTTTTCGAACCTGACACGCCTATTCCGAGTCGTGGCTTGGTGTCTTCGTTGGAGAATTGGGCACCGAAACCACGAGGCTACACTAACCAACACCGAGATTCACACCAGTAGAATCACCATATTACGGCTGGAGCAGGCGACGCACTTTCCCGACGACATCAAGGCACTCAGGAAAAACCAACCGGTGGCATCCAAGAGCCGATTGGTTAAACTCTCACCATTCCTGGACTCGGATGGGGTTCTTCGCGTCGGAGGTCGTCTCCAAGTCTCCAATATCGCATATGACAGGAAGCATCCTGCCATACTACCCAAGGACTCGCATCTGGCTCGACTGTGGGTTGACGCTGCCCACAAACGGTGCCTCCATGGAGGAACTCAACTGACGCTTGCTACTCTGCGTCAGGAATGCTGGATCCTCAATGGTCGACAAATGGTGAAGTCCTGTATCGGACATTGCACCATTTGTATACGGTGGAAGGGGCAAACAGCCCAACCTCAAATGGGAAATCTTCCGTTAGCTCGCATAACACGTTGTCGTCCATTTTTCAGGTCTGGAATTGACTACGCTGGGCCAATACAGCTTCGTGCCAGCCGGGGTCGTGGTCAGCGCACCTTGAAAGGATACATCGCTGTGTTCATCTGCTTGGCCACTAAAGCTGTTCACTTGGAGGCAGTTTCGGATGGTTCGACCGAAACATTTCTGGCAGCTCTACGGCGATTCATGGCTCGGCGAGGTCGGTGCTTGGAGTTGTACAGCGACTGCGGGCGGAACTTTGTCGGAGCCAACCACGAGCTGCAGGCCCTTCTTCAGGACTCGGTTAAGCAGGACGGAGGTCCACCCTCAGCTGCCTCCATCGAAGGCATCAGGTGGAAGTTCAACCCTCCTTCGGCTCCTCACTTTGGCGGAATCTGGGAAGCTGCCGTCAAGTCCGTAAAGCACCACCTTCGCCGAGTCATCGGTGAACAAATCCTGACCTTCGAGGAGCTGACCACACTTCTGGCAGGCATCGAGGCTTGTCTAAATTCCAGACCTCTCTTACCCCTTTCAGATGACCCTGAGGATCCAGTCGCGCTCACACCGGGTCATTTCTTGATAGGGGAACCATTACTATCCATTCCTAAGCCCAGCCTCGTTGATCTCCCTGTATCTCGATTGTCTCGATGGCAATTGATACAGCAGATGTATCAACATTTCTGGAGTCGTTGGTCGCGGGAGTACCTGAACTCTCTCCAGCCTAGAGGAAAATGGCAAAAGGACAAAACGTTAATCAAGGCCGGGGTCCTTTGCCTAATCAAAAGCGAACTTCTTCCGCCTACCCAATGGCCTCTTGCTCGCGTTGTTCAGGTGCACCCGGGACCAGACGATTCCGTTCGAGTCGCTACCGTTCGAACTGCATCTTCCCAGTATCTTCGACCGGTTCATAAATTGATTCCCCTTCTCCGCCCGGACGTGCCCGAGAAGGACGCTGGCGAGATCCACGAGGCAGGCTCAGCAGACAATTCTGCGTAATCACGTTTCATCTCGATCACATATCGATAATCCGATTTCTTGTCATCGTGGAAATCACTCACCTCATTGTTAAAATTCACTTGTAATTGTAGATTCACTGTAATTTCACCCATCTCATTCCACAATTCAATTCACGGCATTTCAACTGTTCACTCGCGTCGCGTGGCGTCGTTTACTACGCAGTACATACAGCCCATTCATTCTTCAGTTTCGTCAGTGAATGACGAGGCGGGCGGAATGTTTGGGATTGGTCAGTTCGGTCGATCGATATCAACGAGCTATCGACCGCTCCTTCAACTATTGGCTGCCGCGCGCGACTCGACACATCGATGATCGATCAGCGGCGCGCCACGCCGCTCTTAGTTCCCAGAACGAGAATCTCTCGATCATTCGTTCAGTTAACGTAGCCATCGATCGCTAATTAACTCAATCGCTCTCGCTAAAATATATTCAAACTGTGCGTTGTTAAACCGGTTCTGGATAACGTTTTAGTTTAATTCGCGGTACGCGTAGGTAAAGGGAAATTAAGTAAAAATCGCTCCTTCAAGCGTTGTTTATTCCATTCTTGTAAATAGTTTGTGTGACTAATCCAAATTGACTTTCACCCATCCAAGTGAATAAAAGTGGTTGTGCAAAATCTTCTGGACTTAATTTTCCCACGCGTTCCCAAACAGTACCAAATATGATATAATTCCGATGATATTTTTGAAGTGAAACTTCTTTCGGCGCGATGGGCGTAAAACCGATTGATGTAACGGAAATGTGGGTGGCAGTGATAATTAAATCTATTACAAAGATATACGTCTTTCCAAACCTACCGTGTGCGGAAGAGAATAAATAAAATATATCAGTAAAAGAAGAGGTATGTATATAAATTACAAAATTACATTTAAAAATCTAAAATCAAAAAATCAAAATGAAAATAACTAATGAAAACTTATTTCTTACAAAATGTCTGAAATTGGCGCGCTCGGGCGCCATGTTAGCTCTGCGGCACAGCACGCTCCCGCCAAGACTGGTGCGATTCGCACCAAGCGAAAAACTGGCAGGCGCGGTAATCGGCCAATCAGCGACGCAGAGGAAATTGCGCAGAGCCCGATTACTCATGCGATTGTCCACGATTCACTCTCGATCCTTCTGGAACGTTCCCGAATGATCCCCGGAAACATCGACGCGTGACGAACGTTCCAGAAGGAGAGAGACAATAAAAGAGGGAGAAAACCGCCGCTTCTCGCTCTTTCGCAAGCGATAAATCAAGATTCAGCTGTCAAATTGATCAGTCACTTCTCTTTTTGCAAATTTCATTTATTGTACAGTTTCATTCTCATCTTTCACCTCATCGATTATTTGTACAGTGTATAGTGCTAAATATACAGTTATTTATCAAAGATCCGGAATCTACCCATTTTCTCCGTTTCATTTTCTCCGTTCAAATTCACGCGTTACATCCACTCCATTCTCTCACTCTATTCGCTCAACTATTCCTTTTCACTCATCCCATTCACTCCACATCATTCACTCTACCTCGTGGTCGACCAAGACCGCTTAAATTCTGAACACAAAATAAATCAAGTTACAACAGATGTTTGAACTGCGATCCATTTTTCTACGATACAGAGCTCCGCTCTTTGTACGAGACTCTTCATCGTCGCCATAAGTAGAGTGTCTTGGTTCATGTTTACTACCGTCGCTTCCCATAGTATGTTTGTATTTATCACGTACACTTCAGAATCATACGTTCGGGAACATATGGTCCAATTCGTTGTCCACTGTGTTTTCCGGATCTGTCTCTGTTGGATTTTTATCTTTGGAGATGTGTTCAATCCGTTGTACATGACACAACACTCAATAATGTTCAAGAACTTTGGAATCACATAACAAATGCAGGTAATAGCATAAAAGGAGATGTTCTAATTATGGCAACAACGAGAAATCTAATACAAAGAGCGGAGCTCTGCAGCGTAGAAAAATGGATCGCAGTTCAAACATCTGTTGTAACTTGATTTATTTTGTAAGAAATAAGTTTTCATTACTTATTTTCATTTTGATTTTTTGATTTTAGATTTTTAAATGTTTTCCGGATCTGTCTCTGTTGGATTTTTATCTTTGGAGATCTATTCAATCCGTTGTACATGACACAACACTCAATAATGTTCAAGAACTTTGGAATCACATAACAAATGCAGGTAATAGCATAAAAGGAGATGTTCTAATTATGGCAACAACGAGAAATCTAATACAAAGAGCGGAGCTCTGCAGCGTAGAAAAATGGATCGCAGTTCAAACATCTGTTGTAACTTGATTTATTTTGTAAGAAATAAGTTTTCATTACTTATTTTCATTTTGATTTTTTGATTTTAGATTTTTAAATGTAATTTTGTAATTTATATACATACCTCTTCTTTGTGGTGGTTAGCGAACAGATTCCGTTGACTTTCTCACAGGAATCTCTTCAAAATCGTCTCTGGCAGGAAACGTTCTAGATAACCTTTTCTTATCTTAGTTGATCCCTTTTAACGAAGACTGAGCTCTGGCTCGACTTAATGGAAATCGACAGAAAACTAGAGTCTGGTCCTAAGCGGCGATTAGAATATGAACAGACCACCTCATTCAGTTTTGGGGTATATAAACCCGTACATTTTTATTCTCGGGGGCAGTACTTCTGTAGTCACGAATCGTGTCGCGTCGTGCTGCATTCTCGCAAGTCGATTTCTAGTAAGATCGGGCTAACGTTCCCCTTCGGATCAATCACTAACCATAGATTCCGCTAGTTCGGTATTCAATCTATTAAGGCATTTCATAAAGTCACTTCGAGCCCTCGCATTTTGCCAGTGCGTCAACATCGAGCTCTAGTTAATATTCCTAATTCTTACATTCAATTCTTAATTCGATCACACAAACTCGCGACATATATACAAATGTAAATCAGTTACGACTTGAATATACTTGTGTTTTTCCAAATTACTTGTAAACTCTTTAAACCCATAATTATTGTTCCACCAATCCTAATCAAGTAATTGAACGTTCCCACACGATACAATCTTACCGCTAGAATTGTATCGATTTAGATTATACTTGTTACGAGGCTTACTAACAACCCTAGCAATACCCTATCACCCATCACATTCATAAACGACATTCCAATCGTCGACATAGGGATTTCCAATCTAGTGGGTACCCAATTACATATTGGGACCATCCACGAAATCTATAAAACCAAACCAATACTAGCGGTTCCCTGACAATCGTATCAGGTACGTCCGCAGATATTAACGGTTCCCTGACAATCGTATCAGGTACGTCCGTACTTTTATCCAACCTCCTAGTGGTTATAAATACGTAATATCGATCGCAATTAGTTTCTAACTAAAGTATAATGATTTCAGCGCACAGGTTCGATCTGATTTTACATAAAACACTATTTGCAAAATATCACAAAATCATTTTTCAACGTTTCGATCTAGATATAGATCATTTTCAAGAAAATAATAAATTTTGCGTCTGTAAAATAACCGACATTTAATGTTAAAGAACTGTATATGATTTTTTTAATTAAAGATTTTAACGATAAACTCATTGTAACTTACTCGCTTAGTGTAGAGACCGTAGACCGATGAATTCTGTGTAAAAACCAATGAACTTTTGATAGAAATGGGATACAGCGATTACTTTTTATATAAAATACATTAAAAATATACATAATAAATTATTTTATTATCGTATTTCACTTGACGTATCGCTGCGATTGTCACAGGCGATCCTTGTAAGCTGTATATGTATATTATATTATTATTTACACAGGAGAAAGGTAGGTATTTCATTCTTTTTAATCACAGATTTGAATTCAGCGTGACACAATGAATATCATGTTCAAAAAATGAAGCATGGAAATTATGTATAACATGTCAAAAAAAATTTCCGCGCGTGGTATTGAACAAACCACAATTTACTTGAAATTGCACAAGTTTGACGAATTTTTTCGAGGTTAAAAAACGTTTGTAACATAATCTCTCTATTTTTCCTATAGTCTGCAAAGTTTCAGCTTTAATTTAAAAAAATCATCGCTCTATCACATGCCTATCGAAAGTTCTCTGATTTTGAAATAGAATCCATCGGATGCCCCATTGTGCGCGCGCAGCGCGTACGGCGTACGGTCCGCTGAAGTGTGAAAACCTCCATTTGATTCAATGGAATGCGCGTACCGCGTACGCGTACGAGCCGTGCGTACGCTCGTCCGCTCAACTGTGAAAGGTTCCATAAGGGGGTACCAGACCCATGGATCTAGTGTATATATCAGTGTAACCAACCTCCACGCTGAAAAACAGTTTGGCAACAGTGATGGACGCTTCGCCAGATGGACACGAGACGGAGCTGCTTGCTATTTCCATATTCTTACATACTCTATCGTGAACTGTCGATAATGATGGTGTGCAATATATTGGGTTGGAACGAAAGTTTGTAACGTTTGCAAAGCTATAATATTCAGATATATATTATATATAAGATATATATTATATTCAATAACATATTTTCCATTCTGCTATTTGTAAACGCTACGAACTTTCTTTTCCGCCGAATATTTTTCTGACGTTTGTAAATTAAAATTGAAAGCTATAATATTCAGATATATATTTATAGATTTATATTCAATAACATATTTTCCATTCTGCTATTTGTAAACGCTACGAACTTTCTTTTCCGCCGAATATTTTCCTGTCGTTTGGATATTATATGGAATAAAATAGATTTGTACTTTGTATAAAAAAAACATTTATTTGTATCAATTAATACAAAAAAGGGACTACCGTTTCTCTATCCTCTAACAATGGCTCTCTCGTTATCTCTCTCTCTCTCTCTCCCTCTCTCTCTCTCTCTCTCTCTCTCTCTCTCTCTCTCTCTCTCTCTCTCTCGGACTAATTGTCATTTACACACAACCTCACGGTCTACATTCTCTTTCGACAATCTTTGGGTCATTTGAAGCGACATTTTCCTTAAAAAAATGCGTCTCTGGCTTTGTTTAAGAGTTATTAACGAAAAACACGGACCAATCAGAGCGCGCCCTGGGCGCCGCACAGTGGGCCAGATCGGCTCGGTAGCTGTTCATGAGCTAAAAAATGAAAGTCCTCATATCGATTTTTAACCAATGCACAGTGATTCTTAAATGTCCATTACATTCGAAAACGATAATATTAATTAAAGTTATTAAAAACTCTTGTTATAATAAGCGTTCAAAGATCAAACTTTTTCAGATACGATTTATCACCGAAAAAATTCCGTTTCTTCATGACGATGTCCTGGAAAACCTACTGAGGATTAAGTGCCCACATTTTTTTTTATGAATAATGTATATCTATGTTGAGAACGCCCCAGGAACTAAACGTTAATGTTCATAATTTATTATTTAAAAAAATGTTTAGTCAGCTAAGGAAAATTGTCATAGTGTTTCACCTTTGACAAGGAATAAGTTAAAAGTTTGGAAGAATTTGGTGCTCTAACAAAGTGGAGCATTTTCAGCAAAGTTTCCTCTAAAAGATCCCGTAAAATTCACGTCCCCCCTCGGCCCACCACGGAAATTATGACGGTTTGAAGCGTCGCGTGACACGCGCTCAGTGATGAGTTCGATCGAAATCGTGGCCAAAATAGGAAGGAGTACGGTGGTGTGACAAAAAAATGTTTCCTACAAAAAATAATCAGTAATCTGTACTCTACAAATCTCAATACAAAAAATTTAAAGAATTTTTTTTTTAAATAAAAAATTGAGGTCGCGTTGATTATTTATTTATCATGATATATTTTTTATTTAATAACATTATAGCTGACGTCAAGACGAATCCAACGACCTATTTATTGTGGCCTTTAAGTTTTGAAATAATGGTGAAATAGGCCTGAACAGCCAGTTTTCAATTATTATTTATTATTCACACGATTTTTCAGACATTTCCGGTGGTGTGACAAAAAAATGTTTCGTACAAAAAGTAATCAGTAGTTAGTTTTCTACAAATTCCAATATAAAAAATTTAAAGAATTTTTTTTTTTTAATAAAAAATTGAGGTCGCGTTGATTATTTATTTATCACGATATATTTTTTATTTAATAACATTATAGCTGACGTCAAGACGAATCCAACGACCTATTTATTGTGGCCTTTAAGTTTTGAAATAATGGTGAAATAGGCGTGAACAGCTACCGAGCCATTCTGGCCCACTGTGCGCCGCGCCGCGCCAGAGCAGAGAGCGTTGGTGCAACGCCGCGCCGTGACATCGCAACGAACAAGAGTTTCTCGATTATGTGAATGTTCTCCGATTTCAATGAGCTTTGAGTATGTGGTCAAGACCATTATTCTGAACAATATTTCTCTTTAGGATTTTTGACTGTAGGCTTTAGTTTACGAGATTATCGCGAAAAACTTGTGAATCCATGGGATCGATGTACTACTAGCTTCTATCCGATTTCAATGAGCTTTGAGTATGTGGTCAAGACCATTATTCTGAACAATATTTCTCTTTAGGATTTTTGGCTGTAGGCTTTAGTTTACGAGATTATCGCGAAAAACTTGTGAATCCATGGGATCGATGTACTACTAGCTTCTATCCGATTTCAATGAGCTTTGGATATGTGGTCAAGACCATTATTCTGAACAACATTTCTCTTTAGGATTTTTGGCTGTCGGTTTTAGTTTACGAGATTATCGCGAGAAGGTTTACTTGTCAATTCATTATGGGTGTTCATGATAGCGGACACGAGTTGCTAATATCTTCGAAACTACAGCTGACAGTGAAACATTTCAAAGGAAAAAGATATTTAAAACGTCGAGTTTTATAACATTATTTCAAGGTTATTGAAATCGGTGAAGACCCGCATCATCTTTACCCGACTTACGGCAACTTTACCCGAACGAGAGAAGAAGCAGAAACTGAATGTTTTAAAAACTCACTTATTCAGCCATAAATCCACTTGCTGCTTCGAAATGCGTGTCAATGGGTCAGTCGGTGACGAACTGCACAGATGTCTGCAGGTATACGACAGTACCGAAATCCAAGGGGCGTACGGCCAGGTCGACGAACTGCACAGCTGGTGGTAGATAGCAGGTATACGACACTTTGACGGATACGCGGTCAACGATCTGGACTTTTCACTTTCACTTTCAAATCGATAAATAAATCTCATGTTTATTTCACACAAATGCACTAAGAACAATTGCAATATCACTTGTATAATAGCAGAAATCACAACAATCAGATAACGTGATCACTAGCGAACGCAAACTTTCTAAAAGAAGAACATCCCGAATTTTTTCTTCACTTTCACAGTCGAGGCACTAAAATCCTTCGAAATAGACCTGCCGCTCGTTGTCCATAAATCATTGTTGTGGTCAGGCCGGTAATTGCACCGCTGGTGGTAGCTGTCAAGTACGCGATCGCAGTCAAATCCAAGGGCTGCAAAAGGAGGGCAGCACGGCAAGTGCGTCCAGGTCAACGCACCTGTCACTTCAGCACGTAGCAGGTAGTTGGTACGTTATTCCTGCGTTAAATATTTGGGGCCCTGAAAATGGCCGATTATGGTTGCGTTTAACGAGGCAATTGCTCAAAATGGCCGGCCTCTTGCTGAATGCACAACTCGGCTCGCCGGATTGTCTCTCGCATCACAGCGCAAAGGGTGTCCGACGTTATGTTGGCGATGGCACCATGAACGTGTGCTACCAGCTCTTCGGGCGTGGTAACAGGTTGCTTGTACACTGCATCCTGTGAAATGATATTTATAAAAGAAAAACAACACGTAAGTAAACACGTATAGAATAACGATTAAAAAATACTTGAAGAATTAAATGAAAATTGAAATTACCTTAAAATAGCCCCAAAGGAAAAAATCCAGCGGATTCAGATCAGGTGACCGTGGAGGCCACGCAACAGGACCACCGCGGCCGATCCACCTGTCTTGGAAGGCTTCGTCCAAATGGGCGCGGACATTTGCGGCGTAATGCGCTGGGGCACCGTCCATTTGAAAATACATGTTCTGCCGGATCGCATAAGGAACATCGTCCATGAGATCCGGCAGATCATGTTCTAAAAATGTAAGGAACCCCGAGCCGTCCAGTCTAGTTGGTAACATGAACGGCCCTACGATATGTTCGCCGCAAATACCAGCCCATAAGTTCACCGACCAGCGGGTCTGTGCTCCGCGTACCCGAACTGCCTTCGGATTCTCGACGCTCCACATATGCAAATTGTGGCCGTTGAAACACCCTTCTCTTGTGAAGAGTGATTCGTCGGTCCACAATATGCACGTGAGGAGCGCCGGATTCCGTGACACTTCATCCAGCAGCCACCTGCAATACTGAAGCCGCCGGTTGGAATCCCCTGGTCGCAATTTTTGCACCCGCACAAATTTGTATGGGTGCATCGACTCGTCTCGCAGTATTCGATGAACGGACGACCGGCTGATGCTGTGTAGAACAACAAATACATAAAAATACATAAATATCTATTGTTAAATAACATTCCTTTTCGCTTTAATGAAATATCATAGCGGTGTACTTTGACTTACGTTGTTCGGCGACTGATGTCACGCACGCTCACGGTGCCATCCCCTTCCACCATTTCCACAACTGCCTCTACATTCCGCATGGACCTCGTTGTCCTCGGCCTTCCGGTATCCGCGCTATTGGAATCAAATCTTCCCACGGAATACAGCCTGGACGCCAACTGTATTACGTAGTTTTCCGACGGCAGTCGGCTACGTGGCCGCTCTCGTCTGAGTCGTCTTACAGCGGCGGCAGCATTTATCCCGCTGCGGACGTACGTGACGAAGATGTGGAAATTCTCTTGCGACGTAAACATTATGTGGCAGAGACTTGGACTGACTGCAGTTTCCCAACAAAACTGCGTACACCCCCAAATATCCCCACCACGAAGCAAAACTGAGGATGCAAGAACATTCTAAAAAATCACGTGTTTTGCAGAAGTTGAAAGTGCAGCAGTGTGACCCTTGCCTTTCCTCCACGATAGAAAACAGGGATCCTCGTCTCCGCGGAAGGGATCGTGCCATAAATCAGAAATCTGCAGTTACTCGGGAGTGTCCGCAGGACACCGGAACGGAAAAATTTTCTCCTGCACATGTTGAGTTTATGAATTCTTTTTCGACCGTGCCGCTTGATCTTTAGCCGCGACGTCTGAGGCGCGATGCAGGACTTCCGATTACAGTAAATTATGCTAACCTCCAGCAGTGTGACCCTTGCGGAGACGGAAGAATTAGATTTTGTATTTACATCCACAATCTAGTCAAAATTATAAAAATAATATTTGATTTTTAGATATGAAATGTGTCCACTTTAAGCATGCAAATGTCATGAATAGACTGCGGATCTCAACAAAGCAAAGCGTTTCTTTATGCAAAATAAAAATTGTCTGCATTGATTGCTAGAGATAGAAACTGAATTGAATGTTAATTGTTCCGGTAGTTTTAATAGAGGAGAAATCATATGTATTGACATCTTCAATAGGCGGTAGACTCGTTATTCATTTTCATTATTCAATATTCGCAATCACTCGAAAATTTTCTCCCGCGCATGTCGAATTGCACTGTTGGTAAATTTTTCGTTCCGGTGTCCCGCGGACACTCCCGAGTAACTGCAGACTTCTGATTTATGGCGCGATCCCTTCCGCGGAGACGAGGATCCCTGTTTTCTATCGTGGAGGAAAGGCAAGGGTCACACTGCTGGAGGTTAGCATAATTTACTGTGATCGGAAGTCCTGCATCGCGCCTCAGACGTCGCGGCTAAAGATCAAGCGGCACGGTCGAAAAAGAATTCATAAACTCAACATGTGCAGGAGAAAATTTTTCCGTTCCGGTGTCCTGCGGACACTCCCGAGTAACTGCAGATTTCTGATTTATGGCACGATCCCTTCCGCGGAGACGAGGATCCCTGTTTTCTATCGTGGAGGAAAGGCAAGGGTCACACTGCTGCACTTTCAACTTCTGCAAAACACGTGATTTTTTAGAATGTTCTTGCATCCTCAGTTTTGCTTCGTGGTGGGGATATTTGGGGGTGTACGCAGTTTTGTTGGGAAACTGCAGTCAGTCCAAGTCTCTGCCACATAATGTTTACGTCGCAAGAGAATTTCCACATCTTCGTCACGTACGTCCGCAGCGGGATAAATGCTGCCGCCGCTGTAAGACGACTCAGACGAGAGCGGCCACGTAGCCGACTGCCGTCGGAAAACTACGTAATACAGTTGGCGTCCAGGCTGTATTCCGTGGGAAGATTTGATTCCAATAGCGCGGATACCGGAAGGCCGAGGACAACGAGGTCCATGCGGAATGTAGAGGCAGTTGTGGAAATGGTGGAAGGGGATGGCACCGTGAGCGTGCGTGACATCAGTCGCCGAACAACGTAAGTCAAAGTACACCGCTATGATATTTCATTAAAGCGAAAAGGAATGTTATTTAACAATAGATATTTATGTATTTTTATGTATTTGTTGTTCTACACAGCATCAGCCGGTCGTCCGTTCATCGAATACTGCGAGACGAGTCGATGCACCCATACAAATTTGTGCGGGTGCAAAAATTGCGACCAGGGGATTCCAACCGGCGGCTTCAGTATTGCAGGTGGCTGCTGGATGAAGTGTCACGGAATCCGGCGCTCCTCACGTGCATATTGTGGACCGACGAATCACTCTTCACAAGAGAAGGGTGTTTCAACGGCCACAATTTGCATATGTGGAGCGTCGAGAATCCGAAGGCAGTTCGGGTACGCGGAGCACAGACCCGCTGGTCGGTGAACTTATGGGCTGGTATTTGCGGCGAACATATCGTAGGGCCGTTCATGTTACCAACTAGACTGGACGGCTCGGGGTTCCTTACATTTTTAGAACATGATCTGCCGGATCTCATGGACGATGTTCCTTATGCGATCCGGCAGAACATGTATTTTCAAATGGACGGTGCCCCAGCGCATTACGCCGCAAATGTCCGCGCCCATTTGGACGAAGCCTTCCAAGACAGGTGGATCGGCCGCGGTGGTCCTGTTGCGTGGCCTCCACGGTCACCTGATCTGAATCCGCTGGATTTTTTCCTTTGGGGCTATTTTAAGGTAATTTCAATTTTCATTTAATTCTTCAAGTATTTTTTAATCGTTATTCTATACGTGTTTACTTACGTGTTGTTTTTCTTTTATAAATATCATTTCACAGGATGCAGTGTACAAGCAACCTGTTACCACGCCCGAAGAGCTGGTAGCACACGTTCACGGTGCCATCGCCAACATAACGTCGGACACCCTTTGCGCTGTGATGCGAGAGACAATCCGGCGAGCCGAGTTGTGCATTCAGCAAGAGGGCGGCCATTTTGAGCAATTGCCTCGTTAAACGCAACCATAATCGGCCATTTTCAGGGCCCCAAATATTTAACGCAGGAATAACGTACCAACTACCTGCTACGTGCTGAAGTGACAGGTGCGTTGACCTGGACGCACTTGCCGTGCTGCCCTCCTTTTGCAGCCCTTGGATTTGACTGCGATCGCGTACTTGACAGCTACCACCAGCGGTGCAATTACCGGCCTGACCACAACAATGATTTATGGACAACGAGCGGCAGGTCTATTTCGAAGGATTTTAGTGCCTCGACTGTGAAAGTGAAGAAAAAATTCGGGATGTTCTTCTTTTAGAAAGTTTGCGTTCGCTAGTGATCACGTTATCTGATTGTTGTGATTTCTGCTATTATACAAGTGATATTGCAATTGTTCTTAGTGCATTTGTGTGAAATAAACATGAGATTTATTTATCGATTTGAAAGTGAAAGTGAAAAGTCCAGATCGTTGACCGCGTATCCGTCAAAGTGTCGTATACCTGCTATCTACCACCAGCTGTGCAGTTCGTCGACCTGGCCGTACGCCCCTTGGATTTCGGTACTGTCGTATACCTGCAGACATCTGTGCAGTTCGTCACCGACTGACCCATTGACACGCATTTCGAAGCAGCAAGTGGATTTATGGCTGAATAAGTGAGTTTTTAAAACATTCAGTTTCTGCTTCTTCTCTCGTTCGGGTAAAGTTGCCGTAAGTCGGGTAAAGATGATGCGGGTCTTCACCGATTTCAATAACCTTGAAATAATGTTATAAAACTCGACGTTTTAAATATCTTTTTCCTTTGAAATGTTTCACTGTCAGCTGTAGTTTCGAAGATATTAGCAACTCGTGTCCGCTATCATGAACACCCATAATGAATTGACAAGTAAACCTTCTCGCGATAATCTCGTAAACTAAAACCGACAGCCAAAAATCCTAAAGAGAAATGTTGTTCAGAATAATGGTCTTGACCACATATCCAAAGCTCATTGAAATCGGATAGAAGCTAGTAGTACATCGATCCCATGGATTCACAAGTTTTTCGCGATAATCTCGTAAACTAAAGCCTACAGCCAAAAATCCTAAAGAGAAATATTGTTCAGAATAATGGTCTTGACCACATACTCAAAGCTCATTGAAATCGGATAGAAGCTAGTAGTACATCGATCCCATGGATTCACAAGTTTTTCGCGATAATCTCGTAAACTAAAGCCTACAGTCAAAAATCCTAAAGAGAAATATTGTTCAGAATAATGGTCTTGACCACATACTCAAAGCTCATTGAAATCGGAGAACATTCACATAATCGAGAAACTCTTGTTCGTTGCGATGTCACGGCGTTGCACCAACGCTCTCTGCTCTGGCGCGGCGCGGCGCGGCGCCCAGGGCGCGATCTGATTGGTCCGTGTTTTTCGTTAATAACTCCTAAACAAAGCCGCGGACGCCATTTTTGTAAAGGAAAATGTCGCTTCAAATGACCCAAGGAACCTCCCATTTTCGGCTCCTAGGGTAGTTTTGGGACACCCTGTATATATATATACAGGGTGGGGCGCCACATTTTGCCATCTAGATTTACGTCATTATTATTACGCATAGCAAACGATGTTTCAGATGAAGTTGAATGGTTTTGAGAGGGGCACATTCTGATGGTACATTTTTTTTTGTAGGTGGACGTGTAAAGGACATATGAAGGTCATTAATGTTTTTTTAAATGGAATCATACATTTTTTATTGTATCAGCTGATGCTCCTTCATATTCTTTACAAAAAAGTATTAATCAATTTGTGTAAAAAAATCATTAGTTTAGGAGATATTTTAATTATAATTTGTTAGGAAATTTCGACTCTCTGGTCAATAATATGAATTCAATGTGATAATGTAGTAGGAGAGCAAGAATTATCAATGTAAATATTTACATTTTCTGTGTTGATAATTCTTACTCTCCTACTAATTGTGAAATTTAGTCTCTGTTACGTCTCTGATACGGTGAATACGGCAATACGGTGAATTATCACTTCATAATGAAGTATTCTAAAGAAGAAAAGATGGACATGTTATCAATTTATTTTGAAACTGGGAAAAGTGCTACACATGCAGAAAGATTATACGCCAATAGATTTCCTCAACGAAATCATCCATCACGTCGTACCTTTGATTATGTTTTTAAAAACTTTCACCAGACGGGGCAATTATTACGCAAAAAGGCAATTCGTAATAAAACTAGCTGGTTATTGTTGCTCGCTCGCTTCGCGAGCTCGCGGATGGGGTTGTTGTTGCTCGCTCGCTTCGCGAGCTCGCGGGTAGGACTGCTCTTGCGAGAGGGTTAGTGGTACGCATTGCTAGTGAGGCATACAGCTATTAATGGTTTTTTTTTATTTTGTGTGTGACTCTCCACGAGCCACACAAAGAACTTCCCGATTCGTTAGTTGTAAGCGGTAACATTAGCATTAACTGCATAATTAAAAAAAAATGAAATATATATAATTACGTTTGTTTATTTGGTGGAAAATTTCCATCCTCTCTTATAAATTGCATTGTTGAATGAACTTCTTTCGAAAAAAACTAAAAAATCTAAAAAACTGCTTGACCAATATGGACCAAAATCTAATCAGCTCTAAGTTACGACGAGGCACATCCATTGCATCATTCATCATTCTGATCGCATTGTTACTTTTTCAGAAAATTTAACGAAAATTTGACACACACACACGCGCGCGCGCGCGCACGCACACACACACACACACATACCGACATTTTGATAAAAATAGTCTAAAATGAATCCAATGACCATGAAACGTGAAGATCTGTTAAAAATTCGATTTTCGATTTTCGGGGTAAAAAAACATTAATAGCTGTATGCCCCACTAGCAATGCGTACCACTAACCCTCTCGAAAGAGCAGTCCTACCCGCGAGCTCGCGAAGCGGGCGAGCAACAATAACCAGCTAGTTTGATTATTGTAAGCGGTAACATTAGCATTAGTTGCATAATTGAAAAAAAAAATTTTTTTTTAATAAAAAAAAAATTTTTTTTAACCCTTTGAACTCGAGGCCGTTTTCGCTTGCGCGAACCAGCAAGTCGAGACGATTTCGGCCAAATTAGGTGAACATTTTACAGGTACATCAAAAATATTTAATTTTAAAAAAATTAAAAAAAAAAAATTTCACCAGTTTATTCATTTATATGTCGAAAACAACAAATTTTGATAAATATTACACTCTGTAATTAGTTTTGGTGTGATACTTAGTAAAACAATAGCCAAGATGCATCCTTGCCACTTCACATCGGCCGGGCGCCGTATCGGCACCGCTCGAGTTGCTACTTAACATCGGCCGGACGCCGTATCTGCGCCGCTCGTGTTCAAAGGGTTAAATTTAAAAAAATTTTTTTTACATAAAAATGAAATATATATAATTACGTTTGTTTATTCGGTGGAAAATTTCCATCCTCTCGTATAAATTGCATTCTTGAATGAACTTCTTTCGAAAAAAACTAAAAAACCTAAAAAATCTAAAAAACTACTTGACCGATATGGACCAAAATCTAATCAGCTCTAAGTTACGACGGGGCGCATCGATTGCGTCATTCATCATTCTGATCGCATTGTTACTTTTTCAGAAAACGTTAACGAAAAATTTGATAACATAAAAACGGCCATACGCACACACACACACACACACACACACACACACACACACACACACACACACACACACACACACACACATACTAACAATTTGATAAAAATAGTCTAAAATGACTTCAATAACCATGAAACGTGAAGATCTGCTAAAAAATCGATTTTCGATTTTCGGGGTAATTACAGTAACTTCCCTATGAATCGGGAAGTTAACAATAATAAATGAAGCAAACGAAATTGTAGTGTTAGCCGCAATTACGTTAAATCCATCTGTTAGCTCTCGCGAAATCGAAAGACAAGCTGGAATTAGCCGCAGAAGCATTTTACGCATACTCAAAAGGCACAAATACCATTCATATCATGTTTCAAAGGTTCAAGAACTGACCGCAAATGACTATCATCAACGTTTAGAATTTTGTAATTGGGCTCTCTCTCAAAGAGACTACTTTTTCAACAATGTTATGTTCACGGACGAAGCAACGTTTACGAAAAATGGATCAATGAATTCAAGAAATATGCATTATTGGTCAACGGAAAATCCTCATTGGTTTAGACAAACAGATAATCAACATCGATGGAGTGTAAATGTTTGGATGGGCATACTCGGCGATAGACTTATTGGTCCATACTTTATCGAAGGATCACTAACCGGACCAAAATATGCACATTTTATATCAAACACTCTATGGACATTTTTAGATGATTTACCATTGCATACACGACAAATAATGTGGATTCAACAGGATGGTTGCCCTTCTCATTATTCAAGAATAGCAAGGGATACATTAAATCGAATGTTCCCAAATCGTTGGATAGGGCGAGGTGGACCCATTCATTTTCCAGCAAGATCACCAGATCTAACGCCCCTCGACTTTTTCTTGTGGGGCTACTTAAAAAATAAAGTGTACGCTGAGCCTCCGACGACAATGGCCAATATGAGGGATCGTATCATCAATGAGTGTAACAAAATAACATCAGATACACTACGCAATGTTAGTGAGTCATTAACTTCTCGATTCAGAAAGTGTTCTGATGCAAATGGTCGCCACATTGAACCTTTTCTGTAAATAGACATTATAATTAAAATATCTCCTAAACTAATGATTTTTTTACACAAATAGATTAATGCTTTTTTGTAAAGAATATGAAGGAGCACCAGCTGATGCAATAAAAAATATATGATTCCATTTAAAAAAACATTAATGACCTTCATATGTCCTTTACACGTCCACCTACAAAAAAAAATGTACCATCAGAATGTGCCCCTCTCAAAACCATTCAACTTCATCTGAAACATTGTTTGCTATGCGTAATAATAATGACGTAAATCTAGATGGCAAAATGTGGCGCCCCACCCTGTATATATATATATATATATATATATATATATATATATATATATTGTCACGTCGCTCACGCGAGGTGGTTGGAAACCCTCCGACGGAGCGACTTCGGGCTTTTACAGGCCCTTAGGCCGGACCGCGGGCAGCCGTATGCCCGTGGTCCGTCCGAGACAAAGGTCGTCCGAAGGTTCGAGAGTTCCGCGAAATTGTTCGGGCGTCAGACACCGTGAAAGATGTCGCGCGAAACGCGAAACGAATTCCGGGCTCGGAGTTCGAACCCTCGAAACACACGGATCGTAACGAGAACGCGACGGGGTCAGGTGATTCGAACACGGGGGGACGAGGACGGCCCTTACGGCAGAACGGGTCTCGCAGAGAATTAACGTCAACGTACTTGGTCTCGAGTGGATGTTTTATTCGACAGTCAATTATTACAAAGTGGGCGGTCTCGTGACCGCGACCCCAGAGCCCGCGCTCTTCGTACAGATTTTCGGACGGTTGATCGGTCGCAGCGCGGTTGTCGTTGATTGAGATCGCACGAAAGGGTACGGATTACCGGTACCGACGATACGATTTCCCGACAGACGGGATCGCGCGAAGCGCAGATGGGCGGCGCGATACGAGACTGTCGCGATAGCACGCGTACGCAAAGCACGCGACGGACGAGACGAACGGCTACGAAATCGAAACGCGTTCGCTGCGCAGCACGACACAGGATTCGAGACTTTGACGAGACGTCGGATGAGATATTCCGCGAGACGCGATTCCTTTGAGGAAACTTGCAAACTTGCAACGTCACAAACAACGAGCAGAAGGGGGCTCACGATACGGACTTTCGTGCAAATTTGTGGCGTCTCTCGAGAGCCTAGCGCGACAGTGATCATCGATTTTCGGGCGCGTGCCACATCGATTCTAGTTCCCCCCACCCGGCCTTCTTCCGAATCTCCTAGGGCGCTGTACTCGCGCGCGACGTTCGCTTAACAGGGGCGTCCTGACGAAGGTGCTTGGCTCCTGGACCCTAACGCGAAAATGCCTCACTTTTTGTGGGACGTGATAGAGGCTCGTGCCTCGTCGTGGTTTCTCGATGGCACCATCCTCGCCGGAACCCTATTTATGGCGGGATGAGGCGGCGTCGGGACCGCAAAATGATACGATGGTCGGTAGGGGTTCCTGTCCCTTCGGCGCCTCCTAGTCGGTTGACCGGGTGCCCTCGATAATTCTTTGATGGCCCGTGCACGGGGCTTCGATGAATGCCATTTATTTATCGTCGGACGTCCTCCTGTTTCGAAATCGTTCGCCTAGGAAAATGTCGAAGGTCGGAGCCCCGTTTCCTGGTCCGCTTCTCGGCCCTGAAACTTGCCGTTCTCGGCGCGCACGCTAGATGTCAATGCGCGCTCTAAATTCTGGAAATTCCTCGCGGAACGCTCTCGAATCCTGTGTTTCCCGGACTCGCGTCTCGTTATTGCCCGGTCCGGTCCTTCGCATTACTAAAAATGTGCTCGCACATAACCGCGAAGTGACGTCGCCGATTTGCGACGTCACAATATATATCATACATATGTCACATATATATATATATTTATTTATTTATTTATTTATTCATTTTCCTCACATGTATACCTATGTACAAAACACTAAGAAAGTCGACATGACTATGTGCATTTTTTCTCGTATTTTCTACCATTTTCTCTCGCACCCTTCTAATCTCTTTCTCGTCTTTCCTTTTTTTCTCTCCTCTCGTTTCGCGATCGTAAAGCGTATTACATTGCCTTCCCCCAACAGCACGCCTCCATTTGACTCCTTCCGATTTCCTCTCCGCCGCCACTGCTCTATTCGTTGCCGACGAAATCGTCATCGAGAACACAGATATTCTATCCTTATTGTTAGCCTCTACCGAGTCAATGCCTCGTTGCATCCCTTCCTTGCTCAGGAACCTCGCGACGAGTCGGTGCCTCGTCGCATCCCCTTTTTCTTCGGAGATGGACCCTTTGGGGAGACACGACCAAATGCGAATCCGGATATGGCCACGACACGATGGTGGCGTAGATGACGTAACTGCCGGTAATGAAGCTCCGGTAGTAGTTGGTGGTGGTCGGATGAGGGATGGTTTCCGGTTGAGGAGATATGTACTGTAGCCGTATCTCCGGTGGTGGCGGACCCTCTATCCTCCAGCTCGCGGAATCGTGGCATCTCCGTTGTCTCGGTGGTTACTGCGGGCCTGGATGGCCGTGGCCTGCTGGTAGCGGTATGTCTGCCTTGGTCGGCGGTACGGCTATCCTGGTCGGTGTGGGACAGGTTATCCTCCTCGGCTGCCCGTCTCGCGGGTGGCGTACCAGTTGTCCCCGTTGGGGGCCAAAAGGGTATAGCCGGATAAGGCGGTCAAAAATGCCCTTGAACCGAATTGTATCGACGAAGTGTCATTCGATAGGGCACCAAAAAAGGATACTGTGCAAAATTTCAACCCTGTATCTCGATCGGGAAGGTAGTTATGGGGTAAAATCGAAAAATCAGTTTTTGGCCTATTTTCCCTAGTTAATTATGTTTAAAAATTCTGAGAAAAATGTGACATATGTAAAGTACCCAAATGCATACTTCGCAATTGGTTTCAGAATTGTAAATTGAAAATTTTGCTTGTAAAAAATCAAAAACCTCGAAAAAATCGAAAAAATGCAGATTTCACATGGAAGTTATAGAGTGACAACTTTTATATTTTTACAGTAGCGATATATTGTTATTGGTATGGTTCATGAATTTTTTCAGATTTTTTGGTTTACTGCGCCGTTGTCAAAAAAATAAAAACCGATTTTTTCGACGTTTTTTCCGCGAAGAACTAAGTTAACCTTAAAATTATAACGTTCTATTTATTTTTTAAGTCTATCAGGCTCTGATAAACCTTGAACATTTCTAAAAAATAATTACACAATGAAATCGACTTGATTAGTATTTTTACTGTGTCAGTGTATTACATCTGAAAATATTAACCACATTCCCAACATCTCGGTTGGCTCAGCGCGTTGAGCGTCCGACTGTTGACCTGCTTATACTAGGTTCACGCCCGGCATACATATACTTTTTGTTTTACTTGATTAATTCTTTTTTTTATGTCTAACTGTATAATAATCAATGGTATTTTTGTAGATTTCTTTTAGAAGCAATATTTAAATATTTAAACAATATTTTAAGGTCAAATTCGCAAACAAATTTTTGGAGCAAATGTTAATATCATCAATTTTTAGTTATGCATCTTCTTAATTCTGGTAGTATTAAATATTTTCTGCAGTAAATCTATACGTGTCTTCGAGTTTTAAATACTCCATTATAGAGAAAATCCATTGTAATACCATTCTTTTGAAGCATTCGTTTATGGTACCTCGTCTTTAGTGCGGAACAGCAATTATTGTGTATGAACCACCGTTGTGTAAAAGCATATTTCGACGGACAAAGTGTCCGCGTTTTTTATTATCTTATACCTTTACGCTGTCCGTTTACCTTTATCTTTACGTTTACGTTCACCTTTTCTTTCCTCTCCTTGCTTTATGACTCTGTCGATCACGACCAACAGGTAACGGATTACTAGAATTACCTGTTAATCCTTTATCGGTCGCGGGTGTAGTTGGGAAGGGGTACGGTCTTAAAATTGAACTTACCCCCTCCAGACCGGGGTATGCAAAAAGGTTACCCCTTGTTATATGCTTGTCCTTCTTTTTGTTATATGTTCTTCCTTCTATTCACGTGTTCTGTAATAGAATATACAATTATTTAACTTTTTTAACGATAAATACATATACAGGGTGTTCCAAAACTAGTGTAGGAGCGGGGAATGGGAGGTTCCTTGGGTTATTTGAAGCGACATTTTCCTTTACAAAAATGGCGTCCGCGGCCTTGTTTAGGAGTTATAAACGAAAAACACGGACCAATCAGAGTGCGACTTAGGCGCGAGTCAGCACAGTCTACCCGACGCGCCAAGTGTCAATTGGCCGAATGTGCCATCGCATGTATAGATCGCGCTCTGATTGGTCCGTGTTTTATGTTAATAACTGCTAAACAAAGCCGCGGTCGCCATTTTTGTACAGGAAAATGTCGCTTCAAATGACCCAAGGAACCTCCCATTTCCCGCTCCTACACTAGTTTTGGGACACCCTGGATATAAATCATTAATTTTAAAAATAGTTGTTGACCGATGGAAATAAATATTTCATCTGTGATGTTCTCAGTCTTCGTCACTGTCCTCATTGATGACTGTTGTCACTTCATCTTGATTGAATATGTTGCTCAATATTTCATCAGGTCTTATAATTTTCGAGAGATATCGAGCACATGAAAGGTAATAAATAATTGCTGCTACGTGCGAGCAACAACCGACGGTACGATTGCCATTCGCATAGTCACAACAATATCGTTTTATACCTGAACATCTGCTTGTGCTAGATGCGTATTCAATGTAACATCGATAGGTTCTACTATTTATATGTCAAGATTGAACTTCGAATTTTACTATACTATTGTTTGCTATGAGAGAACGGATATTAATGTTGTTATCTTCATCTATTATTTCTGCTAAATATGAAATTGCCTGAGAATACTAGTAAGTTCCCGTAAATAGAATTTTTAATTCGTTTTCCGTCAACCGTGGAAAATCCCGCAAATCGGAAGATGTTATAGTGTTAAAGGGGCGTGTACGTCTATTCCAATGTTCTATTTGCACTTCTACTGCTAATGTATTCTTTACGTTTGATTGAGACGACATTCTATTAATTATTTCCGCGGATAAGGCTACGTCAGAGTTGAAGCGCTTACCAAACCGGTTATTTAAGAAGCAGGCAATTTTTACATATACACTAACTTTGGGGATGAGTTAATTATCTCATTGGTGGTGAAGAAGCCGATATTTCTGCCCTATAATGCCGTAAATGGCCTCAACTACCCAACGAACTTTTGTGACTCTGCGGGAAGCATTTGATTCTTCCGTAGTTAGTTGACTACGTTTGCCCTTTAATGCTGGCATGAGTACTTCATAACCGAGTTCTTCCAAATGAGATCGAACGTCTCGAAAACCTCTATCAACAATGCAAATATCTTTGGGTTTCAAGAGAGATTTTAAACCATTTGGATCTTGAAGAACAATCCGCATGATTTCTGCATCATTTTGATTTGCATAATAAGGTCCGAGCATGTCGACAATATACCGGTTGGTTGTACACACTGTAAACGGTTTGCACAGTGGCAACTTCTTCTGTTCCGAATATGATTTTTCTCATGCCGGATATACGTACCGTCGAAAATCAATGCTAACTGATCTTGAATATTGTATAACCGTTTCGCTATATGAGATGTCTCGTTTTGAATTAAATGCTCGCGAGAAAAAGCTTTAATACCGAAATGTACAGGTAAAATATCTGCTTCGAAAGAGTTGAAAACGGAATTACAAAAATCTGATACTTGCTGCTCTCGCTCTAATCCGAGAATTGCAGCTGTTAAACTGTTTGAATTTCCAGTGCGTAATTTAAATAAAAAAACAATAACAGCTTTAGTAACATCTCGTTGCGGTGATCTGCGCATGGAGGTCATCATATTTCTAAGTTCTATAAGATTTTCCCACGTTAATCCGGTAAACACTTTAAGCCGTTCTTCCGATAATGTAAAATCACTGACTTTATCTGTTATAGTAGAATCATTATTTATTGCAATATATTCCAAATAATTTTTAATTTCCTCGGAATCTACTATAGTACTATTTGAATGAATTCGTAAACTTTCAATGACATCTTCGTAAAACAGGTTACCTACTATTAAATGATCACGGCAGCACCGATTTCCTTTCGGAACATATATCCTTCGCATGACAAACGCCTGTTTTCGCGCTTCAGGGGGGACAATATGAATATCACTTTTCGATCTGCATATAAAACAATATCCGTGAGTTGCAACAACTCTTGAAAATGGTAATTCAATATAAGAAAGATTCTGATCAACGGGTGTATTCAAATTCAATGAAAAAGATGAATCTGCGACCGACAAAGATGGTGGATTAAAAGATGATGAATCAAAAGACGAAGAATTACGGATTGACGATACATTAACTAAACTTGACGACAACAAATCAGGTGATGCTGTTATGTCAATGGCGGACGCTTCACTTATTGATGCTCCGCTTGCACACAATGAGGGGGTAATAAAAGAAGATTGATTCGAACACAATTCACTATGAGGAGTTTCGGTAGACGAAGTACCAGCCGTAGATGTTACCGTTACAGATGTGCCGATTGGAGATATGTCGACTGACAATGAGGGTGTAACAAAAGAAGATTGATTCGAGCACACTTTCAAACTGGGTGTTATAGAATGAGGAGTTTCGGTTGATGAAGCACCAGCCATAGATGTTACCGTTGCGGGTAATGAAGCTATAAACGAAAGAGGTACCGCAACGGATGAAGTTCCAGCTACGGGGGCAATACTCGAGGTTGTCTCAATGTTGACTTCTTGAAATTCTCGAGATACATTCTTTCTATATGCAAAAATGCGGCACACATTGCAGTGAATATCACCAACTGTCACCTCTTTTTTAAAAATTGTATGGATACCTTATGGATTCTATAACTGTATTTATCTTTTTTTTGTACCGCGTACTGTTCGAACCAGAACGTTACATTTAATACACCTAGTAAAAGAAATCTACAAAAATACCATTGATTATTATACAGTTAGGCATAAAAAAAAGAATTAATCAAGTAAAACAAAAAGTATACGTATGCCGGGCGTGAACCTAGTATAAGCAGGTCAACAGTCGGACGCTCAACGCGCTGAGCCAACCGAGATGTTGGGAATGTGGTTAATATTTTCAGATGTAATACACTGACACAGTAAAAATACTAATCAAGTCGATTTCATTGTGTAATTATTTTTTAGAAATGTTCAAGGTTTATCAGAGCCTGATAGACTTAAAAAATAAATAGAACGTTATAATTTTAAGGTTAACTTAGTTCTTCGCGGAAAAAACGTCGAAAAAATCGGTTTTTATTTTTTTGACAACGGCGCAGTAAACCAAAAAATCTGAAAAAATTCATGAACCATACCAATAACAATATATCGCTACTGTAAAAATATAAAAGTTGTCACTCTATAACTTCCATGTGAAATCTGCATTTTTTCGATTTTTTTGAGGTTTTTGATTTTTTACAAGCAGAATTTTCAATTTACAATTCTGAAACCAATTGCGAAGTATGCATTTGGGTACTTTACATATGTCACATTTTTCTCAGAATTTTTAAACATAATTAACTAGGGAAAATAGGCCAAAAACTGATTTTTCGATTTTACCCCATAACTACCTTCCCGATCGAGATACAGGGTTGAAATTTTGCACAGTATCCTTTTTTGGTGCCCTATCGAATGACACTTCGTCGATACAATTCGGTTCAAGGGCATTTTTGACCATCTTATCCGGCTATACCCTTTCGGCAGAGGCAATGCAACAAAACTTATTCGACTACGATCGCTAGCCAAGGGAACGCGAAGCAAAACGAGGCGAAACGATTACACAACAGTACAATTACGCAGCGAATTATGCGACAGTAATTCGTAATGGCACGGAAAAAAACTCGCGACGATTTTAGCAAGGAAAACACCGAGAGAGAGAAAGAGAGAGGAGAAAAAAATTCTACGGCTTTAATCTTGAGGCTCGAAATAATAACAATTAAACCTATACTAATTTCGCACAATTGCTGATCGTGCAATATTTACAAGGTTTACCATGCTGCTCTTTTCACTAAACCAGGTCCCTGTTCGGACGCCATGTAACAAACAGACTTCGCAATGCTCTGTTGTTCAAGAATACACCAGGGTTAGCATAGATGACATGAGAGGCAGCGGCGACTGCGATTCTCGAACCGGTGAACAAAAATAACAAACAGTCAGCCTGGTCGGTTAGGAATCTGATTCATTTTGTAATCATGCATTCTGATTGATTGTGTAAGGTTAATACTGACAAAATTAAGTATGAAAAGTCAGGGATGACAATCAGACTTTTCAATCGGACTGTCATTCCTGATTAAACGTGTAGGGCTCGCTTATCTTACCACCTATGACGGGGAAACGGACGCTGTTAAAAACGAGCATGATACGGTCCGGAGATTTAGAATTTCCCACGCAGATCGGGTACAGTGGGCGAATCAAAATTTCGCGGTTTGCGGAGACGTCGTCGTGTAGACGGGGAGTGTCTCCTGGAGCGTGTCTCCCAGCCTGCAGTGTCCAAATTTCTCCTTGCAGTGGGTTTTCCTGCCAAAAGCACATGTTCCTTCTGCTTGGCATCCTGGTTTCAGCTGAAAGAACATCAAAATGGGTTAGCGAATAGACAACACTGTTACTTACATTTACACAATCCATTACCTTTACATTCTGCGGTGTTCAAAGGGTATAGCCGGATAAGGCGGTCAAAAATGTCCTTGAACCGAATTGTATCGACGAAGTGTCATTCGATAGGGCACCAAAAAAAAGCATACTGTGCAAAATCTCAACCCTGTATCTCGATCGGGAGGGTAGTTATGGGGTAAAATCGAAAAATCAGTTTTTGGCCTATTTTCCCTAGTTAATTATGTTTAAAAATTCTGAGAAAAATGTGACATATGTAAAGTATCCAAATGCATACTTCGCAATTGATTTCAGATTTTTAAATTGAAAATTCTCCTTGTAAAAAATCAGAAACCTCAAAAAAATCGAAAAAATGCAGCTTTCACATGGAAGTTCTAGAGTGACAACTTTTATATTTTTACAGTAGCGATATATTGTTATTGGTATGCGTATAGTTTTTTTTACTTGATTAATTCTTTTTCTTATGTCTAACTATATAATAATCAATGGTTTTTCTTTGTAGATTTCTTTTTTTAGCAATATTTAAATATTTAAAACATATTTTAAGATAAAATTTTAAGAATGGCATTCGTACCGTCGGTCGTTGCTTGCACGTGGCAGCAATTATTTATTACCTCTCACATGCTTGATACCTCTAAAAAATTATAAGATCTGTTGAAATATTGAGAAAGATTTTTTTCTCATTCAATCAATTCAACCAAGAAGAAGTGATACCGGTCATTCATGAAGATAGTGACGAAGACTGAGGACATCACATGATGAAATATTGAAACATGCTTTTACACAACGGTATGGTTCATACACAATAATTGCTGTTCCGCACTAAGGACGAGGTACCATAAACGAATAATTCAAAAGAATAGTATTACAATGGATTTTCTCTATAACGGAGTATTTAAAACTCGAAGACACGTATAGATTTACTGCAGAAAATATTTAATACTACCAGAATTAAGAAGATGCATAAATAAAAATTGATGATATTAACATTTGCTCCAAAAATTTGTTTGCGAATTTGACCTTAAAATATTGTTTAAATATTTAAATATTGCTTCTAAAAGAAATCTACAAAAATACCATTGATTATTATACAGTTAGACATAAAAAAAAGAATTAATCAAGTAAAACAAAAAGTATATGTATGCCGGGCGTGAACCTAGTATAAGCAGGTCAACAGTCGAACGATCAATGCGATGAGTTTTTTTTTTTTTTTAAATCCGTTTATTCAGAAACTCAATGTATACAATATTTTACATTGGTCAGTGTAGTGACATAATCTACGTAAGTATTTCGCTCTTATACGCTATTGGATTGACTGGTCTCGTTAAGACGCTCACAATCGTTTATTTTTTACCTTCACTTATTTTATCAGTCTTTGCTATATTATAACTATGTTTTAAGTATTAGTTACATTTGTATTTGTATTTCTTAGTATCTAGGGTCCGCTTAAAAAATATGTAAAAACTACGGCTTTATTTTATGTTCTTCACGATATGGAGACTTAATACTTAATACTACTTACATTATTTACAGCTATGTACATAAAAAGAAAAAAGAAAAAATAATGGAAAACATAAAAAAAGAAAGAAATATAATAAAAATAAACTTAAACTATTTAATGAAAACTTAGTACAGTAGTATGTCTAGGCCGGTTCTAACTCACAGTTATCATTGTAGGCAGATTCCTACCTTACCGGCATTTTACCTTACAGCGCGACTTTTGTGTGGAAGGGGGGAGGGGGATTAGCTTATAACAGAACCAAATTTTGCGGGTGGAGGGGTGGGGGGGAATTACCTTATAGCACGAGCATATTTTTGAGGGGTAGGGGGGTATAAAACTGCAGCGTCAGCTTTTTGGGTAACCTTGAACGTCAGCTTTATTTTTGCGGGGGAGGGGGTATCAAACTGCAGCGTCAGCTTTTTGGGGGTAACCTTGAACGTCAGCTTTTTGATATTTTTGCGGGGAGGGGGGTATCTCGCACGTGCAAAAGTGCAGCGTCAGCTTTTTGGGTAACCTTGAACGTCAGCTTTATTTTTTAAGGGGGAGGGGGTATCAAACTGCAGCGTCAGCTTTTTGAGTATCTCGCACGTGCAAAACTGCAGCGTCAGCTTTTTGGGTAACCTTGAACGTCAGCTTTTTGATATTTTTGCGGGGGAGGGGGGATATCTCGCACGTGCAAAACTGCAGCGTCAGCTTTTTGGGGGTAACCTTGAACGTCAGCTTTATTTTTGCGGGGGAGGGGGTATCAAACTGCAGCGTCAGGTTTTTGGGTCACCTTGAACGTGTTCAAATTTTTTACTTATTGAGAGTGGGTGGGATGGGGTACTTCTTCAAGGATAGTTTCTCACGTTATAGCGGACCATATTTTCGCTAGTCTGAACGCGTGCGTCACAAATATGACACCCAGTATGATTTGGTTTATCGTTCACGATAAACAGTCACGGAGGCAGCGTGGGTACCGCAGACAGACCAGCGATATCATACGTAAAAACTATTTAGCGTTGAAAGTTGGGAAACTGACGGCCGAGACGAATTT
Source organism: Lasioglossum villosulum (assembly GCA_963971365.1). Lineage (NCBI taxonomy): Eukaryota > Metazoa > Arthropoda > Insecta > Hymenoptera > Halictidae > Lasioglossum > Lasioglossum villosulum. The sequence continues at coordinate 10,912,631 of OZ020502.1, read as the reverse complement.
GCGAACGACTTTACAACCAATCGTCGAACCGTTGAAACAGATAGTTCAAAATACGACCGCTGTCAAACCGAACGACAACGCGTTCTCAGATATCAAGGAAACATCACCGTCGTCCTTCCTACGAAAAAAAAGAAGATTCTCGGATATTAGGGGAACGCCATCGTCCTCCATGAAAAAAAGAAGAAGAATAAAGAAGAATGGAAATAGGGAAAAGAACGACGCAGCCGATGTAACGCGCGCCTCGAAAAAAATAATATATCTCGATGATGATGATGATGATGATGATGATGATGATGACAACTATGATGACGATGAGATCGAATCGACGACCATGGTACCACGACAAGATACCTTCGAATCAACGAGTATGGTACCACGACAAGATACCTTCGAATCACCGCGCACGCCATCTTTGGAATCTTCAATGCGTAATATTTTTGAAAATCCTGAAACTCATCAAGAAGAAAATCAACGTCTAACCGAGAATCTTGGACCTTTGGCGCGTGAATATTTAGAAAAATTTTTTACCGGACCGACGAAAAATTCTGACAACGTGTATGGAGTATGTTTGAAAGATGATAAGCTGATGCTGGGAAATTCAACGTTCGAGGTGGACAGCAACGATGATATCATCGTTAAGGGGGTACGGTACAAGGGGACTCGCGGTCTTTACGAATTGATATTCAACAGAATACCTGATGAGAAGCTGTACACCGAGGATGATAAGAACGCATACAAAAGAATTCTCACTCTTACGCATGCACATCGACGCGGGAATCAGATAATGGGAAACAAAGGATTCAAGTATAGGAGAATTATAGGACCGATGTTTTCATCGCGAGGTGGGAGAGGGATTGAACTTCCAACTTTTATGCGTGTGACCGACCATCCGATCGATTACGTGCATTGGGACGATCCAAACGAACTTGTCGATCGTCTGAAATTGTTAACCGCTTCGAAGAACGCCGGCCATTCCAACCATGACAACGAAATAATGTCGATAATCGAAGAACTTCGCGAAGCCGGTATAATTATAAATTAAAGCGCGTGCGTTCGTCGAGTCAGTGATGAATGAAATGTCGATCGATAAAAATGAGTGTTCGTCTTAATTGTTGCGAAACGAATCAAACGATATCCTCGGGAGAAGACGACGACGGTGAAAACTGGAAGTTGAGATTTCAAAGTCTAAGGATAAAGCTGGATGAGATATTTCAACGAATGCTGTGGATAGAAAAGCAGGTAAAACGGTTGTGCAAACGATACGAGTTGGCGATAATCGAAGAAGAAGAAGAAGAAGAAGAAGACTAACTCGAGCGAAAAAATGTCTATCGACAAATCTGGTAGAGTGCTTCGCGAAGCGAACAAAAGCGAGCCAAATGTTTCTTCAATTTTCTATCCTGACGTTTTGAAAAGTTATGTGTGCGATAACGCTATATGTTTGAACGATGACGCTAAATTGTACGATGCGAAAGGTACGAGGATCGGGCACGTGGCGAATCCTGAGGCAAACGATCACGCAGCAACCAAACTATACGTGGACACGCTTAACGCGAAGCTCGAGTTCGAGATCATGAAAACGCTGGTCAAAGAACTGAAAACCGCTAAAGAGACGATAAAGTCTGAAATATTAGCTAAACAGGATGAAAAACTGAAAACTGTCAAAGAAATGATAAAGTCTGAAATACTGGCTACGATACAAGGCGTTCGATACGATGCAGGCAAAAATATGAGATCAATGGATTCACGTGTCCATGAGATCGACGCGAAAATCGATCATTCGGATGAGTTGCAAATACTCGAGAAGGAGAAGGTAAAAAAGCGATATGAACAACATCGTCGATGACGATCGGCTGGAGAACTTTGGAATAAGATTTCATGACCGTCCCGATCTTGAGAAATTTATGGATAGATGTACAACAACCATACTGCATACTGTACAACAGCCATACTGTACAACAGCCATACTGCGTACTGTGTAACCGCTATACCTGTACCTGTACCTGTACCTGTACCTGTACCTGTACCTGTATGGAAAAATGAGGGAGGGATATATCACCGAGTTTCACATAAGTATACGTGCAGATACGACGTATCGAGGAGCGAGAGCGCGACGCTTCAATTACTGGAGACAACAGCGAGGATGAGTAAAGAAAACGTGGTGGAAGAGCTGCATGCTCCGGCGAGACGTTTTTACCCGCGTAGACGTGTGATCGTGCGAGGATTCGATGATCTTTGGCAAGCCGATATCGTTGAAGTTCAAAACTACGCGCGAAACAATCGCGGGCATCGATATATTCTCACGATAATCGATGTATTTAGCAAATACGCATGGACGGTTCCTTTGAAGAGTAAAAATGCGAGCGACGTGTGTAAAGCTTTCGCGTCAGCGTTGGAGAAGGACGGCAGAGCTCCGAACAACTTGCAGACCGACATGGGGAAAGAATTCTACAATGCAACGTTCCAAGAATATCTGAAGAAACGTAACATCAACCATTATTCAACGTTTAGCCCTATGAAAGCATCGGTCGTGGAACGTTTCAATCGTACGTTGAAGAACAGCATGTGGAAATTTTTCTCGTTGAGCGGAAAATATCGCTGGATCGATGCGCTTCCCACGTTGACCGAGAACTACAATAATCGAAAACATCGTACCATTCGTATGCGACCCGCCGACGTGAACCGTAAAAATGCCGGACACCTTCTGTCCACCGTGTACAACAACGTGAAGATTGCTGGTCCTGCCAAATTCAAGGTCAATGATCACGTGCGCGTCAGCAAGTTCAAAACTCTATTTGACAAAGGATACACGCCGAACTGGTCAACCGAAATATTCAAGATTACCGCGGTGAAACTAACGAATCCTGTCACGTATCTCTTGGCCGACTCGAGGAGCAAACCTATCGCTGGAGGATTTTACGAGCACGAGATACGCGCGGCAAAATATCCTGACGTATACTTAGTTGAAAAAATATTGCGCAGAAAAGGAAATAAGGTATACGTAAAATGGTTGGGAATGGATGCGTCACATAATTCATGGATATCTAAAACGAATATACTTTAATTGTATTTCTACTCGTATTTTATATGTAAGATAATTAATTTTTCTCTTCTTTTAATTGTATTCTTTTATTCTATAGGAATTGTGAAAAATGTAATTTGCGATAAAATTTAAATAAAAACTTCTTGCAGTCGAGTAATGTGTGTCGGCTAACTTTCTACCCTCGTCACAAGATAGCGACGTTGTCCCTATCCTTTCTCGCTAGAACATGATCCGTCGACGATATGCATATATACCGTCCTCAACCGTCTAGTAGAAGATAACTCCTCTACAGTTGATGATTTTTCAATGCATATAAGAACCCAGACCGTCCACATTGTACCGTTTACTGGTAGAAATTGTACCGTTTACTGGTAGAAATTCTAAATTGGTTGGTCGGGGTTCTTATATGCATGGCAAAATCATCAACTGTAGAGGAGTTATCTTTTCTGCTTAAGGTGAATCAATGCCTATCGAAATACATTCGCGTCAATAAGTCTGTAACAGACTTGCTCCCACAAGCCTGTTACTAACGCGCCGCGCAAGTACCGCGAACCGACCGCTAGATGGCTACGTCTCTCGCAAGAGAAAGTACGCACAGCACACCTTCGGGAATCGGCCGCTAGATGGCCAACGCCGCGATTACCGATTCTCGTTGATAAAATGATACCGTCGCGAGGATAGAGGAATCGAACGACGCGACAAATAGCAGAGTGATCCACCGTCGAGCCGACGTAGATCAAGTATATCGAGAGTTCCGAAAGCCAGACCGGAGAGTAAGTATTATAATTCCGCGGTACAAAAGTACGATCGTCGAGCCGACGAACGTATCTACGTTTAAACAGACGATCCTCGAGCCGACGATCTGTCTTCTTTTTCTCCGCCTGTTTTTCTCATACAGTTTACGGTGAAGTGTCGTGCCGACACGTCGCCCTTGCTACCGCCGATCGCCGTGCCAGCGACCGGCTCGCCCCAGTGACCCCCGCCGACACTGCCGACCGTCCACGATAGCCGCGCCTCCGCTCAGACCGTGTGTCGCCGAACGATACCGACCGTCCGCGCCTGCCGCGCCTCCACTCGAGACCGTGGTACCGACCGTCCAGTTCAGCCGCGCCTCCACTCAACCGTGTACCGCGACGCGTGGGGAACCAATCCGCGGCGAAACCTATTTCGACCGCATTCAGTGTTTTATTTCTCTACACCTCCTCCCCTCCACGATCGACACGAACCCCGGCACGACGAGCTAAACACCCCGGGTAACCAAGTTGTTACATGGCGCCCGAACAGGGACCTGACACGTAATCAATAGACCAACGCAACCGCGGATTTTTTTTTGAAACATCGCTGCGAGGAATGAATCGAACCTCCTCCCTACGGGTTACGAAAGAAAGAATTATAAACGAACTACGGAGACTGAATCTCCCCGTCACCGGAACAACCGAGGAACTCCGACAACGCTGGGCCGCAAGTATTATAACCCGATCTCCCGAGCCCTCAACAATGGACGAACCAAAAACGCCAACGTTCGTCAGTACAGCTATGCATCCCGCAGGCACCAGCAACGACACCCTCGCACCACCGCCAACCTTCGTCGTAAACGCCCCCGCCACCCCGGACCCGCGTAAAAATCTCGACCGCATGCGGAAATGGGGCTGTACCAGTGATGGGAAAGACCCATTCGCATTCATCGAGAGAATCGATGAGCTGCAAGACACCTACCAGCTGACAGACGCCGAAGTATTACGGGGCATCCCAGAACTATTGAGAGGCGAGGCACAGCTCTGGTTCCGGAATAACCGGCAGCAAATACTAACGAAAACCGGGTTTAAGGAAAAATTTTTAGGATTTTTTTCCCCAAATCGTACTCAATCCCAACGAGAACGTGAAGCCCGTGACCGAACACAGCGACCCGGCGAGCCGTTCAACCTCTTCATGAACGCACTATGCACCCTCATGCGGCGTGCAGATATTCCCTCCGAGAAATATCTCGAACTCCTCTACGAGAACATGGCACCAGAGTACGCCATGCTCATCGACCCCGACAATCTCAGCGATCTCGACGACCTACTCAAACAGGTCCAACGCATCGAACGAGCACAGGAGAGGGCCAAACGGGCCACACAGCAAAACAACCGCCCTGCCACCGCCACCATTGAAGGGACCTACGAGACACCATGCATCTCCGCAATACCGCGAACAGATCCAGGCGAGATACGCGCCTCTAGACCCCGCCCCTCTAGCCCGGCACCATACAACCCGGACGCACACTGCTGGAGATGCAAGCAACGCGGACACACACGATGGGAGTGCCGCAACGAGTTCAAAAAGTTCTGCTCTCGATGCGGCCGCGACGGAGTCCTAACACGCGACTGCTATCCCCCGACTGCCCCGGGAAACGGACCGCGGGGACTGCCGCGATACAGCGACCGGCGGCCCCAACGATAAAAAAGAAATACACAAAAATCGAGTACAACCCGCGCCCACAATTGAGCATCAAGATGCTCGGCCGGGAAATCAAGGCACTCCTCGACACGGGAGCCCAACTCTCGTGTATCAATGGGGAAATACTCGAGTGGGCTCTCGCCCAAGGGATCCAACCGACCGCTCCAGCCGAAAACATCAGCCTCGCCGACGGGTCCATAACACAAACCTCAGGGAAGATACGAATCCCATTCAGTACCGAAGGCTATACGTGGACCCAAGAATTCACGATACTCCCACGCATGGGACCACCAGTCCTCCTGGGAATACAAACAATCGCCGCACTAGAAATCAGCTTCCAACCACCGCTCCAAATCGTCAATTGGCCCGCCACCTACCTCGCCGAGCCCTACCTGCAAATAGGACTCCGACAACCACAAGAAACCGACCAGAAACACCTCCAGGACTTTCTCAGGACCGAGTTACGACACTTCGAGGATGTCACAGGGCGAACCACATTGACGCAACACCGCATCAAGTTGAAAGATAGTACACCCATCAAGCAGCGGTACCGCCCACGAAACCTGGCCATGCAGGCGATCATAGATGAGAAAGTAGACAAAATGCTCCGGGAAGGGGTCATAGAACCCTCAAATAGCCCGTGGAGCTCACCCATTGTAATCGTGAAAAAGAAAGACGGCAAACCACGATTCTGCGTTGACTTTCGCAAACTAAACGACAGGACAGAAAAGGACGCCTACCCGCTGCCACACATACAGGCCACCCTTGACAAACTACGAGGAGCAAAATTCCTAACAACCCTGGATCTCAAAAACGGGTACTGGCAAATCCCGCTCGAAAAAAACAGCCGACCGCTCACCGCCTTCACTGTGCTAGGGAAGGGATTGTTTCAATTTACGGTGATGCCATTCGGCTTGCACTCCGCCCCGGCGACCTTCCAACGCCTACTCGATCAGATCATCGGCCCCAAACTGGAACCATATGCATTCGCCTACCACGACGACATCATCGTCGTGAGCCGATCATTCGAGGAACACCTGAAACACCTCAAAGAAGTGTTCCATCGACTACGTACTGCAGGACTACGACTGAACCCGGAAAAATGCCGATTCTGCGTAGAGAGTCTCAAATACCTGGGCCATATTATTGACCAGCAGGGGATAAGAACCGACCCCGAGAAAACTAGCGCAATCGCCTTACTCTCCACACCCAAAACGATACGAGAAGTACGCCGATTCCACGGAATGGCCTCCTGGTACCGCCGGTTCGTGCCGAACTTCGCGGAGATCATGGAGCCACTAACGAGATTAACCAGAAAAAACGCCAGATGGAACTGGACCGAAACAGAGGAAGAAGCCTTCCGCACGATGAAAGAAAAACTGGTTACCGCCCCGATACTGGCCTGCCCAGACTTCAGTGAAACATTCACACTACAGACCGATGCCAGCGATCACGGCCTCGGAATCGTGCTCACACAAGGATCCGAGGAGAACGAAAAGGTCATAGCATATGCAAGCCACACCCTCAACGCCACTGAGCGCAACTATAGTGCGACCGAAAAAGAGTGCCTGGCCGTAGTATGGGGAATCAGGAAGATGAGACCGTACCTGGAAGGGTACCACTTCACGGTTATCACCGACCACCAGGCACTACGGTGGCTGCAACAGATCGACAACCCGACGGGAAGACTGGCAAGATGGGCACTCGAGCTCCAACAGTACAACTTCAACATCCAATACCGCCCGGGGAAAAACAACCAGGTTGCGGACGCACTATCCCGAACACCACCGACCCCGGAAATAAATATGCTACAACCAAAGGAACACACCGACACATGGTACGAACGAAAAATAAAAGCCGTACAGCAAGATCCCGCTTCCGTTCCCGAGTTTCGGGTGCAACAAGGCAAACTACAAAGACATATCCTCCACCAACTCGATTACAACGAACCCGAACCCGACACCGCATGGAAAACATGCGTACCCACCACCGAGAGAGCAGAGATCCTCCGACGGTACCACGACGACCCCCTCGCTGGACACCTAGGCATTGCGAAAACAATAATCCGCATTGCCCAGAAATTTTACTGGCCAGGCATGTTCCGGCAAGTGGCACAATACGTCCGCAGCTGCAAGAGTTGCCAACAGTATAAAGCGCCACCACACAAACCTCCCGGGTTACTACACGCCAACCCCGGAACACAGCCCTGGCACACTGTCTCGGTCGACCTGATAGGACCGCTTCCGCGCTCCCGACAAGGGCACATATGGCTACTAGTCGCACTAGACCGGTTCACCAAATGGGTCGAACTCACACCCCTACGAAAAGCCACCAGCGCCGCCATCGCCGCCGCCATACAAAAAGACATTATACTGCGCCACGGAACCCCAGAAATAATCATTTCCGACAACGGAAAACAATTTATAGGGGACCCATTCACGAGCCTACTACAGAGCACTGGCATCACACATCGCCGAACACCTCCATACTCGCCACACTGTAACCCAGTGGAACGGGCAAATAAAGTAGTGAAGACAATGCTGGCCCAATACACCGGGAAATATCACGACCGATGGGACGAGAAAATCGACGAGGCCAGATTCGCAATAAACACCGCATGGCACGAAGCGACTGGGTACAGCCCCGCCTACCTCAATCACGGCCGAGAACTACGTACACCAGGACAAACACGCACCGAAGGGGCCCCCATTCCACCAAATCAGCGATGGAAGCATCTAAAAGAAGCCCAGGAACTGGCCCGACTCCGACTAGCACAAGCGTTCGGACGCCAAGAACGGCACTATAACTTACGACACCGGGAATGGAGGCCGGCCATAGGAGAGTCAGTGTGGAAGAGAGAACACACCCTATCCAACAAAGGAGCGGGTATCGCCGCCAAACTCGCCCCCAAATACACGGGACCATACACGGTCAAGAAAATTGTGTCGCCGGTAATAGTAGACCTCTACGACGGGAAAAAATGGTACCGGCACATACACGTGCAGGACCTAAAACCCGCAAACGACCGCGACAACCGGACCTCAGATCCCACTGAAGATCCTGACCCCACGATCCTACACCAGTACCACCTCCCGCCGAAAACCCAGCGCCTCGTCGCCGAGGACGACCCCGAAAATTAATACCACCCGCTAACTTAATAGGAATGCCCAACGAGCCGGAATACGTGAGGGAATTAATGGAGCTGGTCGAAGGGGATCAAACGGCGCGGAAACACACGAGAACCAAGGTCCCGACAAACAAGCGACCCCCACCTACCGCAAGGAACCAGCGGCCCACCACCGCCACCACCAAATTAAAAATCCGGGCGGTATCGTGGCTCCCACCATCAAGGAAGGTGACGATCACGTGCGGACCACCGGCCAGGGACAAGGCCGCCCCCCCTACCTTACCCGCAGAGAAACCTCTGGCAACCAGGGACCAAACCGCCCCCCCCCCCGCCCCCACCACAGCTCCCTAAAGAAGCACCGCCCCCGACACCCGAACAGCCGCCGCCACCAACGCCGGGACTGATATGGAGCGGCGACGCCAGCCACCTGGCCCCCGTGCCCTACCCAGGAGACCACCCACCCGGTACGACGACGTGGCACACGTTGCCCACCGGGCAGAAAGTGGAGGTGCCACGGCGATACGCCCGCACAGGGGGGTGCTGCGTGAACGCGAACGGGGAGAGATGGCGGATCCTGTTCGATAAAACAGGAAAGCCACGACGGTTTATCCACCGAGGACCCGCCACAGCCACACCCCAGCCCTATTAGTAGAGAAGTAGCCTGTAAGATAGTCTTAAGTATGATATTATTTTGTTATGTTGTTACATTTAGGCAAACAGTATTATATTTTTGTTATTATATATATTTTTAATTTCTATTTTTACATATTTTTGTTTTATATATTTTTGTTTTATATTTTGTTTTATATCTTGCCATACGGACAGAACCGTGTTATATAAAATTGTCATGTTGCTATACAAATAAACTGGGTTTCGCTGCCACCACCCCGAAGAAGGAGGGGGGTGTAACAGACTTGCTCCCACAAGCCTGTTACTAACGCGCCGCGCAAGTACCGCGAACCGACCGCTAGATGGCTACGTCTCTCGCAAGAGAAAGTACGCACAGCACACCTTCGGGAATCGGCCGCTAGATGGCCAACGCCGCGATTACCGATTCTCGTTGATAAAATGATACCGTCGCGAGGATAGAGGAATCGAACGACGCGACAAATAGCAGAGTGATCCACCGTCGAGCCGACGTAGATCAAGTATATCGAGAGTTCCGAAAGCCAGACCGGAGAGTAAGTATTATAATTCCGCGGTACAAAAGTACGATCGTCGAGCCGACGAACGTATCTACGTTTAAACAGACGATCCTCGAGCCGACGATCTGTCTTCTTTTTCTCCGCCTGTTTTTCTCATACAGTTTACGGTGAAGTGTCGTGCCGACACGTCGCCCTTGCTACCGCCGATCGCCGTGCCAGCGACCGGCTCGCCCCAGTGACCCCCGCCGACACTGCCGACCGTCCACGATAGCCGCGCCTCCGCTCAGACCGTGTGTCGCCGAACGATACCGACCGTCCGCGCCTGCCGCGCCTCCACTCGAGACCGTGGTACCGACCGTCCAGTTCAGCCGCGCCTCCACTCAACCGTGTACCGCGACGCGTGGGGAACCAATCCGCGGCGAAACCTATTTCGACCGCATTCAGTGTTTTATTTCTCTACACCTCCTCCCCTCCACGATCGACACGAACCCCGGCACGACGAGCTAAACACCCCGGGTAACCAAGTTGTTACAAGTCAGGGTGGAAACCTTAGTTCTGCTGAAAGATTTTGTACGCGATGAACAGCCTAAACGAGAACCCCTCTCCTTAGACGTTGACATATTAGTATGTGGTTGAGGGATGGTAATATGATAATTCATTTTTTCTCTAAAACGACTATACTTTATATGTAGAAATTCATTTTTTATAGGAATTGTAAAAGAATAATTTTACAATCAAATAAAATACAACGAGATATTCTTAAATAATTTTTATTTTTAAAATAATATATCCTTACAAAAGACCTCCAATAATTTTTACACACATTATATTTTGTTTTAACCTATCTGTTTTTTCGCGAACGCCTCAGCTGCGATGATATCGGCGCACGAAGCCAGCAGTTCACAATCGGTCAACGAACTTTGATCGAAAGATTCGCTCTCGACGATCGCTTTCGCGATATTCTTTGCATCGCTATCCTTCACCGCAACGACAAAATTCATAAATTTAGCAGCAATCGTGGGAACATTGTCGATCAGCCACGAATACATGTTGTACACGCAGAATTCGAGGTTGTACAAGTTATACATCGTTTTTTCCGTGATGTACAAAGCTACGAACTGATTCGATAATTTCACTAGATTCATACCATTACGATTAACTGTTTGAAATGTTAAATCATCACTCATTTTTCGACACTCTTTCTGCATAGACGGTGAAAGTAAATCAGAAATACACTCCTTTGTATGCAATAATTCTGTCCATGCATCCAAGAAAAACGTGATCTCGTTACCACAGTTATCCCCTATAGCTAGTTCCACGCAAATGTCATCACCAACGCGCACGCCAATTTCGACATATTTAAAATAATTGCCGGCTATGGAGTATCTTCGACTTAAGACCCGTGCGCTATGCAAACTCCTCGGCGGTTGCATCATCATCGATGATCGTGAAATGGAGCTGCTGTTGTTGGGAAAACCCTCGCACGACTACGGCTGTATCATTGATGATCGTGATATGGGCTGCTGTTGACAAACCCTGCAAACAGATTTAAGAAATTAGACGTTTTTTCTCAATTTCTTTTTCACAATTTTTTTCATGTTTTTCTACTTACATATTATTTAGTCTCCTCCTTTTGTACGGCTCCTCGACGTTCGAACGATTACATTCGGCGGATGGATGACGGTTGTACTGCATGGTGCTGTCTACGTTTTTTAGCGGTGGTTGTCTCGATCTGAAGCTTGACGCCCGGAATACGCCGTTTTATAGGATCTCTCCCTACCACTTCTTTTACAAATAAGATCAGCAATCCCCTCCCCGACAGTTACAGACTTGCAATAATCTCTCTCTACCACTTCCTTTTTTCTTTTACGGGGATAAAAAAATGATGACTCAGTTTTTCTAAACGATGCTGTAATGTCCCCAAGGAAGAGTATTGATCAAATTACTGCAAATATACCGCTTATCATCATGCGGACTCAATGCCAATTTCTTTTCCGACATTGAATACACCTGATGCCGTTCGGACACTATGCGATTACCGCTAACGCTCTTTTCCGTATGATTACGAAGGCATTCAACGTAATCTTCGAAACTTATATCCCGTGCGGTAACGTTTGTTCTGATTCCTTTGATCTTTTTAGTGTCCTGATCACCGTGCACGCGAATCGCATACATTTTCGAACGAAGTCCTACGAACTCAGTCATAATTTTACCGCCGTTCTCATCCTTCATCAAACCGAGCTGTTTATTGTTCGCGATAGGAACACCGTAAACGTTGTTCGCGGCATAATTACTGGTGTCGTATCTATGGATATCACTTTTCATCAGCACCTCGTACGAGTCATCGCAAGCGATCTCGTATATCAGGCTGTCCGTGTCCGTGTACAAAATCTTGCAATTTTGCTGAAATTTTGGATACATGTAATCGTAATGAAAGCTGTACAAATGAAATTTTGAAATATCCAATACGGACATGCCCACGTAGATTGGTTTGAAAAATTTAACGAGCATCTTTTTCAACTGAATCGCGACAAAGTCCTCGGAAAACACTGTACAGCTGTGAAAATTTGGTCTAGCTATCAATCGTTCAACACCGTGTCTACCACTCCATCGAGAAAGTAATTTCACGATCGCGTGATTTCGAACGTTCTCCATAGTTTTTCCAAACACGGCATTGTTCATTAATTTGAACAAATTCTTGGAGAAATCGTTGGTTGCGTTGGCGCGTAATTTCGTGTTCAAATCGATATAGCCGTGCAACCATCGCGACTGTCGAAACTCTAGAATTCGATGAATTTTTCGCAATTTCAGATTATGTTTCAAACTTTGTTGGAGGTACCGATAATGTACAACGTATCGCTCCTTATCGCGAAGTGTTGCCATCAACTTTTTCTGCGTACTCGAGTCGGTCACTGAGTCGTGACTGGGGCAAAACGGAAGATCCGCGTGAGCATCGTGAATTTCGCGCGGATACTCCAAATCCACCTCCAAAATGTATCCCACGGGGCTATCGATCGGAATGGATTCGACGTCGAAATCGTCCGCATCCACCCATCGAAAATCTCTGTACGGCAGATGTTGCGACATAGCCCAACCGTACAGATTATTCACGTCGAAATACATTAAGTAGGTGGATGGCTTGGTCGAGTCGTGTGTAGACGAATACTTGTTGTTTGCATGCGCATATCTGTGCGAACACTGGCTCAATCCACCACGTATTCCTCGCTCCACGAACAAAAGCATGTCAACGTCAGTCAACAACTCCAATTCGATCTTTGTCATTTTCAACATCACGTCCCACGCGAAACCGGGGAGCGTGTAATAATGCGCCGGATCGAGCTTGTAATTCTCGAGACAGTCATCGCGAAAATTTTCAAAAACATCCGCCAACAACAGCACATCCAATTTTAAGTACAAGTCACTGTACTGCCCAAGCGTTTGTACAGCGAAACGCGACCAAACCGTATTCGCGTGAAGGTAATCGACGTCGGATATCTCGCTGCCATTCAACCGATTGTAAAATGCCTCGCGCGGTGGCAAACGTGCATCGTTTAATTTATCGTATGACGTCAGATAATCGTATGGGAAAACACCTTTTCTGGTCAATAATTTGAAATCATCGTGGGAAAGATGTGCAAATTCACCTCGTACGATGCGTAATTTACTTTCGTCCAAGTATGACGACAGCTTGTCCAGACTCGAGTTCAAGAACTTGAACGAATCGATGAAGCGGAATTTCAACAATTTTGCATGCTTACGCTCTTCACCCGGCTGTCCCTCGATATGAACGGTTTTTGTGAAAGAGATATACTTCTCTTTCGTCAATGGCAACACATCTATTCGTCCCTCGAACGAGTTTGCTAATTCTTTGATGATGAAATGTGCATCGTAGCCTGATAAATTATGAAAAACCACTGGTATCACGTATGAAGATTGATAGCTTAAATTACAATCGTTGTGCGCCGGACCGCGATACGTGCCCGTGAAATGACAATGATCGCGCACCCTCGTCGCATCGGAAGTGTCGAACGGTTCCTCGCAGATGTGACAATGTGTTGCCGTACGAAAATTTAACTTTTCCATTTCGGTTAGCGAATCCATCGGCACCGTTTTATCGAATATCGGCTGTAATTTACGACTGAGTTCGTGCAACCTGTTCGCGAACCACGCGGCGCATCCCTCTTTATCGCGGTAAACCTGATACTCGCACAACGATTCGTCATAGCGGCAATGCAAGTAGTATCCTATGCTAAACGCGTGGTGACGCTGATACTGTACGCGTGCCGCACGGCCTTGTCCGTCCTGTTCCCCCGGCAGCAGCAGGCATTCCAAGTCAGCATAAATAACAAACGGCGCCTGTTCTTTGTTCGCGTAGTTCTTAAACCTCAGCCACTTGTCTTCTTCTGATATGGGAAGCATCAAAGCGCAATCGTTCATCCGTTCACGTGGGAACGTGGGAAGGGAAAAATTATGTCTTTTTGCTTCAAACAATTTAAAAAATAATAAAACGTGCAACTTACCGATCACAGATATACTGCTGATGATTCCGCTTGCTAAGCTGTGACGAAACCAATCGTGACAAATTTCGTATACACGCGAAATGGCCATGCGTCTTTGCGGCATTCTGTAGAAACAGCAAGTTGGCGTGTCTTCCCTCCCGTTTCTTCTCTGTCAAATGAAGCGTTACGCATTTCTTGCGCACCCATTCGAACACGTTCACGGAAACGTCGTTTTCTCGTTCAAATTTTCGGATATCTTTGAACGACATAGGCAGTTGAAAACCTTCGGTTTTTGGAAGCACCTCTTTGTAGTCTGGATATGATGACAAACGCGACGAATTTTTCTCGACCGGATAGAGACCCGCCACGATCGCCCAATAAAAGCATGCATCGTCGTTGCTGTTCACGTTCACGACCGCTCTTTTCTACTGTATCGCTCGAGGCACGTCGATTGCAACGGCGCAGCCGGCTTGCAATGGCTGGTATTTGCTAAAGTTCACGATTAAATGCAGTATCTTCGACATCGCCCACCCGCTGTCTCGCTCTTGAAACTCCTCCAACGATGTCAAAATCGTCGGTACAACGTCTTTCTGGTACCACTGTCGCAGATTGCTCGTCCGAAACAATGCAACGTTCCGCGTGCCGAAACTTTTCACGGAAACCTCGTTGGCGCGCTGCATGAATTCTGCCTCCAACGTTACGCTAGCTTTCAACGATGAATGCGCGTTTAAAAATTCCGTCACGCGTCCTGTGACCATTCGTTTCGCATGCTGTAAAAATTGTTTCGGGTCGATATGTTCAACGTTGATAACGATGCCGGTCGATATGCGATTTTTAAAAGCCGACTCGACATTTTCCCAACGAAGCGTCGAGGCTCTCGCACCCCTGCGATCGTATAAACCTCTACCGACGCGCGACGAGGAAACACGTTGATTCAACGAAACGTTCAAAGTTTTCATACGACACATCGTCGATGTTAAACTAAATTTCTTGCCTACTGGCAATTCATCTTTTGCATGGGATAGATAATTGACGCAACACTGCAGAGACTCGATGTACGAGCGATGCCATTCGCGATACTCGTCCATGGTTTTCACCAACATTGACATGCGTGTCAAACACTTCAACATTTTTTTACACGTTTCGATCATCTTGCTATCGAACGGTTGTTAACACACGGTATAGAATAACTTTAACACGACAACGATGGAACGTTCGCGTATGTTGGCATTCGCGGCCCATCGCGCCCTATTTATCCAAGGAAATTGCCCTTGATAAGAGGTATCATATTACATACCTCGGTGACGAGTCATGACTCATCACACGTTCGAACACGTTCAAGTTTACTCGAAAGCCTGACGCTGCAGTTTTGCATGTGCGAGATACTCAAAAAAGCTGACGTTCAAGGTTACCCAAAAACCTGACGTTCCAGTTTTGCACGTGCGAGATACCTCCTCCCCCTTAAAAATAAAGCTGACGTTCAAGGTTACCCAAAAACCTGACGTTCCAGTTTTGCACGTGCGAAGGGGTATCAAATTACATACCTCTGAATACCGCGATGATGAGTCATGACTCATGACTCATCACGCATGACTCATCACACGTTCGAACACGTTCAAGGTTACCCAAAAGCTAACGCTGCAGTTTTGGACGTGCGAGATACCCCCCTCCCCCGCAAAAATAAAGCTGACGTTCAAGGTTACCCCCAAAAAGCTGACGCTGTAGTTTTGCACGTGCGAGATACCCCCCCTCCCCCGCAAAAATATCAAAAAGCTGACGTTCAAGGTTACCCCCAAAAAGCTGACGCTGCAGTTTGATACCCCCCTCCCCCTCAAAAATATGCTCGTCCTATAAGGTAATTCCCCCCCACCCCTCCACCCGCAAAATTTGGTTCTGTTATAAGCTAATCCCCCTCCCCCCTTTCACACAAAAGTCGCGCTGTAAGGTAAAATGCCGGTAAGGTAGGAATCTGCCTACAATGATAACTGTGAGTTAGAACCGGCCTAGACATACTACTTAGTACTACTTTTTATTTTGGAAACCCTATCCTTTCTTTCTTCCGTATATCGCTCTATATTTATTAGTCTAATTTAAGATCTTGAGGTAAGTACATTTTTGTCTATTTATTCTATTTTCTTATTTAACTATGCTTCTATTATTATCAGTCTTTACTCATATTCTTCTAGCCACCAGTATCTTTTTTTGTTGTTTTTGTATGTGTCTTCTATGTCTCTTTCCGGCAACGCTGTGTTGTATAGTATTTTTTGCGGTGTGTTTGTGCCGTCTATGTGAGGGGGGTACATTATTCTTTTGTCACTCGTTTTTCTGTCCACATGGTATATGACTGGTAAGTTGTTTTTGTCGGTTATTCTGCCTGTTTTGTCTAGGAGGAGGAAGGCTTCCGGTGGGATATTACCTGTTTCGAGCATTTTTTCGTAATATTCGTCGTGCGAGTATAATGATGATGAGATTAGGTTATTATCTTTGATTTTTGGTTATCTTTGCAAAGTAATCTCTTATTAGCTTTATTATGTGGCTGTCGATTCTCGGGATATTGGCTTCTTGGTACAGATTTTTGCAGCTTACGTATTTTTTGTAGTTTGATGAGTCGCTTCTGTACAGGTAAGTACATGCTCTTAGGCATTTTCTTTCAAACGCTCTCAGTTTTTCCATTAAATGTGGGCTTATATTATACCATATTGGACAACCATACGTGATGATGGGCCTTATTAACAGCATATAACAAAGTACCTTGATTCTGTTATTTAGGTAATTGGAGTAAAATAATCTGCTATTTGCCATGAACGCTTTTCTGGCTTTTTCGAGTTGTATATTTACATGTTTGTTTAGAGTTAGGCAATCGTCCAGATGGATTCCTAGGTATCTGACTGTAGTTTTGTGTGGGATATTAATGTTTCCTGCTTTAATCTGAAATGATTTGTACGATTTTTTAAATGTTTGGCATTGGTTTGTTAGTTTCCTTCTGAACAGTAAAGTTTCACATTTAGTTGGGTTTATTTTTAATTCCCATGTCGTGTAATAGTCATTAATTTTGTCGAATATTTCCTGCATTTTTTTTTTGGGGTTTGGATACGTTTTTGCCCTTTATGTATATTATTAAGTCATCCGCGAAGAATAGCACTTTAGTGTCTGGGGAATCAGGGATATTGAATAAATTTGGTATGCCCGCATTGTAAAAATTAAATAGAACCGGCGGTGTAACAGTGCCCTGTTGAAGACCGTCCGCTACTGCAAATGTTTTATTATTTTTATTGCCTATGGATACGAAAAATGTTTTATTTTGTAGCATGTTTGCTATTGTTTTGGTTAGGTGGTCTGGGCAGCCTTTTTTGTTAAGTTTATACAGAAGACCCTTGACCCACACTGTGTCAAAGGCCTTCTCTAGGTCTATCAAGCACGCTGCTACACTTTCTTTATGAAAGATTGCCTCATTTATGTCAGACGATAGTTTTTGTATTGCATGGACCGTACTCAGTTTATATCTGAAACCGGATTGCACTTCCGGAATTATGTTCACTTTTTTATAGAAAGATTCTAGCGCGTTTTTTATTAAAATTTCAAAGACTTTTGATATGTTTGGCAATAAGCTGATTGGTCTGTAATTTTTCGGGTGAGAGGGGTCTTTTCCTTTTTTGTGAATTGGTATGACTTTCGCCGTTTTCCAGTTTTCCGGGAAGTAACAGTTATTTAGGCAGTTATTAAATAATATATTGTATTCGGCAATGATTCGATTTCGGAGGTTTTTTAATATAATATTAGGTATTTTATCTATACCTGCTGATTTTTTGTTATTTAATTTTTTAAATATTTCTTTTGTATTTTTTAGGTTTGTAAAGTAATGCGGGTCTTCTTCCCAGTCGGGCATCGTAGCTGGGTTTTGTTCCGAGAATTTTATTAAGTGTTTGTTCGTTAGATTTTGTTCTTTTAATTCTTCCGCTATCTTTTTATAGAAGTCTTCAATCAGTCCTGTATGTCTTGTTTTTCCTAGGTCTTTGTTTTGTGTGTATACCTCTGCGAAGCTAGCACCTATTAAGTTCATTTTGTCATTTTCATTTGTTATTATAAAGTTATTTTTTTCGTTTGTGTTTAGTTGCGTTAGGGGGATATCCGCTTCTTCTATTACCTTTATGTTGTTTGGCTCAATTTCTAAATTATGTATCTCTACTTTGTTCTTTTTTCTGAAAATGGGGTTTAATTGTGGAAACGTCTTGTTAGAGTTTATCGGTATCTTTTTTATTTTATTTTCCCAAAAGCCATTAACGGAGGCTTGGAATTCCTGTTTAATTTTTATTTTGCACTTTTTAATCAGCTCTTTTGTCTCTTTAATTTTTAGTTGTGAATGTATTGATGGTTTTCTGTACTCATTGTTTAGTATGGTTATTAATTTGCTTTTTATTTCTGTTAATTTTTTAATTTTTTTGTTTAGGTATAGTTCTGTTGAATTGTATTCTGGTTGTTTGGGTACGTGTCTGTCAATCGCGTTTATAATTGTTTCGTTGAGTCGTGTAAGTCTTTCGTCGATTTCTTTGTTCGTCAAATTTCTGTTAGCTGGTAGGTCGTCATCGTAGTTATTTGTTAGCTCTTTTTTAAATTTAGGCCAGTTTGTTTTGTTATACATTAGCGTACTGATAGGTCTTGAGAAAGTTATTTTATTGTGTTTGTTAGGGAGGGTAAAGTGTATGTTTATAGCCCTATGGTCACTGTCCAAGATTATAGTTTTGATCGTTTTATCAATGTTCAGGTTTTGTAAGTTTATTCTGCTGTCTACAAGACCCACATCTATGTACGAGTTGCCCCTCTGGTATGTCGGTATATTTGTACTTTTTATAATCATTTTGTATTTCAGGCTGTTGTTCTGTAGCCAGTTTGCGAGCGCCAGTCCTCTTCCATTATAATAATGGTTCCTCCAATTTTTATGTTTAGCATTTAAGTCGCCTGCTATTATATAATAATTGTTTGTTTTTTCTAATTCTAACCATTTCACTATGTATTCAAATTCTTTTATAAACTCTATTGATTCGACGCCTGGTACGTACATGGGAATAATAAATAAATTGTTGTTGTTTGAAATTTTTGTTTTTATAATAATAGTTTCTATCAGGTTTAATGTTTTTGGGGGAATTAGGTGCTCGAACTCTATGGTATTTCTGACGAGGATAGCCACTCCTCCTCCATTTGAGGATTTTCTGTCATTTCTTATCATTCTGTAGTTTTTAAATTTGGGGCAGTGATGCTGTTTAAGCTTTGTCTCGTTCAAAAGCAAAAAATCAGGTTTATTTTGTTTTAATAATTGTGTTATGTTGTGTCTATTGAGTTCACGTTAGCTGAAATTAAGTTATATTTTGTATTTTTGTGTGTGTTAGTTCTGTTAGCCATTTCTGTGCGTTAGTGTATGTGTAGTTTCTTCTGTTTCGTTAAAGTCTGTCGTGTTTCCGTAAAACAAGTCGTTTAGTTTTTTTATGTTTAGTGCGTTTTGTGTAATTAAACTTTCCATTCTACCCATTTGTTGTATGAAAAATTCTTTGAATTCTACTAATTGTTCTTCTGTTTGTTGTTGTTTATTTATAATTGTTGCTGTGTTTTGTATCGCGGGTTGCGGCTTTGGGGTATTTTGTTGAATTTTTTGTTGGTGTATTTGTTCCCTATTTTGTACGCTTTGTGCATATGTTTTGTTTGTTTGTGTGTTGTGTTGAGTGAGTATGACTCTACTATTGCCTATGAAAGTACTGGTGGCTTCTGCTTTTTTATTTCTATTTCTGAGGAATCTTTCTTTTATTTCCTTGTATTTTGGACACCCCTTGAATGAGGCGTTTATTGCTATTTACATATTTAATTTTGAAATTTGTTATCCCTAGTGTTTCTTTTACAATTCTATACGATACGTTTTGTGAAGATTCGTAGATGTGTATTACCGGTGGTTTGGCCGTTCTCAACGTCTCGGGGTGGTTCTGCGTCCTCCTGTTTGTAGCTTGTAGATTTTTCTTACCTATTTCACTTGTGTGTTCGTCCGTGTTTGGTGGTTGTCCTCCGCTTGCGTTGAGGTACTGTGGTACGTCAATCTCCATCCTATCTAGTTTCGTTTTTTTGTGGGTAGGTGACTCTGTTCCTCCTTCGCTTGCGTCTGCACTTGTCCCTCTGGTGTGTGTGTGTTTTTTTTCTGTGTCGGTAATACTGCTTACTGTATTTTTTCTTTTCTCGGTTTCAGCTTCGCTCATGTTTATGGCTCGGGCCACGTTTTTTGTTCTCTCTTCCTCGAGTTGCCTTGTCAGTTTTTCTATAGTTTTTTTAGCATCTCTATTGTATGCTGGGTATCTTCGTTATCTTTATTACATCCGCTTTTTTGCGCTTCTTTTTGTTTTTTGCCATTGCTCGTTATTTTCGGCATATTGTCTCCGCGTAAATTTAGGTTATGTCTTTTTCTTTCTGTGATAATTGGTTTTGTTATTGTTTTACCTGTCACTTTTTTTGCTTTTATTAATTTCGTTAATTTTGCGTTTATAGGGAGGGCAATTTCATCTAGCCACTCATCATTTTTTACTGCGTTTATTATGTTCGTGAATAATTTACCGTTTATTGTATGCTCCTTGTCTTCGTTGATTACTTCTTTTTCTTCATCTTTATCCGTGACTGGGGGGACGACCCCCTGTGATCCGGGACCTGTGTCACTAATTTTACCTCTCAATTAGCCCTCTGCGGTCTTAAATACTTCAAAGCTATAAATATGATTGCGCTCGGATGAATACTTCTATTCTACGTCCGTCACTCTAGAAGGTCAGAGCGCGACTATCAATGCGATGAGCCAACCGATCTGTTGGGAATCTGTTTAATACTTTCAGATCTAATAGGCTGACATAGTAAAAATACTAATCAAGCCGACTTCATTGTTTAATTATTTTTTAGAAGTGTTCAAGGTTTATCGGAGCCTAATAGACTTAAAGAATAAATAGAACGTTATAATTTTAAGGTTAACTTAGTTCTTCGCGGAGAAAACGTCGAAAAAATCGGTTTTTATTTTTTTGGACAACGGCGCAGTAAACCAAAAAATCTGAAAAAATTTATGAACCATACCAATAACAATATATCGCTACTGTAAAAATATAAAAGTTGTCACTCTAGAACTTCCATGTAAAATCTGCATTTTTTCGATTTTTTTGAGGTTTTTGATTTTTGACAAGCAGAATTTTCAATTTAAAAATCTGAAACCAATTGCGAAGTATGCATTTGGGTACTTTACATATGTCACATTTTTCTCAGAATTTTTAAACATAATTAACTAGGGAAAATAGGCCAAAAACTGATTTTTCGATTTTACCCCATAACTACCCTCCCGATCGAGATACAGGGTTGAAATTTTGCACAGTATGCTTTTTTTTGGTGCCCTATCGAATGACACTTCGTCGATACACTTCGGTTCAAGGGCATTTTTGACTATCTTATCCGGCTATACCCTTTATAAACATTAAAAGCGAAACTGATCAGACGAGAGTTGGAAATGACGCGCCAAGTTCCAGCAACGAACATAGGGATCACGAGTACGATTACAACGAGTACAGGGGTCGCAGGTACGGCTGCAATAAGTACAGAATTCACGGATTCGACTCGTATGGCTGCAATGAGTACAGGAATCACGAGTTCGACTCGTGAACCTCTCCGGATGAGCATCACAGCTATTGCAGACCTTTTGAATCATTTCGATGGTTCGGGAAGCGCCTTCGAGACATGGGTGAAGCAGTTTCGTCTATTGCGTGATAATTACGAACTACGAGAAGACGCATGTCGAATTCTCATTGCATCAAGACTTCGGGGAAAGGTGCTTGACTGGTTCCATTGTCGATCTGAGCATATGACGATGGCGATCGAGACATCGCTGGAGAATATGGAGGCCATGTTCTACCAACGGCCGAACAAACTGAAGGAGAGGCGACGATTTGAGGAGAGGACATGGCATCGAGGAGAAACCTTCACTTATTACTTTCATCGGAAGGTTATCCTGGCTAATCGTATCGCCATAGATGGGGAAGAATTCATTGACTGCGTCATTGACGGGATTCCGGATCTCGCTCTCCAGAATCAGGCATGTGTCCAGAGGTTCAAGTCGAACGCCGATATACTGGAAGCTTTTAGTAAAATCGAGCTTGGGCCGAGGACAACCAACACGACGTTCAAAGGAGGAGAGTCGACGACGAGGACGACCAGCACGACGGTCAAGGGAGGAGAACAGACATCGAGGTTTAAAGGCGACTCCAACTCAGCGATGACAACGACAACGAGGAGATGCACCAATTACGGCGACCGAGGACATCTCACATCCAAATGCCCAGCGCAAGAAAAAGGTCGTAAGTGTTTCCACTGCAACGAATATGGTCATATTTCGCGCGATTGCCCGACTAAAAAAGAAAACGTGAAGAACGTCCTCGCTGTCGCGAAATCCGTGGAAACGAAATACCGAAAAGATATTCGTGTGAACGGATACGCCGCGGTAGCCGTTCTTGACACGGGTAGCGATGTATCGTTGATTCGCGAAAATGTATACCTTGACATCGGGGCACCTCCGCTAACCAACGAAGAAATGCGACTTCGCGGAATAGGCTCACAAGAATATCGAACTCTCGGATAGTTCTGTGACGGTTACCCGGATCGGTGGAAGGTGTTTGCCGTGTCAGTCGGCAGTCCAGGGTCGGGGTACCTCGAATGATCGCGGACGAGTCGGTGTGGCGGTCGCTTGGCGATGGACGCCCGGCGATCGCTCGGCGGATCGGTTGCTCGGGGTTTAGCGGAGGCGCGGTGTTGGCGGCGCAGTCGTCGCTCGATGGGCGGCGGACTGGTCGCTTGGTATCGGTGGAGGCGCTGGTGAGGGGAGTCCCGCTCGGCTTTCGCCGCTGGGGATCCGGACGGTGCCTGCTCGGCCTTTCGCCGCTGAGGCGGAGGGACTCCCGTGGGTGTTTCAACGCCCGGGCTTGGTTGCAATGTCTGCTCGGCCTTTCGCCGCTGAGACGGAGGGATTCCCGTGGGTGTTTCACCGCTCGGGCCTGGTATCGGGGAAGGTTGGTCGGGCGGACGGAAGTACGGTGGAGGGTACGGATAGGGTTCACACTCTCTCGCATTCGCTCACTCAGCCTTCAAAAGTCGGGCACTCGGTGTCGGTCGGTGTTCGTCACAAAGACTACTAGACGGTAGACGGTGGTGCGCTCGGCTTGCTTTACCGATGTTTTGCCCGGGTACTTATCCCCGCGTGCGCGTGTTTCCTCTCGCGAGAAATCGGTTTGGCGCGGCGGCCCTCTCGCGGTCGCGGATCGCGGTCGCGCGTCGCGGGCTCGCGGCTGACTCGGGGGCGCGGCAGGCGCGGGGCTCCGGCGGTGTTCGTTTTGATTTGGGGACGATTTCGCGCCTGGAGGAATGTGACCGTCACAGTTCAATGCGGAAATTTTAATTGACGGTGAAATACGCGAAGCTACATTACACGTTGTGAAATATAAAGTTTTAAAATACGGAGTGTTGTTAGGTTATGAGTTCATAAACGTCGGGGAATGGTCGGTAAAAAACGGTCAAACGCGCAGATAGCTGCATCCGGAATTTTATACGTTTGTCACGAGCATGAGAACAATCCGATCGATCTTTCCCATGTTAAAGACGAGAAGTTGCGATTTGAAATAGAGACGGCTGTTCGCGAATACAAACCCGACGGGAACCGCGATGTCGGGGTAACGATGAAAATTATTGTCAAGGACGATGTACCGGTTTATCAGCGACCGAGAAGACTCTCTCCTGCCGAGAGAGAAGGGGTTAATCGACAGATTAACGAATGGATATGCGACGGTATTGTACAACCCTCTCTCTCTGAGTATGCGAGTCCGATCGTTTTAGTTAAAAAGAAAGACGGAACCGCCCGTCTATTCGTCGACTATAGGCAGCTAAACGCGAAGATTATTCGAGACCGATACCCTCTTCCACTAATTGAGGATTAATTAGATTTTTTACGCGACGCTGTCATTTATAGTACGTTAGATTTACGAAATGCCTTTTTCCATGTTAAGGTAGAGCCAGAAAGTCAGAAATATACGTCTTTCATAGTACCTGATGGGCAGTACGAATTTTTAAAAGTTCTGTTCGGTTTATGCAATTCCCCTGCAGTTTTTCAAAGTGTGGCGGCCCGTACAACGAGTACGCCGTTGGACCGCCAACATATATCGTATGCGCGGCGACGATCGTCTTCGGAAGCCGTTGAGAAACACTCGAAGATCGGTTCCGAGGGCGATCGTCGTTTGCTAAACAACCAACTGTCGAGAGCGAGGATCGACAGTCGAAAGCGCGCAAAAGGACACTCTGTCCCCGGCAGTCGATCGAGACAGACGCGCGTCCACGAAAGAGAAATAAAATCCACGCGAACGAACACGTGTCTATTTAATTCACCCGTGCCCCACATAATTGGTGACCCCGACGTGATCTGTCGCGCAAAGGCAGAGCGAACCGCGATAGTGTGTAGTTCGGGTGTTTTTGAAAAACCGACACGTGACGATGGCCGATCCGCCGATACCCGGTCCCGCGACGGGCGTAGCCAGAGTGGCGATAAAGATCCCGCCGTTCTGGGAGAAGAACCCGCGGATATGGTTCCAACAGTTGGAATCGCAGTTCATTCTGTCCGGGATCACACTGGACGCCACGAAGTACCACTACGTCACAGCGAACTTGGAAAACAAGTACGCTGACGTGGTGGTCGACATCATCGGCAATCCGCCGGCGGCCGATATGTACGAGACGCTCAAGACCGAGCTAATCCGGCGAATAGCGGACTCGAGGGAGCAGGATATCCGGAACCTGCTGGAACACGAGGAGATCGGCGACCGGAAGCCTTCCGTGTTCCTGCGACGCCTGCAGAATCTCGCCGGGGGCTCGGTGACGGACGAGTTCCTGAAGACGCTGTGGATGGGGCGGTTGCCGACGAACGTCCAGACAGTGCTGGTGACACGGCAGAAGGACCCGCTCACCGACCTCGCGGCCCTTGCCGATACCGTGATTGAGGTGTCGTCCCGCCCGCAGGTCAACGCCGCGTCGACGAACCGCATGGACGACACCCAAGCGGTAATAGCGGAACTCCGCCGCGAAATCGCGGCCCTCCGCGTCGAACGGGACACCCGCCGCGCGCGGTCCAAATCGCGCGGTCCTCGCGACAGAAGGGCGTCGAAATCGCGAGATCGACGGAACGAGGTACCACCTGGTGACGGCAGGTGCTGGTACCACTGGAAGCACGGTTCCGCCGCAAGAAAATGCCGCGACCCGTGTTCCCACGCGACGGGAAACCGACGGGACGGTCGTTAATGGCGGCGAACGACTCCGCGCCGTCTAAAAGCCGCTTGTTCGTGACGGATCGCACCACGAAAATCACGTACATGGTGGACACAGGATCCGACTTGTGCGTTTTTCCGCGTTCGCGTGTGAGTGGTGCACGCGAAAGGACGGCTTACGAACTCTACGCCGCGAACGGGTCGACAATCGCGACGTACGGCTCCGTGAGGTTCACGTTGAACTTCGGCCTGCGTCGCGATTTTGTGTGGCAGTTCGTGATAGCGGACGTTACCACCCCGATAATCGGCGCCGACTTTTTGAGCCACTACGGACTCTTCGTCGATATGCGCGCGAAAAAACTAACAGACGGCGTCACGACGCTGACGGCGGCCGGACGTGTGGCATTGTGCAGTGCTGACAGTGTTAAGGCGATTTCCGGGGAATCCACCTTCCACCGAATCCTCGCGGGATTCCCGGACCTCACGCGGCCGTCGGGAGGACATCGCACGGCCAAACACGCGACGAAGCACCACATCCGGACGACGCCGGGCCCGCCGGTATCGTGCAAGCCCCGTCGGCTGGCGCCGGACAAGCTCCGCATCGCGAAAGCAGAGTTCGAGACGATGGTGAGGGACGGAACAGCGCGACGTTCCGAGAGCTGTTGGTCATCGGCCCTACACCTGGCTCCAAAAAAAGGCGACGAGTGGCGACCGTGTGGGGACTACCGCGCGTTAAACGCGAGAACAATCGCGGACAAGTACCCGGTGCCGCACATCGAAGATTTCGCGCAGCGTTTAGCGGGGAAAAGCGTGTTTTCGACGATAGACCTGGTGCGCGCGTATAATCAAATTCCGGTGAACCCGGAAGATATCGCGAAAACCGCGATCACGACCCCGTTCGGTTTGTTCGAGTTCCCCTGGATGTCTTTCGGACTCCGAAACGCGGCGCAGACATTCCAGCGGTTCATAGACGAAGTGTTGCGCGGCCTCGACTGGTGCTACGTTTATATAGACGATATATTGGTCGCATCGAGCTCAGTCGAGGAACACGAAGGGCACCTACGCGAACTTTTTTCGCGCTTGAACGAGTACGGGGTGCTCGTCAATTGCGCGAAGTGTGTTTTTGGTGCGCCGGAAGTGACGTTTCTCGGATATACTGTGTCCGCGAACGGTACCCGACCGCTTCCGGAAAAAGTCGAAGCGATTCGAACTTTCCCTCGCCCAGAAACAGTGAAAGAACTGCGGCAGTTTCTGGGCGTAATAAACTTCTACCGAAGATTCGTGCGAGCAGCCGCGGAAATGCAGGCGCCACTCAACGCAGCTCTGCAGGGAAACGTAAAGGGACGAGCCCCGGTCGAATGGACTCCGGAACGAATCGAGGCCTTCGACAAGTGCAGGGAAAGCCTGGCACACGCAGCTCTTCTGGCCCATCCCGACACCACGTTGCCCCTTGCGATCTTCAGCGACGCGTCGGATTACACGGTAGGCGCTGCGTTGCAGCAGCGGTCGCGCGACGGGTGGCAGCCGTTAGCTTTCTTTACAAAGAAGCTGACGGCGGCCGAGCGGAAATATAGCCCGTACGATCGGGAACTCCTCGCGATCTACAAAGCCGTACGGTATTTTCGGCACATGGTCGAGGGTCGCGCTTTCACAATTTTTACCGACCACAAGCCGATAACGTACGCGTTCGCGCAGCGCCCCGAAAAACATACGCCGCGGCAGTTTCGGTATTTAGACTTGATCGGTCAATTCACGACCGACATCCGCCACGTGGCGGGCCGAGACAACGTGGTCGCCGACGCCTTATCCCGGATCGCGGAGGTATCGAGCGCGATAGATTACGCGGAACTCGCGAAATCCCAGCGAGGGGACGAGGAGCTGCGAACGTTCCTGCGATCACCCGACTCCTCTCTCGAATTGCAGGCGAGAACGGTAGAATTACCGAGCGGCAACATCGAGTTGTACTGCGACGTTTCGACTTCCGCGTTACGACCATTCGTAACGAGGGAGTTCCGAGAACACGTGTTCACGTCGCTACACAATCTTGCGCACCCCGGTGCCAAGGCGACCGCGAAATTGGTCGCACAAAGGTTCGTCTGGCCAGGTATGCAAAAAGATTGCAAAACCTGGGCACGGGCGTGCGTACCATGCCAACGGGCGAAGATAGGCAGACACGTGTCTGCTCCGGTCGGTACTTTCCGGATCCCTTCGGCGCGTTTCGAACACGTCCACGTGGACATCATCGGCCCGTTGCCGATGTCGAAGGGATACAGGTATTGCGTAACTTGCGTCGACCGTTACACGCGCTGGCCGGAGGCATTCTCCGTCGACAATATTACCGCCGAAACGGTAGCGTACGCGATATTGTCGGGATGGATCGCTCGATTCGGTGCGCCCCGCCGGATCACTACCGATCAAGGGCGACAGTTTGAGTCGGCGCTGTTCAAACAATTGTCGCACCTTGTCGGCACGGAACATCTAAAGACGACCGCATACCACCCAGCGGCGAACGGCATGGTGGAACGATTCCACCGCCAGCTGAAAGCGGCAATCGTTTGCCACGCGAACAGCTGGGCCGACGCGCTGCCGGTGGTACTTCTGGGCATTCGAGCCGCCTGGAAGGAAGACATCCGAGCGACCTGCGCCGAAATGGTCTACGGCGAGCCGATTCGTCTACCTGGCGAATTATTAGTAGACCAGCGAACCGCGAACGTCAACGATGAGACGTTCATCGCGAAATTACGCGAACACTTCCGTGAGATGCGTCCGACGCGGGTAGCGCGCCATGGAAGTAAAAAGACGTTCATATTCAAGGACCTGGGCACGACGACGCAGGTGTTTGTGAGGCACGGCGCGCTTAAACGTGCCTTGCAGCCGGCGTACGACGGTCCGTACGAGGTGGTCGAGCGGCACCCGAAACACTTCAACATTCGCATTAAGAATCGAGTGGTTCCGGTGTCGTTGGATCGCCTCAAACCCGCGTACCTGCTGCACGACGACGAGCGCGGTACACCGAACGGCCCCCCGCCGCGGGGGGGCAACAGCGACGCATCGACTCCCAATACGGGGGGCAACAGCGACGCTCCGATTCCCGAGACGGGCGAGCAGGTCGAACGCACGACCAGATCGGGAAGGCGTGTACATTTTCCCGACCGCTACGTGGCGACCTTTTAGTTATAAGCATAGATTGTAAGTAGTTTGTAAGCGTGTATATACTTGTAAATATAAAATTTTTAGCGATAGGTTTACGGCGAGCGTACCCCTAATTTCACCAAGGGGGGTGATGTGGCGGCCCGTACAACGAGTACGCCGTTGGACCGCCAACATATATCGTATGCGCGGCGACGATCGTCTTCGGAAGCCGTTGAGAAACACTCGAAGATCGGTTCCGAGGGCGATTGTCGTTTGTTAAACAACCAACTGTCGAGAGCGAGGATCGACAGTCGAAAGCGCGCAAAAGGACACTCTGTCCCCGGCAGTCGATCGAGACAGACGCGCGTCCACGAAAGAGAAATAAAATCCACGCGAACGAACACGTGTCTATTTAATTCACCCGTGCCCCACAAAAGATTTGTTAATGTCGCGTTTAAAGATCTAATTGCGAAGAAGGTTGTTTTATCATACATTGACGACTTGGTAGTTGCTGCAATGAATTACGAAAGTGCTACGGAACGATTGAAAGAGGTTCTTAAACGGGCGGCGGAATGCGGTCTAGTTATTAATTGGGGTAAATGCGATTTCTCGAAAACGCGAGTAGAGTACCTCGGACATATAGTGGAAGGAGGCACGGTGCAGCCGTCGGAGAACAAAACGAAAGCTGTGGCTCGTTTCCCAATTCCTACGACATGTAAACAATTACAGAGTTTCCTTGGACTATCTGAATTTTTTCGAAAGTTTATCCAGGGATATTCCATGATCGCACGTCCATTAACGCAATTCTTAAAGGCAAATGTTTCATTTAAATTCGGTGTGGAAGAGCAAAATGCGTTCCAGTCACTCAAGGAGGCTCTGCTTGAAAAGCCAGTTTTGCAAATTTACAGGCCCGAGCGGGAAACGGAGCTTCATACTGACGCATCTATGTATGGTTTCGGTGCGATACTTTTACAGCGCGATAGCGAGGACGGTGCACTTCACCCTGTGTACTACGCGAGTGGAATGACTTCTACAGCGGAACTACAATATATAAGCTATGAACTTGAAGTATTAGCAATAGTACGGGCTCTAAAGAAATTTAGAGTTTATTTGCTTGGTATTACATTTAAGATAGTAACAGATTGTCGGGCATTCGCATTGACCATGCGGAAAAAAGATCTTTGCGTTCAGGTGGCTCGCTAGGGATTGCTGCTTGAAGAATTTGAGTATTCGATCGAACATCGACCCGGAACATGAACGACAATGAAACACGTCGATGCGCTTAGTAGTAACCCAACGTCGACATGTCTTGCGATTGAAAGTGAGAACAGTGTTACGGCTCGTATTCGTAAAGCTCAAGAAAACGACGATGATTTACAAAAAATTAGAAACGGTGTAAACGAACGGGGAATTGATGGGTACGTGATGAAACGGGGACTTTTACTGCGCGAAGCAAACGGCGAATTACGTATCGTGGTACCGAAGTGTATGCAAACGCAGGTCACTCGCAAAGCGCATGAAAACGGGCATTTTTCTATCGTGAAAACGGAGGCATTGTTACGACGTGATTATTGGTTTTCTGGAATGCGGGCAATAATTGAAAAAGTAATAAACAATTGCGTGGATTGTATCCTTGCAGAGCGAAAAAAGGTCGACAAGAGGGATTATTGCACGCGATCGAGAAGGGAGATAGGCCACTCGAGACTTATCATATAGACCATCTCGGCTCGCTTCCCTCTACCAACAAACAATACCAACACATTTTTGTTATAATAGACGCTTTTTCGAAATTTGTCTGGCTATACGCAACTAAAACGACAAATTCTTCGGAAGTTACGGATCGATTGCGGGAACAGGCGACAATTTTCGGGAATCCGCGTCGAATAATCTCAGATAGGGGTACGGCATTTACATCACAGGCTTTTAAGGAATATTGTAGCATCGAAAAAATACAACATGTTCTTATTGTTACGGGCGTTCCGCGAGAAAACGGGCAGGTAGAACGGGTGAATCGGGCATTAATACCGTTGTTGTCAAAAATATCTGCACCGCACCCTGCAGAATGGTATAAGCACCTCACGACGGTGCAACAATTCTTGAATGCTACTACCCATCGAAGCACAGGAGTATCCCCTTTCACTTTGCTTTTTGGTACATGAATGCATCTTAAAGATGATCCGCAGGTAAAAGAGTTGGTTGCGGCAGAGTTAACGAGTATGTTCCAGGCCGATCAGGACGAAATTCGCTTGCAGGCAAGGGAAAGTCTGCGCCGAATACAGCAAGAAAATTGCAAACAGTTTGATAAACGACGTAAAAAGGCTAGAATCTACCAGAAGGGTGATTTAGTGGCGATCCAGCGGACGCAAACCGCACCTGAAATGAAGCTAGCTGGAAAGTTTTTGGGGCCATATGAAATAACGCGGGTATTGCGCAATGATCGGTATTTATTGATCAAGGTTGGTGAACACAAAGGACCAAAAACAACATCATCAGCAGCAGATCATATGAAACCATGGGTCGATACCAGCGACGAGAGTGATGGAATGAGTGAGTGCGATGAAAGCATCTGAGGCCATATGTTTTTTCAGGACGGCCGAGTGTAGGAAATGTATGATTTGTATAATGTAACTTGTTGTATAAATGTGAGAATCGCGATGAAAGCATCTGAGGCCATATGCTTTTTCAGGACGGCCGAGTGTAGGAAATGAATGATTTGTATGATGTTATTGTTGTATGAATGTGAGAATCGAGAATCGTGTATGTATGCGTGAGTGCCGTGATATTGCGATTGCGACGCATCTTGTTAAATCAATATTTGTTCTAGAAAATTTATAAACATTAGAAAAAGTAGGATATAAAAGGCCGTGTTCACGTAGCGATTCGACTTTTTCTCGAGATACGAAACACGTCACGTTTGATTTAAATACGATACGTTTACGTTAATTTCATATATCAGTTGTGTATTTTCTTTTCGGATTAAAACAGTTATACAGTTATTTAATATCTTTTCTCTTACAATTATTTACTCACAATTGTGAAAAAATATATGAAATGCAGGTGGTAAGTTTAAGTATTTTAGTCTTTTTCATCTTAATATATTAATTAATACCTGGGAAAAAAGATAAAGTTTTTAGGGTGTTTACCCTCATATTACCCTTAAATGAAGGGTTAGCAATTTAAAATTTTGGCGGATTTTCTTTCAACCTAAAAGAGCACTGTGTTGCACACGATGTTGTTAAAATTTGTTGTGGACCATGCTTATTCTACTAGACCCATTCTTTTTATATATTTATTGTAGCAAAATAGGTATATAAAAAATAAGAAACGTCTCATCTATGCAATCTGAAGCAATATAAAGAATGTACAGTCATGTAAATAACAGTCCTTTGGTGATCGAGATAGAAGAAAAATGGTTTTATGTCTACCTTTTATAAAGAATGGTCTTTTAAATCCTGAGATTATAAAAATATAAGAATGATTTTGTTTTCCTCGTCAACGAGAATATATTCTCATTGAATTGTACAAATTTATTCAGGGCAAAATATTTATGTTTACGTATTTTTAAAAATACCGCAGTAACACATGTAGGTACATTTATCCTAGTGGAATTCTTTTCGTTGTCAATAGCGGAAATTGAAAGTATTACTGAAGTATCTTGAATTGAGTAGACTCCTTTCTCCAGAATTGCAAGGATGCGGGACTCGGGTACTCATTTTCCGATAATATAAAAATCGGGTTTTTCAGTAATCAGAAACGTTAGATAAAAGATCGATCTAGGGCGCTATCCCTCTCAAAAGCTCTATTTTGTCGTTTACGAGGCGTAATTTGCATTATTCGACAGCGTAATTTGCATTATCTGGAAGGATAGAACTGTGCATGTAACTATTTTCATAACTACATGCTGTCGAATAACGCAAATTACGTCTCGTAAACGAAAAATAGAACTTTTGTACTGGAGACGACTCTACCGCCTTAAAACTAAAGGCTATAGATACATCGTAAAGAAACTGGGTAAATTGAAAAGTGCCATCACGCAGATTTCGTAACAAAATATTGCAATAGTGATGAAAAACGTGTAGAACATCCTAAGAATCATTCGCTACGAGACAAATGTAAATCGATGCGGGTATTTTCTAATACAGTGAAGTCAATGAAGAACGTCAGAGTAGAGCAAAGGCAAATGGTTGAAAAAGTACCATTTACCAGACCATCATAAGGTATCTACATGTCATAAAATCAAAAAATTTGCTTGAAGCTGACAATTCGAGTGCATACAGGGTGATTCAGCTAAGTATGCTACGGAAATTACGTCTTTTCCTTCACACCTCAGAATCATACACAATCCTTTAGGCCTGTGGTTGTTACCCTTTCCGTCTTTTGTTTCACCGCCAGAATCATGCACAGTTCTTTAGATTACTGGTTTTGGCAGGTCAGGACCAGTGTTCCGATTACAACCACAGTTTTTCGCGCATTCACGTCAATTTCAGCTACAGTAACGTAAACTTTTCGATAAAAAAGGGTACCTTGAGCACCCCACAGACTTTTAAAAAATTATTCGTATATACTGTGACATGGCATTTTTGCCAGCGTCCCTCCGTACATGTAAACGGAAGACCGGATCACCTTCTGGCAGCGAGACACGATCACGATCGGGACGAGCGCTCTCCCTGGGCACGAGCGAGACCCAGAGAGCGCAACTCATATTTTTGAGCGTCGCGCCAATTTGCGCGACGCGATCTTGCAGGACCGTAATCGGGTCCCAGGGGGACCCGAAACTCTTTTCCCCACGGATTTGGCAAGGATGCCTCAACAACGCATCCTACTAGGACTGGCTCCGGCAAATAAATAGGAGGACAACATTTGAAGATCAACGCGGCCCAGGAAAACCAACCTGGAGGCGCCGACGTGAGATGAGGACGATTTCCAGGAAATCGACTTCACCCAGTCGTCGCCTCGTCCGGGAAGAAGCCTGGCCAGCTGCCGGATTGGGCGACGCCGATCATCGTCGCGGGAAGCGGCCAAACACCGGGCGCCGCCGAAAGTGAATCCGCGAATCGCCGGAGGTCAGGGGCCATCGCGTAGCGTACGAAACTCGGCTAGCGATAGGCCGAAATGTCGCGCGGGGAAACGAATTAGGAAAGTGGGGGCCGCCTCGCTTCCGCGTTATCGAGCCACGGCATGTGAAGCCATTGCTTCGATTACGCGCAAGTCAGGTGGACGTCCTTTGTAAACGCTAGTAATTAACAAGTCTTTTGCGACCGCTGCCGGGCAGAAGGACGAGTGAAACAGAGCTGCCATACAGCTGCCGCCTTGCTGCCGTTGCCTTGGTAAGCGCCGATCAGGCTTCCATAATCAATTGTAATTCTTTTGCGCGTGTGGCTCGTGTAGCGTTTTGGCGGGTCCGCGTTCGCGTCGCGAAGGCTGACGACTTGGGTTCGAGGCTGCCGAGAATCGCGAAAATCTAGAGTCGCGAGGGGCCCAAATCCTCTGGGAAACGGAACTTATCTATTTGGCCAACTCGCCTCCCACGTGGGAACCGAGTATTTTTCCCTCAGCCTTTCCTAACCTCGTCTCGTTCCATGGTGGGACACCGCAACGTGCGCGATTCGTGTTCCGCGAAATCTGCCGACGATCGAAGCTCGAATGGAACCGCGTATACCATCGGAATTCGGTTTAAATTCCCCGCATAGGAGACAAGCGCATTTCAATCTTGTGCTGCCGAATTCGACGCGACGAATCAAGTCCTCGGAGGACAAAGCGCGTGCGATTAACATCCGTCGCGAAATATAGAACGCGCTGGCGATCATCTTTAACGGCTGCCGACTCCCGTCGGCAGCTATGTCACCCTCCACCTTGATGAATAAACGATTTTGATTGCCGAAAACAACGCATTCGATTATTGCGCGAAACATTCCTGCCGCAAGGAACGTCTCCTGTCCTCTCCGTGTCTCCCCTGGCCCTTAGGCGAGTTATGTCAGGCTTAACGTTGTCGTCGTAGACTCGTGTTTTCCAAGTACAATTAATTCGTTTGATTCCGAGTTTCGTACGACATGTAGAAGTGTCTGGCGCCCGAAAATTCGCGCTTATTGTCGGAAAACACGAGCCGCGACTGCCTTTTTGTCCCGGGTGGACCACGTGTCGTGCGGCCGGTCGTGGCCCGGCCTTCCGCCTATAAATACCCGGTGTCGTAAAGGGTTTCGCCCTTCGGGCGACTCCCGATTGCCGAGCGACGGGACAATACGTATGAAAAGGCAAGGGGTTAACCTAACGTTAGCAATTAAGTTTCAAGACGGAACACTCATCCCGCTAATAACACCGGTACACTCCTCCCAATGTAACTGTCTCAGGGTGTCAGGGCTCTAGCCGTTCTGCTGCGTTAATGTACATATGCTACTGTTTTGGCCGCGCATGCGCGAAGAACTGTAGTTGTAATCGGAACACTGGTCAGGGCACGGTCATGTTGATTTATTGTGAACGTCGCGCGTCGTCTAATGAGCGGAGCAGCTAGATGGTAACACAAGTACACGGAGATGACGATAACGTTAAAAAATAAAAAAGTGTCCTCTACTACTGGATACAGTAAAAGTTACTAATAATAATTTGCAATGTTCGCAAACATATAATGGTCGAAAATATTATTCAATATATTATACAGTATTTTCTAAGTAAACTACACATATTATCAGCTGATTCAGCAGTCTCAGTTCGTTCTACGATAATATGTTATGTTTCGGATTGGCTCAACGGATCGGCAGCGACCGAGTATCAATGAATAGACTCGGTACGCCATCGGCTAGGTTCGGCAGGATCGAGATCTATGGATCAATGACCAGCTCGCGGCATGATTGTCACACGCGGAACGTGTGACTGATTGGCGGATCGCTCATCGATCCATCGATCACTCGTCGCTCGGTGACGTCTAACCGCCAACTGATCATCGGACCCAGTTCTAT
Source organism: Lasioglossum villosulum (assembly GCA_963971365.1). Taxonomy (NCBI): domain Eukaryota; kingdom Metazoa; phylum Arthropoda; class Insecta; order Hymenoptera; family Halictidae; genus Lasioglossum; species Lasioglossum villosulum. Next base: position 10,876,993 of record OZ020502.1, on the reverse strand, counting down.
CACAATATCTCGGTAGCCAACATCGATCTCTTTCTTTCTCTTTATTGCACGTATCTTGACCGGTAATTTGAAGGAAGTCTATATCTCCGGATTCCCGTGATAATTTTCCGGGAACATCTCACAATTATATAATCTCGCTTGTTACGGATTGTTTATTTAGAGTACGCAATCGCTTGTGTCTCAATCATTACATGCATTTATTGTTAAATAGTTGTAATTCGACGAAGCCCAGTTGTGAATAAATAAGTGACGGTTTGTTCAAACTCCAGTGCCTGAATCCTTATCTTAATCTCATTTGGTCCTTCGAGCCGGATCCAGTGCTGCAGTTCACTGGAAAGTTAAATAAAGTTAGTGCATCGTAACTGTCTCGCTTTTGAAATTGTGAAGGTAACAATGGCTGACCTTATCGAAAAACAACGGCTTCTCGCGCAACGCATCTCTCGGGTCGCAGTCATTCTCAAGACTCGAGGAAAAGATATCTCTATCGAAATTCTTCGTAGCTCTCACGCCTACATCCAGCAACTCTGGGCCGCTTACTCCAAGGGCGATTTGACCATTAGTATCGCCGTTAGAACGGACGCAAAATTGATCGACAGTTATAACGTCAATGACGAAGAATTCGAAGAAACCCAGATGAGCTACCTTGAGTAGGCCGGGTCTCTACGCGACATGATCGCCGAACACGATGCCGACGCGACCGTTACAGAGTCGTCGAATTCAAATGCAACGGCCGTCGAGACTCGCTCTCAGAGGTCACACGTTTTGTTGCCAATATTGTCTCTTCCCACGTTCGAGGGCAACGACAAGGACTGGCCGTCCTTTCGGGACTTGTTTACCGACCTCGTTGTCAAAGACCCATCGTTGTCACCACTGGAACGTATTCTTTACTCGAAGGAGTGTTTGAACGGCGAACCTGTCAACCACTTCAAAACCGTTGGGACAAACACAACCGACTTCCAAGTTGCTTGGGAGAAACTGGACAACATCTACGCCAATCTTCGGCTTTGGGAGCAAGCCCTATCTAAGACACGGACCGACAGGATGCACCAGCCGATACTCGGCCATCCTGATTGTTAAAACTGGCAGAAAATCGGATGGAGACCTGCTAGGAAAAACAAATTCTATGCAAACGAGCTGAGCACCGTCACTTGCGGTCTAGTTTGTACACAATACCTCGCAACCAGACGTCTGCGCCAACTCACCAAGGTGGAGGAGCATCACGACACCTGGGTTTCTCGCATCAGGAGAGTCAGCTACGTGGCTGACCAGTTTCCCGGAGTGGAAATACAACCTGCGGCGAGACCAAGATCGCAGGAACTCCGAGAGCTCCTCACGGCGGGCGGGGTTCCACGTTGCACGTGCACATTCAACACCAGGAGTCTGCTGAAAGACCTCTACACCTCAGAGCTGAAAGGAGTTAGAGGAGGGGACACTCCCCTACTTCAATGTTTCTTCGGCCCCTACTGGCTCTCTCACCCTGACTGCTGTCAGATCACCTGGGTGACCTCTCTCCGGAACTTTGGATTCCCGAACTACCAGTGGTCGGCGGAACATATCCACTCGGGCTTCCATGGGGGTGCTGAATCCTCATGGCGGGCGGCTTTCCACGTGGCATGTGGACTTCCGACTCCCGGAATCTTCGCTGCGTCTTCGACATCGGGCTCTCTTCATCTGACTGCTGTCAAATCATCGCACCCTGACGATCCTCGCAGGCGATACCTGAACATCTTGGTATCGTGATCGTAGGGTGTAATCGGCGAAACGGCCTGAAAACCGCGCCCAACCTGCAAGAGACCGAGCGCTAAGCTGGTAACTCCGCCTCCTCGTGGCCCCCGCTGGAAACGTCCCTGCGTCTGGTTACCATGCCGACCTGGGGACGACCAAGCGAGTTACTTTCCGAAAGGGACGGTCTACCCTCCTGATGATCCTTAATTGGTGAAAGAGGGGTTTTTCCAAGTCCAGTCCATTTCCATCTACGGACGTTTCTCTTCGCAGTGGTGCCAAGCGCTAAACTAACATCGACCGGCATAAGCCGAATAAAGCTTCGTCCAGTCAGAGCTGGCTAAGGCCCACGAGCTCGCATATGTAGACATTCGTTGTCAAATCATCGCTTCTCATTCTCTCTGGAACTCTGGGTTCCCCAAGCTCATTGTGCTCAGCGGAACATATCTACTGTATGTATCCCCTTGGGCTAAGTTGTGGGTCGAAGCTGCTCACAACCGACGCCTGCATGGGGGGCACAACCTTCCTTGGCAGCGCTACGCCGGGAGTGCAGGATTCTCAGCGGTCTGCAGGCGGTAAAATCTTGTACCGATTGTGGCACCGTCTATCTAATCTGGCAAGGACAGACTGCCCAACCTAAAATTGACAATTCTCAAGTTAATTCTAATAACGTCTCAGCTTACAGATCCGGAGGCTATTATTACGCACCTACGCACCTTAGATCCAGGCAGGATCGTGGTCAGCGGAACTCCAAGGAAGGCAACTCCTGGCAATCGAGTCGCCCTTCCTCTTCACACATCTGGAAAGCTGCTGTCAACTCAGCTGAGCATTACTTACGCAGGATCATCGGAGAACAGCTACGATCCTTCGAGGAGTTGACCACGCTCCTGAGTGGTATCGAAGTTTGCCGTCTGACTAAAATCATACTTACCTTGACAGACGACCCTGAGGATCCTGCAGCCCTGACGCAGGGGCACTTCTCAATCGGAGAATCTCTCACCGCTGTTTCAGAGCCCAACTTCGAGGAGCCGCTAGTATCTAGGTTATCTCGATGTCATCTGGTTCTCGTCGCAACTTTGCGCATCTTGACGTCGCCATTTCTTCGACCGGTGCTCAAACTGATCGCTCCGTTGTCGCCGGAAAACGAGGAGAAGGATACTGGTGGAACTCCTGAGGCTGGACTCGCACGCGGGAATTATGTTTCAAAGCTAGAAACATAATTTGTTGATCTAGTTCATGTAGGATCGTCGACATGATTCACCTCCTCCGAATTCATCCAATGAAGTGTTCATTCACTGTGACGGCTAACGGCCAGCTGATCGATCGATCACCAGTTCTATGACGATCTAGCAAGCGAACTCATCTGGTACTAAAGCAAACGTCGCGCGTCTTCTGACCGGTTTCTTTAGTCATTCTCATATACCAATTTGGGTTCTCGAACACACTCGGGAATTATCTCACGCTAAGCATTTAGCAACTGTTTAATCTTGTTACATTTTTTACATAGTTCGGTGTAAGTGGACGAACCCACTACGGGAATAAAGTTATAGGGTTAACAAAGTTTCCTGTGAAGTGATTCGTAAAACCCCCCTTATAATCCGTAACATGTTCGAATAATTTAAAAGAAATACATAAAAATATATAAAACAAACTTTTTAAAAACCACGCTTATATTAAAATGCACTAAACAGGACAAAATAATTTTTTTAGACATTAGCGACTACAAATGGGGAGCGCATACGAAGATTATGTTAATATAGTTTAATGCTCCATGCTTTTATTTACAGTCACTAATGTCTAAAAAAATTATTCTCTACTTTTTGTGCATTTTAATATAAGCGCGGTTTCTAAAAACCTTCTTCACATATTTTCTATACTCTACTTTTTAGTCTTTTTTAAATGAAACGCAAAATATAGTAATATATGGTATGAAATATGTAAGCTGTTATGGCCACCCAGTATATTTTTTATATCGAATACCAACTGTTTGTTACCAACGGAAAACACACGTCAACAGCTGTCACCAACGACAAACAAATGTAAATGAATAAAACAGAAATTAAACGTACATTAAAATAAAATTAATTGATTCCTTTCTTTTAATTCCGGCTATCTCTTACAAATAGTAAGATATAGAATCGCAAGATATAGAAATACGCGAGATAGAATGAGGATGTGATGTTCCGATTTCGCGTGCCTTTAGCTCAGAGGTGACGCAGGGTTCGTGGAAATAAATGAGGCGAAATCGGAGGTAAAAGAAACAAATTAAACATTACATTAGTGCTTTAGCGGCTTACGGACAAAACAATACTTCTCTTTCGCGCAGTCCGCCCGCGCCTCGGACGCAACAAAATGAAAGAGCGTCAATTTGTGTGGGCGGAAGGCCCTGGTGCGTCGACCGACGGTGTCTGTCTAGTCGGTGGTGCGGCCTAAAATAACAAAAGAAAACAAAAGCCCCGGAGGGCTGGATAGATACGTTACGGGCTCACGCTCCTCGGAAGTTCCCGAAGGACGCGTGCCTCATTGGTCCGCAACGACGGGATCGAGTCAACTTGAACGACGGCACGGCTGGCCCCTGGCGCTGGGAGGAAGGGTGGGGAGTCGGCCGTCGGAGTCTGAGATAGCCAGCTGCGTTCCTGGCGGATCGGGTTGCCCAGCGGAGCTGTTTGGCCTGAGAAGGACTGGCAGAGCTCGGTCGCGTCGCCTTAGCGTCTCCCGGCGATCTCCGCTCGTTACGCGATCCGGAGCCCCTTATATGTGGCCGGAATGTGACGGCGCTCGCTCGTTGGTGCGTGGTAATCCGCGTCGTTGGTTGGCGCGCGGTTAGCTTCGCGAGAGTCTATAAGTAGGAGTGCTTCTCGGGCGCTCCTGCTCATATGACTCGTGACGAGTCGACGGCTCGTCACAAGGAGATATCTCTAAGAGACGACGTCTCTTGGTAGAGTCCAAAATTGTCTGAAATGGAACTAAAAGAACAGAAGCACCACACCACACTGACAAGAAGAGGCAAGAAATAGAATCTAAAAGAAATAGAAATAACAGGAGAAGGGATAGGAGAAAGACTAAGAGAACTAGAAAAGAAAATTAATGGTGTAAGAGAAGAAATAAAGAGCAAGGGAAACAAGAAAGAGAAGAAAAGGGGAGGCTGGTGGGATAAGGAGTGCATCGAAAAAAAGAAGGAACTAAGAAGGAAATTAAGGAGATGGAAAGAAGGGAAAGAAGAAGGAGATGGATACAGAAGGTTAAAAAACAAATACAAAATGCTATGTGAGGAGAAAAAAGAACAGGAAAGAGAAATGATCTTACTAGAAGCAGGGAGAGCGAAGACAGAAGGAATGATTTGGGACTTTCTAAGAAAAATGGGAGGTAGAAAAGGAAAAGGACCAATGAAGGAAATAGAGATGGAAAAATGGAAAGAGTATTTTATGGTGCTACTAGGAGGAGTGGAAAACAAGATAGAAGGAGGAGGCAAAAGAAGGAAAAGTGAGGGGAGTAACGAAGAAATAGGAATGAAAGAGATAGAAAGAGTAATAAGAAGATTGAAAGATGGGAAAGCAGCAGGGAAAGATGAGATGGAAAATGAAGTATGGAAATATGGGGGAGAGAACATAAAGAGAGAAGTGTGGAGGATATGTAACAGGGTATGGAATGGGGAAGGATGGCCAGAAGAATGGAAGATAGGTGTAGTGGTGCCTATAAAGAAGAAGGGAGATGGAAGAACAGTGGAATGCTATAGAGGCGTGACGTTAATGAACACTATGTACAAAATATACGCAATACTTTTAGAGGAGAGACTAGAAAGAGAAGTAAAAAAGAAAAGGATGGTGCCAGAGAACCAAACGGGGTTCAGAAAGGAAAAAGGGACAATAGACAACATCTATGTGTTAAACTATATAATAAACAGGGAGCTGGCGAAGAAGAAAGGAAGAATGATAGGATGCTTCATAGATTTGAAGGCAGCATTTGATAGTGTCAACATAAGCATCTTGTGGAAAGCACTGAAGGAAAGAGTTGTGAGTTAAGGAATTAGGGAAAGAATAGAAAAAGTGTACAGGGAGACAACATCGAAAGTGAAAGTAGGAGGTGAAATGGGAGAAAAATTCTGGGTAGGAAGAGGAGTAAGGCAAGGATGTCCACTGAGTGCGAAGCTGTTTATATTACTGATGGCTGATTTAGAGGAAAGGATGAAGAACAGAGGGAAAGGTGGGGTGGAAATAGGTGGAAAAATGGTATATACTCTGCAATATGCAGACGACCTTGTGCTTCTGGCGAAGGAGGAGAGAGGGATGAAGTTAATGATTGAAGAATTTAGGAGCTATATAAAGGAGAAAGGACTAAAAGTGAACAGGGAAAAAACAAAGATAATTAGATTTGAAAGAAGGAGACAAGAGAAAAAAACGTGGAAATGGGGAGATGGATCGGTAGAAGAGGTAGAAGAGATAAAATATCTCGGATATATTTTTAAGAAGAATGGAGGGCAGGAACGACAATTAGAAGACAGAACAAGGAAGGAAGGAGGTGTGATAAAAAGTGTGTGGGGAGTAGGGAAAAGATATTTTAAAGACAAATACAACAGAAGGGAGTAGTTTTTTGACGCGCTGGTATGGCCAGTGATGGCATACGGTGTGGAGATCTGGGGGTGGGAGGAAAGAAAGGAAGTGAAAAAGATGCAGGAGAGATATATAAGATGGTTGTTAGGGTTAGAGTGGACGACGCCGGGATATATGATAAGGGAGGAAACGAAGAGAGAAAAATGAGAGCGAGGGGCGCGAGGAGGGCATGGAAGTATGAAGAGAGGTTAAGAGATGGAAAAGGTAGTGAATGGGCCAGACAATGTTTAAAGGAAATAGAAGAGAGAGCTAGAGGAGGAAAGAAGATTTCAAAATAGGAGAAAGGAAGAAAGAAATATATAGAAGAAAGGGGGAACAGAAGAAAGTTAGAGGAGAGCAATAAGGAAAGTAGAGAGGAAGACTGGGAAAGGATAGAGATCAGAGAGAAGGAGAAGGAGAAAGAGAAAAACTGGAGGATGGCGATGGATTCAAGATATAACAAGTGGTTTAAAGAAATAAGAGTGGAGGAAAAACCTGAATCCTTAGAGAAAGGAATAAAAGAAGAAAAATGGAAAAGAGTAGCACGATACAGATTGAAATGAGGGGAATGAAATGAGTTTGACGCGCTACATACAGGTTGGGGAATGAAATGAGAGGAGGGAGATACTGGGATGAAGAAGAGGAGAGACGATGCAGAAAATGCGGATACGAGGAAGAGACGTGGAAGCACGTGCTGGATAGATGCATAAGAGGAGAAGGATCCGAAGTAGGGATGCAAGAGAAAGTAAAAGAAATACTGGCTGAAGATGGAAGGGGGGAGAGTGGATGAAAAAATTAGACAGGGAAAGAAAAGAAATACAGAACGGAAGTACAAAAAAGAGGAAAAGAAGTGAGAAGACAAGGATGAACGGATGAATGAATGAGAGAGAATGAATGTGAAAAGAAGGAGAATGTATTTTACTTTACCTTATTTTTATTTTTATTATTATACACCTATAATGTTATATTGGGTTTTAAGGTTAGGGTTGACACATCAACTGAACTCTACAGCGTTGCTCTGTAAACAAAGTTTTATTTTACTATTTTTTCACACCTCTCTTATTTACACTATTTACAATTTACAACACCCTTACCTGTAAACAAAGAAACGACATTAAAGTTTTTATTTAAGATGTCAATTCCCTTAATATCCTATATCCTATATCCTATATAATATCCTATACTTCTCATGGAGTTTCCTTCTCTATCTTTCTCCTACTTTTTCCCTCTACCGGGTAAGCCGGTTATCACTCTGATTTTCCGCTAAATTCAAACTTAATGAAATATATTTTCTTTATACACCTTATTATAGATTTATTTATTTTAGTTAATTTAATATTAAAAAAATGTTGTAGCATGTATAGATAATTTTATAATTATGTCAGACCGAAAAGCTTCTAAAACCTTCTGGAACAATAGTTTGTGGACGACTGACGTGAAGTAGCGACGTAAGGGGAGAGCGCGAAAAGTCGAATCGCGCTTAACAACTGGGTTGTTGATTTTCACGTTTGCGGATAGTAACGAATGCGTATACATAGAGGGTTCGTGGAGCGACTCGGCCTATTTGCTAGTCCGAGAGAGAGGACGAGGTAAGGACCACGGCCGCTCTTGGTTAGCTTTAGCACCCCGACAGGAGAGTACGGCGACAATACCTGGACGCCTGTCGGGAGTATCGGGAGAGGACGGGAGTCTGTTCCTGGTCGCTCGTTTGACATGGAGAGTTCGGCGATAATACCTGGACGCCTGTCGAACGAGAGAGAACGGGTCAACTCCTGGCCGCCCAGGGCTCGGCAGGAGAGTACGGCGAAAATACCTGGACGCCTGCCGAGAGGGAACGGGAGAGTGTTCCTGGCCGCTCGCTTCAACAAGGAGAGTACGGCGATAATACCTGGACGCCTTGTCAAGCGAGAGAGGACAGAGCACCTCCTTGGTCGTTTGAACCACGGAACCTAGCTAGAGTACACGTATGAACTTTCTAGAAAAATTGTATTTCGAATTACGCATAGTACATTGAATATGTTAATCGAAATTTTCCCAACACATTTCCTGTACCAAAATCCTAATTCCACAATAAATCCATATTTTCCAGCATTTTCCTGATTTATTTCCTTGCGATGGCTACAATGTTAATTTTTGTTAAATTTTATAATTATAGTTTTAGTCTTATGATTTTTATTTTTATTTTAGTTTATGATAGATTTATATAAGAACATAAATAAATGAAAATTGTAAAGAGAATGGGATCACTCTTTGTAACCCGTAAGGGAACAAATAAAATTATACTACATAAAAATAATACAGTATTATAGTTACTTTATTATTGCTACTTTTTTTTATTATTATTAAAAAAATGTAACGTAATTTCAGGATTAAAACTGAAAAAAGAGAAAATAAATGTCGACAGCAAGACTCAAACTAGCGACCTACTGATTACCAGTCCTTCTCGCAGCGGCCTCGACCACTGCGGTTTTTGTTGACACGTTAACACGAATTCCTTATGAGGAACTATTATGGACAGAGATTTTCAAATGCAATTTTTTCGAAAAATCTTGTGAAGCGCACGTTACTGCTTTGTCAAATTAAAGTCGGGTACGTCATCTTTATATAATGCAAGTTTCAGGAAAATCCGGTTGCCGACTACTTTGGTCTCTTCTTGTGAGCTCCTTTGGGCGAAGTGGGTCAGTGGAGTGGGGATGAGTCGGAGTGGGAACGCGTAGTGTAGTAGTTAGCGCTGGCAGGCAGGGTGGGGATTACTGAACGCGATGACGTACTACCGAGCGTCACGCGGCAAGGTGTGACGGTTAATATTTAATTTTTTTTCTGCTCCCAGACGCACAGTTTTTAAAAATTTGTTTTTTAATATTGTCTCTAGCACATCGGGAAGTGGTTTAAAATTCAGTTACAAGATTTGACGCATACAACAACAACGACAATGACAACATCGACAGGGCAAGCTAATATAAGCGTAATTATAAAAAAGGAACACAGAATACTCAGATTTATACTTGTTGATATTCGTGCTTGCACGCGTCATGTCAGTTTCGTGACGCAGCGCTCTAGCCAATGCCCACGCGATCAGTGATGCCAGAATCGAGGGTCTTCGGTTTTTAGAAGACACACCGTCGTCAACATAGCACAGTGGACGGAATGGCCACTTTAGGTGGAAAAAAGTCATTATAGGAAATAGGTATAACATTCCTATACACTTCTTAGGGAATGTTTACTGACCCCAATTATACACATAACAATTGATTTAACAGCGATATAAGCATAGAAATCAATACGTGAAAACTTCGAACTGGACGACGCGGAAATCGTACGTATATATTGGTTACAAAGAAAATTGTGTCAGAGCAATAAATAAGAATCTTTAAGCTTCTATACACGATTTTCTATATTAATATAAGTAAATGTTTACATTAATGTTTACAAAGTTCATTAGTAAAGTCCTTGACAATAATTATTAGTCATTGTTTAGCTACCAGTTTTCTATGGCGTTTAGTTGACTTTAATAGAGCAGAACTAGTAAAGACGGCCGAAGACGGTGATGAAACTGTTTTTGCATAAAGTTTAAACTAGTCCGCGCCTGCCACAATTTTTTGACACTGTGTTTCTTCCTTTCGTGGTTGTAAGAGGATTTGCACCGAACTACAATTAGAATAAATATTTATTTATTATTCGGTACAATAACAGGTTGCCTGTAGAATTATGACTGGAACTTCCGTCTAATACCACAAGTATTCTTAGTTGATAGCGACAGTGATATTGGGGAAGAATTATTGTTATATTCTTTTGTAGTTATGTTGTCATAGTTAGAGACTATTGTTATACTTATTTAATATTACTGTTACATTTTTTATTTCTTATTTAACTTCCCGATTCATAGGGAAGTTACTGTAATTGCCCCGAAAATCGAAAATCGATTTTTTAGCAGATCTTCACGTTTCATGGTTATTGAAGTCATTTTAGACTATTTTTATCAAATTGTTAGTATGTGTGTGTGTGTGTGTGTGTGTGTGTGTGTGCGTATGGCCGTTTTTATGTTATCAAATTTTTCGTTAACGTTTTCTGAAAAAGTAACAATGCGATCTGAATGATGAATGATGCAATCGATGCGCCCCGTCGTAACTTAGAGCTGATTAGATTTTGGTCCATATCGGTCAAGTAGTTTTTTAGATTTTTTAGTTTTTTTAGTTTTTTTCGAAAGAAGTTCATTCAAGAATGCAATTTATACGAGAGGATGGAAATTTTCCACCGAATAAACAAACGTAATTATATATATTTCATTTTTATGTAAAAAAAATTTTTTTAAATTTAACCCTTTGAACACGAGCGGCGCCGATACGGCGTCCGGCCGATGTTAAGTAGCAACTCGAGCGGTGCCGATACGGCGCACAGTGGGGTATTTGGCCAGTTTAGCGCGCCAAAACTATTATGGCATTATTAATAATGTGAAGGTCATAATATTATATATCGTTGAATTCGTCTTAATACCAGCTACAACATTATCAAATCAAAAATACAGTTTAATGTTTAAAAAATCGAAGCGATCTTGTTTTTTCTTTTAAACAAATTTTTTAAAATGTTGTTTGTATTGCAATTTATACGTTTATTAATACTGTTGAACTTTTATCTGAAACATTTTTTTGTCAGATTTAGAGAAATTGCTATTACAAACAAATTTCACGCGTAGCCGTGATAAAAATTTAAACATAAAGTCTAAATATCAAAATCATAATTTATTGAAAACGAAAAACAACTATACAATATACAATATTACAACTATACAATATACAATATTACAACAACTTTACAATATACGTAAGCCGTAGGCTTGAACACAGACCCAAGCGAGAACCTGGAAAAGCCAATAGCGAGGATTAGGACTGCGTGAACCGGCACTGACCAAACCCGCGCAGAACGAAGGACAATAGGAAAGGAATATAAAATAAGGCAGTGATACATAAATCTTACCCTTGATTAATTTACTAGCAAGGATGCTTGCTCATGCTCTCCACAATATTCAAAGAAAGATTGACACTCGATTGTTTAACCGAAATTACATTTTTCCAATAATATAAACTAAATATCCTAGCAATAGTAACATTCATTCTCCTTCATTTACCTCCAAGTATCAACATCCTCCAGGTCAATTATTTCATCATTATCAGTCATATGCTAGACGGTCGATTCATGCCATACTGATATGTATCGCACAGAAAGTTAAATTTCTCCATGTTGTGGCACTATGATGCATCTAAACTCTTCAGGATTCTATAAAGCAATGTCTACTGAATAACGTCAAAAAAAATTAGAGGGGTGTTTTGCGGAGAAAAAAAGTTATTACATAATACATTTTAATTTTTGTAAAAAAAATTGTACCATTTTCCATTGTTTATTCTATCAAAACCACCGAAGCGTTTGCAACAAAAAGCTATAAAATTACTTTATATACCTTCCTTTACATCCTAGGTATGTTTTTATCCCGATTCCATACACTAAACTTGTGAAAAAATCATTTCTTTAACACATGTTTTTCGACGCTTCTCTTGGTCACGAGAATATGTCACTTTCAAGTGTCTATATGTTACTAAATAGTACTGTTTATAGAAAAATATTATTGTATATTACTCGCATATATATTTAGGTACATGAGAAGAAAGTTTCAGTCATTTTGAACAAACTAAAAATTTTGACTTTTGGCGCGCTAAACTGGCCAAATACCCCACCGTGCGGCGCCCGGCCGATGTGAAGTGGCAAGGATGCATCTTGGCTATTGTTTTACTAAGTATCACACCAAAACTAATTACAGAGTGTAATATTTATCAAAATTTGTTGTTTTCGACATATAAATGAATAAACTGGTGAAATTTTTTTTTTTTAATTTTTTTAAAATTAAATATTTTTGAAGTACCTGTAAAATGTTCACCTAATTTGGCCGTAATCGTCTCGAGTTGCTGGTTCGCGCAAGCGAAAACGGCCTCGAGTTCAAAGGGTTAAAAAAAATTTTTTTTTAATAAAAAAAAAATTTTTTTTTTCAATTATGCAACTAATGCTAATGTTACCGCTTACAATAATAAAACTAGCTGGTTATTGTTGCTCGCCCGCTTCGCGAGCTCGCGGGTAGGACTGCTCTTTCGAGAGGGTTAGTGGTACGCATTGCTAGTGGGGCATACAGCTATTAATGTTTTTTTACCCCGAAAATCGAAAATAGAATTTTTAACAGATCTTCACGTTTCATGGTCATTGGATTCATTTTAGACTCTTTTTATCAAAATGTCGGTATGTGTGTGTGTTTGTGTGTGTGTGTGTTTGCGTGTGCGTGTGCGTGCGCGTGCGCGTGTGCGTGTGTGTGCGATCAGAATGATGAATGATGCAATGGATGTGCCTCGTCGTAACTTAGAGCTGATTAGATTTTGGTCCATATTGGTCAAGCAGTTTTTTAGATTTTTTAGTTTTTTTCGAAAGAAGTTCATTCAACAATGCAATTTATAAGAGAGGATGGAAATTTTCCACCAAATAAACAAACGTAATTATATATATTTCATTTTTTTTTAATTATGCAGTTAATGCTAATGTTACCGCTTACAACTAACGAATCGGGAAGTTCTTCGTGTGGCTCGTGGAGAGTCACACACAAAATAAAAAAAAACCATTAATAGCTGTATGCCTGACTAGCAATGCGTACCACTAACCCTCTCGCAAGAGCAGTCCTACCCGCGAGCTCGCGAAGCGAGCGAGCAACAATAACACCATCCGCGAGCTCGCGAAGCGAGCGAGCAACAATAACCAGCTAGTTAATATTGTAACGAGCCCGTTTTCCCGACGGCTCGTTGCAACGGTCCTCCGCGGCCGAATCAGCTCGTCGCACCAAGGTACGCGAAGGGACGGGATTCACGGCGGGAATGAAATAACGCTTCACTGCATGACGTTTTACCGTTTCACCTCACCGCACGCTCGCTCGCGGCCCGCGCGTTAGTTGGATCTCTCGCGGAGATGGTCGGTTCCGTCGGCACTATGTCGCCGACAGATCGACGGCGTCGGTTGCGTTATCGGACCTCGTGGCCTCTTGTCTCACATCGTCGCGATGGATTCCGGCGGAAAACTCGGCTCACGCCCGTCGGCGTCGTTGTTGCAACGCCGCGCGAGCGTGGAGAATACGAAAAACGGCACGGTGCATGCACGTCGTTGCGACGCTCGCTGCACGTGGTCGGTTGCCGGCAATCGCACCTCGTCGTCACGGTCTCCGTGACTGGAGACTGCGGCGATCTCGGATCCCGCGTTCCGGACTCGTTGTTACAACGAGCTCTCAAGGGCGAACATCGGCCGGCGGCTCTGGTGCGCGGACGTTTTCAGACGTCCCGAATTCGTCGCGAATTCTCACGGCCGTACTCGTCTTCGCTGTCGCAACGAATCATGAGGAGCTCCGGTCTGCCGACAGGGTTACGTTTAACAAACTCGGCTACTTACTCGGCGAGGTCTCTTCCGTGTTCGAACGTTCGTGCGCGATCGGTTGAGAGCCGCCAAGAAGAAGAGAAGCCAGAGAGAAAAGAGATCCACTTGTCGCGTCGCGATACTTTTATGCCCTCGTCGGACGGGTGACGAAGGGTACTGTGCGGCGCCGCGTATCACGGAAATTCCGGTGACGTCGCGTGTCCGGTTGAACTACTTTCTCGGTTCCGGTTGCTGCCGAGAATGGTTTCCAGGCTGGAAGAGAACGCGGTGTTGTCAGATCGCGACGAGTTTCGGTGCCGCCGTGTTTCGGCGTTACTCGGCTCTCGTCGGCGCGGTTCGGGTTCGCGGCTAGCATTTCACTTCGTAACAGACCTGGTACGAACAGGTCTGTTACAATGTTATTATTAAATTTTTTATATCTTTTTATATTTGTTCCTTTTTATATCTTGTTATATTTGTTATTCGTAAAGGTTGTACATATGTTAAATTTAATTCCTTGACCTAACACAAAATTTTAATCTGTTTCAAGAATCGTAAAATGATCTCTGATTTTTTTCCACCTAATTGGCCATTAGGCACACAATAGCACGTGTAAGTTCAATTTTCTTAAAAATTCCTTTATATTAACATTCGAGTGCTAAATTGATGATACTTTATCTTGTTCAGGATTGGGTGAGCGAGTCGGCGACGCCCGATGGACAGCGGCGGGACGCGTGAGGGCTTGTCGCCGTAGAGGTACTTGGTAGGCCATCTACCACCGAAATTACCTATTTGTCGATGTGTGACGTCATCTTCGGCGGTTCCTCTACGGCGGCAAGCCGATGATTCGCTCTCGCTCTGTTCGCATCAACACGTCACCGTGCTCGGTTACGCGTAAAATTAACGACTCTCGTCACCGATCTCGGTACGATAATTTCGATCGTTTTCGAGACCGCGCTCGGTTAAAACCTACTCTCGCGATCTCGTGCTAGTCAGGTAGCTCAATAATAAATTAGTAATAAGAATACAATTCAAATACCGTTCCGGGTTGGTCAGTTTCGTCCTCTGCATGTGCCCCAGCTGCTCGTACTCCTTCATAAAGAGTTGGTAGGCTTCCTTCAACGATTCGTCCCGTTGAAAACGACGCTGCGAAGATTGCGTCCGCTGGAGAGGACGTACGTTGGAGCAGCTGATGGGCAGCCTTCCACCAGCCAGGGTCACCCAGACGCGACCGTTCCTAAAAACAGGAGTGGATTATGCAGGGCCAATCTTGGTTCGCACTGGCCGAGGGCGGGGGAAGGGATGCGAAAAGGGGTATATCGCGCTCTTCATTTGTCTCGCGACGCGAGCTGTGCATCTGGAGCTAGTGTCCGATGGCAGCACAACGTCATTTTTGGCCGCACTGACGCGGTTCACATCACGTCGCGGTGTATGCGCCGAAATGTATAGCGATTGCGGTACGGTTTTCGTCGGGGCTGATCGCGAATTACGCGCGCTTGTATGCACTGCCGACAGTAACAACCGCGATCTTTTCGACGCGATAACCGACAAGGGGATCGAGTGGAAGTTTAATCCACCCTCAGCCCCCCATTTTGGCGGAATATGGGAGGCTGCGGTAAAATCCGTAAAACACCATCTCCGCAGGCAAATAGGCGAACAGCGACTCACCTTCGAAGAGCTGGCCACACTCTTGGCAGGCATCGAAGCTTGCCTAAACTCTCGACCAATCCAGGCACTGACGGACGACCCCGATGACCTGGAAGCGCTGACACCGGGTCATTTCCTCGTAGGCGCCCCCATTATTGCACTACCTGAGGCCGATCTAGAAGACCTTCCTGTCAACCGGCTGTCACGATGGCAACTGGTGCAACAGCTCCAGCAGCATTTCTGGCGTCGGTGGTCGAAGGAGTACCTCAATACATTGCAGATGCGAAGCAAGTGGCACGAACCACGAGTAGCCGTCGAGGTCGGTGCGTTGTGTCTCATTAAAAACGAACTATTGCCACCCAATCGCTGGCCAGTGGCGAGGGTTGTCGAGACACACCCCGGCCCTGACGGCCTGGTAAGGGTGGTCACACTTAAGACCACCAGTTCACGCCTGCAACGGCCAATAAACAAGGTCATATTGTTACCTAACCTACAAACGTCAGATCGGTTAGAATTCTAATCAACAATTATAAGCATTCTATTAATTTTTCTATTAATGTTACTTCCGTTTTCTGTGTCCGTTTTATTATAAGATATTTTCTTACCTGCGTTGCATTGTGTAGGTTTGTACTAATCGCACGTTCTTGCAGATGTATCCGATCTCACTGACGCACTTATACTGAATCACTTCGCGGCACAACATCTGGCGTCGGCGATCTGCTCTCCCCACTACCTGCTACGCACTGCGTACAGCGACCGACATTGCGTCGCAATAATCATTTTTGTTTACCATCGTCAATTACACTGACGAGGCTGGCGGGAATGTTCAGGATTGGGTGAGCGAGTCGGCGACGCCCGATGGACAGCGGCGGGACGCGTGAGGGCTTGTCGCCGTAGAGGTACTTGGTAGGCCATCTACCACCGAAATTACCTATTTGTCGATGTGTGACGTCATCTTCGGCGGTTCCTCTACGGCGGCAAGCCGATGATTCGCTCTCGCTCTGTTCGCATCAACACGTCACCGTGCTCGGTTACGCGTAAAATTAACGACTCTCGTCACCGATCTCGGTACGATAATTTCGATCGTTTTCGAGACCGCGCTCGGTTAAAACCTACTCTCGCGATCTCGTGCTAGTCAGGTAGCTCAATAATAAATTAGTAATAAGAATACAATTCAAATACAAGTTATTTCACAGTTTATTTGTTCTATTGTATACACCTGAGGTCGACTGTGCGGAGGTCGAGTACACTGACACGTTTTAAAATAAACTGCCGTTAACGGTAATTGAAATACAGCGTGCTCGCTTTTATTTCACCATAAACGTTGCTTAAACAATCTATAAAAAATTACATGTAATTCAAAATTATTTTTGCGATGAAAACGATCATACACTGAAAGATAAAGATCTCTTTACAACGACACCAAATACGTTGATATCACTAGACGCTTAGGATTTTTTCCACCTAAAATAGCCATTCGGTCCACTGGGCATAGTAAAGGTACGCTGGTGGGTGAATCGCGCGTGAAATCGAACATGGACTGTTCGACAATACATAGAGGGAATTGCTCTGTCCGATACTAGGGGACAGTGAACCCGTCAAAGAAATTTTTATTATTAAAACTCAGTAGATTCGAGGAGAAATATAGAAAGATAATTCAGAAATATACAGGGTATCCCAAAATAAGTGTAACTCCCGGAATTGGGAGGTTCCTTGGTTCATTTGAAGCGACATTTTCCTGTACAAAAATGGCGTCCGCTGCATCGTTTAGGAGTTATTAACGAAAAACACGGACCAATCAGAGCGCGGGTACAGCGGATTGATTCTGGTTCGGCCAATAGCGACACCACGTTAAACGGGACCTGTCGCCGAGTCGGACTCCGTTCGCTATAGCCGGGCTCTGATTGGTCCCTGTTTTTCGATAATAACTCCTAAACAAAGCCGCGGACACCATTTTTGTAAAAGAAAATGTCGCTTCAAATGAGCCAAGGAACCTCCCAGTTCCGGGAGTTACACTTATTTTGGGACACCCTGTATATCTCCTCACCACAGTATTACTGCTTTTGGATGACGTTGTTACGTCCTATGGTGAACGTTTTTAAAGATAATATTAGTTAAAGATTCAGATCGGGAAAATATACATATGTATAATAGTGTATAAATCGCAGTTTTCGAACCTACCTGCATTTCTCGGCTTCAGTTTGGGTAATTGAGGATTTTTAATAGTACAGTAAAGTCGCGTTTTTTCTCAACGACCGCCTACCTAGAATTTGTCAAGTTCCTACTCACTTCACTGACCAACGCCGCAAGGCGGCGATACACTGTGGCGAGTTTGACCGAAATCGTGGCCAAAAGTTAAACATTTTTTTTCATTGTTTAAAAATCTGTGTAATAGTACTTTATTTATTAAGTTCCAGAGCACGTTTTTTGTTACAACCAATAATTAATTCGTACTTCTGTCGGAGATACGCAAGTTCAAAATTAGTAGTTTTAAAAGTCTGGCATTTGCAACCATAATTGAAATTACCTTTGCGATTTATTATCGCGCTGTAACGATAGTTTATCATTCTTGCTATTGTTGAGCATGTCGTAATTTAATATAATATTCTAATTTTATTGTGTTAAACGCTAACGATACATTTTCGTAAGATTCAGCGCCGCGAACCCCCCCCCCCCCTCGTTGTCCCGACAGCACCGCGGCGAGTTATTACCTCGAAGCGAGCTCCCATATGTGTGTACGGTGGGGGAATCCACCGATTCCTGTAAATAGGACCCCCAGCCAGTTTAAACGAAGTTCCGTCGAACCCTCCTCCGAGAGTAAACACGCGAATTTTATATAAGCTACAAGCACGTTTCGAAACCGTTCCGATAACACGGTCCAACAGCCAAAAACGGTTTCGATTCTCACTATGTAATTTTATAGAGTTTTTCGCGCTAATTCCGAATCTGGTCTTAGTTTTTCTGCTAGACGCACAGTTTTTGAGAAATTTGAGTTTGAAAAAAAAACATATTTTTCGGCTTTGAACAAAGATTGTAATGTTATTATAAAAGGTATTGTATTGTTCTTTACAACAAAAGATTCTCTAGACTTTCCCAAATCCAGAGATGTGCAATAGTAATACATTATGATTGTTTAAACATGTTTAAAAAAGCATTAAAGACGGAGATGCACCGCTTTTGCACCGTTTTTTGATGATATTTTTTAATTTATCTGAAAAATAAGGGTCCAGCGGAAAATCGAACTACACCACGCGATGGAGCAGACTTTTATCTTGAGAAACCACCCTGTCAGATTTTGAACATCGACATTTTTACCTTACCAGAAAGCAAAATATCATCGCCCGACACGAGAATGAAATAACGCTTCACTGCATGACGTTTTACCGTTTCACCTCACCGCACGCTCGCTCGCGGCCCGCGCGTTAGTTGGATCTCTCGCGGAGATGGTCGGTTCCGTCGGCACTATGTCGCCGACAGATCGACGGCGTCGGTTGCGTTATCGGACCTCGTGGCCTCTTGTCTCACATCGTCGCGATCGACGGCAAAATGAAAGCAAAATATCATCGCCCGACACGAGTTGCCGCCAGTGGCACTCTGCCACTAGCGCGGTCGTTCGACGGGATACGGCACGCGGCGCGGTGTAAGTACGCGCTTGTGGAAGAGCGCCACTGGCGGCAACTCGTATCGGGCGATGATATTTTGCTTTCTGGTAAGGTAAAAGTGTCGATGAATACGCGTCCACCTACAAAAAGCTACTAACAACAGATTAACGCCCCCGCGAAACCATGTAAGTTCCATCTGATGCATCTCTTCCTAACACCAATAGCAGCCGCGTTATTCAGGTGTTCTGTTTCTGCTGACTCACCCTGTACAAGTTGAGGGATGTTAGTTCGAGCACCAATATACTACCTTTCAGGCAATCACTATTACATATATGGGAAATTATATCGATAATATTTTCTTAACTATTAGATTTATGATATATGAGGTCAATACTTTTTTACGCAGGATTTTGTGCTTCATCCGAATTCCAGCAAAAATATTGGGCATTCTATTTAAAAAATAAAGGTGACCATCACATCTCTGTATCAACTCCACCTAGGAAAATAGATTGACGCCATATTACAGACCCTGTTGTCCTATACGTCTTTTGTTTTGAAAACTTTCCAGCTTCTATCATACTTCCGGAGTTATTGAAGGTGGAAATAGTTACTGCCTCACACTGTATATAGTTTTTATGCCCTGCTTGCGGGAATATTCCACTTTTTCTTCGAAAAAATCTTATTACAATTCAGAAATTTTTATGCAGTTGGCGGGATTCGAACTCGGGAGTACCGTTTACTTGATGATGTGCCTCCTTTTTTTATTTTTCTAAAAAATATGTTTATTAGCTGAATTTTTCTACATTATATCACATAAATTATTGGTGCCTTAATAAACAGAATGTAAAATAACTAATCATTCCTGTGTTTCAATCTAGTTAACTGTACGCATACAGTGCTTCAAGTTTAACATTATTATTTAACATTGGAATAAATTATTATGAGTGATAATGAGATATGGTTAGATCTATATTAAGTATCATTTTGTGGAAATACATACTCAAGTAGCATTGCGAAAAGCCTAAAAATAAATTAGCCTACCAGCTTAAAAAGAGTGGTAACCTGTCCTAACCTGTCCGGGTTCTCAAAATCATCCTGTATAAAAATATATTGAAGTAACAGATGTTACATAATGACAGATACATAAGAACAATTTCTATTTGAATATATTTGACGTTTACTTACTTTTCTGTGTCATTTCGTGTGCAGATATGTATATGTGTATCGAAGTATTCAACTTTTGACGGGAGAAAACTTCGAGAAATTTGGTGCCGGAGAAAGTGAGGATTAGCGATAAGGAATCAACGGAATGGTGTCTCCATAGAAAAAAATGGAACGCTAATACCCACGACAACGGCCAACCCGTGATTAGCTCTACTCATGTGTAGCTCATTCTTGAGCTACCGGCTAATTATGTTTCGTTATAACTCGCTCAAATTAAAAAAAACCGGTTTTACTCGGGTGACCTCTGCCGACGATGCAAATTATGAATCGAATATTTTATATACACGATGGCACTTGTTTTCAATCCACTTGATAATACACAATAACAACTTTAACAAATGTGTTGTTTCGAATGGATATGTTAAACACATTCTAGAATTCTGATATAAAAATATATGTACATAATTGGCGCATTTTCAAGAAACTGTCATTAATTTCTTCCTATCACTTTCAATTTTGAAAATCGTATACTGTTAGTATATTTCCCGTGGATAGCTCTGAGTTCGACCAGGGTTATTGAGAAGACGAGGATGGGACTGTAGTAACGAGTAATGCCGATGCGACTAGAATATATCTTTATTATATTCCTCTCTGGGACTGGCTTCCTTCGGTGATGGAGCGGATACGGTTTCCTAAACAACAAAGAGGGCCGTTATAGAAATCAGCGGTGTGGTGACTCGCAGTGAAACGCGATAAAAACGACGGTGCTGTGCGGGGGTACGACAGAGACGGAGGTTCGGTGTACGATTGTGACGGAGACGAATGCGTTTCGCGTGAACGCGACGCAAACGTGGACACAATATACGAGTGCGACAGTTATTGTCTACTACGTGGGAGAGCTTAGGAGGGGGCCGAGGCAAGCTGTAGACTAGGCCGAAGTCGCTTATCGCGTCTTATACTAGACGATGTTGACTCTAGCTTTGAAACAACTGCGAAGCGAAGTCCAAGATGTTGTGGATTAGGACTTGGAAAAACCCCTCCTTCACCACTTAAGGGTCATCAGGAGGGTAGACCGTCCCATACGGGAGGTAACTCATTTAGCCGCTTCTCCGTCGGTGCGACTCGAGAGGTCACACCGCCGGCGAAACGTTACCAGCAGGGGCCACGAGGAGGCAGAGTTACTAGCTCGAGCTCGGTCTCATACAGGCTCGCATTCCAAAGGGGGTTGCGAGAGTTTAGTGGTGTCTCCACCACTGGTCGTCCCGACACGTCCTGTACAAGGACAGGGCGCCTGCGTGGTCGGCACGGCCGTTATACGAGTGCGACAGCAATGAGCCGACTGTCGCTCGCCGACGGTGCGTCCTGTAGCCGCCCGATGCTCCGGCTTGCTAGAGGAGCATCCTTGTTTTGCGCCGGTGGTCGATGGTGGGTGTCCGCGGTGGTGCCACTGCGGCCAGGGCTGGTGCCCGTGGTTTGGGTACGGTCCGAGGCTGTTGGTGGGTGGTGGCTGGTTTCGCCGTGGCCAGCCCGCGAGGATGCTGGTTGGGTCCTCGAGAGCGGAGGCGTACAGGTGTTCTCCCAGCTCGTGGCAGATTTGCCACCAGATTTCGGCGGTGGTTCCCCCTGGACGGTCGGGGTGAACCCGTACATCTGCGGCCGCGCTGGCGGGGTTGTGGCTGTCGGTTGCGTTAGCCGTCGCGGTTCCGAAAGTAGTGGGCTGGGGACGTAGTCGTCGCTATCCTCTTTCAGTTCCTGGGGGGCCCTGTCCCGCTCGCCGTCGCTGCTTGACCTCAATGTTACGACTGTTCGTTGTTTCGGCGGCGCGGCGGCCTGGTTTTCTTCGGCCAAATTGGCCGTAGACTCCGATTGGTCGGAGCCAGCGGGTGGGGGTTCGATGTTCGGCTCGAGCCTTGAGTGGTAGGGCTTAGGTCTTGTACGTGGATATGCTGTACCAGCTCGCCGTCCGCGCTCTGGAGGTCGAAGATGACCGGTGATATCTGCCGGAGCACGGAGAACGGTCCGGTATACTTTCCCGCCAGTTTGGCGTTCAAGTACACTGTCTTGTCTGACAAGATGGGGTTGCACCTTAGTACGAGTGACCCCACGGTCCTCGCGTTGTTGCAAATGGCTAACTCCCTTGCTTCGCGGAGATGTTGAATGCGCTGTTCCAGCGAGGTGGAGGACCTGCGGGTGCCTGATCCCAATTTTAGACTCCCAGGCGTCATCGGTTCTCGGCCGTAGTTGATGTAAGACGCCGAGTACCCCGTGGCGATATGGTAGGCAAACGCAATCTCGAGGCAATACTGGTGCCAAGATCGCTGTGACTCTCCCGTATACTGGCCGATCATTGTTTTAACCACTTTGATTACCCGTTCAACCGAGTTGCATTGTGGGGCATACAGGGTCGTTCGCTGGTATTGCACGCCCCATTCACGGAGGGTGGCGGGGCAATGAGTTCCTTGCCGACGAATTGTCGTCCATTATAGGTCACCAGCGTACGTAGGCACCCGTGTCGCATTGTGATCTGTTCACGTAGCGCGTTGACGATCGCGGGGCCGGTGGCTCGACGGAGCGGGCGGAGCTCTATCCACTTCGTGCATCGGTCCTGCATTATCAGTAGGGTTCTGTTCCCGATGCTGGAACGTGGTAGAAACCATTTTCTACGGTTGTTGGACCGGTGTGGCGTGCATCGGTCCAGCCGGTGTTTATTGTGATTATTTGTGTTTTAGGCAGTTTTCGCACGTTCGTACGTATCGTGCACCTTCACGTAGCATGCCCTCTAATAGTAATTTCAGCAGAGGCGGGTGAGAGTCCTCGTCACGCCGAGGTGTCCCGCGGTTGGCTCGGCGTGCACCTCTTGGAGCACTTTGGGTCGGTCGGCGGTCGGTACGCACAGTTTCCACGCTTCGTAGGGTGGTAGGTCGTTGAAATCCAGAGTGTCCAGTAAGTGTCAGTACAGCCGTTTGTGACGGAGGCAGGACTCCGGGTATTCTCATGGCTTACGGCGGACTTCTTCTACCATTTGTCTGTACCATGAACATCGTCGTGCATGGAGTATACTGCACGATGGGAGCGGTTGGCGGGAGAGTGCATCGGCGACGGTATTCTCCGGGCCTCGACGATACTTTATTTCAAAGTCCCATTGCCCATCGTGCTAGACGACCAGATGGGTTGTCGATCTTTTCTAGCCACTTGAAAGATTGGTGACCGGTGAGTACCACACAGTGGTACCCCTCCAGGTAGTGCCGGAATTTCCATATTTCCCACCGTACTGCTAAACATTCCAATTCCGTGGCGGAGTAGTTGCGTTCGGCTGGCACAGGCGATGAATGTCGAACGCCATTTGTAGCGGTTCCCTCCACACCCACCGGGTGGTCTTCTTCAGTAGTGTCGTCAGCGGGGTGGCGGTCTGACTGAGTCTGCCAAGAGCCGGGGGTACCATGAGAGTAGCTCGAAGAAACGGCGGAGCTCTTTGACGGTTGTCGGTGCTGCCAATTGCGCGACTGCGGCTACCTTGTCCGGGTTGGTGTGTAACACCTCTTGGTCGACCATGTGCCCGAGGTATTTCAATTATGGTCGCGTGGAGTGGAATTTCTCCCAGTTTGGCCGCATGTTCGCTGCTCGGAGCCACTGTAAGACGTCCAATAAAATTTTTTCGTGTTCCTCGAACATGACGATGACGATGGCAATGTCGTCTAGGTAGACGAACGTGTGGGGAGCCATGTCGGGCGTAATCACGCGGTGCAGTAGCCGTTGGAATGTGGAGGGGGCGGAGTTGAGGCCGAAAGGCATAACCACGAATTCTATGAGTCCCTTGCCTGGTACGGTGAATGCCGTTAATGGCCGGCTTGCCGGTGTTAGCGGAACTTACCAATACCCGTTCTTCACATCGATTGTCAACAGATATGCGGCCCCTCGGAGTTTATCCAGGGTGGTATTAATCTGGGGAAGAGGGTAGGCATCCTTCCTGGTGACTCGGCTCAGACGGCGGAAGTCCACGCAGAACCGATACTTGCAGTCCTTCTTGCGGGCGAGTACGATCGTTGAGCTCCATGGGTTTTGTGAGAAGCGAATTATGCCTTCGGCCAGCATTTTGTCCACTTTCTTGTCTATCACCCGTTGCATGGCCGGGTTTCGCAGTTAGTTGCTTTTTAATTAGCGTGCGGCGTCACGCCATGGATTTTGTTGAATTTCTGTTGTTCTTGTTCGAGTATGTCGCTGAGTCAACGTTGCTCGGCCTCCCCCAGATTACAGAGGCCTTGTTGCACTGCGAATGTGCACATGGTGGTTGCGGTTACCAGTTGTGTCGGAAACAGTCGGAGCCAATTCAACTGGATTTCCAAGCCTAGTTGGGTGAGCACGTCCATTCCCAAAAGGACGTCGTAGTCTAGCAGCGCGACGTTCAAAAACGCGATAAATCTGTTCCGAAAGTACTCTGACTTCTCAGGGAGAGCGGTCGCAACGTGTTTCCCGTTTCTACACTGCCGGAGGTGAGCTCGGTCTTTCGGGATTGGGCCGGAGGGACGTCGGCAAAACCTGCCACGTTACAACGCACGATCTGAAACGGTGTATTACCTTTATCTAATGGGTGCAAAAATCCGGGCTTTTCGCCACCGGGATTCTTACAATATAAGCAGCTTATGCATCTATTTACGTATTTCGTAACAAAATCGCGCATTTTCGGAAAGTAATACGTCTCCTTCACTTTGTTGAAGGTTTTTATAATTCCCAAGTGAGCTAATAACTTATGCGCTTCCGCTACTACCTCGTATTGCAGTTCGGTCGGTACGTACAATCGCCAACGCCCTTTTGTGATTTTGTACACTCGCACATTGTACATTACATCGATATACATCGATTGAATAGTCAAATTCCCATAATTTGACGAATCATCTACCGATGCATGGGTTTAGATCCCTTTTGATACCTAACATTTTTAGGCTGTTGTAGTCTGTTTTTATAACAAAATGAATCCCTATCAGGGATACGCGAAATCGCTCTAAGGTCAAAACAATGACAAGAGCTTCTAGCTCTAAAGAATGACATTTTGCCTCTTCAGGCGTTATTTTGCAACTATAAAAACTAATTGGATGCCAATCTTTTCCATTTTGCTGTTGTAACAGCACCGCACCTAATCCTGACGCACATGCGTCAGTGTGCACTTCCGTTTTCGCGCTGTGGTCGTATATCGCAAGGACTGGTTTCGATATCAATATTCTTTTAATTGTTTCAAATGCGTTATTTTGATTTATTTCCCAATTAAATTTTTCGTTTTCCTTTAAGAGCTCCGTCAGAGGTTTTGCTATAAGGGCGAAGCCTTTGACGAATCGTCGGAAGTAGCTAGCCAGTCCTACGAAGCTCCTCACGTCGCGAGCTGTTTTCGGCGTTGGAAATGACTTAATGCATTCTACATTCCATTTGTTCGGTTGTATCCCTAGCGCTGATACTTCGAAGCCTAAGTATTCAATTTGTGATTTGAAGAAACGACATTTGCGTAAATTAATTGTCAATCTAGTTTCCCTAAAGACTTTAAACATCGTAGTTAGACGCGCTAGACCATCTTCTACCGTCATACTGGGGATTATGACATCGTTTAAATATGCCAATGTTACATCGTACTTCAATGAACCTAATACCGTATTTATCATTCGTTGGAAGACCGAAGGTGCAATGCATAGCCCGAAAGACATTCTTTTAAATTGATATTGGTCATCCGGCGTAACAAAGGCTGTCTTGTCTCGCGATTTTGGATCTACCACTACCTGATAATAGCCGCTGAAGAAATCAAGGCTGGTGTAATGCTTTTGTCCTCGTAGTCTATTTAATTGATCGTCTATTCGTGGTAGAGGATATCTGTCCTTTACCGTTAAATTATTTATACCGCGATAGTCAATGCACATTCGTACTTCGCCGTTTCTCTTTCGCACTAACAATACCGGACTCGCGTATGGCGAGGCGCTATCCTCTAGAATGTCCGCGTCTTTCAAGTCATTTGTCATATCTCGGAGTTGTTGCCGCTCGTGATATGATAACCGGTAGGGTCTTTAAACTAATGGTTTTTCTGAAATGAGTTCTATTGGCATGGTTGCCGTATCCGTTTTCCCGATCTGATATATATTATTCGCTATTATATCGCGATTATCGTTTAATACCGAAAGGAAATTGTCCGCTATTCGTCGACTAAATTGGTGTCCACCTGTTCTGTACTTTCGCTCCTCGTACACTTCTCCTCTCGATACTACATCTCCCTCCTTGACTGTCAGCTCCTTGCCGGTAATGTTCAGCACTGGCAGAATGGTCTTTCCCTGTTCGTCCATGGAGACAATGCATCTTGGTATAACTGGGCCCTTTTGTCGGAGGCCTCCCTCCACACATAGTCCTTGGTCAGGTAGGTCTCCTGTTACAATTATATGACCTAGATAATTGTCTGGAATGACATACGTACCGCTTGCTCGCAATGTCGTTTTGGTGACACTGCATGGCATGATCTGCAACGGGTTGCCATCAGACTTCGATATCTGTAACTCGCCAGCTCTGCTAAGGATGACGACGTTAGGGTGCTCTGTGTCGCCCCCTTTTCTCTGTCCCCCCGGGGGACGTAAAGATCGTTCGGTCGGGGGAGGGGCGAACGCGGGCGGGGTGCCCGCCTTCGTCCCTCCTTGTCGCGCGCGGAGACCTCGTCCCTCGGCCGAGAGCCATTTTTAAGGGCTTCTCCAGCGAGGAACGTGGTCACCGGGGGTCGTTGGGCGGAGCGAGCTGGAGACTTGCGAAGCTCACCGAACGGCCCAGGGAAGGGGGGGGGTGCAAGTGGGTAACAAGTGGATAGATTAGGCATTGTTGGAGGGAGCTTCTCTCCCTCCTGGGATGGGGCCCATAGGGTCCAAGGGCGAAGGGGGACGGCTGGTTGTGTTCTTCGGAGATCTCAGCCGCCCCCGATTAGCTTAGGGAAGGTTATCATGAGGTTTTTAGTGAGTACTGTGAGCCCTTCTGGCCACGTAAGCCCCACATAACCCCTTGTCTCTCCCAGGAGGCTTGGGGTATGCGTAAAAGCATTTCCCTCATGTAAAAAAAAGGGTGCTCTGTGTACGGGTGGCCCACTAACAGGGGTACCGCTTGGTTCTTGCTTGGAACGACGTGTATTTCTGATTTTACCTCTACACTGTCAATACTTATATTTGCTGTAAACACGCCCAACGGTTGTACTCGACTGTACTTTTATAATTTTAAACATTCAATCTAAGACTCATCTCACTCTCGTCTGATGGAAAACTGTCTTTTAATAGTACTTTCCATTGTGCCCAAGTTCGCTGGACACGTGGTAGACTATCTCACCATTTTCGTGCTACACCCTTTAATTTAGCAAGGGCATAGTGTCGTATCGCTACCTCATCCCAGTTGTACAGGTATCCGTAGTCCTCCATTTTCTCTATCCATTCCTCGATGGTTAGCTCGTTTGTCACGGGATCAAACGCCGGTAGCACACTAGTCGTGTCCCGGCAATGCTTACTCCTCTCATCTTCATAAAAC
The DNA here is from genome assembly GCA_963971365.1 of Lasioglossum villosulum. Classification (NCBI taxonomy): domain Eukaryota; kingdom Metazoa; phylum Arthropoda; class Insecta; order Hymenoptera; family Halictidae; genus Lasioglossum; species Lasioglossum villosulum. The sequence goes on along the minus strand of OZ020502.1, from coordinate 10,849,308 downwards.
TCCCCGTTTGTCACCATTTCGGAGGATAAAATTGCGTATTCGCCCTTACTGGCGGCGATTTTAGTCCGGAATGTAATGCAAATGCAGTATTCGCGGCTCACGCCTGCCTGCTTTACCTCGATAATGAACCGACACGTTAGCGACGTAATACACCCCACGTGCTTCAAAGCTTCGCGCACTTTCTATTACGACTGCTCCGCCCGTTTTCTCCGCATTCTCACACGAATCGTTAATATCGATTGAATATTAATATCGCGATCGACTACACTCGATTACGTGAAACGTAGCGATCCCAATTCTGATATCTGTGGTGCTCTTAACAAATTTATTTCAGGAACGTCCGTACACTTGAAGCGTTTTTCTCAATCTCTCTGTACTCGCACAGTTGCCGATGTAAGGCGTACACAATTCGTCAGGTGTCGCCAATAGTCATTATGCGACACCTGCCGCGATTCGCATTCTGTTCTTTTTCACTCACCCTCTCTCTCTCTCTCTCTCATTCGTTCATACGGCATACGGCTGCACGGTGACCATACATAGAGCATCGATCATCGTCAAGCGAAAGCCCTAGGTAAGCTTTTGTCAGACTATCTGTTCTATTAAAAGTGATTTCTCTCTCGCATTGGCTCGGATAGCGTGACGTGTTCATGATCGCGTCGTAGGAAGATCGACGTAGTTTCGCGATTGTCGGCTGCAGCGTACTTCGCGGGCAATAAGACCTGTCGAGCGACGAGCGCGCGTGGAAAGAATAATTAGCGAGTGACAGGCACTATTTTTCTATTTTATGAAGATCCCCGCGTCGTCGCCGTTCCTTTCACGTCAACCTCGTGTCGTTCCACGGTGGAACGCCGTCACGTGTTCGAGTCGTACTCTCGCGACCATTTTCAACGACGAGAAATCAGGTTTAACGTGTTATTCCATCGGAGTCCGGACGTAGATCGTGTACGTTGCATAAGCCAACGCCAACATCGCGTTGCTGCTGGGTTCGACGCGACTTTAGAGAAGTCGGGAAGGACAAGGCGCACGGGCGACCACCATCCGTCGCCGGATGTTTGTCACGCGCCGGCAACGCGATTATATAATACCATCCATCGACCAATAAATCGTTGTTAACCGAATTCCCGAGAGTAATTATTCGTGAGAAATCTTTCCGCCGCGCCGCGGACAATGTCTCGTGATCGTCCCGCGTAGTCTCCTGTGCTCGTTCGCGGAAAATCTGCGTCCTATGCCGGTTGCCGCAGGCTCGTAAACGACACGTTTGAATCGTTCAACGCGAATATTTACAGCGGCATCTTCCGTGCCTGGCGCCCGAATATTGTCGAAAGTCACGAAAAACGACGAGCCTGCGAACAATTTTTGTCCTGAGTGGACCGCATTTCGCGCGACCGAACGCGGCCCGGCCTCCTGGCCTATAAATACTTGTTGTCGCCAGAGTCTTCGCCCATCAGGCGTGGACTGGTAGTAAGACGACGTGACTATATTCAGTAATCAACATTAACATTCAACATTAATAGACTGTATAAATACATAAACACGTACAAAATATAAATTGATGTGACTACTAAGTTCTGAACTAATTTGTACTATTTCTTTCTTTTACTTTGTACTATTTGCTTCTCTAGAGTTTTGTTCAAATTGATCTGTTTATTTGTATTAAAAGCACTGCTATTGCCCTTAGGATGGAAACATCTTCCTTTTTTAGTATGCTGCAAACTTCCTCTTCTAGTTCTATATCTAATGGAAATGGGTATTAGTAATCAATAAGATCACGAAACGAATTACTAAATATAGTCCTTTATTTGAATCGACGGTGAAACACGTCGGAAGTCGTCTGTATGGTTATAGAGCCAAGACTGAACTGAAGACTAAATGTGAAAGTTTTGGGGGGCGGAAAAACCCTGTTGGGTCTCCTCGGGATATCTCGACACACCAGAACCCTAAGTTGATAGCTCAAGCCTTCTTCGAATTGAGACACTGCAGGCCCTCCACTTCTGACCTGAGAGCCGTTTGAATATACAAGGACACTGTTTATGTCCGTCAACACCCGACTTTATTTTGCAGTCGTTCCAACAATATCCTTTCTAGCGAAGGTTCTCATTAGCTTTCCTCTTTCCCCTGCGTATATAGAACAACTCCATATTATACGATCTATATCTTCATTTTAATGTCCACATTCACATGTATGGTTTACATAATTTTTCCTAGCTAGAGAACTTGCTAAATTGTAGTGGTTAGATCTGATCCTGCATAGCGTGTTTATGGATCGTCTTCCTATATTGTTTATAGCATCGAATCATGGCTTTCGTTTTCCTACATTGGTATCTGTTGTTTCAAAATATTTTTTTCCTTTGTATGTACCTTCTCTTATGTGTCTCCAATCTGATTTTTGCCACCTGTTGTCTTTAATATGTTTATTTACATCTTCTGTAGGGATTTTGATATTATCATCTGAGTCAGTGATCGGCAAAGTGCGGCTCCAGAGCCGCATGTGGCTCTTTGGCTCCTTATGTGCGGCTCTTGCACGAATATCCACGGAAGGCGCAATATTTTCATTTAAAAAAACAACATACTAACCTGACTTACTCAAACTTTCCAAGGAGATGCAAGCACACTGTTCGCATTAATAAATATTTATTAAGTATGAAATTTAGTTTTATTTAGTGTACTACTTATTTAGTGTAATAAAAGTTTACCAAACAAGCAGATTTGGCTCCCAATTTTTTTTAAATTGTTGTAATTTTCATATTTGGCTCTTTGGCTAATAAGTTTGCCGACCACTGATCTGGGTCATATCTTATTCTTTCTTTTGCTATGGTATCAGCTGTTTCATTGCCCTCAATTCCAACGTGTGCTGGAATCCATGCAAAAGTGATTCTTTTATCTCTCTTTGCATTAATGTTTAAGACTTGGTTAGCAATCCTTATAATCCACGGATTGACTGACTTGTCCGATGAAATGTCTTGCAGGCCTTTCAGAGCGCTTTCAGAGTCGGTTAGGATGATTATCTTGTCCATTGTATCCGTATATCTTTCTTCTGCCATGCTTAGTGTTTTGCTTATGGCAATGCATTCTGTCGTGTAAATGGTTACTATTATTATTTATACTAAAACCCTCCTCTTCCCAGGCTTTATCTTTTTTGATTACAATACCAGCTCCGTTTGAAATACTATCATTCATTCTGGATCTATCCGTATATATTTGAATTGAATTGGCGTCTGTGATCCTAAGTTTTTTCTCAATCATATCTACAAGGGTAACATCGTTAAAGACGCAGCATTGTCTAATTGCACCTGACTCAAAGTCTATTAGCTCTTCCCACTTTATTTTCTTCAGATCCTGTTTCTAACCAAATTTTGTTTAACATAATATTCTCTTCTTCCTAAAGATACGTTCCGTCTGCGCTAGTAACTTGGCTGTTTATATGCTCCATAACTTTGCTAACAGTTTTTGATCTTTGTTTCAGAATGTATTTTGCCGCTAGAAGGTTGATTCTCTCCTCGAATGACATTATACCGGCTTCCACTGCCATGATATTGGTCGGAGTGTAATTCCTATAGCCTATGGCTATTCTAATTCCTTCGTTTTGGATTGTCTGATATCTTTGGACATGTTTGCATGGGCTGTAATAAACTGGTACGGCATATTCCAGAGCTGATCTTACAAGGCTTTTATAAAGATGGATCATGATGTTTGGGGATTCGCCATTTTTTATGTGTGCAACATATCTTAACATACTTAGTCTTTTTTTACATTTTTCCGTTTCTTCTATCTAATGTTTGAACATGAGTTTGTTATCAAATGTTATGCCTAAAAATTTAGCTCTTACTGATTCCTCTATTATAAATGCTCCCCTCTTTATTATCAGTTTCTTTCTCCTGTGGGTATGATTTCTGTAATATAGAATTTGAGTTTTGTCTTCAGAGACTTCCAGTTGTATTTCGGTTAGCTTTTCGGTAAGAGTTTGCATAGCTATTGTATTGAATTCAGCTTCCTTCAGGTTATTGCATGTGATTATTATAGCGATATCATCTGCGTATTGTAAGATTTCGTAATTCTCTTCTTCCATTCTGTGATCTAAGTCCAATGTATATACAGGGTGTCTCAAAATAATTCCTTGCGTCATTTGAAGCGACATTTTCCTTTACAAAAATGGAATCCGCGGCTTTGTTCAGGAATTATTAACTAAAAACACGGATCAATCAGAGCGCAGCTGCAGCGGATTGATTCTGGTTCGGCCAATAGCGACACCACGTTAAGGGTGTAGATCCAGGTTCTAGTGTGTGTGACTCACACAGCGTAGCCCCATATACGTGCACGAGAATTGCAAGGGTCCGTCATATTAGAAAGTATAATCTTTTACTGCATATTTGTGACCACTACGTCGCCACAATCATTAGATGAAAGATCAGTCTAGTGCGCTTGGCCCCTACGGTATGTAACCAAACTATTTACTATCCTTCGTATATCTCCTTTTAATTGAATCTTTTGTAAAATTAATGGAAAGATCTATGCGAGGCAGTCAAGAAACTTGTCGTCGTTGCTCACAACAACGATAGGCTCTCGGCAGGGCACGTAAACGTGACCATGGCGAGGCATCCGCAGTATGAGCGTTCCAATAAGTTAATCCTGACTACTTGTATTTCAATAAATATCTGCTTTGAGTCAGGGTATCACGGAGATTTGATCGGCACTGCTAGAAGATCCCAGGAGTAACAATCGATCCCGCGGATGAATGAGATGTTCTCAGCTATGTACAGACACTAATGCAGAATCGGCAGGGCACGGATACGTGGCCGTGGCGACGCTGCACGGCCTGGATACAACTGTGAGCTTGATTCTAAACTCAGAATATGAATAAGATTCAACTACAACACCGGGTTGGTTACGGGACCTGGTGTCCTTTATCCCGATAGGTTCGGGCCTCCAGGCACTGGATAGCGGAAAGGTTGAGGCAAAGATCAAGAACTGTTTGAGACAGAAATCGGGTAGAATGAAAGTATATTCTGGAATCTGATTTGTTTACACAAGAACAAGATCCCTGATGATATCAGATCAAAACAATAACGTGCGGAAATACGCGACAACCCAAATAGATCGAAGGCAGTTCCGCTTCACGTGAACATATCTTTTAATTACGCGTAATCGCTCCTAATCATACACACCTCGCGTTCACGTCGCGCTCAACTCTTTCTAAATCTGCAGAGAAGTGGACCGGATCACGTAAGATTTGTAACAGACCTGTACATTGACAGGCCTGTTACTAGTCGTCCGCGTCCCGACATGGTAACACGCCGACCGAGGCCGGCAAATACCGAAGTAACCCGAGGCAAGCGCGCCGCGAACCGATCGTACCGCCCCCCCCCCCCGCGAGAAGATGACCATATTTGGCAACCGGAAGCCGAATATGGCCCAGACCGGATCCGCGACGTCACGGGAACTTCCGGGACGCACCGCACCGCACTCCTACCCCTCGCCACGGAGCGAGGGCATATAAGGCGCGACACACGCGGCTCGCGCTCTCTTCTTCTGCTTCTGCTTCTCGATTCTCCCGCTCCCGTCCGTATGTAAGAGCGCATCTCCGACCAGAAGTTCCCGTGTAAGTAGCCTTTCCGACCCGGTAGCCGTTCTCCCTCGATCCGTAACGAAGCCATTGTGGCAATGCCTTCGAGACACGAGGTCTGAACCGACTACGCTCCCTCGCACCCGTTGTGGCAACGGCCACGAGGAGCGTATTCGCGAAATTCCGCCGAGCCCGAGGCGCTGTGGCAGTGCGACGAGTGACGGCCATTACTCCTGTCGCGAGGTCATCGTGGCGACGATCTCGATACGTGCCGATATCATTGTGGCAGTGATATCGGGATCCCCGTTCCTTCCCGCCCGGAGACCCTCGTGGCGAGTGCCTTCGCTCCCGCCTTGGTCCCGGCACCGTCGGGGCGGCGTTGTCGAGACAGGGTAGGTTCCGTCCGTCCGCGGTAATTCCGCCGAACTTCCGCCGCGAACAGGGCGATCCGGATCGCCCCGACCGCCGTTGACCGCGCCCGCGGCGTCGAAAGTATCCGCCCGTACGACGCGACCGTCCGCGAAATACGCGTTCAATCGCCGAGAGGCGAGAGCGCGACAGAGGCGAATGAAAACGTAATACCGCGAAGTGAGTCCGTCTCTCCCCGACCGTCCCGTCCTCGTTTCTCGTTAAGCAGCGGACCCTGGCACGGCGAGCATCCTTCGGCACGAGGAACCGTTGCGACGAGCCCCCGGACAAACAGGCTCGTTACATTGGTCGAGGAGTTTAGGCAGGGCACGATACGTGGCCGTGGCGACTCCTCGCTCGTCTGTGTGTGCGGTCTCCCTCTACTGAATTTGATTGGTTCTCGTATCAGAATATAGAAAACTGAACGGCACTGCTGGGATGTTCCAGGAGCGGTGAACAGTCTCTACCAGCATACGAGTTCCAAACGGAGAACAGTTTGTGAATCGGGACACGAAAATACTGAGTTTAATTTAATGAATATCTAATCTGCACAGAAGTTAACCATATCACATGGGATTGGTCGAGGAGTTTAGGCAGGGCACGATACGTGGCCGTGGCAACTCTACAGATACCCTCTACACACTTAGATAGATTCTTGTAATAGAATAGGAAAGACTGAACGACACTGCTGGGATGTCACAGGAGCGGCGAACAGTCTCTACCTGCACAAGTTTTCAATACAAAACTGGAAAGGTTAGAGCGTCTGGGCAGGGCACGAATACGTGTTCGTGGCGACTCTCTTACCATCCAACTATACGCGTGCTTCTAATGGAAACGATGAGTACCTTTGTTGCAGATCAGGCTAACGAAACAGGACGACGATTGGTCTTGCCGTATGGTTCCGGGAAGGGCGATCGGCTCCTGCTCGGTAGGCAAACCCACAACGTGGCAGAAAAATTGTAAGCGTACTAATAGCGTACAACTACGAGATCGTCCCGACACGTGTTAGACGAGAACCGACGAGAACCGCTTGCTAGACCCCCTCTACACGCGACCACACGATTGATCGCGCGAAATTGAATACGGTGTGTATAATCGATAGATACAGCGAAGCCCTCTATTGATCTATGCATACGCGGCTTTAATTCTTCGCGAATCAATGACACGTCCTTTAGAATTCGTCGGATTCCACGTAACGATAATCCCCAACTGAAAACAATCTGTTTAAACGGCGCGCATATTTACTCACTCCGCAATCACGCAAACCGAATAGATATCTATTCGTAAAACATTATTTAAACTGCCCCACAGGTAGGATTAGAATATTTTAATCACGCGCCATGAATTACAACTGAATAGAATTTTATTTGGATTATAAATCTCAGACTTATGCCTCCCGCCTACGTGGCAACGCACACTTCCAATGCATGAAATTTGCAATTATTTAATTTGGAATTGTTCTACAATCATTTGCCATCTTCGCAACAAAAGGCAAGTCACACATTGCACACACGAAATCTCTGATCACTTTATATAATTATTATTTCACCAATAATTTCAATTAATATCAATACATTCGCTAAACGAACTATAAATCGCTCATGAACAAACTTTAATTACATTCTTCAATAATTGCCGTCTTGGCAGTACGCAATTTAATGGACTCTACTATGGGAACCGAATCCCGATTGATTCATAAGAACACGTTGACTCATGCGTGCTTATCAGAACAAGTCTGGACGCAGAATGCTCGATTTGCTGCTCGCATCCACCTCCTTCGATCGCGATCAAGAGGGGATCGGTGCGCGCGCATATCATTACATAGATCGATCCTGCGATCCTTTTCTAAATAAAGATCGCACATAACGTCATTGCCCTCGCGGTGGGTATCTATATCGGTGTGTAACCAGACTGGTTACAGGTATCGAAATTATGCGTTATAGAGGAGTAATCGACTTTATTCGATACTATTTTCAGGTGGCTCCGCAATCAGTCTTGACTAGCCGTCTCGAGGCACACGGACACGCTGCCCGAGCGTACTTGTGTGCGAGTGCATCGTGGGACGGCCAGTCGAGCCTGTTCGCAGAGCTTCCCTCTGTTTTACCGATACAGTGACTACATCACCGACAACTCGGCTCCTTGGTGACTGACTTAGCAGAAACAGACACAAGCGTTCGTAGCGAGTCGTAGTGCCGCCATATTGCATACCTCGAAACTCGATGCTCAGCTGTTTGCTGTCGAATAAAGTCGATTACGCCTCTATAATGCATAATTTCGATACCGTAGGGACCAAGCGCACTAGACTGATCTTTCATCTAATGATTGTGACGACGTAGGGGTCGCAAATATGCAGTAAAAGGTTATACTTTCTAATATGACGGACCCTTGCAATCCGCGTGCACGTATATGGGTCTACGCTGTGTGAGTCACGCCCACTAGAACCTGGATCTACACTCTTAACGTGGTGTCGCTATTGGCCGAACCAGAATTAATCCGCTGTAGCCGCGCTCTGGTTTGTAACCGTACGATTACATATTGGTTGCCATGGGAACAGACCGACGCGATTTCCACCTCTTCGAGCCGCGACGGGATCTACTGTCCTTGTCTAAGGAAGGACAGTAGATCATTACGCCTAATTTGAGTGCGCACGCATCGATCCCTACTCGATCTAGATCGAAGGAGGTCGATGCGCGAAACAAATTCGTCACTCTACGTCTGGAAGCGGAACGGATAACACGCGACTCTAAACGATCCGGCGAAAACCGGTACGGGTTCGAGAAGTCAAACCGACTTCGCAATTCTAGTCAAACCGCCTAGATTGCCTTCGTCTCGTATGCGCCTCAAACCGAGGAGTCACTGATGCAAACCGCACAGGGGCACTGCCAAGTGATTTAAATAGCGGGTGTTAAATATCGTAACAGCGTAGTAGTCTTTTATTGAGGAACGTACGAGACGACGGGAATCTGTGTTAGAAAGGAATCGTGTGGTATCCGTCGCAAATAACGATTTGACGAAGTACAGTTCAAGTTAATTATCCTAGAACCGGAGTGTGTCTGGGCCCGCCATCCGGCGTAGAAGGACATACTCTTTTGGTGAAGCGTAATAATGCGAACTTCGTACGCGTCGACAGACAGAATATCTCTCTGAGAAATCAGCAAGGTATCTGTGTGCTTCGACAGTCATATTTCGTTCAGGTCTTACGCGTGTAAAGATACAACTAGATCAAGTACAGTTCAAGTTCACTATTCTAGAACCGGAGTGTATTCGGACCCGCCGATAGGTGTAGAAGAATACACTCTTTTGGTGAAGCGTAGTAATGCGAGCTTCGTACGCGTCGGCATACGGGCTATTCCTCTGAGAAATCAGCAGAATACCTGGATGTTTCGACAGTCGCCAGTTGTACGGGAATACGTGAAATAAACGTTGCAATTAGTATAATTTGAGCTATATCCTCTAGGCCCGGAGTACGACTAGATTCACCTGACGGTGCCGAAGGTTTCACTCTTTTGGGAAAGCGAATATAGTGAGAATTTCTTTACGTGTCATCCTGCATGATATTCCTCCGAGCGATCGGCAGAATACATGCAGGTTATGACGGTTGCAGACGTCGGGCGTTGCGCACGTAACATCACGACCGTATTAACTAACATCTAAGCGAAATAAAAGAGAGACTTTCAGACGTAGTGTCCTGGGGCGTCTAATAGATTCTGCGAGCGGCATTTATAAGAGTATCGCGCTAACGCGACCGTATTTGATAGTGGGAGTTTCGGTAAATCATTTAATATCTTGCTATAAGCAAGTTTTTCTTATATATAAGGAGTATCGCGCTACTGCGACCGTATTTGATAGTGGGAGTTTTCGGTAAAACATTTCATATCTTGCTATAAGCAAGTTTTCTTTTATATCAAGAGAATCGCGAACGCGATCGTATATGACGTAGGACTTTGGGTAAATCGTTCATATTGCCTTGAGCAAGGATTTGTTCCTCCACAAATTGTATCGAGTCACGGCGACCGTATCGAATTGTAAATCCCAATAAGTGTATCTGGATTGAATATCTCGATTTGAAACATCGCATAATCGATTGTGATCCACAAGGTCAAATTCCAATAATTGTATTGATAATCACCGCGTTACATCTCATGGTCATACTAAGGACTTCTAACAACCAGGTCTTCAACACATTGTGCATACCATCGATCGGTCTAACACGTATAGATCACTGTACATATTATTCGGTACAATATACCCTAGTTTTACCTCCGAACACATCTCAATTTATTTATCAGATAATCTAACCTCTCCGCTTTCCAGTGCCTGGAGGCACGAATTCACTTTATCCATTCATAATCAATAACTATTGGTTGATTTGAATTAAATAGTAAAGAAAGTAAACAAATAAAAGATAAACGGTTACAAAATTGGCGCCCAACGTGGGGCGAAGAGGTTTTGATTTGATAAACGAATTGAGACATTTCACTTGGGAAAATGGCGAGCTCGACGCGCTCCCAGGGAAAGAAAAATCTAACCAATCCGCCAGTGGAAGAAAATCCGCACATACCAACGGAGAACACGACAACTCAGGGACAACCCTCCATACAACCTAACCCAATAGTAATGGACACAGGAACAACACACGGATCAGGATCTAGTTCGGAAATTAGTCACATGGAATTACGCAATACAATTCAAGCGCTAGAAGTCAAGCTTAAAGCCCAAGAGGACAGAATTTTACAAGGAGAAGTCAAAATAGCCGCAATGATGGGGATGTTGGTACAGAATGCTGAGGCCCAAGAACACATGCTCAGCACTCAACAAGACCACGAAAGACGCTTGGATCTTGAGGCACAAAAACGCCAAGAAAGAGAGAAGACCCTCCATGATGACATTCAGGCACAACTAACCGCCCGACTACAATCCAGGATTAGTAATGAAGAGATTTACGAACGGATCACTGAACACAAGCGTGAAATCCGTGATTGGAGACGCGAGATTGAAGCTCGCTTTGAACGCCTACTATTGCTGATACAAGAGGGAATTGAGCCAATTCGATCACGCACGGATTTGAACCAAAGATCCACGGCGACTGGAATAACAGGCGCCGAGTCCCATCCAGGAATTACACCAAACGAGACGGATGAAACTCGAACGCAAAGACACTCCTCGACCTCTCGATGGCCAGAAAACGAATCGACAAGACTCGATGCATCATCAGCTGCAGCGACAAGACCCTTCGCTGTAAAGCCCAAGTTACCTGTCTTTGAAGGAAGGACGACCGAGAAACCACCAAAATTCATCCGCGAAATGCGTCAGTTCATTCTGGCTGCGCGTGTCCCTGAAGAAGAGGTAAAATTTATCATTACCCAAGCAATGAAAGGGATAGCCAGTGAATGGTGGGATATAGTAACCGACGAGATAAATACTTGGAATCAATTCACAAAGGCATTCTTAGACAGATTCTGGAGCCCTGCCATACAACGGAAGGTAAGGGATAATCTGGACACTGGGACACATCGACCTGAATCTGGACTGACCCGGGTAGCATACGCCATGCGATTGATTGGGAGTGCACGAGACCTGGTACCGCGTCCATCTGATGAAGAGATTGTAATAATCCTGGCGCGACACTTTACCCAGCCAGTTGACGATTGCGTGCTGGGTCAAAACATCACGGACATCAATGCATTCCTAGCCCTTCTAGAGCGATTCGACAATGGCGGTACGGTTAATCGACAACGAACCAACGAAGCCCCAACTTATAACAGAACGTGGAGCAATCGTTCAAACCAAGAACAAGCACCACGGGGTAACCCATACTTAGGGAATGCAGTCCGGCCGCAGTCAAACGAGTACCAACAAACTCGACAATCGAGGGAGTATCAGCGTCCGACGACAGCATACCAACGAGAGTATCCTCGGAAGGTACAGGAAGGGGTACGAAATCCCAGAGAGACATACCAGAACCAAGATCGTAGAAAAGACAGTAGTGACAATGGAGACAAACGATATTCAAATCGTCCAGCCCAAGTCAGAACAACACTCATTCACGAAGAACCGCCAGAAGAAGATGAAGAACAATACCCAGAAGAAGCGGTGTCGGAAAACGAATGGGGAGGAGCCTCCAAACGAACCTAGGCGACTTCCCCGCCCGGGCGAGAGCCTCTTCCGGAGACAGACAAAACAGGGAAGAAACCGGCCTGGTCATCGGGTCAATATTTGAAAACCCTAGGGAAGACCTAATGAAAGAAGAAACAACAGGACCGGGGACAACTCACGACATGAACAATAGCCCAGAAATCACCATAGAGGTGGAGGGCATACCCACACGAGCCTTGATCGACACGGGAAGTGCGATTACCGCAGCCTCAGAGAACTGGTACCACAAACATCAATGCCAGTTGTTAAAGAGCCCAATGCTACCAGCAGCAGGAGCATTCGTCATTGGAGCCACGGGACATAAATCTGTCAGAATAAGAAAACAAATCTGGGCCACTATTAACTACGGTAAAAAAACGATGGAAGCATCGGTAATAATAGTTCCTGGTCTGATATGCGATTTCATTTTGGGTATCGATTCGCTAAGACGTGCAAGGGCAATCATTAACCTTGAAAAGGATATTCTACAAATATCCACAAACAACGGAATGACGCATATCGACATAACACAGGACGAATCAAAAGGGAAACACATAAGAATGATGAAAGACACGCACTCGGGGCACGATGGGAAAGACGGGACGGCCATCGAAATCCCGCCGGAAATATTCGAATCTGAACATACAACGAAACAACAAAGGGAACAACTACAACAAATAATTCAAACATTTCCTCGGCTGTGGAGGAAAGAAGTGGGTCGTTTAACGTGCTATGAACATCACCTACACGTGAAGGCAGATACTCCATACTTTCGCCGAACGTACCCGACTCCGCTGAAATATCTTGAGGCAGCAGACGCAGAAATTGAGCGAATGCTAACGAACGACATTATACGACCAAGTAAAAGTCCGTATATAAACCCGGTCGTTCCGGTACTCAAGAAAAATGGGTCACTCCGTTTATGTTTAGATGCAAGAATGCTCAACCAGGTGCTTATTGATGATCATGAAATGTCCGAATCACCAGATACCATCTTTCAACGTCTCAAAAGGGTGGAGTTCCTTACGAGCCTCGACTTAACAAGTAGCTTCTGGCAGGTCCCATTAACCAAAGAATCACGAAAATACACTGCCTTTGCGTATCGCGGCAGATGTTATGAATACGTGGTAACGCCGTTCGGTCTCAAGACAAGCAGCGCGAGTCTAGTAAGAGCATTGCGACAGGTGTTGCATGGGATGGAAGGATTCGTCATCAATTTCATCGATGACATCTTATGCTTTTCAGATACATTCGAAGAGCATAAAAAACACCTATCGGCATTACTAGAACGCTTAGAGCAACATAACTTAACGATCAATTTGGAAAAATGTCGATTTATGAGACGAGAGCTAAAATTTCTTGGACATGTATTATCCCCAGAAGGAATAAAACAAGATCCAGAAAAGCTTACGGCAATCAAAGAGTTCCCGGCACCACGTAACTTAAAACAACTACGTGGATTCTTAGGACTCATCAACTACTACAGCAAATTCACCGACAAACATGCGGAGATGACAACGCCACTATTGGCCCTGTTAAAAAAGGGAACACGCTGGACGTGGGATGACAAACTCCAAGCTGCATTCAACAACACAAAACAAGCATTCTGTAAAGAAGTAGTGCTACAATATCCAGATTCAACCAAAGAATTCTTTTTAGCCACCGACGCAAGCTTCGGGGCTATAGGAGCGGTGATCGAGCAAAAAGACACACAGGGAAACCTACGCCCAATTGCATTCGCGAGTAGGACATTAAAGGGCCCAGAATTGGCATACTTCACGACGGAAAAGGAATTATTAGCAGTCGTATGGGCACTAGGAAAATTCAGAACTTATTTGTACGGGACCAAAACAATACTGTTAACAGACCACAAAGCTATAACGTTCCTAATTAATAGCAAACTCCTCAACCAGCGACTTACACGATGGATCTTGTCAATTCAAGATTACCGCGTTGAGATTCTCTACCGACCGGGGAAGGAAAATATACCGGCAGACATAATGAGCCGATCGTACCACGGGAGCGACACAAACACCACGAATCGCGAAACACGTATTCCCATCCTCACCGCGATAGCGCGCACAATGTCACCAGAATTAACGAAAGCCATAAAAAATTTGTCCGAATGGCAATTAAAGGACGAAAAAACGCGCAAAATAATTGAAAGATGCCATCAGAAAGACAAAAAGACAGTCGGCAGATATTGCATTCGCGAGAACACGCTATACCAAATAGATCGAAACGGTAAAATAAGGGCCGTAGTTCCCCCCCAATTGCAAAAGGAAATGATAATTGAGGTACATGAAATGTACGCACATCCCGGAAGCGATAAAACAAGTACGATAATCGCGGAGAGCTTTTACATAGCAAAGCTCAGTCGACATACCCGCCAGATAATAGCTACTTGCGATACATGCCAAAGAGTCAAAATATCAACGCACGCACTCCACTTCGACCTACAAGCGATCGTTCCAAAAGAGCCATTAGAAATAGTATCAATAGATTACTATGGCCCATTACCTACCTCAAGGGGAGGTGTAAAGCATATCTTGGTTATGGAAGACTTATTCACAAAATTTGTAAAATTATACCCAGTAAAAAACGCAACTACAGCAATAACGATAGGTCGGATATTTAAAAACTACATTCCGGCATATGGAAAGCCGCAAAAACTTCTAACAGACCATGGGACGCAATTCACGGCGAATAAATGGACACAAACGCTTCGTGAGGAAGGAATACATCACATACTATCATCAGTGAGACACCCTCAAAGCAATCCAGTCGAGCGAGTAAACCGAGAAATCGGGAGGATCTTTCGCACACTTGCAGCAAAGGCACATACATCCTGGGCTACGTGGATAGGGGTAGTGGAAACATGCTGCAACGAAGTAATGCACGAGAGTACGGGTTTCACACCCACGGAGCTATTCCTTAAAAAGGCACCAATAAGACCATGGACAAAATGGATCAACAAAAATATAATGGAAGACTCTATAGACAATACCAACTACGACAAGAAATTACAACTGGCTTTCCGGAATATGACAAAAAAGGCACAGAAGAGATGCGAACGAGCAAACGCAGGAAAGACACACACACACTATAACATCGGTGAACGTGTGTTACTCAAAACAAATCCCGTGTCGAATGCTGCAGACCGTGAAATCGCCAAATTCTTCCATCTATACGAAGGACCATACGAGTTGGTAGAAAAAAAAGGGCCAGCAACGTATGTACTACGACAACCACAGTCAAACGAAATCCGAGGCACATTCCACGCAACCAGTCTTCGACGCTACCGTGAATGAAAAGAGATATACTACACAATATAAACAAGACATCATAACTACACAGTAGTACACCATAGAAAGGGAAATTTCCAAGAATACCCCAGCCATCCCTAACGGTATAAATACGCGGTCTTTGGACAGGACATCAAACAGTTCATCATGAACAGCGATAGAAACCAACTAACGCAACTAACATGCGACAAAGCCACTCAGGCATATGCACGCTGGGCCATGATATCAAAGGCGACCCAGACGGGAATGGATTTGACTTTCCACGACTCTCCAACTGAAGAACTGCCGACAAAAACAGCGCGACCATGGAGCTGCAACAGGGACCGACGCTATCGCCCTGGCATAGCAGTCCAGGCTACCGCAAGCCGGAAGTCCTTCAACACACAAACACCACACAGGGGTCCGGCCGAAGATGGTGGTAAAGGAAAAAAAAAGAAGCAAAACCAAATAATGGGAAGAGTAGATCCGCCCGCAACAGAAGACATAGACATGTCATGGGAGTTGCTGCCGGAATTTGTTGAGGCGTCGCAACGAAGGACGCGTGGAGATGGGCCCGCAACCACATGCTCCCTACGGAAGGACGATTTGGACGGGTCCTGGGATATCATTCCGACGGAGCGCGAACCCCCGGTGGACATCCCACTACTTAACCCGACAGATCCACTGGGACTAATCACACTCACCGAAGAACTCATCGAGCACTTTTTAGAGACTCCATAGGATCACCTACAAGCGATGACAACGATCGGTACAACCGCGTGAGCGTGAAAGATGTGTGATAGTGTCTGTGCGCGCCCCATGCTCAAGAATGAACAAAGAGAGTTTAAAATTTTATTTCCGTTAGTATGCTCAAATGCAAGAAGTTTATTTTCATTTTCCTTACCAGCTGTGCAATGCAAAAGAGACGTTTAGTTTTCCACACACAAAAAAAAAAAAAAAAAAAAAAAAAGAATTTTTTATTTTTGTTTGCTCATTCTCATTAACGTTGAACTATCCGGTATGTGCGTGGTTAACCTACATGGTGGACGTGTGTGTGTGTGTTGGCGATGCTAGTACAACGCAAGTTCACTGCGTACTTGCGCCGGTACTAGCATTTTAAGGTGGGGGGGCATATGTAACCGTACGATTACATATTGGTTGCCATGGGAACAGGCCGACGCGGTTTCCACCTCTTCGAGCCGCGACGGGATCTACTATCCTTGTCTAAGGAAGGACAGTGGATCATTACGCCTAATTAGAGTGCGCGCGCATCGATCCCTACTTGATCTAGATCGAAGGAGGTCGATGCGCGAAACAAATTCGTCACTCTACGTCTGGAAGCGGAACGGATAACACGCGACTCTAAACGATCCGGCGAAAACCGGTACGGGTTCGAGAAGTCAAACCGACTTCGCAATTCTAGTCAAACCGCCTAGATTGCCTTCGTCTCGTATGCGCCTCAAACCGAGGAGTCACTGATGCAAACCGCACAGGGGCACTGCCAAGTGATTTAAATAGCGGGTGTTAAATATCGTAACAGCGTAGTAGTCTTTTATTGAGGAACGTACGAGACGACGGGAATCTGTGTTAGAAAGGAATCGTGTGGTATCCGTCGCAAATAACGATTTGACGAAGTACAGTTCAAGTTAATTATCCTAGAACCGGAGTGTGTCTGGGCCCGCCATCCGGCGTAGAAGGACATACTCTTTTGGTGAAGCGTAATAATGCGAACTTCGTACGCGTCGACAGACAGAATATCTCTCTGAGAAATCAGCAAGGTATCTGTGTGCTTCGACAGTCATATTTCGTTCAGGTCTTACGCGTGTAAAGATACAACTAGACCAAGTACAGTTCAAGTTCACTATTCTAGAACCGGAGTGTATTCGGACCCGCCGATAGGTGTAGAAGAATACACTCTTTTGGTGAAGCGTAGTAATGCGAGCTTCGTACGCGTCGGCATACGGGCTATTCCTCTGAGAAATCAGCAGAATACCTGGATGTTTCGACAGTCGCCAGTTGTACGGGAATACGTGAAATAAACGTTGCAATTAGTATAATTTGAGCTATATCCTCTAGGCCCGGAGTACGACTAGATTCACCTGACGGTGCCGAAGGTTTCACTCTTTTGGGAAAGCGAATATAGTGAGAATTTCTTTACGTGTCATCCTGCATGATATTCCTCCGAGCGATCGGCAGAATACATGCAGGTTATGACGGTTGCAGACGTCGGGCGTTGCGCACGTAACATCACGACCGTATTAACTAACATCTAAGCGATATAAAAGAGAGACTTTCAGACGTAGTGTCCTGGGGCGTCTAATAGATTCTGCGAGCGGCATTTATAAGAGTATCGCGCTAACGCGACCGTATTTGATAGTGGGAGTTTCGGTAAATCATTTAATATCTTGCTATAAGCAAGTTTTTCGTGTACATAAGGAGTATCGCGCTAACGCGACCGTATTTGATAGTGGGAGTTTCGGTAAATCATTTCATATCTTGCTATAAGCAAGTTTTTCTTATATATAAGGAGTATCGCGCTACTGCGACCGTATTTGATAGTGGGAGTTTTCGGTAAAACATTTCATATCTTGCTATAAGCAAGTTTTCTTTTATATCAAGAGAATCGCGAACGGGGTCGTATATGACGTAGGACTTTGGGTAAATCGTTCATATTGCCTTGAGCAAGGATTTGTTCCTCCACAAATTGTATCGAGTCACGGCGACCGTATCGAATTGTAGATCCCAATAAGTGTATCTGGATTGAATATCTCGATTTGAAACATCGCATAATCGATTGTGATCCACAAGGGCAAATTCCAATAATTGTATTGATAATCACCGCGTTACATCTCATGGTCATACTAAGGACTTCTAACGACCAGGTCTTCAACACATTGTGCATACCATCGATCGGTCTAATACATATAGATCACTGTACATATTATTCGGTACAATATACCCTACTTTTACCTCCGAACACATCTCAATTTATTTATCAGATAATCTAACCTCTCCGCTTTCCAGTGCCTGGAGGCACGAATTCACTTTATCCATTCATAATTAATAACTATTGGTTGATTTGAATTAAATAGTAAAGAAAGTAAACAAATAAAAGATAAACGGTTACAAAATTTTTTTTTTTTTCTCGTTAAATTCACATCAAGTTTACGGGTGCAACGCCACAATGAATAGTTAAGTTTACTTTACAACGCTGCGGGGTTATGTGTGGGTGAATCCAGTGCGGGTATGCTATACAGCCAACCGTGGTCTTTGTGTGTGTGTTGACGATGCCAGTACAACGCAAGTTTACTGCGTACTTGCGCCGGTACTGACATTTTACGGTGGGGGGCATATGTAACCGTACGATTACATATTGGTTGCCATGGGAACAGACCGACGCGATTTCCACCTCTTCGAGCCGCGACGGGATCTACTGTCCTTGTCTAAGGAAGGACAGTAGATCATTACGCCTAATTTGAGTGCGCACGCATCGATCCCTACTCGATCTAGATCGAAGGAGGTCGATGCGCGAAACAAATTCGTCACTCTACGTCTGGAAGCGGAACGGATAACACGCGACTCTAAACGATCCGGCGAAAACCGGTACGGGTTCGAGAAGTCAAACCGACTTCGCAATTCTAGTCAAACCGCCTAGATTGCCTTCGTCTCGTATGCGCCTCAAACCGAGGAGTCACTGATGCAAACCGCACAGGGGCACTGCCAAGTGATTTAAATAGCGGGTGTTAAATATCGTAACAGCGTAGTAGTCTTTTATTGAGGAACGTACGAGACGACGGGAATCTGTGTTAGAAAGGAATCGTGTGGTATCCGTCGCAAATAACGATTTGACGAAGTACAGTTCAAGTTAATTATCCTAGAACCGGAGTGTGTCTGGGCCCGCCATCCGGCGTAGAAGGACATACTCTTTTGGTGAAGCGTAATAATGCGAACTTCGTACGCGTCGACAGACAGAATATCTCTCTGAGAAATCAGCAAGGTATCTGTGTGCTTCGACAGTCATATTTCGTTCAGGTCTTACGCGTGTAAAGATACAACTAGACCAAGTACAGTTCAAGTTCACTATTCTAGAACCGGAGTGTATTCGGACCCGCCGATAGGTGTAGAAGAATACACTCTTTTGGTGAAGCGTAGTAATGCGAGCTTCGTACGCGTCGGCATACGGGCTATTCCTCTGAGAAATCAGCAGAATACCTGGATGTTTCGACAGTCGCCAGTTGTACGGGAATACGTGAAATAAACGTTGCAATTAGTATAATTTGAGCTATATCCTCTAGGCCCGGAGTACGACTAGATTCACCTGACGGTGCCGAAGGTTTCACTCTTTTGGGAAAGCGAATATAGTGAGAATTTCTTTACGTGTCATCCTGCATGATATTCCTCCGAGCGATCGGCAGAATACATGCAGGTTATGACGGTTGCAGACGTCGGGCGTTGCGCACGTAACATCACGACCGTATTAACTAACATCTAAGCGAAATAAAAGAGAGACTTTCAGACGTAGTGTCCTGGGGCGTCTAATAGATTCTGCGAGCGGCATTTATAAGAGTATCGCGCTAACGCGACCGTATTTGATAGTGGGAGTTTCGGTAAATCATTTAATATCTTGCTATAAGCAAGTTTTTCTTATATATAAGGAGTATCGCGCTACTGCGACCGTATTTGATAGTGGGAGTTTTCGGTAAAACATTTCATATCTTGCTATAAGCAAGTTTTCTTTTATATCAAGAGAATCGCGAACGCGATCGTATATGACGTAGGACTTTGGGTAAATCGTTCATATTGCCTTGAGCAAGGATTTGTTCCTCCACAAATTGTATCGAGTCACGGCGACCGTATCGAATTGTAAATCCCAATAAGTGTATCTGGATTGAATATCTCGATTTGAAACATCGCATAATCGATTGTGATCCACAAGGTCAAATTCCAATAATTGTATTGATAATCACCGCGTTACATCTCATGGTCATACTAAGGACTTCTAACAACCAGGTCTTCAACACATTGTGCATACCATCGATCGGTCTAACACGTATAGATCACTGTACATATTATTCGGTACAATATACCCTAGTTTTACCTCCGAACACATCTCAATTTATTTATCAGATAATCTAACCTCTCCGCTTTCCAGTGCCTGGAGGCACGAATTCACTTTATCCATTCATAATCAATAACTATTGGTTGATTTGAATTAAATAGTAACGAAAGAAAACGAATAAAAGATAAACGGTTACAGGTTGGTCCGTATTTTTGGTTAATAACTCCTAAACAAAGCAGCGGACACTATTTTTGTAAAGGAAAATGTCGCTTCAAATGACCCAAGGAACCTCCCATTTCCGGGAGTCACACTTATTTTGAGACACCCTGTATGATCCATTGTTTCACAGGTCAACCACAAAAATTAACTGAAGGAGAACAGAAAATTATCATTGGCAGCAAGTGGCACCGGAAATTTGGTATTCATTGATGGAATACTCGATAAATATAAATATTTAAATATTTTAAGGAACAACGTTAAAGAAAGTGTCTGTAAATTAGGATTATTGAAAGACTTCAATTTCCAAAAAGATGACAATCCCAAGCATACTGCAGGAATTGTGAAACAATGGATCATATATAACGCACCACATATGTTAACTACTCCACCGCAAAGTCCAGACATAAATCCAATTGAAAATTTATGGGCTGAAATCGGAAAAAGATTAAATAAATATGAAATAACTTCAAAGGAGGTATTGAAACAAAAAATCATAGAAGTATGGAATTCCATTGAGTGTACTTTTACGAAATCATTAGTTTATAGTATGGAACGTCGATTGAGACATCGTTACTGCTAAAGGTGGTCCAACAAAATATTAACATTAAATAATGTAATAATACATGTAGCGTTCGAATACTTTTTTGAGTCACTTATTTTGTATGTTTCTAATAACTATATTATAACTTTTGCCTACGTTGTTGAATTCTTTTCAAATTTTACTGAAATAATCTTGAGACTTCCCCCTTACTATAAATACGAAATTGTTCTATAGAGATTAGTTTAGTACATCTTATTTTATTCATTCAAATTTGTAAATGTAAATATTCGAATACTTTCGTGAGCCACTGTATATGGTATTTGTTTCCTTCATTTTTTGTCCCCTTATAGTATTTACTCTGTGTTTAATGTTTTTTTTATTAATACTGTTCAGAATTTAAGCGGTCTTGTTCGACCACGAGGTGGAGTGAATGATGTGGAGTGAATGGGATGAGTGAAAAGGAATAGTTGAGCGAATAGAGTGAGAGAATGGAGTGGATGTAACGCGTGAATTTGAACGGAGAAAATGGGTAGATTCCGGATCTTTGATAAATAACTGTATATTTAGCACTATACACTGTACAAATAATCGATGAGGTGAAAGATGAGAATGAAACTGTACAATAAATGAAATTTGCAAAGAGAGAAGTGACTGATCAATTTGACAGCTGAATCTTGATTTATCGCTTGCGAAAGAGCGAGAAGCGGCGGTTTTCTCCCTCTTTTATTGTCTCTCTCCTTCTGGAACGTTCGTCACGCGTCGATGTTTCCGGGGATCATTCGGGAACGTTCCAGAAGGATCGAGAGTGAATCGTGGCCAATCGCATGAGTAATAGGGCTCTGCGCAATTTCCTCTGCGTCGCTGATTGGCCGATTACCGCGCCTGCCAGTTTCTCGCTTGGTGCGAATCGCACCAGTCTTGGCGGGAGCGTGCTGTGCCGCAGAGCTAACATGGCGCCCGAGCGCGCCAATTTCAGACAAATAGGCAATTGTCCCCGTTGTAAGAAATGCGCGTCCGTTTACAAGTGGCACAGATGGTCCCTTGACTTTTAGCATATTTACCTTACGAAGAGGCCTTTCCCTTTTTTCCGCGTTTCAAATGACTTTAGAAAGAGGGGCCATACAAATAATACCAAGTTTCCTTAATACGGCTACGTGAGGGCCCCGAACGGACAGAATGGGTCCTAGTGCATGCGCAGGCCACCCAAGCAATTGGCACTACTCTTGGCCTGCACCAGGGTCGAGGGGCCATAAATTAAGAGGTCCACTTAGGATAGTATGAACGCGCTGCTCCGGGGGTTTTATTACAAGTATTTTTTGGAGGTCCACTAAAACGACTTGAGGGAGTGACTCCACGGATCAGGAAGATCTTCCTCCCTCAAGTCGTCTAGCAAATAGGGATGATTTTCCTCCGGATAGCGGATACCTCCGCCCAGTTGATTTTTCCTTTAAATAGAGCTGACCCTGGAGCAGAGGTTAGGATTAAAGCGCTGAGAATTTTTTAGTTTTAAATGAAATTAAGTGTTTATTATAAATTTATTTTAATTTACAATGTTTTTTATAATATTGAGTCGCTATCTCGAACATTGATATATTCGATTCTTCAACATTTTTTAATTTTTTACCGAGGATTTGATTTATATGTTTGATATACATATTTAAAATGTAATGAAATATATTGTAAAAAATTTTATATTTTAATAAATCGGTATGTTCCGTGTGGTTCGAGTAAAAAATTATGTTTTGATCTAAATATTTTAAAGCTTTCTGGCTTAAATTACTTTCGCATATATTATTTATTACAATAGAATGGCAAATGTCTACTACCAAGCCCGTATCAAATAATTTCGGTAATTCTGGAAGTGTTAACAGTGAATTGCAAGTTTCGCATTTTTCTAATTTCATAATTCTTGTAACTGCAACTAAAATATCTGTCACGTGTACGTCACTTGTACTATTTAAACATATATTTACATGCGTAAAAGAATGGTTCCCTTCGACTTCTTGATTTCGTTTCATATTAATAATGTGTTTCGTGTGAATAAAATAATCTGAACGGTCATCTTCACAATTTCCTTTGCACGAAATCCGTCTACCAAAGTTATTGATAAATATACTCTTGTAATAGTGAGTAAATAATGTACATGTGGGATTTGCATTTCTCCCTCCATAGCTTCTGACCAAACTGAAAAAGTTTTCTACTGCATCCTGATTGTGATTTCTCCCAGAAAAATTAATATTAAAACATTTTAATTTATAATTTAATTTAATAATATTTTTTAACGTGAAAATCCAATTTTTTAAAACGACAGGATACATTTTATCTTTCGGCTTTCTTTTAATAAATTTCATGGTACTAATTACACGAATTCCTTCTTTCCAAATATTTATGTTCCGGGAATACGTGCTACTATCGACACTTTCATTATAAAAATTATTTACACTATCGAACAACTGATTGAAAAAACGTAATAACTGTGCAGTATGCGTAGGATCCGGTGACAGTACCACACTGTGATTTCCCTGGATAGGGATATAGTTGGCGTAGAAATAGATTATCTTTGAAAATGTTAAACTAAAAATTTGTGTGCAATACGCCACTTTCATTTTTTGTCGCTAATAACCATGCAGTTGAGGCAACGTAAAACTTTTCTGTAAAAAAAACCGAAGCCCGTGATTGCATTCAATTTCTCCATAGTCTGTTTATGAAGCCAGAGTCTAGAGCAAGTCCAGAACCAATTTTAGTTCAGCTAGTTAGACGAGATGCGTCTAGTCAGGGGAATTGTCAACGTAGAGTGATAACAACAAAAATATAAAGGGCTTGAATCCACTTGGATCGATTCAGAGTAATAAAGATATTAATAAAAAGAAAAAGCGTGTAATCATAGCAAAACTGAAGCGTTAGACTGATACATATGTATGTTTATCAGTGTTGCCAAACTTTTTTTCTGCGCGGAGGTTGGTCACAATGAAAAAACCATAATCACGTGGGACCCCAACCCCTTTAAAATACTCAGCATCGATGTCTTCGTATCATCATCCTTAATTAAAGCCATTTAAATGTAAAAGAATCCTTAATTACCCAAACCGAAGCCGGTGAATGCAGGTGGGTTCATAACTGCGTTATATCTCTTATTGAAATCTTTAAATTTTTAACTTGTCTTTAAACGTCCAAATTAGGACGTAACACGAAGCACCTTCTTTCCATGCTTCTACACTTTGTCTGTGTATGCCCAAATCTTCGACATTTAAAGCACTGCTTTACTGCCTCCACAAAGGGCTCCACTTTGACCCATACGTGTCCATATCCTATAAGTAATCTTGTTGGAAGCGAGTCCCTATAGAATTTTATCAGGATAGTTTTATTATCCTCCCATACAGTCTCGTTTCCCTGTCGTCTCCTTTTCTTCAGTCTTTCCATTACAAATTGAAATTGATTTGAGGACATTTGGTCCTTTAATTCTTCAATTACTTTCTTCAGGGATTCCTTTTTTTCAGTATTTTATTTGCGTCAGTTCCGACCATCTTAATTCACTCCGGGTTTGCTCCTTTGCTTGTAATAAATCTATATGGTTTTATTAAGTTGAATTTTTATGATCTAGTTACGACGTGGTTTCTTAATGCGATAGAAACTATGTAATTATCACTGATCGTATCAACTCTTTGAGTTTGTCAATTCTCTTACCTAAGATTGTATTATTTTGTACTGTTTCTGTTTTCACTATTGCACATTTCTGGTTTATTTTTTGACATCTTATTACCTATTCTACCTCCATGTTTTGAAATTCCATTGGTTCCAATTGATTTTTAGATATTTGATTGGATGGACCTTCTTGCGGATCCATCGTTCCA
The DNA here is from genome assembly GCA_963971365.1 of Lasioglossum villosulum. Classification (NCBI taxonomy): domain Eukaryota; kingdom Metazoa; phylum Arthropoda; class Insecta; order Hymenoptera; family Halictidae; genus Lasioglossum; species Lasioglossum villosulum. Next base: position 10,824,251 of record OZ020502.1, on the reverse strand, counting down.
TCCATCCTCCTGGCGGGACAGCTTACCGACTTTTTCTGCAACAGATACCGAGATTATATCCTTTACTGTTTTATTTTCGCTTTATCCCTTGACTCTTTTTCAGAACTTATTTATTAGGTTTGATTACCTTGCAAAAACTTCTTCGTTTGTAATATTATTATCCCAATTCTACTTTCTATTATCACAGTAAAAAACTCTACACTCTCAACTTTCGTCCTTACTCCGTGGAATCATTATCCCATCTCAAGATTGGTAAATGATTTAAATAAAGTAAATGAGTATGTTGGCAGCAACATTGCTGCCTTCGCGTCTAAACGAAGTATAAATTTTTTAAAAAAGATTTTCGATTCCCCTAGATTTTATAAATATATATCCCTCAGAATGGGAAAGTGATTCCAGTTATAACGTAGGTTGAAATATAGTAAATAATTTATCTATAGTTAATGATACGGCAGAACGAGAAGTCAAAATTATGCAAGAATTTAACGACGTACTATCGCGAGATGAAGAAGAAAAACAATTTATTTTGTAGCACAATTTATTTTTATAATAATTTAATTCATAGGAATTTTATTTAAATAGCTGTTTTTCGTTTCGCGATATGTTACAATCTGATTACAAATGTTAAATACAAACGAACGTCGGTCGTTAATAACAAATCGATCGTCGGCTGGTAACGACAACCAGCAGAAGACGATCAGCTGGTCACCGACGATCGATCGGCACCAACACATCTAAATATTAAAATCTATCTAATACCTACAAATGGAAACTGTATCAGACTACAGAAAGCGCTATCCAAACCCAAAGAAGACTACATTATTGAAATCTTTGTAAAATGACTCTAGTTGTATTTGTTGTATTAAATATATTTGTTGCCTTTTACATATTAAAAACTATTTAAACTCAATATATCAATACCTCTTAGTTTCTTTCCTTCGCCTTTATATGGTGTAATATTCACCGCATTCGGTTATAAATATTATGCTTGGTTAAATATTACATATTTATGTCGAACGTTAATTTCTCTACTTTTTAAATTATTATAAGAATACAACTATGGGAATTAGTACTTTCAATAAAATACGTAAGAGTTGACATATATATTTACAAAAATATGATAATAAGTTAATTGTTATATTACAAATATTACATTATGGTACTATTATAAACAATATTTAGTCACAAGATAAACGTTTAATCATAATTAAAAGTTTTTCCTTTAAATATTCCCATATGTATAAAATTTTATGTTTTTCACAACTTTAACGTCAATGTGGCACGTCTTCCCCGTATCTGATCAACTTCATCTTTCGCAGGAATTATTTAGTCCAGGATAGGGTTAGGATAGATTTAGATAATTATCTTGAGATTTAATAAAAAAACCAGTTAGTCATAAATTTTTGAGAATCGTCAAATCGACATATTTTATCCCTGCTATTCCTGTTAGCTACTACAATCGAGAATTTTGTAAGAGAAAAAGTTGGGCGTCTCATCAAAATGAAGCTACTCACGGAAAATTAGCTTGATAGTAATCAATTGTAAAAATGTATGCTGGATCCTGGACTAATTGTCTTACCAAATGGAAAAATTTTCGAGGGAGTCATGAAAAAAGTCTTGTAAAAAAATTACACCAAGTATAACTGAGAGCCATCCTAATACATATAGATTGGCGTTTCAAAAAACCGGTGTCGAGATAATTGTCATTCTACTGCACTCGGAAACTAACTGGACGTTGAATTCTTCTGCTTGACAGAATGCGATATTTTTAATGTACCTCCATAGTTGCTAGCTACAACAAGAGACATTTACATACGAAAGTATGATTGCGGTAGCAATACGTGATAAATGCTCCAAGGAGTGTCAGAACAGAATCAGCGTGAGGTGAACTTATCAAAGGGCAAATAGACGTGTGTGGAAGATGACGCGTCGCCCTTCGAAGAGAGTCGACCAGTCGGAAAACGTCACCGCAAATGCACAAACGGCCCCTTGTTTCTCCTCTCGCCATCCCTTTACGGCCGTGCAGGCTCGTCGATACAGAAAGCATTCATGAATATCCTTCTTTCATACTAGCGGATACGGAAATAAAGTAAAAAAGAAGAACCGCTTCCTTGCACGGAGCAAGGTTCGACAGTGGAGTTTCGATGAGAATAAAAGATCAACGTGTTCGTATCTTCCGAACGAATGTGTGCACGAGATAATCAACTAGTTATTGTCGAAAACGTTGACAACACGAATATTTTCGGTTTCATCTTTCTCGTAACTGATATTCCAGAACCTCCCTACGCTCTTATCGTTTGTCAGGACTTCGTTATGGTTCGAAAATTTATAGGGAACGGTTATGTCACTAAAGGAGACTCTATTATATACGTACAGTGAACCACGAAAGCATTCGAACCCCCTTTAAAACAGAATAATTTTTTGATAATCGTTGCACTAGTAAGTAAACACTAACGTCTTAGTACGACACTAATGGTGTTTTATAGTTATTTAAATTGAAATATCTCCTGAACTACTAACTTTTCGACATACATAGGTTAGTACTTTTTTTATAACGAATGTCCAGATGCATCGATTGATGTATTAAGAAATACCTCTTTCAATTTAAAAAAAATGAAGTCGACCATCATATGTCCTTGACGCGCCCACCTACAAAAAAGCTACTAACATCAGATTAATGCCTCCTCGAAACCATGCAAGTTCCATCTTTTGCATCTCCTGCTAACACCAATACCAGCCGCGTTATTCAAGTGACCTGTTTATAGTGCTATAAAGCCAGCTTATAGCTGACCTGACAGACATTGTCCTGTCCAAATTGCAATAAATTTGCTTGTGATCGTTTTGCGAATTTGTAAGAAGCTATTGGAAATGTGTAAACAATGTAAAATTGAGAAAAAACATATTTCTGAGTGACTATTGTATCTAAAAACCATTATGGGCACGTCAATGGGATATTTTACATGCGAGATTAATTCTATCAATAGTACACCGCTGAAATGCTATTGAATTTGAAATGTAATTCATCTGAAAATGGACAATTGATTCACTTTAAACGACATTTGTGCACGTAATGAAATAAATTGGAATAGAAAAACTACATTTGTTTTACAGATGTTGTACAGCGAAACAACACGAAAGTAACAAGAAATGTAATTTTATTTTAATTTAGGTTGCCATGAGATTCTCTAATAAACATTCGACGCTCAAAATTCGACGCTGTGCTCGACGCCGAATTCATTGGGAATAAATAATGCGCAGACAAACATGTCAATCTGCTATTTGTATCGTTTCAAAAATTTTGATTTTTGCAGTTTGTCCGAATTGTCCGACTTTCCTTTGCAATTGTCTTGATTTTTTTCCTGAAATCTTTTCCAGGACCATAACATACATAACAAAAAATTAATTACACATATCCATCGTTCGAATCGTGAGTTATGTTCTTGAGTTCTTACAAAAATCCCATAGAAAAAAAGCACTTTCAGTTTTTCCTGAGTTTTACATTCTTCTGGGCAACTTTTCCAATATTTCTTTCCCTAAAAACCTTATTTCAACTATTACGAACTGTTTTAGATTCTCGGTCGTTTCCTAACTTGGAACGATACCGGGACTCTAAGGTAAAAATCGCTGGGTTAAAGGAATCGATTGACGGATCGACGAAACGGTTACGAAGGATACGGAAAGGATGATCGATACGTAAACGAGTGTCGTGTTGTCAAAATCGAACTGAACGCTCAGCTGGGCGCACAGTGGTCGATTTACTCCGAAACGTGGCCAAAAATCAAATCTTTTTTTGATTTATACGAAACTAGGTATCTCGGGGTTTTCGAGGTCGCTGATTACGAATCTAAAATCAAAATCGCAAAAAAAGTAAAATGGCGGCTGTAAAATAGAGATTGAACCTATGAAACTGTTAGAATGGGACAAAACTTGGTATTTTGGGGTTCCAAAGTCGTTAATTATGAATCTGAAGTTAAAAGAACAAAAAACAAAATGGCGGAACCAGTATGGCGGATGTACGTAGTAAGAAAATATTAAATACAAGTGAAACTTTTGTCTTGTTAAATATGAATCTAATATCAAATTATATAAAGAACACAAGTAGCCGGCTAATTATTAAATTATAGAAGAAGAAATTCTTGTTTTAAATATGTGTTTTGAGGCATCAAAGGTTTTAAATTAGGAAGCATTGTAATGATGAATGTATCAAATGGTTTATTCAACATCTGAATAGTCAGAATCGTCATCTATTACATTTTCTGTCGCCAAATTTATATTAATAATTAATAATTGTATTGCATCTTCAGACAATTCTTTTGGTTTTCTTCGTAGCAATGCTCTCATGCTACTAATGTACGGATCAGATGCAAGTTGTAGTCGGCAAAAAACGTCTTCTAAATTTTTTGTCCGAAAACTCTTTCGTGCAAAATTTTGACGGAATCTTCGTATATATTTATTCGATGCTTCCTGAGCCTCTTCCTACAGTTGGCCGATCGGCAATAGTGCTGCCGATATTACTTCTGATCCATGAATTAATATTTTATGAATCGTAGTGGGCATGTAATACCATGGGTATAATTGCACAAATAATTTAGCTGTTGTTATTGCATACTCCTTGAATTTTTCGACGTCTATTTCGAATCCGCTGCAAATAACTTGCATTATTGTATAAAACCGTTTTATTAATTTTAAATTTACTCCTGTTATTCTTGCAGAAATATCAGCGTTTGCAAAAAAACGTCGTGCTGTATTGCCATCGTTAGAGCTGCCGAATGTTTGTTTGGGACGATCCACAATAAGGCCCAGTTCGATGCGGAAACCTTTCTGAATTATTTTTTTGCGTTCGGAAACTGACTTTTTTTCTGCCGCAGAGTGTGCTTGCCACTTTTTAATGTCTAATCTATATGAAACGTGTAGACAACATTCGAAAAATCGAATCCACGCGTGTAATGTCGAAAGCCCAAAACTTAAATGGTCCTTATTAATTTGATTTTGTAGCATATTATCAATGGAATTGAAGTCCTTGGACGTTGCATTGCACAAATAGCAACGTTGCGTAGACGCAGTTGAAGTAGCTGCACTGCACACTTTGCCATCTACCATTGTACATGCCAATTTGTAAAAAATGTTCGTTTGTTTTCCATCAATAACTAATTGCAAAGGAATAAGTTGATCCTCTTGCCTCTTCAACAGATAATGGCAGTTCTCGTCTCTCCTTCATAGATTCGCTATATTCCAATGCGGTACTTGGGCCCCCTAACGTAACATTTGTTACTATAATGGCAGCTTCTGATTGGCCTAAGGATCGAAAGCTCATTTGTGTAGCGTAACTTAATATCTCTACATTAAAATTGGAGCGAATATCTTTCGTCTTCCTTCTTTTAGATCTTTCGCTCAATGTTGAAAAATTCAGAGAGGGACGACCTCGACTCCTACGTGTCTCTTTTTCGAGTTCTGTATTCGACATTTGTTCAAATGTCAGGGAACCGTTCAGCCATTGGTCGAACTGTTGGTAAAATCTTTTCTCAGTCCTGTAAACTTTCAACCACTTTTTCCTTAATTGATGTATCAAATTTCGAAGCATCTCTTTTTTATGGTCCGTCAATTGATAAGAACTTCTAAATTTCTTAGATAATAGTTCTTCAATAACGGAAAATATTACTTGGATCTCGTCCTGTAAATGACCTTTTATTACAACAAAAAGTTCCTTCCTGGAAATTTCTACAACTCGGACACCGGAAGCTGAAACAAAAAAGCATGCACAATGTATACTGCTGGGCATAAGTAATTACTCAATATGTGTGTGGAGCCGATATTATTATACAATGTATACCTTTAGAGTAGAAAAGAGACAAAAAGACAATACGGAAGGTGAGAAATAGAATGAGAAAACAAAAAAGATCGAGGAAGAAAGACGGATAAAGAAAATGAAAACGTCTGAGCTGAAATGACAAAGAAACTAGCAGCAAATGCTTGAAATCGTAAAAATACCAGGTATATCCGATGTTCTACCGAAATCGTAATAAAATACCGTTTTTCCGATGCAAAGTATGCCCCAAGAAGTACGGTAACTTAAATTAGCTTAGTATACACAATAGAAATACGATCCGTCGTAAAACCCTCCGTGCGAAAGAACAAGCGCGATACCGATATTTTAACACGTTTTTCCAAAAATATGTTTGATCTGACAAAAATATGTTGATCAGTATTCACTTTGCTACAAATTACAATATAAACTAGCTGGTTATTGTTGCTCGCTCGCTTCACGAGCTCGCGGGTAGGACTGCTCTTGCGAGAGGGTTGGCGGTACGCATTGCTAGTGGGGCATACAGCTATTAATGGTTTTTTTTTAATTTTGTGTGTGACTCTCCACGAGTCACACAAAGAACTTCCCGATTCGTTAGTTGTAAGCGGTAACATTAGCATTAATTGCATAATTAAAAAAAAAGTTTTTTTAAAAATTAAAAAAAATGAAATATATATAATTACGTTTGTTTATTTGGTGGAAAATTTCCATCCTCTCGTATTGTTCGCGATTCGCTCACCATTGCGAGGTGTTTGTCTCGCGCTCCCTTCGCTCCGCGGTGACGTCACCCACCGAACGCGAGTCTTCGTCCCCCCCGTCGCTCTTCTCGGGATCTATCGATTGTTTTCCAATCCTCGATCCCGTGTCGTCGTATGATCCATGACGCACGAATCGCGTCACTGGATCATCGCGTGATCCTCGCTCGGCCTACCCGCGATCCTGGATCATCGCGTGATCCTGAATCGACCAATCAGCCGATTCCTAGAATTCGGAATCGCGGTGGTTCCGAGAATTGTGATTCATTCCATTTCTCAAAATCGACCGATTACGACCAGCTTATTATTTCTCTCCGTACTTTTTCGAGTGATTCGCGTCGTCGACACCATCGCATCTTAAAGCGGAGTTCGATTCGTAAAGAGTTAAGTTTGTTTAAACTGTGCATTTTATTCAAAACCACAAAATACAGTCCATTTCTATACTTTCATACACGTGTTCCACCGAGTTCTCTCTTTCCTTCGACTTCGCGCACAGCGCTGTGCGATTCCGGCACCTCTCTCATCCACGTATCGTTCGGTCGTCGGCCTAATCCGATACACGTATAAATTGCATTGTTGAATGAACTTCTTTCGAAAAAAACTAAAAAAACTAAAAAATCTAAGAAACTGCTTGACCAATATGGACCAAAATCTAATCAGCTCTAAGTTACGACGGGACACATCGATTGCATCATTCATCATTCTGATCGCGTTGTTATTTTTTTAGAAAACGTTAACGAAAAATTTTATAACATAAAAACGGCCATACGCGCGCGCACGCACACACACACACACACACACACACACACGCACGCACGCACGCACGCACGCACGCATATACTAACAATTTGATAAAAATAGTCTAAAATGACTCTAATGACCATGAAACGTGAAGATCTGCTAAAAAATCAATTTTCGATTTTCGGAGTAATTACAGTAACTTCCCTATGAATCGGGAAGTTAAAAATTGAGAAAAAAAAATCTTTTTTTATAAAAAATAAGTTACTTCAATTTTTTAAATATTAACATGTATTTTTTACTTCATAATGTTGTAACTGGTATCGAGACGAGTTGAACATGATTTACTTACCTCCAGGGACACCCTCCATATTGAAGAATAAAAATTGGTATGATATAACACAAAAATATGCACTTCTGGACACTTTTCTCACTTGCCAATTTACTGTGCGTAGCTGCTACCTTAACGATGGTCACTTTCAGACTGAATTTCTCGTTTATGTAGAAAGATCAGTTCCTTTTCCCATTAACCATTCAATAGCCCAAGTATCACGGTAGCTCAAGGTGTATCTAATTATTTCAAATAAATTACGAGCCAGCGTAACCACGACCTTATCCTTTCCGACAGTGGCACAAACGGATATCCTGGTGTTGAAAGATACACTGGCTAGTCCGGAGTGTACCCCTAAAAAGGTAATTCCACTGTACCCAAAATTCCACACAAACGGATATCCTGGTGTTGAAAGATACACTGGCTAGTCCGGAGTGTACCAGAAAACGGAGACCCAGGTGTTGAAAGATACACCTGCTAGTCCTTCCTGTGTTCCACACAAACGGATATCCTGGTGTTGAAAGATACACTGGCTAGTCCGGCGTGTACAATTCCTACCTACACCAAAGCCTCTAAAAAATTACCACAAACAATCCTCGGTTTCCGCACGCTGCAAAACCTCGGCTCGTAACAAACTGGTGACAGCGGTGGGATGCTAGCATAATCCTGGTCATTCGAATTGGGAAGCAAATTACCCGCGATTTCAGTCAACCGATTCGACGTCTTAGGAACTGTCGTACTATAGTCGGAAAATCGCGGAGTTCTTACGAAGACAGATCAATCGTGCGCAACGCGCTTTGATCACTCGTAGAAGCTCTTCGACCAAAGATCATAATTCTCGCGATAGAGTAACAGTACTAAACGCGATATAGAAATTGCTCCGTTGCTCATTCGCTATTGCATCTAGGTGCAATTAATAATTAGAACCTAAAGGATTCTAAGGAAGTTAGTATTTCAAGTTTAGCCATGGCAGATGAAATAGCCAGCTTAACTGCCGCCATGGCAAAATCTATGATTACATTCAATCAGCAGAATAGTATTCCGTATGCTGCGGCCTCTCTACCTTTATTTGACGGGGAGAGACCAAAATTCTCAGTTTTTACGCAACAAGTAGAAGACGGGTTAGCATTAATACCAGCCGGAACTGACAAAAGGATACCTCGCGATCGTTTTAACAAAACTAATCGGTCCCGCGAGAACCAGTACTCGGGAAAAGCAGTTTAAGGACATCGCGAGCCTATTGAAACATTTAAAGAAACGGTACGCTCCAGGGCGAAACGTAGCGTATTTTCAAGGGGAAATCTCTCGCTTAAAAATTCGATGCGACGAATCGCTGAGGAAGTATATAGATCGGGTGAGCCACCTCGCTTACTGCACTCGTACGGCAGTTAATGACCGTTATGGGAAAAATGCGACACAAGTCTTTACTGAAATGGAAAAGGACCTTCTGGAAAATTTCATTGAGGGGCTACCAGAGCAAATAGGATGGAGGATCGTCGGTTTAGAGGAAGAACGGAAAACTCTTGAGGACGCGTTTGAAGCCGTGTTGCGAATAGAGCGACGTCTTAGAAACCGCGGGAAAGTTAGCGAGGATCGATTATCAAGGCGCGATTACGGAGATGGAAAATCGAACGAAAATCGGAATTACGAGTGGGAGCGTGGTCGACGTCATTTGTATCCTCACTCACCATCTCCTTCACGGTATCGTGGGTATCATGCACGAGATAAGAGCGCGTCGGGGTCGTAGTCAGATTACGACGAACGTTCTCGAAAGGCGACGGCTATGACAATGCACCGAAACGCAACTTGTTTGTTGGAATTGTGGAGGCAAGGGCCATGACGGAAGGAGATGTCGGGAAAAGGGAAATTCGCGGAAGAATTACTCCCCCCAGCACTCTCCCGTTAGGCAACATTTAAACTCTTACCGCGCTCATCGTTCAGGCGATCCGGTGAGCGAATCGCAGATAAATCGCCCCAAAAGAGTCAGTTTTCACAACGAGAAGAACCAGGGCTACTCAAGGAGGCACCAACACCCCGGATCAGAGTCCAGGTTCCCGAGTTGGAAAATGGAATAGGAGAGTTCCTCATAGATGGAGGAGCCTCAGTGAATCTGGTCGATCATGGTTTACTGGGGTACAAGGCAAAAATTATTTCGAGAGAGAAAATTGAAATAAAGGGCATAGCATCCCCTTCCATTCAAAGTATGGGAACCACTATACTTCACATAAATGGTATAAAGACTCTCTTCTACGTTGTCGAAAATGTAACCGTAAAAGCAGACAGTCTTATAGGAAGTCCTTTTTTGTTACAAGAAGAGGCCGAGATCTCCTACCACCATAAAACACTAGTAACCCGCACCCAGCCAGTTAAACCTATTCGATTCGTCAATTTCCCAGAAATGGAGGATGAACGGAAAAAACTCCGGACAAGATATCGGATCCCGGGCCGAACAACGCAATGCATATCTCTGCGGGTCCTTAACCCCGAGGTCAAGGAAGGGTATTTACCACGTATTAGGGCTCAAAAAAATGTGTACATCGGTGAAGCCCCAGTACGTAATCACAATGGGTCCTGTCAAGTCTTAGCCATCAACACAAACGATATAGACGAGGAAATAGAATTGGAGCCACAGTATCTCCAACCCTATGATATTCTGGACAGTTCAGACGATGATCCGATTCAATCATATCCGTCAAATAAAATACACCCAAAAGATAGGGAGCAGACCATTTTGAACACAATTAAGACGACACATCTTAATTCTTAAGAAAAGAAACACGTACAGGACATTATTCATGAATTCTCTGACAGGTTCTTCGTACCTGGAGACGACCTGGACAGTGTACCGAACTTCCATCATTCCATTCACGTTACCGACGAAGTTCCAATTCACACCCGACGATACAGATACCAAGTAGTACATCAAGAAGAGATCAAAAAGCAAGTGAAAACACTGCTATCGCAAGGGATTATCAAACCATCCGTATCACCATATAATTCACTTCTGTGGATTGTACCAAAGAAACCTGATGCAGATGGAAATAGACGTTGGCGCATGGTCATCGACTTTCGAGCATTGAACGAGAAAACTACATGCGATAAATACCCCCTTCCGCAAATTAACGAAATTTTAGACAAGTTAGGAGGGGCGAAATACCTCACGGTGTTCGATCTGGCCAACGGTTTTCACCAGATAGAGATGAATCCCAAAGATCAAGAAAAGACAGCTTTTACAACACCATTCGGGCACTATGAGTTCGCTCGAATGCCTTTTGGATTAAAAACGCGCCACCCACCTTTCAGAGACTCATGGATCAAGTCTTGACTGGACTACAAGGAACAGAATTGTTCGTCTATTTGGATGACATCGTAGTCTATTCTTCATCCCTTCGGGAACATGAAATAAAGATTAGGAAGTTACTAAATGGCCTTAGGGAGCATGGACTCACATTGCAGACTAGTAAATGCGAATTCCTTCGAAAGGAAGTTACATACTTGGGACACATTGTGACCAGTCAAGGGGTAAAACCGGACCCCAGGAAGTTACAGGCCGTAAAAAATTTTCCGATACCTAAAAAACAAAAGAATATAAAACAATTCTTAGGTCTCACCGGTTACTATAGACGTTTTATACAGGATTAGTCTCTGAAGGCAAAACCTTTGACACAACTACTAGGAAAGGGAATTAGATTTAATTGGACGGAGGATCAACAACGCAGTTTCGAAGAACTGCGGGACGAACTCTGTAAAGCACCAATTTTGCAATTTTCCAATTTTGTCAAACCGTTTATCATCACTACGGATGCCTCAGATTTTGCTGTGGGAGCTATACCAAGTCAAGGGGAAATCGGAAAAGTTTTGCCTATAGCTTACGCTTCTCGCAGCTTAAACTCTGCCGAAAGAAACTATTCCGCCACCGAAAAAGAATGCCTAGCAATGGTTTACGCTGTGCAATATTTCAGGCCGTACGTCTACGGAGCAAAATTTACCTTAATAACCGATCATCGACTACTGGTATGGCTTCATTCAGTTAAGGACCCCACATCGCGTCTTATAAAATGGAAACTCAAACTCTTGGAATACGAGTACGAGGTAGTACATAAATCAGGAAGAATTAACAAGAACGCAGATGCATTATCTAGATGCATTATCCGACAGCACTGTGTTTACCTTTGACCACGGGAGAAAATACGGCAACCCCAGTACTATTAGCCAGAGAGTTCGAGAAATGCGAAGAAAAGGAGGAAGACCAAATTACGAAGAAATTAGTTCTAACTTCGACGATTCGAGCATACAGGGGACTCCACATCGGCCTAATCAACAGATTAACCGCCCCTCCCGAGAAGTGGGAAGAACGCCACCACCTGGACCACTATCTAACCCCATTCCCTCTGAACCTGAATCGGAAAACGTGGAAAAATAACGGACGATGAGAGTACCTTAATCACAGAGTCGAGTGAGCTAGAAAATACGGTTATATCTACAAATCCGGAAGATCCGAATTTGACACCTAACATACTTAACGATGCAATAGTCACATCCACACCAATAGTAGGAACAAACCCTATTCTTCCAACGCCGTTAATAAGCCCACCAGGACCACCCCAGGTACAGCGAGATATAGTGTGACGTGGCGTTTTAGCCAACGTCCCCCGAGACCGAATAACGGCAGACCGGGTCACTTTCCGCTGCCGGAAAAGCGGGGCGAATTATGGCGAGCGCTCTCCCTGGGCACGAACGAGACCCATGGGCGACTTTTTCATATTTTTGAGCGTCGCGCCAATTTACGCGACGCACGTTTGCAGGACCGTCACCGGGTCCCGGAAGGACCCGGAACACTTTTCCCCGCGGAGGAAATCGAACGCGAAAGGCGCCGGCGAAGGAAAGAGCTGCCGGAGAATCGACAAGGCCCAGGACTAACAACCTGGAGGCGCCACCAAAGAGCAGGAAGGCCAAGACGATATCGCAGCTACTTTGGCGTCGCCTCAACCGAGAAGCAACGAGTCCCGCCGCCGGATTGGCCGAAGTCGATCGGCTGAGCGAGACGCGGCGAATCAGCGTCAGCACCGCCGGAGAAGCCACCAATCGCCGGACGCCAGGGACCGCCACGCCGAACGAGGCCCGTGCCGAAATTCGGGCTACGATTGGACTAAGCGTCCCGCGGGGAGAAGCGCGCGGAAAGGGGGGACGCCTCACTTCCGCGTTCCCGAGTCAACGCGGAAAAGATCACTCTCTCGTGGGCTCCTAACGCGATCAACCGCACCACTGTTACGCGAAAATTAGCTGTTGCGACGCACGCTGCCGGAGGCGAGAAAAGGCGAACACCCCGTTCGAGTGAGCGAAGTGCCGGTGGTAAGCTTTGTCGGATTCTCTACGAATAATTAGAGTGATTTCTGTTCGCGTTGGCTCGGTGCGCGTGACGGGTTCGCGATCGCGTCGCGGAACTTCGACTTTGCTTTGCGGCTGCCGGCTGCAGCCAGTCCGCGGGTAAATCCATCGGTCGAGCGGTAGGCGCGCGGGGAAAATTATTTAGCGAAGTGCCGGGCACTATTTGGCGAAATTAGCGAGGATCCGCGCGTCGCCGTAACGTTCACAACAACCTCGCGTCGTCCCACGGTGGGACGCCGCCACGTGCTCGCGTCGTATTCGCGATAAAAGTGCCGGTCAAGAGAAGTCCATTGTAACGCGTTTTTCCATCGGAATCCGGGCGTGAAACGTGTGAATCGCGTACGCTAACGCTTCCATCGCGTATTGCCGGGTTCGACGCGATTTCGAGAGACAAGGCGCGCGTGCGAAGAACATCCGTCGCCGATAATTTGTTACGCGCCGGTTAACCTCGTCTACGCTGCCGGTGTCGACCGGTAGCGCGATTATACCAACTGTCGTTAATAAATTCTGGTTAACCTAATTCTATTGAGTCGTGATTTCGTGAGAAACCTTCCCGCCGCGGGGAATGCCTCGTGGTCGTCCTGCGTAGTGTCCTGGGCCCGTGCGCGTTAGATCCGCGTATTTTGCCGGTTGTCGCAGACTCGTAGACACGTTATTCGAGTAGCAACTAGCTCGATTATTTCTCGTGGCACCTTTCGTGCCTGGCGCCCGAAGATTCGCGAAATCCAATCTTAAAGTGACGAGCCTGCGAACAACTTTTGTCCCGGGTGGACCGCGTTTCGCGAGGCCGAACGCGGCCCGGCTGTACAGCTTGTAAATACCCGGTGTCGTAGAAGTTTCCGCCCCTCCGGCGGAGACGATTTGCTCGACGACGTGACAATAGGTACCCTGGACAGTATTATTCCAGTGGAATATGAATCATCAACAATCCAAGACGATACCTCCGAGGAAGAAGAAGAGGAGGGGGAATCTCCCCATATCGTCGAGCCCCAGTGCTTGAGGAAGAAGGAGGTACAAATTCCACTGGAGGAACATAGAAAAGAAATAATGGAGGAAGCCCACAGTAGTCTTATAGGAGGACACAAAGGCATAACCAAAACATTAAACCGTCTCCAGGAAAAATACCAGTGGACAGGGATGCGAAAGGACGTACAAGAATTCATTAGGAAATGTAAAAGTTACCAAGAGCAAAAATTGGTTAGAGCAAGAACTCGCCAGCCAATGATTATCACCGATACACCCTTGGAACCTTTCGATACGCTCGCCTTAGATGCAGGATAATTTGACCAAATACTGTGTTGCCGTTGCTTTACCTGATATAAAAGCAACCACAATTGCAGACGCCTTTGCACGACACTTCATCACGGTATTCGGTACACCTTTTTTTTTAGCGTGACGAAATGCTTTTACGCATACCCCAAGTCCCCTGGGAGAGACAAGGGGTTATGTGGGGCTACGTGTCCAGAAGGGCACACAATACCCACTAAAAACCTCACGACAACCTTCCCTAAGCTATTCGGGGCGGCTGGGATCTCCAATGGAACACAACCAGCCACCCCCTCGCCTTTTCCCCTTGTGGGGCCTCATCCCGGGGGGGGGGGAGAAAAGCTCCCCCAGCAATGCCTAATCTATCAGGGTGTAAGCAGGTTGCCCACTTACACCCCCCTTCCCTGGGCCGTTCGGTGGGCTTCGCGAGTCTCCAGCTCGCTCCGCTCAACGACCCCCGGAGACCCCGTTCCTCGCTCGAGGAGCCCTTAAAAGGACTCTCGGCCGAGGGACGAGGTCGCCGCGCGCGACAAGTTGGAGACGGAGGCAGGCACCCCGCCCGCGTCCGCCTCCTCCCCCACACCCACCCCCCTCCCCCCGGGGCCATATGGCACATATGGCCGGGAATCCGGGATTGGGTGGGGGGCCGGAGCGGTCCCCCCTACAAAAAGACCTCCCCGACTTGGGTTGCCTCTTCGGGGGAGGCGGAAAGGACTTAATTTGCCCCGCCTCCCCCGGTCCGTCGCCTGCCCCGTGCAGTGGGCCGGCCGCCCCCGCGAGGTTGCCTCGCGAGAGCCAAACTCCTGGCGGAGAGGGGATCGGCTTCCCTCTCCCTCTCCGCGGCCTCCTTCTGCTCCATGATCTCCTCACAGAAGGAGACCACGGCCTTGTGTGATCTTCCGCCGCCGACTATGTGGTCGACCACAGCCGGCAGCGAAAGGTCCCCTCGCACAACGCTTCTCAGGACACGGCGCGGCGCCGACCACGCCGGACATTCCTCCAGCGTGTGCCGCGCCGTGTCCAAACCCTCCTCGCAGTGGTGACACTGCTCGGTGCGTTCTCTCCCGATCCACCGCAGGCACCGGCCAAAACAACCATGGCCGGACAGCACCTGGGTGGATCTGTAGGTGAGCCGAACTCGCCTCTCACACCATTCTTCCATAATGGGCAAGAGGGCCCGGACTATTGGCCGGCCCGAGTCTTCGGCCAGAATTTCTAACCGCCATCGGGCCAGCGTCTCTTGCCGGGCCTGGCGCTTCCGCACTTCGATCCCATCCTCCCCGTCTGGGTCCGCATCTCCCCCGCGCAACGAGCGGACGGCCGTATATAGGCTGTTCGACTACAGGTGGGAGAAAATTTAAGGGGTGGTTCTCGACGATAATATAAGACGAAAACAAAGAATAAAAAATTGCGACTTCGACTTCGTTAATTAGGTATTAGCAATTAAAAATTGGCCCAAAAAGCGGCAACATTTCGACACAGCTGTACGTTGCGTACGTCACACAGGCGCGCGACACTCTCGTATCAAGTGACAAACGCATGCAAACCTTGGTTCTCATTTGGGGCCCCAGCGAGGTGAAAATGTTTAAAAAATCGTTGGACGACATTGAACCTACCTACTCGTTAAAATCCACGAGGGCATTTCTATTATCCGCCCTATGGAATTATCGAGTAGAAGGGGTCAATGCCCTTTCACTTTGAAATTCTTCTCACACAAATCCACAAATCCTTATCCTGCACTATAATTGTTCATAACACCGTACATAATACACTGAAACAAACCACTTTAAAATGGTATCCATTGGGTCCATAAATGTTGAATAAAATCCTCACAAATGCAAGTATCCAGAAAAATGCACATACGTACTGGAATCGTTCACAGCTAATTCACGTTTGATGCACGTCAATTTGACTTTCGCACACAAAAATAAAATATCAGTGAAATTACTGTGAAGTACACCCACTTAATTAACACCCTAATTCAATGTTTTAAGAGAATGTGTTTCTGAGACAGAGTTGCCAGACCGGGCGCTTTTTTCGCGCATGCGCGAATTTTGTCAGGAGCGTATCTGCGTCCGAAGTTTGTGGGGGACTATTGGGGGGAAAATAGTGGGAGACTATTATTTGCGGGAACGTCTAGCGAAGTCCGTTACGACCGTTACAACACGAGGCACGAAAGAACAGCGGGCTGCGAGAATTTTTCAGATAGGTTATTGTTAATATTTAATCAAATAATAAATTTTGCCAAATTAACGGGGCGACCAAGGTACCCGATTTTCGTACTTGACTGAGGCCGTCTGACGCCAGAATATTCGCGCATGCGCGCGAAAAGCGCCCCACATGGCATCACTGTTCTGAGAGGAGACAGCTGACGTGATGAATGTCACACACATGAGACATTTGGCGGTCACAGACAGAATGAGAAAGAGTCACGAAATTCATGAAAACAGGATAGAGAATGTATTGGTATAGCAACGCGTGATATTTGGGCGGGAATTTGCTGTAGATCTTCATTTGTTTTATCGATCTGGCATTGGCCTCACAGCTGCCTTGAATCAGTGTGCATACGAACGCGAACGTGTACGAACGATTCTCCTCGCAGAAACACAGTTTCTTAAAACATTCAATTAGGGTGTTAATTAAGTGGGTGTACTTCACAATAATTTCACTGATATTTTATTTTTGTGTGCGAAAGTCAAATTGACATGCATCAAACGTGAATTAGCTGTGAACGATTCCAGTATGCATGTGCATTTTTCTGGATACTTGCATTTGTGATGATTTTATTCAACATTTATGGACACAATGGATACCATTTTAAAGTGGTTTGTTTCAGTGTATTATGTACGGTGTTATAAACAATTATAGTGCAGGATAAGGATTTGTGGATTTGTGTGAGAAGAATTTCAAAGTGAAAGGGCATTGACCCCTTCTACTCGATAATTCCATAGGGCGGATAATAGAAATGCCCTCGTGGATTTTAACGAGTAGGTAGGTTCAATGTCGTCCAACGATTTTTTAAACATTTTCACCTCGCTGGGGCCCCAAATGAGAACCAAGGTTTGCATGCGTTTGTCACTTGATACGAGAGTGTCGCGCGCCTGTGTGACGTACGCAACGTACAGCTGTGTCGAAATGTTGCCGCTTTTTGGGCCAATTTTTAATTGCTAATACCTAATTAACGAAGTCGAAGTCGCAATTTTTTATTCTTTATTTTCGTCTTATATTATCGTCGAGAACCACCCCTTAAATTTTCTCCCACCTGTAGTCGAACACCCTGTATATGACCGCCCGCATCCCTTGCTATGTGGTGCAGGGGAGCAAGACCCGCGAGGAGGCACGCCGCCTCGGTGGAGATGGTGCGATAACCCCGTATGGTCCGCAGGGCCAACCGGCGCTGTACCTTGTTGCAAAGTGCTTGACTGCGCCGGCTGACCGACAAAGCGTCGGACCACACGGGTGCCCCATATAGGAGCTTGCTATGCACCACTCCCGTATAGAGGCGGCGGATACGTCCATCGGGCTCCCCAATGTTGGGCAGCAACCTCGCAAGCGAGGCCGCCACCCTCTGCGCCTGGGGGGCATATTCGGTACACCTCGTTCCATTTTTAACCGATAGAGGAACCAGCTTCATGGGCAAATTAATGAAGAAACTGGCAGAAATTTTTAAAATTAAGCAAATCTCAACTTCGGGATACAGACCACAAACAAACGGATCACTAGAAAGAAGCCATATAGTATTAACCGAATACTTGAAACATTACATGGACTCACAGGACGAATGGGACCTCTTCCTCCCCTTTGCAATGTTTTCTTACAATACCTCCGTTCATGAAGCCACTCATTTTACGCCACATGAGCTAATTTTCGGACGCACTGTCCGCCTACCGAGCGCATTCAATAACGATCCGGACACAAGAACCTACGGGACCTACCTCACAGATCTAATTACTCAGATGACACGCATCCAAGATATTGCAGCAGAAAACCTCAACAAAGCAAAGGAACGGCCAAAGAGATATTACGATAGGAGAGTGAATCCAGAATAATTTAAGAAAGGAGACTATGCATATGTCCTGAAAGAACCCCGCACCAATAACTTTGATCAACGTTATGTCGGCCCCTACGAAATAATGGACGTGACTGACTTACATAATGTTGTCCTGAAAACTGACGCTCGCGCGACCCTGATCACTAAGCATCAGGACAAGCATTTCGGACTCCGAATAAAGAATATTTTTGAAAAAATTTTCAGGATACGAAATGCCGGTGCCACATAACTTATTTCGTTCCGAGGAAGACGAGGGAGAGGAATTTAATGGTCCTTTGGATGGGGTCAAACCAACTGACCACCCAGAGACTTATGCAGATCTCTTGACACTGCATTGTGTCAAGAGAATGATGCGCACGTTTTTCGCACAAGGGCACCAAATCTGCGAAAGGTGTTGGTATCGCCTAACACCGGAAGACCGAAACTGCTTCAGCGATGACGGTTGGCATACACTGCGAAAAACCGAGGCTCGCGAGGAGAAATGTCACTGCGAAGGCTGTGGCATTCGTACAATGAAAAAGAGCCCGGCCGCTGAATGTCCCGAGTGCGTCGAGGAATATTCTGAATTAACAAACGAGGGATGGGACAAACTCCAAAACGGGGAAACTATCCCAGTAATAACTCGGTGGTAAATAGCTTAAAAAATAAATAAATAAATAAATAAATTATAAAATAAATACAATTTACTTATTTAGATGCATAATTATTCATATGTATATACAGGGTGTCCCAAAATTCCCTCAGCATCGGGAAATGGGAGGTTCCTTGGGTCATTTCAAGCACCATTTTCCTTTACGAAAATGTAATCCGAGGCTTCGTTAAGGAGTTATTAACGAAAAACACGGACCAATCAGAGCGCGAGCTAGACGCATATTGTATCGTTCCGCGCCGCGTGCCATCAGCTGAGCGTTGGTAGCACGCCGCGATGTTGTACCGAACAAGAGTTTCTCGATGATGTAAATCCTCTCCGATTTCGATGAGCTTCGGACACCTTCTCAAGACCACGATTCTGAACAACATTTCCCTTTACAGTTTTTGTCTGCTGGTATTAGTTTAGGAAATAATAGTGCAAAAACTAGTGATTGAAAATCGATCGATGTAAAAAAATCTATGTTAATTAAATATTTAATTCGTGGAATTTATAACATATAGTATCTCAAGGTGACCGAAATCGGTGAGGGCCCACATCATCGGCAACTTTACCCGAACTAGAGAAGAAGCATAAATTGATTAACTTAAAAACTGACCTATTCAGTCGTTAATCCATTTGCATGTTACACCAGTGAAGCACGATACACCATACTTTCACACGATTGCTCAACACTACACGTAGCACACTTTTCGAACTCGAAACGATAGCAAACGAAATTCCATACTCCGACGCGGCGCGGAAAGAGATCCGTGTTCTTCGCGATTTCGCACGAAACTGTGTTCTCCCCGCGTATAATGTTGTCGATGAAGGCAGATTGTTCGAAACAAATGAAATCGTTGCATTGAAGACATGCCTCCACAATACAATAATAAAGTCTGAAATTTTTATTGCATTAGACTAGCCTAATTTGGCTGTTAGGCTCTAATGGGGCATGTAACGCGTATGAGGCCCGACTTTTTTTTCAATTAGGCTAGCCTAACGCAATAAAAATTTCACTTTATTATTGTATTGTAGAGGTTCTCGTCCATGGCTTCGTTCTATGATTCTCGAAAAATCAATATTACCATAGGATTCGCGAAAAATGAATATCTTCAAGGCAACGATTTCATTTGTTTCGAACAATCTGCCTTCATCGACAACATTATACGCGGGGAGAACACAGTTTCGTGCGAAATCGCGAAGAACACGGATCTCTTTCCGCGCCGCGTCGGAGTATGGAATTTCGTTTGCTATCGTTTCGAGTTCGAAAAGTGTGCTACGTGTAGTGTTGAGCAATCGTGTGAAAGTATGGTGTATCGTGCTTCACTGGTGTAACATGCAAATGGATTAACGACTGAATAGGTCAGTTTTTAAGTTAATCAATTTAGGCTTCTTCTCTAGTTCGGGTAAAGTTGCCGATGATGAGGGCCCTCACCGATTTCGGTCACCTTGAGATACTATATGTTATAAATTCCACGAATTAAATATTTAATTAACATAGATTTTTTACATCGATCGATTTTCAATCACTAGTTTTTGCACTATTATTTCCTAAACTAATACCAGCAGACAAAAACTGTAAAGGGAAATGTTGTTCAGAATCGTGGTCTTGAGAAGGTGTCCGAAACTCATCGAAATCGGAGAGGATTTACATCATCGAGAAACTCTTGTTCGGTACAACATCGCGGCGTGCTACCAACGCTCAGCTGATGGCACGCGGCGCGGAACGATACAATACGTGTCTAGCTCGCGCTCTGATTGGTCCGTGTTTTTCGTTAATAACTCCTTAACGAAGCCTCGGATGACATTTTCGTAAAGGAAAATGGTGCTTGAAATGACCCAAGGAACCTCCCATTTCCCGATGCTGAGGGAATTTTGGGACACCCTGTATAGAATGTCGCCACTTTGTTCGCAGGAGCGACAGTAAATACGGCAACATGATCACCGCCTGATTTCTCTTGTTGCCATTGATGTGCAATACAGGAATGGCGCAAGAGTTCACCATCACCCCCATGAAATACAATACAGGATTGTATTACGAGAAGCTTCAGCATCTGCGGTTGTATCGAACCCAGTGGAGACTGGTCACTTCCCTGGAGTTGGCCACCTACTTGAGGGAGGAACCGGAGATAATGAAGTATGTCGAGCAGGCGAACAACCTTTGCGCCCAGCGGGGGTTGACCCCTTGCCCGACCAAGGAGCATTTGCCCAGCATGATGCGAAAACTGGAGGATAGCCAGAAATACCATGAGATGCTGGACGCGATGCTCCAAGAACATAGGAAGGACCTGAGAGGAAACAGGAAAGTGCGGAACGCATCCCTGTCATTCATCGGCACAATCAGCAAGGTGTTGTTCGGAACCCTTACAGAGGAGGACGAACAACATTATCATGAGGCACTTGACACCCTATCTGCCCAAAAGAACGGATTAGCGGAAATCATGTCTAACCAGACCCACATAGTACGAACCGAGTTTAACGATATTCACCTGCGAATCCGAAACCTCACTGCAGAAACCCGAGTATTGTCGCAGAAATCAGAGACGATAGCGGAATCACTTCAAGAAACCCAAAAGGCAGTCCGCAGGACCAGGGTTGAGGCATTAATACAAACCTGGATGCAGACTCTGGACTCTGCGATAGAACAGTATAGATCGCATTTAATTATAATGGCGGATGCAATTCTTTTCACCAAACAGGGACTTTTACACCCGGCCATCTTATCACCGAAGCAGCTCTTCTCGGCCGCCCAGAAAATAAGGAACACTACCACCTACGAGTTTCCCCTGACACCGGACGAGTTGCTGTCACAACAAACTAATGAAATAACGTGAATTGCAAATTGCATACTCCAAAGGACGAGTATTGTTCCAGTTAACGGTACCACTGTTGGACGCGGAAACCTTCGACCTCTACAAAACTCACTCTAATCCGTCAACACAAAAGCACGGTACCAATCAGTTGACAATTTACGTGAGGGCGATCTCTCCATTCTTGGCAATTTCAACCACTAAACAACGCTATGTTTTACCCAGCACGGCATATACAGGGTGTTCGACTACAGGTGGGAGAAAATTTAAGGGGTGGTTCTCGACGATAATATAAGACGAAAATAAAGAATAAAAAATTGCGACTTCGACTTCGTTAATTAGGTATTAGCAATTAAAAATTGGCCCAAAAAGCGGCAACATTTCGACACAGCTGTACGTTGCGTACGTCACACAGGCGCGCGACACTCTCGTATCAAGTGACAAACGCATGCAAACCTTGGTTCTCATTTGGGGCCCCAGCGAGGTGAAAATGTTTAAAAAATCGTTGGACGACATTGAACCTACCTACTCGTTAAAATCCACGAGGGCATTTCTATTATCCGCCCTATGGAATTATCGAGTAGAAGGGGTTAATGCCGTTTCACTTTAAAATTCTTCTCACACAACTCCACAAATCCTTATCCTGCACTATAATTGTTTATAACACCGTACATAATACACTGAAACAAACAGAAGAATTCTAAAATTGTAATTGCCAACGAATTGTAAAAAGAAGATCAGATCGAAACGAACGCGCCCGTGACAAACACGTCTGTCAATGATTATAATAAATACGGCTTTTCTTTGTAAGGAAAAGCCGTATTTATTATAATCATTGACAGACGTGTTTGTCACGGGCGCGTTCGTTTCGATCTGATCTTCTTTTTACAATTCGTTGGCAATTACAATTTTAGAATTCTTCTGTTCCGATTCTCTATTTTATAAATTTAACTATATATAGGGTTGTCTGTTAATACACACACGTTCATTCGTACAATACACACACATCATTCGTACTTCAACCCTATAGTTCAGGGTTCAAGACAGCTGACGTGATGAATGTCACACACATGAGACATTTGGCGGTCACAGACAGAATGAGAAAGAGTCACGAAATTCATGAAAACAGGATAGAGAATGTATTGGTATAGCAACGCGTGATATTTGGGCGGGAATTTGCTGTAGATCTTCATTTGTTTTATCGATCTGGCATTGACCTCACAGCTGTCTTGAATCAGTGTGCATACGAACGCGAACGTGTACGAACGATTCTCCTCGCAGAAACACATTTTCTTAAAACATTCAATTAGGGTGTTAATTAAGTGGGTGTACTTCACAGTAATTTCACTGATATTTTATTTTTGTAGGCGAAAGTCAAATTGACGTGCATCAAACGTGAATTAGCTGTGAACGATTCCAGTATGTATGTGCATTTTTCTGGATACTTGCATTTGTGAGGATTTTATTCAACATTTATGGACCCAATGGATACCATTTTAATGTGGTTTGTTTCAGTGTATTATGTTCGGTGTTATGAACAATTATAGTGCAGGATAAGGATTTGTGGATTTGTGTGAGAAGAATTTCAAAGTGGAAGGGCATTGACCCCTTCTACTCGATAATTCCATAGGGCGGATAATAGAAATGCCCTTGTGGATTTTAACGAGTAGGTAGGTTCAACGTCGTCCAACGATTTTTTAAATATTTTCACCTCGCTGGGGCCCCAAATGAGAACCAAGGTTTGCATGCGTTTGTCACTTGATACGAGAGTGTCGCGCGCCTGTGTGACGTACGCAACGTACACCTGTGTCGAAATGTTGCCGCTTTTTGGGCCAATTTTTAATTGCTAATACCTAATTATCGAAGTCGAAATCGCAATTTTTTTATTCTTTATTTTCGTCTTATATTATCGTCGAGAACCACCCCTTAAATTTTCTCCCACCTGTAGTCGAACACCCTGTATACATATATACCTAGCTAAATAAAAACAAATATGATAAAAGAAAAATGATACATACAAGGTACTTAGACTAAACCACACTCGCTTCCACAAGAACCGTATGGTGAAAAAAAAACTAAATTTAATATATATACAAAGCTTAAAAATAATAAAAAAATGTGGGAATTAATACTACTATATACAAAGTTTTTCATTACCCTACATGTACATTACAGGTACTATATACAGCGTCTTAACACTATTGTATGTATCAACGAAATTTACGTTACACGAATACAGACACGCTCAGAAACAGGGGGCTACCTACCACCGGCCTGAAAACGATCGGGGAACCGTACCCTTCTACCTGACCGTCATAAAGCCGGTCTGTCTTCATTATTCTGTGTTGCAGTCGTGTCCGTAATACGTGGTGTTACCGTCGAATCTGTATCACTGTGTGTCACAGCAGTATCGTCAGTCAATGTGCAGTCGATGGTCTGTGTAGGGGTTTCGTTCACGTCTTCGTTTAAAACAAAAGCCGGTTTCAACCTGTCTATAGAGACCCTAACTTCCTTTCCATTGATGACAATGACAAACGTTTTGTCTCCGTGCTCTATTACCCGAAATGGCCCGTCATACGGCGGCTGTAACGGAGTTTTGACCGCATCGTGCCGCAAAAATACGAACGGTGACGTAGAAAGCTCCTTAAACACGAATGTTGTACGCGTACCATGGCGCGAGGCCGGCGATGGCCTTAACTTCCGGAAGTGTTGCCGAAGCCGATTCGCAAAATCAGTTTGCGAATCTATTCCGCTCGCGACAAAAAGTTCACCCGGAAGACGAATGCCGGTACCAAAAACGATTTCCGCCGAGGAAGCTTTCAAATCCTCCTTGAGGGCTGTGCGAATACCGAGTAGAACAATTGGTAATACATCAACCCAATCATTCGTCTCATGGCATTTAATCGCTGCTTTCATTTGTCGGTGTAATCTCTCGACTAATCCCATTTGCTTGAGGATGATAGGAGGTCGAACGGAGATGAGACGCACCGATCATACGCGAAAGTTCATTAAATAATCGAGATTCGAATTGACGTCCTTGATCCGTAGTTACTTTCAAAGGTACGCCGAAACGAGCGATCCAGGAACTTACGAAGGCTTTCGCGACAGTTTCTGCTTTAATTTCCACGATAGGAATTGCTTCTGGCCAACGGGAGAAACGGTCAATACACGTGAGGCAGTATCTAAATCCCTGCGACATCGGTAACGGTCCTACAATATCGATATGGACGTGCTCGAATCTACCCGCGGAATTGTCAAAGTTGCCGACGGGGGCTGCGACATGTCGAGTGACTTTCGATCGCTGGCATGAAATGCAATGCCGTGCCCAATCGCGACAATCTTTATTTATTGATGGCCAAACAAAACGTTGAGTAATTAATTTTTGCGTTGCCCGAACCCCAGGGTGAGAGAGTCCGTGCAACGAATTAAAAACTGCCCGTCGTAATAGTATAGAACAAAAGGTCTCATCGTTTCGTCAGTACAGTCACAATACAAACTAACATTGAAACCGGGAAAAAACGTCTTTTTTAAACAAAGAGCAGAAGAGTTCGATTCCAAGATACTCCTCAGTTCCGCATCGTTTTCCTGCGCCTGTGCCAGCGCGGCATGATCGGGAGCTACAGCTACCGCTTCGACTCGCGACAATGCATCAGCCACAGTGTTATCCGAATCCTTAACGTGTCTGATGTCCGTCGTGGTCCGTTGCCGGGTTTATGATGACGCCGTATTCATTTAACCGTTCGAACACTATCCGCACATGGTCACGATGTTCCCTTTCATTCTCCGATGCGATGAAGAAATCATCTATATACGCATATACAAAATCCAACCCACGAGTTATTTGATCGACGAAACGCTGGCACGTCTGCGCAGCATTTCGTAAGCCGAAGGGCGTGAACAAAAATTCGAATAACCCGAAGGGGGTTGTTATTGCCGTCTTTTCAATATCCGCGTTCGCCACAGGTATCTGGTTATACGCGCGGGCCAAGTCGATCTTGGAAAATATTTTCTTACCATGAAGACCATGCGCGAAATCCTCGATATGAGGTGGGGTGTACCTGTCGGGTACGGTCCGGGCGTTGAGAGGGCGGTAGTCCCCGCATAATCGGGTCCGACTATCCTTCTTCGGCACGAGGTGCAGCGGTGCGGCCCATGGGCTCTTGGAGGGACGGATAATTCCCTGCCGAAGCATTAGGTCGATTTCCGCCTTGGCCACCTTTAACCGATCAGGGGCAAGCCGACGGGGTGTGCTAAAGACCGGTGGTCCCGGTGTCGTCAGGATGTGGTGCACAACGTTGTGCTTGACCTCCTCCCTCCGGAACACCACAGGTCGAGTTAATGCAGGAAACTCCGCCAAAAGTCTGTGGTACACTGTATCACCAATAATTGTCTTTACCGATGGGAGGTCACTACCGGCTGTATGGCTAATCGCAAACAACTTTGTCGTCGCATCAATCAAACGTCTATTGCGCGCATCCACGAGTAAGTTATAATGCGACAGCAGGTCCATTCCGATTATCGGACCATCCACATCGGCCACGATGAAACACCACACAAAATCGCGTCGCAACGATAAATTCAAATGCATCGTCGTTGTGCCATATGTAGTGATACGCGTACCGTTTGCTGCGAAAAGTTCGGTATCACCTTTCGGTAGCTGACCACCAATGCGCGATCGCGGAAACACACAAACGTCCGCACCCGTGTCCACAAGGAATTTCACCTTAGTCTTTTTGTCGGTAACGAAAATGCGACCAGGGTAGTGACCGTCGAAGGCTGCCGCATTTACGGACGACGGTTCTCTCCATTTCCCTGCACCCACGAGCATTGACCCTTGCACCTCGCGGCCTTTTCCCCCCATACGCGATGATACCAACATAGCGGGCTCCCTGTTGGCGATCGTCGTCTCCGATGGCCATCCTCATCGTTGCGGCTGGAGCTACGGGACGGGGCACGAGAATTCGGGCGAGAACTTCGTTGGCGCGCACGAGGTTCACGTAGCACTGCGCTCAATTGTAAACGCATCTGCCGCATTTCCTCGCGAAGAGACTCGATTTCCGACAGACCGCACACGGGCTTTCGCGTCTCCGCGATTTTTACCCGATTTTCTGGGATTTCGTGAATCCGATCGGCAATCTCGGACAACGTTACACCTTCCTGAATCGTAGTGGCCGCCAGAATTTGTTGAGTCTTCACTGGAAGACGGTTCCGCCACATCTCCGTGAGAAACTCCTCACTCACCGAAGGGCCAGCAAGCTGTCGCATGTGACGTCGAAACTGCGTTGGCGTGCGGTCCCCCATCACTACGACTTCCAACAATTTCCGAATTCGAATCCTATCGGAATCGGTGAGGCATTTGATTAACTCTGCTTTCAGAGTCTCGTACTTGTCCTGCTCCGGTGGTTTCATCAAAATATCCTCCACTTCCTCGATGTGACGCGAATCGAGCTGGGCCACAACGAGATCATATTTCGCGTCATCTGTCGTAATTTTTCCGACCACAAACAACGCCTCGATGTGTTTAAACCATAACGCTGGTTTCTCCGGCCAAAATGCAGGCACCTTCAACGTTGAGTTGGTGATGTACGCTGTACCACCCCCTGACGTCTTCGGGTCCACGGTAGCCATTTTCACACACGCGCGTAAATGTCCTTTTCACAACAAATCCTATTTTTACAAACGGATCACGTCGGGGTCACCAGTTTTAGGATGTTGCGAGGTAATAATAAGTGTCTGTGATCCGACGATTTAACAGACAACAAATAACAATTTATTAACAACAACAGATAACAAAAACGAAACAAACGTAACAAAAAAAGGTATTCAATAAAACACAACAATAACGTTGACAGGTTAACAACGACGACTACCGTCTAAACCAAAGACCAAGTTATCGCGAGTTAAAATACCAAGTCGAGAGCGAACGTTTCTAGCCAGCGTCACAAGACCTTCTGCTCTCACTCGTAGAACCTTTTTGGGGGGTACGTTGGTGACGACCAAAACAGTCGAAGCGGGGGAAGGAAAATCTCCGTTTCTCAGAGTCTGGAGAAGTTTTACTTCCCCCGATACAGAGTGCCGTAAATCGTCACTCCAAGGACCTGACAACGGTCGAGCCGATGTTCTGGCAATCGTCACTTTAATGACGCATCCTTCGGCCCGACCGCCCAGCGTGTGCACTTGGGACAAGCCAAATTTCCACGTCTGGAAAGATCGCCTTTCCCACGCACCATGTCCGCTACAAATGCTTCGTCCTGACCTGAACGTTTCATTTCTAAACTTTAATTCACTGAATAAACTACCAACATTTTCTGTATTTCTTTGTGTAGTATATGCCGCTGGTGTTTCCACAGTTGTTCGCAAGAAATTCTGTAAATAACACAAATCCGTTCCGTTTGCTGTTAGCCGATGCGCGCCGTTCTGCGCGGCGTCCACCGCGGCGAAATGTTTGGCGAAATGCGCGGTTCGTCAAATGGTTTGGCGAACGGTTCGGCAATTGATTCGCAAACCGTTTAGGTCTGTACGAGGCCTGTACCAGAAAGTGTACATGAAAATTTTAAATTACAATTTGTAGATGAGACTCTATTAAATGATACTACACTGTATGGTGCAATCATATGTGATATACCAATCAATGACATTAACTTATCACCTGAAAAGAGCAAAGCTTTAACTAGTCAAGAGACGGATAAGATCGATGTAGACAAGGAGAATACTGAGCTGATATATAATCAAGGTAAGTAAGTCAAATGAGTTTAGAAAAATATGAATTATGATAAAAGTGCCAGTACTTACAACATTTTTCCATAATAGACAATAGTAACATTCTGAATGACAATTTTGCAAATGCATTTACCTTCCCATCACAATATTTATCAAAAAGCAGAAGGATTAAAGTAGAATCTTTTAGCAAATCTAAACTACCATCAGCTGGAACTTCAGATGCCTGGTGGTACCACCAATTTGAGAAAGAAAAACAACAAAATATTAAAGAGGAAAAGATTTCTAAAAAAAGGAACTCCAAGAGGAGAAACTGAAATTAACTAGCGAAAGAGAAACTTTACAGGAACAATTAAAAAAAATACAAAATAAATCAAAGAAGAAACAAAATAGATTAAATGTTTAAGTTACGAAAATCATTAATTTATGTTTTAAAAACAGAAAATAACGATTCTTCCCGAGGATGCGGCGCAAGCAGAGAAATAACCTCGTGGTCTAGGTCGAGGGGGCGGAAGACCCAGTGCGTCGGCGAACGGCGGTCGGCTAGTCGCCGGTACTCCCTACAAGAACAGAAGAAGAGAAAACAATGCGTGACGCGAGGCTTACTTCAGGAGTGCGCGTCGCGGTTTACGAAAGGGTGTAGCGGTCGGTCAGGCGGTACGATGTTACTCGCGGAGGCGCGCGTCCTGCCGGCGATTCGCGTGGTCGGTTGCTGGATTGGACTAGCGACGTTCTTACTGGGGGACCAGAGAGATACGTTACGGGCGCACGCTCCTCGGGAGTGCCCGAAGGACGCGTGCTTCACTGCCCCGCAACGACGGGATCGAGTAACCACAAATGGCGGCACGGCTGGCCCTGGCGATGGAGGAAGGGTGGACAGTCGGCCGTCGGAAACTGAGATAGCCAGCTGCGTTTCTGGCGGATCGGGTTGCCCAGCGGTGCTGTTTGCCCTGAGAAGGACTGGCAGAGCTCGGTCGTGTTGCCTCAGCATCTCCCGGCGAACTCCGCTCGTTACTTTTTTTTTAACATAATGTAGCCAGGCCTGTAACTGACGGCTTGTGTGCCGTCTTACCAGGGTAAAAGAAAAGAAGGGGAATAGACAAGTGGTATTACCTACATAAGGTAGTGGTTGCAAGGATGCAAAAGAAAGTAGGAGAGGATAAAAAATTTACAAAATAAATCCGAAGCTATTGTGCGCATGTGAATGCGGGGATCATAAGGATCAGCTGACCTTGCCAGTAGAGGATAATAGGGAAGTAAGGGTGGGGATTATCCAGGTTGCATAGACAATCGTGGAGGGCAGATTAAAAGTGTCGGAAAGAATTTCAACCAAACAGAAGAATTAGAAGTGCTGATCGAAATTGCCGCTAGGAATAGTGAGGAAACCGGCGGGGGAAGCTGAAAGGTTAAAAAAGCCCCGAATGCGTTACGGAGGTCTAAGGTGGTAGTAATATAGTGGAAAGTTTTTTTTTATTCTATAGGGAAATTTGGTGGGGGTAATATGTCCCAGTAGTATGAACCAATTGGTTATCGTGCGTGTCTACCACGTATTTATCAATGACACGGGCACAGTATTCCAGAAGGCTGGGGATACCGAGTAATTCGTTTAGTATACAGGTGGGGATTCTAACCGGAAAGCCAGAGATGGTTTTTAGAATTCGAGATTGCGCTCGACTCGCAATGTTGAAGTTGGTATTGGCAGCAGCAACCCAATGATGCAGGCCATATGTAAGTACGGGGCGGAGGCACGTTTTAGGGTACGCGCACAGTGGCTCCGCTTTCGTCCTACATCAGACTTCGGCACACACCGACGAGCGTTCCGAGCGCCTCGGGAACATGTGTTGGTGTCTTTTCGTCTGATGTCGGACAAAAATGTGCTCACAGTGTGAGCGGCAACGGTTTATAATATCTTAACCCACCGCTGATCCGCTATAGCTCGTACAGGACACTGACTACCTGTTGGACATAAACCGAATAGAAATGATTTTTCACTACGTGAAAGGTGCAACTTTAGGACAAACGCTGTCGAGCCTTATTTCAGAATGTCTAGAGAATATACAGCAATTTTATGGACCCTAAATAACGAACAATTCAAACCTAACAGCTGTTTTTAGTTTGCAAGGTGAGCATGACACATTACGATCCCAAAGAACTCGCAAGTTATTTGTTGCGCGAAAAAAATGTTCAAATAAAAGTTACATGGTTCCTAGGGGGCATATGTATAGCGCTTCAATCTGATTTTTAGTACTTTGATTCAAGGTATGAAAGTCGGCTTTACTTTTTTAACTGGAATGCCCATTATTTTTGCTCGAACTCCGGTCGAGGCACAAAATTCTGCGTTACAAACTACTGAACTTCACATATCGCAAATCTAATGGATGATGAAATATTATCGATATAATTTTTCAGATGTAGCTACTACCCCAGAGTTAGTACAGTGACTCTCACTAATATTCGAACACCCTTTAAACCACCACAACTTTTTAAATATTGGAATATACGACTTGAAATTTTTGGAGAAATTAGAGCAACTAGTCTACTACAAGATGCGAAAAGAGGAATTTTTTCAAAAATTGCATTCGTTCGGAATTGTAGAGAAAATACTAAAAATTACATTTTACAATTTCTTTATGCGGGGGCATATTGGTATTCTAAAAAAAAAGTTTTGTGGATCTGTGTCAATTATACTTCCAAGTTTAGTGTCAGTCAAAAAGATGAATTATGTTCTTTACAATCACATTTTAAGTATATGTAGTTAATTTAGTTAATGTTTTTTTCTATTAATAGATATTAATGATAGTATCTATACTGTCTCCTTGCTCTTACATATATATATATATATATACAGGGTGTTCGACTACAGGTGGGAGAAAATTTAAGAGGTGGTTCTCGACGATAATATAAGACGAAAATAAAGAATAAAAAAATTGCGATTTCGACTTCGTTAATTAGGTATTAGCAATTAAAAATTGGCCCAAAAAGCGGCAACATTTCGACACAGCTGTACGTTGCGTACGTCACACAGGCGCGCGACACTCTCGTATCAAGTGACAAACGCATGCAAACCTTGGTTCTCATTTGGGGCCCCAGCGAGGTGAAAATGTTTAAAAAATCGTTGGACGACATTGAACCTACCTACTCGTTAAAATCCACGAGGGCATTTCTATTATCCACCCTATGGAATTATCGAGTAGAAGGGGTCAATGCCCTTTCACTTTAAAATTCTTCTCACACAACTCCACAAATCCTTATCCTGCACTATAATTGTTTATAACACCGTACATAATACACTGAAACAAACCACTTTAAAATGGTATCCATTGTGTCCATAAATGTTGAATAAAATCATCACAGATGCAAGTATCCAGAAAAATGCACATGCATACTTGAAAATAAAATATCAGTAAAATTATTGTGATGTACACCCACTTAATTAACACCCTAATTGAATGTTTTAAGAAAATATGTTTCTGAGAGGAGACAGCTGACGTGATGAATGTCACACACATGAGACATTTGGCGGTCACAGACAGAATGAGAAAGAGTCACGAAATTCATGGAAACAGGATAGAGAATGTATTAGTATAGCAACGCGTGATATTTGGGCGGGAATTTGCTGTAGATCTTCATTTGTTTTATCGATCTGGCATTGACCTCACAGCTACCTTGAATCAGTGTGCATACGAACGCGAACGTGTACGAACGATTCTCCTCGCAGAAACATATTTTCTTAAAACATTCAATTAGGGTGTTAATTAAGTGGGTGTACATCACAATAATTTTACTGATATTTTATTTTTGTGTGCGAAAGTCAAATTGACATGCATCAAACGTGAATTAGCTGTGAACGATTCCAGTATGCATGTGCATTTTTCTGGATACTTGCATCTGTGATGATTTTATTCAACATTTATGGACACAATGGATACCATTTTAAAGTGGTTTGTTTCAGTGTATTATGTACGGTGTTATAAACAATTATAGTGCAGGATAAGGATTTGTGGAGTTGTGTGAGAAGAATTTTAAAGTGAAAGGGCATTGACCCCTTCTACTCGATAATTCCATAGGGTGGATAATAGAAATGCCCTCGTGGATTTTAACGAGTAGGTAGGTTCAATGTCGTCCAACGATTTTTTAAACATTTTCACCTCGCTGGGGCCCCAAATGAGAACCAAGGTTTGCATGCGTTTGTCACTTGATACGAGAGTGTCGCGCGCCTGTGTGACGTACGCAACGTACAGCTGTGTCGAAATGTTGCCGCTTTTTGGGCCAATTTTTAATTGCTAATACCTAATTAACGAAGTCGAAATCGCAATTTTTTTATTCTTTATTTTCGTCTTATATTATCGTCGAGAACCACCTCTTAAATTTTCTCCCACCTGTAGTCGAACACCCTGTATATAGTATCGTCTTAATAATAATATGACATGTATTGTTCCTTTATTGTATTACACACTGTATTAGTTGTGGTAAATATATCGATGAGGGGACTCAACACGGACGACCTTGACCTTCACATATGTTGTCAAGGACAACATTCTGAACAAC
The DNA here is from genome assembly GCA_963971365.1 of Lasioglossum villosulum. NCBI lineage: Eukaryota > Metazoa > Arthropoda > Insecta > Hymenoptera > Halictidae > Lasioglossum > Lasioglossum villosulum. The sequence goes on along the minus strand of OZ020502.1, from coordinate 10,791,213 downwards.
TTTTGTTATTATATGTATCTATCGCTCGATCATAGTTTTCGAGAAAATTGCAAAAGACTACTGCTAGTACTGTATTGAATTTTCCGTATTGCGTACGCATATACATATTTCTGATTTTCGTTTGGGTGGTCGGGTCGGCCCTCTCCGCCCCCTTGACATACCTAAAGACAACTCATTCTATTCGCATAATCTTTGTGTTGTAACTGTCATCCAGAATTTGATCTAGTAATTAAGACTAACCCTAACCCAATCCTAACCACACCACAACTCATTCTATTCGCATAATTTTTCCATTATTAGATCATATTCTGGATGACAGATACAATGCAAAAATTATGCGAATAGAATAAGTTGTGTGTAATAACCTTAGCTTAAGAGTTCAGAGCGACGTTAAATAAGGAAAAAAAAAAGAATGTGTTGTGGTTAAGTTTGCAGAGGGGGCGGAGAGAGCCAGCCATTAGACCGGCCCGACCACCCACACGAAAATCCAGGAGTATGTAGTAATTAACGAAGCTTTTTCGTAATTTTCTCGGAAACTAAGTCTGAGCGACGGATAGTTCTATTGACAAAAATTGTTCAGAATGTTGTCCTTGACAACATATGTGAAGGTCAAGGTTGTCCGAGTTTGGTCCCCTCATCGATATATTTACCTTGGTTCGTTTTCGATATTATATTTTTTGTTTCTAATGTTGAAAATGATTATTTTACTGCTGTTTTTAATAATATTCGATTATAACATTTGTTCTTTTATTTTATATTTGTACATAACAAAATTTGTTATATTTTTATAGTTCATTACTTTTTGTATGAAACTAATAAATATGGCAAAGAAACAACTGTGCTTTTGTACCTTTTTAAAAATTCCCAATACCGGTATTGATTCCGGTATTCCGGTGCAGCGCTTGAAAAAATGCCGAATACCGGTATTTTATTTTTGATCCGGTATTGCTTCATTTCGACCAAATGATATTTTCGAAAATATATCTTGATATTCTGTAGTGAACTATTTGCTGTAGCTTCCCAAAAAAGTTCAGATTGCATAGTCTAATATTAAAAAAGATATGGTGTTTTTAAGAGTGTCCAAATATTAGTGGGAGTCACTTTGGGTACACACTCTATTTAAAAAACTGAAGGTCCCCGGATCTCGATGGGCATTCAATCCGAATGTGCTTTCCGTCGATGCTCCCTACACAATTGGGAAAACGCCACGAATGTTCATGCTCCGAAACAATTGGGCGTAGAGTATCCATAGGCGGCTCCGGAATGTGGATTATTTGGAATACCTCTCAAATTGCAGTGCACGTCTCTTTAACAATTCGTGCAATTGTGTTATTTGACATACCTATTAATACTGTTATGTATTTCAACACAGATTTTTAAAAATGACGTCATTATAAACAAATTATTAACACGTCTTGAGAATTTTGCACCACTGTGCGACGTAAATAGCGTTGCGGCTATCGGCACGTGCAATAAAACATTTTTAGCACGTCCAATTCATAATGTTTGACGAAGCATGCTCCGTTCTTTACAACAGTTTCTTTACGACTGTACCAGCAAATGCTAATATAATATAAACCCCGAGTTTGCAAAAGGCGTCGCTGAACGTGGTCCGGCGGTCTGCAACATCTGTTTTGCGAGGGAAAACCGTTCGCATCTTTTATGATTTAAAAAAGTGATGGTCTTGATTTTTATGTTCGAGATGCGTGCTGGTTCCCAAATCTTCTTAATCTCTTTATGACCACCGTGGCTCGACAACTTCATTATGTCCGGCCATTAATCACGACATTGTATTTACGAGACAATGTAAAAAGTTTTACTTTGACAGTTTCCCACTCCAAAAAGAAAAGACGTACAGACACACCCACGACCAATTAGAAAATTCCAAATCCCACCACTTGAATCCATAGTAAGTCAATCATTAAAAAACCGAAGTGACAACAAAAATAACAAAACGAGACGCTGCCAGTTCGCAAAGAAAACCTTCTCGAGAAAGCTACTGATTTTAACTTGAGACGCAGAATATGGATTCCGAGACGTGGTTTTGCCTCGAAACCAGTAGCCTTGCAAAGGAGTACTGTGAAGGCAGGAGATTCCACGTTCACGAGAAGTATTTAGAGCGTGAGAAGAAAGGGGAATATCACGTTTTGTTTCGTGATTTGGTTGCTGATAATAACAAATTTTTCGAATATTTTCGAATGTCCAAAGACACCTTCGACTACATATTGCAAGGCATAACGGCAAAAATTGGAAAGCAATCCAATTTTCGGAAATGTATCTCGCCGGAGGAGAGACTTGTTGTAACGTTGAGGTATGTTATTTTTTGATATCATGGAAATTAATGTCATCCAATAATTCCTACGGCACAGTTTTAAAGTAATATTGATTTCTGTTTAAGATATCTATCAACGGGACTGGCATACCGTTCTCTGGCATTTTCGTTTCGCATGGCGAACAATACCATTGCGAAAATTGTTGTGGAGACATGCACGGCGATTTGGGAAACTTTTCAAGAGGCTCATATGCCGGTGTCGTCGGTGGATGCTCTCCGCACAATTGCCGCAGACTATGAACGTTTGTGGGGTTTTCCCAATTGTGTGGGGAGCATCGACGGAAAACATATCCGGATTAAATGTCCAGCGAAATCCGGCTCCATGTTTTTCAATTATAAAAAATTTTTCTCTATGCATCTGCAAGGCATTGCGGATGCAAATTGCAAATTCGTAACAATCGATGTGGGGGATTATGGCAGACGAAGCGACAGCGGTGTTTTTGGGGACACAAATGTATACCGCCGCCTCCAAAATAACACATTCAATATGCCTTGTGACAGAGCAGTGGAAGGCAGGACTCTGCCACATGTATTGGTCGGTGACCAAGGATATCCGTTAAAAGAGTACCTGCTACGCCCATATCCCATCAAAAGTAATCAGGAGCACGACCAACAGGTATTCAACTATAAATTGAGCAGAGCAAGGCGGTGCATCGAATGCGCATTCGGCCTGCTCGTCAGTAAATGGAGGTGCCTGAAAACCGAGTTGCAGGTGAACCCACAGCAAGTGAGCACAATTGTCAAGTGCGTGTGCTTGCTACATAACATTGTGCTGGATAAAGAAAGCACAGATGCGCCGGCGATACAACTGTTACGTCCCGCGAGTCGGTTCTGTGATTCAAGGTGATCACAAACACGCGGATTAAAACGACAATTTTTAATTCAGCTTTAGAGTCCACACGGCAAGTATAACCGTGTCTGACTCGGGTCACGACGCAACGGTTTGCTATGCGATTTACAAATGGCACTCACCGCCCTTAGCCCAGACAGCAGTATTAGTTGCCACTGACGCGTAGTAGTTTTAGCTGCTCTGCTCCTGGTCCGCTTGTCTACGCACGCGGGGTGGTTCCTACCACGTCTGATGGTGGTGAAGGATCAGCAGGCTGCTTCCCTCTGATCAGCTCTGCTCGAGTTTGGCCTTGCTCGTTGATAATGGTGTCGCGGACGACCGTAGGGAGAGCGCGGACACCGAGCAATTTTGTATATTCGTCTTTAGGAGACGTTTCTGATAAGAATTCCCGTGCGAGCTTCCGCAATTGATACTTTCGTCCGGCGCGACGTGGCATGGAATATTCTAACAAATGCAACGAGTGCGTTTCAAAACAATTAAGACGTCTGAGTGTTCACGATCGTATAGAGCCGCTGGTAGGCTTCTAGGCATACAAGTGAACAATCAAGACTTTATGAAGAATAGTTATGAAAGAGAATATTCCATACGACGTGATGAACTTTGAAATGACGAGACACTGCGTCTATTTTAAATAATACTTTAATGATATAGAATAGAATACAAAAGTTATAATGATCTCGAGAGGTAAGGCCTCTGGGCTGGACGCGCGGGACTCCAGGAGACGACGACGTCTCTAAGTGGAGTTCAGAAAAGAAGTCATGTTAAAAGAAAAATAATCGTTCTCGTAAGCTTTGAAAATCTGGAATGTTTGTGGAGTGGGGTAATTAGGAGTGGGAGTGTTATGCGAGATGTGGGAATCGTTGGACAGGATGGACGATTGATAATGGTGGTATTGGAATATGATCGAAGGTAAGAATGAGAATAGAAGTGATCGCTCGGTTCGTATGGCGCGGATTGATAAAAGAATGGGTTCTTACTGGCTATCGTGTTCAAGTTACAAGCTGTTAACTAACGGTATCTTAATAATATATTGATTATTGTCGTATTTTCCTACACTATACGTCACCAGACGTAACACAACCAACGAACGCCACGGTGGAGGACAATCGCGAGAGCCAGGCGGGCTCGCGAGACTCCACTCGCGCATCGCGCAGAGCTTACAAAATACGCGATGATTTTAAAATGCATTTTGCACATCATCATTAATTATGTATATAATGTTTGATAGTTGTATATATATATAATGTTTAATAATAGTTTGTAATGTGTGTTTGTTGTATGTAATGTGTGTTTATTGTATGTAATGTGTGTTTGTTGTATATAATGTGAGTTTGTTGTATATAATGTGTTTGTTGTATGTGATGTGCATTGGTTTTATATAATGGGAAGGAAATGAAAATAAAAATTGTGTTTTATCAAAAAACTTTTTTTTACACAACTCCTACATTCTACCTCTTCCACATTTTCATTCAGTATATTTGTTTAGGATTAGGCGTCAAAGATTTAATTAGTTAAAGCTGTCGAAGTCGAGCGATACAGCCCTGGGTGGCCCCCCAGCGTATCACGGTCCCAGGATAGACGCTCCTGAGAGTCCGTCCATAAATCCTTTCTTTTTGGCAATTCGGTGTTCAAACCCGATCCTACACACAAACATCCATACAGTCCACTACCAAACCTCAAATCGTCCCGGGTTCCCGAACAATATTAATATTAGTAAATTTTTATCTCCATCGTAAATTGTATTTAGACAAGTAGGAAATGATGTTCTCGGCGCACAGGTTCGATCATAATTCTACAAACATTATTTCAAATTATACTACAAACGTTGATTCGGGTTTGAATCTATTTCATTGATCTTAAGACCACACGTTTGGGTTTATACAGTAATGTTTTAAAAGCTAATTGAAAACTGGAAGGTATGTTTAAAAAGGAAAGGAGGTGTTTCGTTCTAGTATATTAATATGTTTATCTTCATTCATAATTCCGCCAATTCGTACTAACAAATATCAAATGATCGCGTAATGAATATCTCTTCGTGGGTTCGGCCCCGCGGTGTCATTGGACCGTGTCAAACGCGTTATTTGTTATCGAGATTTAAATACTAGGTGTATGTATCTATTGATATTTAACGGGCCTGTCGCGTAGGCATTGTACATTAGAGGCTTTTCAAAACAAAATTCAAATGCACTCTGAACTCCGATTTAGCCAGAGGCTCCTGGTAACGTTAGGATGATTTAACTTTTCAATTACTACATGCTACTCTAGATAAGAAGTAAATCGTTTGGAGGGGTTCACAGTCTTGTGCGGATAGATTCTTCATGGACCGATGCGTATATGCTGCATGAGAATACTCATTTTTATTCTTTCAGGAAATCTAGGATGTTCATTATAGGCATAGATAAAAAAGTTGGAAATCGTAATCTTCTCATTTATCTTCGAAATTTCAGGCAATAGTAATGTTTAAAAAAATCTTCTTATGCATTATCTAGTGAAAAGATTCTTCTAACATCTTAAAAAACCATTTTCCTCAAATCCCTTCCAACTTGCCCACCACGCGGTACCGGGCGACAGGTAAAAGAGTCACTGCACAAGGTGTGCGGGTTGTGGGGAAAACCCCGAGATCAACAGCCATAGCCCATAACTGACCGTTGAGGTCTTCAAGGTTTATGATACATAATTACTATTGGGGCATAGGAACATATCCTTCGAGTCTTCCTTCGCGGCTCTGAAAATAAAGTAATAAAGAACTAAATGCATTAAGAGAGGTAAGGGAGTGATGTCCGTAGAAGAAGGTATATTACCACGTTTTTATTAGCTCGCTTTCTTTTCCATTTATTCCGGTACGTTGTCAAAGTTTCGATGGAGTGGTAAAAATGATCTGATTGATCGGTTTACCTGAAAATTGCTGACCAATCAACACATTTTCGGGCAAATTTTCGCATAAAGAATTTTTCCTCCTGGTCCGCGGAAGTGAAGACATCAGAACGATTTCGTGACGCGCCTAGTGCAGTTGAAAAGTAAAATGAATTGTGAATTGCTGATAAGTTTAGTCCAGGCCAGGAGGCATTTGTGGGACCCTCGAGACCGGCAATACCACAACAGGGACGTAAATCGCCAAACTTGGGATGAAATAGCAGAATCAATGAATTCCTCGAGTAAGTACCTACGACAATTCCTACATACAATTGATCTACAGTGAATCGGATAAATCATTTCGTTCTCACGGACGTGTTAAGTCGCGACGTCGATACCGTTCAGGTAATCTCACTGACGCGTAAACACTTTTTGTGTTTTATAAATACTGAAACTTGCATTTCATAAATTCTTTATGTGGACCTATATTCAAGATTTAAAAAATACGTTTTGTAGATTTGTATCGGTTACACTTTCTGAAAATTTCGATGAAATCGGTTGACATGGCAATGGGTTACAAACGTTCACGAAGTTGGCGAAAATTGCAGATTTTCACGTTTTTTGGTCTCGCACTGTAATAAACCTAAGGACTCTTACATCTTTCAATGCCTGTCGTTTTTTCCGCAGCAACCGATTCCGATGGAACTTTCACAGTACATACAATTCATACAGATCTACGAAACGCATTTTTTAAATTTCCAATATAGGTCAACATAAAGAATGTGTCAAATGCAAGTTTTATCATTTTTTTCTACAATTCCGACCAAATATAATTTTTAAAAAAATTTCTTTTTACATCCTCCAGTAAATTACTTGCTCTAGCTTCCCAAAACAGTTCAAATCGCATAATCCAATATTTAAAAAGTTATCGTCTTTTTTAGAGCATCCGAATATTAATCCGATTCACTGTATTGTACATTGTGTGTGTATACAATTAATCTACATTAGATATCACTACCATACATTACAATCAGTATACATTATACTATATAATTGTTACTATTTATGCATATTCAGACAATCTCGTGAAATCCAAGTGGCACCGGCTGAGGGATTCGTTCCGACGCGACGAGAGCTGAAAAAGAGCCATTAATCAACAGGCTCTCAATCACAAGGAGCCGATATCGACCTGCCGATATTTTCAACACATGCTTTTCCTCGAGGACACCTACACGACCAGGGGAATGGTTGGAAATATTCCCGATACGCCCGGGGAAATGGAACGCAATATTTCGGACATAGCCGAAACACAGCAAAATTCGGACGGCGAGATGGATGCCGATGCGGACGAGACGGACAGGGAGGTCCGCAATAGATCGCCACAAAGGAGGAGAACTCCCAAAGATCGACGGGATGAGTTGATAGAAATAGAGAGGGCCAAGATCAATCACCTCCAGCTACTGCGCGACGATAGGACCCAAAAGGAGGATTCCGATTACTTATTCTTAAACAGTTTGCTCCCATACTTGCGTGCAATCCCCGAGGATATGAAATTGGAAGTGCGCGGTCAATTACAACAGGTCCTCGTTGAGACTAAAAGAAAATGTACTGTAGCGAGCAATTTTTCATCTTCCTCCTCCTCTTAAGAGGCCGTGTGTGCGCGTGTGTATGCGTGTGTGTGTGTGCGTGCGTGTGTGTGTGTTTGCGCGTGCGTGCGTGTATTATTTACACCTACATCGTTATCTATATTATTCACACCTGTATTATTAGAAAATATATGTATATGTACAAAATACTTTTGTTTTTCTTCAAGTATATTCTCGTACCTCCCATTAAACAATAAAATATAATTTTCAATGCCTGTCGTTTTTTCCCGCATCAACCGATTTCTACGCAACGTTCACAGTGCATATGTATAATTGACACAGATCCACGAAACTTTTTTTTTAGAATACAAATATGCCCCCGCATAAAGAAATTGTAAAATGTAATTTTTAGTATTTTCTCTACAATTCCGAACGAATGCAATTTTTGAAAAAATTCCTCTTTTCGCATCTTGTAGTAGACTAGTTGCTCTAATTTCTCCAAAAATTTCAAGTCATATATTCCAATATTTAAAAAGTTGTGGTGTTTTAAAGGGTGTTCGAATATTAGTGAGAGTCACTGTACTAACTCTGGGGTAGTAGCTACATCTGAAAAATTATATCGATAATATTTCATCATCCATTAGATTTGCGATATGTGAAGTTCAGTAGTTTGTAACGCAGAATTTTGTGCCTCGACCGGAGTTCGAGCAAAAATAATGGGCATTCCAGTTAAAAAAGTAAAGCCGACTTTCATACCTTGAATCAAAGTACTAAAAATCAGATTGAAGCGCTATACATATGCCCCCTAGGAACCATGTAACTTTTATTTGAACATTTTTTTCGCGCAACAAATAACTTGCGAGTTCTTTGGGATCGTAATGTGTCATGCTCACCTTGCAAACTAAAAACAGCTGTTAGGTTTGAATTTTTCGTTATTTAGGGTCCATAAAATTGCTGTATATTCTCTAGACATTCTGAAATAAGGCTCGACAGCGTTTGTCCTAAAGTTGCACCTTTCACGTAGTGAAAAATCATTTCTATTCGGTTTATGTCCAACAGGTAGTCAGTGTCCTGTACGAGCTATAGCGGATCAGCGGTGGGTTAAGATATTATAAACCGTTGCCGCTCACTACTACGCGATTGTGGGGGATAGCAAGACGCCATTTTACAATCGTAAGACATGTGGGGGATGGCAAGACGCCATATCGTATGGGTCCGAACTGGTGTCATTGTATTGATGCGAGCCTGAGATGCTCCTTTCAGGGCAGGAGTATGGTGACGTGTCTAGGTTTGAATGCGCGGCCGATTGGGTCAGCGGTCAGCTACAGCGGCCACACATACTATGCAGCGTGCAACGTCGAAGTTAAAACTCTACTTCTCTATGGAGAGGTTTATGACAGGTCTTTACTACTGAGCTGGAAGTCGGCACTTTCTCGGACAATACGTGTTGATTGTAAAGTAATTTTTAAATCACCAACTCCACAGGGCACAAACATTATGAATTGGACGCACTAAAACGGCTGTATGGAAAACAGCTGTGCTGTCGATCGCCCAATAATCCCTCGACCAGTGGTCGCCCAAAATTGGCCCGAAAATGATTTTTATAATTACTTTCGCATATCCATTACTTCCATGAGCGTTGATCCACATACAATTAATGCACATGTATCATCTCATGTGAAGTAGGATTACCGTTTTGCATTTGGTTCAAATTTGGATATGCTGCAATCTTTAGTAAATCATGAACGTATCTCAAAGAGAATTCTTTGAAATCTTGAAAATCAATGGCTTTACGGACGTGCACTATGAGGTGACACAAGTTTTTCATTAAATTATAATGGTCAAACTAACAAAACGAAGAAAATTAGTTTTGGATGCTCATAGTGAAACCATCAAGAGTATTTAATAAGAATTATTTCAGATAAAAAAATATTTGTTTTCATAGTTTATTTTGCAGTCGTTTTAAACAGTTGCATTGCTATCATAGCACCAGAAAATTGAAAAAATAAAAATAATGATAATATAGCTCCAAGTGTCCTCTTTACAGACCCGTTTTTAAAAATACGGATACGTCAAAATTGACGACATGAAAATTAGTTGAAGTGAACGCTGCATCGTCCTACGGCGGACGAAAAACAAAATGATTTGACTTCCCTCCGTCCAGCATCCGACGTCGGGACCCCATGGGGTTTGCCTATTGTAACCCCTCGAAAAGGTTCGGCTCCTCGCTGAACTTGACCATTTCGTCCGACGACGGACCCACTGTGAGCACATTTTTGTCCGACATCAGACGAAAAGACACCAACACATGCCTCCCAAGGTGCTCGGAACGCTCGTCGGTGTGTGCCGAAGTCTGATGTAGGACGAAAGCGGAGCCACTGTGCGCGTAACCTTATACGACCTTTCGCCACCGGCCATATGGTCGACCACAGCCGGCAGCGAAAGGTCCTCTCCAATCACGCTTCATAGGAGACAGCGCGGCGCCGACCACACCGGGCACTCCTCCAGCGTGTGCCGCTCCGTGGCCAAAGCATCATCGCAGTGGTGGCACTGCTCGGTGGGTTCCCTCTGGACCCACCGCAGGTACCGGCCAAAACAACCGTGGCCAGATAGCACCTGGGTGGACCTGTAGTTGAGCCTCACTCGCCTCTCGCACCACTCCTCTAGAATGGGCAAGAGGGCCCGGACTATTGGCCGGCCCGTGTTGGCGACCAGAATTTCCGTCCGCCATTGGGCCAGCGTTTCTTGCCGGGTCTGGCGCTTTTGCACCTCGATCCTGTCCTCCTCGCCTGGGTCCCCCTCTCCCCTGCGCAACGAGCAGCCATATATAAGACCGCCCGCTCCCTTGCTACGTGATGCAGGGGAGGTAGACCCGCGAGAAGCTTGACTGCGCCGGCTGACCGACAAAGCATCGGACTACACAATGTACTAAACAATGCCTAATCCACCCCTGTAACCTTTACTTCTTTTTATTTCTTTTTACGACTAATACTAATCAAATCCAACATCGGGTTGGTTACGAGACCCGAGGTTTACTATAATAGGTTCGTGCCTCCAGGCACTGGACGACGGAAAGGTTGAGGCGAAGGTAAATGATTGTTGGAGCTTTAAATCGGGTAAAAGTGAAATATATTCTGTTAATTCAGATTGAGAGCTTCTTGACAATAAGATGGTACACCATAGGTGTGTACTAGCGTGATTATCACAATATAGCTGTATCTACAGCACGTGGCAATGGGTACAAGATTAATTCGTAAACATCACATTCAAGCGAAAAGCGACGGTACCGCGCCCAGAACAAAAGATGCCACGATAGGAATGCGCGTAAGAAACTAATGACTCGTTCACACCATCGCGGTTCTCATTAATTCACGGAAGAAGTCCAGGAGTTTATCGTCACTTTCGCATATGTATCTCAAAGGCTTGAGTTTTCCTTTCCCTTTTTACCGAAATGCCCTTAACTTGAATCGAACGGAAAGCTATTCCCTGACTGAAGGAAAAGGAATCATTCCCTCTGAACAGTGCTGTCGTTATGCAGCGAGAGCGGTGAACAGAGAAATGCCCTTAATTTGGATATAAAGGAATTTTAACTCTTAGTTGAATAACAAGGGATCATTCCCTCTGAACAGTGCCGTCGCTATGCAGTGAGAGCGGTGAACAGAGAAATGCCCTTCTTGAATTCAAGGAAATTGATTTTAAATGGAAAGAAAAGGAATGAACAATAATCTTACTGAAATCCAAGGAGAGTAAGGATTCTTACACAGTCCCCGTATCGTTGCAAAGTCGACGTAAACTCCCACCTTCTCTTCGACACACGAATTTCCGACCTCGCGATTGCCTCTCTAGCTAATTTAAATTCTTAAATCATTTCAAATTCAACTCTTTACTTTAATTCACGTGTTGAACCGTTTACCACAACTTCGTTTGGCATTCGACGGTTTGCGACGTCACGCGACGTTACTTGCAGTGCCGACTGCTCACAAAGACAAATTATAATTTTAATACTTTAAATTCAATAATTATTGTAATTACCCCGAAAATCGAAAATTGATTTTTTAGCAGATCTCCACGTTTCATGGTCATTGGAGTCATTTTAGACTATTTTTATCAAAATGTTTGTATGTGTGTGTGTGTGTGTGTGTGTGTGTGTGTGTGTGTGTGTGTGTGTGTGTGTGTGTGTGTGTGTGTGTGTGTGTGTGTGTGTGTGTGTGTGTGTGTGTGTGCGTATGTCCGTTTGTATGGTATCAAATTTTTCGTTAACGTTTTCTGAAAAAATAACAATGCGATCAGAATAATGAATGATGCAAACGATGCGCCCCGCTGGTTATATTTTTAAATTGCGTGAGTAAACTGTTTACCACAATAGCGTTTGGCATTTGACAGTTTCTCATCGCACACGACGTGGTTTGCAGTGCCGGCTGCTCACAAAGACAATTTATAATTTTAACTTTATCGTTCCAAATCGTACCCGGAGAAGCAAGACTCATGCGTGCTTATAGGATCGAGTCCAAGCGCAGAGTGCCGAATCTACTGCTCGCATTGATCTCCTTCGATCGCAATCGGAAGGGATCGATGCGCGCGCATCTCATTACGTAGCTCAAGCCTGTGCTCCTTTTCTAAACAAGGATCGCACGCGATGTCATGACCGTCGAGGTGGGGATCGATGTTGATGTGTTACCGGTACGGTTACACATACCCCCTTCCTCGTCTTCGAGATTTCTGGTACGTATACGCAGTTAATACGCATACCAGGAATCTCGCAGCATGTAGCCGTCGCGAGTAGAACTAAACAATCCGGGCGTTGCTACGGTCATGAGAAAGAATGAACCCTATCTTGCGCACGCATCCCACGTAAAGCTTCTGTAACACACACATCCATACATACACACAAATCAACAACTGAGGATTATTGGTCGCGTAACTAAATATGTTATGTCTGCATACAACGAGAAAGAAATAAATGAGGTTTGCACTTGGCTAATCACATATAATAGGTGTTGAGTATATCTCGCACACCGCACACGCACTCCTATACACACTTACATATTTAGAACAGAAATATCTGTTGTTTTCAACTATACATTGTTTATGTGTGGAAAATTAAACGATTGACCATTTTGTTGAATAACGATAATAACGTAAACGAACTCATTTGCGGCACTGGTACACTAGTCACCACAGAACACACTTTTTTTTTTATTCACCACTACTTTTTCATGGTGGCGGAAAGTCCTTCTGCGCCTCATCGAGCTGTTGGAGCAAAAAGTCCGTGTTCTTTTTTAGCTCGACTAGGAGTCCTAGGGGGTCGTGAGGGTCGAGCTGCGGTACGTCAACCGGGTCTCCTGTCAGGTCGGCCTCAACCCAAGACCACTCCGTGTCGTCATCCACCTCCCGGGCGGAAACACCATCGTCCTTCACCTTTCCCTCTGTGCGGCTCCTTTTCGGGGCTTCCTCGGGAATCACCACCCACGACTTCTCGAGCTTCTCCGGTAACGCTGTGGTACTCGTCCCAGCTCCCTTCGTGCTCGGGATGTTTGAGCCCTGCCGATGTCCGTTTGGTCCCCGGCCCTCCCTTGGGGTTTGGGTAATGGCGATGCACCGCCTCGCACTCACTTGCACCGGTACTCCTTTTTTAAAGTTTTTATATTGGTGTGGCCGTGGGTCCCATACCCCTGCAGTACGTGTTGGTAGAGCAGGAGGCTCTATGTCGCTTAGTGGCAAATCCATACCTGTTTGGGTGGCCCTATTGACCATAGCCCAGTAGGCGTAAGCAATTGTCGCAACGTCTCTTTTCTCAGCCATGGTTAGTAACAGTCTATGCTCCCGTGTCGTGTTCGTGGCTTTATGTACCTACGGGATTTGGGTTTTCGTGGAAACCCCCAAAGGTATGACATTTTGCGCAGCAGATAGTCTGTTTATATCTGCGTCCTCATCTAGCATTCGATATGGCCGTAAGCTGGACGTATGAAATGTTCCCCTGATGTCTTCTGAGTGGGGATTTCTAAGAACGAACGTCGACGGCCCTTTTTTCTTCACCAGTTCGTACGGACCTTCGTATAGATGGAAGAATTTTGCTATTTCTCTGTCCGCCGCATTGGACACTGGGTTCGTTCTTACCAGTACCCAATCGCCTATTTCATATTGCTTGTGGCACTTCCCGGTATTGGCGCGTGCACATCGTTTGTGAGCCTTTTTCGTCATGCGGTGGAAAGCAAGTTGCAGTTTGTTTCCATCGTCTGTTTTCTCAGAGTCCTTTGCCTGCTCGAACCATTTCGACCATGGTCGTGTTGGTTTCTTTTTTAGCAGTAGTTCTGTTGGTGTGAAACCTGTGCTGTCGTGTACCACTTCATTGCAGCAGGTTTCGATTAAATTTATCCATTTGGCCCAAGATGCATGTGCATGCGCTGCCACTGTCCGGAAGATGCGTCCAATTTCCCTGTTTATCCTTTCCACTGGGTTGCTCTGTGGATGTCGGATTGATGACAGGACGTGGTGGATACCTTTTTCTTTTAGGGTTTTTATCCATTTTTTCGCGGTGAATTGCGATCCATGGTCAGTCAAGATCTTCTTCGGTTTACCGTACTGTGGTATATATTGTTTAAATATGCGCGCCAGAGTCACGGTGGTCGTCGCGTTACGCATGGGGTATAGTTTAACGAATTTCGTAAAGAGCTCTTCAATTACCAGAATATATTTCACATCTCCCCTTGACGTCGGTAACGGGCCGTAGAAATCGACGGACAACACCTCGAGAGGGCGCCCCGGTATTATGCTTTGCAAATCGGTGTGAATCGCATGGGTAGGAATCTTTACGCGTTGGCACGTGTCACACCCGGCAACCAATTTTCGCGCGCGGCGGTGTAGTTTCTGGATATAGAAGTCCTCTGACAGGAGCTTCGCTGTTTTCTCCCCACCCATATGTGCGTAAATTTCATGTACCTCCCGTATTAATGAGTCATGTAATTCTGCGGGAATAACCGGTCGTTCCCTGCCATTCTTGTCCGCATGGTACAACGTGCCATTACGAAGGTGATATCGGTTTTTCATATGTTTGGTATTTTGTTCACAATGGTCGATTACGTGGCGTAATTTTTCATCTTTCCGCTGCCATTGTGAGAGTTGCTTGAGTGCGGATACTAGTGCAGGTGTCATCGCTCGTGCAAGGGCCGTCAATATCGGTACACGTGTCTCTCGTTCTGCCCAATTTTCGATCATTAGATTGTCCATTCTGCTCATTGTGTCTGCGGGAATGTTTTCTTTTCCTGGGCGGTACTGGATTTCTATCTGGTAATCTTGAATGGACAAGATCCATCGCGTAAGTCGTTGACTTAGTAGCTTGCTGTTCATAAGAAACGTGATTGCTTTGTGGTCGAATGCCCTTTGTGACGCCTCATCCCACTTCCAACGGCACCCCTTTTTTAGTAATGCCAGTAGTGGCGTGGTTGTCTCAGCATGTTGATTTGTGAACTTGCTGTAATAGTTCACCAGTCCTAGGAAACCACGTAGCTGTTTGACGTTTCGCGGAGTTGGAAACGCTCGAATGAGCGTTAGTTTCTCTGGATCTTGTTTTAGCCCCTCTGCTGATAATATGTGGCCAAGGAATTTGACTTCATGTCTCATGAATTTACATTTTTCCAAATTGAGGGTGATGTTATTTTCTCGTAATCGTTCAAGTAGCGCTGTGAGATGTTCAATGTGTTTTTCGTACGTTGGGGAAAAACATAAAATGTCGTCAATGAAGTTTACAACGAACTCATCCATTCCTTCTAGGATGCGTCTTAGTGCTCTTACCAAGCTCGCACTGCTTGTTTTTAGGCCAAATGGCGTGACCACGTACTCATAACATCGTCCGCGATACAGGAAGGCTGTGTATTTCCTTGACGATGGTGTTAAAGGAACCTGCCAGAAACTATTCGTCAGGTCGAGACTCGTTACAAAGTCTATTCTCTGGAATCGTTGGAAAATGGCGTCCGGCGTTTCCGACATTTCATGGTCATCAATTAGAAATTCATTTAATTTTCTAGCGTCAAGGCAGAGTCTTAGTGATCCATTTTTCTTTAGGACTGGCACCACTGGGTTCAAGTAGGGACTGGTGCTGGGTCGTATGATATCATTTTCCAACATCCTTTGGATTTCCGCGTCTGCGGCTTCCATGTATTTCAATGGTATTGGGTATGTTCTACTACAATATGGTTTGGTGGGTTTCACGTGTAAGTGATGCTCGTAGCACGTTACCCTTCCGATTTCATCTCTTCAAACCTCTGGGAACGCTTGAATTACTCGTTGTAGGGCCACTTTTTGCTCTTTGCTCGCTGGAACGGGTCCGAGGAGCGATTTAATGATCTCTCCACGACACTTAGGCTGAGTATCGGCTCGGTGTGTATCTTCTTTTATAATCCGGACCATCGTTTCATTGATCTTCTCATTTTCTTCCGTCATTTTCAGTCTTACAGGACCATTTGTAGTTTGAAATGATAGCGTTTCATTCCCGAAATCAACCGTAGCCTTCGCACGTTTCAGAGTGTCCACCCCAAGAATTACTTCACATACCAACCCAGGTACCACGATTACTGTTGTCTCTATTATTTCATTTTCGTGGCTGAGGGATACCCAGATTTGTTTCTTTAGCCGTGCTGATTTGCCACCAGTTGCTCCAATTACGACCGCCCCAGTTACCGGAAGTGTGGGACATTTCATCAATTTCTCTTGATGTTCACAGTACCATGCTTCTGACACCGCGGTCACGGTGCTTCCGGTGTCGATTAAGGCCTTAGTAAGAATTCCTTCGATTTTTATGTGGACTTCAGGGCAGCGGTTGATTTCCTTGTTGGGGAGTTGTGATTCCCCTTCTTCCTGAAGTTCCCGACGTATGTCCGGGAATATTGATCCAATGATTATTTGGGTATCTTCCCCACATTTCTCATGGGAGATTCCTCTCGTCTGGCCGGGGAAGTCGCTCAGACGTTGTTCTGAGGTTCCCCTTAATCGTTTCCCGTACTTTCTTCCAGGTGTATGACTTCAGGTTCCTCCTCCGAAGCTCCGTCTTCCAATTGAGCCACTCGGATACGGTTGGGTGGATTTTCTCGAGGTCGCTCCTGTACTCGCCGATTATCTTGCCATGGTCTAGCGTTGTCGAACCTTAGCCTCTGGTTAGCAGCCGTCGGCCGTTGATATTCTACTCCCTGTCGTGGGTTTTCTCGATTTTGTCGTGGTAAAGCCGAGTTCACTTGGTCTGTTCGTGGTGCGTTCATTTGCAGCTGGTTTTGCGTGGCGCGATCCTTCCACACGCGAGAATAGTTTGAGCGGTCGTCGTACCGCTGTCGATTCACGGTCCCTCCATTATCAAATCTCTCGAGGAGTGCGAGGAATGCATCAATCGTTCGAATGTCTTGGCCCAGAACGCAGTCGTCCACCGCCTGAGTGTAATGTTTCGATAGTGTTTGGATGATTTCATCATCAGTTGGACGTGGCCGTAGGTCACGTGCCATTCCTATTAGCTTCATGGCGTATGCCACACGAGAAATTCCGGAATCCATTCGGTGTACCCCTCCATTGAGTGTGTCGCGGACTTTCCTTTGAATTGCCGAGCTCCAAAATCGTCCGAGCAGAGCGTTGGCAAACTGATGTCACGTTGCGATTTGATCGGACATAATGTCCCACCATTCGCCCGCACTTCCTTTCAATGACTGAGTAATTATAAATTTCATCTCGTCATCGGGGAGGCGCGCAGCATCCACAAATCGCTTTAACTCTCTCAGGTATTTTGACGGCCTTTCAGTAGATTTTCCTTCGAAAGTCGGCATCTGAGGTTTAACTACGAACGGACGTGCCATTGCGGGCATTGTAGCGTCAAACCGAGTCGACTCATTTAGTCCCCATCGTAAGTCAGAATTGTCAGATGTCTGTCTGTGCGTCAGATTCGGATTCAATCGGTTGGGCGGTTGGACTTGTTGGTGATCATCTGGCTGAAGATTCCCCCGCGGGCGGTGTCCTCCGTTGGAGTTCGGACAGTTGGTCGTGCACGGATCTCTTCCAAATACTCCGTTATTTGCTTGCGGATGTCCGCCTGTGCCCTTTCTTGGCGTTCCATGCGTTCTTCAATTTTGCGGCACCAATCTCGCATCTCAATTCTGTGCTCGGTCACACGTTCGTAAAGTTCTTCTGTAGCTACTTGCTCCTCTAATTTCAGATCTGGCTGACTGATTTTCGTCCTGAGCTTTTCTATCTCTTCTCGGAATTCTCGAATGACATTGGCAATTTGATCTCCCTCGTTCGCAGAGGGTGACCCGGAACCCTGAATATTACTGGACGTCATGGTGACCGGAACACGCCCGTTCCTTCCGGGAATGGTTGGCGTACCAGGAGGTGGTGTCCGTTGCGTGAGCGTACTGGATAACAATGGCACTATAGGTGGGTTTTCGTTTCCCGTACCCGTCCCTTTCGTACCGCGAGTGACTTTGGGTCCCATACTATGTTAATACATAGTACTCAATCTATGTTACTCCAGAATTTAGTTCGTGTCAACCAAACCGCCCCACGTTGGGCGCCAATTATGTAACCTTTACTTCTTTTTATTTCTTTTTACGACTAATACTAATCAAATCCAACATCGGGTTGGTTACGAGACCCGAGGTTTACTATAATAGGTTCGTGCCTCCAGGCACTGGACGACGGAAAGGTTGAGGCGAAGGTAAATGATTGTTGGAGCTTTAAATCGGGTAAAAGTGAAATATATTCTGTTAATTCAGATTGAGAGCTTCTTGACAATAAGATGGTACACCATAGGTGTGTACTAGCGTGATTATCACAATATAGCTGTATCTACAGCACGTGGCAATGGGTACAAGATTAATTCGTAAACATCACATTCAAGCGAAAAGCGACGGTACCGCGCCCAGAACAAAAGATGCCACGATAGGAATGCGCGTAAGAAACTAATGACTCGTTCACACCATCGCGGTTCTCATTAATTCACGGAAGAAGTCCAGGAGTTTATCGTCACTTTCGCATATGTATCTCAAAGGCTTGAGTTTTCCTTTCCCTTTTTACCGAAATGCCCTTAACTTGAATCGAACGGAAAGCTATTCCCTGACTGAAGGAAAAGGAATCATTCCCTCTGAACAGTGCTGTCGTTATGCAGCGAGAGCGGTGAACAGAGAAATGCCCTTAATTTGGATATAAAGGAATTTTAACTCTTAGTTGAATAACAAGGGATCATTCCCTCTGAACAGTGCCGTCGTCATGCGTATGACGAGAGCGGTGAACAGAGAAATGCCCTTAACTCGAATAAGAATTTGAGATGTATGGGATCATTCCCTCTGAACAGTGCCGTCGCTATGCAGTGAGAGCGGTGAACAGAGAAATGCCCTTCTTGAATTCAAGGAAATTGATTTTAAATGGAAAGAAAAGGAATGAACAATAATCTTACTGAAATCCAAGGAGAGTAAGGATTCTTACACAGTCCCCGTATCGTTGCAAAGTCGACGTAAACTCCCACCTTCTCTTCGACACACGAATTTCCGACCTCGCGATTGCCTCTCTAGCTAATTTAAATTCTTAAATCATTTCAAATTCAACTCTTTACTTTAATTCACGTGTTGAACCGTTTACCACAACTTCGTTTGGCATTCGACGGTTTGCGACGTCACGCGACGTTACTTGCAGTGCCGACTGCTCACAAAGACAAATTATAATTTTAATACTTTAAATTCAATAATTATTGTAATTACCCCGAAAATCGAAAATTGATTTTTTAGCAGATCTCCACGTTTCATGGTCATTGGAGTCATTTTAGACTATTTTTATCAAAATGTTTGTATGTGTGTGTGTGTGTGTGTGTGTGTGTGTGTGTGTGTGCGTATGTCCGTTTGTATGGTATCAAATTTTTCGTTAACGTTTTCTGAAAAAATAACAATGCGATCAGAATAATGAATGATGCAAACGATGCGCCCCGCTGGTTATATTTTTAAATTGCGTGAGTAAACTGTTTACCACAATAGCGTTTGGCATTTGACAGTTTCTCATCGCACACGACGTGGTTTGCAGTGCCGGCTGCTCACAAAGACAATTTATAATTTTAACTTTATCGTTCCAAATCGTACCCGGAGAAGCAAGACTCATGCGTGCTTATAGGATCGAGTCCAAGCGCAGAGTGCCGAATCTACTGCTCGCATTGATCTCCTTCGATCGCAATCGGAAGGGATCGATGCGCGCGCATCTCATTACGTAGCTCAAGCCTGTGCTCCTTTTCTAAACAAGGATCGCACGCGATGTCATGACCGTCGAGGTGGGGATCGATGTTGATGTGTTACCGGTACGGTTACACCCCCTTCCCTGGGCAGTTCGGTGTGCTTCGCGAGTCTCCAGCTCGCTCCGCCCAACGACCCCCGGTGACCCAATTCCTCGCTCGAGGAGCCCTTAAAAGGGCTCTCGGCCGAGGGACGAGGTCTCCGCGCGCGACAAGGAGGGACGAAGGCGGGCACCCCGCCCGCGTTCGCCCCTCCCCCTCTCCCTTTCCCTACTCGTATCTGCTGCACTTGCACCCCGCGCACCTTTCCCTGCAACTTTCCCCTCTGTTACACCTAGTATACACCATTCTTTCACACGCTAACTCACACAGCTCTTGGCACGTTTCTCTCTCTTATCCAACCGGAAAAGGAAGTCCGTAAATTATTGTATATTAAGCTCAATAAATTGTGAATGTTCGCTAAGGCAAAAGGGTGTCAAGCTATCGATTCTTTCAAGTACATACAGAACTTCTCGTTACATATTAACACAAACTGTGAAACATAACATTTGGTCCTTCGAGACGGATCCTCTCTTTTGGAAGTACAATTTCATATACATTGACTTGTTACGTCACTACTTGGATACCGGTAATCATCACCACAGATATCAGTGATATCAATTGTGGAATATTACATAACCTGAGGACTTCAACGCAGAAGCAATAGGACCACGGAAGTTCGTTCGCGGAATCCATCCTACGGAGCGTGGACTGTCTGCAGCAGCAGAAGTCAACGGGAGAAGCAGCATACAACGGTCTAGTCGGACAAGCAAGCCGACGATCAGGTGCATCCTAAAATTGACCTTCAGTGTTGGATTTGAAGCATCGACATCAGCCAAGCGGATCAAGGCACACTTCGAACTGGAATCATCACACAACTGGCAACTAGGTTCGGTTTGTCAGTGACTCTGTTAGATCATCACTTGGTGAGTGCATCTACTCTAATTTCCTTCTTCTTCTCTCCATAAAGATTTGATATTGCTAGTCGGGAAAACGCGTTGAAACACTTAAGAAGATCCCGCACCACTACTAAGGGTCAAATCACCCGTATACAATCATACGTTTTAGAGACTCAAAATCTGAGTATATTCGAATTAGGGGCGCGATTAAGTAAAGTAAAGGAGTTAGTAACTAGTTACGAAAGTGTACAAGTAGAGATAGAAAATTTAGACGAGGAAACAGACCATGTCAGTAGACGTGATAGCTTCGAACGCAGTGTATTTTCCGTACAAGCGTTGCTGGCCTCTCACATTGAGCAAATACGCAGTACAAGGGAACAATCACTTCTTTCGAGACAGTCGAGTACTAACACAGAATCAACTAGACCAGCTAATAAAATGTTACCCAAAAGTAGAGGTGTGAGAATTTGCATTTTTTATAATTTAAAGTAATGTACTCACGGCACTGAATAATATCTACACTATAAAACTTTAGATTATAATGTATGATCGATGTATTAATACTGTAATGTATTAATACTATAATGTATTTGAATACATAGATTTTTTAAAATGACGTTACCATAGTAAACGAATTATTGAAGACTGCCTTTTCCGGTTGATGGCGAAGCAGAAGTGTGCAGAGAGTTGTGAGAGATTTGGTGTGAGAAAGTGGAGAGTGAAAGGTGCGAGAGGGGTGAGAGAGGTGTAAAAAGGGACGTGGGAGGTGTAGGCGTGGGTAGGAGTTATAGAGATAGGGAGAAAAGGAGGGAGTGGTGAGAAAGAGAAGGGAAAGGTAAAGGAAGGTTATAGGTTAGGTCAGCGTGCGGAGAGCGAGGTCTATAGGCGGGAAGAAAGAGAGTAAGAGAAAGTAACAGGTGGCGCGGCCTGGAGGAGAGTAGGACAAGTGTCAAGTGACAGGTGGGCAAGTGAGAAGATTTAAAAGGAGAGAACGGGGCACCAAGAGAGAGTGCAATAGAGAAGGAGGGAAAGCATGGAGGTCATCAAGGGAGTGGGAAAGGAAGAGAAGAAAGGAGGAAAGGGTAGAGTAGGGAATCTGCGGAAGGAGGAAAGGATTGAACGATGGTTCAGTGCAGAGAATGTGGAGAGCTTGGGAAAGAAGAGAGGAATAGGAGAAGTAGAGGAAGGGGAGGAGGTGGTAAGATCTATATTTAAAAGGAGTGACATCACGAGAAGGTCACCAGAGAAGGATGAGAAGGAAGAGGTGGAGGAGGAGGAGGAGGAGGGGGAGGAGGAGAAGGAGGAGGAAGGAGACAGCTTGGGAATGGAGGTACTGGTCAAAGGGCTTATGGGAGAGATGAAGAAGATGTGGGAAGAGATGAAGAGGGAAAGGGAGGAGGGAAAAAGGTGGATGGAGGAGTGGAGGGAAGAAAGGGAGAAATGGAGGGAGGAGAAGAGGGAAGAAGAGTTAAAAAGGGAAAAATTAGAGAGTTGGCTGGAGAAAATAGAAGGAAAGGTAAGGAAGGTAGAGGGGAAGATAGAAGAATTAACGACGGAGAGGAAGGAGGCTGAGAAAGAGGGAAGAGAGGGAAGGATAGGAGGAGTTGAAATGGAGGAGAATAGGAGGAGGGTAAGGAAATTAGAAATCAAGCAAGATAGGAAAGAAAGAGAGGAGAAAAGGAATAATATTATTATAAGAAGAATTCAGGTGGAGGGAAAAGATTTGAGAGGGGAGGTAAGGAGGATATGGGAGGACTTGGGAATGAAGGAGGAGGGGATAAAAGAGATAGGTATGATAGGGAAGGTAGGAGCGGATGGAAGGGGGCTGGTTAGGGTTAAAATGAATGATAGGGAAGTGTTAACGCGAACGCGTATCCACTATGTAATTTGTAATTCGCGCTATACTTGTTTTGTTTTCTAGTCGCCTGTGCTCGCTCTAATTAAATGTATATCAATCTATGTCATGTATGTTTTCGTTCTGTCTGTATCGTCCTCAGACGAACCAGTTCAGTACGCACCGTCATAATAAACGGTTCAACGTTAAAGCCTTATACTAATATTGTCTGTCCACCTCGCGAATCTCGCATTATCCATCTCCTTTTTACCAACGAGCTTATAATATTAAAATTAAAAGAATCGCTCTAAACATTAATGGTCCTTCGAGCCGGATATTGTAAGCTATAACGTAAGTAAAAAGGAACAGGACGTTACCGCGCTCAAATCGTAGTCGAGTATCTCGCGCCTCTCTGTTCGTTTCTCGATTCTCGGCGCTCTCGACAAGCATCGTGCGTGAGTGGACATCTCTCGTGATTTAAATACTCTGGAACGCGTAATTTAAATCTTCTCGAAAAGACTGTACTCTCTCAAACTCTTTCTCGCGTGTGAGTGGAAACCGTTGCTGCTGACCGTTGGAATAAAATTTGAACCTCGTGAACTCAGTGACTCTTATTGTTGTGTTTGCCAGTGACTTTGTAGGTATCGACAATGAGTGCCGCTAACTTCGAATATCTCCTCGAGCAACAACAAACTCTTTTCGGATACATTTCTCGTTCCGTCGAAAACCTTCGAAAGGTCGGATCCGAAAAGATCACTCGCCAGCGCGCACAAGGTCGACTGGAGGCGCTTCGCAAAAATTGGGGGAAATTCGAAGCGAACAACGATCAAATTTGTGCTACAAAGGCCACACTCAACACCGAGTCGCGGGAACAAGTTAAAAAACTTCCGTATTTCTCAGAAGAACTCTTCAGCATTTGCGAAGAGAACTTTCTTGATGCTCAAGAGGACATTCAAATCCTGCTAGACAACCTCACGGACAAGGACAACTGTCAGAAATCGAAAGAACAGGATAACGATGGTCAACAGAGCACCAAGACCACGAAAGCGCGACTTCCGAAACTCGAACTGCCTAAATTTAACGGCGAATATTCCGAATGGGCGGAGTTTCATGATTTGTTCAAATCAATGGTTGTCTCCAATTCTGATCTGGACCCTGTGGAGAAATTAAAATACCTGAAGATGTGTCTCTCAGGAAACGCAGGTCTACGGTTAAAGAATATCTCTGTGAGAGCGAGTAATTTTCAAAGCGCTTGGGACGATCTCGTGTCGTATTTCGAAAATAAGCGCATGCTTGTGGGCGCCGCGTTAGAATCGCTCTTTTCCGTTAAATCGCTTAATCGTGAATCGGCGTCCGATCTCGAGCGGCTATACTCAGAAATCGCGCAAGCTCTCAGCTCTCTCGAAGCTCTCGACAGACCTGTCAAACACTGGGATGATATCCTAGTTTTTACGGTGGTTGGAAAACTCGACGCAACCTCAATAAAAGGGTGGGAAAGTGAACTTGGTGCTAGTACAGAACCTCCAACCTGGAAACAACTTGTTCAGTTCATGATTTCGCGAATCCGATCATTGCAAGCGTACGAGAGAGCTAAAGGAAAGCCTCGCACTGAACCTCAAACCTCGTCTAATTCTCGCCAACCTAGTGCAAAATCGCATCATTCGGCAATCTCGACAGGTGCTACGACGTGCTCACTCTGCGACGCCGCTCATTATCTCGCGTTTTGTCCAACGTACCTCAGCAAATCTACGGAACAGCGTCGCGAATTTCTCGTGCAGAAAAAACTCTGCTACAATTGTCTGGGTCCGCATCAACGCAAGATGTGCCGTTCACGAAAAAGATGCATAAAATGCGGAGCCCAACATCACACATCGATACACAGCGGATCAACTCCTCTCACAGCAGCTCCAGTGCATCAGCACCCCGAGAAGTTTACTGATCCAGCAGCATCCGCGTCAATTCTCCCGCGTCGCGATCCGACGATACCGAGCGGCTCAGCGACGAGCAACGTCGCTCAAGTTGGTAGCCTGGAACGACCGCCGGTTCTTTTAGCCACCGCCGTCGTCAAAATTCTATCGTGTTGCGGTGAACCTCTCGAAGCCCGCGCTCTTCTCGACCAGGGATCGGAAATCTCTCTTATTACGGAGTCTTTAGTTCAACGTCTCAGACTCCCGCGCTCGCGTTCGTCGATTCCTATCGTCGGCATCGGGGCGGAATCGTCGCGTCCGTCGCATGGCTCAGTCGCACTGAAATTGCAGTCTCGCGTTCGACCAACGTTCGCGTGCAAGGTAAACGCCTCTATCTTGTCGAAACTCACCGGATACTTGCCCTCAACGAAAGTATCCGACAATAGCTGGCCGCACCTTCAGGATCTTGAATTGGCTGATCCGAATTTTGCACAACCAGGACGCATCGATCTCGTGCTAGGAGCGGATGTTTACGGCTTGTTTCTCGAAGAAGGCGTTCGCAAAGGTCCAGTCACAGCTCCGATAGCTCAGAATACGACTCTCGGCTGGATACTATCGGGCGTCGTCCCCGCAACGAATGCAACATCGTCTCAGCCAATACCCCAGAGTTTTCAATGTGCTCCCGATCGCGAGCTTCTCGAGCTTCTACAGAGGTTCTGGATGCAGGAAGAAGCGTTTTCAGTAGTCCCGGATCAATTGTCGCCTGAAGAAACTCAGTGCGAGTCTCATTTCGCCGCAACTCACGCGCGAAATTCGGGGGGGAGATATATAGTTCGTCTACCCTTCAAAAAAATACCGGACAATCTTGGAAATTCTCGATCGCAAGCTCTCAGGGTGTTAGCTCGCCAGGAAAAACGCTTCTCCAAGGATTCTACCCTGCAAAATGCCTACGTCGCATTCATGGAGGAGTACGAGAACCTGGGACACATGCGTCGCGCGGCAGACACAACTCCGGACCAAAATCGCGTTTATTATCTTCCGCATTTGTGTGTAATCCGCGAATCAAGTTCCTCTACGAAGTATCGCGTCGTGTTTAACGGATCTCAACAGACAGATCGCGGTATTTCGCTCAACGACTGCCTGCATAAAGGGCCGAAGTTGTTGACAGATCTCTCTGACGTCATCACTCGCTGGCGCGCATTCAAGTTCGTTTTCTCAGCAGACGTGTCGAAAATGTTTCGTCAAATCCTTGTTCACCCAGACGATCAAGACTTTCAAAGAATCCTCTGGCGTGACTCTCGCGGTGAAATCGTAGAATTCGCCTTGTGCACCGTAACGTACGGCCTATCGTCCGCGCCTTTTCTCGCGAACCGAACTCTACGACAACTCGATAAGGACGAAGGTCATCGGTTCCCTCTCGCGGAAGGAGTAATCAAGGAAGGAACCTCTATGGACGATGTCTTCTCTGGTGCGCACAGTCTCGAACAAGGTCGTGAAAAAATTGAGCAAGTCGCAAATCTCTTCAAGGCGGGCGGCTTTCCACTGAAGAAATGGACCGCCAACCACGACGACCTGCTTGCAAGCATTTCGACAGCTGATCGCGAAACTGCTCACTCTCTCTCTCTCGACAACGGGCCTTCGTTTCGCACTCTCGGTCTAACGTGGCGACAACAAACAGACTCGTTCGTGTTTACGCTCGCGCATACAAGTGAGCCCGCTGTCACAACAAAGCGAACGGTATTGTCGCGTACCGCTCAGCTGTTCGATCCGTTAGGCTGGCTCGCTCCCGTCGTGGTGCGCGCAAAAATATTCATGCAAGAACTCTGGTCTGCTCATCTCGGATGGGATGAACCTCTACCACAGCATCTAGCCGCGCGCTGGATGGACTACACGCGACAACTTCAAGATGTAACGTCAATTTCGGTGCCGCGATGGCTCGGTCTTTCGCCCTCGGCGCTCGGAGTCGAAATACATGGATTTTCCGACGCGTCTCATGCAGCTCTCGGCGTCGCTGTTTACGTGCGTGTACTCTACGACGTCGATGATCCGCAAGTCACTCTCGTATCCGCCAAAACAAAAGTCGCGCCTATCAAAAAACATTCGTCTACCGCTAAGCGATCTCGTACAACACGCGTAACCACTCCTCGTCTCGAACTCTCCGCGGCGGTTTTGCTCGTTCGACATTTGTTGCAGATACAACGTGCACTCAAGCTCGACGACGCTCCAGTCCACCTCTGGACTGACTCTACGACTGCGCTCCACTGGATTCAAGGTCATCCTTCGCGCTGGAAGGATTTTGTAAGAAATCGCGTAGCTCAAATTCAGGAGAACTTGCCAAACGCTCGGTGGCATCATGTACCCGGGGAAGAAAATCCAGCGGATCTCGCGTCGCGCGGTTTGTCGCCCAAGCAACTCTCTGAAAATCCTCTCTGGTGGCAAGGTCCTCCATGGCTCAGTCGACATTCGACGTTCTGGCCCTCTTCTGTACCTCCTCTGCCAGAAGTCGATCTCGAGGAACGACAAAGAACGGTTGCAATTGCGAAATCCGATAATCCTCAGGTGTGGAATCTAATAAGTAAATACTCGAGCTTAATACGACTCCTTCGCATTACCGCGTGGTCATTTCGTGTCGTAGATCGGTTTCGTCATCGCGATCGAACCACCGCGTACTCCTCGCCTCTACAACCGGAAGAAATCGAAAAAGCACGTCTCTACTGGGTAAAATCGACCCAGAAAAGCTATTTTTCCAAAGAAATGCAACAACTCTCGCAGGGTGGCGCGCTTTCGCGATCGAGTCCTCTAATCCGTCTCGTACCGTTCCTCGATTCGGACGGAATGCTTCGCGTCGGCGGGCGGCTTCGCAACGCGCTTTTAGATCACGACGTGAAGCACCCCCTCATTTTACCGCAAGATTCGGAGCTTACACATCTCGTACTCGATCACGTGCATAGTACAACCCTGCATGGAGGAGCTCAAGCCATGCTCGCCACGTTGAGGCGTTCCTACTGGATCGTAGGAGGCCGCGTTCCTGTTCGTAGTTTCGTCCTTAGGTGCGTTACATGTACTCGACAGCGAGCTACCATCGCGACGCAGCTAATGGGGCAATTGCCCACCTCTCGCACTCTACCGTCGCGTCCGTTTCTCCACTCCGGAGTGGATTACGCTGGCCCTTTCACTGTCAAAACATGGCGAGGGAGAGCAGCAAAAACGTACAAAAGTTATCTCGTCGTGTTCGTATGTTTTTCGTCTTCCGCAGTCCATCTCGAACTCGCGACGGATTATTCGACCGCAGGTTTTTTAGCCGCCTACAAAAGATTTACAGGCCGTCGCGGAATTTGCGCTACGTTGACAAGCGATTGCGGCACCAATCTCGTAGGCGCGGACAGCGAGCTCCGTCGTCTCTTCGATTCGTCCTCACGCGAACTCGCCGATCTTGCGAACCTCCTCGCGAACGACGGTACGCGATGGTCGTTCAACCCTCCAGCCGCGCCCCATTTCGGTGGTAAATGGGAAGCTGCCGTCAAGTCCGTGAAATTTCACCTCAGACGCATCATCGGTGAAACTATTCTCACGTACGAAGAATTCTCGACGCTCCTGGTGCAGATTGAAGCTGTTTTGAATTCTCGACCGATCTGCCCAATGTCCGACGATCCCGCCGACCTCGAAGCTCTGACACCGGGTCATTTCATAATCGGAGAACCTCTCAATACGATTCCTGAACCGTCTCTCGCTCAATTGTCAGAATCGCGTCTCTCTCGTTGGCAACTTTTACGTCAATTCCTCGAAAGATTCTGGCAAAGGTGGACAACTGAGTATCTACAGCGGTTCCAGATCTCAAATAAATGGCGTCAACTCGAGGAATCCATCAAGGTCAACCAACTGGTGCTGGTTGCGGACGAACGATACCCACCGTCGAAGTGGCCGCTTGCGCGCGTGACTGCAGTTCATCCTGGCAAGGATGGTCTCGTTCGCGTTGCCACCGTTCGGACGCAATTCGCCTCGCTAAAGAGACCTATCGCTAAACTCTGTCGTCTACCAGTACCCATATCCGTTGCAAAAAATTGAACCGATTCTAAATCTGAAACGTTATTTCGACGTCGTTTGTACGTCGTCGAGGCGGGCGGAAATGTTAACGCGAACGCGTATCCACTATGTAATTTGTAATTCGCGCTATACTTGTTTTGTTTTCTAGTCGCCTGTGCTCGCTCTAATTAAATGTATATCAATCTATGTCATGTATGTTTTCGTTCTGTCTGTATCGTCCTCAGACGAACCAGTTCAGTACGCACCGTCATAATAAACGGTTCAACGTTAAAGCCTTATACTAATATTGTCTGTCCACCTCGCGAATCTCGCATTATCCATCTCCTTTTTACCAACGAGCTTATAATATTAAAATTAAAAGAATCGCTCTAAACAGGAAGAGAAAAGGAAAGTGATGGAGAGGAGAAGAAAACTAGCAGGAAGGAAGGAAAGACTGGACGATGACCTGACGGAGGAGGAAAGGAAAACGAGATGGAAAATTGAGAGGGAAGCGGAGAAAGAGAGAGGGGAAGGGAAGAATGTACAGATAGGGTACATGAAGATATGGGTGAATGGAAAAATAAAGAGATGGGATGAGATAGAGGAAGACTGGTGCAAGGTGCAGGGAAACGTGGAAAGGAGAATGGAAGAGAGGTTGGAGAGAGGGGGGGGGAAAGGAGGGAAATCGGGGCATAAAATAATGTTTTGGAACGTTGCAGGGCTGAGGAACAAAGATGAAGAGTTTTGGTTAGGGTTAGAAGAGTGGGATGAGATGGTGCTTTTAGAAACATGGGTAGAAGAAAAGGCTTGGAGTAGGATAAGAGGGAAGCTGCCGAGGGGGTATGTATGGGAGACGCAATGGGCAAGAAGGGAGAGCAAAAAAGGTAGGGCGATAGGAGGGATGGTCATAGGAGTGAGGAGAGAGATAGAGATTAAGACGGAAGGCAAAGGTGCAGGAGGGAAAGAGGGGTTAATGACAGTGAAGATGAAGTTAGGGGGAGGATGGTGAAGAGTGGTAGGGGTATACGTTAATAGGGACTGGGAAAAGAAAATGGAAGAGCTAAGGGAATGGACAGAGGGAAGGGAGGATGGAAAAAAGGTGATTATAGGGGGGGATTTCAATGCCAGAACGGGAAGGGAGGGGGGAGAGGTGATGGAGGATGAAGAGGAGGGAGGGGGAAGGGGGAGCAGGAACTCAAAGGATGGAAAAGTCAATGGGGAAGGGAGGAAATTATGCAAGTTCATGGGAGAGAGGGGATGGGGTATAATGAACGGAAACATAGAAGGGGATGAAGAAGGAGAGTGGACATACGTGGGGGGAGGAGGACTATCGGTAATAGATTATGTATTAGGTAATGAGGAGACAAGGGAAGGAGTAGAGAAAATGGTAGTAGGGGAGAGAATAGACTCCGATCACGCACCGCTATTGGTTTGGATAAAGGGGACAAGGTGGGAAAGAAGTAGAAAGGAAAGCAGAAGCAAGGGCATGGGGGTGTGCAACTGGTCGGAGGAAGAGGTAAAAGTATTCAGAGAGAAGTTTGGGAGGAGGAAAAGTGGGGAGGAGGGGTGGAGGAAGACTGGAGAGGGTTGAAGGACAGGATAAGGGAGACGCTAGGGGGGAAGGGGAAAGAGGCAGAAAGGAAGAGAAGAGGGTGGTGGGACGAGGAGTGCAGGGAGGAAAAGAGGAAAGTGCGAGAAGAAATGAGGAAATGGAGAAGGAGGGGAGGGGAGGGAGGGGAGTACAGGGCAAAGAGGAGGGCATACAAGGATCTATGTGAAGGGAAGAAGAGAATAGAGAGGGAAAGATGGGAAAGGGAACTAGAGGGGGTGAGAACCGAGAAACAGGTATGGAAGGTGGTGAACGGGGAAAGGAGAAGGAGAGTCAGAGTGGATGAGAGAATTAGAAAAGAGGAATGGGACGAGCACTTCAGAGGGCAGCTGGGGGGAGTAGAATGGAGGGTTAGAAGGGGAGCAGAAGGCAGAAGGAGGGAGGACGGGGAGAAGGATATTGAGGGGTGGGAGGTACCGAAGGTGGTAAAGGGGTTGAAGGAGAGGAAAGCAGCGGGGAGGGACGAGATTAAAAATGTGGTATGGAAGTATGGGGGGAGAGAGGTGGAGGAATGGCTGGGGAGGGTATGTAACAGGGTCTGGAGAGGGGAGGGATGGATAGAGGATTGGACGGAGAGGGTAGTGATCCCAATCGCAAAAAAAGGGGACAGCAGTAAAGTGGAAAATTATAGGGGGGTGACGCTATTACAGACGGCGTATAAGGTATATGCGGCAATCTTGGCGGAGAGGCTAAGAGAGGAAGTGGAGAAAAAGGGATTACTACCGGCGAGTCAAACGGGTTTTAGGAAGGGGGTCGGATGCATGGACAATATTTACGTATTGAACTACTTGATAAATAGGCAGATAAGAAAAAAAAGCAGGAGGATGGTTGTATTTTTCGTGGATCTCAAAGCGGCGTTTGACTCGGTAGATAGAGATATACTGGTAGAGGCAATGAGGAAGAGAGGAGTAAGGGAAGGGTTGGTAGAGAGATGTAGGGAGCTGCTAGGGGAGACGAGAAGCAAAGTAAGAGTAGGGGATGAGGAAGGGGAGAATTTTTGGACAGTAAGGGGAGTAAGACAGGGGTGTCCGCTAAGCCCGCTTTTGTTCACGCTCCTTATGGCGGATCTGGATGAGGTACTGGGGAAGAGTGGGTGGGGAGGGATCAAGGTGGGGAGAAGGAATATAGTGTCATTGGCGTACGCGGACGACGTGGCCCTGATAGCGGAGGATGAGGAGGGGATGAGGGGAATGATTGGGGTGCTGAAAAGGTATTTGGAGGAGAGAAAATTGGTATTGAATGTGGATATGTCGAAGGTGATGAGGTGCAGAAAGGGAGGGGGAAGATGGAAAAAGGTGACTTGGAGGTGGAAGGGAAAGGTGATAGAGGAGGTGAAAGAATATAAATATTTAGGGTATGTTGTAACGAGAGACGGGGGTTAAAGAAGACAGGTGGAGGACAGACTGAGGAAGGGGGCGGCGGTGATGGGGCAGGTGTGGGGGATCGGGAAAAGAAGGTTTGAAGAAGATTGGGGAAGGAGGATTTGGCTCTTCGATAAATTAGTTTGGACAGTAGTAAGCTACGCGGTGGAAATCTGGGGTTGGAAGGAGAGGGAGGGGATTGAAAGATTGCAGGAGAGATACCTAAAGTGGGTGTTGGGGGTGGAGAGGTGTACGCCGGGGTACATGGTAAGAGAGGAGTTACAGAGAGAGCTATTGAGGGGAAGGGCGGGTCTAAGGGCATGGAGGTTTGAAAAGAAGATGAGAGAGGGTAAGGGGGGAGTTGGCTAGAGCATGTTGGGAAGAAGTAAGAGCGAGGGGGGAAAAGGGGGGAATGGTGGATGGGTGGGAAAAGGAAAGAAGAGATTTCTGGGAGGAAAGAGGATGGACAAGGGAGGAGGCGGAAGAGATGATGGAGGAGGGAAGGGAGGAAGTAAGTGAGGAGATTGTAAAAAGGGAGAAGGAAAGCCAGAGGAAGGAGAGATGGGACAGGATAAATAGGGCAAAGTACAACAAGTGGTACAAATGGGTGAAAGGAGAGGGGCTACCAGGATATTTAGGGAAAGGGTGGGGAGAGAAGAGATGGCAGAGGTTGGCAAGATATGGGTTAGGAAATGGAATGAGAGGGGGGAAATATTGGTTAGAGGAGGAGGAGAGAAAGTACAGAGTGTGTGGATGGGAGAGTGAAACATGGGAGCATGTATGAGAGGGGAGGATGAAAAGGGGTGGCAGGAGATGATGAGGATGGTGTTGGGAGGGGAGGGAGAAGGGGAGGATTGGCTGAGGAGGGTGGAAGAATGGAGGGAGAGAAGATGTGAGTGAGAATGGAGTTGAGGGCAGGTGTGTGTGTGTGTGGGTGTGGAGGGGCAGATGAGAGGGGTTATACGGCCGGAAGAGGTGGTCCCACAGGGGGAGGAAGGGAAAGGGTAAAAGGTCAAGTGGAGAGGATGGAGGAATGATGTAATGTAAATTATAATTGTAATGTGCAATGTGAAACAAGCGGAAACATGCGGCAATAAGGAGAAAGTTTAGAAAATATATGCGGTATTAGCTCTCTCTCTCTCTCTCTCGATAATTGTAAAGGGATTAGGTTAAGTTTAGAGTTTAAGTTAGTATATAAGTTTAGTTGTAAGAGTAATTGTATAAGCGCGACGAGGGGTAAGGAGGTTTGTTATTATGATTTGTAACCTCAAGGGGAACAAATAAAGTTTATCTATCTAGTAAACGAATTATTGCCACGTATTGGGGACTTTGCACCACTGTGCGACGTATGTAATATGTACGAAATCGTAGCGGCTATCGGCAGGTGCTATTGGAACATTGGGCGTACAAGTGGTCGGGCCATTATTGGCCGATTTGAGTAGTTGGTGATTGAAAAATTACTTTACAGTCAGCACGTATTGTCCGAGAAAGTACCGACTTCCAGCTCAATAGTAATGCTACCTGTCATAAACCTCTCAATAGAGAACAGTCCCGGGAACGGCACATAAACAAATCGTGCCTATCGCCAGGTCTGCCCATCCCCACCACCACGGCCGCGCGCCCGTAATCTCAATGTTTTGACTTCGACGGTGCACACTACATAGTGTGTGTGGCCGCTGTAGCCAATATTTCGACACAACCGAAAATGCGTGTGAAACTGGGCCTGCCTCCTCCACTCTTATCCAATCGGCCGCGCATGTATATTTGTTGTGCGAAAGAAATGTTGAAAAAAACGTTGTATGGTTACTAGGTCATATAGTATTCTTACCTGATTTTTGATACTTTGATTCGAGGTGTGAAGGTCAGCATAAAAAAAAATTGACTTTCATACATCACAAATCTAATAGTCAACGAGATATTATCGATGCAATTTTCCAGATGTAGCTACTGCCTGAGAGCTAGTGGGTGCCTGAACTGACATCCTTCAGCTTGAGTGCGATAATGTACATACATATGTGCACGTTCTGTTAAAGGAGCTGAAGGTGTTCTTCATACCTTGATGAAAAATTATAGTGACAAAAGTGCATATTTTAAATTTTCATTATAGGCCAGGAAAAATTGTACCCTTCACATTTATCTTCGAAATTCTAAGCAATAGTAATTTGTAATAAAATTTTATTATGCATTATTTGGTAAAAAGATTCTTCTAACATCTTGAAAAAATCCACTTTTTCTTAAACCCAACCCAACTTGGCCACCATGGAGGTGAAAGACAGGTAAAAGAGTCAGTGCACATGGTATGCGGGTTGACGGGAAAACCCCAAGATGAATAGCTGACCGTGGAGGACTCTGCAAGGTTTTTAACACTTAATTGCTACTGAGGCGTAAACAGATGTTCGAATAAAGATGTACAATATAGTAAGTATGTGTTTCATGTTCGCTTGGTGAAGAGTTAAA
This sequence comes from Lasioglossum villosulum, assembly GCA_963971365.1. Lineage (NCBI taxonomy): Eukaryota > Metazoa > Arthropoda > Insecta > Hymenoptera > Halictidae > Lasioglossum > Lasioglossum villosulum. The sequence continues at coordinate 10,757,216 of OZ020502.1, read as the reverse complement.
TGTTGGGAATATAGCTGCCGTATTTTGAAATTATGTTAAGGAATGACCGAGGTTGAGCGTTCGCTACCGAGTCCACGTGAAGCCTGATTGGTGGCTGCCTTGGTATGATCCGGTCTTCCCTAGGGGGGGGAGGAGTTGTGACGTGGCATTTTTGCCAACGTCCCCCCGTACCGGTAAAACGGAAGACCGGATCACCTTCTGGCAGCGAGACCCGATTACGATCGCTGCGAGCGCTCTCCCTAGGCACGAGCGAGACCCAGAGAGTGCACCTCATATTTTTGAGCTTCGCGCCAATTTGTGCGACGCGATCTTTCAGGACCGTAATCGGGTCCAAGGGGGACCCGAAACTCTTTTCCACCCGGGAATTGGCGAAATTGCCTCAAGGAATGATATGAGGACTGACTCCGGCGGATGAACAGGAGGAAAACACCTGAGGATCAACGCGGCCCAGGAAAGTCAACGATGAGGACGATCTCGAAGAAAGCGGCTTCATCCAGTCGTCACCCTGTCCGGGAAGAAGCCTGGCCAGTTGCCGGATTGGCTGACGTCGATCACCGTCGCTGGAAGCGGCCAATAACCATGCGCCGCCGAAAACGAATCCGCGAGTCGCCGGAGGCCAGGGGCTATCGCGTAGCGCCCGAAAATCGGCTAGCGATAGGCCGAAACGCCGCGCGTAGGAAAAGAATTAGGGAGTGGGGGACGCCTCGCTTCCGCGTTACCGAGCCACAGCATGGGAAGCCATTGCTTCGATATCGCGCATGTTACTAAGACGCATTATTTCACCGCGCATTATACAAATGCTTTTGCGACCGCTGCCGAAGAGAAGGACGGACGAGAAACAGAGCTGCCGTACAGCTGCCACCTGCTGCCGTTACTTTGGTAAGCGCCGATCAGGCTTCAATTAACGATTGTAATCTTTTTGCGCGTGTGGCTCGGGTAGCGTTTTGGCGGGTCCGCGTTTGCGTCGCGAAAGCTGACGGCTTGGGTTCGGGATTACCAATAATCGCGGAGATCTAGAGTCGCGAGGGGCCCGGATCCTCTGGGCAACGGATCTAATATATTTGGCGAACTCGCTGCCCACGTGGGGCCGAGTAAAATACCGGGTGTCGTTGTCAGCTTTGGCCAACCTCGTCTCGTTCCACGGTGGGACGCCATAACGTGCGCGATTTGTGTTCCGCGAATCTTGCCGACGAACGAAGCTAAAGTAGGATCGCGTATAACACCGAAATTCGGTTGTACATTCCCCGCTTAGGGGACAGGCGCGTTAAAATTTAGTGCTGCCGAAATCGACGCGACGAAGCAAAGCGCGTGCGATTAACATCCGTCGCGATATTGTAGAGAACGCGCTGGCGATTATCTTTAGCGGCTGCCGACTCGTGTCGGCAGCTATGTCATTCTCCACCTCGTTGAATAAACGATTCTGATTGCCGAAAATAACGTGTTCGATTCTTGCGTGAAACCTTCCTGCCGCGAGGAACGTCTCCTGTTCTCCCCGTGTCTCTCCTGGTCCCTTAGACGAGCTATTCCATATTCAACGCGGTCGTCGTAGACTCGTGGTTTTCCGATAGCCATTGATTCGTCAAATTCAGAATTTCATACGACACGTAGCCGTGTCTGGCGCCCGAGAATTCGCGCAAGTTGCCGAAAAACCGCGAGTCCGCGATACCCTTTTGTCCCGGGTGGACCACGGGTCGTGCGGCCGATCGTGGCCCGGCGTTCCGCCTGTAAATACCCGGTGTCGCATAGGATTTCGCCCTTCTGGCGACTTCCGATTGCCGAGCGACGTGACAAAGATTTATTCGATTTCGAACAGTTCAATAAGACAGAACGTACAGACATGTAACAAAGAGCAAAACCAGTACAACCGGGGGAACAAAATAAATGACTATAACGATATACAGGGTGGGGCACTATAAAGAGGTCAGCTGAATAAATCGCTTGCTTTTGAAAATAGAAGACCTTGAATCGGACCAAATTTACTTGATATCGAGACACTCGTAATCTGATGTCATTAATTTTTTTATGAGTGGAGACCTCAAGGAGATATGAAGTTTGGTGGTTTTAAATCGAATGGTACGGTGTTTTATTAACTTCCCGATTCATAGGGAAGTTATTGAAATTACCCCGAAAATCGAAAATCGATTTTTTAGCAGATCTTCACGTTTCATGGTCATTGGAGTCATTTTAGACTATTTTTATCAAAATGTTTGTGAGCGTGTGCGTGTGCGTGTGCGTGTGCGTATGCGTATGTCCGTTTGTATGGTATCAAATTTTTCGTTAACGTTTTCTGAAAAAATAACAATGCGATCAGAATATTGAATGATGCAATCGATGCGCCCCGCTGGAACTTAGAGCTGATTAGATTTTGGTCCATATTCGCCAAGTAGTTTTTTAGTTTTTTTAGTTTTTTTCGAAAGAAGTTCATTCAACAATGCAAATTATACGAGAGGACGGAAATTTTCCACCGAAGAAACAAATATAATAATTACATATATTTTATTTTTATTTTTTTATAATTTAAACAAATTTTTTTTTATTTAAAAAAAATTTTTTTTTTATTTTCCTTTTTTAATTATGCAACTAATGCTAATGTTACCGCTTAGAATAATCGAAAATTATCCCAATGCAAGAGTGAGTTATTCATCGCTACTGCCGAGAATACATTTTCAAAGAATATTGATGAAAGTACAAAAACATTTATATTACAATTAAAAAAAAAACAAGCAGTTCAATACGAATTATTAACTGAGATGAAATTGAAAGTTAATATAAAAAAATGATTATTGGAGCATGCGAGCAACGAGCATACGATGTTGGTTTAATGCGACGCCATACAGCAAACATTTTGATAAGTAGAAAACTATTGAACTTCCCTGAGAACGTATAATCTTCCTAAAACGTACACTAAATAATGATAATAATATACTGCAACTAACGAATCGGGAAGTTCTTTGTGTGGCTTGTGGAGAATCACACACCAAATAACATCCGTACTACTAACCCTCTCGCGAACTCACAAAGCGAGCTACAACACCCCCACCCGCGAAACTCGCGAAGCGAGCGAGCAACAATAACCAGCTAGTTTAGATTCTGGTAATATGTTTCAAGACGAATACAATGACCTATCATGAAGGTTATTCAAGATCGCGAAAGTTCAATTGCAATAGGAAATAGATGTCTGGAAGTAGTCTTCTAATACTTTTGTGTCTTCTCTGTTTGTTGACATACTGCTCTTTTAATTATTGGTGAGGCTCACAAAACATAAATAAACATACAATCGCATTGTACGCTTACCTGCATCCAGAAATGTTATTAGTAGTTTGACCACCGACTAGAGTACGGCTTCGTAAGATTCAACCTGGGTGTTCAAATTTTAAGAATGCATAACACGATAGCAGAGAAACTGGAAATGGTTATCATTTTTGGATCGAACGGTCGAAATCCCTACCGCTTTCCTCATAATTTCATGACAATTCGCTATAAATGATGACCATTTCCACTTTCTCTGCCACTATGAAACGCATTCTTGAAAATTAAACACTCAGATTAAATATTACGAAGCCGTACTTCTGTCGGAAGTCAAACTACTAATAACATTTCTGGATACAGGTAAGCATACAATGTGATTGTATGTTTATTTATGTTCTGCGACCCTTACGAATAATTAAAAGAGCGGTATGTCAACAACCAGAGAAGACACAAAAGCATTAGAAGACTGCTTCCAGACATCTATTTCCTATTGCAGTTGATCTTTCGCGACCTTGAATAACCTTCATGATAGGTCATTGTATTCGTCTTGAATCACATTACCAGAATCTAAATGAAACACCGTACCATTCCATTTTAAACCACCAAACTTTATATCTCCTTGAGGTTTCCACCCATAAAAAAATTAATGACATCAGATTACGAGTGTCTCGATATCAAGTAAGTTTGGTTCGATTCAAGGTCTTCTATCTATTCTTACAATTTCTTTATCTTCTACGACGAAACGTTTTCTTCTGGGCAACAGGGGATGAGCGGGGTCGGATTTTCCTTGGGGTTCCTTCCGTTCTTTTTCTGCTTTGGTCCTCGACGTCATCTTTTGGCCTCCGATGACATGAAAAGAAAAGCGTTTTCGCATGAAAATGTGTTTGTCACACGTACAATTGGAAAGTTAATATGACTGACATAAAATTCATGTCACTTTATAACTAACCTGGCGCCCTAGCGCCTTGCGGTTGGCTTCCACGCAGCTGTTGTTGGAGGCTGTTTCCTGGTTCCTGGATAGTGGATGGTGGATGGTGGATGGTGGATGCTCATTGACATTGCATCTCCTGTTTAGATTCGCCTTCAGCACCACTCGCCGTTCGAAAGTGGCGTCGGACAGGCGATTCCTCTTCGGCGAGTTGGCGATTGTTGCGTACGAAAATAATCTTTCCACCGATCCTGATGAGGACAGCGGCGTATTCATTTTAATGAATAGGGCCTTAATATCTGGATATTTATCCAGAACTGCCCACTCGTCCGTCTCTTCTTCCAAGTAATGTAGCAGCTGTAAAATAAAATTGTTTAAATTTATAATATGCATACTGCATGTGCCGCATTAAATTGAAACACTGTATAGATTCTTAAACCGAGGATGGGTCGTTGCTGCAAGTCCCGCGTTATCTGCCTCTCCCGTTATGAAATTGAAATAATCGTGGAATCTAATCTCCAGACTATTCAGTAGGTGGACACTTAAAGACCCACAAAATGAACACCTTTTCTCAGATAATGTCTTCCGTTTCCTTCTGAGGGAGAGATGGCAGGGCAGCAATGTGCCGTAAAAAATGTTTTTATCTCCCTGCAGTATATCGATGGCTTCGGCAATTGGTGCTGTACATTGCAGGTGTTCGTCAATGTAGAGGAACTTATTCTCTCCGAGAATGTTCCTTATGCCGAGAACTCTTCCTAAATCTGCCATCTTCTCCCTGTTCTTGTACAACTATTCCATGGCATCGTACAGGGAGTTCCATCTGGTTTCTCCAGGTCTCTTTAGGGCATGGCCAATTATTTTGTAGATTTTTTCTGCCGCTTTCACCTTCGATGGCCGCCATTGCATCCGTTGTCATACACAGGTCCAGTGTGTGGGCAGCACACCTGATGTGGCGGGGCAGTATGTGATCTAAGAACGTCGTCGTCCTTTCTTCTACGTCGTCTTCTTCTTCTTCTTCTTCGGTGTCCTCTTCTTCTCCCGTTGGCGATGATCCCGTTGCTATGTAATCCTCCGAGTTTTCTGTTTTGATCGTGGAATCATAAACACCGCACCGCTTAAATGCTTTCACAAAGTTCCGCGCGTTATCCGTCATCGTCGCGACGATTTTGTCCGTCGTGAGCCCGAATTCGGAGTGTATCGAGCTCAGCATGTCCGTAATGCGATCAAACGAATGAACACCCGCGAATCGTCGACAGGCAAGTGCAACTGATTTCCTCTCGTACGTCGAGGAAATCCAATGCGCTGTCACGCCGAAGCAACTTCTTCTTCGTGCAGACCATATGTCTGCTGTGGTGCACACGAACGGCACTGTTTTCAGTTCTTCCGCGATTTCGTTTTGGCACAAACGATCATTTTGGCCATGCGTCGGCCCACTGTGCGGCGGCTAATGTTACACACGGAATCCGGAACACCCAAGTTTTCCTGCATTCGGCGGAAGTATTCGTCTTCCACCGATCGCAGTGGGATCATAGCGTTGATCACAAAGTTCGTTACACCGACTTCGAATTGTTCCCTCATGGTCCTCTTCTCCCCCTGTTGGTCCTCTCCAACAGGGATTGTCGGCGTCGTCGAGGTTTCTCCGTGCTGGTCAATAGAGTTGCTGCTGACTCTTCCTCTTCGCGATTCTGCTTTGTAATCCTCGAACTAGTCCGGATGCTTCCGCTTCAGGTGCCTGAGGAAATTCGATGTCGACGTCACCTGTTCTTTGATGACGATCCACGGCGGCTCACAAAATTGACAAACGCTCACGACATTTCTGCCGTGCGTGTTTATCTCACTTCTAACAGAAGTTCTCGATTTTGACAAAGATATCGTCGAAATTTCCCACTGTTTGTGGGGGGGGGGCAGGGAAATCTTGACGGGTTTACACTGATTTAGTCTTCAATGTCTTTCAGGTACCTGGTACGACAATTTACACTTTGAGGTAGTGTCTTTATGGCACGACTATTCATACTTTAGGGTACCTCTCATGGTACTTAACGCTTCGGGGATTACAGTCATGCTACAGCAAAAGCCTCATTTACTTTTTCGTAAACTTTTTCGTGATTAATTTTTCTGCTAGGTCAACGATGCGACGAAGGCTTGGGTGGACATGGCCCAGTGGTGCAATAAACACGGCCGGATAATCCCGGTAGGCTAGACTAATTTGGCCTTCGATGTCTTTCTGATTCCCTGCTACGGATATTCATACTTTGTGGTAATGTCTTTATGATACGGCTATTGCTCTACTTGCTTTTCCATAATCCTTTGTTCCAAAAAACAATTTTAACGTTTTTCGGCACAGCTTCATGGCATAATACCGGTACCGGTTCATTTTACCGTCATTAAGGCCCCCATTTTAAGCAATAAATAGTCTGTAGCGAAAGGGAAAACTGTACAGTTCGTATGACATACTGCAGACATTACCTTATAAGGAAATTTACACCTCATGGTATGGCTATTAACACTATAGGGTACCTGTGCAGGTACTTCATGCTTCGGGGATTACAATTTCATGCTACAACAAAAGCCCTCCAGTATGTCATACGAACTGTACAGTTTTCCCTTTCGCTACAGACTATTTATTGCTTAAAATGGGGGCCTTAATGACGGTAAAATGAACCGGTACCGGTATTATGCCATGAAGCTGTGCCGAAAAACGTTAAAATTGTTTTTTGGAACAAAGGATTATGGAAAAGCAAGTAGGGCAATAGCCGTATCATAAAGACATTAACACAAAGTGTGAATATCCGTAGCAGGGAATCAGAAAGACATCGAAGGCCAAATTAGTCTAACCTACCGAGATTATCCGGCCGTGTTTATTGCACCAGTCGGCCGCAGCCACAGAGGCATTGTCGCCTAGGCAGCTCGTCGCTCCAGCCAGAAATGAGGAAAAGGATCTTTCAAGCGAAAAGGATCTTGTCGAAGTCTACGGATCCTTTCGCGAGTACGTTCACGATTACAACGACTAGACGCAGCTCGAAAGTCTATCGAGTTTAGTCTTGTTCTAATCAGAAGAACGCCGCGAACTTCAATGACATCACCTAATTGAGAAATTGTGCGAAATAACAATGTTTAGCAATTGCATTTTTGCCGTCTCATACCGACATACCTGACTGGCCGTCGCACAGTGGCCTTTTCCAGCGATTTAACTGGCCAAAATTATTTATATTGTTTCATGATCTCGCAACCTTTTCAAATCGCTTATAATATTATTTTGTATTTAAGTACTTTTAGAAATATTATTTACTACTTTTTCAATATTTTGTGCTATGTTTTTGAGTAAAAGGCAGTGTATTGTTGAATTAAAGGATACCCCGTAATATGTTTCGGAAAGCGTGCGCGCTTGAAACGCAGGGGCCTGTAGTCGCGTTATAGGAAATGCTGTGAAAAGAAAGGGAGCCAATTCGAGCAGCCAATTTTTGTTTCGTTCGTTAGCCCAAACCATTGATAATTACAACCGCGTTTAAAAAACCTGGCCGTCGCACCTGGGAGCACAACATAATCACTCATGAAGTATTACAATCGTACCAAATTTTATTTACATACTAATCATGTTGAAATGTAAATACTTAACAAACGATATAGAATCAAAAGGTAGAAAATTGTTGAAAGTATAGTCCATACTTACTTTCAAAACTTTCATACTGGAAAGAAATGTGTACAACTTACCTGAAACGTAAAAATCTGTCGCATAGAATTTTTTCAGCAAGACACGTACTACGAAAATCTCTAACTTTCAATGATGTACAACATCTAATGGGTGCTTGAATGATGGAAAAAATATCAGTACATTGTCCCCCATACGGTAAACTATAGCAAGCAACATAATTTTCGTACTTTAGGTAAAATCTTGAAATCGACTTTTGGCCAGGGATATCGCTGAAAAGAACCCGTGTGCGTCGGTTTTCCCGGCCGTGTTTATTGCATTGCTATTGTGTTCTTGACTCGGGGCTCGACCCTCGGGCCTCGGCAAAGGATCTTTAAAGCATCTGTATCTAGATACAGATCCTTCTAACAAATGTATCCGTAACCTCGAATCCTTTCGGGTCGGATCCAAATGTATCTAGATACAAGTCAACTAAAAGATCCTTTTGTATCTAGATCCTTCGGATCACGAATTATAGATACGTATCTTGTATCTAGATACGTATCTAGACACTTTTGTATTTAGATACTGCCCTACTCTGCCTCCAGGATGGGCAAGAGGATCCCTTGTATACCCTCCTTTCTACCACACCTCTCCCACTCTCTCCTCCACCACTTTCTGCTCACTCACACCTCATGCTCTTTACTCTTTCTCACTCTAACTCACCGCCCTTTACGTCACTATATATGTTATTCATAATATGAAGAATACATGTGAAGAAATACATCGGTGATTCAAATTATCTGAAAAACTACTAAATAAGTAACAAATGAACTATTTTAAATTTTATTTTAAGACATTAAAATTTAAACAATTAATTAAAAACTAGCTAGTTATTGTTGCTCGCTCGCTTCGCGAGCTCGCGGGTGGGGTTGTTATTGCCCGCTCGGCTTCGCGAGCTCGCAGGTAGGAGTGCTCTTGCGAAAGGGTTACTGATACGCATTGCTAGTGGGGCATACAGCTCTTAATGGTTTTTTTATTTATTATGTGTGTGACTCTCCACGAGCCACGTTGCATAATTAAGAAAAAAAATTTTTTTTAAATTAAAAAAAATGAAGTATATACAAAATCGTTTGTTTATTCGGTGCAAAATTTCCATCCTCTCGTATAAAATGCATTCTTGAATGAACTTCTTTCGAAAAAAGCTAAAAAAACTAAAAAATCTAAAAAACTACTTGACCAATATGAACCAAAATCTAATCAGCTCTAAGTAACGACGGAGCACATCAATTGCATCATTCATCATTCTGATCGCATTGTTACTTTTTCAGAAAACGTTAACGAAAAATTGGATAACATAAAAACGGCCATACGCACGCGCGCGCACACACACACACACACTAACAATTTGATGAAAATAGTCTAAAATGACTCCAATGACCATGAAACGTGAAGATCTGCTAAAAAATCGATTTTCGATTTTCGGGGTAATAACAGTAACTGCCCTATGAATCGGGAAGTTAAAAAATTATTATAAAAAATATATATTTATTACTAGAATAATCAGTGGATAATAACAGTGGATATCTCATATGGTTCAAGAGTTATAGTAAAATGCCACACTCCCATTGTATTCCGCCTTCTGAGGCTCTGTATATTGCGGTGCAACGTTCACTTCAAATAATTTTAATTTTGTCAATTTTCAAATATCCATCTTTTTAAAAAGAGGCTTATAAAGGAGCTGTATCCTCATTTTTTAATTATTTAAAAAGTGTCCTGCTATGAACACACGCCGTTTGTTTAAAACAATTGCAAAATGAATGGTGAAAAAACCATTATTTGCTAATAACAATATTTTTAGTAGATATTCTTATGTTTTCACTACAAATTCCCAAAGACTCATTTTCATAGGTTTGCTAGTTCTAGACTTATAATTAAATGAAAAAGGTTGACACGTCTTTTTACACATCTGTAAAATCAACAGTTTCTAAGATATCAAAATAATTCATTGGGATTCGTTCGTAGGTCACTGAAGACTAAAACATACAACCCGTGGCATAAAGTTTCTGATCGGAGGCATTGATACGTTTTTTACAGAAAATATTCATGTTTTAGAAGTATAAAATATTATTTTATGGAGTTGAAACCGATAGGAATTTAAAGGGCCGCGCCGTATCTCGTTGTATCTGGCGGCAACTCATACCGATCAATATTTTGCTTTCCGGTTCGAAATAAACGTTGACGTTGCTAACGTCAAAGGGTGATTTCTCGAGATAAAAGTCTGCTCTATCGCGTGATATAGATCGATTTTACCTTGGACTTTTAATTTCTTTAGATGAACTGAAAAATATCCTCAAGTATTGGTGCAAAAGTGGTGTCTCTCCGTCTTTAATGATTGTTTAAAAACGTTTAAGCATTGATAATCCACCAACGTTGGATATCACTGGATTCGGGAAAGTCTACAAAATCTTTTGCTGTAAAGAACGATTCAATATCATTTATAATAATATCACTATATTTGTTTAAACTAGAAAAATATGGTTTTTTAAATCATGTTTCTCAAAAACTGTGCGTCTAGAGGAAAAACCAAAGGCAGATTTGGAATTAGCACAAAAAATCTCTGTAAGAATCACCCAACAGTAATTGTGGAACAAAATAGGTGTTGGACAGTGTAAATCTAATAGGAAATTTTCTTCCAGAATTTCTATTAATCGGAAACTTTTTTCCGCGTAACATTTTATTTATTTTCTCGTTTCTTTGATATAATAAATGGATGCTTATTTTACTTTGTCGTTTTTCATTCTTTAATGAGCCCCTTTTAATTAACTTCCCGATTCATAGGGAAGTTACTGTAATTTCCTATCGGTTTCAACTCCATAAAATAATATTTCACACTTCTAAAACATGAATATTTTCTGTAAAATCCGTATCAATGCCTTCAATCGGAAATTTTATGGCACGGGTTGTATTTAAATTTGAACCAAATCCGATATTTTACATTAAAAAGTGTCGGTTTTAACGTGGAATGATCCTATATGGAAATTCGAATGCAGAAAGTTCTTTTGCCCTGTGTACGAGTTAACGAGATGCAGTAAATGCCGAAAGTCAAAAGCTGTAGAACGCATGAAATATCAACAATTTGATCATGGTGATAGTGATTTGGTGGAGCCTTACGATAGACTGATAGGCTTATGTCGCGCATTATCATCGATTGCAAGCAATTCAACAACAGGAGTAGCTGACAAACATTTTTCTTTGTACGCTCGAGACCTCCTGCACTCCATTTAGTCATTCGTTTACTGCAGCCTCAATGTCAAGGAACTTTCATGAATATGCTCGAATGGCAATGCATATATGCATGCGTACATGCCCGCAGCTGTCCGCTGCACCGCCCGCACAAGCCTCCGCTAACAAAGTTCGTCAGAGAACTTCATCACTTTTTCCGGCGCCTGTACGCTTCTTGGAATTACATGGATCTCGACAAGAAGCGGCCGTGTGTGCATGTGCATATCCGTATGCATGTGCGTCAGCACACGCAACTCTGGACCATTAGTTATCTTCGACAGTGGTTCCCAATTTTACGGTTCTTAAACGTTCCTTCGTTTCTTTCGAATGAATGCATTCACCAAAAAACTAAAACATCTCAGAAATTCTCATTTTAACGAAACATTGCAGATCCGTAGATTATACAACACAATCAAGATTATACAGTGACTCCCATTAATATTCGGATGTTCTAAAACAAATGATAACTTTTTAATATTGGAGTATATGATTTGAACTTTTTTGAGAAGTTAGAGCAATTAATTTGCTACACGATGAGAATAGAAATGTTTCCAAAAATTGCAATTAGTCGGAATTGTAGAGGAAATATGAAAGGCTGCACTGTAAACCTTTGTTTATGTCAACCCATATTAAAAATTTTTAAAATACAATTTGCAAATCTGTGTCAATTGTAAGCGCTATGAGAATTTCATCGAAATTGGTTGATGCTGGAAAAACGGCAGACATTAAAAGATGTAAAAATCCTTAGATCTATTGCTGTTAGAGGCCGAAAATGTATGAAATTTAATTTTAATTGAGGAATATAAATTAAATTTTTATAATAAATTATTTTATTAATAGTATTCGTTAAATTTATATATGAAATTTAGTTTTATTGAGGAATATAAATTAAATTATTTTATTAATAGTATTTATTAAAATTTAAAAGAATATGAATTAAATTTTCATAGTAAATTATTTTATTAATAGTATTTATTAAATTAAAAAATATGAGTTAAATTTTTATTAATAGCATTTTAAAATTAAGTATAAGTTAATTTTCTTGAGAGGTATATTAGATTTATTAAAAAGTTTAATATTTAAATTAAATATTAATTTTATACAAAATAAATGAATTTTATATTATTTTATTGAAATAAAAATTAAATGGGTTTGTGAAGGAAAAAAAAATTTGTTAAGTGATAATAATACCTTATTTGGTGCATTAAAAACAATAAGTAATTAAAAAAATGAGGAAACTTTTTTATTAAAAAATTATTAAAATAGATTTTTATGTCTAAAATTTAATTTTAATTGAGGAATATGAATTAAATTTTTACAGTAAATTATTTTATTAATAGAATTTTAGATTTTAGTGAAAAACTGCAATTTTGACCATCTTTAGATGATTGTAACTCTTTATAGCGTCAAAGGATTTTGATGAAATTTTCAGAATATATATTCTAAATTTTCCATATAAGCCCACGATAAAAGTTGGAACGTACAACTTTTAGTATTTTCTCTGCAATTCCGACAACTTGCAATTTTTCTCAAAAATTTTTTCACGTTTTGTAGCAAACCAATTGTTTTAACTTCTTAATATTAAAAATCGTCCGATATTTAAAAAGTTGTTGTCTTTTCAGAGTGTCCGAATATTAGTTAGAGTCACTGCAGGTAAACAGTTCTCTTAATAGAAAATCTGTAAAGTGTCCTACTTATTTTTCATTAAGTGCCTTTTGTTACTATTTTACTAACTAAGGATCTCCTAAAAAGCAAACGAATGTCTTTCAAAACATCTTTCGAATAAACATTTTATCATAACTCATACTTTCATAGCTCTGCGTCACATTGAGTCGATTTGCAAAATATGCAGTCAGTCTCATAAGTATTCGTACGTCCATTAAAACAGAATAACTTTTTTATAATTGTACCAAACTATCTGATTGTTTGTAAGCAATTTTTTTAAGCAAAAAAAATGTTCCAAAACTTATAATTGATCAGGTTACATGCAAAAATAAAGAAAGCATTTTCAAAAACATTTTTATTTGAGCTCTTAATGAATATGTAAATTATATGTTTTGTAGATCTATGTACAGCAGTTACACACATGCCGAAAATGTCATCGAAATCGATTGTATACTGCAGGCAATATACATTCTTTACATAAATAATACGTAAGACAATTAGTACTTGTGTTTTAAGGATTTCATCGAGCATTTTTAGTAATTTTACTACTATTTACAATGAACCCAAAATTTTATTTTTGAAAAGGATTCTTATACGTTCTAATTGTATTTTCCATATACAGTGTGAGTCATCCATGAATTCATCCATGTAACACAATATGACCTAGAAATGACCTTCAACCCAGAAAAATGGAATAAATAAAATTCAACGTGTAAGATTCGTTTGCTTCATTTTTGTTACGCAAATGTTCAAACATATTCCCTTGAGCTGCTATACATTCAAATGTATCGCAATACACAACATAATAACAGATTCGGTGTTGACAGGAAAACATTTATGATATACCTTCATCTCTGCGTTCGTACAGAATCGTGTTTATCAACTACTAATTACTCTGAAGACCTAGCTATCTAATTTCCACTGTTTCTAAGATTTCTAATCTATCCGTTTATCGATGAACGTTTCACAATACGTTACTCGAAGGAAGACAGGATTGATATGATTTTCATTTATGGAGAAAGTCGACAGTATTTAAGAGAAGCAGTGCGGTTGTACAAGGACCGATTTCCTAATCGTAATTGTCCATCAGTTTCCGTTTACTGCAATTTGAGAAATAAATTCCGTGAAACTGGTAGTGTTGAAAATAAAAAATGTACGAAGGCGAGGACTGTAAGGAATGAAGGAAACACAATTAATGTTCTGGCAGCAGTGGATACAAACCCTCATGCCAGTACGAGGCAAATCGCACGGGAAAGTGGCATTAGTCAAAAATATGTAGTGCAAATACTCCATGAACGAAAATTTCACCCCTATCACCTATCAATTAGCCAAGAACTTCATGGTACAGACTTTGTAAATCGTGTGAACTTTTATCAGTGGGGCTTGAGACAATCGATAAATGATACAGCATTTTTTAATAAAGTATTATTTACCGATGAAGCTTCGTTTACTAATCACGGGCAGGTAAATTTAAAAAACATGCATTATTGGTCATCTTAAAATCCGCGGTGGTTACGAACAGTCGACAAACAAAGACCATGGTCCGTCAATGTTTTGTGCGGAATTTTAAACAACCAAATAATTGGGCCTCACATTATCACCGGAACATTAAATGCAGAAAAATACATTGCATTTTTACGAGGATCGTTAGCAATTCTCCTGGAAAATACACCCTTGGACATTCGTGAAGATCTGTGGTATCAACATGACGGATGTCCAGCCCATTCTTCCCGTGTCGTAACACAATTCTTAAATAACAAGTTTCCAAATCGTTGGATTGGACGTAACGGACCCGTATTATGGCCAGCTCGCTCAACAGATCTTACACCCCTTGATTTATATCTATGAGGAAAACTGAAAGACGATGTTTATCATGAACCACCAACCACTGTAGACGACATGAAAGAAAGTATCATCAGGGATTGTGCGTCGACTCACTCAGAAATGAATTACACAGCAGTACGGTCTGTAACTTCACGGCTAAATGAATGTATAGCAGCTCAAGGGAATATTTTTGAACATTTGCGTAACAAAAATGAAGCAAACGAATCTTATACGTTGAATTTTATTTATTCCATTTTTCTGGGTTGAAGGTCATTTGTAGGTCATATTGTGTTACATGGATGAATTCTTTATTTTGTCAGCTACAACATTACGTTAACGAAGATATGTCATTCCATTTAAAAAAACATCGACGACCTTGCAATCTCATTAAAAAATGACCTTGAACATTTTTTCCCTTACACCGTTATATGTGGCCCTTCAAACAGTGTAACTTTGTCGTATGAAGTTTTTTTGTACAACGAAAAGTAACGGAGATATTTAGGTGTTCTCTTTCTGCAGACTCATCCTGTATATTGCATATTTATACACGGTGAGGTGCTTGAAACAGACTATCTGATTAACTCGGCTGCTATTGGTGTTAGGAGAAAGGCATCAGATGGAACCGGATCAGTTTTAAGTGGGCATTAATCTGATGTTAGTAGCTTTTTCGTAGGTGGACGCGTAAACGACATATGAAGGTCAACTTCATCTTTTTAAATAGAATGCCCAATAGTTTTGATCGAAGTCGGATGAAGCACAATATTCTGCGTAACAAAGTAATGACCTTCATATACCACAAATCTGATAGTTAACGAGATATGCCTTCCTACCGTACCTACAGGGTACAACCGATCGTATTAGCAGAATTAACCCTCGTCCTCATGACGTGGTACCCAAGTACCTATTTCAAATTCATGCAGAATCGTATAAAAAATTACCCGTGTGCATGAGGGTAACTGAAACACAGATCGGGTGGCCGAAGCGTTTCTTTCTTTCCCAGATGCTGTCCTTCCTTGCCACCGAAACTTTCTGCGTCAATTACACCACTAAATACAATTGAAATTATATAGTGTTTGGTCTTGTTTTAATCAGAAAAATGCCAGAAATACGTTTTTGAAAGTCTCATAAAAAATAATGAAAATTAAGAAGTTTGAACATTCGATTCGTGGTTACAATGGGTGGTGTTACACCGATGTACCCGAGCCGAGATCAATCATCGTCGCTCTGCAGCGGTAGCTGTTCACGCCTATTTCACCATTATTCCATAACTTAAAGATCACATTAAATAGGTCGTTGAATTCGTCTTGGCGTCAGCTATAATGTTATTAAATAAAAACTATATAGTGATAAATAAATAATCAAGGTGAGCTCAAGTTTTTATTAAAAAACTGTTGAAGTATGATGTTTAAATCTCGCGCTAAAAGTATGTCATGAGAGAGCGTCGCGATCGATGCGGGATCAATTCCTCCTTTTCGTCGATCGGCCGCAGCCAATGATAGTTTTCGCGTCTAACGAATTGCGCTTCACCTCTGTTCGAATGATTGAAACGTGTGGATTTTTTTTATATCGTGTGGTCGGTTTTGTAGAACATATTATACTTATTTCTATTAAATATACGTTTGTGTTCATAAATAGAAAATAGAAAGTGAATTTCTTAATAAAAACAAATTCTTTAAATTTCTTGTATTGGAATTTGTAGCAGACTAATTAGTGATTACTTTTTGTAGAAAACATTTTTTTGTCACACCACCGGAAATGTCTTAAAAATAGAGTGAATGATGAATAATAATAGAAAACTGGCTGTTCAGACATTGAAACAAGAATAGTCCATAATTTTTGAATCAACGAATTTTATTAAAATTAATCAAGAAAACAAAAACATGTTATGACGACATAAAGCATATTTTTTATACAGTATACAATAATTTAATTATATATCTAGAGTGTATCATTTACGATGGATCGACATCTGTTTCAAACATTTTGAAACGATCAAGTTTCTTGCGAATTGTACATTTTTCGGCAGAAATGGAGGATATGAACATATCCGAAGTATATAACAATGTTTGGAATAGGTATTTTGTGTTGCATCGAGAAGATTTTCTCGTTGTGAACTGGAATATCCTATCGATTAACCGTACCGTGAACCTAAGTTATTGTGTGAGCACGAAAGCTTGTTAACGAAGACAATTTTATATTCAATTAGCTTTCCTCCGCCACGCGTTGCTGTGGCACAATATTTTTTAAAAGCATGTACGTATTCAACGTGTTTGTTGTAATCTATTTTGTTCAATTCCATTTCACTTTTCGAATTGCTCTGTAGTTCTCTCTCTCTCTCTCTCACTCTCTTTGTGTGTCCCTCCCAGATTTTTCATAAAACCTACCGTTGCAAAGCTACAGCTGTTTAAAAAGTGGGAAACCAAAAAGTTTAAGAAAACTGCACAATTCCTGTGTTATAACTCCTAAATTATGCAACCTCTACAATCGGCACATAGGCTATTTTGAAAGAACTCGGCGAGATGAATCCAATGAGTATTTCCAATTGAATATAGATGGTATCAGTCAAAACTTATAAACAGAAACGTGGTCAAAGGAGGCCGAAAAAGTCACATTTGGTCTGTTTGTGACGTCATCACTTGAGAACTGCAGAACGCAGAAAGCTGCGATTTAAACATTTAGACGCGACGTTTCTTCGTGAATGTTTTAGAGCCAACAGCATTCGAAAAAGTCTATTGGTTGTAAAGTTATAAGCAGAAACGTGCACAAAAGGGAGGGAAAAAGTTGCCATTTTTCACTAATGACGTCACAACTTTTGAACCAACAGACTTTTCTGAATGCTGTTTTCTCCTAAACCTAATCGAAGAAATGCCGCGTCTAATGCTTCAAACCCCAGCTTTCTACGTTGAACTGTTCTCAAGTGATGCCGTTACAAACATACATACATACATACAGACAGCCAGACAGACACGATTTTATCTATACAGGGTGTCCCAAAACTACCCTAGGAGCCGAAAATGGGAGGTTCCTTGGGTCATTTGAAGCGACATTTTCCTTTGCAAAAATGGTGTCCGCGACTTTGTTTGGGAGTTATTAACGAAAAACACGGACCAATCAGAGCGCGATCTGGACATGCGATGGCACGTTCGGCCAATTGACAGTTGGCGCGTCGGGCCGACTGTGCTAACTCGCGTCTAGGTCGCGCTCTGATTGGTCCGTGTTTTTCGTTAATAACTCCTAAACAAAGCCGCGGACGCCATTTTTGCAAAGGAAAATGTCGCTTTAAATGACCCAAAGAACCTCCCATTTTCGGCTCCTAGGGTAGTTTTGGGACACCCTGTATACTAGCTTTCCCCCCGCAACGCTTTGCTGTGGCACATTATTTTTTAAAAGTATGTAGGTATTATATGTAAGTTGAAACGTTAGACGCGGCGTTTCTTCGGGAAGGTTCTAGAGAAAACCGCAATGTGAATGTCAATGTGAATGTCAACGTGAATATGAGTGTGAATGTGAACGTGAATGTTAATGTGAATGTGAATGCGATTGTCAATGTCAATGTCAATGTCAATGTCAATGTCAATGTCAATGTCAATGTCAATGTCAATGTCAATGTCAATGTCAATGTCAATGTCAATGTCAATGTGAATGTGAGTGTGAACGTGAATGTGAACGTGAATGTCAATGTGAATGTCGATGTGAATGTCGATGTGAATGTCGATGTGAATGTCGATGTGAATGTCGATGTCAATGTTGTAACAACTTGGTTACCCGGGTGTTTTCCTTGTGGAAGTTAGCTCGTCGTGCCGGGGTTCGTGTCGGTTGCGGGGGGATGAGGTGTAGAGAAATAAAACACTCAATGTGGTCGTAATAGGTTTCGCCGCGGAGTCGTTCCCTACGCGTCGCGGTACACGGTTGAGCGGAAGCGCGGCTGAAATGGACGGTCGGTACCGTGGGTGAGATACGAGACACGGTTTTGAGTGGAGGCGCGGCAGGCGCGGGCGGTCGGTATAGTTCGTGAGCTGCGACACACGGTTTGAGCGGAGGCGCGGCTATCGTGGACGGTCGGTAGTGTCCGCGGGGGTCACTGGGGCGAGCCGGTCGCTGGCACGGCGATCGGCGGTAGCAGGGGGCGAATTGTCGGCACAACACTTCACCGTAAACTGCATAAGAGAAAAAGGTAGAGAAAGTGAGACAGATCGTGGGCTCGATGATCGTCTGTTATACGGAGGTACGTTCGTCGGCTCAACGATCGTACTTTTGTACAGCTGAATTATGATACTTACTCTCCGGTCTGGTATTCGGGGCACTCGGTATATTGATCTTACGTCGGCTCGACGGTGGATCACTCTGCTATTTGTTGTGTCGTTCGATTCCTATATCCTCGCGACGGTATCATTTTATCAACGAGAATCGGTAATCGCGGCGTTGGCCATCTAGCGGCCGGTTCCCGAAGTTGTGCTGTGCGTACTTTCTCTTGCGAGAATCGTAGCCATCTTGCGGTCGGTTCGTGGTACTTGCGCGGCGTGTTAGTAACAGGCTTGTGGGAGTAAGTCTGTTACACCCCTCTCCTCCTTCGGGGTAGTGGCAGCGAAACCCAGTTTATTTGTATAGTAAACATGTATGACAAATTTATATAACAAGGTTATATATCCATATAACAAAAAAAAATCAGTCTTGTAGAAAAATAGGACGTTGTCTTACAATAATAACGAAAAACTAAAATATTAAAATATAAAAAAATAGTAACTAAAATGTAATACGTTTTACCTTACGAACTACGAAAATATAGGAACAACGGAACAACAAAACATAGATGCGCATAGTGCTTAAAAACTACCTTACAAACTATTTCTTACGACTAGTAGGGCTGGGGTGTGGCTGTGACGGGAACTCTGTGGATAAAGCGGCGTGGCTTTCCCGGCTTATCGAATAGGATGCGCCACCTTTCCCCGTGGGCGTTTACGCAGCACCCTCCTGTGTGGGCGTATCGTCGTGGCACCTCTACTTTCTGCCCGGTGGGCAGCGTGTGCCATGCTGTGGTTCCTGGTGGGTGCTCTCCGGGGTAGGGTACGGGTGCCAAGTGAGCGGCGTCGCCGCTCCACAGGTGTTCTGGCGTCGGTGGTGGTGGTTGGATGGGTGCCGGGGGAAGGGCCTCTTTTGGCAGCTGCGGAGGGGTAGGGGGGCGGCCTGGTCCCTGGCTCGCGGTGGCTGCTCTGTGGGTGGTGGTCCGAGCGTAATTGTTACCCCTCTTTGAGGGTGGAAGCCACGTCACCGACCGGATCTTCGCCTTGTTGTGTGGTACCGTGGTGGTGGTGGGTCGCTGGTTCTTCCTGCTATGTGGCGGTCGGGTGGTTGGCAGGAGTTTGGGCCTCGTCGGTGTTCTGGCCGTCGGGTCTCCCTTGACGAGCTCCATGAGCTCCCTTACATATTCTGGCTCGTTGGGCATTCCTATTAAGTTAGCGGGTGGTATTAGTTTTCGGGATCGTCCTCGGCGACGAGGCGCTGGATTTTCGGCGGGAGGTGGTACTGGTGTAGGATCGTGGGGAGTGTCAGGATCTTCGGTGGGATCTGAGGTCCGGTTGTCGCGGTCGTTTGCGGGTTTTAGGTCCTGCACGTGTATGTGCCGGTACCATTTTTTCCCGTCGTAGAGGTCCACTATTACCGGCGACACAATTTTTTTGACCGTGTATGGCCCCGTGTATTTGGGGGCGAGTTTGGCGGCAATGCCCGCTCCTTTGTTGGATAGGGTGTGTTCTCTCTTCCACACCGACTCTCCTATGGCCGGCCTCCATTCCCGGTGCCGTAAGTTATAATGCCGTTCTTGGCGTCCGAACGCTTGTGCTAGGCGTAGTCGGGCCAGTTCCTGGGCTTCTTTTAGGTGTTTCTATCGCTGGTTTGGTGGAATGGTGACCCCTTCGGTGCGTGTTTGTCCCGGTGTACGTAGTTCTCGGCCGTGATTGAGGTAGGCGGGGCTGTACCCAGTCGCCTCGTGCCATGCGGTGTTTATAGCGAATCTGGCCTCGTCGATTTTCTCGTCCCATCGGTCGTGATATTTCCCGGTGTATTGTGCCAGCATTGTCTTTACTACTTTATTTGCCCGTTCCACGGGGTTACAGTGTGGCGAGTATGGAGGTGTTCGGCGATGGGTGATGCCGGTGCTCTGCAGGAGGCTCGTGAATGGGTCCCCTATAAATTGTTTTCCGTTGTCGGAAATGATTATTTCTGGGGTTCCGTGGCGCAGTATAATGTCTTTTTGTATGGCGGCGGCGATGGCGGCGCTGGTGGCTTTTCGTAGAGGCGTGAGTTCGACCCATTTTGTGAACCGGTCTAGTGCGACTAGTAGCCATATGTGCCCTTGTCGGGAGCGCGGTAGCGGTCCTATCAGGTCGACCGAGACGGTGTGCCACGGCTGTGTTCCGGGGTTGGCGTGTAGTAACCCGGGAGGTTTGTGTGGTGGCGCTTTATACTGTTGGCAACTCTTGCAGCTGCGGACGTATTGTGCCACTTGCCGGAACATGCCTGGCCAGTAAAATTTCTGGGCAATGCGGATTATTGTTTTCGCAATGCCTAGGTGTCCAGCGAGGGGGTCGTCGTGGTACCGTCGAAGGATCTCGGCTCTTTCGGTGGTGGGTACGCATGTTTTCCATGCGGTGTCGGGTTCGGGTTCGTTGTAATCGAGTTGGTGGAGGATATGTCTCTGTAGCTTGCCTTGTTGCACTCGGAACTCGGGAACGGAAGCGGGATCTAGTTGTACGGCTTTTATTTTCCGTTCGTACCATGTGTCGGGGTGTTCCTTTGGTCGTAGCATATTTATTTCCGGGGTTGGTGGTGTTCGGGATAATGCGTCTGCAACCTGATTGTTTTTCCCCGGGCGGTATTTGATGTAGACATTGTACTGCTGGAGCTCGAGTGCCCACCTTGCTAGTCTTCCCGTCGGGTTGTCGATCTGTTGCAGCCAACGTAGTGCCTGGTGGTCGGTGATAACCGTGAAGTGGTACCATTCCAGGTACGGTCTCATGTTCCTGATTCCCCATACTACGGCTAGGCACTCTTTTTCGGTCGCACTATAGTTGCGCTCACTGGCGTTGAGGGTGTGGCTTGCATATGCTATGACCTTTTCGTTCTCCTCGGGTCCTTGTGTGAGCACGATTCCGAGGCCGTGATCGCTGGCATCGGTCTGTAGTATCACGCGGCTTATTTTCCCGGGTCCCAATACTAGGTACCGAGAGGCGGAAAAACAAGCGGCTACGGGTTTTATAGGTTGGAACCGGGCTGCGTCTAGCCGTGATGGACGCAGTCCACCCGCGATAAACAACGCGAATTCGAACTCTCGGCAAGGACGTTAATATTTCGGGCGCCAGGCAATCTGAGATGTCCACAAAGTTATTCACGCTAGGAGAATTCGAATTCACGTTCGCGAGGACCGGAATAGCTGGTTAAGGGCCAGGATTACACGCGGGATCGGACAGGACGTTCTCCACGGCGGGAACGGACCTCGCAAATGATTCTTACAACACTTAGTGTGAACAAAATGATTTATTGACGGCAAACAAAGCTAGAGTGAACAACCGAATATGACAACGGAATCTAATGAATGAAAAATCGAGATCGGAATTTACTATTGGTTACGGCAATCGGAAAATTAGAATCGGCATGTTCGACAACAAGCCGATACGTACGCGGCTCGCGGATACAAGATGGCCGCGTTGGAATCTGTACGACGCCGGTTACACGTGCGTATCTATCCGCGAGGAACGAAGCGTACAGATCCCCGATGTTATACGCGTTTCTCGGATTAAATAATATTATCCGCGTCGGCAGCGATCCGAGATGTTAGGCCGGCGCGGGGTCGAGACGGAATTGACCGAAATTAACAATGTGACTGCGCGCGGCTATTTCGCTATTAAACAATTCGCGACGTATTTTACACACGCAAAACCCTAGCTAATCGCTCTCACTGGGAACTCGCCAAAGGAACACGAAACGGGCAGCCGATTCTCGGCACACGAAACACGTGGCCGTCAAAAGGACGGCCCACGTAAAAACCGACACAAAATCGCGAACGCTGCTCGAGCCACTTTAAAAGATCGCGAATCAATATTAAATCGTTATACGGAATCTGATGGGCACTTACCAACGGCAGCAGAATCGGCGCAGCTGAACGGCAGCTTTTATAATACTATGCTACGACGCACACGCGATTATAATAATACGGCAGCAAAGCGACTAATCTGTTGGAAGGCCTACGCAGCAGTGACGCGAATTTTCGGTGGCTCGAGGATGCGGAAGTAAGGCGTCCCCTACTTGCTTCGGTTTTTCGCCCACCAATCACTGTCGCTCGCGGTGTCGTACGCGCTGAGGGCCGGCACTCGACAAGAAGGGCCCCGGACCTTGCCGATTTCTCGATTTCCTTAACGGCGGACGCGCTTCCACCGGGAATGTCTCGTGACATTCCAGAACCGCTCGAGCCGCTCCTGCAGGGACCGATTATGTTGCGGGACGAGACGTCGACGGGACGATTCTTCTATGTTCTCTTCGTGGTCCCTTAGTCCCTCGTCGGCGTCTCCAGGTTGTTCAGCCTGGGCTTGAGGTTCCTTTCAATTCCTCTGCAGAGGGTGTTGTTTTGGTCCGGCGTTCCGAGTGGGCTTGCGAGTCGGCAGCTTGGAATTTCCCTTTTTCCGGCGATTCGTTACGTTGGGGCTCCCTGAGCCCACGCTACGTTCCTGCAATCTTTCCGTCGCGCCAATTGGCACGACGTTCACAAATCTACAGTATCGGAACTTAGTTCTTACAACGTCCCAGAGAGAGCGCTTTCTGCTAGCGATTTCCTAATATTTCTGCTAGAGGGTGGTCCGGTCCTCGCGATATTACTTTCGGGTTTTCTTACTATTGTGTTATCGTGACGTGGTTATTTTGCCACGTCACAGTAGTGTGAATGTTTTACTGAAATCTGAGCAAGCCAGTATCGGGCGGTAACCAGTTTTTCTTTGATAGTGCGAAAGGCTTTTTCCTCTGTTTCGGTCCAGTTCCATCTGGCGTTTTCTCTGGTTAATCTCGTTAGTGGCTCCATGATCTCCGCGAAGTTCGGCACGAACCGGCGGTACCAGGAGGCCATTCCGTGGAATCGGCGGACTTCTCGTATTGTTTTGGGTGTGGTGAGCAAGGCGATCGCGCTAGTTTTCTCGGGGTCGGTTCTTATCCCCTGCTGGTCAATAATATGGCCCAGGTATTTGAGGCTATCCACGCAAAATCGGCATTTTTCCGGGTTCAGTCGTAGTACTGCAGTACGTAGTCGATGGAACACTTCTTTGAGGTGTTTCAGGTGTTCCTCGAATGATCGGCTCACGACGATGATGTCGTCGAGGTAGGCGAATGCATACGGTTCTAGTTTGGGGCCGATGATCTGATCGAATAGGTGTTGGAAGGTCGCCGGGCGGAGTGCAAGTCGAATGGCATCACCGTAAATTGAAACAATCCCTTCCCTGGCACAGTGAAGGCGGTGAGCGGTCGGCTGTTTTTTTCGAGCGGGATTTGCCAGTTCCCGTTTTTGAGATCCAGGGTTGTTAGGAATTTTGCTCCTCGTAGTTTGTCAAGGGTGGCCTGTATGTGTGGCAGCGGGTAGGCGTCCTTTTCTGTCCTGTCGTTTAGTTTGCGAAAGTCAACGCAGAATCGCGGTTTGCCATCTTTCTTCTTCACGATTACAATGGGTGAGCTCCACGGGCTATTTGAGGGTTCTATGACCCCTTCTCGGAGCATTTTGTCTACTTCCTCATCTATGATCGCCTGCATGGCCGGGTTTCGTGAACGGTACCGCTGCTTGATGGGTGCACTATCTTTCAGCTTGATGCGGTGTTGTGTCAATGTGGTTCGCCCTGTGACATCCTCGAAGTGTCGTAACTCGGTCCTGAGAAAGTCCTCGAGATGTTTCTGGTCGGTTTCTTGTGGTTGTCGGAGGCCTATTTGCAGGTAGGGCTCGGCGAGGCAGGTGGCGGGCCAATTGACGATTTGGAGCGGTGGTTGGAAGCTGATTTCTAGTGCGGCGATTGTTTGTATTCCCAGGAGGACTGGTGGTCCCATGCGTGGTAGTATGGTGAATTCTTGGGTCCATGCATAGCCTTCGGTACTGAATGGGATTCGTATCTTCCCTGAGGTTTGCGTTATGGACCCGTCGGCGAGGCTGATGTTTTCGGCTGGAGCGGTCGGTTGAATCCCTTGGGCGAGAGCCCACTCGAGTATTTCCCCATTGATATACGAGAGTTGGGCTCCCGTGTCGAGGAGTGCCTTGATTTCCCGGCCGAGTATCTTGATGCTCAATTGTGGACGCGGGTTGTACTCGATTTTTGCATGTTTATTCTTCATCGTTGGGGCCGCCGGTCGCTGTACCGCGGCGGTCCCCGTGGTCCGTTTCCCGGGGCAGTCGGGGGGTGGCAGTCGCGTGTTAGGACTCCGTCGCGGCCGCATCGGGAGCAGAACTTCTTGAATTCGTTGCGGCACTCCCATCGTGTGTGTCCGCGCTGCTTGCATCTCCAGGGGAGCCGGACAGTTCGTCGAAGGACATTTCGTCGAAAATCGAATTCGGACATTTCGTCGAAGTTATTTGGTCGAATGGACATTTGGTCGAATGGACATTTCGTCGAAAGGACATTTCGTCGAATGGACATTTCGTCGAAAGGACATTTCGTCGAAAGACATTTCGTCGAATGGACATTTCGTCGAATGGACATTTCGTCGAAGAGACATTTCGTCGAAAATACATTTCGTCCAATTTCTTGACCCAAGTTTTTGTTTTGTTTTTGGTTTTGGTTTTGGTTTTGGTTTTGGTTTTGGTTTTGGTTTTGGTTTTGGTTTTGGATTTGGTTTTGGTTTTGGTTTTGGTTTTGGTTTTGGTTTTGGTTTTGGTTTTGGTTTTGGTTTTGGTTTTGGTTTTGGTTTTGGATTTGGTTTTGGTTTTGGTTTTGGTTTTGGTTTTGGTTTTGGTTTTGGTTTTGGTTTTGGTTTTGGTTTTGGTTTTGGTTTTGGTTTTGGTTTTGGTTTTGGTTTTGGTTTTGGTTTTGGTTTTGGTTTTGGTTTTGGTTTTGGTTTTGGTTTTGGTTTTGGTTTTGGTTTTGGTTTTGGTTTTGGTTTTGGTTTTGGTTTTGGTTTTGGTTTTGGTTTTGGTTTTGGTTTTGGTTTTGGTTTTGGTTTTGGTTTTGGTTTTGGTTTTGGTTTTGGTTTTGGTTTTGGTTTTGGTTTTGGTTTTGGTTTTGGTTTTGGTTTTGGTTTTGGTTTTGGTTTTGGTTTTGGTTTTGGTTTTGGTTTTGGTTTTGGTTTTGGTTTTGGTTTTGGTTTTGGTTTTGGTTTTGGTTTTGGTTTTGGTTTTGGTTTTGGTTTTGGTTTTGGTTTTGGTTTTGGTTTTGGTTTTGGTTTTGGTTTTGGTTTTGGTTTTGGTTTTGGTTTTGGTTTTGGTTTTGGTTTTGGTTTTGGTTTTGGTTTTGGTCTGTTTTGCATCCTGAGAATGATGTGTATCTTGAAGAAGTGGTATCGTAGGATGTGGCATAGCGCTTTATTCGTAGCCGCTTTATTTCTTAGGTTTTGTCTTGCATTGGGCCGTCGATTAATTTCCTTTTACGTGTTTTATGGTTTTTCTTTTGTCATAATGTTTTAGCCGATCTCTGTCGAACCCGGAGTCACGACGAGGACGTGTCGGCTGGCGACTCCGTTTTTTTTCCTTTTCGCTTTTATTTTTTTTGTATTTTTTTATAATTTTATGTAGTTATAAGTTAATGGTTATTTTATAAGTTAATGGTGGGTATGGATATATAATGTATTAATGATATATTGAGTGTGATATCAACTAATTCGATAGCATTGTTGCTATATCTTTAAGATATTGCATATTGTCTTCCTTATAAAGATTCATGTTATTCTGTTCAACGATTCGTTTGATTTTTAATGCGTTTGTCTTTTGCTTCTTTTTTGGCGGTTCTACATTGGTGCCTGCCCTTAACTGGATTATAGTCGAATGGGAACTGGCTGCATCTCTCCTGAATGCTCGAATCACATCCCAAATATTCCAGTTTCTATGGGTGAAATTATGTTGGACGCCCCGATGCCACCCTTCTATATTGTTGTTTGTTTGTGGAAGGCCCAGTTTAATGATGGAGTGCTGGTTCAAGTCTGCAATTGCGAATCGAGGAGGTCTTTTCTTGCTTCCTATGTTGACTCCAATGTAATTATTTTGGAAGTATAATAATAATTTTTCGACGTCTAAATTATCTTCCGCGTCGAACTCAGTTTGTATGAGTTCTTCGTACACTTTTAGTACGTCATCTGCAGGAACATATGCCAGAGCGGCCAACATCTTAATTTTTGTGTTAAACACCTCGTTGGTGTCGTACAGCTTTTTCAGACCGCATTGTCCAATGTTTCTGTATAACGACTGGCGTAAGTGGAAGAAACAATAGCGGACATTCACTTCCGCGAACTCCTCCCTGAAAGCATTTGCGAATGCGAGTTCAAAATCGGACATAACCGACGTTGGGTTAATATTGCATTTTAGTTGTTTCAATGCTTGCAGTAGCTTCCTATACAGGGTGTCCCAAAATTCCTCCGACACCCGAAAATGGGAGGTTCCTTGGATCGTTTGAAGCGACATTTTCCTTTACAAAAATGGCGTCCGCGGCTTTGTTTAGGAGTTATTAACGAAAAACACGGACCAATCAGAGCGCGATCAAGACGCGAGTTAGCACAGTCGGCCCGACGCGCTAACTGTCAGTTGGCCGAACGTGTCGTCGCATGTCTAGATCGCGCTCTGATTGGTCCGTGTTTTTCGTTAATAACTCCTAAACAAAGCCGCGGACGCCATTATTGTAAAGGACAATGTCGCTTCAAATGACCCAAGGAACCTCCCATTTTCGGGTGTCGGAGGAATTTTGGGACACCCTGTATACTGCAGTTGTTTTTGCCGGCAGTAAGCTGTACACAAGTGGCACGATTTTATTCTTGTAAAGTCCATGGACTGTGTAAATTTGTTTGAACAATTTCGGGCAAAATTCAAAGGTTCCGTCGCAGAACCAGTGCTTCGCCTTTGCCAGGACTCTGAGATGGTATTTGGTTGTAAATATCATGATTCGGCTTTCGTCATTAGGCCCAGAGTCCCACATGAGGAAGTGTTCTTCATTATCGAGGAACTGCATTTCTTCCGGTACGATAAAATCAGACATCAGTGTCGGGACTAGAGGATCACTCGACACTTTGAGAGCACTGATCCTTCTGAGTGTCCTCTTCAGCGAATTCTTCTGTGGCAACAGTAACTTTACTGAATCTGAGGTGAACTCGAGCTCGGTAGAAACAATAGAACTAATACTGGCACCAGTATTCCTAGTTTGTTCTTTCATTCTATTAATAGTAGTGATTTTATTAATGCTAGCAGGTTCAGACTCATGGCTGTGGTCTGTATATTTTACAACAGAGTCATCTTCAGTGACGACCCTGCCTCTGCATGGTACACTGCGATCGGCACATCGCCAGTATGTGCGTCCAGAGTCTGTTACGCGATCCTCTGTGTGTATATACCCATTGTATTTCAGCATACTTTTGCCGCGCTTGCTCAAAACAAATTCCAAGGACATAACTATAATAATATAATGTAATATAATAGTATTATAAGAATTAACTAAGCTAATAAAGGAAACTAAAAACTGTATAAACCTATAAAAAAGTCTGAAAACTAAACCAAAACCTTCTTGTTCATCAGCAATGGCCTTCACTTTGCAAGGAAAAACAATTACATGTGCGAATACACTTACTGTCTGTATAGAATGCTGCTATGGATTATACGGAAGGGTCGTAGTACTTCTGGTGTGAGATGCTACCTCTCTGAAGCATAAAGAAAGAATGAGCTCTGATTCGATACGTAACTGACCACATAGTCTACAGGGAGCCAAAGAAATACAGCTATATGTGTGTCTGTGGCTGGGTGGGGAGGGCTGCACTCGCGTCTGTTAAACATTTATGGTTTCGGTTTTGATTTTGGTTACGGTTTAAAATTTAGGTTTTGGTTTTGGTTTTGGTTTTGGTTTTGGTTAGGTTAGGTTAGGGGCGCAGTGGCTCAGTGGGTAGAGCGCGCGCCTACGGACCCCGTGGTCGCGGGTTCGATCCCCGACGCGGCACCTCTGGAAATACTCCATGTGCTCTATAAACTGTGGTGCCCCCAGGTGGTTCGGAACCCACCTTTATAAAAACTGTAGGTCCCGTTGCGATGCGACGTAAAAAAAAACCGGAACAACAAACCTGTAAGGGAAAGGTCAGATGGACGGAGCTATTTGCTGAACATCGACCGGACCCGGGGATGATGGTCACATCCAAACAATCAGTCATTATTCCGAGAATGTGTCAAGCCCACCCAATGAGGCGGGAGCACGATAGAACTGATATCTATGCTCCGAAGGAGAAAGATTTCGGCGAAGTTGGAGCGACCGACCTCCGTCACCCCATCGCGTTTAGTAGGACGGCAAGTGATGACCGAATGGAGGTGATGTTCCCGCGCGAGCGGGAATTTCGCCGAAGTCGGATCGGATCCCAAGTTTGCAATATATGTACAGACATATACTAGAATCACCCACACGAAACTCTCGCGGTCGCGTCCATTGTTCTTTGCAAAGCCCGTAGAGTCACAGCTTAGCCTATCCTAACCTTGGGGAGGGAGTGGGGTAAGTCGCTGGATAGCAGCGACAGAGTAGGGACGGGATTTCGAACTTGACACATTCAACCAAGGAATATGGCGAAGGTGGGGGGAGCCAAAACACGGGCAGGCGAGGCACCCTGCAGGTCCGAAGGTGAGAGGGTCCGACGTTCACTCCGAGCCTTAAAACCGCTCAAAAATCCGACAAACTAGGTAGCATGGCCCTTCTCATCGATGACGACCGGACCCATCATAGTAAGTCGCAGACTCCGAAAATGGCCCGGGCCGAATAAAACGGAGGAACGGCAGAAGGATGGGAAAACTGCAACCCTTAGTGAGCCGAGCTGCCGGCAGCGCCGTTTACGATACTGGTGTAAACCGGTGTGCCTTAAGGAAGTGGGGGGCGGACGATCCGCTATACCTCCCCGGCAGTATACTTACTACTACTACTACTACTACTACTAGGTTAGGTTAGGGTTAGGATAGGGTTAGGTTCCCCGCGAATGGAAAGTCGCCAGGATGGTTCTCCTCCGGAAGGCAGGAAAGCCCGCGGAGCTTCCCTCTGCTTACCGGCCGTTGTGTCTCCTCGACGAGGTGGCGAAGATCGTCGAGAAGATCATAGCGGACCGCCTCGTTGAGCACCTGTCCGAAGTGGGTCCCGACCTCAGCAACTGTCAGTTTGGGTTCCGGAGGGGGCGTTCAACGATCGACGCGGTCGATCGACTCGCCTCCCTCCGGACCGCTGCGGTCGCTGCGGGCAGGGTGTTGTTGGCGGTGTCCCTCGACATCACCAACGCGTTCAACACCCTGCCCTGGGATGAGGTAGTGGGGGCGCTAGAATTTCATAGGGTGCCCCCCTACCTCCGAGTATTGATTCGGGACTACTTGCGGGACAGGTGGTTCGAGTACCCTGGCCGGTACGGCGTGACGCAGAGGGATAGCATGCACCGAGGAGTTCCGCAGGGGTCGGTCTTGGGACCGCTCCTGTGGGACATCACGTACGACTCGTTGCTGCGGGCTACTCTCCCCCGCGACGCCAGCGTCGTCTGTTATGCGGATGACACGCTGGTGGTCGTGGAGGGGGAGACATGGAGGGGAACCATAGCCCTGGCGACTGCAGTGGTGGACGCTGTGGTGGGTAGGATCCAGGGGTTGGGGCTTAAGATAGCCGCCGACAAAACGGAGGCAATGTGGTTGCATGATTTGCCTTCGGGTCGGCGGCCGCCCCATCTCGGGATCCGGGTAGGTGATGCCACTGTCGAGGTCGGTCAGGAGATGGAGTACCTGGGCCTGACGCTCGACAGTCGCTGGCGCTTCGAAGCGCACTTCGATCGGGTGGCCCCCCAGGCGCAAAGGGTGGCGGCCTCGCTTGCGAGGTTGCTGCCCAACATTGGGGGGCCCGATGGACGTATCCGCCGCCTCTATACGGGCGTGGTGCATAGCAAGCTCCTATATGGGGCACCCGTGTGGTCCGACGCTTTGTCGGTCAGCCGGCGCAGTCAAGCACTTTGCAGCAAGGTGCAGCGCCGGCTGGCCCTGCGGTCCATACGGGGTTATCGCACCATCTCCACCGAGGCGGCGTGCCTCCTCGCGGGTCTTGCTCCCCTGCACCACGTAGCAAGGGAGCGGGCGGTCGTATATACGGCCGTCCGCTCTTTGCGCGGGGGAGAGGCAGACCCAGACGGGGAGGATGGGATCGAGGTGCGGAAGCGCCAGGCCCGGCAAGAGATGCTGGCCCGATGGCGGTCAGAAATTCTGGCCGAAGACTCGGGCCGGCCAATAGTCCGGGCCCTCTTGCCCATTATGGAAGAATGGTGCGAGAGGCGAGTTCGGCTCACCTACAGATCCACCCAGGTGCTGTCCGGCCATGGTTGTTTTGGCCGGTACCTGCGGTGGATCGGGAGAGAACCCACCGAGCAGTGTCACCACTGCGGGGAGGCTTTGGACACGGCGCGGCACACGCTGGAGGAATGTCCGGCGTGGTCGGCGCCGCGCCGTGTCCTGAGAAGCGTTGTGGGAGGGGACCTTTCGCTGCCGGCTGTGGTCGACCACATGGTCGGCGGCGGAAGGTCGCACAAGGCCGTGGTCTCCTTCTGTGAGGAGATCATGGAGCAGAAGGAGACCGCGGAGAGGGAGAGGGAAGCCGACCCCCTCTCCGCCAGGAGTTTGGCCCTCGCGAGGCGACCTCGCGGGGGCGGCCGGCCCCCTGCACGGGGCAGGCGACGGACCGGGGGAGGCGGGGCAAACTAAGTCCTTCCCGCCTCCCCCGAAGAGGCATCCCAAATCGGGGAGGTCTTTTGTAGGGGGGACCGCTCCGGCCAATCCCGGTTTCCCGGCCACATGTGCCATGTGGCCCCGGGGGGAGGGGGGTGGGAGTGGGGGAGGAGGCGGACGCGGGCGGGGTGCCTGCCTCCGTCTCCTCCTTGTCGCGCGCGGCGACCTCGTCCCTCGGCCGAGAGTCCTTTTAAGGGCTCCTCGAGCGAGGAACGGGGTCTCCGGGGGTCGTTGGGCGGAGCGAGCTGGAGACTCGCGAAGCCCACCGAACGGCCCAGGGAAGGGGGGTGTAAGTGGGCAACCTGCTTACACCCTGATAGCTTAGGTATTCCTGGGGGGAGCTTCTCTCCCCCCCCCCCCCGGGACGGGGCCCCATACGGGGCCAAGGGCGAGGGGGTGGCTGGTTGTGTTCCATTGGAGATCCCAGCCGCCCCCGAATAGCTTAGGGAAGGTTGTCGTGAGGTTTTTAGTGGGTATTGTGCGCCCTTCTGGACACGTAGCCCCACATAACCCCTTGTCTCTCCCAGGGACTTGGGGTATGCGTAAAAGCATTTCCCTCACGCTAAAAAAAAAAGGATAGGATTAGGTTAGGTTAGGATAAATTGGAACGATACAGAGAAGATTAGCATGGCCCCTGCGCAAGGATGACACGCAAAATCGTGAAGCGTTCCACATTTTTGGGGACCTAGGTCATGTGGCGTCTGCAGTGGTGACTCTGATCCACTGTCGATTTCGGTCTCTCGGTGTGAGAGAGTCACATGGCTAAATTCCTCTCACTCCACCTCCTCGTGGTGGTCCCTGGGCACCCTCTGCGGAGGGTGGCGAACGGAGTGAGGGGTGCAGGGGGGGTCACCTTGTCCCTCTCTTTATTCTCCCTGGGAGGCACCTACGGTAGATGCCTTCCAGAGGAAGTGGGATGGGGTTTTTCGGGACTGGGGGATCATGGGGGTCGGGGTCGCCGGCGGTGGGTGCTTTGGGAGTGGGCGGGATATGGGGTGTATACTCTTCCTCTGTACTTACCTCGTTCTTCCTTTTTCCTCCTATTTACTATTTTGGTTTATTTTATTTTATTTTATTTTATTTTGTTTCACTTTGCTTCATTTTATTATTACTTACCTTATGCTTACTTTTACCTTTTTACTTTTCTTACTTATCTTTTTTGCTCCTACTATCCACTTACCTTTTTTTTTCTTTCCTTTTACCTTTTACTTACCTTTCTACTTTTACTTTTGTACTTACCTCTTGCCTACCTTTTACTTTCTACTTACCTTTTTCATTCTACGGTTACTCACCTTTTCTTACCTTTTACTTTTTTACTTTACTTTTTACTTACCTCTTTTCCTACGTTTTACCTTTTTACTTACCTCGTTCTTACCTTTGACTTTTTACTTATCTTATTACTCTACTTTTACTTACCTTGTTGTTACCTCTTACCTTCATACTTTTACCTTTTTACTTACCTCTTTTCTTACGTTTTACCTTTTTACTTTTTGTTTACTTCCACTCTGGTATAGTCCGCACGGCGAGAGTTGGCACGAGAACTTGTAGGTACCACGTGGTGCTCCCAGTGCGTTAAGAGTGCGACTCGCCGTTCCCCCTGCACCCCACTGACGCCATTCTGTGCCAACTCTCGCCGTGCGGACAATACTTACCCTTTTTTCTTTTTTTCTTTATTTCTTTATATTACTTTACTCAACTTTGTACTTACCTTTCTATCGCTTCTTCTCTGTTCTTCTCCTTTACTCCTTCATTCTTCGTACTCACCGTGTTCTCGTCCTCTCCTCTGCTCCCGTCGTTGGCCGCTCCGCCTCCTATGTCTCCTTGCCCCCTCTCCGACGGGATGTTCCTATCTATGTATATTACGCTGACCAGGGCACGTTGGGAGTGATAAGGGTGTGGCAAGCCGCAAATCGCCAGTATTAAAACTCTGGAGCACGACAAAAATAAAAACGTTTACGGTGCAGGGGCCCGGATCCC
The DNA here is from genome assembly GCA_963971365.1 of Lasioglossum villosulum. Classification (NCBI taxonomy): domain Eukaryota; kingdom Metazoa; phylum Arthropoda; class Insecta; order Hymenoptera; family Halictidae; genus Lasioglossum; species Lasioglossum villosulum. Next base: position 10,723,727 of record OZ020502.1, on the reverse strand, counting down.
CAGTACCGGCGTAGGAAGCGTGGGCGAGCGGGCGCTTCCTATGTCGTCATCCTGCGACCGCGAGTCGACGCTGGTGGGCGACTTGGCCACGTCGAAAGAAATTGCTACAAGCCAGCGTAAAGGGCTGACGACTAAGGCAATCCCTAGGACATCGAGTGAGGGTGAAGCGATGGATACTCCCCAAGGAGAGCCCATCGTGCTGGATATATCGGACACGTGTGACATTGGTGTTCCGGCTGGAACTGCTTCCGCGGGGGGATACCCCCCAAGTGGGGACAAAGGTGGTATTTCCTCCATGCCGTCTTCGTCTACTCCTTGCAAGCAGGCGGTGGCGCCCTCAGCCCCGTCACCATTTGTGCCGAATAAGACACTTGAAAGGAGCCCCGTCTCATCAGCTACGGTTAATCCCAAAGTTTATGAGAAGCCTAAAATTATTATGGAGATGGAATGGAACATCCACAAACTCCCTACCAGTAAGAATACTGGCGATCTGCTTAGACCCAGATCATTCTCAGCCTCAGATGTTCCTGATGTGTCCGTGGATCAGGATATCCTCTCGTTCGATTTGGAGCAGGAGTTGGAACCTTGTTCTCCGGTGCACGGGGCTAAGAGGAAGAGAATGGCCACCTATATCGAGTATTCTCCTAGCGTGGGGGTGAATGCGTCGGTCAAAGCCCTTGCGGCTGACTTGAAATCCCTGTCTGAGCTGGCCAAGGGTCGCGCGGACACGGACGTCGGCGTTAAGGCGGCAGTGAATAAAGCTGTCAGGAAGTTTAATGAGATGCAGAGACTTCTTCAGAAATCCATCAGGATTGTATGTGAGCGTGAGCGTGCCCGCTCCAAGGGTAGCCTGTCGTGCGTGCCTGACTCCGCGATCCGTCCTGTTGTGCCGGATTATACCCATCTGATATGTAAAAAGAAAGAGGACAAAGGTATTCAGGTCAGGGTAGATACATGTACTACTAGTACTAGTACTCTTACCCAGACAGACGCAAATGAGATGGTGACGGCGGGAGGCGTCCCTGTCTTGAGTTGTAGTGTGGGTACTCAGACTGGCGATCCCGGCGAATTCGACCTTGATGAGCTGGAACAATGGTATAAGTGTAATGAGGGTGCTATGGACTATGCTACATTCCAGAACCTCCAGGACAGAGTATGGAATGAGAATGTATTTTGTAGGACTTCGTGTTCTAACTCCAACATCCTTGATGTGGTCGACTCGGATATTGCGTGTTTCGTACCGGTCGATATGAATGTTGTTAGAGGCCCGTCCAAGGTGATCATGGATGGCCATAATGGTAAAAGCGAAATGTTGGCTCAGGCTCCCACGATCGGCTCGGTCATTTATCTAGTCGTAGCCACGTGCATGGCGAGACGAAAGGCTGGAGTTGGTTCGAGTCAGCTACTAAAGGAAAGACATGTGTACCACTTATTCGACAGAGCAAAAGATGAGAGGTCGGCTAATCCCGAGGCGGTGTTTGATACTCTGAGGGAGCTCAGGGATATAGCTACGGAGAACAACAGGTCCAAGATCTCGATCTGTTGTCCGGATGGTATGGATTCGTTGGTGTTTCGTAAAATGGTTGAGGTCATCTTCTGTTGCACCACTGTTGACGTATGTATCCACGACAAGAGATCGATAAAGATTCCCCGGTCTTCCAGGACGAGTACTGAGCTGGTTCGGGTTGACACCGGGTCCAGGTCCTACGCGGATACATTGAGAGATCTGAAGAGTAGTATTGATATTGTTGAAGAAGGGTATGCCATTGCCGGTGTTAGAGAAGGGAGAGACGGGAGTGTCTTGGTGTCGCTGGAGGACGGTGCGGCTAAGGCATCGAGCTTTAGTGCGCTGGTCAAAGAGAGGATCTCGGGTGTCAGGGCTTCCGTGGGAGGTAGGCCTCTCAAAAGGAAGGTCCTGCATTTGAAGCAACTGGATGATGACATTACGTCAGCGGATATTGCGAAAGCCATTGCCAGTCACGTCCCTGATGCGTCAGATGACGAATATGAAATTAAGGCGTTGCGCCCGGCGTTCGCGGGGAGACAGAATGCCACTGTCATCGCTTCTGTCTCAGTTGCTGACAAACTCCTGGCTTGTCGTCCTTTCCGAGTGGGGTGGGGCCCATGCTGGGTTAAAGAGAGAGAGGGCATTATTCAATGTTTTAGGTGCCGCGAATATGGTCATGTGGCTAACGCGTGTAAAGGAACTGACAGGTCCAGCTGCTGCCGTAGGTGTGGTAGGGATGACCATCGTGCGAAGGACTGCAAAGGTCTCGAGCACTGTGTTATATGCGATCAGGATGGTCACAGGGACGGGGGCTACAGATGCCCTGCGTACAGGAAAGGCTCTGGAGGCCGCTAGATATAGGGACAGAAGAAAAAATGATGTCTCCCCTTACCGGAAGTCTGAAAAGGGTAGTGGTGGAGCCAGTAAACATCCCTTAGCAAAAGAGTCTCCACAAGTTATAACTGATAATGGATAATACGAACTATTACTTACTATCACCTATTTCCGGAGGGTTGGATTTGCCGGCCCCTACAGTATGGGAATCGTACGATATTATTGGTTTTAGAATTGTAAATAGCAAAGATTTTAATAGTAATTTTAGTAACCTTAAGAAAAACATAAGTAACAAAACTTACCCCGCGTCAGGTATGAAGGTTGGCTCCTCGGCGGCATCATCCTCGTCTGCTCGGTTGCTAGCTGGCACTGCTCCTGTAAATAAGAATAAGATTATTAGTACACATGATGTGGAGAAGGACCCTATGCCTGAGGGTTATGACGTTGTTACTTACCATAGTCCTAGCGGTCCTGTAAACAGTTATGGGGTTGATACATACCTTGGTCCTGATGGTGCTGTAACAAAGAATATTACTACTACTTACCTTGGTCCTGTTGGTGCTGATGGTTCTGGAAACATAAGCATGGTTAACACGTGCGGCAGTCCTGGTCGTGCTGAAAATAAAAATATTATTAACCCTGAAAAGAAGTATATTAATATGGATACTTACATTAGTCCTAGTGGTCCTGGAAATGAAAACATGGATGATGCGTACCTTGATACTGCTGATGCTGAAAGTAAGAATACATGCCCGGATTCTGCCAAGTGTCCTGATGAAGGTAAGGTTGGCATGGGTATCCGCCTGCTCCAGATAAATCTAAATAGATGCCGAGACGCCCAAGATCTCATGACACAAGTTGCTGCGGAATTTGATGCGGATGTCATCGCGATCTCTGAGCCATGGTCTCTCCTTGACCATTGGTTCAATGATGTTAGTGGTGACGCTGCTATATGGGTTCGTAAGCGCCCAGCGGACGGCGGCGGAGTTAACCTTGTCTTCCGGAAAGAAGGCTTGGTTATGATTGGATGGGGGCCCATGACCATCCTTAGTGGATATGTGTCACCCAACATTCCTCTACAGACCTTTGAGTCGCGTTTAGTTGAACTAGAGGGTTTACTGGGTGGTGTCAAGTGTCGAAGTTGCATCATGATGGGTGACTTTAATGCAAAATCTCCCGCTTGGGGGTCTGACCGTATTGATCCCAGGGGATCCAGTTTTATGGAATTGTGCAATAGGTTGGGCCTTGTGCCGGTCAAGAGTGAGGGTGAGTTCACCTTCCAGAAGAATAAGCACTGTTCACTTATTGATGTCCTGGTCTGCGGTGAGGACTGTGCTCGTCGCCTCACGAGGAGTAGCATTCTGCACGAGGTGTTTTCAGCATCGGACCACTTGTATGTGTTCCATACTTTTGGTGGGTGTGTTTCCGTGCCCTCTCGTCCGCGTCAGAAGAAGTTTGATGAGAGAAAATTTGTTGGTACGTATAAATATTTTACCAGGACTATTGATCCTGTCACCATAGCGGGTCGAGATGATGTTGATGCGTACCTGGATCTAATTAGGCATATTTTTGATGTTTCCTGCCGGTACTTGCCCTCCCCCTCTAGGCAACAAGAGGGAGGTGTATTGGTGGAACTCCGAATTGGCTGGATTGAGAAAACAGTCTTTGTACTGCAAGCGTAGGCTGTATCGGGCGCGACTTAGAGGGCAGCTGCCGGATATTAACTCCAGGCTCGATGAGTATAGAATGGCCAAGCGCCAGCTTAAGTACGGAATTATACGTGCCAAAACTAACTCCTGGCATAAGTTGGTGGACCAAATCGACAAGGATCCCTGGGGGAAACCGTATAAGAGCGTTATTAAGACCTTGGTCGGAGCCTCTCCTCCGGCCATCATGGACAAAGTAGAGGTTGTCCGCACCGTTACCAAGCTCTTCCAAACGACCCCAGATGCTGTTAAGGCAAATATTATTGATCCTTGGGCTGGTTTTCATGACACACGTGATAGCCCATTCTCAATTAGTGAGGTTAAGGACGCAGTCAAGTGCGTCAAACGCAGAGCTGCGGGTATTGATGGCCTACCGTCTGAGGCGGTGTGGGCGCTTGGAAAGATCGCGTGTCACCATCTTACGCATCTTTTCAATACCTGCTACGGATTGGGTTATTTCCCGGCAGCCTGGAGAAAGGGCAGACTAGTACTGATACCCAAGAAGCCCGGTCCTGATGGGTCAGTGGGGTGGCGTCCTCTCTGCATCCTGTCCAACTTGGCTAAGGTGTTTGAGTACTGCATTAAGCGTCGGCTCTTGGCCTGTGTTGTTTTTGAGAGTAATCAATTCGGCTTCCGTAAGGGCCTGAGTACCATTCATGCTATGCACGAAGTTATTTCTAGGTGGAACCGGGCCAAGAAAAGGGATGACCACTGCGTGATGATCTGCCTGGATGTCCGCAACGCTTCCAATGCCCTCAAATGGGATAATATACTTAAGGCGCTCGCTAAGAGAAGGATTCCGTCTAGACTGTATAACATCATTGTGTCTTACCTTAGTGAAAGGTCTGTGGTGGCGAAGGATGAGGTCATCAGCGTGTATGCCGGGGTCCCCCAGGGCTCAGTCCTGGGCCCGCTATTATGGAACATCCAATATGATGCGCTTCTCAGGATCGACGTCCCGCGTGGTGTTTCACATTTCGGTTTCGCGGATGACGTCGCGTTAATAATTACCGGCCATAATATGGCCAAGTTGTCGGCCGCTGCCAACACTGCGTTGGAATCCGCGAGGAGGTGGTTTGCCAGAAATGGCCTTGAACTGGCCAACGAAAAAACGGAGACGGTACTACTTACCGGCCGTAAGAAGACTCCGGGAATTACGATTATGCTTGATGGTCACGAGCTCGTACCGACCCCTTGTGTAAAGTACCTGGGAATGCTGTTTGAGGGCAACCAGTCATTTGGCAGGCACATCGACTATGCCGTAAAAAAAGCAGTGAGGGTGGCCGGGACGCTCTCTAGGCTGATGCCTAATGTTGGTGGGTGCTCCATACATGCCAGATTCCTCTACTTTAGGGTCGTTGAATCGGTAATCATGTATGCGGCCCCTGTCTGGAATGTCGCGGTGAATAACGCCAGTAATCGTAAGAAGATCGATGGCGTTCAGAGGATCGCACTGGCGCGTGTGTGCAGGGCTTATAAGACCGTGTCCTTGGATGCCCTGTGTGTCCTCACTGGCCTTCTGCCCTGGACTCTTCTTATTGAGGAGAGGATTAGGATCTTCGGGAAGGTTAGGTGCCTGGATAAGGATGACCCGTTGGTGGGTACCAGAACTAATGAGATTAAATCTCAGGAAAGGAGGGTGTCCAATATAAAGTGGCAGACCAGATGGGATAAGGCACAGGTTGGCAGGACCACGTATGATTTGGTCCCTTGTATTGGTGACTGGGTGAAATGGGGCCCTTGGGTGCTCGACTTTCGGGTCACCCAGTTCCTTACCGGCCATGGCTGTTTTGGTGACTACCTCTTTAAGCGTAGTAGGGCCAGTAGTGACGTCTGTATCGCTTGCGGTAGTGACCGTGATGGTCCTGAGCACATGTTCGACGTCTGTCCGAAGTGGGAGAACTTGAGGAAGCCTCTTATGGACTTGTTTAGTAACTTCAGATGGCTGTGTATAGTCGACTTACTCAAATCCGATAAGTCGCGCGGTCCTACTATTACGTATATTAATGATATTATGAAGCTTAAAGAAGCTATTGAAAGAGATAAGCAGAAAATCGACAGGATTAATAGACGCACAAAAACGAATAGGAACAGGAATAAGCGTTCTAAGCAGACAGCTACAAACCCCCCAACGATGTAGTTGCGGGATACTGATAATCCAGAATGTACTGCTGTTCTTTCTAATTGTACATACATCAGATCTACGACCTGGCTGTAGGCTGATTTTAGGTTAGCCCCATTCGTGCGCTACCCAGTAGTTAGTTACTTATATAAAAAAAAAATCTCGCCTATTTCTTTTGTTTCTCTTCTCTCTCTCTCTTCTCTCTCTTTTTTCTTCCTTAACTACTGCGTATGCTAATTGTATATATGCTCCGTATTTATTATAAATGTCGTGTAATTTGTAATTGTATAGTGTATATAACTTATAGTCGGCGATGGCGTATACAGTGACTCGGCGTATTTTGTACATAATGTGACGGAGTGGATAAATCACTGCGGCGCGAAGTAATGCCGAATAGGCGGCCGCGCATGCTGTGGATTTGGGCCTTAAGGCTATAGTAGGAGGTGGGGTTTTAAAGGACAACTGTCATCCTGTCCCATCATTTGGTGCTGTTTCCCCTCCTCGAAAAAAAAGGTTAGGATAGGTTTAGGTTAGGTTAGGTTAGGATAAGGTTAGGATAGGGTTGAATGGGGCGCAGTGGCTCAGTGGGTAGAGCGCGCGCCTATGGACCCCGTGGTCGCGGGTTCGATCCCCGACGCGGCACCTCTGGAAATACTCCATGTGCTCTATAAACTGTGGTGCCCCCAGGTGGTTCGGAACCCACCTTTATAAAAACTGTAGGTCCCGTTGCGATGCGACGTAAAAAAAAAAAAAAAACGGAACAACAGACCTCTAAGGGAAAGGTCAGATGGACGGAGCTATTTGCTGAACATCGACCGGACCCGGGGATGATGGTCACATCCAAACAATCAGTTATTATTCCGAGAATGTGTCAAGCCCACCCAATGAGGCGGGAGCACGATGGAACTGATATCTATGCTCCGAAGGAGAAAGATTTCGGCGAAGTTGGAGCGACCGACCTCCGTCACCCCATCGCGTTTAGTAGGACGGCAAGTGATGACCGAATGGAGGTGATGTTCCCGCGCGAGCGGGAATTTCGCCGAAGTCGGATCGGATCCCAAGTTTGCAATATATGTACAGACATATACTAGAATCACCCACACGAAACTCTCGCGGTCGCGTCCATTGTTCTTTGCAAAGCCCGTAGAGTCACAGCTTAGCCTATCCTAACCTTGGGGAGGGAGTGGGGTAAGTCGCTGGATAGCAGCGACAGAGTAGGGACGGGATTTCGAACTTGACACATTCAACCAAGGAATATGGCGAAGGTGGGGGGAGCCAAAACACGGGCAGGCGAGGCACCCTGCAGGTCCGAAGGTGAGAGGGTCCGACGTTCACTCCGAGCCTTAAAACCGCTCAAAAATCCGAAAAACTAGGTAGCATGGCCCTTCTCATCGATGACGACCGGACCCATCATAGTAAGTCGCAGACTCCGAAAATGGCCCGGGCCGAATAAAACGGAGGAACGGCGGAACGATGGGAAAACTGCAACCCCTAGTGGGCCGAGCTGCCGGCAGCGCCGATTATGATACTGGTGTATACCGGTGTGCCTTAAGGAAGTGAGGGGCGGACGATCCGCTACTCCTCCCCGGCAATGTAATTACTACTACTACTACGACTACTACTAGGATAGGGTTGGGTTAGGTTAGGATAGGATAGGGTTAGGATAGGGTTAGGATAGGGTTAGGTTGGGGGCGCAGAGAGCGATTTAGGTTTTCGAGTCGAGTAGTAATACGGTTTTCGGAATCTAGTTGAGGTCTTTTGAAATTAGAGTTAGTTTTCAGTTTCATTTAGAATTAGTTAGTTTAAATCAGTAGTACATGTCCTCAGTTTCATACTTTTAGTGAAACAGGCGGGTGTGTTACCGCGAACAGTGCGCGTTTTGTCAAATAGTTTGGCTTTTTCACAATCCGAGTGTGAGAAGCGAGTTTTCAAGTAGTTTCGATACGGTCCCGGGGGGCTTAGCCTTTGGGGAATAATTTTTTATTTCTCGGGGAGGTTGCTCGGGAGTGCTCGGGAAAATTTTTCCAGTCGATTAAAATACCCCTGTGGAGCACTTTTTTAGCTTTTTTGTGTGTTCTGCGGTTGCTCGTAGGCTTCCGGGAACACTGTGTAAAATAGTTAAAAAATTAGTGTTTTATTTTTTATTAGTGTAGATTTTTATTCGTTAGTTATTAGAGCTAGTGTCGTCCATTCGAGTAGTTTAGTGTCGAGTAATTAATTCCAAATAGTTTGTTTTATTTTTCTAAAAGTCCGAGTGTTACTCGTACCCAACACTCCAGCGGGCTGTTCGTGCTGCTCCAGGCATTCGCGGACCGTGCGAGGGTCGGGGGAGGGATATTCAGATTTTTGGTTAGGCAGGAGCGTAGAGGGGTCCCCCCCCGTCACAGTCGCGAAAATCCGGTTAGGATTGTTTTCTTCGTCCACGCGTGAGCGGTTAGGAAAGAAAAAATCCGGATTTTTCCAAGGCAGAAATTGACTTTGTGCGAGTGCGACAAGGATAGGGTTAGGATAGGGTTATAACCGATCATTGCGCAACCCTACTTAGAAAAAATAAATTTTTTATATTGAGGTTTCCTCTTTACCCCCCCGCCGAGAGGGGGGAATCGACTCAGGGCTGTCCAAGCCTAACCAGGTTTTCGGGCGAAACTTGTACCCCCTTCACCCCCCCCCCAGGGTGGAGGAAACAAGTTTTGGTTATTGCTTGACCCCCCCCCCGAGTGAGGTATCATTGGTTTTGGCTTGACCTCTGGACCCCGAATCCAAGGTCAAACCTATAGAATTCGCGAATTTAGAAATTCCGAGTAGGCCAAAGGTCTTGGAAATCTTTTTCCAGACTTTTCGGTTTTTTGGTGGAGGGAAGATTTTTTAAAATCGTTCTCCCGGCCAATCGGTTAGTTTGAGGAGAAAGTGCAGAGGAGCAATATTGCAGCTGAGGTCGAGATCTAGGTGTGTGCCAAGTTACAGCCTCGTATCTCGATTTTAGCTGCAGGCGCCTCCACTTTCGGAAATTTTGAAAGTTCTTCTGACCCCCCCGTGTGGGGTATCATTGAATAGGGTTTTTTAAACAGAACAGGATAGGGTAGGTCCGGTTCGCCGAAATTCGTTTTTCGGCCCGTGAGAGCCGATTTAGGTGTCAGAAGCGTGCGAGAAGTGCGGCCTTAGAATAGGGTACACGCGTGGACGTGCGCTTCGGATCCATACGGATTTTATAATTTTATAAAAATATTGTGACTTTTGCGGTGCGTTGCGGTCATAGATGTAGACAGCGTGACTATAATTATATTTGTGAAAATAATTGTACGACAACGTTATAGTTGGATTTTTGTAAATAGTGTAAATCTTGACAAGTTTGAATAGATTATACTGTGGGAAGAACTCCTTATAAAAAAAAGGTTGGGGGGCAAGGCTGGGATGGATTCCCTTCGAAAGAGTGAGATACCTCGAGGTCCCCATGCCTCTTGGCTTCCTCGCTCTCTCGGAGGGAAACCCTGATGGAACTGATGTTCCTCTGAACTGGGCACTTGCCCGTGGCACGGCCTTCGGTACGTGTCCGGGAGAGAGACCCGGGGTGAGGAACTTCGGTGAAGTCGGTGGGTCCATCCTGGCCAAAATCCTCCTACTCCACCTCCACGTGGGGCCCCCGGGACTCTGCGTAGGCTTCGGCCGAAGCAGAGTGCGGACGGAGTAGGAAGGTGTGTGGGTGGGCTGTGGGATCTCCCCGTGGCAGCGGGAATACGAACCCAGTCCATTCCAGGGACTGGATATTTTACAACGATAGACGCAAGAAGGAGTATAGTTGGAGAGCTTTGTACTCTACTTCTGGCTCTGGACAACGTTGGGAAAACTGTTTACGGTGCAGGGGAGGGATACCCCAGTACCGGTAGCGAGGGGGTGGTCGCGCAGGCCCCCTCGGTATCGTCATCCAGTGCCTGCGAGCCTGGGTTGGTGCACCACAGGGCCACCCAGGATGGAACGGCTACCTGCGATGCCCCCCCTGGAGTCGTCGTCTGTGCCCCTGGCATAGGAGACGCCAAAAGGGGGGATGACTCCCATGTCCCTAGGGACGTGGGGGAGTTTCCGGGGGCGTCACCAGCAGCTGCCATTGCTGGTGCACCCCTGGACGTTGTTGGCGAGGGCGCCGTGGAAAAAACGGCCGAGGTACCCGTAGGCAGGGTCACCCGGCAGTCGGCGAGGGAGGGGGTTACTGACAACCGTGGCCCCCCATCGACCGCGGGCTCCGAGAGTTCGGATTCCCGCAAGCGGACGAGGGAAGCCGGGGAAGGGGATTCCGGCGCTTTGCCGAAGCCAAAGCGCAACAAGGACCCCACCCCATTGGTCGCCGGGGAAGGGGATTCCGACGCTTTGCCGAAACCAAAGCGCAACAAGGACCCCACCCCATTGGTCGCCGAAATCCTGGGGCATGTCAGGGCGTGCTCCACGGGCGAGATTCTCCAAAAGGCCCTGGAGCAGGCCCGTCTGGTGGAGGAGACCGCCCGTAAGAGCGGCAGCTTGAAGGGGACCTGCGTACGGGACTTAAAGTACGCAGCGAGGTACGCGGAGGCGGCGATCACCGAGTTGGTTAAGAGGGAGGGGCGAGAGTACCTCCACTCGATTGCTGCCCCAGCGGCCGCTCCCCCTGCACCCCCCGCCATGCCTCAGCCGGATGTCGGCCCCCTGATAGAGCAGAATGTTCTGCTTCGACAGGAGGTCGACGAGCTGAAGGCAATGAATGCCGCCCTGAGGAGGGAGATGATGGCCAACAAGAGGTCAGAGGTGCCCCCTGAGCTCCTCCCCTTGCTGGCTTCGGCGTCGTCTCCCCACCGGAGCAAACACGTAGCTGACGGGGGACGGAAGAGTCTCTCGCCCCAGCCCCCCCCCTCAGAAAAGGTGTTGCGGACCATTCCACCGCCCCCCCCCCGCTGACGGAGGGGCCGGGTCCAGAGGGGCTTTTGGCGCAGCTCGGAGTCCTTCTGGACTCCAAGCTGGCCCCCATAAGACAGGTGCAGGCGGAGCTGAGCGCGGCGGTGTTTGGCGCTGCACGTGCGCCCTCTGCACCTGCCAAACAGACGGGTCCGGGACCTTCTGGCCCCGGTAATACAGCCTGCCCCCCGTCCCTTGCTGGCGAGGAGACGACGAGGGGGAGGAAAAAGAAAAAGAAAAGGAAGAAGAAGAAGAGCGGGAGGAGCAGGAGGGCGTCTGCCGAATTGATGCCTCCCCCCCCTCCCTGCACCCCTCCTAAAAGGAAGGCCGCCGGGCTCCCTCCCGGCACCGTGACCACCCCCTCCGAAGAGAGGTGGGCCACGGTGGTCGGGAGGAAGGCCAGACGGGGGGAGGCTGGGGAGAGGGAGAGGGCTGGTAGGGCCACCCCCTCAGCAAACCAGCCCGCCAAGAGGGGTCCTCCCCAAAAAGGACCCCCCCCCCCTGAAGAAAGCAAAGGGGAAAGAGGAGGTGACGGTGCCCGCACCCCCGAGGACGGCTGCCATATCCCTCAACGTCCCTGAGGGATGCGGTACCACCCTTGCCTCGGCAATGTCGATCGCCAAACAGGGAATTAACCTGGCGGCGATCGGCATCGCAGAGGTGAGGACCAGGAGGGCAGTGACCGGGGGTCTCGTTTTAGAGATCCCCGGTCCGGACGGAGCGACCAAGGCGGATGCCTTGGCGCTCCGCATGAGGGAGCTATTAGCTCCGAGGGGGGTGAGGGTGTCCAGGCCCATTAAAATGGCTGAGCTGCGGCTCAGGGGCCTGGACGACTCGATCACCCCCGAGGAAGTGAGGGGGGCGGTGGCTGCAGCCACGGGGTGCCCGTCTGCTGAGGTCACGGTAGGGGACATTAAGTGCCCTACTGGTGGCCTGGGCACCACGTGGCTAAAATGCCCCGCTGCCGCTGCCCGCGCCTTGGCCGGCGGCGGGAAAATAAGAGTGGGTTGGTCGACCGCGCGGGTCGAGGTACTGGCCGCGCGGCCACTGCAGTGCTTCCGCTGCCTGGCGGTGGGACACGTCAGGCAGCGGTGCACTAGCACGGTGGACCGCAGCGGCCTGTGTTATAAATGCGGGTCGGCCGCCCACCGGGCAGCTGCATGCGGTGCACCTCCCCGCTGCCCGGTCTGTACGGACGAGGGGAGGCCGGCCGGGCACAAAGCGGGGAGCGCATTGTGCGCCCCGCCCCCCCGGAAGAAGAAAAGTCGCGACGTCAGGGGGAAGGGGCCCCCTGACGATTCTGCTACCGGGGGAGGAGAGAGTGGGGAAACAACAACTCCAATGGAGCTCGACCCCACTCCTCCCCCCCACAATACGTCACAGCCAGCCGGCGGTGGGCCGGGCGAGTCGGGAGCGTCGGCATCAGCTAAATAATGCCCCAGACGCTCCCGCTCGTGCTGTGTTTAGAATTGGGTGTTGTTAATAATTTTCTTGAATTGCGATTTATAACAATTTATTCAAACAAACTTAACAACAGATCACCCGCCGAATTAACCTTGGGTGATTGATTAGTTATTAATGGAGCAGTTGATGTAGCGAGTGGTTACATGGGAAAACGGCGCGTATATTAATATTCCGACTTATTACAACGTCTCGGCGCGACTCTTTTGATCTTTGTTCGAAACTAGCTGAATCCGTACGTCAGCGTTACTAGAGCTGTTCTGATCGCAGACTTAAACTAAAACGAAAAAGTCACCTAGGTGGTGGCGCGGAAAGCGCGGACCCTGGGCCCGTTATTGGGGGAAAAATCATCCCTATTCGCTGGTTTGACTTGAGGGAGGATCTTCCGAGACAGCCCTCTCCGGTGGAGGAGGAAGTCCCCACTTCAAGTCAAACCGAGGGAGATTCCGAAACCTTTGCGCGAATGTTTACAGCATGTGCGGTACAAGATTTACGATCTTGTCCGCCGCTTCGAGGAACCCTAAGGCCCGCTGTCCGATTCCGGGACCCTCAAGTACCTCGCGAACGGTACCCGAAGTGAAGGTCGCACGGATTTGTTTATGGCCACCTTTTTCATGCCCCTAGCTCGAACCCTCGAGTGTTTTAAATACGGCGACTCGAGGATTAGCGTTCTTCAAGAAAATTCGAAGGAGGCCAAAAAAATGAAAAAGGGGCTCGGGAAAACGACGTTCCCTCAGTTTTATTGCTCGCAGATGTGTTCCGCACGGAAACCAATTTTAACAAGAGCACTGACTACGGAGAGCCTTTCTAACGGGATCGAACATGCTCCCCCCGTTGAACTATACAATTAGTTCAATAAAAAACAAAAACGCGAATAATGTAAATTACTACATAAATTAAGACTCGAGCTTATAGCTATACAATATGATAATAAAATAATACGCAAAATATAAAAAACCTTAAATTATACAAAAATGGAAGATATAAATACGCGAGATTACAATTAAGAAAGAATGAAACAAATAAAACGCGATAATTAAGCAACATAATTAACCCCATCGATTACAAATGGCATACATGGAAAAGGGTGGTTGTTGTAAAGGACTCTAAGACGGCGCGGGTTCAATTGGAAGAGGCGCGAGTTGTTTTACATTTCGTTTGTAAGTACCGTTGATTGTTCGAACAGTTACCGCACGAATGATATTGTCTTTTCCAGGATGAGTCTGCAATACCCTTCCCAGACTCCACTGTAAGGGTGGAAGATGGTCGTCTTTGAGGACTACCATAGTCCCCTCCGCGATATTGTGCGCGCCCTTGGTCCACTTTGCGCGGACGTTCAGGTGTTGAATGTATTCCTTGGACCACCTGGTCCAGAAGTCCTGCTTGACCTTCTGTATGTGTTGCCATTTTGACAACCGATTGGTAGGGGTTTCAATGAAGTCGACCTCGGGTAGACTTGTCAGCGCGGATCCAATTAAGAGGTGACCAGGGGTCAAGGCTACGGGATCATTGGGATCTGATGACATTGAGGTTAACGGACGGGAGTTAAGGACTGCCTCGATTTCTGTTACAAATGTTGAAAATTGTTCCAGAGTGAATAATTCATCACCTACTACTCGTTTCAGGTGGTGTTTAAAAGATTTAACTGCACCCTCCCAGAGGCCGCCGAAATGAGGAGAGAGAGCTGGCGTAAAGTGCCAGGTGACCTTCTTTTCGAGAAGGAAGTGTTGTATTTTTTCATTTTCCTGCGTGATCCTAAAGAGCTCGGTCAATTCGTTATCAGCCCCAACAAAATTTGTGCCGTTGTCGGAATATATGTTGCGGCAAATTCCGCGTCGCGCGATGAATCGTTTAAATGCGGCAAGGAACGTTTCAGTCGTCATGTCACCGGCCACCTCGAGGTGGACGGCCTTTGTTGAGAAGCATACAAATACTGCCACATAGATTTTAATTCGCGCGCGATTACGATAACTGCGTTCCTTTATGTAAAAAGGACCGCAGTAATCTATGCCCGTGTTATAGAACGGTCGGGGGGCCTTGGTAACTCGCGAAGCTGGCAGATTACCCATTATATAATTGGTTGTCGGAGGTTTGATACGGAAACATTTCATACAACTTCGAATAATTTTGCGCGTGATATTTTTTCCATCAATCGGCCAATACTGTTGACGGACGTTGTACAATGTGGAGGTCAATCCTGAATGTAAATTTTTTATGTGCGAATCGCGGATTATGAGTTCAGTTATGTGATTCCTTTTTGGCAGAAGAATCGGATGTTTTTGATCATATCTCAAATCGGCATCTTGGAGTCGACCCCCAACGCGTAGAATGCCCTTGTCGTCGAGAAATGGGTTCAACGGAAGCAGTTTGCTTTTTGAATTTAGTTCCTTGTTCGTATTTAAATCGTGAATCTCTTCATGGAATGCCATTTTTTGCGTCAATACGATGATTTTGTCGTGCGCGCGGTTCATTTCTTGGATGGTGATAGGACCGATACAGCAGTTTTTCGGCAAAAACCGTAGACAATAGGCAATGATTTTACACAGCCGCCTGATACATGAGAATCGTTCCAGAATCTCATTTGGTCTCCCAACCATAGACACCAAACACGTTATCTTACGCAAATCGGGAAGTTCGATAGATTCGTTCAAGCGCGATTCTGGCCAAAACGACTCATCTTGTGCTAACCAGTTCGGACCGTGTCGCCAAAAACTACTATTGATTAGTTGGTCAGCCGTAATACTTCGTGACAAGAGATCCGCGGGATTGTCGTTTGTCTTAACGTGACGCCAGTCTTGGTGCTCTGTTACCTTCTGAATTTCTGCTACGCGATTCGCAACAAATGTCTTTAGCGTGTTCGGAGATTTTCGTAACCAGTTTAAAACAATGGTGGAGTCTGTCCAAAATGTGGATTCAATGTGCGCGTGATGAAGGGCGTTTTTCACAGAAGTAAATAACGAGGTTAATAATGTTGCTCCACAGAGTTCTAGTCTTGCAATACTGATGGTTTTCAGTGGAGCAACGCGAGATTTAGCGCATAGCAGGTTAGCCTTGATGTTGCCGAATTTATCTATTGTGCGGACATAAATGGCTGCCCCGTACGCGCGCTCACTGGCATCGCAAAATCCGTGAAGTTCGATTCTCTGTGTAGATTTCTGCGCGATGTGTCTATCAAAGGTGATGCCGGCAAGTTGCTCGAGTTGAGTTTGATAGGTCGACCATTGATATTGAATGTCGATGGGTAGTGATTCGTCCCAATCTACCTTGAGTTGCCAGAGTCGCTGCATCAGCATTTTTGCGGCAACTATTACTGGCCCAAGGAGTCCCAGAGGATCGTATATTTTCGCGATGACTGACAATATTGATCTTTTGGTGTGCGTTTTGTTTGAACTTAAATTTACCGAATAGCTAAATGAATCGTTGTGCGGATTCCATGCGACTCCGAGTGTTTTTACTGTTTCATCCCCAAAGAATTTCGGATTGATTTGTTCCCTTGTGAGATCCGACAAAAGTCGTGGGTCATTTGACACCCATTGTCGTATGTTGAGTCTCCCCCTTTTGAGTAAACGAATTATGTCGTCGCGTAATCTTTTTGCGTCTTCGTATGTTGCGGCTCCGGTCAAAAGATCATCCACATAAATGTCTCGTTTAATGACTTCGGAAGCCATGAGAAAATTGTTTGACTCGTCATCTGCGAGTTGCTGCAAACACCGCGTTGCTAGGAATGGCGCGAAGGACAGACCAAATGTTACCGTGTTCAGTTGGTATGTAGCGATCTGGTTTTTCTCATTTCGCCAGAGAATTCTCTGATACGGTCGATCCTCTGGGCGTACTAGAAATTGCCGGTACATCTTTTCAATGTCTCCGGTCAAAGCAAAGGCATGCATTCGAAATCGAAGCAAGTTGCGAAATATATCGTCCTGAATTGTGGGACCTGTTAACAGCGCGTCGTTTAAGGAGTAACCGGTGGTTGACTTGGCCGATCCATCAAAAACAACTCGAACCTTTGTTGTAGTGCTCGAAGACCTAATGCAATATATTCGTCAATGACTTTGTGGTATTCGAGTCTCAGGTCGGGATTTTGCGCGAATCTACGTTCCAGTGATAAAAATCGAGTTAGGGCACGCGTACGAGACTCGCCTATATTTACCCTTTTTTCGTTGAATGGCAGAGCAACTATGTATCTGCCGGTTTTTGTGCGTGACACTGTTTTCCGAAAATGGGCTTCGCATTCCTCCTCCTCTGAAGTGAGATGTGAATTGTGCTGACCCTCTTCGATCTCCCAAAATTTAGACAATTCAAAGTTGACGTTTGCTACGAAAGATTTGCGCGAATGCTTACTTGGATGAATAGGGGCACTCCCCCCGATGACCCATCCAAATTGCGTTTTCATTAGGATCAAGTCCTCGTTGTCGCGAGGATGAATTCTCAATTGACCGACACTAAGACATGACAGTGTGGGTCCTGTACCGATCAACATATCTATTGGCGCGGGTTTGTGGAATAACGGATCTGCGAGCTTAATATTCGGTGGAATCTGAATTTTGGTTCGATCGATTTGAACGTCAGGTAATTGACCTGCTATGCGCGGTATGACAAAAAAATCTAATGTACGAGTAAAATTGTTTATTCTCGAAGAAATCTTCAATTTGACACATCGATTTGTGACCGTGTTTAACTCGTTTAATGCTTCGATCGTCACAGTTCGTTCCTGAGTGGGCATCTTTAATTTTTCAAGAAAATCTTCTGTTATGAAGTTTGCATTAGCACACGTGTCCAACAATGCGCGACACTCGATGGGTCGTTTGTTGCTATCCCACGTGTGAATTAGCGCGGTAGTCATTAAACCGTGATTCGAACTATCTGTGATAAATGTAATGATGCGGTCATTCACACAGGGTGTGACGTCGGAGCGTGGCGTGAGTCAGGAGGAGGTGGCGATGGAATGATCACTTGTGTTCGACTCTGTCTTTTCCGGCGCGTTTCTATTTTCTAAATGCAGTCGCGTATTATGGAGACGGTTACATTTTCTGCACCTTCCTCCTTTACATTCGTAGGAGGAGTGACCGAGTTTTAAGCAATTGAGGCATAAATTTGCTTTGCGAGCTGCTTCTATGCGTTTCTCGACCGTTAAATCCAAAAATCTTTTGCATTGAAATGCCGCGTGTTCACCCGCATTGCACACTCCACATTTTGGGATTCGCATCGCGGTCGCGAAAGTTTGTCGACGATTGAAAGTCGAAGAAGATGGCGATGACCCTTGGTAAGAACGCGTTTGGCGAGTATTTCTTTCGTCGCGATTGTTGTAACTCGGTTTTTGATTTTTAGGCGACGGTGGCGTTGTATCGTGCGGAGTGGTCTCATAATCTTTGCATTGGTGAGACGTGACGTGCAAAAATTTAAAAATTTCTGTAATTTTGGGCACTTCTGTGTCCGACAACGTGCGTTCCCAAGATTTTTTGGTATCCTTGTCCATTCGCGAAATTATAATGCTTGTGAGAAGATCGTTTGCAATATCTTCCCATGTTCTACCTAAGGCTTCCAATGATCGGATATGTAGCTGCATGTAATTGGCGAGATCTCGAACGGCTTCAGATGAATCGTTAGGCATTATGGGAGTGTCCCGTAAAAGACTCGCGTGTCGTAAAACTAATGCGCGTTTATTATCATATATTTCGGTTAGATGTTTCCAGGCGGCTTCGTAATTATCTTCACTTATTGTGAAGGCGCCGATCGCGATTTCGGCCTTTCCCATGAGAGACAGTTTTAAATAATTCAATTTTTCTATGTTGCCCAAACCGGCCCGTGAATGAATCATCGTTAGGAACGCATCTTTGAAAGTGACCCAGTTCTCGAGACGGCCATCGAATTTTGGTAAATCAATTTTTGGTAGTTTTACGGTGTGGTAGTTCGCGATGGATGCATGTTCTGTGCGATTTGTATTCGGATTAATAGCAAATGACTCTTGCAACGCGACAGCTGTAGCAATTGCATCGTCGTAGTTATTCGAGACTTCTTCGCGTAGTTTGTCGATTGTTTGTTGGTCGCTTGTTAGCATAACAAGTTGGTCTTGATAATTATTGAAGAGCTCGAAGTGGTTTCTTAAGCGGTTAATTTTTTCGCGAAGTTTACAGCGCTCTATTGCAGAATCCGTATAAGCATCAACGTAGTTTTTTAATGAGGTGATTTGACCTTTGAAGTAAATTGACTTATTGTTTAACGCGCGAATTTGTTCCTCTAGAACAACCTTTTCTTTGGCTCCGGTTGCCATTTCAGAGAATCGAGGTGGACAGGAAAGGAAGAACAAATGAGGATTGGATTAACGCGTTATTCTGACAGGTCTACCTTGTCGTTGAACTCCTTCCGTTGTCTCGTTCCTGATTCCTTTAGTCCTGGAGAACAGCAGGCTGGAACTCAGGTCCTCGATGATTTCCGCGTCCTTGTGGGAAACAGCAGTATGCCAATCCTTGGTCGGTTGACGCTTCCGGCCCAATTGCTGCCAGGAAGATGATTGATTCCACGTTGGTATGCGATGTAGCTTCCACGTGGATGGTCGATGATTTGTGACACGACCGATATCAAATAGTTTCTTTTCCCGCACTCCACTAGATCACTGATCCGGCTCGAAGGACCATGTTTAGAATTGGGTGTTGTTAATAATTTTCTTGAATTGCGATTTATAACAATTTATTCAAACAAACTTAACAACAGATCACCCGCCGAATTAACCTTGGGTGATTGATTAGTTATTAATGGAGCAGTTGATGTAGCGAGTGGTTACATGGGAAAACGGCGCGTATATTAATATTCCGACTTATTACAACGTCTCGGCGCGACTCTTTTGATCTTTGTTCGAAACTAGCTGAATCCGTACGTCAGCGTTACTAGAGCTGTTCTGATCGCAGACTTAAACTAAAACGAAAAAGTCACCTAGGTGGTGGCGCGGAAAGCGCGGACCCTGGGCCCGTTATTGGGGGAAAAATCATCCCTATTCGCTGGTTTGACTTGAGGGAGGATCTTCCGAGACAGCCCTCTCCGGTGGAGGAGGAAGTCCCCACTTCAAGTCAAACCGAGGGAGATTCCGAAACCTTTGCGCGAATGTTTACAGCATGTGCGGTACAAGATTTACGATCTTGTCCGCCGCTTCGAGGAACCCTAAGGCCCGCTGTCCGATTCCGGGACCCTCAAGTACCTCGCGAACGGTACCCGAAGTGAAGGTCGCACGGATTTGTTTATGGCCACCTTTTTCATGCCCCTAGCTCGAACCCTCGAGTGTTTTAAATACGGCGACTCGAGGATTAGCGTTCTTCAAGAAAATTCGAAGGAGGCCAAAAAAATGAAAAAGGGGCTCGGGAAAACGACGTTCCCTCAGTTTTATTGCTCGCAGATGTGTTCCGCACGGAAACCAATTTTAACAAGAGCACTGACTACGGAGAGCCTTTCTAACGGGATCGAACATGCTCCCCCCGTTGAACTATACAATTAGTTCAATAAAAAACAAAAACGCGAATAATGTAAATTACTACATAAATTAAGACTCGAGCTTATAGCTATACAATATGATAATAAAATAATACGCAAAATATAAAAAACCTTAAATTATACAAAAATGGAAGATATAAATACGCGAGATTACAATTAAGAAAGAATGAAACAAATAAAACGCGATAATTAAGCAACATAATTAACCCCATCGATTACAAATGGCATACATGGAAAAGGGTGGTTGTTGTAAAGGACTCTAAGACGGCGCGGGTTCAATTGGAAGAGGCGCGAGTTGTTTTACATTTCGTTTGTAAGTACCGTTGATTGTTCGAACAGTTACCGCACGAATGATATTGTCTTTTCCAGGATGAGTCTGCAATACCCTTCCCAGACTCCACTGTAAGGGTGGAAGATGGTCGTCTTTGAGGACTACCATAGTCCCCTCCGCGATATTGTGCGCGCCCTTGGTCCACTTTGCGCGGACGTTCAGGTGTTGAATGTATTCCTTGGACCACCTGGTCCAGAAGTCCTGCTTGACCTTCTGTATGTGTTGCCATTTTGACAACCGATTGGTAGGGGTTTCAATGAAGTCGACCTCGGGTAGACTTGTCAGCGCGGATCCAATTAAGAGGTGACCAGGGGTCAAGGCTACGGGATCATTGGGATCTGATGACATTGAGGTTAACGGACGGGAGTTAAGGACTGCCTCGATTTCTGTTACAAATGTTGAAAATTGTTCCAGAGTGAATAATTCATCACCTACTACTCGTTTCAGGTGGTGTTTAAAAGATTTAACTGCACCCTCCCAGAGGCCGCCGAAATGAGGAGAGAGAGCTGGCGTAAAGTGCCAGGTGACCTTCTTTTCGAGAAGGAAGTGTTGTATTTTTTCATTTTCCTGCGTGATCCTAAAGAGCTCGGTCAATTCGTTATCAGCCCCAACAAAATTTGTGCCGTTGTCGGAATATATGTTGCGGCAAATTCCGCGTCGCGCGATGAATCGTTTAAATGCGGCAAGGAACGTTTCAGTCGTCATGTCACCGGCCACCTCGAGGTGGACGGCCTTTGTTGAGAAGCATACAAATACTGCCACATAGATTTTAATTCGCGCGCGATTACGATAACTGCGTTCCTTTATGTAAAAAGGACCGCAGTAATCTATGCCCGTGTTATAGAACGGTCGGGGGGCCTTGGTAACTCGCGAAGCTGGCAGATTACCCATTATATAATTGGTTGTCGGAGGTTTGATACGGAAACATTTCATACAACTTCGAATAATTTTGCGCGTGATATTTTTTCCATCAATCGGCCAATACTGTTGACGGACGTTGTACAATGTGGAGGTCAATCCTGAATGTAAATTTTTTATGTGCGAATCGCGGATTATGAGTTCAGTTATGTGATTCCTTTTTGGCAGAAGAATCGGATGTTTTTGATCATATCTCAAATCGGCATCTTGGAGTCGACCCCCAACGCGTAGAATGCCCTTGTCGTCGAGAAATGGGTTCAACGGAAGCAGTTTGCTTTTTGAATTTAGTTCCTTGTTCGTATTTAAATCGTGAATCTCTTCATGGAATGCCATTTTTTGCGTCAATACGATGATTTTGTCGTGCGCGCGGTTCATTTCTTGGATGGTGATAGGACCGATACAGCAGTTTTTCGGCAAAAACCGTAGACAATAGGCAATGATTTTACACAGCCGCCTGATACATGAGAATCGTTCCAGAATCTCATTTGGTCTCCCAACCATAGACACCAAACACGTTATCTTACGCAAATCGGGAAGTTCGATAGATTCGTTCAAGCGCGATTCTGGCCAAAACGACTCATCTTGTGCTAACCAGTTCGGACCGTGTCGCCAAAAACTACTATTGATTAGTTGGTCAGCCGTAATACTTCGTGACAAGAGATCCGCGGGATTGTCGTTTGTCTTAACGTGACGCCAGTCTTGGTGCTCTGTTACCTTCTGAATTTCTGCTACGCGATTCGCAACAAATGTCTTTAGCGTGTTCGGAGATTTTCGTAACCAGTTTAAAACAATGGTGGAGTCTGTCCAAAATGTGGATTCAATGTGCGCGTGATGAAGGGCGTTTTTCACAGAAGTAAATAACGAGGTTAATAATGTTGCTCCACAGAGTTCTAGTCTTGCAATACTGATGGTTTTCAGTGGAGCAACGCGAGATTTAGCGCATAGCAGGTTAGCCTTGATGTTGCCGAATTTATCTATTGTGCGGACATAAATGGCTGCCCCGTACGCGCGCTCACTGGCATCGCAAAATCCGTGAAGTTCGATTCTCTGTGTAGATTTCTGCGCGATGTGTCTATCAAAGGTGATGCCGGCAAGTTGCTCGAGTTGAGTTTGATAGGTCGACCATTGATATTGAATGTCGATGGGTAGTGATTCGTCCCAATCTACCTTGAGTTGCCAGAGTCGCTGCATCAGCATTTTTGCGGCAACTATTACTGGCCCAAGGAGTCCCAGAGGATCGTATATTTTCGCGATGACTGACAATATTGATCTTTTGGTGTGCGTTTTGTTTGAACTTAAATTTACCGAATAGCTAAATGAATCGTTGTGCGGATTCCATGCGACTCCGAGTGTTTTTACTGTTTCATCCCCAAAGAATTTCGGATTGATTTGTTCCCTTGTGAGATCCGACAAAAGTCGTGGGTCATTTGACACCCATTGTCGTATGTTGAGTCTCCCCCTTTTGAGTAAACGAATTATGTCGTCGCGTAATCTTTTTGCGTCTTCGTATGTTGCGGCTCCGGTCAAAAGATCATCCACATAAATGTCTCGTTTAATGACTTCGGAAGCCATGAGAAAATTGTTTGACTCGTCATCTGCGAGTTGCTGCAAACACCGCGTTGCTAGGAATGGCGCGAAGGACAGACCAAATGTTACCGTGTTCAGTTGGTATGTAGCGATCTGGTTTTTCTCATTTCGCCAGAGAATTCTCTGATACGGTCGATCCTCTGGGCGTACTAGAAATTGCCGGTACATCTTTTCAATGTCTCCGGTCAAAGCAAAGGCATGCATTCGAAATCGAAGCAAGTTGCGAAATATATCGTCCTGAATTGTGGGACCTGTTAACAGCGCGTCGTTTAAGGAGTAACCGGTGGTTGACTTGGCCGATCCATCAAAAACAACTCGAACCTTTGTTGTAGTGCTCGAAGACCTAATGCAATATATTCGTCAATGACTTTGTGGTATTCGAGTCTCAGGTCGGGATTTTGCGCGAATCTACGTTCCAGTGATAAAAATCGAGTTAGGGCACGCGTACGAGACTCGCCTATATTTACCCTTTTTTCGTTGAATGGCAGAGCAACTATGTATCTGCCGGTTTTTGTGCGTGACACTGTTTTCCGAAAATGGGCTTCGCATTCCTCCTCCTCTGAAGTGAGATGTGAATTGTGCTGACCCTCTTCGATCTCCCAAAATTTAGACAATTCAAAGTTGACGTTTGCTACGAAAGATTTGCGCGAATGCTTACTTGGATGAATAGGGGCACTCCCCCCGATGACCCATCCAAATTGCGTTTTCATTAGGATCAAGTCCTCGTTGTCGCGAGGATGAATTCTCAATTGACCGACACTAAGACATGACAGTGTGGGTCCTGTACCGATCAACATATCTATTGGCGCGGGTTTGTGGAATAACGGATCTGCGAGCTTAATATTCGGTGGAATCTGAATTTTGGTTCGATCGATTTGAACGTCAGGTAATTGACCTGCTATGCGCGGTATGACAAAAAAATCTAATGTACGAGTAAAATTGTTTATTCTCGAAGAAATCTTCAATTTGACACATCGATTTGTGACCGTGTTTAACTCGTTTAATGCTTCGATCGTCACAGTTCGTTCCTGAGTGGGCATCTTTAATTTTTCAAGAAAATCTTCTGTTATGAAGTTTGCATTAGCACACGTGTCCAACAATGCGCGACACTCGATGGGTCGTTTGTTGCTATCCCACGTGTGAATTAGCGCGGTAGTCATTAAACCGTGATTCGAACTATCTGTGATAAATGTAATGATGCGGTCATTCACACAGGGTGTGACGTCGGAGCGTGGCGTGAGTCAGGAGGAGGTGGCGATGGAATGATCACTTGTGTTCGACTCTGTCTTTTCCGGCGCGTTTCTATTTTCTAAATGCAGTCGCGTATTATGGAGACGGTTACATTTTCTGCACCTTCCTCCTTTACATTCGTAGGAGGAGTGACCGAGTTTTAAGCAATTGAGGCATAAATTTGCTTTGCGAGCTGCTTCTATGCGTTTCTCGACCGTTAAATCCAAAAATCTTTTGCATTGAAATGCCGCGTGTTCACCCGCATTGCACACTCCACATTTTGGGATTCGCATCGCGGTCGCGAAAGTTTGTCGACGATTGAAAGTCGAAGAAGATGGCGATGACCCTTGGTAAGAACGCGTTTGGCGAGTATTTCTTTCGTCGCGATTGTTGTAACTCGGTTTTTGATTTTTAGGCGACGGTGGCGTTGTATCGTGCGGAGTGGTCTCATAATCTTTGCATTGGTGAGACGTGACGTGCAAAAATTTAAAAATTTCTGTAATTTTGGGCACTTCTGTGTCCGACAACGTGCGTTCCCAAGATTTTTTGGTATCCTTGTCCATTCGCGAAATTATAATGCTTGTGAGAAGATCGTTTGCAATATCTTCCCATGTTCTACCTAAGGCTTCCAATGATCGGATATGTAGCTGCATGTAATTGGCGAGATCTCGAACGGCTTCAGATGAATCGTTAGGCATTATGGGAGTGTCCCGTAAAAGACTCGCGTGTCGTAAAACTAATGCGCGTTTATTATCATATATTTCGGTTAGATGTTTCCAGGCGGCTTCGTAATTATCTTCACTTATTGTGAAGGCGCCGATCGCGATTTCGGCCTTTCCCATGAGAGACAGTTTTAAATAATTCAATTTTTCTATGTTGCCCAAACCGGCCCGTGAATGAATCATCGTTAGGAACGCATCTTTGAAAGTGACCCAGTTCTCGAGACGGCCATCGAATTTTGGTAAATCAATTTTTGGTAGTTTTACGGTGTGGTAGTTCGCGATGGATGCATGTTCTGTGCGATTTGTATTCGGATTAATAGCAAATGACTCTTGCAACGCGACAGCTGTAGCAATTGCATCGTCGTAGTTATTCGAGACTTCTTCGCGTAGTTTGTCGATTGTTTGTTGGTCGCTTGTTAGCATAACAAGTTGGTCTTGATAATTATTGAAGAGCTCGAAGTGGTTTCTTAAGCGGTTAATTTTTTCGCGAAGTTTACAGCGCTCTATTGCAGAATCCGTATAAGCATCAACGTAGTTTTTTAATGAGGTGATTTGACCTTTGAAGTAAATTGACTTATTGTTTAACGCGCGAATTTGTTCCTCTAGAACAACCTTTTCTTTGGCTCCGGTTGCCATTTCAGAGAATCGAGGTGGACAGGAAAGGAAGAACAAATGAGGATTGGATTAACGCGTTATTCTGACAGGTCTACCTTGTCGTTGAACTCCTTCCGTTGTCTCGTTCCTGATTCCTTTAGTCCTGGAGAACAGCAGGCTGGAACTCAGGTCCTCGATGATTTCCGCGTCCTTGTGGGAAACAGCAGTATGCCAATCCTTGGTCGGTTGACGCTTCCGGCCCAATTGCTGCCAGGAAGATGATTGATTCCACGTTGGTATGCGATGTAGCTTCCACGTGGATGGTCGATGATTTGTGACACGACCGATATCAAATAGTTTCTTTTCCCGCACTCCACTAGATCACTGATCCGGCTCGAAGGACCATGTTTAGAATTGGGTGTTGTTAATAATTTTCTTGAATTGCGATTTATAACAATTTATTCAAACAAACTTAACAACAGATCACCCGCCGAATTAACCTTGGGTGATTGATTAGTTATTAATGGAGCAGTTGATGTAGCGAGTGGTTACATGGGAAAACGGCGCGTATATTAATATTCCGACTTATTACAACGTCTCGGCGCGACTCTTTTGATCTTTGTTCGAAACTAGCTGAATCCGTACGTCAGCGTTACTAGAGCTGTTCTGATCGCAGACTTAAACTAAAACGAAAAAGTCACCTAGGTGGTGGCGCGGAAAGCGCGGACCCTGGGCCCGTTATTGGGGGAAAAATCATCCCTATTCGCTGGTTTGACTTGAGGGAGGATCTTCCGAGACAGCCCTCTCCGGTGGAGGAGGAAGTCCCCACTTCAAGTCAAACCGAGGGAGATTCCGAAACCTTTGCGCGAATGTTTACAGCATGTGCGGTACAAGATTTACGATCTTGTCCGCCGCTTCGAGGAACCCTAAGGCCCGCTGTCCGATTCCGGGACCCTCAAGTACCTCGCGAACGGTACCCGAAGTGAAGGTCGCACGGATTTGTTTATGGCCACCTTTTTCATGCCCCTAGCTCGAACCCTCGAGTGTTTTAAATACGGCGACTCGAGGATTAGCGTTCTTCAAGAAAATTCGAAGGAGGCCAAAAAAATGAAAAAGGGGCTCGGGAAAACGACGTTCCCTCAGTTTTATTGCTCGCAGATGTGTTCCGCACGGAAACCAATTTTAACAAGAGCACTGACTACGGAGAGCCTTTCTAACGGGATCGAACATGCTGGCCAACCTGAATCACTCCCGCCGGGCTCAAGACTTGTTTGTCCAGAGCCTGGCGGAGAGGCAGGTCGGGCTGGCTGTGATCACGGAGCCCTACAATGTCCCCTCTTCCCCCCCTTGGGAGGGTGACATGGAGGGCTCCGTGACCATTTGGCGCCGCTATGGCGACGATGTTCCCCCCGGCACCGTGGTCGAACGGGGTCGGGGGATGATTTTATATCGTTGGGGAAGGTATCTGGTTGCGGGGTGTTACGTCTCGCCCAACTGCCTCCTCGCCGAGTTTGAGGGTTTCTTGGATCGGCTGGGGGCCATGATTAGGCCCTACCTAGCCAATCCAATGCTGGTCCTGGGGGACTTCAACGCGAAGTCCTCCACTTGGGGAAACCCCAGGACCACCCCTCGCGGCGAGGAGCTCGAGACTTGGGCAGGGGGCATGGAACTCCGGGTACTAAACCGGGGTTCCATTGCAACATGCGTGCGGTGGAATGGGTGGTCCATAGTAGACCTAGTTTGGGTCACCCCCGCCGCACTGCGATTTGTGTCCGCCTGGCGGGTGGCCGAGGAGTGGGAGACCATCTCCGACCACCTCCCCATAACGATGGAGGTGGTGGCCACCCACCAACAGCAACAGGCGGACACGCCCCCCGAGACGGGTAACACCCGGTCGGTGCCCACGAGGTGGGCACTGAAGCAACTGGATCAGGACGTCCTGAGAGCATCAGCTCTCGCCCACTCCTGGTCTATGGCCAGGGAGCGCGGAGGTGACGGGGGGGTAAGCTGGTTCCGGGGCATAATGAAGTCACTTTGTGACACTAGTATGCCCCGGATCGGTAAATCCCCCCCGAGAAAGTCGACGTACTGGTGGTCGGGCGAATTGCAAGAATTGAGAGACACTTGTATCCGCGCCCGACGCCAGTACACCCGCGCTCGACGACGTCGTCACACCGCTACAAGTGACGACGGGGCGAGAGTGGCCGCTCTGTACTCTGAATACAGAGCGGCCAGGATGGCTCTCCAGCGTGCAATTGCCGCTGCTAAGGCCAAGGCCTGGGATGAGCTCTTGGGTACCCTACAAAGGGACCCATGGGGGCGCCCATACAGGGTGGTGCTTGATAAGCTCCGCCCTGCGGCGCCCCCGGTGACGGGGCTGCTAGACCCCGAGTTCTTGGGGCGGGTGATCAGTACGCTCTTCCCCCCTATTGAGGGGAGGGCTGATGACCCGCCCCCATTGGTCCCTTTCATCTGGACCGAAGAACTCGGGGTCACGATGCAGGAGCTCACTCAGGCTGTCCAGAGGATTCGGGACGGGGGCAATAAGGCCCCCGGGCCCGATGGTGTCCCTGGACGAGTGCTGGACTTGGCGTTGGACGTCCTGGCCCCGGCTCTCATTCAAGTGTTAAACACATGTTTGAGCCGGGGTACCTTCCCCAAAGAGTGGAAGACTGCCAGGTTGGTCCTCCTCCTAAAGGCGGGGAAACCCGCGGATTCTCCCTCCGCGTTCCGCCCGTTATGTCTCCTCGACGAGGCTGGCAAGATCTTCGAAAAGATCATTGCCGACCGCCTCGTCGAGCACCTGTCCCGAGGTGGTCCCGATTTGAGCGACAGCCAGTACGGCTTCCGGAGGGGACGGTCGACTGTTGATGCGGTCAACCGACTCGCCAACCTCCGGAATGAGGCTGTCGCCCGGGAAAGGGTGTTGGCGGCGGTGAGTTTAGACATCACCAACGCCTTCAACACCCTCCCATGGGACGAGGTAGTGGGGGCACTGGTACACTTCCAGGTCCCCCACTACCTCCGGGCAGTGATTCGGGACTACCTGAGGGACAGGTGGTTCCAATACACGGGACAGGGCGGACTTTTGCGGAGGGAAGAAATGCACCGCGGAGTTCCACAGGGGTCAGTCCTTGGACCACTCCTGTGGATCTTAACATTCGACGCGGTGCTGCGGGTTTCTCTCCCCCTCGGCGTCAGCATAATATGTTATGCTGACGACACGTTGATAGTCGCCGAGGGGGAGACTTGGAGGAGGACGAGCAACCTGGCAGAGGCAGCGGTGGCCTCTGTCGTCGGTAGTATCCGGAGCCTGGGGCTGGAGATTTCTGCTGGCAAAACGGAGGCGATGTGGCTACACGCATCGCCTTCGGGCCAGCAGCCACCCCCGCTCCGGATACAGGTAGGTGACGCCTCTGTCGAAATAAAGGGCGAGATGAAATATCTCGGCCTCACTCTCGACAGCCGCTGGCGCTTCGAAGGGCACTTCGACCGTGTGGCCCCCCGAGCTGAAGGGGTTGCAGCCGCCCTAGGGCGACTGTTGCCCAATATCGGGGGGCCCGATGACCGTATTCGCCGCCTATACGCCGGGGTGGTGCACTCCGTGTTCCTATACGGAGCCCCCGTGTGGTCCGAACAATTAGTAGCCAGTCGACGCAACATGCAGCATGCCTGCAGGTTGCAGCGTCGACTGGCTATTCGGACCATACGGGGTTATCGCACCATCTCCGGCGAGGCGGCGTGTCTCCTGGCTGGAATGGCTCCCCTACACCTAATGGCGGTGGGGCGGGCGTCCGCGTACTGGACGGCTCGCTCCGTCGTCATAGGGGAGCCCGAAGCAGCGAGAGACGAGGTCGAAGTGCGCATGCGCCAGGCCCGGCAGGACTTGCTGGTCCGGTGGAGGGAGCAAGTCGCTTCCTCCAACTCGGACCGTCCAATAGTCCGGGCCCTCTTGCCCATCCTGGGAGAATGGTGCGAGAGGCGGGTAAGGATCACCTACCGGGTAACACAGATGCTCACCGGACATGGGTGTTTCGGGGAGTATCTGTGTTGCCGAGTCGGGAAGGAACCGACGACGGAGTGCCATCACTGCGGTGAGGCCCGGGACACGGCGCGGCATACGTTGGAGGAATGTCCAGCGTGGTCGGAGCCGCGCCGTGTCCTTGTCGGAACGATTGGGCCGGACCTCTCCCTGTCGGCTGTGGTCGACCACATAGTCGGCAGCGAGAGGTCGTACTCAGCGTTTGCCTCCTTCTGCGAAGAGGTTCTCTCGCAGAAGGAGGCAGCGGAGAGGGGGAGGGAAGCAGACCCCCTCTCCGCCAGGCGGCAGGCCTCTCGGGGGAGACCCCGCAGAGGTCGGCGGCTCCCCATAAGGGGCAGCAGGCGAGACGGCGGCAGAGGGACAAGGTAGTTTCCCCCCCTGCCGTCGTGGGGGCGGTGCTTGGCACGCCCCCTGGGATGGGCGAACCGTGCGCTTGGGGAGGGAAGTTTTACACCCCTCCCCCCAGCTACCATGTCGCAGCGGTCGCCCCCCGTTCTATTTTTATTTTATTTTATTTTATTTTATTTTATACACTTATTTATTTATTTATTTATTATATTCGATTTATTTATTTGGGGCGACCTGGGGGTTGGGATAGGGGGGAGGTGGTCGAAGCGAGCTGGACTCGCCTCGATCACCTCCTTTCCGCGTGCGGCGACCTCCTCCCTCGGCCGACTGGGAGCCCATGGGCTCTCCGACTGAGCGAGGAAGGGGGTCTCCGGGAGCTTTGGGTGGACCGAGCTGGGATACTCGGGAAGCTCAGCCGAAAAGCTCTTGGGAAGGGGGACACCGTGTAGTGACCTGCACGGGGTCCGAATAATTTAGGCATTTTGGGGGGAGCTTCTCTCCCCCCCGGGAATGGGGCTTTAAGCCGCGGGGAGGAGGTGAGCGGATGTATTCGTTTCGAGATTCCCGAGCACCTCCTGTTAGCTCAGTGAGGTCACCGTAGGTATAGGTTAGTGGGTATGTCTGACCCTTCTGGTCGGAAGAGCCCCACATAACCCCGATCTTCCCCAGAGGAACGGGGTATGCGTAATGGCATTGGAGTCCTACGATAAAAAAAAAAAGGATAGGGTTAGGTTGGGAGCCGAAGTTCTGGATGGATTCGGAGTGGATGTAGGAATGACCTCGAGGACGTATGTGCCTCTTGGGATTCCCCTGCATCTGCAATGAAACCTCGATGGATCTGATGTTCTCCTGAACCGGGTACTTACCTGTTTACTTACCTTCGGTGAGTTCTTAGGAGAGAGGCCCGGGGTGGAGAATTTCGGTGAAGTTGAGGGTCCATGTGGGACAAAATCCTCCTACTCCACCTCCTCGTGGTGGCTCCTGGGACTCTGTGGAAGCTTCGGCTGAAACAGAGTGCGAACGGAGTAGGCAGGTGCGTGGGCGGGCTGTGGGATCTCTTCGTGGCAGCGAAAATACGAACCCAGTCCGCCCCAGGGATTGGTTTCTGTTGGCGATGAATCGGGCAAGAGGGAGTTAACGCTGAAGAGCTTGGTACTCGGCACTCTGGAGACTTATCAAGCTAATTCAGTTTACGGTGCAGGGGAGGGATACCCCAGTACCGGCACGGGGGAGGTTGGCTCAACGGCTGCCCCCGTGTCGTTATCCCACGACGTTGAGGCTGCGGGATTGGACCCTTTGGTCCCGCAGCAAGCAACAGCTGCAAAGGTAGATCCCCCTCTAGAGGGGGATGCTCCCGGGCCTGTTCCGCCGTTTGCCAACGGCGGGCGGGTCGGGGGCTATGTGTCGGGCGGCCGAGGCAACGGTCGCGGAGGAGGGAGCCGGGTGACGGGGGCTGTTCCAAGGGTTCGCCTGAACAGGATCCTGTTGCCCAGAAACTCGGGCACCGGCGGGTGGAATGCGCTGCTGAAAGCGGCGTGCCAACCCCCGGCGGTGTTCGGAGCGGGGGTTTCTGGAGGTGGGAGTGCTGTGGGAGATGGCGGTGCGGGGACGGACTACGAGTCCGTGGATTCCCTGCCGTCCGTCTCTCCCGCCTCCCGCTGCACCTCCCCGACCGTCGAGGGCACGGTCGCCGTTTCGGTGACTGGCTCTCGAAAACGTCGAGGGGCCTCTGGGGTGGAAGAGGGGGAGGGAACCGTAGAGCGTGTCAAGCGCCCTTCGGTGGACCCGACCCCTGAAGTGTCCGAAATGGCCCTGGCCATTAGGCCGCTCGGGACGGGACGCATTGTCCAGGATTTCCTAGACAAAGTCCGGCTGGTTGAGGAGACGGCTCTTAAGAGCCGGAACCTCAAGGGGACCAGCATCAGGGACCTGAAGGAGGCGGCGCGATACGCCGAGGCCGCCCTCCTGGAAGTGATAAGGAGGGGAGGCGATGCCCTTCCCCCTGCCCCTGCTGCTCGTCCCCCGGCGGGGAAAGCCCCGGACTCGGCGGCCCTCAGGATTCTGCACGTGCAGAATGAGGCGCTCCGCCGAGAAATCCGGGAGCTAGGGGAGACGAATGCTGCCCTCCGAGGGGAGATGATGGCGGCTAAGAGGCTGGCGGCGGGGTTGCCGCCGGTCTCGCCGGTCCCCTCGGAGGGTCTCCCAAGACCTTCCCTGCCCGCCGCCGGTGGCGACGATGAGGGTGGCCTCCTGGCCAGGATCGGCGCGTTGTTGGACGCCCGGCTCGCCCCGATCCGGGAAACTCAGGCTCGCCTGAGTAGGGCCGTGTTTGGCGGGGTGCCTGATCTGGCCCGGCTCACGCTGGGCGATGCACCCCGCCCGACACGCCCTTCGTATGCCGGTGTCGTGGCGGCAGCCCCTACTCCTGCCCCGGTGCGGGCGGAGTCGGCCGGCGACGCGGCTCCTGGGGTGGCCAAGAAGGGGGGAACAGGGAAGAAGAAGAAGAAGAAGGGGGCCTCCAAATCGGGGGCCCCCTCGGGCTCTTCCCCTGCGGCTCCTCCGGCGTCTCTCCCTGGCCCTTCCGGAGGGGGTAAGGCCGGGAAGAAAGCCCCGCTGCCCCCGCCACCGATAGTTCCAGCTCCGTTGGGGGAAGCGTGGACGAAGGTGGTGGGGCGCAAGGCCCGCCCAAAGGCGGCGAAGGGAGCTGCGCCCAAGAAGACCGCGCCTCCGGGGAAGGATGGCCAGAGGGCACCCACCCCGAAGAAGGGGGGAAAGAAGGGTGGCCCCGCCAAGGTCAGGGTGGCGGCACCCCCCCGCACGGCGGCGGTCACGTTGACCGCCTCAGAGGGGTGCAAGACCTCCCTGGCCGAGGCCATGTCGCTGGCGAGGAGGGCCATCAACCTGGCCGACCTCGGCATAACTGAGGTACGGCCCAAGAGGGCGATGACCGGGGGTCTTATTTTAGAGATCCCCGGTCAGGAGGGCGCCGCCAAGGCCGACAGATTGGCGGAAAAGATGGCGGACACCCTCCGGGAAACGGGGGTGAGGGTCGCCAGGCCCGTGAAGACGGCTGAGTTCCGTCTGAGGGGCCTGGACGACTCTGTCGCCCCCGAGGAGGTGACGGCGGCTGTCGCCGAATTTGGAAAGTGCCCACCCGAGCAAATCAAGGTTGGAGCTATTAAGCCCCAACCTGCCGGGCTGGGCACGATATGGGTGCAGTGCCCCGCGGCGGCGGCGCGCGCACTCATCGAGGCGGGACGACTGAGGGTCGGATGGTCCTCTGTACGAGTGGAAGCACTGGCCGCCAGGCCCCTCCAATGCTTCCGTTGCCTGGCCATAGGCCACGTAAGGCAACGATGCACGTCGGAGGTGGACCGAAGCGGCCGCTGTTACAAGTGCGGTGCAGAGGGCCATCGCGCGAGGGAGTGCTCGGCGGCGCCAAACTGCTCCATCTGTGCAGAGATGGGCAGGCCCGCCGGGCACAGGGTGGGGAGCAAAGGATGCTCCCCGCCGTCGAAGAAGGACCGGAGCAACGGTGGCAAGGGGGCCACCAAAGCTCCGGCAGAGGCGGGGCCGAGCGGGGCATGCACTGCCACGCCGCCCCCCGCCCCTGAGTCTCCGCCCCAAACGGAGGCTATGATGGAGGTGGAGACATTGCCACCTCCGGCTGACGAGGCGTCAGCGGTGCCGGGAACATCGACGGCCCCATAATGCCACCCACGTTCCCGGTAACACTGATCAACCTCAACCACTGCCGCCGGCCCAGGATCTGCTCATCCAAGGCCTGGCGGAGTGGGAGGTTGCAGTGGCCGTAGTCACGGAGCCCTATAATGTCCCCGACACCCCCCCTTGGGTGGGGGATCTGGGAGGCTCCGTGGCAATATGGCGCAATATGCGCCGTGGTTACCCCCCTGGCACCGTGGTCGAACGGGGCCGGGGGATCGTGGCGTTGCAATGGGGAAGATGTCTGGTCGTGGGCTGTTATATTTCGCCCAACTGTGGCCTCGCCGACTTTGGAGAATACCTGGACCGGTTGGGGGCGTTGATTGCCCCCAACATGAACGGCCAGGTTTTGGTCCTGGGGGACTTCAATGCTAGGTCAACCACTTGGGGAAACCCCGGGACCACTCCGCGTGGCGAGGCTCTAGAAGATTGGGCGGGGGGCTTGGAGCTCCGGTTGGTGAACCGGGGCTCCGTACCTACGTGCGTGCGGTGGAACGGGTGGTCCATAGTGGATCTCACTTGGGCCTCCTCGACCGCCGCCGCGCGTGTGTCCGCCTGGCGGGTGGCTGAGGAGAGGGAATCCCTCTCCGACCATCTCTATATAACAATGGAGATGGAGGCCGCCCAGCCCGCGGGCACCGCTCCCCGACGAACAGCCCACGCAGCGCCCGTTCGCTGGGCGCTGAAAAGACTAGACGGGGACGTCCTGAGGGCCGCTGCCCTTGCCTGCGTGTGGCCGGAGGCCACAGAGCGCGGCGCGGAGGAGGGGGTGGAGTGGTTCCGGGGCATCATGAAAAGCGTATGCGACGCTTCGATGCCCCGGATAGGAAACCACCCCCCGAAGAGGAAAGTGTATTGGTGGTCGGGCGAAATCGAGGACGCTAGAAGATTAAGCGTCCGCGCCCGACGCCGGTACACCCGCGCGCGGCGACGTCGTCGGGATCCCGAGGAAGGTGACGACGAAGCCGAGGCAAGGATGGCCTCCCTGTACGTCGCTTACAGGGAGGCCCAAGTGGCCCTGCAGCGGTTGATCGCTGCCGCCAAGGCCAAAGCCTGGGATGAGCTATTGGGCACTCTTCAGAGTGACCCATGGGGGCGCCCGTATAAGATGATACTGGGCAAATTACGCCCATGGGCGCCCCCGTTGACGGAGCAGCTGGAGCCGGAGTTCCTAGGGCGGGTCGTTACCACCCTTTTCCCCCCTATAGAGGGGGAGAGGGAGTACCCGCCGATTCCGTCCCAAGATTGGGACGAGGGACTCCGTATCTCCGGTGCAGAGCTCTCCCAGGCGGTCCGGAGGATGAGGGAAGGGGGCGTTAAGGCCCCCGGACCAGACGGTGTCCCCGGACCAGCGTTGGCTGCGGCGCTCGACGTCCTCGCCCCGGCTCTATTAGGCGTGCAAAACGCGTGCCTGAGCCGGGGCATCTTCCCCCGCGAATGGAAAGTCGCCAGGATGGTTCTCCTCCGGAAGGCAGGAAAGCCCGCGGAGCTTCCCTCTGCTTACCGGCCGTTGTGTCTCCTCGACGAGGTGGCGAAGATCTTCGAAAAGATCATAGCGGACCGCCTCGTTGAGCACCTGTCCGAAGTGGGTCCCGACCTCAGCGACTGTCAGTTTGGGTTCCGGAGGGGGCGTTCAACGATCGACGCGGTCGATCGACTCGCCTCCCTCCGGACCGCTGCGGTCGCTGCGGGCAGGGTGTTGTTGGCGGTGTCCCTCGACATCACCAACGCGTTCAACACCCTGCCCTGGGATGAGGTAGTGGGGGCGCTAGAATTTCATAGGGTGCCCCCCTACCTCCGAGTATTGATTCGGGACTACTTGCGGGACAGGTGGTTCGAGTACCCTGGCCGGTACGGCGTGACGCAGAGGGATAGCATGCACCGAGGAGTTCCGCAAGGGTCGGTCTTGGGACCGCTTCTGTGGGACATCACGTACGACTCGGTGCTGCGGGCTACTCTCCCCCGCGACGCCAGCGTCATCTGTTATGCGGATGACACGCTGATGGTCGTGGAGGGGGAGACGTGGAGGGGAACCATAGCTCTGGCGACTGCAGTGGTGGACGCTGTGGTGGGTAGGATCCAGGGGTTGGGGCTTAAGATAGCCGCTGACAAAACGGAGGCGATATGGTTACATGATCTGCCTTCGGGTCGGCGGCCGCCCCAACTCGGGATCCGGGTAGGTGATGCCACTGTCGAGGTCGGTCAGGAGATGGAGTACCTGGGCCTGACGCTCGACAGTCGCTGGCGCTTCGAAGCGCACTTCGATCGGGTGGCCCCCCAGGCGCAGAGGGTGGCGGCCTCGCTTGCGAGGTTGCTGCCCAACATTGGGGGGCCCGATGGACGTATCCGCCGCCTCTATACGGGGGTGGTGCATAGCAAGCTCCTATATGGGGCACCCGTGTGGTCCGACGCTTTGTCGGTCAGCCGGCGCAGTCAAGCACTTTGCAACAAGGTGCAGCGCCGGCTGGCCCTGCGAGCCATACGGGGTTATCGCACCGTCTCCAGCGAGGCGGCGTGCCTCCTCGCGGGTCTTGCTCCCCTGCACCACGTAGCAAGGGAGCGGGCGGTCGTATATGCGGCCGTCCGCTCGTTGCGCGGGGGAGAGGCGGACCCAGACGGGGAGGATGGGATCGAAATGCGGAAGCGCCAGGCCCGGCAAGAGACGCTGGCCCGATGGCGGTCAGAAATTCTGGCCGAGGACTCGGGCCGGCCAATAGTCCGGGCCCTCTTGCCCATTATGGAAGAATGGTGCGAGAGGCGAGTTCGGCTCACCTACAGATCCACCCAGGTGCTGTCCGGCCATGGTTGTTTTGGCCGGTACCTGCGGTGGAGCGGGAGAGAACCCACCGAGCAGTGTCACCACTGCGGGGAGGCTTTGGACACGGCGCGGCACACGCTGGAGGAATGTCCGGCGTGGTCGGCGCCGCGCAGTGTCCTGAGAAGCGTTGTGGGAGGGGACCTTTCGCTGCCGGCTGTGGTCGACCACATGGTCGGCGGCGGAAGGTCGCACAAGGCCGTGGTCTCCTTCTGTGAGGAGATCATGGAGCAGAGGGAGACCGCCGAGCGGGCCCGGGAGGCGGACCCGGGCTCGGCGAGGCGGGAGTTCGCGCGGGGGCGCCCCCCGCGACGCCGTGGACATGCTCCCGTAAGGGGGAGGGGATTGGGTCGAATCGCGGACGGGGGGGCGCCCCCGCGCGATGTTTCGGGGCCCCAGGGAGGGGCGGAGTGGGAGGGGAGGACGCGGGGGCTCAGCCCCCCGCGTCAGCTCGTGCCTCTGGTGGAGGGGCGGCGTTGGGTGGGAGGTCGCGGGGAGTGTTTCCCACTCCCCGACAAAAAATGCCCCCTCCTCAAGGGGGGGCGGGGTGTCCCATAGTGGTGCGTGGGGTTCGCCCCCCGCATCGTCAGGTGCCCCCATCCCGGGGGGGCGGAGAGAGAGGGCCGGGGTACGAGCTGACCCCGGCCTAGGGAGGAGTTTACTCCTCCCGGGGTGGCCCGGTGACCTCGAAAGACCTTAGTCTAAACGAGGCACCGGCCACCCCCGGAGTCTCAGCTCTGGGGGGGCGCGAGGGGGGTGGGGTGGGGAGAGTCGGGGCGTCCGGATACGCCTTCGACGACTCTCCCTTACCGGTGAGCGGCACCCTTTTGTCCTGGCTGGGACGAGGATCTGCGGATCCTTGTTCCGAGCAGGACACGAGGGCACCGGGGCTGCATGTGGACCGAGCTGGGGCTCGGGAAACATGATTCGAAGGCCCAGGGATGGGAACACCGGGCGGGTCCCTCCACCCGGGGTTCGGTTAGATTTAGGAAGGGGGAGGTTGATCCCTCCCCCCGGGTACCATGTTAGCTAGGAGTGAGTCCTGTTGTATACCTCGGTGAATCCAGGCTCCTCCTACATAGCTTAGGTGGGTGTGGAGTTTTAGTGGGTACCCCTGGGGAGGGGGGCGCCGCGCTATGCGCGACGACCCCCACCTCAGGGGAGCCCCACATAACCCCGATTCCTCCCCAGGGGGCCGGGGTATGCGTAACGCATTTCTCCAAAAAAAAGGATAGGGTTAGGTTAGGTTAGGTTAGGGTTAGGTTAGGTTAGGTTAGCAAACCAAAACCAAAACCAAAACCAAAACCAAAACCAAACCAAAACCAAACCCAAAACCAAAACCAAAAACCAAACAAAAAATTAAAACAGAAACAAAAACTTGGGTCAAGAAATTGGACGAAATGTATTTTCGACGAAATGTCTCTTCGACGAAATGTCGCATCGACGAAATGTCCATTCGACGAAATGTCCTTTCGACGAAATGTCCATTCGACCAACTGTCCTTTCGACGAAATGTCTTTCGACGAAATGCCTTTCGATGAAATGTCCATTCGACGAAATGTCTTCGACGAAATGTCTTTCGACGAATCACCCTAGACCCGCATCTCCAGCAGTGTGCGTCCGGGTTGTTTGGTGCCGGGCTAGAGGGGCGGGGTCTAGAGGGGCGTATCTCGCCTGAATCTGCTCGCGGTATTGCGGAGATGCATGGTGTCTCGTAGGTTTCTTCAATGGTGACGGTGGCAGGGCGGGTGTTTTGCTGTGTGGCCCGTTTGGTCCTCTCCTGTGCTCGTTCGATGCGTTGGACCTGTTTGAGTAGGTCGTCGAGATCGCTGAGCTTGTCGGGGTCGATGAGCATGGCGTACTCTGGAACCATGTTCTCGTAGAGGAGCTCGAGATATTTCTCGGAGGGAATATCCGCACGCCGCATGAGGGTCCACAGTGCGTTCATGAAGAGGTTGAACGGCTCGTCGGGCCGCTGTGTTCGGTCGCGGGCTTCACGTTCTCGTTGGGATTGAGTACGATTTGAGTACGATTATATATATATATATACATACACACAAAACCCAAAACTACCCTAGGAGCCGAAAATGGGAGGTTCCTTGGGTCATTTGAAGCAACATTTTCCTTTACAAAAACGGTGTCCGTGACTTTGTTTAGGAGTTATCAACGAAAAACACGGACCAATTAGAGCGCGGCTGCAGCGGATTGATTCTGAGTCGACCAATAGCGACACCACGCCTCGCGGGACCTGTCGCAGAGTCGGACTCCGTTCGCTATACCTGCGCTCTGATTGGTCCGTGTTTTTCGTTAATAACTTCTAAACAAAGCCGCGGACAACATTTTTGTAAAGGAAAATGTTGCTTCAAATGACCCAAGGAACTTCCCATTTTCGGCTCCTAGGGTAGTTTTGGGACACCCTGTATATATATATAATAAAATCGTGTCTGTCTGTATGTCTGTATGCTTGTTACCTCATCACTTGAGAACGGCTCAACGTAGAAAGCTGCGGTTTGGACCGTTACACGCAGCGTGTAGATTGCATAATTTAGGAGTTATAACACAAGAAGTGTGCAGTTTTCTTGAACTTTTTGGTTTACCCACTTTTTAAACAGCTGTAGCTTTGTAACGGTAGGTTTTAGGAAAAATCTGGGAGGGACACACAAAGAGAGTGAGAGAGAAAGTGAGAACTACAGAGCAATTCGAAAAGTGAAATGGAATTGAACAAAATAGATTACAACAAACACGTTGCATACGTACATGCTTTTAAAAAATATTGTGCCACAGCAACAAAATGGCGTCCGCAGCTTTGTTTAGGAGTTATTACCGAAAAACACGAACCAATCAGAGCGCGATCTAGACATGCGATGATACGTTCGGCCAACTGACAGTTGGCGCGTTGGGCCGACTATGCTAACTTGCGTCTAGGTCGCGCTCTGATTAGTCCATGTTTTTCGTTAATAACTCCTAAACAAAGCCGCGGACGCCATTTCTGTAAAGGAAAATGTCGCTTCAAATGACCCAAGGAACCTCCCATTTTCGGGTGTCGGAGGAATTTTGGGACACCCTGTATATAGAGATAGAGATAGAGATAGAGATAGAGATAGAGATAGAGATAGAGAAGAGATAGAGATACAGATAGAGATAGAGATAGAGATAGAGATAGAGATAGAGATAAATAGTTAAAAACCAAAAACCACAATATTTTTTCAATAAAGTTCGAATTCCGTTAATTCGAAACCGAACTAGAGCGATCGTGAAACTAAGTGGTCGTCATGCGTCTCGTGCAACGCGACTCGCCGTGGAATTGCGTGTCACGCGGATCCCATCTCTAGTGTGCGTGACTCACACCACTAAGACCCATGTACTTACACGAAATGCAAGGGTTACGTATACGCGGACCTGTAACACTATAACGCGCATTTCGATGCTCTACGTGATCACAATCGCTAGATAAAAGATCAATCTATGTGGGACGTATGTCAAGAATGTCCGCATTTTGCGTTTTCGAAGTGAAATTTACATTATTCTGCAGGCCTTAGGCAGTCGCAAGTAGCACAGAGCGGCGCGACAGTGGTACCGCTTGAAGTGAGATGCATTTTCTTCAATATCGAGAGATTTAAGTTTCTAATCGAAACAGTACCTATCGTCCCACTCTGCTGGGACACATACAATGTCAATGCAACGCTTACTATGTTAAACCTTGCGTATGTAAATCCACAAATCCGCTTATACGAAAATAAACAGTTGAAAAAATGTAGACATTTTTAGCATACGTCCCTCATAAATTAATGTTTCATCTAGCGATCGCGACTACGCAGAGTATCGAAATGCGCGTCATAGTGTAATGGTTTCGAATCTTCCGAACCTTTCTGAGCTGCCGAGTCATATGTACGCGCCGACCAGCGGCGGAAGAGATTGTGATGCACACACTCTCGCTCGAGCACACCGACACTGCATAACACATCACGCTGTGTAGTGACGTCACGCTTGCTGATGAAGCCTGACTTACCGCCAACATTTACTGATGTAGTAACTGCTCTCACCGTCAAGAGGCTGAATGTTATTTCGTAACTTCTGCTAGTGACCACTTCTTTTTTTTGGCGCGACCGTCAAGGTCATATTTGGTCCCACACTGTTAACGCGAACGCGTACTCCCTATGTAATTTGTATTTCGCGGTATACTTGTTTTCTTTTCTCGTGACCTGTGCTCGCTCTACTTAAATATATATGTCTATCTATGTCTTGTATGTTTCTTCGTTCTGTCTGTATTGTCCTCAGACGGGCAGTACAGTTCGCACCGTCACAATAAACGGATCAACGTAAATCAGTATAATATCATTGTCTGTCCACCTCGCGAATCTCTCGTTATCTATCTCCTTTTCACTAACGAGCCTGTGACATTAAAATTAAAAGAATCGCTCTCTACACACACTTTTAAGGAAACTGTCTGGTCGCGTGACCTTGACGAATCGATCGTCACGCTAAATCGGATGAGCGGCTGGTATATGAAGCTGAATTAGGGGGCGTTAGGTACACTTTCTAAAGTTGAATGTCGAGGAGCGCACAGCAGCGCCAGCGCGATACGCTCTCGACGGTGACAGCAGTCACTAAGCAGAGAATATGTAGCCAGGAAGTTGTAAGCAACCGTGACATCACAATTCAGCTACCGATGCAAAAACGTCGGTGTGCTCGATTGCGACTCTGTGACGCTTACACCCCGTTCAGGCGGCGTGTACGTGTGCCTACAAGCATCGGAAGGGTCCGGGAGTACGCTTCCGAAAACCTTGTAACGCATCGATTTGACTTTTCGGTAGCCAAAATCGGTAGATGAAAGATCAATCTAGGGTGCTATTTGGCTTAAAATGCAATATTCAGCAGTATGCTCATCAGAGGGGGTATACACGCAGACGGCTGCCTGCAGCGTCGGTCTGTTCGAGTGAGACTGTGTAGCGCTATGCACCGTTCGGCCGCGGCCGGCTTGTCGTTTTGTATTACATATATCGTAGGCAAACGTACACGCTGCCCGAACGGAGTGTAAACCCCAGAGAGTCTCACTCGAGCACACCGACGTTTTAGCATCGGCAGCCGAATTGAGACATCACGCCTCTCTGACGAGCGTACTCCCGAATATTGCAAAAAATTACTCGTGAACGAAAAAGTCGGACATTTATCCAAATAGCACCCTAGATGGATCTTTCATCTACCGATTTTGACTACCGAAAAGTCAAATCGTTGCGTTATAGGGTTTTCAGAAGCGTACTCCCGGACCCTTCCGATGCTCGTAGACACGCGTACGCGCCGTCCGAGCGGTGCGTAGTGCCACACACAGTTTCACTCGAGCATACCGACGCTGCAAGCAGCCGCCAGCGTCCATAGCCTCTCTGACGGGCGCACTGCCGAATATTGCAAAAACATTACTCGTGAACATAAAAATCGGAATTTTTGTCCAAATAGCACCCTAGATTGAACTTTCACCTATCGATTTTGACTACCGACAAGTCAAATCATTGCGTTATAGGGTTTTCAGAAGCGTACTCCCGGACCCTTCCGATGCTCGTAGGCACATGTACGCGCCGCCCGAGCGGTTTCTATGCGCCATAAAGTCTCACTCGAGCACACCGACGCTGTAGGATCGGCAGCCGAATTGTGACGTCACGGTTGCTTACGACGCCTAACTTACCAGCAACATATTTCTGCTTCCTCTGTTTTACCGATACAGGGATTGCTGACGACTATGATCGGAAACAGACATTAACGCTCGTAGCGGAAAATGTCGGAACTGTATTTGGACACAAAACCTCGCTGTTCGTCTGTTTTCAGTAGAAGTAAACGCACAGATTTTTTAATACGCAAGTAATCTACATAATAAACGTTGCACTAACAACGTATATGCCCTCGCCAGGGTGCTATTTGCCCACTTTTTCCATACGAACTCTAAATTTATTGATATTTATGAAAATGTAGCCTCTCTGACGACCATGCTGTCGAATATTGCAAAAATATTGTTCATGAACGTAAAAATAAGACTCTGGAGCCAAATAACACCCTAGATTGAACTTTCATCTACCAATTTTGTCTAATAAGAAACCCAGTTTTTGCTTTATAGCGAATTCAGACGTTTACTCCCGGACCCTTACAATTTTCGTGTACATATATACGTGGTTAGTGGTGCGTGTGCTCACACGCTACCAACCTACCAGACCAGACGGTGCTCTTAAACCATCAGAATTTCCAAACTGGGACGAGTTGGGACGAGAACTTTACAGGATCTTTTAGAGGAGATGTTGCAGAAAATGTTCTACTTTGTTAGAGCGGGGGCACCCGGGGCTATCTTAACTTATCCCTTGTCAAAGGTGAAAACTTTAACGATTTTGCTTAGTTGACTTTGCATTTTTTAACTTTTCGACTCATAGGGAAGTTACTGTAATTACCCCGAAAATCGAAAATCGATTTTTTAGCAGATCTTCACGTTTCATGGTCATTGGAGTCATTTTAGACTATTTTTATCAAATTGTTAGTGTGTGTGTGTGCGCGTATGGCCGTTTTTATGTTATCAAATTTTTCATTAACGTTTTCTAAAAAAGTAACAACGCGATCAGAATGATGAATGATGCAATCGATGTGCCCCGTCGTAACTTAGAGCTGATTAGATTTTGGTCCATATTGGTCAAGTAGTGTTTTAGATTTTTTAGTTTTTTTCGAAAGAAGTTCATTCAACAATGCAATTTATACGAGAGGATGGAAATTTTCCACCGAATAAACAAACGTAATTATATATATTTCATTTTTATTAAAAAAAATTTTTTTTAATTTAAAAAAAATTTTTTTTAATTATGCAACTAATGCTAATGTTACCGCTTACAACTAACGAATCGGGAAGTTCTTTGTGTGGCTCGTGGAGAGTCACACACAAAATTAAAAAAAACATTAATAGCTGTATGCCCCACTAGTTTTAATTTCTTCTTTCTACTCAATATTCTAATCGTTCAATAGGGACTCGAACCTCCACATAATGGATAGCGGAAAAGTCTGGGTGAAGAATTGAATCTTGCTAGCAATATCTGGTAAAAGGATGGTATATTCTTTAGTGCAATGCCGGTCTAAAGTACTGAAGTTTATCCGTTCTGGCCACAAATAACGGATGGACGTATTCAACACAGACTAGTAGTTTCCCATTAAGAATGAATTGTCGATTGACCTCTACGCGTATAATAATTGAACAAGTTTACTATTCACGCGACCGGCTGAATTGTCAGATGGTTCGCATGCAATAGAAACTACCACCAGCTTCAGATCCTCCTTGACGCTCAGGAAGCACTCCTCAGCACGATTCGTGTACTCAGAGTAACCTTCAGCATCTATAGGATCACCTCAGCCGTATAAATTCAAATCCCCTATCAACAGATGAAATGATTCGAAACCGTTCCCAAGGACAGGCAATACAACAACAAAGTACTAGCGGGCTACAGTAAACCGCGTGGCTCAACACTTGACGAATGAATGGATGACGACATAAGTTCGAATCTATCTATGATTTATTCAATATCGAAGATCACTGGAGGTGTCCGTACGAAGAATATT
Source organism: Lasioglossum villosulum (assembly GCA_963971365.1). NCBI lineage: Eukaryota > Metazoa > Arthropoda > Insecta > Hymenoptera > Halictidae > Lasioglossum > Lasioglossum villosulum. Next base: position 10,679,804 of record OZ020502.1, on the reverse strand, counting down.
GTTATGTTCCACAGTTTCTGTTAATATTTAACGAGAAGTTCTGTGTGTACTTGAAAGAATCGATAACTTGACAGCCTTTTGTCTTAGCGAACTTCCACAATTTATTGAGCTTTATATACAATAATTTACACTTATTCACGAACTGGAATCTGAGAATGAATCTCGAGTTGATGTATCCTTTTGCGGAATACTGTTTGAGATGAGCAACAATTTGTATCTGCCCTCTGTCTTAGGGTCAGCTCGCTCCTCACCTCGGTGGTGGAAGTATAAGAGGGGCAAATTGTCCCTTTTTAGGGAACAAGAACGTCCCATTCGTTGACTGACTTGAGGTAGGAACCTTTCCGATACATCCCCTGTCGGCGGGGGAGGACATCCCCACCTCAAGCCAATCTCGGAAAACAAGTGCCCAAACAAAGAAGGCCCGAGTGACGGCCGTGTGACATACGAAGGCCCAAGTGGCCACCACGTGCGTTTGGTTTATTGCCCTAGTCCCATGTGGACGACGACCGTAGACTTCGGGAACAATGCTTCCTTGGAAAAAACGAATTTTGCAAGGACTCGGCAGACAGCGTTGTTTTGTCCGAAACCCTTATGGAGACATGCTTAAGAACGGTCCTGAAGCCGATGACCCAAGGGTGTACAATTTGAGCCTCGGGCTCTCACGTATTGTACGGCAGGCTATCGCTTGAGAGTCAGGCCTTAACTTTATGACACAAAAAACAAATAAAATGCTGGCCGTCTCGAGACCCTTGTAGAATTGTCCCGAGGATCAACGGTAATTTTCCTGGAAATATGTATGTCACAACATCCCGCCGGCCTTGAACGAATTAGTTGAACAATGAATGCTAGTGTATAACAATGAACGCGTAATAATAACATAATAATAGTAATAACTAAAGATAAAATGGTTACAAGAATAGTTACTCTTTAAACTAGAAGTACATATTCAATTTATAAGTAAAAATGATATTCTTACTGATTATGCAATGAATACGATACATAAAATCACGTTAATGGTGAGCTAATTTATGATTAATATAAGCGACAGATACATTCTAACGTATTCTATAGGCAAGGGGGACATTTTATTAACTTCCTGATTCGTAGGGAAGTTACTGTAATTACCCCGAAAATCGAAAATCGATTTTTTAGCAGATCTTCACGTTTCATGGTTATTCAAGTCATTTTAGACTATTTTTATCAAATTGTTAGTATGTGTGTGTGTGTGTGTGTGTGTGTGTGTGTGTGTGTGTGTGTGTGTGTGTGCTCGTGCGTATGGCCGTTTTTATGTTATCAAATTTTTCGTTAACGTTTTCTCAAAAAGTAACAATGCGATCAGAATGATGAATGATGCAATCGATGTGCCCCGTCGTAACTTAGAGCTGATTAGATTTTGGTCCATGTTGGTCAAGTAGTTTTTTAGATTTTTTAGTTTTTTTCGAAAGAAATTCATTCGAGAATGCAATTTATACGAGAGGATGGAAAATTTCCACCGAATAAACAAACGTAATTAGATATATTTCATTTTTATGTAAAAAAAATTTATTTTTAATTAAAAAAAAATTTTTCTTTAATTTAAAAAAAATTTTTTTTTTTAATCATGCAACTAATGCTAATGTTACCGCTTACAACTAACGAATCGGGAGGTTCTTTGTGTGGCTCGTGGAGAGTCACACACAAAATAAATAAAAAAACTATTAAGAGCTGTATGCCCCACTAACAATGCGTACCACTAACCCTTTCGCAAGAGCAGTCCTACCCGCGAGCTCGCGAAGCGAGCGAGCAATAACAACCCCACCCGCGAGCTCACGAAGCGAGCGAGCAACAATAACCAGCTAGCTTATACTGCGTTTATACTGTCCTTGAGCAGTCTTAACTGTCACCGATTGCACGATCTTGTCGTCACCAGGATGGACTTTAACAATTCTACCCAATCTCCAGTGCAAAGGAGGAACATTGTCTTCGTGAATTGTCACTAAAGTTCCCACCTTCACGTGACCAGGAATCTGCCTATGCCACTTATTGCGAGTATGTAGCTCATGAACATAATCCGTGTGCCATCTTTTCCAGAAGTGTTGTTTCACTTGCTGTATGTGTTGCCACAACGACAACCTGTTTGTAGCAAATACTGTCAAATCACCCTCCGGTAGATTTGTGAGCAAATCTCCAATTAGAAAGTGGCCAGGAGTGAGGGCAATGAGATCGTTGCGATCCGAAGAAATTGGAATGATAGGACGAGAATTCAATATGGCTTTTACCTGAATAATTAGGCTATTGAACTGTTCGTATGTAAATAACGTTTCACCTATTGTTTTATACAAATGTCTTTTTAAAGATTTTACCGCCGCCTCCCATAGACCACCAAACTGTGGGGATCGCGGAGGTGAAAAATGTCAATTTATATTGTCATTACTCAGACTGTGTTGTATTGTATTATTAAATTCCTCGGACCATATCAGTGATTGTAGTTCCCTGATTTCTGGGACCTGATTTTTTTGAAAAATCTTGATATTGCTCCCAAACATGTCTCAGTACTTAAATCCGTCACAAGTTCTAAATGTATGGCTTTAGTTACGAAGCAAATAAAGACCACCGCGTAAGGGTACGCTCTCAGTGGATCCGTTATCGTCCGACGTCCGACTTTGACGTACACGGACGAGCGTTTCGAGGCATGTGTTGTTGCCGGTACGGCCAATTCCGTCTGAACTGATGCTCACAGTGAGTCCGATTTCGTACGAAACGGTCAAGGCTGAACTTTTCCAAGTGCTTCGAGAAGGGTTTCAATGGGCAACCCCATGAGGTCTCAACGGCCGAACGTCGGTCGGAAAGAATGAAATCCTTTTCATTTCCCTCCGACGTCGGACGGTGCAGCGTTCGCTTTAAATAATTTTCACGTCGCCAATTTTGAAGTGTCCGTATTCATAAAAACGGGTTCGTAAAGTGTGACGTTGCAAGTTTGCGACGTCACCCCGTTTTATAAAAACGGTTACATAACCGTTAATAAGGGACCGAACCGACCTCAAACGGGCACAAAACCACTCGTCGACACAAGAGCGCTCCTGAAGGAAAGACTTCCGAAAACATTCACGCGACTAACGCCATCTATCGTGCGTGCCGAGTACGGCAACGTTTCAGGGACGTGCCGAGGGCACGATTGGCCGAGAAGAAATACCGAAAGGCGCCCGCTCAAGGATCGTCCCGGGAAAACCATTGGCCACTAATTGGCGAAAATCCAGTACTGGTACCATTGGAGGAAATCTCGACCCACGGAGACGACGTACCGGGACTAAGAGATTCAGGTTAATCATCGTACATGGGTGGTCCGGCCGTCGTCTCATCCCGTTCGCACTGAATCCCGGCGGGGGTGGCTTGAAGAATTCCAAGGGGGAAGAATGGCTCTTCCCCGTTCGTCGAAAAAGGCGAACCTTTGGCGAGAATTACAGGTCTGGGGCCCGAGGACCTGCCCGAGGATACGATCCTGCGATCTTCTAGTCGCGAAGCGAAAAGCGCCAATCGGGAATTCGGTAGGGCCGATAGAGTGGGGGGAGAGCGAGAATCGAAGCTCTCGATCGACGCGCATCGGGAAATCACTGTCGCACTGAATTCCGAAAGGCAAGCACGCCAAAAGTAGTTCCGAAATTCCGAAGTCCCGGTTCCGATTCCCGAAGTAAAAGTCGCGAGTGGGTTTTGATTCCCGAAATTACAATCCGGTCCAAAGTTCGGAGGCGAGACAGGCGGAGGCTAGAAAGTCATCCACGGTAAGTCGATCTGTGATTCCCCGATCTCGCGTTAGCGTTGGCTCGTTCATTTTGGTGTGAGGACGACGCGGATTCGCCTCGTCCTCGAATTTCGGCTCGCGCCCGTCTTGAGGACGCTTTGAGCAAGAGCATCGTTTCCCTCCGCAAATAAGAAGTCGTCCTCAGGAGTCGCGTCGGAAATTGAATAGCGTCGCGAAGTAATTACCGAATCGCGAACCGCGGCCGGGCGTCGAAATTCGCACGCAAACGCGCGGAGTCTACGAGTCCTTCCGTCTCGTACGACCGCGGATTATTCAGCGCGCGTGGCGAGTCGATTCCCGTCGGCGATCGGACGTGAAATTCCCGCGACAGTCCCGAAAATCCGTCGCGCCGTCCACCTGCGTTTCGCGAAATTCCGCCTCAGCGGAGGCGCATAAAATCCCGACCACCTGCAATTTCGCGGACGGTACAGAACGACGAACGCGCTCCGCGAACGAACATCCGTCGCAAAAGTGTATAAGGGGCGCGGGCTCCCGGTTCGCGGCCACGTGGCCGCCCACCTGTAAATCCGGACGTTGAACAAAGTTCAATAAATGACTTCGAGCCTATTTCGTCTTGCTTACTGTCGACCTGCGTGATCCACCCTGTCGCGAGGGTAGTCCCCGTTATTCCCTGTGTCCGAATTCCTGGCCGTTCGCGTCATTCTTTCGTTCGCGCTCCGCGGAGGCTCTCTTCGGATTCGGCTTCCCCGAATCCCGGTGCTCTGCTGCATTTCGTGCGGTACTCTCGAGTACCTGGCGCCCGAACTCGAATTTTCGCGTCTCGATTGAGCCTCCCCGGAGAAGCACTTTGTCCCGAGGGGACCGTGCCCGCGCGGCCGCGCACGGCCCGGCCTCAGAGCCCGTAAATCCCCGGGATTGACCCTGTCCGACGGCCATAAAAAGTCGTTCGCGCGGGGCAACGTTGCAAAAGATAACACTTGGGGCTATATCAACATTATTAACTTCCCGATTCATAGGGAAGTTATTGTAATTACCCCGAAAATCGAAAATCGATTTTTTAGCAGATCTTCACGTTTCATGATCATTGGAGTCATTTTACACTATTTTTATCAAAATGTTTGTGTGTGTGTGTGTGTGTGTGTGTGTGTGTGTGCGTGCGTGCGTGCGTGCGTGCGTGCGTGCGTGCGTGCGTGCGTGCGTGCGTGCGTGCGTGCGTGCGTGGTATCAAATTTTTCGTTAACGTTTTCTGAAAAAATAACAATGCGATCAGAATAATGAATGATGCAATCGATGATCCCCGCTGGAACTTAGAGCTGATTAGATTTTGGTCCATATTGGTCAAGTAGTTTTTTAGTTTTTTTAGTTTTTTTCGAAAGAAGTTCATTCAACAATGCAAATTATACGAGAGGACGGAAATTTTCCACCGCAGAAACAAACGTAACAATTATATATAATTTTTTTTTATTTAAAAAAAATTTTTTTTATAATTTAAAAAAAAAATTTTTTTAACATTTTTTTTCGAAATTATGCAACTAATGCAAATGTTACCGCTTACAATAATCGAAAATTATCCCAATGCAAGAGTGAGTTAATCGTTTCTTCTGTCGAGAATACATTTTCAAAGAATATCGGAAGTACCAAAAAAAAAATGTATATTGCAATCTTTTAAAAAACAATCAGTCAAAACGAATTATTAATTGAGAATAAATTGATAATTAATATAAAAAACAAGCAGTTCAATACGAATTATTAAGTGAGATAAAATTGAAAGTTAATATAAAAAAATGGTTAATGGAGCATGCGAGCAACGAGCATACGATGTTGGTTTAATGCGATGCCATACAGTAAACATTTTGATAAGTAGAAAACTATTGAACTTTACTGAGAACGTATAATCTTCTTAAAACGTACACTAAATAATGATAATAATATACTGCAACTAACGAATCGGGAAGTTCTTTGTGTTGCTCGTGGAGAGTCACACACCAAATAACATCCGTACTACTAACCCCCTCGCGAACTCACAGAGCGAGCTACAACACCCCCATCCGCGAGCTCGCGAAGCGAGCGAGCAACAATAACCAGCTAGTTTTTATTTTTTCAATTTTCTGGTGCTACGATGGACATCACCTGTTTAAAAAACAATTGCAAAATAAAGTATGAAAACAAATATTTTTCCAACTGAAATAATTTTTCTTAAATACTCTTGCTGTTTCGCGATGAGCACCCAAAACTCATTTTTAGCATTTTGTTATAGTTTGGCCGTTGTAATGCAATGAAAAAAGAATTCTTCAAAGAATTCTTTGAGATACGTTCATATTTTACTAACGACCGCAACATATCCGAATTTGAACAAAATTCGAAACAGTAGTCGTATCTCGCATTGAATAATTCATGTGCATTAATGGTACGTATATTAACGCTCACGAGAGTATGGATACTATAATCGTAAGCAGAGAAATTCAAAGATTCGTATCTTTACATCTTTCAATGGTTACTATATCTGTTTCTTAAGCTTCAACCGATTTCGACGAATTCGTTCATATTGTTCATATTGACGTCCAGTTCTAAACAAAAAAAATCGATGGGACTCAAAGGGCACTCAAAGGAATTTGCATTTTCTATAATTTAAAGTAATGTACTCACCGCACTGAATAATATCTACACTATAAAACTTTAGATTATAATGTATGATCGATGTATTAATACTGTAATGTATTAATACTATAATGTATTTGAATACATAGATTTTTTAAAATGACGTTACCATAGTAAACGAATTATTGCCACGTATTGGGGAATTTGCACCACTGTGCGACGTATGTAATATGTACGAAAGCGTTTCGGCTATCGGCAGGTGCTATTGGAACATTGGGCGTGCAAGTGGTCGGGCCATTATTGGGCGATTTGAGTAGTTGGTGATTGAAAAATTACTTTACAGTCAGCACGAATTGTCCGAGAAAGTACCGACTTCCAGCTCAATAGTAATGCTACCTGTCATAAACCTCTCAATAGAGAACAGTCTCGGGAACGGCACATAAACAAATCGTGCCTATCGCCAGGTCTGCCCATCCCCACCACCACGGCCGCGCGCCCGTAATCTCAATGTTTTGACTTCGACGGTGCCCGCTACATAGTGTGTGTGGCCGCTGTAGCCAATATTTCGACACAACCGAAAATGCGTGTGAAACTGTGCCTGCCTCCTCCACTCTTATCCAATCAGCCGCGCATTCGTATCTAGACACGTCTCCGTAGTCCTGCCTGAAAACCTTCTTCTCAGCTACTCTCTAGCTACTGCCTGAGAGCTAGTGGGTGCCTGAACTGACATCCTTCAGCTTGAGTGCGATAATGTACTGTCACGTCGTGTGGCAAAAGTCACCGCCGGACGGGCGGAAACTGCGACGACACCGGGTATTTACAAGCTCGGAAGCCGGGCCGCGTTCGGCCGCGCGAAACGCGGTCCACCCGGGACAAAAGTTGTTCACAGGCTCGTCGATTTATCGTGAATCTCGCGAATATTCGGGCGCCAGGCACGGAAGATGCCACGGGAAATACTCGAGCTCGTTGTCACTCGAACGACGTGTCTACGAGCCTGCGACAACCGGCACAAGACGCGGATGTTTCACGAACGGGCCCAGGATACTACGCAGAATGACCACGAGGCATTCCCCGCGGCGGGAAGGTTTCTCACGAAATCAAGACTCGATGATATTTGGTCAACCAGAATTTATTAGCGACAGATAGTGTAATCGCGCTGCCGGCCGACACCGGCAGCATGGACAAGGTTAACCGGCACGCTACAATTCTGCGACGACGAATGTTATTCGCCCGCGTACTTTGCCCATCTGGACTTTTACAGAAGCGCGTTGAACCCGGCAATACGCGATGGAAGCGTTAGCGTACGCGATTCCCGCGTTTCACGCCCGGATTCCGATGGAAAACGCGTTACAATTGACTCCTCTCGACCGGCACCGGTAATGCGAATGCGACGCGAGCACGTGGCGGCATCCCACCGTGGGACGACACGAGGGTGGTGTGAACGATACGGAGGCGCGCGGATCCTCGCTAATTCGATAAATGGTGCCCGGCATTTCGCTAAATAATCTTCCCCGCGCGCCTGCCGCTCGACCGATGGTTTTACTCGCAGACTGGCTGCAACCGGCAGCCGCAAAGCAACGTCGAAGTTCCGCGACGCGATCGCGAACCCATCACGCACACCGAGCCAACGCGAAACAAGAATCACTCCGATGATCGATAAAAGATCCGACAAGAACTCACCACACGATTTCGTTCGTACGTCCGCGACGAGGTCGGGCCTTCCGTCTCTTCCCGGCAGCGTGCGTCACAAGATTTTTAATTACGCTCGTAGTTTTACAGAGTATCTCGCGTTGACAAGGCCTATCCAGAGAGTGACTCTCTACGCATTGACTCGGGAACGCGGAAGTGAGGCGTCCCCCCTTTCCGCACGCTTCTCCCCGCGGAACGCTTCAACCTATCATGGCCCGAATTTCGGCAGGGGCCTCGTTCGGCGCGACGATCCCTGGCGTCCAGCGATTGGCGGCTTCTCCGGCAGTGCTGACGCTGATTCGCCGCTTCTCTCTCAGACGATCGACATCGGCCAATCCAGTAGCGGGCCACGTTGCTTCCCGGTTGAGGCGACGCCAAAGTAGCTGAGATATCTTCTTGTGGCCGGTCCTGCTCTTTGGTGGCGCCTCCAGGTTGTTGCTCCCGGGCCGTGTCGATTCTCCGGCAGCTCGTTCCTTTGCCGGCGCCTTTCGCGTTCGATTTCCTCCGCGGGGAAAAGTGTTCCGGGTCCTCTCGGGACCCGGTGACGGTCCTGCAAATGTGCGTCGCGCAAATTGGCGCGACGCTCAAAAATATGAAAAATTCGCCCATGGGTCTCGCTCGTGCCAAGGGAGAGCGCTCGCCATAATTCGAAAGTGACCCGGTCTTCCGTTATTCGGTATTGGAGGACGTTGGCTAAAACGCCGCGTCACAGTACATACATATGTGCACGTTCTGTTAAAAGAGCCGAAGGTGTTCTTCATACCTTGATGAAAAATCATAGTGACAAAAGTGCATATTTTAAATTTTGGGACCCGGACATTTCGTCGAAAATCGAATTCGGACATTTCGTCGAAGTTATTTGGTCGAATGAACATTTGGTCGAATGGACATTTCGTCGAATGGACATTTGGTCGAATGGACATTTCGTCGAAAGGACAGTTCGTCGAATGGACATTTCGTCGAAGTGACATTTTGTCGAAGGGACATTTCGTCAATGAGACGTTTCGTCGAAGGGACATTTCGTCGAAAATACATTTCGTCCAATTTCTTGACCCAAGTTTTTGTTTTCATTTTTTGCTTTGTTTTTGGTTTTGGTTTTGGTTAGGATAGGGTTAGGAGAGGGTTAGGATTCAGTTCGTTTTGGGATTCAGTGTGATTAAGACGGTGCGCGTTCGAGTAGTTGCGAGTCGGCCATTTTGTTCGAAGAGTAATTGAAAGAAAGTGCACAGTCGAAATTAAAGGATTCTAAAGAGTTGTATTATGGGTTTGATTTAAACTACTATTAATATTGGTGATTTCATTTATTATAAGCGAAAGGCAGTGTTATAAATTAATACAAATTTAGTTAACGAAACATTGTTTCGAGTAATATAAGAAGATACGACCACGTGCATCCGACCGTTAAATCGGTTAAGCAGGGGTGTCCTCCGGAGGCATATGGTCGAATCCTAAAATTAAATTAAGTAATTAGTATTATTTAATAATATTAGTAATAATTAAAGTGATTTGTACTACCTTAGAAACAAAATACTGGTTTTGAAAATTTTTTCCGGTGACTTGAGGATTCCGGGTGGACTTCTCTTCCTGGATTGAGGTCATCTGAAAATAAAAAAAAAGAAAATTAGTGTGTTAAATTAATTGATAATTGCATTTAACAAATATAATAAGGCTTTTCGCTGAAGTTGTTTTATGATTTTTTTTTTTTATTGCTGTGTGTATTGGATTTATTTTATTTTGCTTTATTACTGTGTGAAACATACTTACAGTGAATAGTTTTGAACGTGTACATTGTTTATTAATTCAATTACGCGAAATAGTGTAAAGGGAAGTGATTATTTCTTGCTTTTCGGCCACGTGGCGGAAGGGCGGCCATTTTGTCGTCCATCTGTAGGCCCGGCGATCAGCGAGAAATTTTCTAAGTCCCTCCGGAGGCTCGTGATTGGCCGGCTTCTCTGATTGGTCGAGGGATTTGTGATCGCGCTCGTTTCAATCGGTTTGCCTGTCTTCCGTAACTTAGTTTTCCGTGTTCTGCCGCCGGGACAGCTCGTTTTCCCATCTATACGGCGTATATTTCGAGTCAAAGCGTCGCTGTCTCCTGATTGGCCGCCGCGGATACACATTCTAAGTGGAAGTCGCCCATCTCTCTTCGGCTGTTGTCCAGGGTTCTTCGGTTCGGAATCAGCCACGCGTGTCCCATCTACTGTCACCGTAGCCCGGGTTCACGCGTTCTTGACAGGTGGTCGGCCATCTAGATCCGAAGCGTAGTCATCATAGTTTGTGCCTACGTGGAACTGAAACTGAGTTAAGTTGAGCTTACCTTTCGCGACGAGTTACCGACTTCGGAAGGTAACTGCGGGCGTTACCGACCCTCGGGGCAATACCGTGCGTCGGTAAGGTACAGCTCCAAATTTTTGATTAATTTCTGGAATTCCGTGGCGTAGATTCTATGTCCGCGACTTGACTTCGCGGACTTAGTAAATTTTCGTGATCCTCCTGAGACGAAGTTAGCCCGCTGTGCAGGGCTGCCGTCGAACTCGCAAATGCGAGCCGAGTTCGAGTCGAGTCGAACCGAGACTCGACTGGTCGAGCCGAGTCGAGTACTCGCACGAAGCGAGTAGCTTGCACGACGTCATCGGCTCGCATCGTTTTGCGAGTACTCGACTCGGCTCGATCAATCCAATCGAGCTTAGCTGGGCTCGCTGGCTCGCACCGAGCCACAGTGGTCTGGAGACCCCGGTTTTGTGGCCAAAATTCAAATTTTCAACTTTAATATATTGAGAAAATTGTTTTCCTATAAAGTAACAACCCTTCAAAGCTCCCAAATCCAAAATATTATTCATTTTAAATAATTCTGTAATGAGATACAGCGTTCTAAAGACAAAGTCAGAAAATTCGATGTAAAATATAAAGTTTTAGATTTCAATCATCGAATATCAGAAAACAGATTTTAATGATGGTTTTATATATGTTAGTAAGCGCATTTCAAAGATTTAATCCAATTTTAAGCATTATTGTTGAGTCCATACACGAATAGCGTAAATTAATATAATTTCAAACTTTGGAAAGAATTATGCAAAAACGCTTAAGAGTGCTAAGCATCAGACTAGATTTATATGAAAGCTTGAACATTTATTAAGAAGAGCATGTAAATTTTAACTGCAACCTTCCGAAACCTTGAACTATAAACGGATTTTAACAAATACGAGCTCGCGGTTATTTGACGCTTGGATACGCTGTTCCACTTGAATGTTGCACAGCCGCTTGGAATTACAATGTATGTAAATACATGTTTTCTCTGCGTCGATCAGAGACGCCGAAAACTCCTCGTTACTAGATTTCATATAATTCCTACGAAGAATTCAATCTCAGCTACTTTGCCGCGATTTCTAGGATTGTATGCATTGTGAGAATTGTTAACACGATTTCCAAATATTTCCGATGATCTGACAAAAAAACGTTTCCAACGAAAGTTGATCAGGATTCACATTTCCACAAATTTCCATACAAAAAATGAAGATCAACTCAATTTTTAAAATATTAACATATATTTTTTACTTCATGCTATTCTAACTGGTATCAAGACGAATCCAACGACCTATAATAATATAAAATTAAACCTTGAAATAATGCTACAATAGTTTTGGCCACGTAAAAAAATTTTTTAAAAAGTCGTAATAAGTGTGTTTTAGATTCTCGGTCGTTTCCGAAAACGGGACGATACCGAGACTCTAAGGTAAAGAGAATTGAATTAAAGGAATCGACTGACGGGTCGACGAGACGGTTACGAAAGGATTCGGAATGCTGATCAAAACGTAAACGAATGTCGTGTTGTCAAATATCGAACTGAGCGATCAGCTGGGCGCGTCGATCCACCGCGTCCGCTCCCCCCCGTCGCGCCCGCGAGGCTCGAGCTGCTCGATCCACCCGAGGAGCTCGCGGGGAACGAGGGAAGGTGCGGGGACGACGGCGCGCCGAACCGATCGCCAGATCATAGTCAGTTTATTATGTCGTATGTACAGAGTATAAAAAGGTAATAAATAAAAAGTGGTTAGAATCTTTAACAAAGTGTGACTTCTTTTGTATTTGTGAGAATGTGTGTGTATTATTATTGTTAATATTGTTATTATTGTTATTATAATCGTCATTATCATTATCAGTATCATATATGTCACTTGCCATTAAAAAAAGTTTCCATCATTTACCTAAATACTGTACTAACTCGTGACGTAGTATCTAAATAAACATGCAAATAGTACATAAATGGTAAATAGTTAATACATACATACGTATATGTATTATTGTTTGGACCATCAGTACACTTTCGTTTGTTTCGCACGAATCGCACGCTCGGTGCGATCCTGCGAGCCCAGCTAAGCTCGCCTGGATGAATCGAGCCGAGTCGAGTACTCGCAAGACGATGCGAGCCGATGGCGTCGTGCGAGTAGCTCGTTTCGTGCGAGTACTCGACTCGGCTCGACCAATCGAGTCGAGCTTAGCTCGGCTCGCATTTTGTGAGTACTTGCACAGCCCTGCCGCTGTGTGACGTCAGGTGTGGTTCCGGCCGGCCTCAGGCGTACTTCGGCTGGTACTCTGGTTTTCGGGGGATCCGCCTTCGGCGGAAAGAGCGCCTGCGGCGCTCTTACTGGCGCTCCGCGCCAGTAGTAAATCAAACTGGCTCGACGTCGGCTTCGCCGACCAAAACTCGACGAAATTTTAAAATTTCGGAAGGAATCCTAGGCAAAAGGCCCTAGGAAACCTTGAGTGGAGCGGTGGTCGTGAAAAAACCACCCCTGAATATTTTGGCCGCACGGGGAATCGAACCCCGTATAGCATGGCAGGCAACAGGCCTACGAGCGCGGCTAATATACTTTGTACATACATAAAGTTAAGAACTTGTATATTTGGTATCTTAGAGTACAGGTGCGAGAGAGAGGGTGTACACATATACCTCTCTCTCTCAAACTTATTAGTCGCTGGGATAGACAGAGAAGGAACACGCTTAGTAGTGCGCTCTCTCTCAGACACGCACTAGGTATAGGAAAAGGTGGTGCGAGAGAGACAGTAGACGCTTCTGAAGCGTTCTCTCTCGCACACATTGGCTCTTATGGGCTCCCCATAAGAGCCGTGTATAAGGACAAGGCGTACAGCGCTTTTAAAAAATGGTCCAAAATTTTTATGACGGATTCGGGGAGATATAAATTACTACTGGGAGTTTCAATTTTTGAAAATTAGTTTTTATTTTTTATCTCAGCAAGGGGAGGCGCGAGAGAAATTTGGAGGTCGTGGGGAGCTGCAGGAGGTCCGCCCGCACCCTCTCAAATTTTTCACGAAAAGATTGCGCCACCGGGTGCCGAATTAGAGCCGGTTTTGTATAAAGGACCACCTTCGCTACAGGGCGAAAAATTTTTTCGACCCCAAATAGGGCGAGCGTGGGCTCGTTTGAACGGGCTTGACGTCAGGACTCGCCTCCCGTGGAAAAAAGGGGGGTTGATTACCCATTTAAGGGAGAAAGACCCCTTTTTCCCGGTTACGTAGCCCAGGGTCTAATTTTAAAAATAAAATAGGGGTGCGACACGTCGAGTCAGACTCCAAGGAGTAGACTAGGACATTGGCGTTAAAAAAAATATAGGTTTATTTATCAAATAAGTAAATAAAAGCGATTTTTTGGTTTTTTTGCGGTTTTTAGGCCGAAAAAGGCCCAGGTGCGTTGCGCATTGATTATAGACGAAGGTGAAGAAAGGCGCCTCGAGAGGATACTGTAGATATCTGTAAATAGTAAAGATAAATATAGATTATAGTAGCTGTTAGGTTAATTAGTGTTAGGATTAGTAATAAGGTAGGATTAAGGAATAGGTTTAGGACATTGTTGTGAGGCGTGAGAGAGAACAAAGGGTGGGGAATCCCCAAACGATAAAGGTTCCGGTTTTATGTTGAATAAAGAAATCTTGGCGAAAAGGAGAGGGTTAGGATAGGGTTAGGATGGGGGTCGGGAAATAAGGTAAAATGCTTGGAAGTGATACAAACGGCATTGAATATAACAGAGGTTTGGTGTAATTCAGTGGGTTTATCCGTAAACCCAGAGAAAACGGAAGTAATGGAATTTACTAAGACCACGCTTTACCCAGTTGAGAGTGGTCTAATGTATATGGGTACACCAGTACCGTTAAAGCAAAAAGTGAAATACCTAGGGATTACATTAACAAGGAAATTATTATGGAGACCGCATGCTAAAATCAAAGCGGATGCAGCGAAGGGTAATATTGCTATGTTGAGTAGAGCAATAGGAGCGACATGGGGAATGAAACCATACATAATGAGATGGATATATAGAGCAATTATAGTACCAAGGGTAACATATGGTGCAGCTATATGGTGGCAAGCGTCGGATATGGCAACGGTAAAAGGTTGGTTTGACAGGTTACAAGGAATGGCCAATAGAAGAATTTTGGGTTGTACTAACAATACTCCCAATAGAACTATGGAAGTGTTAACAGATATGTTACCGCTTGACATAATAGTCAAGGAATTAGCACTAAAAACAATATACAGATTAATAAGCTGGGGTAAATGGGACAACCTTGGTTACGGGCACTCAAATTTAATATACCTTATAGGTAGGAATGGTAATCCGGATATTATTGAACTGAGCGAAATGCGAAAGGATAGTGACGAGAGAAAATACATAGATTATAAACTATACAAAACAGAAATAAGAGCAAGGGAAGACTGGGACAATGGAATTCCAGAGGATCTAAGGAATACGGCACTATGGTACACGGATGGGTCCAGGAAAAATGGACTAACGGGAGCGGCATGGACAAATAACAGAGATAAACATTATTACATAAAACTAGGGGAGCACCCAACGGTATATCAAGCGGAACTCTTGGCCATACAATTATGTGCTAAGGAAGTAAGGATTCAGGGGGAACAAAGAAATCAGATAACGTTTTGTTCAGACAGTCAGGCAGCTATAAAAAGCTTAAGGAAAATGGAATGCAGATCCAATTTAATATGGGAAACTCATATTGCCCTAAATGAATTGGGGAAAATGGGAAAGATGGTTAAAATAACATGGATACCGGGTCATTCTGGCTTAGAAGGGAACGAAAGAGCAGATGAACTTGCAAATAGAGGATCGGATTTACCACCGGAAGAACCGCAAAATTGGATAGGGTTATCCAATGCGAATTATAATTTGGCAATCAGGAATTGGGCGGTAAGTCAAGCGGCGGAAAGATGGAGAAATACCAGTGGATTGACACACAGTAAAAGCTTTCTGGGAGTGGACTGTTGGCCAGCCAAACGTGTTCAGGGTATTTTACAATTGGAAAAGAAGGAATTAAGAAGAATGGTGGAAACGATAACGGGTATAGCGCCGTTAAATAAGCATTTAGCAAAAATAGGGAAAGCAGATACGAGTATGTGCACACTATGCAATGAGGAAGAAGAAACACCAGAGCACCTGGTTAGGAGCTGTGCAGCTTTAGTGCATAAAAGGAGAACGGTACTAGAAACAAACTTTGTTGATGGAACGATTTTAAGAGGTTTTAAATGGAAAAAAGTTAAACGTTTTATGGAAGAAGTGGATCTATGGAAATATTAGTAGCTAATTCAGGACAAGGAGCAGGGAACTAAAGTAGTAATTAATAGGAGAATTTTAGAACTAAACAACAATGTACAAATAAGTAAGTAGGAAAATTATGAACAAGGTGTAAACTAAAAGGAACTAGGGAACACAAAAAGGGGGCAAGATTAGTAAAGGCATTGTTTGGGCAATGCTCTGAGGTTACCTTGGTAATCAATGATGGATCTCGCCCGCCAAAACTAATTCTTTGCCAAAATCTCTGGGTGTTAATAATGAACAAATGATAGTTAATCAGTGGTACCTTTCAACTAGAACAATATGAACAAGGATAGAACAATTTTAGAGAACCCAGATAAACCAACACGGGAAACTGAAGTAAAGTTAGGACTCCTATACAGGATAATTTTATGGAAGATGCATGTATATGGTGTAATTTGAACCAGACTGTAATTAAAATCGTAGCCATAAATGTGTATAACAGCACTGTAAATCTACAAAGTTAGTGAACATAAGGAGACTGAGTCTCATAATCTAGACTTGGTTTAGGAACGCGCAGAGATTGAAATAGCAAGAGGTGGGGGCACATAGGGGAGATCAAGCCCTAAATTTTTAGGTAAAGTTCAAGGATTATGAATAAAGAGATTATAAAAGGTTAAAGAAAGATCATGGCGATGGACAGAGTTTTATGCAATAGAGCCCAAAAAAACAAAAGAGAACACTGTAATAGCCTAAGAAGATGGGGAGCAGATGATTTAAGGTAGTAAACGAAGGGAGATAAAAGTAAGGAATTAAACACACACAACATTAAGAATTACTAATGGAAAGTGGTAAGGGAGACAAGGTGGAAATAATGATAAACTAATAATAATAATAAATATATTAAAGGAAATATTAAAGACTAACACAGAGGAGAAGTAAGGTCTATAATAAAGTGAATAAATATAAAAAACAAATAGGGCGAAGTAACAAATAACGTTAGTAAGGATTGAGGTTAAAGGATCATTATCAATGGAAGGAAGTAAGGTAAGCAGGTAAAGATTAGGTAGTAAGGCGTATATAGCAATAAGGTTGACAATAAGGATGTATAAAAGGGAAAAGCAAAAGAATAATCAATAAGGATAGAACTAGTTAACAGACATATGGTTGATAAATAAGGGATAGTCAGGAAGGAATATAAGTAAAGACCCCATAAGTAAGGTGACAATAAGGGAGGAAAAGAGGAATCATACACAGGGGAGACAAACCTGAATGGGGGACGGCTGAGTGCGAACTTAAGATGCATTTTTAGCCGAAACCTGGGGACGATGGTCACGTCCATTACATCAGCCATAGAACCTAGTGTGGCTTTGAGCCCTCCAACACCCCAAAACGTGGTAGGCTCGGCAAGGAAAGACCGAATGGAAGTGATATTCCAGTACATACTGGAATTTCGCGGAAGTCGGATCGGACCCCAAGTTGATGTATACATGTTAGATAGGGTGGAAGGTCCCGAAGGGTGAAGACCATATGAAAGCGATATTCGGGTTGATAACCGGAATTTCGCCGAAGTTGGATCAAACTCAATGGGGCTGGACACATAAGTATACAACTTCTTCCCAACGTTCATGAAGGCGCGGTCCCTTGTCTTTGTGCAACCTGTAGAGTCATAGAGTAGCCTATCCTAATCCTGGGGAGGGAGTGGGTGAATCCTGGGCAGCCGGGATAGAATAGGTTAAGGGATGTAATACTCAAAGGTGCACAATATGGTTCTATGGGGAAGAGGGTGGGGCCAAATGGGCAGGTATGGCAAACCTGCATGATCTGAAGGTGAGCAAGGCCCGACGTACGCTCCGAGCCGTAAAACGCTCAAACACTCAAATGGGTTAGGTAGAATGGCATCTCACTGATGATGATCGCTCCCTGATTAGTAGATCGTCACCCTGCAAGTTGCCCGGGCTTTAAAAAGCAGGGTGGCGGTTGAAAGCAGGGGAACTTGCAACCCTACGGGGCCGAGGACCGGTCGCCACATGATACCGACTATGCTGTTGGTGTGCGTTTCGGAGATGGGCTGGTGCCTAGCGGCACCAGCCCTCTTCTCAATGGAATAGGAGATGGTGCCGATCACCTACTCCCCGATCATAATTTACTACTACTACTACTACTACTAGGATGGGGGTCGATATATACTTTAGGGCAGGCGTTACTTTAGGGCAGGCGTTTAGGTTAGTGTTAGTGTAGCAGCCGTATACATACGGACCGGCGCTCGGATACAAGACGTATGAGGCAAGAGGCGGAAATCTGCGTTCGTAGTTATAATAGAATAAGCGTGTTTGTAAATGTTAAGCGATTAGTTAAATAAATTAGGTAAATTGTTTAAAAAAAAAGGATGGGGGTCGAAGTCCGGGATGGATTCGGAGTGGGTGTGGGAATGACCTCGAGGACTTTGTGCCTCTTGGGATTCCCCCACATCCATGATGAAACCTCGATGGAACTGATGTTCTCCTGAACTGTGTACTTACCTGTTTACTTACCTTCGGTGAGTTCTCAGGAGAGAGGCCCGGGGTGGAGAATTTCGGTGAAGTTGAGGGTCCATCTTGGGCAAAATCCTCCTACTCCACCTCCTCGTGGTGGCTCCTGGGACACTGTCGAAGCTTCGGCTGAAACAGAGTGCGAACGGAGTAGGCAGGTGCGTGGGTGGGCTCTGGGATCTCCCCGTGGCAGCGGGAATATGAACCTAGTCCACTCCAGGGACTGATTTTCGGCGACGAGCGGGCACGTATGGTGAAGACAAGATCTACTATTTTGGTTCCGGAGACGGTACCTTAGCCTGTTGGCCAACCCGCCCCTCCCCTATTCCTAAAGACGTTCGGAAATCGGGGATTGGGACCGTTGTGATGCACGATCAACGCACCTCGAGACGAAGTCTTCGGAGCGGGGGTTTCGGGAGCTGGGAGTGCTGTGGGGGATGGCGGTGCGGGGACGGACTACGAGTCCGTGGATTCCCTGCCGACCGTCTCTCCCGCCTCCCGCTGCACCTCCCCGACCGTCGAGGGCACGGTCGCCGTTTCGGTGACTGGCTCTCGAAAACGTCGGGGGGCCTCTGGGGTGGAAGAGGGGCAGGGAACGGCGGAGCGTGTCAAGCGCCCCTCTCTGGACCCGACCCCTCAGGTGTCGGATATGGCCTTGGCCATGAGGCCCCTCGGAACGGGTCGTATTGTCCAGGAATTCCTGGACAAAGTGAGACTGGTTGAGGAGACGGCTCTTAAGAGCCGCAACCTCAAGGGGACGAGCGTCAAGGACTTAAAGGAGGCGGCGCGGTACGCCGAGGCCGCCCTCCTGGAGGTCATAAGGAGGGGTGGCGAGACTCCCCTTAGCGTACCTGTCGCTCGTCCCCCGGCGGGGAAAGGCCCGGACTCGGCGGCCCTCAGAATTCTGCACGTGCAGAATGAGGCGCTCCGCCGAGAAATCCGGGAGCTAGGGGAGACGAATGCTGCCCTCCGAGGGGAGAAGATGGCGGCTAAGAGGCTGGCGGCGGGGTTGCCGCCGGTCTCGCCGGTCCCCTCGGAGGGTCTCCCAAGACCTTCCCTCCCCGCCACCGGTGGCGACGATGGTGGCCTGCTGGCCCAGATCGGGGCGTTGCTGGACGCCCGGCTCGCCCCGATTCGCCAGACTCAGGCTCGCCTGAGTAAGGCCGTTTTTAGCGAGGTGCCCGATATGTCCCGGCTCACGCTGGGCGATGCACCCCGCCCGGCCTGCCCTTCGTATGCCGGGGTCGTGGCGGCTGCCCCTACTCCTGCCCCGGTGCGGGCGGAGTCGGCCGGCGGCGCGGCTCCTGGGGGGGCGAAGAAGGGGAGGGCAGGGAAGAAGAAGAAGAAGAAGGGGGCCTCCAAATCGGGGGCCCCCTCGGGCTCTTCCCCTGCGGCTCCTCCGGCGTCTCTCCCTGGCCCTTCCGGGGTGGGTAAGGCCGGGAAGATGGCCCCGCTGCCCCCGCCGCCCCCGCCGCCGATAGTTCCAGCTCCTCCCGCGTTGGGGGAAGCGTGGACGAAGGTGGTGGGGCGCAAGGCCCGCCCAAAGGCGGCGAAGGGGGCTGCGCCCAAGAAGGCCGCGCCTCCGGGGAAGGGTGGCCAGGGGGCACCCACCCCGAAATAGGGGGGAAAGAAGGGTGGCCCCGCCAAGGTCAGGGTGGCGGCACCCCTCCGCACGGCGGCGGTCACGTTGACCGCCCCAGAGGGGTGCAAGACCTCCCTGGCCGAGGCCATGGCGATGGCGAGGAGGGCCATCAACCTGGCCGACTTCGGCATAGCGGAGGTGCGGCCCAAGAGGGCGATGACCGGGGGTCTTATTTTAGAGATCCCTGGTCAGGAGGGCGCCGTCAAGGCCGATAAGTTGGCGGCGCGCATGGCGGAGACACTCCGTGAGACGGGGGTGAAGGTCGCCAGGCCAATAAAGACGGCTGAGTTCCGTCTGAGGGGCCTGGACGATTCGGTCACCCCCGAGGAGGTGTTGGCCGCCGTCGCGGAGACGGGAAAATTCCCACCTGAGCAGGTGAAGGTAGGGGGCATCAAGCCCCAGCCTGCCGGGTTGGGCACCGTCTGGGTTCAATGCCCCGCGGCGGCGGCAAGGGCCCTCATCGGTGCTGGCAGGATGAGGGTCGGGTGGTCTTCCGCGCGAGCGGAGGCACTAGCCGCAAGGCCATTCCAGTGCTTCCGCTGCCTGGCCATTGGCCACGTTAGGCAGCGGTGCACTTCGGAGGTGGACCGGAGTGGCCGGTGTTATAAGTGCGGTGCGGAAGGCCACCGCGCGAAGGAGTGCTCGGCGGCGCCTAGATGTCCCATCTGTGCAGAGATGGGCAGGCCCGCCGAGCACAAGGTGGGGAGCAAGGGGTTCTGTCCGCCTTCGAAGAA
Organism: Lasioglossum villosulum; assembly: GCA_963971365.1. Taxonomy (NCBI): domain Eukaryota; kingdom Metazoa; phylum Arthropoda; class Insecta; order Hymenoptera; family Halictidae; genus Lasioglossum; species Lasioglossum villosulum. Next base: position 10,659,307 of record OZ020502.1, on the reverse strand, counting down.
GGGCCGGAGCAACGGTGACAAGGGGGCCACCAAAGCTCCGGCGGAGGCGGGGCCGAGCGGGGCATGCACTGCCATGCCGCCTCCCGCCCCTGAGTCTCCGCCCCAAACGGAGGCAATGATGGAGGTGGACCCCGTGCCACCTCCGGCTGGAGAGTCGCCAGCGGAGCCGGGAGCATCAACGGCTGACAATGCCACTTAAGCTCCCGGTGACGCTGATCAACCTGAACCACTCCCGCCGGGCCCAGGACCTGCTCGTCCAGGGCCTGGCGGAGTGGTGGGTTGCGTTGGCGGTCGTCACGGAGCCGTATAGGGTCCCAGACACCCCCCCTTGGGTGAGGAACCAGGATGGCTCCGTGGCGATATGGCACAACATGTGCCGTGGTTAACCCCCTGGCACCGTGGTCGAACGGGGCCGGGGGATAGTGGCGATAAAATGGGGGAGTTGTCTAGTCGTGGGCTGTTATATTTCGCCCAACTGTGGCCTCGCCGAATTTGGAGAATACCTGGACCGGTTGGGGGCGTTGATTGCCCCCAACATGAACGGCCAGGTTTTGGTCCTGGGCGACTTCAATGCGAAGTCAACCACTTGGGGAAACCCCGGGACCACTCCGCGTGGCGAGGCTCTAGAAGATTGGGCGGGGGGCTTGGAGCTCCGGTTGGTGAACCGGGGCTCCGTACCTACGTGCGTGCGGTGGAACGGGTGGTCCATAGTGGATCTCACTTGGACCTCCTCGACCGCCGCCGCGCATGTGTCCGCCTGGCGGGTGGCTGAGGAGAGGGAATCCCTCTCCGACCATCTCTATATAACAATGGAGATGGAGGCCGCCCAGCCCGCGGGCACCGCCCCCCGACGAACAGCCCACGCAGCGCCCGTTCGCTGGGCGCTGAAAAGACTAGACGGGGACGTCCTGAGGGCCGCTGCCCTTGCCTGCGTGTGGCCGGAGGCCACAGAGCGCGGCGCGGAGGAGCGGGTGGAGTGGTTCTGGGGCATCATGAAAAGCGTATGCGACGCTTCGATGCCCCGGATAGGAAACCACCCCCCGAAGAGGAAAGTGTATTGCTGGTCGGGCGAAATCGAGGACGCTAAGACGATAAGCGTCCGCGCCCGGCGCCGGTACACCCGCGCGCGGCGACGTCGTCGGGATCCCGAGGAGGGTGATGACGAAGCCGAGGCAAGGATGGCCTCCCTGTACGTCGCTTACAGGGAGGCCCAAGTGGCCCTGCAGCGGTTGATCGCTGCCGCCAAGGCCAAAGCCTGGGATGAGCTATTGGGCACTCTTCAGAGTGACCCATGGGGGCGCCCGTATAAGATGATACTGGGCAAATTACGCCCATGGGCGCCCCCGTTGACGGAGCAGCTGGAGCCGGAGTTCCTAGGGCGGGTCGTTACCACCCTCTTCCCCCCTATAGAGGGGGAGAGGGAGTTCTCGCCCATTCCGTCCCAAGAGTGGGACGAGGGTCTCCGTATCTCCGGTGCAGAGCTCTCCCAGGCGGTCCGGAGGATGAGGGATGGGGGCGTTAAGGCCCACGGACCAGACAGTGTCCCCGGACCAGCGTTGGCTGCGGCGCTCGGCGTCCTCGCCCCGGCTCTATTAGGCGTGCTAAACGCGTGCCTGAGCCGGGGCATCTACCCCCGCGAATGGGAAGTAGCCAGGATGGTTTTCCTCCGGAAGGCAGGAAAGCCCGCGGAGCTTCCCTCTGCTTACCGGCCGTTGTGTCTCCTCGACGAGGTGGCGAAGATCTTCGAAAAATAATCGAAAAGATCATAGCGGACCGCCTCGTCGAGCACCTGTCCGAAGTGGGTCCCGATCTCAGCGACTGTCAGTTTGGGTTCCGGAGGGTGCGTTCAACGGTCGACGCGGTCGATCGACTCGCCTCCATCCGGACTGCTGCGGTCGCTGCGGGCGGGGTGTTGTTGGCGGTGTCCCTCGACATCACCAACGCGTTCAACACCCTGCCCTAGGATGAGGTAGTGGGGGCGCTGGAATTTCATAGGGTGCCCCCCTACCTCCGAGTATTGATTCGGGACTACTTGCGGGACAGGTGGTTCGAGTACCCTGGCCGGTACACTGTAACGCAGAGGGATAGCATGCACCGAGGAGTTCCGCAGGGGTCGGTCTTGGGACCGCTCCTGTGGGACATCACGTACGACTCGGTGCTGCGGGCTACTCTCCCCCGCGACGCCAGCGTCATCTGTTCTGCGGATGACACGCTGGTGGTCGTGGAGGGGGAGACATGGAGGGGAACCATAGCCCTGGCGACTGCAGTGGTGGACGCTGTGGTGGGTAGGATCCAGGGGTTGGGGATTAAGATAGCCGCCGACAAAACGGAGGCAATGTGGTTGCATGATTTGCCTTCGGGTCGGCGGCCGCCCCATCTCGGGATCCGGGTAGGTGATGCCACTGTCGAGGTCGGTCAGGAGATGAAGTACCTGGGCCTGACGCTCGACAGTCGCTGGCGCTTCGAAGCGAACTTCGATCGGGTGGCCCCTCAGGCGCAAAAGGTGGCGGCTTCGCTTGCGAGGTTGCTGCCCAACATTGGGGGGCCCGATGGACGTATCCGCCGCCTCTATACGGGAGTGGTGCATAGCAAGCTCCTATATGGGGCACCCGTGTGGTCCGACGCTTTGTCGGTCAGCCGGCGCAGTCAAGCACTTTGCAACAAGGTGCAGCGCCGGCTGGCCCTGCGAACCATAAGGGGTTATCGCACCATCTCCACCGAGGCGGCGTGCCTCCTCGCAGGTCTTGCTCCCCTGCACCACGTAGCATATGCGGCCGTCCGCTCGTTGCGCGGGGGAGAGGCGGACCCAGACGGGGAGGATGGGATCGAAATGCGGAAGCGCCAGGCCCGGCAAGAGACGCTGGCCCGATGGCGGTCAGAAATTCTGGCCGAAGACTCGGGCCGGCCAATAGTCCGGGCCCTCTTGCGCATTATGGAAGAGTGGTGCGAGAGGCGAGTTCGGCTCACCTACAGATCCACCCAGGTGCTGCCCGGCCATGGTTGTTTTGGCCGGTACCTGCGGTGGATCGGGAGGGAACCTACCGAGCATTGTCACCACTGCGGGGAGGCTTTGGACACGGCGCGGCACACGCTGGAGGAATGTCCGGCGTGGTCGGCGCCGCGCCGTTTCCTGAGAAGCGTTGTGGGAGGAGACCTTTCGCTGCCGGCTGTGGTCGACCACATGGTCGGCGGCGGAAGGTCGCACAAGGCCGTGGTCTCCTTCTGTGAGGAGTTCATGGAGCAGAAGGAGACCGCGGAGAGGGAGAGGGAAGCCGACCCCCTCTCTGCGAGGAGTTTGGCCCTCGCGAGGCGACCTCGCGGGGGCGGCCGGCCCCCTGCACGGGGCAGGCAACGGACCGGGGGTGGCGGGGCAAATTAAGTCCTTCCCGCCTCCCCCGAAGAGGCATCCCAAATCGGGGAGGTCTTTTGTAGGGGGGACCGCTCCGACCCCCCACCCAATCCCGGTTTCCCGGCCACATGTGCCATGTGGCCCCGGGGGGAGGGGGTGGGAGTGGGGGAGGAGGCGGACGCGGGCGGGGTGCCTGCCTCCGTCTCCTCCTTGTCGCGCGCGGCGACCTCGTCCCTCGGCCGAGAGTCCTTTTAAGGGCTCCTCGAGCGAGGAACGGGGTCTCCGGGGGTCGTTGGGCGGAGCGAGCTGGAGACTCACGAAGCCCACCCAACGGCCCAGGGAAGGGGGGTGTAAGTGGGCAACCTGCTTACACCCTGATAGATTAGGCATTGCTGGGGGGAGCTTCTCTTCCCCCCGGGACGAGGCCTCACACGGGGCCAAGGGCGTAGGGGGATAGCTGGTTGTGTTCCAGTGGAGATCCCAGCCGCCCCCGAATAGCTTAGGGAAGGTTGTCGTGAGGTTTTTAGTGGGTATTGTGTGCCCTTCTGGACACGTAGCCCCACATAACCCCTTGTCTCTCCCAGGGGACTTGGGGTATGCGTAAAAGCATTTCCCTCACGCTAAAAAAAAAGGATAGGGTTAGGATGGGGACCGAGACTCCAGTTGGAAACGGGAAGAAGCGCAGCCCTTTGAGGTCAAGAAAACGCAGCAGAGCCCTCATTTAGAGAGATATGCAGCTGGATTCTTACCGGAGAGGAAACAGTCGCGGCTCATCTCAAAGAAGAGACAAAGTTATGTATCTTTTTCACAGTAGAGCTCCTTGAATGTAAATCTAGTCGCTAAAGATCTCTGTACATTCGTTCTTTCGTTCTCTGTTTCAGCGGAACTTCGGGGGAGGAGCGGCGGCAAAGGGGGAGGAGAGAGGAGGGCAACGGATCTTCGGAGGAGCGAGAGGACGTCGGAACGGGGGAGGAAACGCCAGTCTCTACGGCGTTATACTCGACGAGTGGATCCTGTGGGAGAGGTGGATCATCCCTACGTACGGCGGAGTCTGCGGCTGTATGAAGAGGACTTGGGGTCACCGACCTCTCTCCCTCCTCCCTGAAACGTCGTCTCCGATCTCGTGGGCAAGCTGGAACGAGAGATTTCAAAGAAAGAGCCACGCGGTGCAACAGAGATCTGCTGGAAGAGGACGCCGTGCGAACGTAAGAGTTCTGTACCACGGTGCATAAACGGTCGCGGTATTCAGGCGCGCGATGACTTCGAGCGAGCGCGTACGACGCGTGCGAGCGGGATAGAGCGTGTCCGAGATGGCGGTCGCGATTGATAATTAGTTAATCACTAAATTTATTAGTTTGTCGGTCTCCAATCAGTATGAAATGTAAACGACAACCGTTTTCGAGGTAGCCGGTTATTCTGGTAATGGTTTCATACTGCGGAATGTCTTTATTAACTTCCCGATTCATAGGGAAGTTATGGTAATTACCTCGAAAATCGAATTTTTAACAGATCTTCACGTTTCATGGACATTGGATTCATTTTAGACTATTTTTATCAAAATGTCGGTATGTGTGTGTGTGTGTGTGTGTGTGTGTGTGTGTGTGTGTGTGTGTGTGTGTGTGCGCGCGCGCGTATGTCCGTTTCTATGGTATCAAATTTTTCGTTAACGTTTTCAGAAAAAGTAATAACGCGATCAGAATAATGAATGATGCATTGGAAGTGCCCCGCTGCAACTTAGAGCTGATAAGATTTTGGTCAAGTTTGGTCACGTAGTTTTTTAGTTTTTTAGTTTTATTAAAAAAAAATATTTTTTTTTTCTTGAAAAATTCAAAAGACTACATACGTCATGTGGTTGGGCATACTCTATATGCCCAATACAGTGTTATAATCACTTTCCCTGAAAACATATAATCTTCTTAAAACGTACGAAACGCAAAATAAAAACTAGCTGGTTATTGTTGCTCGCTCGCTTCGCGAGCTCGCGGGTAGGACTGCTCTTGCGAGAGGGTTAGTGGTACGCATTGCTAGTGGATACACCTCTCGTAAAAATTGCAATGTAGAATCAATTCCTTTCGAAAATAGCTAAAAAAACTAAAAAACTGCTTGACCAATGAGGACCAAAATCTTTTCAGCTCTAAGTCACAGCGGTGTACATCGATTGCATCATTCATTATTCTGATCTGCTAAAAAATCGATTTTCGATTTTCGGGGTAATTACAATAACTTCCCTATAAATCGGGAAGTTAAAAACCTTTTTGATAATACAATTATTTTGGACGTCGCTAGCGCGTCGGAATTTCGGACATCACGTGCTGTGTGGGTGTTATTTTATCTTCCCGATTTATAGGGAAGTTAATGCAATTTTTAACTTCCCCATTCACAGGGAAGTTACTGTAATTTAAATTTCGCAACTGTCGATGGATTGCGGCTAACGCTGTTGTAAACACGGTTGTCGTATCGAACAAATTAGACGGAACGATGTATGTATTATTGTTCTCAGTGGGGAATACACGAAACATGTTTGCTTATAGCATCAGTTTGATTGTGCTTCACGAGCAGAACGGATTGTAGGTAAGTCTCCGTAGATATACTAATATGAATGAATTACCAATTAAATTCTTTATTTATAACTGCCCGATTCATAGGGAAGTTACTGTATTTTTCATTCATAATTTTGTTATGGGACTATGACAAACGTATTCGTGGCATAATTTTCCTCACCTCGCGATGCTGTGGTACAGGATTTTTTAAATGCATGTACGTGCCGAACGGGTTTGTGATAATATATTTCGTTCTCTCTCTCTCTCTCTCTCTCTATCTCTCTCTCCCTCACTGTCACCGTCTCTGGAAGGTTGCAGAGCAAACCGCAAAAAAAAAACGCCGCTTTAACGTTTCAAACCCCAGCTCTGTACGTAAAGCCGTTCATATTTTTTGATGCCGTTACAAACAGACAGACAGACACGATTTTAATATATATAGAGATAGAGATAGAGATTTGGTATCATCCTGCATTATAAAAATGCCACGAATATTTTGGTGAATGTACCGTAGAAAAATAATGAAACACAAATAGTTATTTTCTTTATTTGTATTTTTAACGTCTCGATTTATAGGGAAGGTATTGTTTTCATTTTTATTATTCAATATGTTTTATATTATTTTATAAATTGTCGTTAGTTATAAGCATGTGTATTTTTCCAGACTGAAGCCACGAACGGGAATCGCGTATATTTTTTAAATATGGAACCTGCCGGCAACGAGGAGTTATCGAGTAAGTATATAATATTTACACTCTTCATATGTCATGTAATTCATTTTTAACTTCCCGATTCATAGGGAAGTTATTGTTAACTTCCCGATTTATAGGGAAGTTATTGTAATTATTTCATACATCAATGATGTTTCATATGATTTTTTTTCATTCCAGACTTATTAATTAAAAAAATGGAGGTGATGTTGATGGGGACGCCGCCGTCAACAAGCGCCTCATGTGCCGATCCACCACCACGACCGCCAACAGAAACCTCGCAGCCACCACCTCCTACGCTGCCAGCAACTCCTCCACCGCCTAATCCAGTGGGTGGTGGAGTTGCCGAGACAAATACTCCAAATGTGGAGGTGCCCGTTGCAATAATGCAACGGCTCCTCCAAGCACTGGAGGCACTGACCAAAAGTAAGTGTTTCCTTATATTTTTTAACTTCCCGATTCTTAGGGATATTACTGTACTTCCGAATATATATGGGTCATTGTGTCTAAAAATACTGGGTACGAAATACTATTATAGGAATACTTATTGGTTTGTTCTTTTTCAGAACGTGGTACCAATGGCGGTGCGTCGCGTGGGCGTTGGCGGCGCGGCGCCTATCCTGGAAGGGGCGTAGGAAGGGGTCGTGGGGGAGGAGGACGAGGCCGTGGTCGTGGGGGACGAGGGAGAGGCCGAGGAAGGGCGAATGTCCACGTGACACAGCATTTCCACTACTGCGGATAGTATAATAAGAAAAAAAATAAAAAAATAATTATTATTAATAGATTGGGTCCCGAATAATTAACCTCCCGATTCATATGGATTTTCCTCGATTGCCTCCCCGAAAACCTCGAAGCGATTTAATTTATAATCAATTATACGTTTATATAATATATATGTGTGTGTCACGCGTACAATTATGGTAGCAGTACTTCTTTCCTTGCCCCTGAACGTCTCACTTTCATCTCATATACTGTACCTGGTACGATGAAATATATTTTTTTTTTATGAGTGATGATTTCACTGTAAATATTTTCATTATCAGTTCTACTGTGACAGTCGTGGTGATCACTTCGTTTATGAGTGAATATAACTTAAGAGTGTCTTTTCATATTGAAACAGGTAAGAATATTGTCCGTTTATATACAAATTAATTGTTATATATATTGAACAGTACTCTTTATTTTTTCATTTTGTTATTACATATTGCAATTTTATTCTGTTTTTTTTATTTTATATTTGTATATAATACAAATTTTTGAATAACATACCATTGTCAGCCGTGGGCGACACAAAGTACTAAATAATAAATAAATATCTATTGAATTGTCAGCCAAGGGCGACACTCACATTTTAGTATAAAATACAATTGTCAGCCGTAGGCGACACAAAGTACTAATAACATATAAAATAAAAAAAAAACAATATTATTTTGTCAGCCAAGGGCGACACCAATTTTTGATTAAAAAGAAAATATATTTGTCGGCCGTAGGCGACACAAAGTACTAAATAGATAACAGTATTGTCTTGTCAGCTAGGGGCGACAAGATTTTCTATAAATAATATACAATTTTCCGACAATACGAAAATGAAGGTAAAACGTCAATCACGAAAAGCCATCAATAAAAAACGAAAAAATGATTATGTGTCCCTTAATAATAATGTTGTCAATGAGAGCGAAAAGGAAGATAAACGGAATGCACAAATAAGACAAGCCAAGCAAAAATTACGGTCTGATAGTACATATAAAAATGCAGAATATGAGAATAATCGAATGCGAAACAGAAAAAAGTATCGTGATAATATTGATCGGAAGAAAAAAAAATTGAATATAATCGCAAACAAATGCAACGGAAACGACTGAATGCCGATTTTCGTAAATACCAAAATGAAATAAGGCTAACTCGAATGAAACGTGCAAGAGAAAATGACGATTTTCGTAACAATGAGAATGAAACAAATTTAAGTCGAATTAAACGTAAACGAGAAATTCCAGAATTTAAACAATCGGAAAATAGAAAAACACTAAGTAGGATGAAGATATTGAGACAAAGAATATATTATATTGCAAAAGAAATTTCCAACAATTCTGCAAGAAATAAAATACTACGGAATGATGATGCATATAAATCCCGAGAACTTGCTCAAAATATTGCACGGAATAAAATACTACGGAATGATGATGCATATAAATCCCGAGAACTTGCTCAAAGTATTGCACGGAATAAAATACTACGGAATGATGATGCATATAAATCCCGAGAACTTGCTCAAAATATTGCACGGAATAAAATACTACGGCATAATGTTGCATATAAGTCCCGAGAACTTGCCGAAAATATCGCGCGAAATAAATTACTACGGCATAACGATGCATATAAGTCCCGAGAACATGATGAAAATATTGCACGAAATAAGATGTTGCGGATGAATCTTGTATATAAGAAAAATGAGTTACAACAAAATATTAATCACATGAGAATATTAAGGAAACATAAAAACTACAAACGTAAAGAAAAACTTAATAATGTTCAAAGAATACGACAATTAAGACAAAGCTTGCGATATAATTATCGACAATCATTAAAAGACACAATATGGCGACAAGAAAAGAGAGACATTGATGTATTAAAGTTTCGTGATAATTTATATAACTGTATGTTGAATCAAAAAGATGACAATACCACAGCGAAATTGAAATGGCAATTTATCAAATGTCGTATGGAAACGCCTTCGTTCATATGTTGCTGTTGTGAAGGTCTGTTTTTTAAATCTGCCGTTGTAAAATTAAATGAATTGAGAATCGTAAAAGCAAATGATGCCATATTATCTCAGATAAATAATTTTCCGTCAGGTTTTATTTGTGGAACTTGTAAAAATTATGCTTATAGAGGCAAAGTATATAAGTTGTCAACACGCAATGGTCTAAAGTTTCCCACAGTTCCAAAATCAGTGAAAGAATTGACTGATCTTGAGGAAAGAATGGTAGCACCGATTTTGAATTTTATGCAAATTCGCGCATTAAAGCCATATGCTATAAATCCACAATTAGGCCTCAAAGGTAGTGTTGTTAATATTCAAATCGATGTAAATAATATTTTAGAAGTATTGCCTCGAAAATTTACGGAAATGGAAACAATTCAACTAAAATTAAAACGTCATATAGATCATAAAAGTGATTATATGTTCGAATCAGTCAGACCAGGAGTAATTTGTAAAGCATTACAACATTTAGTGAAAACACCGTTGTATGTGAAATATGATATTAAAGTAGATGAAAAGTATTTTCAAAATTATGCAAGTTATGGTAGCGAAGAAATTAATTTTATAGTTGACAATAACGATGAGGTAGATGAAAATGAAATGATAGACAATATGGAATTGGAAAATAAAAAAATTGCAATATGTTTAGATCAAATAAATAATGATGAGGTATTACTTGTTGATAATAATGCTGCAATAGCAGAAGGGCATTCTTCCGTTGTGAATATTATTGCACCAGGACAGGGAAAATATCCATTACCATGGCATAAAATGGATGATTTGGATGAATTGTGTTTCCCAAGAATATTTGCTGGATATTCTTTCAATTTGCCGAAATCAGTATCATATTCAGATCGTATTAGATCCGAAGTAAGACGGTATGATCGACGATCATGCATTCCTGCTAGGATTTTATTTATGGCTAAAAAATGTTTAGAGATATCATGTTTATCTAGTATAAATGTCTGTTTGAGACGAATAAAAATGAATACGAATAAGAAATTACGTGCTTCAGATGTTTTGAATCCGGATTTCATGAATAATTTGATTGAATTTGATGACGGATTCAAGTTACTTAAAAATATTCGTTCATCGCCAGCATATTGGGAACAAAAAAAGAAAGAGTTACTGGCAATGACCCGTCAATTGGGTAAACCCACTTTCTTTATGACAGTTTCGGCTGCAGAAAGTTACTGGCCTGAGTTATTGCAAACATTGATGAAATACCGCGATGTCGGTAAAACATTATCTGTACAAGACGCATTCAATTTGGATTACAACACCAAAACTGATCTCATTAGAAATGATCCCGTAACATGCGCTCGATATTTCGATCATAAAGCACATAAGCTTATGTGGTTATTAAGACAAAAACAAAGTATTTTCGGAGAATATGAGGTTGTGGATAGTTATGAACGAGTGGAAATTCAGCAACGTGGAAGTCCACATGAACATATTTTTCTGTGGTTGAAAGAAGCACCTATGTACAATAGTGGTAAAGATAGCCACGATCATGTTGATAACAAAGAAGTGATTGATTTAATTGACCGATTTATCACATGTAGATATGACAAAAATAATCCATATATTAAATTTCAAATGCACAAACATAATCATAGTTGTTACGAAGGACAAAAAAATAAGCGGTGTCGATTTCATATCCCATATCCAGTAATGAGAAGAACGATGATTCTGGAACCATTAAATAAAAATGAAATAGCACCTAAATCCTATAAACTTATTGATGATTTAATAAATGAATTTTATAAGAAAAAAATAGTTATGAGCTATGATGAAATTCTAGAGAAACTGAATATGACTGATGAAGAATACCTATTAGCTATTCGAAGTAGTTTAAAACAAAAACGGGTATTCTTAAAACGATCCAGCCTTGAAGTAAATATTAATGGTTATAATGCAGATATTTTGCAATTATTCGAATCGAATATGGATTTACAGTTTGTACTTGACGAATATTCGGCGGTGAGTTATGTAACTAATTACATTAGTAAAATTGAAGGAGGTTTATCTAAATTATTAAGGGAAGCTGCTATAGAATGTGATAGTAGGATATATAGGCGGGTTCTAACTCACAGTTATCATTATAGGCAGATTCCTGCCTTACCGGCATTTTACCTTATAGCGCGAGCATATTTTTGCGGGCTGAGGGGGATTAGCTTAGAACACAACCATATTTTGCGGGGGGCGGGATGAGGGAGATTACTTTATAACGCGACCGTATTTTGCGGGGGGGGGGGATTTTTAGTTTTCCTGGTATTGGCAGTTCCAGGTATTGCGTATGTTTATAATAATATATCCTGTCGACGGTGCGATATCAGATCGCCCAGCTTATCATTTTGTAAATGTTTATAATAATATAAACATCCTGTCGACGGCGGGATATCATTCTCACATCATTTTTTTAAAATAAACATCCTTTGACCCAGATCACTGTTCTCACTGACCGGGGGGAGGGGGGATTTTTAGTTTTCCTGGTATTGCATTGAAGGCCAATTTCCTGGTATTGCGTCCAGTCCCCTGGTATGTTTATAATTTCGATGGCGGGCGTCGTGATATCAGATCACATCATTTTTAAATAAGCATCCTTTGGCTCTCTCCTTATCGTTTCTCTCCTCGCCTCGTTCGTAATAGCAACATCCTTTTGACGGTTGGTATCGAACATAACAAGATTTTAAGGACATTTGCTTCTTATTTTCGACTGCTGCAACTTCTTCGCTCCTCTTCCTGCTGCCTTCTTTCAAACTCTCCGGGCCTGTTTAAACTTAGCAATTCCACGCTGGTAGCAGCAGCTGAAAGTAAAATATATTTTTAAGAAAAAACATATACTAATTACAGTAATAGGATGAGATGTACAGCTATAAATGTAATAATTTAATGTTCTATATGTAGGGCGATTTTTTAGAAACACGAAACACCACACTTTCACACAATTGCTGAACACTACACGTAGCACACTTTTCAAACTCGAAACGATAGCAAACGGAATTCCATACTCCGAAGCGACGCGGCGCGGAAAGAATTCCGTGTTCTTCGCGATTCCGCGCGAAACTGTTTCCTCCCCGCTTACAATGTTGTCGATGAAGGCAGATTGTTTGAAACAAATGAAATCGTTGCCTTGAAGATATTGATTTTTCGAAAAATAATTCCTTCATTGTTCTGTTTCAGATCATGAACTCCCAACCTCAGTGGAGTATGTTAGATATGACCCTCTGGGTGTCGACAAAAATGAATTCGAACATACGAGATCTGAAAATATTAAAGAACGGTGACATATATTGTCACCTAATAAGGACCCGGTTTCCGGAAGCAATCGATGTAAACAAGATTAAATCAAAGCCGTGTAGCGAGTACGACTATATGTGGAACATGAAGCTAGTCGATAAAGCGCTACGGAAAATAGGTGCAGAGAAGGTAAGTTAGAAATTGTTGGATATAAATAAATGTGTAAGATTTAAGTCGTCGATAGTGTACAATAGGAAAATAGTATGGGTCCGTTTACGTCGAGCACTGGTTCGAGAATGAATCCTTGGGGCCTCGTATGGGTATTTTTTTTATGAGATTCCCCTTCTCTTGATACTTCTAATTATCATTGCGATACCAACTCCGTCGGTTTTGCTTAGTGGTCTAGGGGATGACCTTATGCCTTCCCTCGCACTATGCGATTCACATATAATTAATAGAAATTACAATATCTCTATACTATACGTTTGTTTCTTATAATGATCTCGCAAAAAGTCCGAATATCGCCAATTTCTCGCTACAATAGTGAACGCTCTCAATTCTATCCGCAACAGATAGGATAATACAACTTTAAACACAAAATAATTTAATACGTAACTTGAAATATAATGAATTAAATGAAATACAATTAATTAAATTATCCCGTCTGAATCTCCGTCTGAGATCACACTACACGTCTTTTCGTTTTCACACGTCGTACCAGAATAACCCCAATCGTATACTATCATTTGAATAACGCAATCGATAAACATAATAACAAATATCGAATCGTCGCGTCGCTATCGTTTCTAGCGACGCGACATTCGACGGAATTCTCGTCGCTCGAAAACGACTTCTCCCTACACTCGGCCATCCGACACTAGTCTCTGCCCTCAGAGACTGCGCATACTCTTTATTCTTCCTCTTCGTCGTTGATATTGTCGTCGTCTGTGCCGGCTCCTGGTTTCATGAAGCCTACGGCCCAAATACTTCGTGGTGAGCTTCAGGTCGGGACCGACATGCGTCCGTTTGTTGGCTGTGAGGACGCCCTCCTCGTGCTTTTGATACAGAGCGGTCTCCTCTTCCTCCGTTTCGTTCAGCGTATCCTTGACATGTTGTTTTTTCACTTTTTCCAGACCGCACTCCCAGGTGACAGAGTCTAGCTTCTCAAATAGCTGTTTGATCATGTTCATTGTCTTCTTATCCTTCGCGCTTATCTTCTCTTTCAATTCGAACAATCGTGTTTCGTAGCTGTCCCTGTGCTTCTCGACCTCAGCAATTAAGGCTTCGCTACTCTTCAACGTCTTCTGCATGTCCTTCATCTTCGTTTCCATCATCTGCTCCTTCTGTTTCATCTCAGTGGTCAGACTCTTCAGGTTTGTCTGCAGGATCTGAATCTTTTCTTCGTTGGTAACCCCTATATTTGCTATATCTATGTCGTCACGCTCGCATACAATCCGAAAAACTTCCGGCATACTATCATCAACGCGTTCACCCGCGATAGGGTTTTCCCGAATTTTCTCGATCGATACCTCTCGGCCGTTTCTTACTAACCTAACTGTATTTAAAAAGTCTGTGCCTAGAAGTAAATCGTATTTTAGTAAAACGTCGGAAACTACGTGGAATTCAATTTCATACGCGTATTCGTCGATAAAAACGCTGGTTACAAATTTGCCTAACGTCTTATGACCGTTTGACCCGACGCCCGCAAAAGTTGTTCCGCTAACCTGCAAGCATGGTGCTCCTATTCTTACGAAAGAAGACGCGCTCATCAGTGTTAGATCACTCGCGGTATCTATTATGGACATTAGTTCTACATTGTTCACTCTCACCGCTTTACAGGATTGAGTCGAGGCAAATCGCGTTATTAAATTCACCGCTTTTTCGGCGCCGCTTTCTTGCTTTGGGCAGTTCGACGCATGGTGTCCATGTTGGCCGCACCTAAAACATTTGGGACCGCAAGCCTTCGCCGGACAGTCTGTACTGAGATGACCTCTCTCTCTCTCTCTCTCTCTCTCTCTCTCTCTCTCTCTCTCATTGTTGCAGTTGAAACACTTTCTTGGTTGATCCTTCCGGAACGCTTCCCTATCCTGTTGACTTGTTGGTGGTCTTCTCCGCTCATCGATGAACGAATTTCCCGCGAAGTCCGTTGACGGAAGCATCAACTGTTCGAATGCTACTAGCAATGCCTCTGGAGTCTTGAAACAATGCATCTTCGCCTGCGACCTCAGAGATCTGTCCGGAATGCCCTCGATGATGTGGTCGACTAGCTCAACTTCGTCATCTATCGGTATACGGTTCGCCTTTATAATTTTATCGTGGAAATAGTCCTCGAAAGACTCGTTCTTCTTCCACACTCGTTCCCGCAATCGGTCGCGCAGCAGAATGTTGCTTGGCCTGTGGTAGAACATCTGTTCGAACTTCGAGAGCAGATCGTCGGCGAGCAGTTCAATGTATTCCGAACGCGAGTGAACCCAATCTCTCGCTTTTCCGCGTACGCGCATTCCTATTAACACTTTCGTCTCGTCATCGTTCAATTTATACGTTCTTCGTAACACCTTTATTTGCTTCACCCACGTTGGATAGTCCTCCGACTTTCCATCGAAGTACGCGAGCAGCTCGGCGATAGTTTTCACACCAACTCGTCCGTGTGTGTTTTCTTCTCTCGGATTCGTATGTTCCGGTCCGCTCGAATGTCGTGTTCCTTGTATTAATGCAAGTTCGCGTCTCGTCAATTCCAGTTCCCTCTCTGCTATTTCCCTTTCTCTGTTTAAAAGGCTTATCTCGCGCCGAACGTCCACTGTATCGTCATTCCTCGCCGTATTCCCCGTAGGATGATTCTCGCACACGTCTCCACCCGCATTTTCGTTTACCGTGTCCGTCTGACTGTGGTAGGCCCATTGACATGATGGATCGTGTTCAATCAATCGCGCTATCAGCACCGACTTCGTTCCGGACGTCTGTAGACCCTCATTTTGCAGAATATCCTTTAAGGAAAAATCCCGATTAGGCGATTGGAATGTCGCCTATGAATCTAATGTTCGTTAAGATTGTTAGTGAGCCTCGTAACAAATAATAATTTAGTCGATACAATTCGAGCGGTAAAATTGTATCGTGTGGGAACGTTCAACTATTCTATTAGGATTGGTGAAACGATAATTGTGGGTTTAAAGAGTTTACACGTAAATAGGAAAACAGATATATTCACTTGAAATTATGTTACATTTGTAAATGTATCGCGAGTATGTGTGTTTGATAGTGTAAGAGTTTAAGAATATTACCTATAGAGCTCGATGTTGACGCACTGGCAAAATGTGGGGGTCTCGAAGTAACTTTATAGAAATGCCTAATAGATTGAATACCGGACTAGCGGAATCTATACGGTTAGCGATTGATCCGAAGGGGAACTTTAGCCCGATCTTACGAGAGAGTAAAAATGTACGGGTTTATATACCCCAAAAATGAATGGGGTGGTCTGTTCATAATCTAATCGCCGCTTAGGGCCAGACTCTAGTTTTTGTCAATTTCCATTAAGTCGAGCCAGAGCTCGGTTTTCGTTAAAAGGGATCAACTAAGATAAGAAAGGTTATCTAGGACGTTTTCCTGCCAGAGACGATCTTGAAGAGATTCCTGTGAGAAAGTCAACGGAATCTGTTCGCTAACCGTCACAATACGAAAGGCGTAAGAAATTCCTGAAAACATATAATCATCTTAAAGCGTGCACTAAATAAATAATGATACAAATATACTGCAACTAACGAATCGGGAAGTTCTTTGTGTGGCTCGTGGAGAGTCACACATCAAATAACATCCGTACCACTAACCCTCTCGCGAGCTCGCAAAGTGAGCTACAACACCCCACCTGCGAAGCTCGCGAAGCGAGCGAGCAACAACCCCCCTCAATTTTTTTTTAAATTTTGTTCCATAATTTTTTTGCTAATTATTTGCAGGATATAACAATATCCAAAATTGTTGATGGATCACTCCGCGACAACTACGAATTTATTAAATGGCTGAGGTGGTTCTTGGAGAACAAATCGATCGAGGTGGACCAATCCAAGGATGTACCTGTTGACGCACTCGATTTCGCAAGTAAAGGAAATTGTTGGCTTGTCTACATCTATATCTACATCCAAACCAAAACACTTCGTGTAAAGGTTGACCAAGTTCCCCGGCCCATCCACTTCAGTGATATGAAGGATGGACCAAGTTCCTCTCGCCTATCAAAGTTGTGATATGATGGATGGACCAAGTTCCTCTTGCCTATAAGGGCTGTGATGTGGGGAAAGACCAATTCCCAGAGGCCAATGATTGTTACACTTACCTATATATAATTCAAACTTTACAACCTAGGGAACTTGGCGTCGGCGCTGGCACTCAATGGCCATGGCTGTCAATGGCAATGACACATTTTATTTAGTTTCACAGTTTCTGTTTGATTTATGTCCTGATTGTGTTTTGCGATTGTATTCAGATTCACAGGCGGGAGCTAATTTGCAGAAAATAGCATGATGATGCGTCTGACTTGAGACACGCACAGTGTATTGCAATATTGTTACACAAAAGATTTATTTGTGTGGTGTCCGTTGATTAGCGTAATCCGGGCAGCTGACGTATTTAGTCTTTTGAATTTTTCAAAAAAAAAAATAATAATAATAATGGCGGTATCTCGAGAACGGCGCGTCCTACCGCAAGAATAATGAAATTTTTAAAAGGCTGAAACCAAAGGATATAGGGTATGCCCGACCACATGACGTATTTAGTCTTTTGCATTTTTCAAAATAAAAAAAAATATTAATAATGGCTGTATCTCGGGAACGGTGCGTCCTGCCGCAAAAATAACGAAATTTTCAAAAGGCTTTACGCAAAGCATATAGGGTATGCCCAACCGCATGACGTATTTAGTTTTTTGAATTTTTCCAAAAAAAAAAAAATATTTTTCGGGTTTTTCGATTTTTCCTGTTGGTTTGGATATAAAATACACCTGATTCCAAAATTTCAAGTTTCTAGCTTGACTGGAAGTGGGTTAGAATTAACATGATCATCATCATCCTCCTATATATATTCCAAGAATTATGCGTTTTTGGGGTATTTTTATCTCAGGTTCCAGGCTAGGTAGAAAGTTGCTTTTTACATGAGAGTTAGTTGATATTATATCTAGCTCAAATAAAAATTTTGGTTGACCTCGGTCACCGGGGAGAGCGGCAGTGGCGGTGGCAATATGGCTAAAAAGCGCAAAACTATCGTACGAGAATAAATACTCGGCAGCTTAGAGGGAGCGGGAGGGGGAACTTGGTCACGCGCTGCCGCGCGCGTTGATACGCGGGTTCTAGCCTAGCACACCACTTATCATTGTAGGTAGATTCCTGCCGTACCGGCATTTTACCTTATAGCGCGATCGTATTTTGCGGGGGCGGGGTGAGGGGGATTAGCTTATAACACAACCATATTTTGCGGGGGGCGGGGTGGGGAGGGGGTATTACCTTACCACGAGACCATATTTTGCGGGGGGAGGGGGGGGATTTTTAGTTTTCCTGGTATTGCGTTCGAGACCAGTTCCAGGTATTGCGTAAGCCTGGTATGTTTATAATAATATAAACATCCTGTCGACGGCGGGAGTCGAGATATCATTCTCACTCGGCTTATCATTTTTTAAATAAACATCCTTTGACCCAGATTGACCATATTTTACGGGGGAGAGGGGGGGGGGGATTTTTAGTTTTCCTGGTATTGCATTGAAGACCAATTTCCTGGTATTGCGTCCAGTCCCCTGGTATTGCGTAAGCCTGGTATGTTTATAATTTCGATGGCGGGCGTCGTGATCGCATCTCTGTTCTCGCCCAGCTTATCATTTTTTAAATAAACATTCTTTGGCTCTGGTATTGCTCATTTCTCTCCTCGTCTTGTTCGTAACAGCAACACGGCGGAGTCGCGATATCTGACCACATCTGTTTTGTCTTTTCATTTCTTTTCGGGCTGATTGCAGTCGGTGGGTTGGAAGGTATCAATGAATAAATAGGGCGCGATGGATCTGTTTTAGCTCAATCTTTTCATTATCGTATTTTAAATTAACATCCTTTTTGACGACTAGTATCGAGTCGTGATATCTGATCACATCTGTTATCGCCCAGTCTTTTGACACCATCATTTTATGTTATAGCGCGACCGTATTATGCGGGGGGCAGGGAGGGGGGATTTTTTCAAGGAAGTGAATAAATAAACATCCTTTGACTCTGATCTCTGTTTTCGCTCTCCTTATCATTTCTCTCCTCGTCTTTATTGTATATTCGTAATAGCAACACGGCGGAGTCGCGATATCTGACCACATCCGTTTTCACTCAGTCTTTTCATTATCATTTATTTCCTCTTCTTTATAGAGGGAGTCGTAGAATCGCGTTCGAACGTGTTTCTTACCTATGGGGGGAGGGGTTGACCTTGATTTTTTCAAGACAGTTTCCCACAAGAACACGTGCACTTTCGTTTAAGACGATTGACCTGAACGATGTAAGAGAGAGAGACCGTTTACGATGTAAGAGAGAGAGAGAGAGAGAGAGACCGTTCACGATGTAAGAGAGAGAGAGAGAGAGAGACCGTTCACGATGTAAGAGACAGAGTTTTTTAGTTAACAGAGCGATATAGAGTTTCCCCTTATCTTTTTTTGACGCGACTATCGCGAAATAGCGCGAGCCCGTTTCAGACCGGTATAGAGTTTCTTTTTCGATGTAAGATCATGTCCGAACATCTTTTCTAATATCGCGAGCGGAGATTTCGTTCCACCTTTTTAAAAAATTAATACGAATAAGAATTTATGTGCTCAAAATGTTTTGAATCCGGATTTTTTGAATAATTTGATTGAAGTTACTTAAAAATATTCGTTCATCGCCAGTATATTGGGAACAAAAAAGAAAGAGTTACTAGCAATGATCCGTTAATTGGGTAAACCCCACTTTCTTTATGACAGTGTCGGTTGCAGAAAATTACTGGCCTGAGTTATTGCAAACATTGATGAAATATCGGTAAAACATTATCCGTAAAAGACGCATTCAATTTGGGTTACAAAGCCAAAAACTGATCTAATTAGAAAATGATCCCGTTACATGCTCTGACTGTCTGAACTATTGTGCTGAACTGAGTATTTGTCTTTTTCGCGAGGCCGAATATATATGTGAAAAGGAGCATCTTATTTTTTACGCGTATGTATCGCCAGACATAACAAGTTATGGGAAACGCGATTGGTGATTACGGGGAATCTCAGGTGATGCGGCTACGGGGAGGATTGTTATAACAGGATGTTTATGGTACAGTAATGTCGCGATAGTTGCCGCAGGAACTGTTCTCTGGAGCGACTATATATATATATATATATATATATATATATATATATATATATATATATATATTTCACGACAGGTACAGGTACAGGCACAGGTACAGGTATAGCGCATGCACAGTATGGTAGTTGAACAGTACGCAGTATGGCTATTGTACATCTATCCATGGATCTCTCAAGATCGGTCGACGCGTTTCTCGTTCAATGCAGAACGGGTTTAGAACGGGTTCGATATCAAACAGGGTATTGAACTACAGTGAACATTGTTCAAAACGCCTCCAATTGATGCAACAAAAGAGATTGCCAATAGCAGTGAAGCTGAAAAAATAGAGGAAACGGGTGGTCACATGCAGCCCCATGTTACTGGTCAACGTACGTGAAGAGCTATTTTTTAAATCGGCGAATGCTACTTAATATTGATAATACGTGGCTGCACAGTACAGCTACAGGTACAGGTACAGCTACAGGTACAGGTACAGGTACAGGTACAGGTACAGCTACAGGTACAGGTACAGGTACAACTACAGGTACAGGTACAGTATGGCGGTTGATCAGTACGCTGTATGACCGTTGTACAGTACGCAGTATGGCTGTTGCACATCTATCCATGGGACACTCAATATCGGTCGACACGCTTCTCGTTTAATGCAGAACGGGTTCGACATCACACAGGATATTGAACTACATTGAACATTGTTCCAAACGCTCCCAATTGATGAAGCAAAAGAGATAGCCGACGCGACGATACGGCAACAGGACAGGGTTAGGATAGGGTTGGGACGTTTAAAAAATAGACGATACGGCTGGTCACATGCGGTCGCATGTGACTCGTCAGCGTACGTGAAGAGCAAAGCTCATCACGTACTATGACCAGACGTATCCTCTATTTTTTAAACGACCCAACCCTATCCTAACCCTGTCCTGTTGCCGTATCGTCGCGTCGGCTATCTCTTTTGCTCCATCAATTGGGAGCGTTTGGAACAATGTTCAATGTAGTTCAATATCCTGTGTGATGTCGAACCCGTTCTGCATTAAACGAGAAGCGTGTCGACCGATATTGAGAGTCCCATGGATAGATGTGCAACAGCCATACTGCGTACTGTACAACGGTCATACAGCGTACTGATCAACCGCCATACTGTACCTGTAGCTGTACCTGTACCTGTACTGTGCAGCCACGTATTATCAATATTAAGTAGCATTCGCCGATTAAAAAAATAGCTCTTCACGTACGTTGACCAGTAACATGGGGCTGCATGTGACCACCCGTTTCCTCTATTTTTTCAGCTTCACTGCTATTGGCAATCTCTTTTGTTGCATCAATTGGAGGCGTTTTGAACAATGTTCACTGTAGTTCAATACCCTGTTTGATATCGAACCCGTTCTAAACCCGTTCTGCATTGAACGAGAAACGCGTCGACCGATCTTGAGAGATCCATGGATAGATGTACAATAGCCATACTGCGTACTGTTCAACTACCATACTGTGCATGCGCTATACCTGTACCTGTGCCTGTACCTGTACCTGTCGTGAAATATATATATATACATAATATATATATATATATATATATATATATATATATATATATATATATATATATTGTGACGTTGCAAATCAGCGACGTCACTTCGCCGTTAATTGCGAGCGCATTTTTAATAGTGCGAAGGACCGGACCGTGCAATAACGAGACGCGAGACCGGGAAGAACAGGATTCGAGAGCGTTCCGCGAGGAATTTCCATAAATTAGAGCGCGCACTGACACCTAGCGTGCGCGCCGAGAACGGCAAGTTTCAGGGCCGAGCAGCGGACCCGGAAACGGAGCCCCGACCTTCGACAATTTCGTAGGCAAACGATTTCGAGGCAGGAGGACGTCCGACGAAACACAAATGGCATGAATCAAAAGCCCCGTGCACGGGCCATCTACGGACTATCGAGGGCACCCGGTCAATCGACTTGGAGGCGCCGAAGGGACAGGAACCCCTATCGACCACCCTATCATTTCGCGGTCCCGACGCCGCCTCATCCCGCCATAAATAGGGTTCCAGCGAGGATGGTGCCACCGAAAAGCCAGTGCGAGGCACGAGCCTCCTCCCACGTCTCCCGAAAAGTGAGACGGTTTCGCGAAGGGGTCCAGGAGCCAAGGACCCCGTCGAGACGCCCCTGCCCCGCGAACATCGCGCGTGAAAAGGCGCCCTAGGAGATTCGGCAAGGAGGTCGGGTGGGGGGAACGAGAATCGATGCGGCACGCGACCGAATATCGATGAATCACTGTCGCGCTAGCCGTCCCTCGCGTACGACTTTTTGGAAAACGCAAGAAAAGAGAATATCGTCGCGAGTACACGCCCGGAAAGCCTGGTCTCGCGAGCGTGAGTTTAGAGCTCAAGTGACCCGTGCAAGCCGAAAAGCTTCGGTCCAGCAGCCGGAGGGTATAAAACAGCCAGGGGCAAAAAGGAGTAGACGGTGAGTCGTCCAGTGATCATTTCGCTTATTCCGGTCGCGTGTTGGCTCGACGTTTTTCGCGCGAGGACGAACGTTTGCCGTTTCGTCCTCGATCTTTCGCGTAGGCCGAGACGCCGAGCGTCTCGCGCCGTCGGCTCGGGCCGTATCG
This sequence comes from Lasioglossum villosulum, assembly GCA_963971365.1. Taxonomy (NCBI): domain Eukaryota; kingdom Metazoa; phylum Arthropoda; class Insecta; order Hymenoptera; family Halictidae; genus Lasioglossum; species Lasioglossum villosulum. Next base: position 10,636,768 of record OZ020502.1, on the reverse strand, counting down.
ACGGCCCTTTGAGCAATATTCCGTAACGTGAGAGTTCCCCCCTAAAATCTCGCGCTCGGAAGTTTCCTCGGAGGAATCGCGTCTCGCGAGTGTTTCGTCCGACTTCTCGCAAACATCTCGAATCCTGTGTCGTATTGCGTAGCGAACACGTTTCAACTCCGTCGCCGTTCGTATCGTCCGTCGTGTACTTTGCGTACGCGTGCTATCGCGACAGTCTTGTATCGCGCCGTCCATCCGCGCTTCGCGCGATCCCGTCCGACGGGAAATCGTATCGTCGGTACCGATCATCCGTACCCTTTCGCGCGATCTGAACCTACGACAACCGCGCTGCGACCGACCTACCGTCCGCAATTCTGTATGAAGAGCGCGGGCTCTCGGGTTGCGGTCACGTGACCGCTAAATTGTATTAGTTGACGAAGGAATAAAACACCCACTCGAGGCCAATTACGTTGTCGTTCATTCCCCGTGAGACCCGTCCTGCCGTAAGGGCTGTCCTCGTCCTTCCGTGTTCGAACCACCGGACCCCATCGCGTCCTCGTTACGATCCGCGTGCTTCGAAGGTTCGATCTCCGAGTACGAAAATCGTGTCGTGTTTCGCGTGGCACTTTTCACGGTGTCTGGCGCCCGAACAATCTCGCGGAAATTTCGAACCTTCGGACGTCCTTTGTCTCGGGCGGACCACGGGCATACGGCGGCCCGCGGCCCGGCCTCAAGGCCTGTAAAAGCCCGAAAGTCGCTCTCTCGGAGGTTTCCTAGCCTCCGCTCGCGAGCGACGTGACAAATTGGCGCCCGAACAGGGACCTCTCTCTCGAAGGGATTATTGTCCGAGAACGGAGAGAGGCACGTGAAGGGCTGAGGACTCTCACAGGGTTACGCGCGATACGAGAAAGACGGGAAAATTCGCGAGCGCGTAAAAATCGGCGATAGAACGAGTCACGGATTCGAGAGTCGACGAGATATTCGCGACGGACGACGCCAGGAGAAACCCGCTCAACCACGTTCGTTGCGTTTAGCGATTTTCTCCGTGCGTTCCCCGTAGGGAAAGAAATAAAATAGCGAGCCAGCTACGCCTTGTTCTTGAGGTGGCATAACCTATTAAATATTCTTGTGTTCGTCCTAATTTATTGCATTGTAAATTTTGTGGAACTTTGTAAAATTGGTAAAGAGTGTACGTCTTCAGGTGTCGTGAACGTAACGGCGGTTTCGAAAATCGAAACCGTCTCCCTTTGTCCCGCACGAACTCGAATTCCTGCGTGTTTGTCGCGTAGTTTGAAAATTTTTTTTGTTTTTTTTTGTCATATCTCGCGCGAGTTCGAGACAAAGGAGAGCAAGGTCGCTCCGACCGAGTTGCTTATTGATTTGTAGCCCAAAGTCAGCGTTGTGTGGTACGGTACCGTGTTGCGGCCGTGCGAAACTCCGAAAATAAATCGGGACAATACGGCCTAATATCGCGACGGTTGACAACCACGGGCTCCGTTTTGGTAACGTTACGGCCGTGAGCACGAGGGGGGACGGCCCTGCGTCCGGACGCAACTAGTAAACAACGCGCGTCTAGGAGACTCTCGCTCGAGTACGGTTCGCTCCGGATCTCGCGCTCGTAAACAAATTCGAACAGGTAACGGGTGGCGGAAAAATGTATCGAACAACGTGGCCGAATGATGAAGACGGGCCGTATTATAGCCCATACGAAACGGACGGGGAGGAGGACGCCCGGTCGAATATAAAATTCGATCCGGACGACTCCCTCCCCGGTACCAGCGGGATCACACTCCAAGTTCCCGAACGCCCGAGAACTCCGATTATAAGACGGCCAGTGGCGACTCCAAAAACGGCCAGCCCCTCCCCGCCGGATCGACGAACCCCGGCTTCAGCGTACGAAGTAATGAGGAAATGGCATCTGACCTTCGGAGGAAAGCCGGAGGAAGACGCGGAAGCGTTCTTCACTCGACTTTCGAATATGCGCAGCGTCTGCAATTTGAAAGACGCTGATCTCGTGCGCTGTTTGCCGATTTGCTTCACCGATCTGGCGGCGAGGTGGTTTGAGAACTGTCCCCCGATGTCGACCTGGGCAGAATTTGTACGCGAATGGCATAAGAATTTTCGCGATCCAGATTATCAAGAACTTTTGGAGCATGATTTGCGCGTGCGAAAACAGGGTCCGGACGAACCGGTGCGAGATTATCTCGCGAACATGAAAGCGATGCTCGCGCGTTCGAAAACCTCGTGGTCCGAGCAAAAGAAAATAGACCGGATCTATTGGGGCGCGAGAGATGAATTACGCGCCGTAATATCACGCGCGCTCGTCACGACGGTGAGGGAGCTTGAGGACCAATTACGCGAGGGGGAACGATATACGACGCCGAGGAGCACGGATTATTATCAGTCGCCGTATTTGGCTAATAAAGAGTTCGCCTACAACCCGAACCTGTACAAAAAGACGAAGAATTTGAGCCGCGAGAGATCGTATCGATACGAGTCCGTGAACGCGGTAACCGACGGTAGAGGGGACGGGCGCGCGGAAGCGGGGTATCGTAGCCCACCCTCCCGCCCGCGAGAACCCCTCGCCAACGAGCGTCGCGTCGCGCAGCCGAACAGCCGCTCGCGCGAGGCTCCGGGCCGAGACCGTCCGACCGCTGCCGGGGAAAGCCGAGCTGTCACGCGGCCGAACGAACAGCCGGCCGCGAACAACACGTGCTGGAACTGTCAGCGCGAGGGACACCGGTCAAAAAATTGTCGCGAAAAACCAAGCCTCCACTGCTACCGCTGTGGAGAGCAAGGTGTAACGACAAGAAATTGTCACCGCTGTACACCAGAAGCGGGAAACGCGATACGAAGCCGCTCGAATGGGCCAGAACGGCCTCGTACGAATTAATATCGGCCCGCGTTGCAGAAACGGATCTCGAACTCGCGCTCGTAACGAAACCGTCGCTCCTTATCGTGAGCGCATACATCGGGGATCAACTCGTTCACGCGCTAGTAGATTCTGGTTCCTCTCTCTCGTTCGTGAGTCGCGAAACATTACAATCCGTGCGAAACGTCGCGAAAATTACAAAAGCGACAGAACCGTGCTATTTTCTTCTAGCGACCGGGGCAATCGATCGCGCGGTAGAGCAAGTTCGTTTTCAATTAACGATAAAAGGCGTAACGTGCGAGATTTTCGCGTACATTCTAGACAATTTAGTTAATCCGGTTTTATTGGGAATCGAGGCAATCGCGCAATTCGGTATCGTTGTCGAATACCACCGAGCGATATGGTATTTCGCGTCACGACCGCACGTTGAATTTCCTTTCGGTAACAAAGAGAGCGGTCCTCTCTGTTGCGGCCTGCAGATTCTTACCGAGTCAGAAAAGGAGCGATTACGCGTATTCTTGGAAGCCGAGCTTAGCGGTTTCGCGGAAATACCAGGCGTGACGACTCTAACCACTCACCGAATCGATGTTGGCAATAATAGACCGATTAAACAACGACATTACACGGTCTCGCCGAAAGTTCAGGAGGCGATCTATAAAGAAGTAGATTCGCTTCTGGAACAAGGCGTTATCGAGCCGTCGCAAAGTGAGTGGTCCAGTCCGATCGTCATGGTAAAGAAACCAAATGGCAAATATCGTTTTTGCCTCGATTTTCGTAAAGTCAACGAGGTGTCCAAGAAAGACGCGTACCCGCTACCGATTATGTCGAGCATTCTAGACAAATTACGAGCCGCAAAATACATTTCCACCCTCGATTTGAGCCAAGCGTACTTCCAAATCCCGCTTGACGAATCAAGCAAAGAAATCACCGCGTTTACCGTTCCGGGGAAAGGGTTATTTCAATTTAAACGAATGCCGTATGGGCTCACGGGAGCCCCAGCCACTTTTCAACGGCTTTTGGATAAATTAATCGGACCGGAAATGGAGCCTCACGCTTTCGCGTATTTAGATGACATTATTATCGCGACTACAACATTCGAAAGTCATCTCGAATGGCTCCGCCGGGTTTTAGATAAAATAAAAACGGCAGGATTAATCGTGAACCCGGACAAATGCGAATTCTGCAAAGAGGAAGTGCGGTATCTCGGGTTTGTGGTAAGCGCGGAGGGGTTAAAGGTCGATGCCGAGAAAGTCGCGCCCGTCGTAGCGTATCCGGCTCCGAAAAATATTAAACAACTGCAGCGATTTCTCGGGATGGCCTCGTGGTATCGCAGGTTTATTCCGAATTTCGCGACGGTAGCAGATGCATTAAATAAATTATTGCGAAAAAACGCGACGTGGGAATGGGAGGCTGGACAACAATCCGCCTTCGAGAAATTACGAGCGTTAATTGCGACTGCCCCTACCCTCGCGTGCCCCCACTTTGAGATACCGTTCGTCCTGCAGACAGACGCGAGTACGGTAGGGCTTGGAGCGGTTTTGGCTCAAGAAATCGAGGGAACGGAAAGGGTAATCGCGTTCGCGAGTAGATCATTGAGCGCGGCAGAAAGAAAATATTCCGCGACCGAACTAGAATGCCTCGCTATCGTGTGGGCCGTACAGAAATACAGACCGTATCTCGAAGGTTACAAATTCACGATCGTGACGGACCACAGTAGTTTACGGTGGTTACGTCAATTGAAAAATCCTTCGGGACGACTTGCGCGCTGGGCCTTGCAATTGTTAGAATACGATTTCGAGATTAAATATCGGCAAGGAAAACTCAATCACGTACCAGACGCACTCTCGCGTATGTACGAGGGAGCCGACCCGGGGGAAGGGGAATTCGCGTTAACATCAGCGGCCGTGACAACGCTCGGATGGTACGAGAAAAAGTTTCGCGAGGTAAAAGAGAATCCGAGTAAATTCCCGAACTGGTCAATTCGCGAGGGGCAACTTTTTCGTCGTAGATCCGATCCATTGATTGCCGAAATTCTCGGGGCAGACTTGGACGAGTGGAAACTCGTCGTCGCGTCTGACGCGAGAATAGAAATTTTAAAAGAGGCTCACGACGAAAGGCAAGCGGGTCACATGGGAGTAGAAAAAACGTATCATCGAATTGCTACTCGATATTATTGGCCGGGGATGTTTCGAAGCGTAGTTGAATACGTCCGGCGCTGCCCCACCTGTCAAGTGACAAAAGTGGAGCAAACCCTTCCACCCGGGTTAATGAGACAGCGTCGCATCGGAGCACCCTGGACAGTAGTCGCGACCGATATTATGGGCCCGCTTCCCCGTAGTCGTGCAGGTTTTTCGTACCTGCTAGTAATTCAGGACATCTTTACAAAATGGATAGAATGTTGTCCCCTCCGAAAGGCCACAGGGGCGAGAATTTCAGAGGTACTCGAAGATCTCGTGTTCTCGCGATGGGGAACACCCGAAACTTTGATAACCGACAACGGTACCGAGTTCGTTAACAAAGCGATTCACGAGCTCGCGAAAGATTATGGTATCGCGATTAGAACAACGCCGCCGTATCACCCACAAGCGAACCCCGTGGAACGCGTCAATCGTGTATTGAAAACAATGATCGTAGCATACCTCGATCTTTCGCGTAGGCCGAGACGCCGAGCGTCTCGCGCCGTCGGCTCGGGCCGTATCGACGGCCCTTTGAGCAATATTCCGTAACGTGAGAGTTCCCCCCTAAAATCTCGCGCTCGGAAGTTTCCTCGGAGGAATCGCGTCTCGCGAATGTTTCGTCCGACTTCTCGCAAACATCTCGAATCCTGTGTCGTATTGCGTAGCGAACACGTTTCAACTCCGTCGCCGTTCGTATCGTCCGTCGTGTACTTTGCGTACGCGTGCTATCGCGACAGTCTTGTATCGCGCCGTCCATCCGCGCTTCGCGCGATCCCGTCCGACGGGAAATCGTATCGTCGGTACCGATCATCCGTACCCTTTCGCGCGATCTGAACCTACGACAACCGCGCTGCGACCGACCTACCGTCCGCAATTCTGTATGAAGAGCGCGGGCTCTCGGGTTGCGGTCACGTGACCGCTAAATTGTATTAGTTGACGAAGGAATAAAACACCCACTCGAGGCCAATTACGTTGTCGTTCATTCCCCGTGAGACCCGTCCTGCCGTAAGGGCTGTCCTCGTCCTTCCGTGTTCGAACCACCGGACCCCATCGCGAATGGGATGCGAATCTTCCCCAATTTCGTTTCGCGTACAACACGGCTTACCACACTGCGCTGCAAGCGACACCTGCATTTTTGAATTTCGGACGAGAACCGAAACCGGCAGCGTGCGTGCGTGCGAGCGAAGATCCACGCGCGGATCACGAGGTGGAACCTACGGAGGGGTGGTCGGAAAGAATGTCGCATTTGGCTACGTTACGTCATTGGGTCGCGGAAAATTTAGATAGCGCGTACGAAACGCAAGCGCGATATTACAACCAGAGTCATGAGGACAGGCAGTATAAGGAAGGAGATCTTGTCCTTAGACGCCTCCGCGTTCTCTCGTCGGCCGCGCAAAACATCGCAGCTAAATTATGCCCCAAATTCAGCGGTCCCTTCGTAGTCGCGAAAAAATTGTCGTCGGTGGTCTACCAACTAAGTACCACCGAAGGGGTAGACGCGGGAAAAGCTCACGTGAGCGACCTGAAAACGTACACTCCACCAACAAATGAGAGCGTGGAGAACAAGGCCCTAGACGTTTTAAATATTCCAGATGTCAGACTTGTGGAAACACATGAGTGTCGAGCGCACTCGGGAGGCGATAGCGGACGAGCTCGAGCCCCTCATCCACGAGATGAGGGAGCTGGAGAATTACTTCCACCAGGGTCCGGCCAGGGGACCGGACATAGACGCCCCGGAACGCTGCCGCAGGCTAGCTTACGAAATGGGGAAAGCGGCGCGGAATACAGAGGCGCTACAGCGCCTAATACGCTACCCGCCAGCACCGCACGCATCCCAGTTTCCCGACGCAATAACGGGGGATCTCCTGGGACCCCTCGAAGAAAAAGAAGAGGCAGAGGAACCACCCACGCCGGATAGGGTAATGGAGCAGGCCCCACGCCTCATAAGGGAAGGGTGGTTAATTGCGTTCTCCGAGGAGGAGGATGCCCCAACGCCAGATCGCTCTCGGGAGTGCATATCGGAAGAAGCGCCAAATGGGAAACAGGAAAAACCGCTCGCGTTGCGTCAGGATGACGCCCGAAAGACGCCTACGGGGAGGGTCCAGCCACAAACGAGACTGGAAATAAAGGGAACGGCGAAGGGCCACCAGGACCCGGTGATGAAGACGCGCCAAGAGAAGAGCAGCAGCTGGGGCCTGTATGAAAAGTGGCTGGAGGGGAGGGGCCGCACCACTATACGAGACCCGGATGCATGCTGGAATTGCGGGGAAAATGGGCACACCCGCAATCAATGCACCCGGAGACGCAAACTACACTGCTTTCGTTGCGGAAGGCCGGACGTGTCCCGGAGAACGTGCCCGACCTGCGGCCCGACATGGCGGGAGCAACCGGAAAGCGGGGAGTAAAGGAACAGACCAAAAGGCTCCTACCCGGACTGGGGTGCGTTTCCCCCCCCCCCCCCCAGCCACCAATCAACACCGCCTCCGTAGGCAGTAGACACCTCGCGGGGGGCGACGATAAAAGGCCTGTTACGGAGGCAAGAAATTTCATTTTCTTTTATCACCTATTCGTTGCACCATTTTTCTTTTTGGTTTCGGTCGGCCGTTATATATCGGTAAGCCGCTCTCTAGAAGAGATCATTTCGTGTGCGATCATTTTCACGCAAACTCGGTCGCGGGAGAAATAAATAAAACATATGAGTTCCTCCAATTGACGAGTAGGAAAATTTATTTTGCGACACCCGACTCCCCACAGGTCCACCAAAGCACGCGACTCGTCCGAGGTTCAAGAGGACGACACATCTTCCGTTTTGGCGTACCATAATACTTTCGTTTGGTATTTCGTTTAGTTTTTTTGTATGTTCGTCTTTGTAGGAATTTTCAGGAACAAGGTACGCGTGGAACGCTGACTCGTTATTCGTGGGTAATTCTCCTGGTGACGGTTCCTCGTAGTGTAAAGGAAAACTTCCGAAGGGAACGCTCTCTCACGTCGAGCCAACGGATCACTGTGTCGACGAATCCGTATCGGTCCGGTCCTTTTAAAGGGGGGGGAGTTGTGACGTTGCAAATCAGCGACGTCACTTCGCCGTTAATTGCGAGCGCATTTTTAATAGTGCGAAGGACCGGACCGTGCAATAACGAGACGCGAGACCGGGAAGAACAGGATTCGAGAGCGTTCCGCGAGGAATTTCCATAAATTAGAGCGCGCACTGACACCTAGCGTGCGCGCCGAGAACGGCAAGTTTCAGGGCCGAGCAGCGGACCCGGAAACGGAGCCCCGACCTTCGACAATTTCGTAGGCAAACGATTTCGAGGCAGGAGGACGTCCGACGAAACACAAATGGCATGAATCAAAAGCCCCGTGCACGGGCCATCTACGGACTATCGAGGGCACCCGGTCAATCGACTTGGAGGCGCCGAAGGGACAGGAACCCCTATCGACCACCCTATCATTTCGCGGTCCCGACGCCGCCTCATCCCGCCATAAATAGGGTTCCAGCGAGGATGGTGCCACCGAAAAGCCAGTGCGAGGCACGAGCCTCCTCCCACGTCTCCCGAAAAGTGAGACGGTTTCGCGAAGGGGTCCAGGAGCCAAGGACCCCGTCGAGACGCCCCTGCCCCGCGAACATCGCGCGTGAAAAGGCGCCCTAGGAGATTCGGCAAGGAGGTCGGGTGGGGGGAACGAGAATCGATGCGGCACGCGACCGAATATCGATGAATCACTGTCGCGCTAGCCGTCCCTCGCGTACGACTTTTTGGAAAACGCAAGAAAAGAGAATATCGTCGCGAGTACACGCCCGGAAAGCCTGGTCTCGCGAGCGTGAGTTTAGAGCTCAAGTGACCCGTGCAAGCCGAAAAGCTTCGGTCCAGCAGCCGGAGGGTATAAAACAGCCAGGGGCAAAAAGGAGTAGACGGTGAGTCGTCCAGTGATCATTTCGCTTATTCCGGTCGCGTGTTGGCTCGACGTTTTTCGCGCGAGGACGAACGTTTGCCGTTTCGTCCTCGATCTTTCGCGTAGGCCGAGACGCCGAGCGTCTCGCGCCGTCGGCTCGGGCCGTATCGACGGCCCTTTGAGCAATATTCCGTAACGTGAGAGTTCCCCCCTAAAATCTCGCGCTCGGAAGTTTCCTCGGAGGAATCGCGTCTCGCGAATGTTTCGTCCGACTTCTCGCAAACATCTCGAATCCTGTGTCGTATTGCGTAGCGAACACGTTTCAACTCCGTCGCCGTTCGTATCGTCCGTCGTGTACTTTGCGTACGCGTGCTATCGCGACAGTCTTGTATCGCGCCGTCCATCCGCGCTTCGCGCGATCCCGTCCGACGGGAAATCGTATCGTCGGTACCGATCATCCGTACCCTTTCGCGCGATCTGAACCTACGACAACCGCGCTGCGACCGACCTACCGTCCGCAATTCTGTATGAAGAGCGCGGGCTCTCGGGTTGCGGTCACGTGACCGCTAAATTGTATTAGTTGACGAAGGAATAAAACACCCACTCGAGGCCAATTACGTTGTCGTTCATTCCCCGTGAGACCCGTCCTGCCGTAAGGGCTGTCCTCGTCCTTCCGTGTTCGAACCACCGGACCCCATCGCGTCCTCGTTACGATCCGCGTGCTTCGAAGGTTCGATCTCCGAGTACGAAAATCGTGTCGTGTTTCGCGTGGCACTTTTCACGGTGTCTGGCGCCCGAACAATCTCGCGGAAATTTCGAACCTTCGGACGTCCTTTGTCTCGGGCGGACCACGGGCATACGGCGGCCCGCGGCCCGGCCTCAAGGCCTGTAAAAGCCCGAAAGTCGCTCTCTCGGAGGTTTCCTAGCCTCCGCTCGCGAGCGACGTGACAATATATATATATATATACAGGGTGTCCCAAAATAAGTGTAACTCCCGGAAATGGGAGGTTCCTTGGGTCATTCGAAGCGACATTTTCCTTTACAAAGATGGCGTCCGCGGCTTTGTTTAGGAGTTATTAACGAAAAACACGGACCAATCAGAGCGCGGCTACAGCGGATTGATTCTGGTTCGGCCAATAGCGGCACCGCGTTAAGCGGGACCTGTCGCCGAGTCGGACTCCGTTCGCTATAGCCGCGCTCTGATTGGTCCGTGTTTTTCGATAATAACTCCCAAACAAAGCCGCGGACACCATTTTTGTAAAGGAAAATGTCGTTTCAAATGACCCAAGGAACCTCCCATTTCCGGGAGTTACACTTATTTTGGGACACCCTGTATATATATTGTGACGTTGCAAGTGTGCGACGTCACCCCGTTTTGCGAAAACGGTTAAATAATCACCAATATTGGACCGGACCGACCGTGAAAGGGCATGAAACCACTCGTGGACATGAGAGCGCTCCTGAAGGAAAGACTTCCCAAACGATACAAGCAATTAACGCCATCTATTGTGCGTGCCGAGTACGGCGACATTTCAGGAACGCGCCTAGCGCAGTATTGGCCGAATGGAATACCGAAAAGGCGCCCGCTCAAGGATCCTCCCGGAGAAATAATGGCCACAATTTGGCGAAAATCCGGTACCGGTACATTTGGGGGAAATCTCCACCCACGGAGACGGCGTACCGGGACTAAGAGATTCAGTTTGATCATCGTATATGGGTGGTCCGGCCGTCGTCTCACCCCGTTCGCACTGAATCCCGGCGGGGGTGGCAGGAAGAATTCCAGGGGAAAGAATGGTTCTTCCCCGTTCGCCGAAAGGGCGACTATTTGGCGTTGGAAACAGGTCTGGGGCCCAAGGACCTATCCGAGGATGCGATCCTGCGATCATCTAGTCGCGTAGCGGAAAGCGCCAATCGGGAATTCGGCAGGGCCAATAGAGTGGGAGCGAACAAGAAGCGACGCTTCCCGTCGACATGGATCGCGGAATCACTGTCGCGTTGGTATTCGAGCTACGAACACGTGGCTGAACGAAATCTCGTTCAGTCCCGATTTGCGCGAACAAAAGTCCGAGTCGCGAGTGAGTTTCATGTCCGGAGTAAAGTCTGTTGTTACCGTGCCCTGACCGAACCGAATCCCGGATCGGATCCGAATTACCGAAGGGCAGCGAGTTCCGTTCGAACGACCACGGTAAGTCGACCAGTGATTCCACGACTCTATATTCGCGTTGGCTCGTCCATTTTGGTGAGAGGACGACGCGGATTCGCCTCGTCCTCGTAATTCGGCTCGCGTCCGTCTTGAGGATGCTTTGAGATAGAGAGTATCGTTTCCCTCCTCGCGTCGGAAGTCTTCCTCAGGAGTCGCGTCGGAAATCGGATAGTTCCGCGAAATAATATCGAATCGCGGGCAGCGTCCGGACATCCGAATTCGCACGCGAACGCGCGGAGGCTACGAGTCCTTCAGACTCGTACGACCGCGGATTATTCAACGCGCGTGGCGAATCGAGTCCCGTATCGGCGATCGGACGCGAGAATCCCGCGACAGTCAAAAATCCGTCGCGCCGTCCAACTGCGCTTCGCGAATTTCCGTCTCAGCGGAGGCTAAAACAGTACCGACGACCTGTAATTTCGCGAACGGTACCGAACGAAGAACGCGTTCCGCGAACGAACACCCGTCGCAAAAGTGTACAAGGAGCGCGGGCTCCCGGTTCGCGGCCACGTGGCCGCCCCATTGTAACTCGGACGAATTGAACTACGTTCAATAAATGACATAGAGCCCATTTCTGCTTGGTAATTTCGACCTGCGTGATCCGCCCTGTCGCGAGGGTAGTCCCCGTTGTTCCCTGTGTCCGAATTCCTGGCCGTTCGCGTTAATCCTTCCGTTCGCGTTCCGCGGAGGCTCACTTCGGACTAGGATTCCTCGAATCCCGATTGTTCTTCGTGTTTCGCGTGGTACTTTCAAGTACCTGGCGCCCGAACAAGAGTTTGGCGTGTCGATTGAGCCTCTTCGGAAAAGCGCTTTGTCCCGAGGGGACCGTGCTCGCGCGACCGCGCACGGCCCGGTCTCAGTGCCTGTAAAACCTCGGGGTTGACCCTGTCCGACGGCCCTAAAAAGTCGCTCGAACGGGGTCAACGTTGCAAATTGGCGCCCGAACAGGGACCTTTCTCTCGTAAGGGTTTGTTCCCGAGAACGGAGAAAGGCGCAGGGATAACGGTCGACTCTCGCAGGTCACGACGGTACGTGAAGGAAAATTCCGGAACCGATCGCGCGTCCGCGAGCTATTCATTTCCGACGCTACAAACCGCTGCGAAATTCGCTCACTGCTGAGTTCGTGAAATTTTTCGTTCCGCGCGAGCAAGAAGCTCGCTGAGGAAGATTATTGAGAGCCAGTGCGACACCTTGTTTTATTTCTTCTTGTTTTTTTTGTTTATTTTTGTTGCTTGTTTCCGTTATTTAAATTATTCTGAGTGAATTGTATATAATTTAATTGCGATGTTAAATTATTGAATGTGTGAGGGGAAAATACGTTCTGAGGTGAGGGGCAATAATTTCCGAGCCCTAGTATAATTCGGAGAACGGTTCCGTCCCCGCACGCAAAATTCGTGTTCGTACCGTATTTGTCGCGTAAATTTGAAAATTTTTTTTTCACAATCCCGCAACACTGCCGTGGTGTTTGCGTTCGCATTGTTCGGAGAGGCAAATAATATTCGCGAAGAGTACTGTGTGAGTTCGGGAATCGTCGAAGGTCGAGAATAATGAGAACAGAAACGGGTAATTTGAACTTGAACTAATAAAGTCGATAAATAAGGTCAGGATCGATTGGCAATAACGCGTTCTCGAGTGTCTAATTTCATGCGCGAGAATACGTTACCGAAATTTCCGAGCGTGCGACGACAACGTGTAATTCGACGCGGATAGAGTCCGAGCGCGTAAAGTAAACAAAGCGCGCGGCCGAGATACTTTGAAACCGAAGAGTCATATCAAACGTCTCGTAGACAGTCGATCCTCGAAAGATACCGGGTGGCGAAAATGTCGACCACCGAAGACGATGCGTCGTATTACAGCGCGTACGAGACGGACCCGGAGGAAGAGTACGTCTTGTCGATTAAGGGGGATCCGGACGGCCCCCCGTCCAGTCCCCAAGTCGCGACCGTTACGTTACAAGTACCGGAATTGCCAAAGTCCGGAAGAATTAGGCCGCCGATATCGAAACAACCCGCGACCGTAAGAAGTCCGAGATCGCAAACGGACGAAGTACTGACGGAACGACGAGGGACGGCCTCAGCGTACGAGGTGATAAGGAAATGGCGATTAAATTTTGCGGGAAAACCGGTGGAGGGTCCGGAAATGTTCCTCACCCGGCCTCACGATATGCGAAATTGTACGAACCTAAAAGACGCCGACCTCTTACGCTGTTTGCCGATCTGTTTTTCCGGGGTCGCCGCCCTATGGTACGCAACGCGCGGAACATTAACATCATGGGACGTATTCGTACGAGAATTTCGGAAAAATTTCTTCGACCCGGATTACCAAGAATTACTCGAACACGACCTGCGAATCCGGAAACAAGGTCCGGACGAACCGGTACGCGATTATCTTACGTTCATGCAAACGATGATAGGCCGGTTGAAAGATCCGTGGTCGGAAGAGAAATGTATCCGGTGTATCTATTGGAGCGCGCGGGGCGAACTTCGGAATGTGATAGGGTTAGAAAACATCAAAACTCTGGAAGAGTTAGTAGAAAAATTACGGGACGCGGAGAGTAATGTTTCACCCGGCAATGCGGATTTGTATCGGTCTCCGGATCTGGCGAACATATCATTCGCATATGATTCGAGCCGATACAATAAACGCTCGAAAGGTATAGGTCGCGAAAAATTGTGAAAATTTCAACAGAACGAGTCGGCACGTTCTTGATAATTTGGTGAACCCGTCATTATTGAGAATCGACGCGATTCCGGAATTCGGTATCGTTGTCGAAAATCGCAGAGCAAAGTGGCATTTCGCGTCGCGACCGGCAATCGAATTTCCCTTCGGTCCCAAATCGAACGAACCACTCTGTTGCGGCTTACAAAAATTATCGGATACGGAAAAGGAGCGATTACGCGTAATGCTGGGAAAAGGAACTGGCGGACTTTGCGAAAATTCCGGGAATGACAACGTTGACCACTCACAGAATAGATGTCGGTGACAATAGACCTATTAAACAAAGGTCCTATTCGGCCTCACCGATAGTACAGCAAGCGATTTACAAAGAGGTAGATTCGCTGCTGGAGAATGGAATAATTGAACCATCTGAGAGTGAGGGGTCAAGCCCAATAGTCACGGTTAAAAGGACCAATGGCAAATATCGATTTTGCTTAGATTTTCGCAAAGTAAATGCAGTTTCGAAGAAGGACGCGTATCCGTTGCCTATTATGACGAGCATTCTCGACAAATTACGCGCCGCGCGTTACATTTCCACTCTCGATCTCAGCCAAGCCTATTGTTACGGATTGGAAGGGGTTAAATTAGGCCACTTCACTTAAACGTAACTTTATTTCCCAAAGTTGGGATCGTTCAATTTGTAATGTATATTATGTACAGGTAGATGTTTGTAACCGGCCAAAACACAGACTCGTTTGGGCCAGATTGTGAATAAAGAATGTTATGCGAACACGATGCGTTGATAACAAAGATACTTTCACGGGTAGTGCCCGTGAATCCAGATAGCGAATCGTCTAACTCGCGAAAAACCGGTCAACGAGACGCACGACGTTTTCAGTAGCGATGAGTTAGAACGACTAACGTACGTTGGGATCGGAGTCGAACAGCTGGCAGTTTACCGTCACCGTCGAACGATTGATTGGCGGATCGATAGAGCGATCCGCCAATAGTAATCCCATTTTCGGGGTCGATAATCGATCATAATCGATGTCCGACGGTGCTGGCATAAGCTACTGCGAGCTGCTTATCGACTCTCGATCTCGCTGTTACGCGTGAATCCGCCAATAGCGCGGCGGCGCAGTAAATCGGCGCGTTCACGCTGCCGAAACACTCAGCCAATCCCAAACACTATTTTCAAATACCACTCGAAGAAAATAGTAAAAAAATTACCGCGTTTACGGTCCCGGGAAAAGGGTTGTTTCATTTCCGACGAATGCCATACGGGCTCACTGGAGCACCGGCAACATTTCAACGTTTATTGGATCGATTAATTGGGCCGGAAATGGAACCCTACGTGTTCGCATATTTAGATGACATAATTATCGCGACCACTACATTCGAAGAGCACATGGAATGGCTCCAGAGCGATTTTAATAAAATCAAATCGGCCGGGTTGATCGTAAATCCCGAAAAATGCGAATTCTGTAAGGAAGAAGTTAAATATTTAGGGTTTGTGGTCAGTCGCGAGGGTTTAAAAGTCGACGCGGATAAAATCGCTCCAATTCGGTCCTTTCCAGTTCCTAAAAATTTGAAACAGTTACGGAGATTTCTCGGAATGGCTTCTTGGTATAGAAGATTCATTCCGGAATTCGCTACTGTCGCGGAACCATTAAATATCTTGCTTCGGAAAGGGCAGACATGGAAATGGGAGGACGGACAACAATCCGCCTTCGAAAAATTAAGATCTTTAATCGCGACTGCGCCGACACTCGCGTGTCCACATTTTGAAATCCCGTTTGTCCTGCAGACCGACGCTAGTATGGTAGGGTTAGGAGCGGTATTGGTGCAAGAGATCGAGGGGGAGGAAAGGGTGATCGCGTTCGCGAGTCGTTCGCTTAACAGCGCAGAGCGAAAATATTCCGCGACGGTATTAGAATGCCTCGCGGTTGTGTGGACCGTGAAGAAATTCCGACCGTATTTGGAGGGATATCGATTCACGATTATTACGGATCATAGTAGTCTGCGTCGGATTCGACAACTCACGAACCCATCGGGGAGACTCGCGCGATGGGCAGTACAACTGCACGAGTATGATTTCGAAATAAAATATCGAAAAGGCAAATTAAGTCACGTGCCTGACGCGCTTTCGCGAATGTTCGAGGAGACCGAACTGGAGAGCGATGGGTTACCGATAGCGGCCGCGACGCGAACGGACCGGTAGGAAGAAAAACTTCGCGCAGTCGAAGCGAATCCGGAGCGATTTCCCGACTGGTCCATCCGGGAGGGGAAACTTTACCATCGTCGCACTGATCCACTATTCGCGGAAATTCTCGGTAAAAATCTAGACGAGAGTAAGTTAGTAGTTCCGATAGATGAAAGAACGGAAATTCGGAAAGAATGGCACGACGAGGTGCAAGCGGCTCATTTAGGGGTGGAAAAGACCTACCACCGAATCGCGCAAAAATATTTTTGGGGCCGGAAATGTTCCGTACCATCGGGGAACACCGGCGACGCGGTCCCATTTGCAAGCATCGAAGGTGGAACAATCCCTCCCCTTCGGGCTTGGGGGAGGCGTCGTATCGGAGCACCATGGATAGTGGTTGTAATTGAGATAATGGACCCGCTTCTCCGTAGTCGTGCAGGATTCTGGTATTTATGAGTTACGCAAGATCTTTTTACGTAGTGGATCAAGTGCTGCCCCTCCGGAGGGCCACCGGGGCCAAAATCGCGGAGGCGCTCGAAAATCAATTATTTTCGCGTTGGGGGAAAACCTTAGGTACTCGTGACGGACAACGGCACCGAATTTATAAATTTCGGAATTCCGATTCGGTTATAATACCGCACACCACACAGTAGTCCAAACGTCTACGACATTTTTTTTTTTCGGGTAATAAATTGGTACAAATTTTGGTGCAGGAAGGAGCGAAGGCGTGTTTGTCCGGCGGTGATGGCTCCTTTGTAAAGGTTGGCTTCCGGAGGGAACGCTCTACTTTGGCGAGTCGGGAATCACGAGGTCGACAACCATCGGTCAGTCCGGTCCATTTTAAGGGGGGGGGGGAGTTGTGACGTTGCAAGTGTGCGACGTCACCCCGTTTTGCGAAAACGGTTAAATAATCACCAATATTGGACCGGACCGACCGTGAAAGGGCATGAAACCACTCGTGGACATGAGAGCGCTCCTGAAGGAAAGACTTCCCAAACGATACAAGCAATTAACGCCATCTATTGTGCGTGCCGAGTACGGCGACATTTCAGGAACGCGCCTAGCGCAGTATTGGCCGAATGGAATACCGAAAAGGCGCCCGCTCAAGGATCCTCCCGGAGAAATAATGGCCACAATTTGGCGAAAATCCGGTACCGGTACATTTGGGGGAAATCTCCACCCACGGAGACGGCGTACCGGGACTAAGAGATTCAGTTTGATCATCGTATATGGGTGGTCCGGCAGTCGTCTCACCCCGTTCGCACTGAATCCCGTCGGGGGTGGCAGGAAGAATTCCAGGGGAAAGAATGGTTCTTCCCCGTTCGCCGAAAGGGCGACTATTTGGCGTTGGAAACAGGTCTGGGGCCCAAGGACCTATCCGAGGATGCGATCCTGCGATCATCTAGTCGCGTAGCGGAAAGCGCCAATCGGGAATTCGGCAGGGCCAATAGAGTGGGAGCGAACAAGAAGCGACGCTTCCCGTCGACATGGATCGCGGAATCACTGTCGCGTTGGTATTCGAGCTACGAACACGTGGCTGAACGAAATCTCGTTCAGTCCCGATTTGCGCGAACAAAAGTCCGAGTCGCGAGTGAGTTTCATGTCCGGAGTAAAGTCTGTTGTTACCGTGCCCTGACCGAACCGAATCCCGGATCGGATCCGAATTACCGAAGGGCAGCGAGTTCCGTTCGAACGACCACGGTAAGTCGACCAGTGATTCCACGACTCTATATTCGCGTTGGCTCGTCCATTTTGGTGAGAGGACGACGCGGATTCGCCTCGTCCTCGTAATTCGGCTCGCGTCCGTCTTGAGGATGCTTTGAGATAGAGAGTATCGTTTCTCTCCTCGCGTCGGAAGTCTTCCTCAGGAGTCGCGTCGGAAATCGGATAGTTCCGCGAAATAATATCGAATCGCGGGCAGCGTCCGGACATCCGAATTCGCACGCGAACGCGCGGAGGCTACGAGTCCTTCAGACTCGTACGACCGCGGATTATTCAACGCGCGTGGCGAATCGAGTCCCGTATCGGCGATCGGACGCGAGAATCCCGCGACAGTCAAAAATCCGTCGCGCCGTCCAACTGCGCTTCGCGAATTTCCGTCTCAGCGGAGGCTAAAACAGTACCGACGACCTGTAATTTCGCGAACGGTACCGAACGAAGAACGCGCTCCGCGAACGAACACCCGTCGCAAAAGTGTACAAGGAGCGCGGGCTCCCGGTTCGCGGCCACGTGGCCGCCCCATTGTAACTCGGACGAATTGAACTACGTTCAATAAATGACATAGAGCCCATTTCTGCTTGGTAATTTCGACCTGCGTGATCCGCCCTGTCGCGAGGGTAGTCCCCGTTGTTCCCTGTGTCCGAATTCCTGGCCGTTCGCGTTAATCCTTCCGTTCGCGTTCCGCGGAGGCTCACTTCGGACTAGGATTCCTCGAATCCCGATTGTTCTTCGTGTTTCGCGTGGTACTTTCAAGTACCTGGCGCCCGAACAAGAGTTTGGCGTGTCGATTGAGCCTCTTCGGAAAAGCGCTTTGTCCCGAGGGGACCGTGCTCGCGCGACCGCGCACGGCCCGGTCTCAGTGCCTGTAAAACCTCGGGGTTGACCCTGTCCGACGGCCCTAAAAAGTCGCTCGAACGGGGTCAACGTTGCAATATATATATATATATATATATATATTTCTTACTATATTTATAAAGGGCATTCAAATATTCTATTACATCATGGTTCAAATGATTAACATTAAAACTGTCATAAATGTGTACATTGCCGTTACCATCAGGTCTTGTGCAAATCCAATGTCCTACTACCTTTTGTCCAATTTCATCAGTGTATATTATCTGAATATTCGTCTCATGTCCAGGGATCTCTCTTGTAAATTACTCAAAAAGGTCGAACATAACCTGTATCTTGAGCAAAATTGTATACTCCACGCTCGTTTAGATTTTTGCTCATAATTTCGTGAAATAAATTAATATGTTTATCTTGTAAATAACAATCAGTTTTTATGACTTCTTTACATTCGGCTGTTTCTAAAGCATAGTTATAACCATCATTGAGGACACAGTCTGCAGGCACTTCACATTCATGATTATTTTGCTCCATATGCTGGTCCGAGATCATTAAACATTCATCAAAAATTGTAAAATTGTTTTCAGGATTCATTTTTTGATTTGTGAATGTTTTCTCTACATTCTTTTCTTTTTATATTTGACAACCTTCTTATCGAGGATTGCATAAATTGGCTTATGATAGCTGAAATATGTTTCATAAGTAGCTTTTGATGATTTATAACCACTTATTATATAATAATTTCCGAATTTAAACGTGAACAGTTCTACATACGCATTTGAACTAAATTCCTGGTTAACAAATAATTTTTCTATTGATAATTCTGTTTTCTTTTTCATAACAACTTAATCCGCGGCTGTTGTTGTTGTCAATGTCGGATCGGAATAATATATCATAATTTAAAATACTCAAACTCATCATCGGTTGTCGTTAATGTTTCACTAAAAACCTCTCCTTCTTTTCAGTGGAAAATTTCACATGAGGCAAAAATACCCTGTCGTGTGCTAATGTAAGTGTAAAATAATTCTTCATTTATTAGAATGCGACGTGGAACAAATGTAAGTTCCGAATAATGAAAAAATAGGTGGATACCACAATACAGGTTTCTCTATTCGAGAGATAGCCAAAACAAAATTAATAGATCTAGTACTTGCGTACATCATTTTCTAAAATTCCTTGAAAATATGGCACAAACCAATATATAGGTGTAAATACGAAACTCGCAAAGCGTGGTCAGCCTCATATTTTAAAAGAATTAACAACTAATAATAGCACAGGTTAAAATGGAGTAAAAAATAATGAAGCCACCTCTTAGCCAGGGAGCGCAAAATTGCAAGATTAAAATTCGCAAGAGATCACATGACCTGGTGTCAAGAGTTGAAAAATATATTTTCCGATGAAAAAAATTAAATCTAGACTGTCCTGATGGATTTAAATACTATTGGCATGATTTACGTAAGGATAAAGTCGTAGCAATGAGTAGGAATTTCGACGGTGGAAGTTTAATGGTGTGGGCTGCGTTTAGCTATAATTCGAAGACCCAATATGCAAAATTTGTACGCGAATGAGGGTAAGAAAAATACATCACCCTATTAGAAGACACTTTGCTTTGCTTCGTAGAGAAAAATCATGACTACAACGTTGTTTTTCAACAAGATAACGCGATGATACCCCATGCTAAGAAGACTCCGGAGTGGTTTAGACAAAAGAATTTACGACTAATGAACTGATCATTACGTTGCCTGATCTAAACCCAATAGAAAATTTACAGGGAATCCTACCACGAGCAATATATGTATAAAAATGGGAAGCAGTATAACAACATTAAAGAGTTAGAAAACGCAGTAAGACACGAGCGGAATTAAATCCATATAACAACGTTAGAAAACTTAGTCGGCAGTATGGAAAATATAGTATTTGAAGTGATTAAATGTAACGGTGGAAGTACTAAATACTGGTATTATAAACTTAGTTTCTCGTTCGAATTCATGAGACTGTTCTTATAAAAATTTCGTTACAGTTGTAATATTTTGTTCATAACAAGTTCTTGTGGATTCAGAATATTGATTTCTGCTTTCTTATATTCCTTAATTACTTTTTAGCCTTTCATTAATCATATTATAAAAATACTTGACTATTTTGTTCATAAATAGTAGTGTTCTTATAGAAATTTCGTTCACTATATTTGAACATGGATTTCCCTCGATATGGCCCGCTCGTCGTTCTCGATTGTTCCCGACAGAACTAAACGTTAAAAAATGCTACGGTCGACGTGCGAATTGTATTCGAATGTCGAGCCAACGTTTCCCCATCGACAACAGCCTACTGCTTGATGATACACGACCGCATCGTGGAGTACAGTCCATTAATGAATATTGTTTGAAAAATTACTTAAACCGCTCTTATGTTGACAAAAATATATACTTTATCAAATAAAACAAAATTATGAGAATGATCTTTTTTTTTATTTATTTAAAAACAATCCTCCTCCTCCTCCTCCTCCTCACACAATGAAACTCGTATTTATTAAAAGAAAAAATTATAGTAATAATATCACCCATCCCACCACCGTAGAGCGAGATATGGTGGTAGGGGTATTCATTATAAAGTGCTCACCACAGTCGTTGTATGAAGTTATATCATACAAACGTTGACAATCACAGTCGCTATACGACGTTATATCGCGTGTATGATCTTATCATCCGACCGGTCAACTTCACGCATTCCCCCTTTTCTTCAACGGTAAGTATAATAAAAAAATTTAAAGAAAGACGATGCAAAAAAATTTAGTGAAAATTTTCTCTATTTAGATGGATCGAATCACTCGAATCATTGACATGGACGGATTCATTGTGGAAAAAAGATTTATATTCAAAGAATTAGCTATGATCGATGTTTGTCACGACGGCTCGTTCGAACTCTCCGAATTTCGCTTGGGGAAGAATTTTCATTGTTTATCCGACGCTGACAAAAAGTCTGCACGATATTTCAGCAACTTCGTGCACGGGATTCCATTTAAAGATTTTGGCTATGAAAAGTACCAACAGCACGATATATTCGACGTTATACAAAATTTTGTGCGCGATTACGCGAATCCTGTCGTAGCCTACAAAGGTGGATGTTTCGAGAGAGATATCCTTCGAAAAATGCAAATAAACTCGATAAATTTAGAAGATTTCAACTGTCCGAAATACGACGTGCTAGTTCAAGATCCCGTGTACGAAATTGCCGAACCGTGTCGACTTCACTGTTGGCAACCGACGAGAAACGTTAAAACGAAACCGTATCATTGTTGTCTACGCGAAGTGCAAACATTTCGAGCATGGCTTAACAATTATAAAAACACGTAAAGTATCAGTTATAAAAACGCGTCTTTGAATTTTCCCCGTCAAAATCGCAAACGCGACACCTCCTTTTACATTTGATTTTTACACAGAGTATCACAATGATCGCGAAATCCGAGGGAACCGTCGCAACAACCGATCACGCAACACCACCATCCGATTACCGTCTCGAACGCGACAGATTTGAGAGTTTTCGCGATTGGCGTTACTCACACGTCGTTCAGCCGGAGAAACTCGCCGCCGCAGGATTTTTCCATCTGAGTGATGAGGATTTCGTTGAATTTTTCGAATGCGGCATACAGCTGACTCGATGGGAAGAGGATGATGATCCTATGACGGAGCATCGCGCCTGGTCAAGATCCTGCGGATACGTTTGCGGGGTGAACTGTGGCAACGTACCGATCGGAGTCGATCCGGATATAATCCCGCCAAACCCACGTGGTATAGATACCTGTGGAATCGCGAAAGAATCGTCGCTCGAACGTGATGAAATAAATTTAAAAACTGAAAAACCTAAAGTGTAAAATAACGAATGTAAGATTTTCATTTAAAAATAATTCTATTGATTATATATGTTTCTTTATTGTGTCTACAAACAGAAAAACGTTATTAAGTATTAATTTTAATTAATTAATAAATATATGAAATTATTATTTTGTACTTACAGTATCTAAATATATACTTGTAGTAAATAAAAAAGTTATACAAATTTTTATTTATATCGTCTGTATCTAATAATAGCTGTTTGTTGCCGAAGTCTGAAATCATTTACTTCGTCATTTTCCCCATTATTGTCAGCATCACTTTCCTCTTGTTCCATTTTTCATGATCTTTTGGTAATTCGTTGCAAACTAAGCGAGACACATATCGTGTAAATCAATATCTCTTCTACTATAATTATCAAATATATTATCCCTATAAATTTCGGTGGAGTCTTCATTTAATTTTTTAAAGCATTGGTAATATTTTGAAATTTTTCTCTAAGATTCTTATTGTTTATTACCACAATCACTAACAGCTTCCCTTAATAATTTTGATAAACTTCCATCAATTTTACTAATGTAATTGGTTACATAACTCACCGCCGAATATTCGTCAAGTACAAACTGTAAATCCATATTCGATTCGAATAATTGTAAAATATCTGCATTATAACCATTAATATTTACTTCAAGGCTGGATCGTTTTTAAGAATACCCGTTTTTTCTTTTAAACTACTTCGAATAGCTGATAGCTATTCTTCATCAGTTATATTCAGTTTCTCTAGAATTTCATCATAGCTCATAACTATTTTTTCTTATAAAATTCATTTATTAATTCATCAATAAGTTTATAGGATTTAGGCGTTATTTCATTTCTATTTAATGGTTCCAGTACCATCGTTCTTCTCATTACTGGATAAGGGATATGAAATCGACACCGCTTATTTCTTTGTCCTTTGTAACAACTATGATTTGAAATTTAATATATGCATTATTTTCGTCATATCTACATGCGATAAATCGGTCAATTAAATCAATCAATTCTTTGTTATCATCATTATCGTGTCTATCTTTAACACTATTGTACATAGATGCTCGTTTCAACCACGGAAAAATATGTTCATGTGGACTTCCACGTTGCTGAATTTCCACTCGTTCATAACTATCCACATATTCTCCGAAATTAGTTTGTTTTGTCTTAATAACCACATAAGCTTATGTGCTTCTATGATCGAAATATCGAGCGCATGTAACGGGATCATTTCTAATTAGATCAGTTTTTGGTATTGTAACCCAAATTGAATGCGTATTTTACGGATAATGTTTTACCGATATTTCATCAATGTTTGCAATAACTCAGGCCAGTAACTTTCTGCAACCGACACTGTCATAAAGAAAGTGGGGTTTACCCAATTGATGGATCATTGCTGGTAACTCTTTCTTTTTTGTTCCCAATATGCTGGCGATGAACGAATATTTTTAAGTAACTTCAATCAAATTATTCAAAAAATCCGGATTCAAAACATTTTCAGCACGTAAATTCTTATTCGTATTAATTTATAAAGAAAGATGGAACGAAATCTCCACTCGCGAGATGAGAAAAGATGTTCGGACACGATCTTACATCGAAAAAGATAAGAAGA